>OZ035983.1:34765000-37265000 GCA_964035005.1 Erebia palarica
GCTTTATGCGATGTTAGTTAATCCCGTGATTATAGCTTTATCTTGCATTGGCGTATAAAATAAGTGGAACATAGCATTATCGGGCAATATCCGTGTTCGAGCGATATTATATCATCCGCGCTGGGAGCTGGTAGGTGCAACCTGTGTTATGACTGAGATACACTGAGAGCTGATACTGACACTGGTAATAAGCATAATCTAGTTCTGCTCTGCTAAGCTTTGCATTTATGTCCGATTGAAAATAAAGTCTTTAGGCATATTACACTGCCATTTTTTCAGGGCCCTGTGGTAAGGGTGAATAATACAGAGTAGAATCTATTCGTTCCAAATTTCGCCACACGCACAGATAAGTTTGCCAAGCTGTATTTGCCGGTACCCGGTGTGTCTTAGAAGGCTTCGCATAGATAATGCAGGAATACACCGATAACAATGCACTCCCGGGCGGCGCGGGGTGTGCTATGAAAGGATTTCATTAGTGCGCGGAACCGAGTGATTCATCTCAGATGTGGGTCAAATAGATCTTGTATCTGCATCTTGTATGCGTGGTGCGCATAATAGAACATTGTATGTTGGAGGTTTACAGTTAATCGGGTTCTTTTGACTTAGGCAATCTAGGTATGAGCTAGATTTAAGAGTAAACGGATCAAAAATATTGTGGTTGGAATTATTTATTAAGTAAATGATGCCCGTGACTTCGCCCGCGTGGATTTAGGTTTATGATTTCTTTGGGAACTCTTTAATTTTGCGGAATAAAAAGTGTCCTTCCCCGGGATGCAACATATCACTGTTTACCTCATCAAGATCGATTGAAAATATGGCGGTCCATATTTTCAATCGTAAAAGCGTAGTAGACAGGCAAACCAACAGACGTACAGAAAGACAGACACACTTTTGTGTTTATAATATTAATATTCAAAATTATTAATATAACTTTTTTTTAATACAACGATACTATAAAAATAGTATTAGTTAGGTCGTGCTTCCACATTCGCCTGAATTTAATAACCTGCAGCGCTCGGAAGCGGGTGTAGGAGGCATTTTAATGAAAACGACGGCCGGCCACGTCGGCGTGCGCGTGCGCAGCCGAATAGCGGACTGGTTAATCAACCTGTTGTTCTAGAATCTAGATCGCTCTCTAAGGGCGGTTTCAATTAAGCGTTTTTGCGGCGTGTACAAGCTCGTTTCTGGAAGTGCATGTAGGCGTGCACAACTCTTTACGAGCGTTGGCGCTTATGTGGTCGTAGACTACTGACTACTACTACTGATTGACAAACGGGTTAGAGCGAACACGTAAATCATGTAAACAAAACATACCGGTCACGACATTACAACTTTGCTAACAATATTTTCAGTGTTGTATATTACAAATCACTCACAAACTTCTTATTTCTTATAGTAAAACATTTAAAGTTCATATTATAGGTACTCAAAGGTAATTCAATATAAGCACTAAAAAGCTTATAATTTATCAGATAACTAGCAAGAATCCCAAAATAAAAACACAGACTAATGAGCTATTGGGTGTTTGACATAAATATAAATAGAAAAAATGATTCCATAGAGATGTGACATGAAAAGTGAATATAGACTGAATGATAGGAGCGGATGCAGTCGATTGTAAAAATCGCAAATCGTAATATTAGGGTCGTAGATCTTTAATCTCTTTGTTACGGCAAGCGGTCGATTGTAATGTATTCATTCAATCATTCATACACAATAGTCTATAAATTTTTCCATCACTTTATGACCAATGACAATTATAATCACGTGATCTGACGTCATATTTGTTTACATTAATTACTTCGCTTCCTGGAATGGACTTTACGCACATTGTGTTTTTTTGAAGTGCAAAATGTGGCGCGCGTGTAAGCACGTAAGCCGATACGATACATGCAGCTTATAACTACCTTGTTGGTCTAGTGGTCATCATGTTCGACTGCGGCCGACGAGGTCCCAGGTTCGAGTCCCGGGTCGGGCCATTACAAGCATTGGGGTTTTCTGACAAGAAATTCTCAGTACACTAGCCCGGAGTTAGGAAGTTGGCGGTGTCTCACCCCAGTGCCTCGGAGAGCGCGTAAAGCCATCGGTCCTGCGCCTGATCTCTCTCTGGTCGTGTCGGATTTTCCATCTCATTCTACACTTGTGCACTATAATATCTCCCGCGCAGATGGCTAATCTCTCTTCACATTGATAGTAAGTCAATAGGTTATTATAATTCAACTAATCAGATTTTTGAGACATGAAACTGCCATGACTGATGTTGTCTCTGCTTCGCTCTGGTTCAGTGTACAGCCAGCCTAACACTAATATAAAGTATACGGTATACGGCGTGCCAAAATCGTGATTTGATATATAAATTCCATTATCCTTTGATGTTAGGAGTCGTGCTTGGGTTTGTTTAATGTGGTTACGTGGTTAATACCATATTAAGCTCGTAGCCATTTAACTAGGTAAGTACGTGTAATGTAGTGTATAGCGTAAGGTTGTTTGCATGTGCCAATCTTTGAGGACCCGATTCCGATTATACACGCGAAAGTTTGTATATATGGATGCATGGATGTATGGATGTTTGTTATTATTTCACGCCAGAACGGCTGAACGCATCTGGATGACATTTGCCACAGAGACAGATTATAGACTGGAATAACACTTAGGCTACTTTTTATCTCGGAAAATTGAAGAGATGCCGCGGGAACAAAAAAATTTCAATACACGCGGACGAAGTTCATAATATTTTCAGAAGGTCAGGTTCAGGTCTTTTTATAAAATAGCCTATGTGTTATTCCAGATTAGGTATAATGTATCTCTGTGCCAAATTTCATCCAAAAAAGTTAAGCCGGGCTGGCGTGAATCAGTAACAAACATCCAACCAAACTTTCGCATTTATGATATTAGTATAATGATCAAAGATTGAGTCAAAATTAGATGATTATTAAGGAAATTCTTAATAAGAACTTCTAATAAAAATCACAAGGTTTAATCGTAATTAGTGCTGTTAGAATTAATGATTCGATCCTGTATAAGCAATTAAGATCGGTTGACAAGCGGCAGCGCCGCGTAACTCGCCGTAATGCCTGGACAACACGCACCTCGCCTCAGTTCCAACTAACTACTGTTTGAGTGGGGCTTATTACATTAGCTTGAAGTGAAAACTTCTTTAGCCGCGTTGAGCTCTTTTTGGTAGGAGGTAAAAATTGTGGAAACGCGTGACCGACACCTCGCGTTGTTACGAAGACAAAAGGTTTTAAATAGTAATGTAGCACATTCGTAATTCAATTTTAATGCCTTAGTTTTAAGGTTTATATTTTTTCGTTTTCACTTCTATCGGCAGTCTCTATGACTGCCAATTTTCTTACATCTACTACATGACGTTAGCTCTTTGACTGCGATCTTATCCGGATGATGGCTATCTAACTTGGGCCATACTGCCAGCACCTACAGCCATATTGTTGACTCTCGTGTTTTAGTTTTATTATTTACCGCGGGAACCAAAAAACCTCAATCCACGCGGGTGAAGTCGCGGGCATCGTCTAGTGTATTAACTAATTTCAATGATTAGAAATTTGCTCATTTCAAGCAAGCAATTTATTTCGCGGTTTACATTTTCAAGAAAAAAGATAATCTAGTTTTGATAAAGGCTTACGCACTGTAAACTGTTGACCTAATAGTAACATATTTTCACTATGAAAAAAGAAATATTACAAAGTAGGCCGATGTAAGTTAATACCCTATTATTAAAGTTAATACACTATTAATGTGCTTACCCAGCCTGATTGGTAATTATGGCGTTCATGTTTTAATAGCCCCGGGCGAGCTGACGTGTGGGCCTGTTACTCTACCTCGCGAAAGCTCTCGCTACCTCTACTCTATTTTGTCCAGTCAGCCTCTTACTCCATGCGTCTATCATTTATTTTAATCTAATTTATTTAAGGGGTTTTTTAAAAATATACTTACCCTGATTCTTTATTTAACTATCTTAATTCATAATCCAAAAGCAGTCGGGCTGCTTATTTTTTAAAGCAATAAACCATAACCTATAGTAGAAAAACTTCTTTTAGGTGAGAAAAACTAATATTATTTATTAGAATATAGTAAAAAATACAGAACAACGTTTGTGTAATTCAAAGGTTCACAGCTGACAGAGAATCGATATTTTAGATGTCTAAAATGTCGATATTCAATTTATCTACCAATTTACAAAATCATAAAAACAATTAGTATATTGTGCCAGCTACATTTTTTTGCAATAAATTGAAAATTTGTTACCGCTACATATTATGGCATGTTTTTTAATTTGTTTGGGGCTTTTACACTGGGCACATTATTAAAACAGACTTATTCAACTTTTCACAAGGCACTTCTAACTTTTCGGAGCCATGTGCATTTTAAGCTGTTAAATACTTATCACTTGCTGTGTCTGACCGTGAAGGAAAATATTGTGAAGAAACTAGCGTACTCCAAAGTTCTTCATAAAATATGTTCTCAAAAGCTGTGTGAAGTCTGCCAATCCGCAATTATTTTCAATATCTTTCTCGCATCTATCTTCAATACCCTGGCTGTGGCTCCCTGGCTCTTCATCCGTCTTCGAAATCCTCAATCATCAACTCTCTCCGTATTTTTCCTCCGAATGATTTTTGTTTTCTAAACGAAACGATGAGTAAAAAAAATATTTTAGGTTAGGTTAGGTTTTATCGGGTTAATATACCTAACAGATTACAATCTACCGAAAAATAATGCGTTAAATTGTAATCTGTCGAAGTTTACAATTTCGCTAGTTAGATTACAATCTAACAGTTTTTGCAATTTTACGGTGACATATTCATATAACCGGATCTCTTGTTACCATTAATCTAATAGGAATGATACGCATACGAGAAATCGACTTCCTGATTTAGAGCCTGTCGCCTTTATTCTATTTTAGGAGCAAAATTAATTATTTATAGAATGCCTTGCAGTCCCTCTCTCTATATGGCAGTATGTGGCAGTGTTATTAATTTGCATGGACACATTTCCTTACTATCTCTCTCGGAATACGGATTTATATATATTGCCTTGCATATTCTAATTTCTAAGAATGATAAAGATCATTTAGGTATCCTTTAATAGCTGACGCCCGCGACGAACAAGTTTTTTAATGTAACTGACCAGGTCCTCAAAAAATGCGGCGTGATTGAATGACAAATCAACAAACAAACACACTATCGCATTTATAATATCGGTATGAAGTATGACTAGACGATGTCCGCAACTTAGTCCGCGTGGATTAACTTTTACAAAGTCCGTTTTAAATTTAAAAAACGCGAAATTACGGAAACTATCGAGATGGGGACATAGCTCAACGGGTTGCGAAATGAAGTTGCAATTGACACATTGTTTGAAAACCCATACACGTTGGAGTCCCAAGGTGCTAGAATGGTCCCATGTCCAGTGCAATGAACGCCTTTTGCTTGATGACGACAAAAGTGATCTTTCTTTCCAAACTAAAAGGTTTCCAAACTAAAATCTCCAGTTGGAGGTCTGTTGTTCGTGTGTTGCCCCGCCCCGCCGGAGTTTTCATTCCAGCCATCCAAGCTCGCTCCAGAAGCCTAAAAGTCTGCCCAACTTGTCGAGGGCCTCTCGTAACGAGGTTGCTGGAGGTGACGCCATGCGTCGTCGTTTTTTTTGTCTCCATACAAGCCCTGCACAGAGGACTGTCGGTGAAACCTATAACGACGAAATGTTTGTTTAATGGGCTGTGCCCTGTTATGAGTCCCACCACCTTCCTGGGGCTACCGCTATCCTCTCTGGCTTGTCTACAGTCCGAGACGAAAGTGTTGTCGCGCTGATTGTGTTAGGGCTGCAAATATACCTTGATTTGCAGCCCTAACACAATCAGTGCGATTCAATACCGTCAGCGTAATATAGCTGAATAAGGCCCTTCACATACGGCGTCGTAGCGTAAGCATATCGTAATCCGCGCGTACGACGAGAGCAATACGAGTATGAACATGTTCAAACAAGTTTGCATACGAAGCGGTGTTGTAGCGAATCGTAGGAGGTGTTTATTGTCATTACGTAGCGTACTAGCGTAAAAACACAAGCGTGAAAAATTGACTTTTCATAATTTTCTTTAAAAAACACCTGGATTTAACTGAATTTCAATTTCTTATGACTTTTAGCTTTCAATATGACTGAAAAAATAATTGATTTCATCAAACCGGTTGAAGACTATCCTTGTCTATATAATCATTCATTAAGCGAATATTCAAGAAAAGATGTTACAGACAAAGCTTGGGCAGAAATATCGTTAAAAATTTACTGGACAGGTAAGAAATATAACATGATGTGATAATATAATCCAAAAAAACGTCTGGTGCCGTTGACGCCATGATTTTAACTAATATCCAAAACGATACGTCTACGCGAAGATTCGTTTGTGCAACACTGCATGTCTCGTACGCGTAGCGTCGTAACGATACGCTTGCGATACGACTACTCTTACGACCCGTGTGCGAAGGGCCTAAATCTATGACGTTTTATATCAACGCAATGTTATTTACGCGTTTCCATTTATCGCCTACCGAGCCGTAACAAGATAACTTACCAATGATATATTAAATGTCAATCTCGGTTTTGAAAAATAAAGTTAGCGAGCAATTTTACGTTTCGTCAACCCTTAACGTATGAGGAAATTTATCTTTTACTTTTACGTTTCGTTAAACGAAAATAGATTTTATTTCCTTCAGTTTAAGCTTTTTGAAAATGCATGCATTATTTTGCTCGTCATCTGAAAGCCAAAAGAAATTGATGTGTAGTATAAGCAATAAACAAACTTGTTTCTATTGGAATAAGGTGCATTAAGCCGCATTTATAATAAAAAATAAGTTACACATCGTATGCCGAGCAAAAATCCGTCTTATGTCGTCTATTCATAAATACGTCCTTACTTTTTGGTGACATTTCTTACAACATAGGTACATGTATGAAATCTCAAATAAAAGCATTCTATAACTTCAGAATAAGGTTCACATCAAATGCAAAATAAAGTTGTTACAGTGACAATATATTTCAAGGGATATAAGAAATTAAACAATGGAGAATAAACCTTGGGGGTAAGTAATATAAGGTTGTTGGCAAGTGCATAGTAATGTGTGTAAGGATGTAAGCACATGGGTGATGGATGACACGTCTCGCGTGTCGCGTCCGTGCAACACTGTCACGGTCTCGTCACGGTGCTTTTGCGTGATGTGTGATGAATCCGATGAGGGGAAGAATTAAGTGCTACTCAATTTGCGGGCAAAATTTATCCCAAGAAACATTAAAATTTGAAGTTGTTTGGCCAACGTTGTATCAAAAATATTGGATATCTAAAGCACTAAGATGAAAATTATGAGCAAGTTCTTTGCTAGGCTTTTGTTGGGTAGCCATAATTACGCCTTTGATTATGTGACGCTCGTGTTCCGGTACGATGCCGTGCAGAAATCGACTAGTGGAATGGGCTAACAGGTTAGCCTGCTACTATGTTAGACTCCATCATCACCATGAGGTGAGATCGCAGTCAAGGGCTCACTTGTAGTGGAAAAAAATGATTATTTTATGTGTTATAAGGAGTTTTTAATTACATTTTCATATTACTTTCTTGCATGATTAGTTATTTTTACCCACATTTTACCCATCTTTAAAACCTTACCATTTTGAGTTACAAATGTCATTTAAACCACCGTTAAATTCTCTAAGTATCTATCTAACTATCATTTTTGTAGCTGCCATGGCAAATGAGAAAAGTAAGTAACTTTAACATCTGAACCCTAGTGCATGATGGATTAATTACTGTGTTAATAATGTACCTACTGTATACAAGCGCGAAATAAAAACACACTATGTTGAAGTCGAACGAGTGTAACAAAGATAGGCGAAGTTGACTCGTCAGGCTCGCCCGAATTCAACATAGTGTGTAGAAATCAAAATTATTTTTACTTTGCTTTGGAAGTCGGTTTCTTGGAAAGATTTTTTAGTAAATAGTTTTTAGTAATATAGATCATCCTAGCATTTTACCAACCTTCGAAACCGAACCATTATATTTCTATTACGCATTCTCTAGGAGTCTGGAACAGCAAGAGAACACAGCCTTGTCTGCGCGTCGAACAATATGAACAATCGCGCCTCTCGATCGCGGCTCATATAATTTATTGGCTATTATCGGCTAATGATAAGAACCGGATGTACGGTAACAATATAATCAACCCGACCTGTGTGGTGATAGGCGATGATAAATAATAAGCTACAAGTAATATTGAGCTCATTCACTTATTAAACTAAGATGTTCCTTAAAATGTTGGCATTTTTGGTGAAAACTGATATTAACGTCTGGCTATCAGATGGGTGTAGCTTGTTTCCCATTAAAAACAAAAAGAAAATTGAATGTTCACTTATTTAATATGGCGTCAATAGAATCTATAATATTGCACGGGTTAGTAATTAGTATGGATTACAAGAGCACATAAATTAGCGAATTCGAAGACGAGGGGAGGTGCGGGTGGAAGCGGTTGTAGACAAAAAACTTTCTTATGTGTTAAAAGTTCCGAATAGGAGCTATGTGTATTTAAACAAAACTAACGTTGACGTATAAGCAAGGCGTCGATAGAATCTATTTCATTGCACGGCTGGTATTGATTAAAAAAGCACATAAATTAGCGAATTCGCGGCGAGGGGAGGTGCGGGTGGAAGCGGCTGTAGACAAAAAACTTTCATAAGTGTTAAAAGTTCCGAATAGGAACTATGAATATATGAACAAAACTAACGTCGACGTCTAAGCAAGGCGTCGATAGAATCTATAACATTGCACGGGCTGGTATTGATTAAAAAAGCACATAAATTAGCGAATTCGAGGCGAGGGGAGGTGCGGGTGGAAGCGGTTGTTGTCAAAAAACTTTTATAAGTGTTTATGTGTACGTGCCTCCCCCGCGACCCGGTCCCGCGCCGACACCCTTTCGCGTATACCCACATTCGTATAAAATACCGGTGCAGGCGGCGGGGATACTGGAACGAACTTAGTGACAAAAATTTTTTGCGAAATATTTCACCTCGGTTAATTGCCTCATCTGGTGACAGAAGGGCTGGCTCATTTTTTGCGCAAAGGATCAGTCTGGCTGTCTAGCGCGGAAATGCAGCTAGCATTTCTGCCACCATACCACGCGGACATAATTTTTATAGTATTTAGGTTAGTCTAGCTAGCTTTAAGTTCTATTGATTTAAAAAAAAGGAACGAACTTCATTTTACAATTTTTTTAACTCCACTGCAAGTAAGCCCTTGACAGCGATCTCACCTGATGGTAAGTGATGATGCAGTCTATGATGGTAGCGGGATAACCTGTTAGTTAGGTGTATGGCAGTTATATTAAACCCATACCCCTAGTCAACCTAAACCTACCTAATATAGCTAACCTAGGCATCCGAAGCTAGGCATCGTTCTGGAACGCTGAATTGCTAAGCGGTACGTAAATTAAATTTATACAAACAATCACTGCAGGGAATCGAACTCGGGACCTCCCACGTTAAAACCTGGATCCAGTAGCTTCATGCAGCATGCAGCATGGAGCTGCAGAATCCAGGTGACGCAAGACCGCGACTTAGATATGAAAGTCCCTGCATGTACAGGACTAAAGTATTCTGATCAATTAATAGCTCATGTTTTTTACTCGTTTTGAATACCTTGAAAAACTGGTAATTTAAAAAAAAATAAACATTAAAATAATTATTGCGATATAGTAAAATTTCTTTATCTGAATTGAGTACTTTTAATAATATAAAAACACTAGCTAGTTACTCAAACATTATTTTCACTATCCAACCATTCAAATTCAGTATCCCCTGCGCCTGTACAGACATACAAGTACATGTAAATTAAACACCACCGCACACAGACACGCACACAAATAAAAACCTAAAGAAACACCGCGAAGAGGAAGAATGTATTAAGAAAGCGGGACAGAGACGAGTTGTAATTAACACCCCAAGAGGGAGCGAGACGGGACGATCCAACACGCTAATTAAGAATACAAGAAGAAAGACGCGTTTTATGTACGCTCGGCACCTTTATTAGTGTGCGTTTATTTTATGTATGTGTTGACGATTTTCCGTTTGCAACGCTCGTGTTTAGGTGTTGTGTTATTAACTCATTATGTGAAGAGTTAGTAAGTATATAGAACCTATTTACTGGTTAATTGAAGGCGGTTAACGGCGATAAGATTGCTAAAGACATTGGTGGTAGAAATTTTCCGGACAATTTTCCGATTTTAATGAGCGGTTGTTAATAATTATATTTATACTAGATTATGCCCGCGACTTCGTCCGCGTGGATATTTTGATTCCCACGGGAACTAATTTTCCGGGATAAAAAGTAGCCCTGTACCAAATTTCATCACAATCAGTCGAGCAGATGGGCCGTGAAAGCGTAGCAGACAGACAGACAGATACACACTTTCGCGTTTATAATATTAATAAAATACCTGGAAAGAATATTTTGGAAATATTTTTGATATTTCTAAAAGATTCTTTTTATCCCGGAAAATTAAAGAGTTCCCGCGGGAATCAAAAATCTTAATCCACGTAGACGAAGTCGCGGTAATCATCTAGTCTAGTTTTCCTTAAAAAAATAAGATGTTGCCAAGTGTTTCGATTGTTTTGATGAGATACTTATTTATCTGAATACCTAGGTATTAGGTAAAAAAAGTACCTAAGCTATGTGAAAATAATTTGATAGACCAAGCATTCTTATCTGTCGGCTTTCTATGGAATAAATTTGACGTTTTGTTAGGTTTTGTATTGAAAATCCGTCAAAGCGTCAAATTTATTCTCCTCCGATAAACTTTATCTGACGATTGAACAATTAGCCCTAAAACTAGCATTACTGTACTGAATTATAGTCGAATGACTTTAACTAAGTTGGTATAATCCCACAAACTTGTCTGGCCCGGTGGCCAACATTGAAAGTAAGCCTGGTTAGTTTTTTTTTTAAATTTATTTTTAGATACTAGCTATGCTATCACCGGGTCAGATAAGTTTGTAGGATTGTACCTTTAATATTCTGAATAAGCCAAAACGTTTCTGAATTTAAACTAGGAATGAAAAATGAAAAAGTCACAAAGTGTTGCGGAGAAAATACTTTTCTTTTTAATGAAAACACGTGGCAATAATCCTAGAACTTTTGAACTTTTTATTGTGCGTAAAAAAGTGTTTTAGAGGTCAACTTGCAGTGGCGGGGAAACTCCTTAAACTTTTGATATTAAAAGAGCCGGCCGGCCCTCGACCTCGTTTTTTATGTTTATAAGTTGCAACGTCAGGAACAAGTGATTCTTTTTTTACCAATATAAACAAGTCGTTTATCCAGTCTATCCCATACAATGATAATAAAAAAAACCCAGGTGAGTTTGTTGTGGGCTCTTCTCAGACCAGGGCGCGTTTGGAACCCTCGTAGCTTTAGTGTTAAGATACCGTAACTAATTATCACCATCATGTTTTATATGTAAGTAATGGACGTCAATATGTGTACCTACAGTGTACCTAAATTTAATAAATGATTGATTGATTGAATGTATAATTTAAGCTCAGTTTAAACGGAAAAATAAGGTTTTTTTCTTTAATACAGTATAAGTTAGCTCTTGACTGCGATATCTGGTATTCATACTATAATAATTGGGTATTTGACAACTAGTCAAATCAGCAACTTTTTCAAACTTCAAAACGCGTGCCTAGTATCTAGGACTGCACGTGGAACAAAACTTTAATTGGAAAACACATGGGTTGTATGCAACAAGCTAAGGTCCGTCTTAGGCTAAGTCTAGTCTAAGTTTTATCACCTCAATCGTGTACTAAGTAGGCATACTAAGCTAGTTGTGTACTATGCGCTGGCAGACGCAGTGATTAGCTACGGCCTTAGTGTGTATGGAAGAAATTTTGAAGCATGTTGTGGGGAAAAAGGAGAGGAAAAGGTATAAGGAAAATTATGATAATATTTTTAAAGACCTTACGTTATTGCCAGTATATAGGAAAGTGAAATAAGTATTAATAGCTAAAGAACATTATTTCTCGGACAAATTTAAAACACCTACTAAACTAAGAGATAACCCGAGTAGTTGTAGAAAGATAAGAATCACGTTGCCAAAAGTATGTAACTATTACGGTAAAAGGTTGAGCTGTTATTTAGTACCCAAAATTTACAATAGCATAGATTGGCTAAGGGAGGAAAATAAGGTTAGTGTAGGAATACTTAGAAGAAGTTAAAAGGTCACCTATGTGCTCCTATACCTACTGACTAATTAATTAATTGATTAATTATTTTTCTTCCCTTTTATTTATATTGTTTATTTGCTCCTTATTTATATTGTTTTTTGTATTTTCTTTTGTTTTTGTTGTTTGTTGGTGTTGGGTTATGAGGTAGGTATAGGTACTAGTACTAATTTTAGATTTAACTTAAATTAAAATGTTTAGAACGCCAACTCGCCAACTAACTGGCTCACCAGTTTGGCGAGATTAGTATTTTGTAAAATTGTTTGGTATCTATTTGAAATAAATAAATTAAAAAAAAAGTATGGTCTTTGTATGAAATGTTGAATCGTGACGTCATCGAAGTTCGACGCATTTTTTTACTTTAGTTTGTTTCGATAGTTTCAAATAGTTATTCACCATGAAACTAACAGGGGACGTGGATATTACGACTTTAGGGAGATACTCTATTTAATAATCACAAAAAAATTAATTTATTTGAATAGTTGTCAATACCCACTGTTCGTCTGTCTGTCTTATCTGTCTGTCTCTACGCTTTACAGTTCTTATCTTTCTTTTACCATAACTAGGATAAACTTAACTTAGGTTAAAGTAGATAAGTAACTTAACTTAAAAAGTAGATAAGTAAAAAGTAGATAAGTAAGTTAACTTAACTTAAAGTAGATAAGTATCGGCCGTGGCGTGCACGACATATAGGCATAAAAGCATTTTTTTTCCTAGTTAAAAAAGTCAATGCATATTTTTCCTACATATATTATCATGCCCTGCCTGAAAATACGCCTGAAAATGTAAAAATACGTGAACAACGCCTACCCCGGCTCCACACAGTACGTCACATGTACCGGAGTCCTATATGATAAAAAATAATGCTACAGTAACGATCGCAATCACCTCTAATTATTTGCTCTTTTGTTTCTATTGCTAGGTAATTGTGAACAATGGGGATGAATGCATATATCAAAAATAAATTATTTCTTCCTACTTACGTCGTATTCCCCAATTACTGAGGGTCGTGACCCCTTCCACCAATAATTCGTCTATGAACGATGTCGCGCCATGTTGCTCGGTTTTCTGCGACATGCAGGACTTCGTGGACCTTGCTATCGAGAGCGGTGCGGAATTGATCTGACCAACGCATCGGGCTACGTCCCCGAGGTCTCTTTCCGTCCACTTTGCCAGTAATGACAATCTTTTCAAGATTGTGTCCCTCCCTTCTTGCAATGTGGCCGAAATAATCAAGGATCCTCTGGAGACAGGTGGTTGATAGCCTTTGTGTAATTTTCAGCTGCTTGAGGATCGATGCGTTGGTTCTGTGCGTTGTCCAAGGTATCCGAAGCATTCTCCTGCAGCACCACATCTCGAAAGCGTCAATGCGATGTCGGTCAGCAGCTTTTATTGTCCATGTCTCAGCTGCATACATAAATATCGGGAATATAAGTGTGCGAACAAGACGTATTTTGGTGTTGATTGATATCTGTTTGTCCCTCCAAGTCTTATGCAGCTGTGACATGGCATTTTTGGCCATTCCAATCCGCCTCCTGATTTCCACCTCACATGACCCGGTGTTAGTTATGTTGGAACCCAGGTACATACAGTTCTCCACAGTCTCGAGGTTGAGTGCGCCAGTGAGTTCCAACTGTTTGGCACGGTCCACCACCATTACCTTCGTTTTAGATCTGTTTACGGAGAGACCCATTTCTTCACTTACTCGTTCCATCCTGTTCAATTGAGATGTCATTTTGGTCTCGGATGCTGCTAGGAATGTTGTGTCATCAGCGTACCGTAAGTTGGTAAGCTTTACTCCACCGATGCTGACGCCACCTTCCCACTCTTCGAGTGTACGCCGCATGCTGTATTCACCGTAGATATTGAACAAGATGGGAGAAAGCACACAGCCCTGTGTAACTTCTTTGGCAAAATTTGAAAGGCCCAGAGACAGTTCCGTCTATCCTTATAACTGCTTCGCTGCTATTGTAGAGATTCTTGACCAGTATGACCAGATGTTGCGGTACTCCTAATTCGGTGAGGACTCTCCATAAACAGTTCCAGTTGACGCAATCGAAGGCCTTGCTGTAATCGACAAAGCACGTGATAATCGGCGTATTGAATTCATAGGCCTTTTCAATTGATTGCCGTACATTTAAAATTTGTTCACGGGTGCCTTTGCCTTTAATGAAGCCCGCCTGCTCTTGCGGGATCTGCCAGTCCAGGTAGTGTCGGATACGATGGTTGATAATGTAGAGCAGTACTTTACTGGCGTGAGAGATAAGTGCTAAGGTGCGATAATGATCGCACTTTCTCGTTGATTCCTTCTTATGTAAAGGCACCACGACAGACATGGCCCAATCTCTTGGCCATTCACAGCTGCGCCAGATCAAGTCGCAAATCGTGTGCAAAATGTCGATGCCAGCATCCCCCAGAGCTGTCAGTGTTTCGGCAGTTATCTGATCTGGTCCTGGAGCTTTCCTAGTTTTCAGTGACTTTAGGGCAGCGAGAATTTCTGATCGAAGTATACTTGGCTCCAGTTCCACTCCGCTACAGTTGGTATGTATAGCTCCTAAATCATTGGGATCTTTGTACAGCTCTTCACAATAACTGCGCCACCTTTCAGCTATTGCGTCTAGCTCATTTATGAGCTGGCCTTCGGAATCTTCTATCACCCAAGTTTTTGGTTTGAATTGCCTAGACAAGAGCCGGACCTTCTTGAACAGGTCAGAAGTTTCAAATTTTTCGGAGTGGTGTTCAATTTCACTGCAAATGCCTTCTATGAATTTGTTCTTATCTTCTCGACAGTTTCTTAGGATGTTATTACATATACTAGTGTAATCTTCCATCACTCGCGGATTCTGAAGTCCTTTCATTTTGATTGCCTTCCTCCTATCTCTAGCAATTCCCAAGTGTCTTCCGTTAACCAAGTTCGTTTTTTAGGACTGGTTTGTCTCGTCTTTGAAATATCACGAAGCGTTTCTGCCATATGTGTTTTTAGGCTTTCTCAAAGTGAGTTAGCATCTGCCTGTGAGTTATTCTGGAAAGAGAGATCCTTTAGCCTATTTTCCAAGGAATTTTGAAAGATCGACCGCTCCGAGGGCTTTAGCTGTTTCGGTGGTAGGGTACGTTTTCAAACGGAGTGCGAAATCAGCTACGAGAAGGTTGTGATCGGAGCCACACTCGGCCCCAGGAAAGGTCTTTATGTTAGAAACAGAAGACCGCCATCTGGAGTCAATAAGTATGTAGTCAATCTGATTTCTAACTCTATCTCCTGGTGACTTCCACGTATATAAATGACGTGGGTGGTGTTGGAAGCATGTGTTAAGTATAGTGAAGTTTTTTTCTATACAGAATTCAATGAGTCTAGCACCTCTTTCATTTTTGACACGGAGTCCATGTTTGCCCACTGTCTTTCTGATATGGTCATCTGCTACTGTATTGCCGACCTTAGCATGCCAATCACCAATGATGAGTTTTATTTCGCGACTTGGTATTTTATTCAGGGTAGTCTCAAGTGTTTTATAGAATTCGTCTATATCGTCCTCTGAAGCCTGTGAAGTAGGAGCATAAACCTGGATGATATTAAGAGTGCATGGTCTGGTATTTAGCTTCAACGTAATTATTCTATCAGAAACGGGATTGTAAACATATTGGTTTATTTTCGGAGGTAGTAGAACTCCCACGCCGTGATGGCTAGAATCTTCCGATCCAGAAAAATACAGAGTATTTCCCGAAGCTGTCCTAAAATGACCTTGACCGCGTATATGTGTTTCGCTGACGCCTAAATTATTAAATTATTTCTTACTGATTAATAAATAGAGGGTCTTCCAAAACACCTTAAAATTCACATCCTCGGTTTGTTCTAAGTTTGTTAACCATTTTAAAATAAATATTTAAGTGAAAAGTGAGTTGAAACTTGATGACGTCACAATTGTGAATTTCATACAACTTCCATAATAGAAGCGCGTTTTTAAGTTTGATAAAGAGTTGCTGATTTGATTGAGTTGTCATCATCCCCATTCTATTTCGCGGCAAAAATTCCAATACATATAAATTTAGCTAATCACTGCAATTGTTTTATTATACTGATGATTTTACGTAATAGAGCTATTAAGCGTTAAGAACTGATAAAATTTATACCGACAATCTAAATTATATGTAAAACGTCAATTCTATTTAAAAAAATATAATATCGGAATGGGCTTCCGCTTGATGACAATCATGCTTCATACAAAGCAATGATGAGGTCTAGGTTAGAGCGCACTTGCCTGGAAGATGCCTATTTATTCTTGCCTTGAAGGTACTTAAGTTACACATGGCAGGAAACACACACTCTGGAAGAGCATTTCGATGAGTTTTCAGAGTTCTAAAAAATTCTACTACCACTACAGCCCATTAACGTCCCACTGCTGGGCACAGGCCTCCACTCTCTAGGAGAGAGGGAATTAGAGCTTAGACCCACCACGCTGCTCCATTGCGGGTTGGCGAGCTTTAACGACTATCATGTTAGTGATAATAACCGGGACCGACGGCTTAACGTGCTCTCCGAGGCACGGGGGTGAACCACCGCTAACTTCCTAACTTCGGGCTAGTACTGATAATTTCAAGTCGGAAAACCCAATTAAGGAATTATGAACCGACTCGAGACTCGAACCCGAGACCTCGTCGGCCGCAGTCGAACATGTTAACCACTAGACCAACGAGGCAGTAGGAAAAATTCTACTAATTCTGGAAAATGACTTCGTTACATTATCATGCTAATCATTATAGTAAGTCTTACCTAAAATAAGGCGACTATATCAGGGACTTTATGTTCAACCTTCATGCAACATCTTTTACAGCTTTTAAAACATGCACGCCCGACATCTGGAACCGAATAGGGATGATGTCTATATCAAAAATAAATTATTTCTAACTGATTATTGAATAGAGGGTCTTCAAAAAGACTTAAAATTCACATCCTCGGTTATTTTTAAGTTTGATAACCATTTTATAATATAGATTAAAGAAAAAAAGTACGTTGAAATTTGATGACGTCACAATTGCAAATTTCATACAACTTCCACACTAGAAGAACGTTTTTAAGTTTGATAAAGAGTTGCTGATTTGATTGAGTTGTCATCATCCCTATTCTAGACAATCTCTAATGATAGCTTCGTAGCGAAATCTTATCTTGAAACGTTTCACGTTTATTTGTTTAAGGCTTTCAGTGCGGACGAATGAAACAGCCTGCGTATCGTGTTACTTAAAACGACTTAACTCCATTCCACTGCTGTGAGAAAACCAATCGTGATTGTTTAACTTTAGGGTTGAAATTTGTATGGTAGGATTTGAGTATACAAGTTGTACATCCCTGTCGTGCCCTGAAAAAGCTTGTAAGAAAGCAAAGAATGGGAGAAGAAAGGGGAAGGGACGGCAAGGGGACATGTCTCAGGCTGCGTGATGAATTAAATTTTTAGGGGGAGGCGGGAGGGGCGCTCATTGCCGCTCGTCTTCATCTTCGGTTCTTTAATTTGTATTAATTATGTTTTCGAACGGGTTTTTCGGAGTAAGAAACTGTGATGCTTCGTCTGTCTCATGGCCTTGATGGAATCTATATTGAAGTTAATCTATAATATCTATACTAATATTATAAATGCGAAAGTTTGGATGGATGAATGGATGTAAGGATGGATGAATGACTGGATAGATGGTTGTTACTCAATTACGGTCGAACGGCTGTACGGATCTGGATGAAATTTGACACAGAAATAGATTATAGTTTGGAATAACACATTGACTACTTTTCACCCCGGAAAATAAAAGAGTTCCCGCGGGAACCAAAAAACCTCAATACACGCGGACGAAGTTGCGGGAATCAGTTAGTACTTAAACATTGGATAGAAGCAGGTGTTACTTTGTGGAAGTCCGCGATAATCAAGGAACAAGAAACTTAATTCACTATTATCCGCCAAAACAGACTATTCTACGTGGTAAAAACAAATACTTAAATAGGTTATCATATTATATTGATAGGAAAGTTAGGCATGAATGCGAAAGTGTAACTGTATGTCTGTTCCGATCTTGATTTAAAAAAAAACCGGCCAAGTGCGAGTCGGACTCGCGCACCAAGGGTTTATTATTAAATGATGATGATCAATTTTTCCTTTATCTGTGCTATAAGACGTTGCTTCGTACAAAATTTCAAGATTCACGGGAAAGTACCCTGTAGGTTTTGATTTCCTTGCGAGTGTCGAAAATTTGCAGCATAAACGGCTGTATCTTTTGATTGTGTTGGCTTAGAAGTTTGATTTTTTCACAGCTCCAAGAGACTACTGTCTCTTGAAGCTGTAACAAAATCAAACCTGAGTATTTGAAATGAATTTCAACTTAATGGAGGAGGATCCTCCATGCGTTCCTGAGAAGAATTAAGTTGAAAATGAATTTCAACTTAATGCTCTTGCTCTCTCTTGACAGACAGACAGACTGACAACAAAGTCATCCTTTAAGGGTTCCGTTTTTTCCTTTTGAGGTACGGAACCCTAAAAATTAGCCCCCACCACTACCCAGGAGCTGACTTATTATTATGATCTCTCTCTCTCTGTCTGTGTGTGTCGCAGTCCTCATTGCTGAGGGTCGTAACCCTATTCCATTAATTATATAATGGCATATTCTTCTATCTTCTTCTATATTTTCTTGGAGCAATAGTGCGGTGTTTATTCACTTCTTCAAGTTATTCGAAGTTCAGTTTTGTCAAGCCAGCAGATTCAAGCCTCAGGTTCAAATCCATCTGAAATAGAAAAAGGTTTTCCGTAAGTATTACAAATAATTATTAATTACTATTTAACAATTATCTAATCTAATCTGCAACTTTTCTATTCAAAACGCGCGCTTCGATGAAATGCTTGTGACGTCATCATAATTCGACCAACCTTTTTACTTTAATTATTGATAGTTTAACATGGTTAACAAACATTAAACAAACAGGGGACGTGGATATTGGGTACGTCTTTTTGAAGATTCTCCATTTAATAATCACTATCAAATAATAATACATTTTTGACAAAGGAAAAATCCCAATTTTAGTGGACAAACAATAGGGATGATCTCTGTGTCAAAAATAAATTATTTCGTACTGATTATTGAATCTTAAAATACACTTACAATTCACACACTCGTTTAGTTTTAAATTGAAAAAACGTGAACGGAGACGGTTCAGAATTGTATGGGGCGTAGGCCAAGTCTTAGCGTACAAGACTTGGCCTATGCCCCATTCGCAGAGAAATGAAGAAAAATAAAATACTAGACCAGTTTTTAGTGGTCAAATCTATGAATTCGTCGTAATTTCAGTGAAATTATTTAATATTTCCAAATTATGGAACAACGGGTGGCGGATACATATTTTTTGACGTTTTTAAAAGAAAAACACGTTATTTTGACAGTGACTGTCAGAAATTACATTTGATACATTTCACGCCTACTGCCTTCTCTATGGCTGAAGGTTGCTTGGAAACGTATCGAAAACTTGAAATACATTTTTATTTTTTTGCTCGTTATTTACTTTACTGTTCTAAATTATTATATTTTTAATACAATCTATGTATTTTCCTTTATTCATGGTAGAGTATACAAGAGTAGACCTAAAATATATCTTTTCTTTTGAGGAAGTCACACCAACCTATGTATTTCATAACTTCTATACTAGAACCGCGTTTTAAAGTTTGTTATAGAGTTGCAGACACTTAGATTGAGTTGTAATATTGCATGCTCATTAATTACACAAGTTCCGAAAATCGATACCACTATTAAATTCTCAGGATCCCCTAACACACACGGCACGTACGCAAACGACTATCCGGAATAAAAAATGAATCGATAGCTCCAAAACAAAAGAGTAACCCCCGAAAACGCTAAAATCGATGCGAAGTGTCATTAAAGTGCCCCCAAAAATTAAAACCCCTGTTTGTGCACACACACACGCACGCTTAATAATGCATGTGGGGTAATGAACTTGCGACGCCGGGTACTTTTTCGTGAGGAAATATTTTTTAAGATGTCCGCTTGCTTGAGGAAAATTTGCATGTGTTTTATAGTAGGATGCAAATAAGAATCAAATTGGTAGAGAGAAAACAATACGTATCTTAAGAGACACCTGGGGCCTTATTACGTAAAAATGACAGCTACAGTATACTGATCGCAATCATTTCTGATTGGTTAAATAAGTTCATACCTACTAATATTATAATTACGAAAGTGTGCCTGTCTGTCTGCTACGCTTTCACGGCCCATCTATTCAAACGATTTGATGAAATTTTGTATAGCGGTAGGTTACTCCCCGGGGAAGGACATAGGTTACTTTTATCCCGGAAAATTAAAAAGTTCCCCCGGGAATGAAAAAAACTTAATCCACGCAAACGAAGTCGCGGGCTCATCTAGTAAATATATAAATGTTTATTTAGCTTTGACACGGATAACAAGAAAGTAAAGAAATACAATAATGAAAAATTGTAACTACAAAACAATTACTTATCTTACTAAAATACAAGATGTATTTTACAAAATTAATTGCTCGGTGTATTCGCTAAAAAGACTGCAACCTTTACCTGCTTTATCTGCTGCTAAAGGTAAACATTCTTCAGCTATTGGGCAAAATCCATAGACGCATTTTTTATGCGTCTATGGATTATTATTTACATATTTATATATGTCAATAATAATCCATTTAAATATATATATATATGTATATATTTCTGTTCTAATTATGGTAAATAGAATAATTATAATTATTTTTTTTATCTACTACTAGTTAGCCCTTGACAGTCCCTCTATATTCAGCCAATCACAACAATAATTTATACTGCAACGATGATTGACGCAGGTTTTACATATTTATGATGCTGCATGTCTAATCTAAACTAATATAAAGATAAAAGATAATATGATTGTTCGTTTCTTTGTAATGCATGGACTCAAAGACTCTTGAAGATTTGAAAAATTCTTTCACGTAAAAGCTAAATTATATCAGCGAGTAACATTTGTTGTAATTAATAAAAAAAAAAAAATTAGAAATCCCAACAAAAATTGCAATAATGTGAATTAGGTCGGAAAAAAACGTCCCATCCTCTCAGATCCTCTCGGTTCAGTGGCGTGCGTTGCGTAAATAGTTATCCTATGTAATAAGTAGGTATCTGTTCAACACATTTTCATGAAATTCGGTACGGAGATAGGTTGCATCTCTCATCGGATTTTTATTCTGGAAAATCAAAGAGTTCCTATGGGATTTTTAAAACGATCTTAAAACAGCCCGATTTGACACAATGATCACCCAAGATAGGACAGCTTGGAGAAAAATAGTAAGAAGAACCGCCCTTAGGGAAGACTATCATGAGATAAGGCTAGGTCTATATGATTAGGATTACACTTTTAAGGTTATTATATTTTGATATTATATCAAAACGGAATATTTTTTATTCAAGTAGACTTCTGCGTTTGATAAGTCGAGTGAATCTACCACTATGCGTACATAATATGGTAAATTTACCTCTATAAACTAACAAACGAGTATCTAATTTTGTACCTATTCGTGTGACAAAATACCGTGCACGCCACTGTTCGAGATAGAAAAGTAAACACACTTACGCACGTTTAATGGAAAGGCAATTAAGGACCAAATCGCGACCGGTTCCTCTTTATGGGCCAATAAAGGGCACGCAACGTTTACGCGCACTGCGGGCTATATTGTACAGAAATGTGCACGTATTTTTAGCTTAACGACTATAAATTGTGTAGAACCTAAGTTTTAGGTACTTTTGACATCTACCTTATGGAAATTAAGGTGAGGTATTAGATAGGTACGGGATAAAATTAAACATCTTTTTGTCATTTTTATCTTATCTTTACTCAGGGCGATATTTTGAGGTAATTTTTTTTAAGTAAATTTATTTTTATTTTTCAATGGACAACCAACAAAATACTTCATTCAAAAACGTTTATTCTATACAGAGTTAATTTTCCACATATATGCCACCTCAAGATAGGCAACATACACACTTCTAGGCCATGCGTACGAAATCACGGGCAGAAGCTAGCCTTGGCCTTTAATTAGTCTCATATATATACTTACTTGACGATTCCCGCGACTTCGTCCATCGTGCGTATTAAGGTTTTTGAATTCTGCGGGAACTCTTGAATTTTCCGGGATAAAAAGTAGCCTTCCCCGGGACAGACAGACACACTTTCGCATTTATAATATTAGTACGGATGAAAGAGCAAGGAAGTTTATAAATATAATTTCCATTTAGCCGAAGATGTCTGTCACTTTATGCACTTAAACTAATCTAACCCGAAACCAAAAAACAAGATGGCCAATAATATAAAAATCTTATCTTACTAATATTATAAATGCGAAAGTTTGGATGGATGTATGGATGCATGGATGTATGGATGTTTGTTACTCAATCACACCCTAACGGCTGAACGGATCTGGCTGAAATTTGGCACAGAGATAGATTATGGTCTGGAGTAGCACATAGGCTTATCCCGGAAAATCAAAGAGTTCCCGCGGGAACCAAAAAAATTCAAACCACGCAGACGAATCGCGGGCATTCGCAGTATCAAATAAGACCTAAAAATTCCAACAAACCAATCTAGTTAGATACACATAATAGTGTTTGTTTGTATAAATATATACGTAAGTATGGGATAACCTACGGGCTCCGGGATGGCAAGGCGCCGATGAGTTTTAAAGTTTTTAAGGGTTCGCCGAAGATTGCGTGCCCTGATTACCGTCCCCCTGGGGTGGCACACACGCGCTGCCCTCCCTTTTTTAAGGAGGGTAAATTAAAAGTGCCTCGAAAGCTTCACGAGGTCTTGGTACTTTAAGACGCGAAATTAAATAAAATTTCATGATATTTTTTTTAACCTAAACATGTGTACGAGATTTCCGTATCTCAATTGAATCGAGGTAATCGTTTAATCGCATTTCATATAAAAAGTTACAAAATAACATTAGGTACATTTAAAATAGCTAATATTTTTTCCCTCCAGCTATACTAAGCTAGGAAAAAATAAGCCAGTTCTAAATGTGGTGCTATACTTTTCCATTTGGACCTTAATTTTCATTAAGTTTAGAGATTGTATTTAACAGAATTTGTTTTTTTATCAGTGTATTTTAGGAAAAAATAACCTTTCAAATATTATATAATACACAATTAAAACTATACCTACCTTAGGGGAAAATTACCACATAATATGATTGATAATAATAACAATTTATATTTAATTTTTTCATGTATAGGCAAAGTACTTGCTGGTTCTTCTCGGTAGGAATGGCTTTCGGAATCAGTAGTAGATTCACTTGACAGTTAAAAACATTTTTAATAAGTTTATTTGAATAAAAAAATATGAGTTTGAGTTTTAGTAGCCATGAAATCCATTCATTCATAAAGTACCAAGAGTGCTCCGTCGCGGTAGTCCACATGCTCATTTGCGAGCGATAGTAATTTCTCCTGTCGCGATGATATTAAATGGCGATGGTCTTGTTTTTCGCGCTCAGACTCTGGGAGGAAGTCGAGAAGAAAATATAACACACATTAAACGAAATGACTTTGACAAATCGGGGTGAGGTGTCGTTTCTATGTGGAATCCGTTTCAGTTTTTTGTATCCATTACAAGTTAGCCCTTGACTGCGATCTCAACTGATGGTAAGTGATGATGCAGTCTGACATGGTAGCGGGCTAACCTGTTAGGGTTGTGGCAGTCATATTAATTACCCCTAATCCGGTTCTATACGGCATCGTACCGGAACGCTTAATCGCTTGGCGGCGCTTGGTAGCGGTAACTAGCCACGGCCAAAACCTCCCACCAGCACGCACAGCGGACGCATGTGTCTAAGTGTGGAAAATAATCCCAGGACACAAAGGAAAAGAAGAACCTTCCACCAGGCCAGACCAGTGGAAATTCAGAAATAATACATTCCCAAATTGACCCTGTCAGGTATCGAATCCGGCACCTCCCACGTTAAGACAACAGTGCTCGACACTGCGCCAGGGAGGTCATCAATAGGAGAGAGTGTTGTTGTAATATTAGAGATGCCCTAGACTTCGTCCGCGTAGCGATGGCATACCACCCACTAGGTGGACGGACGACATCAAGCCAGGGAAAGAGCCGCTGGATCCAGGAGGCGCAAGGCTGTGGTACGTAATATGACGTGGAAGTCCTACAAGAGACCTATGGTTTCAACAGTGGACGTCTATTGGTCGACGACGACAACGCTGGCTTAATCCGGATTGACAGATATAGTATTATAAGTACTGCGACATAATGTCTTGTTAGGTATTGTTTGCAACGTTCGCCATGTTGAATTTATCGTGACGTTATAATTAGCCTGGGATACGAGTGCTTAATAGTCTTACTGAAGCGAACCATTACATACTTCTCTTCTCTCAAAATAAAATGAGTAAGTTCACTCCGAAATTTCGAAGAAAAATATTCAATATAACTCCTCTACATGCTGACATTCTTGCCTATCTAATCGGGCTCACCCTAAAATTAAAAACAAAACGCACACAGCCGTCATAAAGCCTAGTACACATCTATAGCTTCACCTAATTATCAGCGAAGGGGCCTTTGCATAAGAAAGTATTGCTGCGTTACGACGCGTGTCGCGAATAGGTTCACCATTTTTCTTAATGTTATTTTCGGATATTTTATTGAGTCATTCATAAATAAAAAAATATTCTTCTTCCACTGTCGAACATTGGATTTACAGATAGTGAGCGCCGACCCTGACCATAGCCTACAATTATTTACCACCGTGTATTCTTACAATTTGGGAAAAATATTCGTGTAACACAAATTTGTGGTGGTGGTGATGGTGTGGTGTGTGCGTACTTATAGGTCACATGAACAAGATACAAAAAGGAGAAAAACGCATCTCTTCAAAAATGTTGCTAGGTAAACTATTTTTAATAAGACCTATTTGTAAGAAGCAAATTCCTCAATACATAATCGGCTCACACACAAATGGTCGCGTAATTTAATTAACTTGATACATTGTAAACAGCTTTATTTAGTTGAATATAATTTTATTTAGAATAAATATACGAAAGGAACGCCTAATTAGGAAGAAATTTTACCAAAATTAGCCTTACTCACTGGAGTATTAAGAATGAGAAGATGAAGGAAGATTTTAACTTTATTGGAGACACGGGAGTATTTATATAGATAGAAAATAAGAAGGACAGTCTCGTAATTTAGGACGACATGGTAACTCTTGCGCCCCACCCCCACGGCCCAGATAAAAAATCTCCCATTTCCTTAATTCGTTTATCGGGGCCTGCCGAGGCTTTGTCTTCGATCGATGAACGCCTCCAAATGAGCGTGGAACGTGACGCGCGTGTATTAACTGGAGGTGACGCTGACGGCTTGGGGTTTTCTTTTTTTTTCGATGAAATTTTCCGTTATTAGATTTTTTAAACTTTAATAACATCTGAATTAGGCTCATGGGCGCAGGGGACGCCGTAAGGAGCCGCTGCGGATTCTGGTGAAAGAGCGTGGAGTGAGAAAGTCCCTACATCGAATTGACCTATATCCAGCAGTGGATGTGGTGCAGCGCTAAAAACTGCCGGACTAGGGCGGCATAAAATCGTGTACTGCGGAAATCTTTCCATGGAAAAGATGCAGTGAGCTTCAAGAAGCCAGTACAATCTGATACCTGTCTTAGTTGAGTTGCTCCAACAGAAACTAAAAACAATATTTTTTGTTCAAAGAAAAAGTTGTAACCCGCTACGTACACGCCACCCTTCACTAAAAGCTCAAAACAAAATTGTGAAAGACACAAAAAAAACGCAACCGAAAACTTCACTAATCAAACCACCCTAACAAAACACAAAAGTCAATAAATTAGTCCGAGAACACATGCACAGCCCCCTGTTACGAGAACGATAACTTAGTAATTAAGAAACGCATTAATCATGGATTGGAGACACCGGGTTTTCTACGCGTCTGATTGCGGTCTGACAAACTGCCGTGTGACATGCCGCATGCGTTTTATTTCGCACGTGGGTGCTAAGCTGTAGGACGGGCGCACTATAGGGTTACTATAGTTACTATAGGTACTATAGGGTTTTTTAATATTGCTAACTGACAAATTCACTATGGTGCTAAGAAAAAAGGCATAATCTTTTTTTATTTTAGAACTCATTCTAAAATCGTTCATAAGTTCGATATAATTTTTCTTCACATTTCTGTCTTAGGGCATATTTTTCAATCGTCAGATAAAGTTTAGCTTGACAAATAAAGACATTCTGATGGATTTACCATACGTACAAAAACTGATTCAATGTAATAATTTTACAACAACAACTATACAACAGTAAATGAATAGAAGATAAAACTAAACTAGGTGGGTACTTAATTACTTACTACTGAGAATATGAGTCTCAATATCTACACTATTTTAGGATCTAGCACATCTATTTTACTTTAAATATTATTAGGTCATAGTTAATTTTTTCTTTAGTTATATGAAGGAAAAAGCCAAGCCGAATAAAAATCCATATCCATAGTAAATATTATAAATGCGAAAGTGTGTCTGTCTGTCTGTCTGCTACGCTTTCACAGCCCATCCGTTCAACTGAAATTGAAATGAAATTTGGTACAAGGATAGGATTTATCCTGGGGAACATAGGCTACTTTTTATCCCGGAAAATTCAAGAGTTCCCGCAGGAATCAAAAAAGCTTAATCCTTGCGGACGAAGTCGTAGGCATCATCTAGTGATTACATAAAATCCAGTCATGACTAACAGTGAAAATCAAATTTCATTTATTTATTCATAACCAGTCAGGTATATTGTGTATCCAATGTGCGCCCGGCCTTACAATAAGCATTATATACGAGCATGCTAAATTCGCCTGAATGTTGTACGACCGTGTTCACGCTAAATTTGCTAATGTAGGTCGTTCCGTGGCTATTCATAATGGCTAAAACTAAAATATGTTCTAGTAGACAGTAGTTCGACTAAATTCTTTGAATAACCTGGGCTTCATGTTCTTGGTTTTAATAAAGCTAAAAGTAAAGCTAGTAGGTTCTTACTTTTAGTTTCGAATTAGCGTCATTTCTACGTTCTTTTGGAGACCTCCGTGGCGCAGTGATAAGCTCTGTTGTCTTAACCTCTTAACTCTTGAATTTATAATTTCTGAATTTTCCCTGGCCTGGCCTGGGGGAGGTTTCGGCCTTGGCTAGCATCATCCTGCCGGCATCCTGCCGGCAAAGACGTGCCGCCAAGCGATTTAGCGTTCCGGTACGATGCCGTGTAGAAACTGACTAGGGGTATAGGGGTTGAAGATCTGGGTAGTGATTAGTGACATAAAGTAGGTACTTTTTATCCCGGAAAAATAAGAAGTTCCCGTGGAAATTAAGAAACTTATTCCATGCGGATGAAGTCGCGGGCATCGGCTAGTAAGGCTTTTTTGGGATAAATCCTACTAGATTTAATTTATGGAAAAACATTAATTAACTACTTTAAAAAAATACGTCAAAGCTATTTTTAACGATACCAAGAAGGCATCTTATGTGAAAATACCTTTCTACGTATTTCCTTGTTATTCGCATATCTCGCTGTTAAAACACTTTGGTCCTAATATCGCCATAGCTTCCCCGCCAAAAATTAGGGCACCATTCGCACCTCAAAGAAAAATCGGGAGCCACTTTACAAACTTACACTGCATTTGTCGCGACACGTATTGTGTTGCAGTATGGTTGGTAATAGATTGATTAAGTGATTTTTTTATTGTGGTATATTAACATGAGGGAGTGGACGTGACATTTATTGTTTGACAACCATCGATCTGCCCTTTACGATGCGAGGCGTGAACGCAAAGTTCACCGGATTTCTTTTATGAACATATACCTAATACCTATTGCTAACCTTTACCCGTCTACTTTTACTGTGTAAGTAAGTACATTCCTTTATATTATTTCAACTTTCCTCTTACAATCCATAGGGTTCGCTTCTATGCTTTAAATATAATATGCAGTTCGGTTGCTGGTTTTTCTCGGTAGGAATGGCATTCCGAACCAGTGGTAGATTCACTCGACTATGGCATTTGTCAAAGTCAACTTGAATAAAAAGAATTGTGTGATCACTTTGACTGAGAGAAACAAAATGCTGCTATATGGTCGACATAGCAGCGTTATCTTTTTTATTATCTGTTTTTTGGCATTTTTCAAAAAAATAGCTTGCTATATTATTATAATCTAACTAACACCCTAATGTCTTAGTACTTATCACCTTGCTTAATTTTGAAGTACCTATACGATCTTTAAATGAAATTAATCTTAAATTTAACTTTTTGTAATACCACCTATTAATCGATGTAAGTTAGAGGTTTAATGCCTTTGATAAATACTTTATTAGGTATATTATTAATCTGGGTGCTGTCCTTTTCCACATGCAGTATTATGAAAGGGATAGAATTACACTAAAGTTTAGTTTTAGGAAACAACAGAACTAGCCATACTATGGTAAAAAACAAAATGAAGTTAAAACTCATATTTTTGACATTTATTTTTCCATTACTCTTTTCTTTAATTAATATAGTGTCAATATTGATATTAAGTTTCTTAAAGTAAACATAAGGAAATCAACCCCTTTCACATTAATTTAGATCGATTAGTGTGAAAAGTAACCGCCGATAGCATAGTGGTTCAGAAGTCGGCCTTTTATTTTGGTGGTCATGGTTTCGATCCTCGGGCATGCACTTATCCGCATTATGTGCTTTTCAAGCTATAAAATATTACTTTCTTGACGGTGAAGGAAACCACGTAAAGAAACCAGCATGCTCGAGAGTATTTCAGAATGTTCTTAAATGTGTGTAAAGTCTGCAATTCTGCACGCGTGGTTGACTATGGCCCTTTTCCTTCTTAGATGATCTCATGCTCAGTTGTGGGATGATGAATAACAAAGACCAGTTGTGTCAAATATAATTTTATGTTCTGTTGACGTTCCTTCGTTGTATAGCGAATACAGAGCTTTCAACTCGGGCCAAATTATTTTGACTCCTTAACTACAATGAAAAAACTTTGGGAACTTACTTAGAAGTAAGCACTTACTTAGAAGTTTCTGCCAAGCTGGGCAGTTGAAGATAGATTTGCCCAAAACTTTTCGCAAATTTGAGAATATTATGAAGAAATTTCAGGCTTGCATGTTTCCTCACGATGATTTTCTTTCGCCGTTTCTAAAAGTAAGTTATATTTAATATCTTAAAACCGTACATAAGTCTGAAAAATTACAGGTGCCAATTGACCGCCTATTCGAACCCCAAATAAAAGGCCAAAATCCTAGCCACTGGGCTATCACTAAATAATAAAGAAATATACGTGTGTAGCTGTAATTTTATCACAAACCAAGCATTTAAGGGGAAGGTACATCGTACACAAAACGTATTATCAAAATAAATGATATCTGCATGTTACCCCACCGAACAAAGTGCCGAATCATCCCAATGAATGTCGAATGTGTGACGGCACTTCAACGCCCTCTGATTATCCGCAAACGTTAGTAAAGTTAGTGCATTAGTAAACTTCTTAGTTGGATGGAAACAAGCCACGACTGAAGCCACCTTCCAGACCACGCTAGAGAAAATTCAGAAATTATAAATTTCCAAATTGTCAATACCGGGGATGGAACCCGTGACGATGCAGCACTCGCCACTTATATAAAAAGGTGATACATATTTAAGTCAAACAAAATAATAAAAGCATTCATTTTTATCAAAAACCAGGTATCTATGGGGAAGGTAGGTACACTGTAGACAAAACGTATTATAAAATTAAACAATATCTGCATGTTACCCCACCGAACAAAGTGCCGAATCATCCCAATGAATGTCGAATGTGTGACGGCACTTCAACGCCCTCTGATTATCCGCAAACGTTAGTAAAGTTAGTGCATTAGTAAACTTCTTAGTTGGATGGAAACAAGCCACGACTGAAGCCACCTTCCAGACCACGCTAGAGAAAATTCAGAAATTATAAATTTCCAAATTGTCAATACCGGGGATGGAACCCGTGACGATGCAGCACTCGCCACTTATATAAAAAGGTGATACATATTTAAGTCAAACAAAATAATAAAAGCATTCATTTTTATCAAAAACCAGGTATCTATGGGGAAGGTAGGTACACTGTAGACAAAACGTATTATAAAATTAAACAATATCTGCATGTTACCCCACCGAACAAAGTGCCGAATCATCCCAATGAATGTCGAATGTGTGACGGCACTTTAACGCCCTCTGGCGTCGATTATCGGCAAACGTTAAGAGTGCTTTTGTAAACTCCTTGCTTTGATTTACAACGCATCCTTTATTGACGACATCCTTTTTAAAGCGAATTTGATTATGTTACGTTTAATATTACAACGCATTTTACAGTGTAGACTGAATATATTTCATGTTTTATGGAAACATAAAATAGGGTACACATTCATATAGCTATCTCATTAATATCTAGGCTCACTAGTGACCACGAGTATTCTTTTGAGGTTTAGGCCATAGTCCACCACACTAATTAAGTGCGGATTTCAGACAGAGATTGGCAGACTTCATATACCTTTGAGCACATGATGGAGAATATGGAGAACAATAATGGAATTACAAGATAGCTGTAGTGGATTGAAGAAGTAAAAATTCAATATTTCGGAACAATTCGGAATGCCGTTCCTACCGAGATGAGCCGGCAAGAAACTTGGTGGTTGCTCTTTTTAAAAAATCCAAAATTACAATAATCTGATTAACACATAGGACGACTTGTCAACTTGTTTTACGCGAAACACATAAATCTTTGAAATTTGGCACAGGGATAAATTATAGTCTGGTTTTTTTTTTTTTTTTATTGAAAATAATACAACAGAACTTAATGCTAGCTAGCCTAACCTAATTACTATATAAATCATGCCCACGTGGAATGGTGGCAAGAATGCTGGCTGCATTTCCGCGCTGGACAGCCAGGCTGATCCTTTGCGCAAAAAATGAGCCAGCCCTTCTGTCACCAGATGAGGCCATTAACCGCGGTGAAATATCTCGCATAGTCTGGATTAACACATATTAAGCTACTTTTTATCCCGAAAAATTACCAAAAAACCTAAATCCACGCGGACGAGGTCGCGTTCATTAGCTAGTCTATGTATAAATAACTGCAGTCTCAAGCGAAGCATAGCTTGAGCGAGTCAAATCCAGCAAACTGGTGAAGGTCTATTTGGTTGCTTCCCAGTTAGCGTATAGGTACTGGATATCCTATGATAGCACAATATGCGGTACGCTGCACCCCAGTAGATCTTTCTGTTTCTTGCAGATCAAACCAAATTAGTTATGTACCTATAGGTAGGTATAATGTTTATTAAAACTGGCAAGTCAAAACAAAGATACCTAAATTACAATATATCTGGCCAAATGCCGCATAAGAAAACCAAATAAGGAAACCTACTTTGGTAAATTACTGGGGGGCGTATTACACCGTTCATAATCTCTTGTATCCGACATAATTTAACGAAAGAAAATCCTACGTCCTAACCGTGAGGGACGACACACACTTTGTGAGGTGGAAACAATGATATTGGCCAATTAAGATACACAGTTGCTTAGTTTATGGTTCAACATATTATTTGCTGCTCCACATAAAGTTTATCGTGAATGAACCAATATTTCCTCATTTGTTTTCATTTATTTTTGCAAATTGTACAAAATGCGTTATTGTATTCACGGTCCGATTTATTGAGATCTAAGATGTGATTCTCATCAATTCCATGTTTGTGTTTTTATAACTATAAATCAATATATGTATGTGTATATATGATTTTGTCCCATTCGGTGTCGAGACCCTTGGTCCGTGGGGTCCTAGCGCGTTAAAACTTTTTAAGGAAATAGTAAAAAGGTTAGTCAACATCACAGGAGACCGAAGAGCTGGCAGCTACCTCGGACAAAGAATTAGCCTAGCTATTCAAAGGGGGAACGCTGCCAGTATCTTCGGAACCTTGCCTAAAGGGACTCCTTTTAATAATATTTTTTAGTTATTTTATATTATATTTTTAAGGCTTTAAATATTATATTAAGTTTCCTTTTATTTCTTTGTTGAAATAAGTATATATTGCATTATATTGTATTCCAACAGTTAATTAAAATAATAACAATCAATATATTCACAATGACATACTTACTAAATTTATGAAAATATCCGCCAAATTGACTTAAAAAATTGGATTGAACCGACGGCTTTACATGCTCTCTGAGGCACGGGGGTGAAACACCGCCAACTTCCTAACTCCGGCTAGCGTACTGAGAATTTCTTGCTAGAAAAACCCAATAGGTACTTGTTATGGCCCGACCCGGGACTCGAACCGGAGACCTCGTCGGTCGCAGTCGAATAAACTAACCACTAGAGCAACAAGCAGTCAGTTTGATATTAAAAGGTTATTTTTATTTTATAGCAATACGCTTCAATGGATGAAATATAAGTAGCTTTTTTATTTTTTGATATGGCATTTAAATTTATGTAACGCAGTTTTAATTAGGCATATCTCTACCTATTTATAATTGTGTTTTGTATATCAGCGGCTACATGCCAAATTAATAGCATCCTAACAAAAAACTCCTCCCCCCCTATCTTATGAGGGTGGCGGTTCATTTGCATATATGTCTCCCCGGCACCCTAAGGAGCGGGCGAGGATGTATTTTTAATTTCATTCTTATCCCTACGCTTAAATCATGAGAGCGGCCATGCGTGCAAGGGCGATCCCCCCAGGAACCCCCCTCTGGCTTGCGTCATACGTCGCTAACCACGTACAGCGTAAAAAGAAAAGAAATCTTAATAAGTTTGTTAGGGCGCGATAGGTTATGAGGACATGCCTCCATAAATTACTTACTGTAGGCATTACGTATCGCGAATATACTGTCACTATCGATACTTACTGAAAATGCTATATTATTCTTTTGTTTTAAATTTTTGACTTGCTGTAAGGGGGTTTGTTAAAACATCTAGCGTACATGCTCATTAAGTTTTTGCTATCGACAGAACAGTTTGTTCTTTTAGTATTGAATTTAACTGAGAGAAAAAAATTAGATATCTGCAAAAAGTTAATTATACAAACATGATTCAAAAAAGTTTGTGGCGCGATATCTAAGCTTCAATTTTACTTTACCTGGTCATTTATTACTCTTTTCATAAACAATCTACTAATATTATAAATGTGCTGCTGTTGCAAATAATAAATTCTTTTAATCTAGTACGTTTTCGGTTTCGATTATATATTTGGGCATAGATATAATATGTAGATCCATTGAGGAGACAGGCCCCAGAAAATTATATTCTAAATGTAAACAAGTAAAAGGTGACTGACTGGATGATCTATCAACGCACCAGTCAAATCACTGGACGGATCGGGCTGAAATTTAGCACTCAGATATCCTAGCTATTAAGATGTAGACATCCGCTAATAACGAATTTTTGAAAATTTTATTAGGAATAGGGCTTTGAAAGTTGTACAATAATCGAACCTAACTTGAGCGAAGCCATGGGCAAAAGCTAGTTCCTTATAATTTTTTTACTCTAATAAAATAACATCTAATTAGCAAACCGTCGTATCCACACATACCTCATTTGAATTACAAGCTCCAAAAAAACAAAAGCGTCGTCATTTTGGCGAGCAAATTTGGTGGAAGCGCCTGCCCCCATAGAGCATGGATATTTTAGCCATCGCGTACACACTACTGGCGGTTATGTTAATTTGTATCCTGCTCAGATATCAAAGTTATGAGATATTAGTTTGAGATATACATATTTATGTAGTGATGTAACTTTTACTTAATTTATTCCACTAATGACATGAAAATAATTTAGGTATCGTATTTTACTGAATCATTTTATTGATAAGTAGGTTACTAATAATAATCATTCAAAGTGACGATGGCGTCTGAATCTAAATATATGAAAGGAAAAGGTGACTGACTGACTGACTGATCTATCAACGTCCAACCACTGGACGAATTGGGCTTAAACTTGGCATGCATATAGCTATTGCGACGTTGACATCCGCTTGGAAAAGATTTTTACAATTCAAGCCCTAAAAATAGGGGCGTAAAATTTGAAATATTTATTTATATGTCCACGCGTACGAAGACGTGGTCAAAATCTAGTTGAATATAATAATTTTAAGAAAACGTTACTATGAATCTTGGACACAACATAAACTACATGAACCTACTAAAAGTTCCTTGATATGTTCGTAACAGAATAAACAGGTTGTTTTGCTTGGTGGGAGGCTTCGGCCGTGACTAGTTATTAGCTCTTAACTTACCGGCAATGCCATACCGCGAAGCGATATAGTGTCCAGCTACAATGCGGTGCAGGAGGGTTTCTAGTATCGCAAGCAGTAAAATTTCACAGTGACAGATTAAAGTGACGTACCTTGACGTCCTTAAACTAAGAATTATACTTCAACCCCACGAACTAAAACAATAATAAAACAATACTGTTTTAAGCGATGGTAGTATGCCCTTAGAATCCGACTGCACCTATATGGATTGAAATTTAACGGCCATACCCCTAACATATTACCCCACTACAGGCGGTATCATTACTTACCATTACAAAGATTCGATTAGCAGTCTAATTTGTAAAAGGCTAATTTGTAAAAGAATAAAGAAAACGATTAGACGAAAACATTAGCTAGTGTCTACTGCTTATTATATTGGCGTGACGATTAAGGTCAACAGAGGTAGTTAAGTACTGTTTTACGATAAATCAAAACACTGTAACAATAAAGTATTAATCGCCACCTACAAAATAACAAGCGTAAACAAAAAGGCCGGCCCAAAAACTGAAAAATTAAGATAGCTCAGAGACCGCAACCTTCATAATCGCATCACAACGGATTGTGGCCGTTAATTATTGATAGAATGAAACTTTTATCAAAACTTCAGGAGCAGAAGCCAAAATTATTTGAAAGCAAGGAAACCCTTCATAATGCCTGCGAAAATATTAAAACAAAGCCAAGGTGCCCGCCCCGCCTTCTGAACAGGACAAAGCGACTTTGATATCTAACCTGAGCTGTTGTTACCCCCAAAAATTTATAAGACTAGTTTCAAGAAATCCACTTTTTACAAACGTGTAGATTAATTTATAAAAGTTTTTGGGTTGAAATCAGGCAATCACAGGACAAAATTGTAAGGAGTATCTAGGTACCTATTTAGAATGATGCAAAAGATTCAAAAATACAGCAACTGAATTATTCTGATTACTTATTTACATTATAAAGGAAAACTTACATACAATTTTATCTTATTGTGTAGTGTTGCATTATCACCCAGCACAAGTATTTACTGTGAATGGGTAAATTGTAGGACTTTTCTTGTTATCGTATGAGGATACTTTACTTTAGCAATACCTTATTTTAACTATCAGTCACATAAAAGTTGTATTAAGATAAGACACATAAATAATAGTTCATCGTGTTATTTTACAAAAAATGTCTCCAGTAGGTAGGTAATAACATCACCATCAGTTCATAAAGAAATCCTCGAAGACGACTGCGAGCGGGTGGTGATTAATATAACGCATCTCCCCACGGTTTAATCGTTGGCTGGCAACATTTTTACCCAATTTTTGGGGTAACCCCCCTAAGCACCCACCCCTTTCTTTCGTTAAGATAAATTATCTTGTGATCAGGATAAGAGTGTAGGTTCAAATTGCCGCCTTTAAAATTCAAAATTCGCCCTGAATTTCTTTGAACGCGAGCGGCCTCGGGAGTTCCCTGCTTCTTTGTAAATGTTTAAACGGTAAACCTTACCCTTTAAATGCTGTTGGGAAACTCGAACAATGTGAAACTAAAAAAATAATTCAATGAGTTTTGGAAAATATTGCGAAAAGCTATTTTATTGAGACACTAGATGATGCCCGCGACTTTGTCCACATAGAATAATGTTTGATTCACGCGGACACTCTTTAATTTTCTAGGATAAAAGTAGTCTATGTTTTTCCCTGGGATACAACCTACCCCTGTGCCAAATTTCATCAGAATCGATTGAAAAGATTAGCTGTGAAAGCGTAGAAGACCGAAACACTTACGCATTTATAATATTAAGTATGGATTTTGTCTCTAAAATAGTTATAAGGTTAGTTAGTTGGTGTCAAGGTTCAGATGTTAGGTTTCTAGATTTATGGTATTATGGTATTTTAATTAATAATTTTAATTATAATTTATAATTAATTAATTAATTAAGTCGTATAAAACGCGTAAGTAGACTTTCATTGAAAGAAAACACATGCAAAAGTGGGATAAAAAGAAGGTAAAAATTGTCGTTTATTATGCAGGCGAGCGTCCAACGAGCAAACAAGGGTTGTTTGAGCTCAAACGGCGTGACATGTGAACTTGGCTCATTCACAACACGTAACCGCTTAATGAATTTCGCTCTGTTTTTCCTCGGTTTAAAAAAAATGTGATTTGGCAGAGATTTTAAACAGTCCACAGTCCAACCTTTCAATTTGCTTCGTCAGAATTCATGTACTTTTCGTTATACATTTAACTAGCTGATGCCTACGACTTCGTCCGCGTTGTATATTTTTTTTATTCCCGTGAGAACTCCTCAATTTTCTGGGATGAAAAGTAGCCAATGTCACACTGTGAATTAACATGATACGTTTATTAATTTTAATATTGGTAGTTATAATTGATTAAAGCACTGGATATTTCTATAACAATCTATTTATTGACTAATCAGTATATTTATATAATTAAAATAGGCACTGTACTTATCTCATTATATCTATTATTGTATCCATTGGATGTATTAGGTTATATTATATATTTATTTTACTAATCCCACAATTGACAAATAGGAACATCCGAGCTTGTCGGCTCGTGAAACTAGAATGGCTGTCTTCTCTAGTTATTTTATTTACAATATGTTTTTTTAGATTAAAATACGAATTATAAATTGGCGACGCTAACAAACGGCCGTCCTGTTGACGGAATGTCCTCAACTACGCCCATGCCAAAAATCACGTCGATCCGTTGCACCGTTGCGTAATTGAAAGACAAACCAACAAACAAGTACACTTTCGCATTTATAATATTAGTATAATTTACCTAATAAGTCAGTGTACATAACACCATCATGACCATCTCGCGTGCCACTCATAAATCATCAATAGCATTTAGCATTTATTATCAACTAGCGAATGCCCGAGACTTCGTCTGCGTGGCTTGAGGTATTTTGGTTCCCGCGGGAACTCTTTAATGTTCCGGGATAAAAAGTAGCCTATGTGCTATTCCAGACGATAATCTTTCTCTGTGCCAAATTTCAGCCAGATCCATTCAGCCGTTGGGGCGTGATTGAGTAACGAACATCCATACATCCATACATCCATACATCTATCTAAACTTTCGCATTTATAATATTAGTAAGATAAATTAAATTTCAAGCATATATCCCTATGATTTAACGGTCTTAGACCAAAAAGTAAGTAACCTAATATGCGCTCTGAATTCAAAAGTGCATGGATTTGACTCACTCCAGCAATGTTTAGGACTGTGGTTACTTAATATCTACACATCCATGTTATAATTATATGCTTAAATATTTTTTTTCAAAAAAGCAACCCCCGTTTCTTGCTGGTTCCTCTGTTTAAGAGTGGCACTCTGAACCAGTGGTAGATTCACTCGACGATTCAAAAGCACTTGTAAAAGTTTATTTGAATAAATAACATTATTGAGTTCCAAAAGTCAAGAGATCTACCACTGGTTCCGAATGCCATCCTACCGAGAAGAGCAAGCAACAAACCAGGCGGTTACTTTTTTGAAAAATTATTATTGAATCGTGATTAAAATGTAAATACATCAGTAACAGTCCCAAAAAATCATCATGAAACTTGCATGGCTGAAACTTCTCCATGATGTTCATATCCTTGAAAAAACCTTCCTTAATAATATACTCCTTGACCGAAAAAGTAAGAGATAAGTAATATTGAATAGCTTAAAACGCTAGAATTCCAAACAATTAATTTGCATGCCTCGGATTCGAGTACCACTGTTTTAGCAATAATATAGAAGCTGGTGTTTTGCAGTAAAATAAACAGTAAGTACAATAAATTGGACGCTGATAAACAATACAGTGTCAACCCACAAAAAGTCGAAAATTGAGATTTGAATGCAGATCGCTTCTTTGAGTGATTTGCTACGTTTTTCAAAAAGGTTTTAAGCGGTTTGAATCAGTTTAATAGCAAAAATTCAGGAAAAACTCTTGACACAAACCTCTAACTGTCATAGTTAATTTTGCAATAGTATTTCAAATACCTTAGCACACAATTGTACCATTAAAAGCGCCACCTGTTTGATGCCATAATGAGTTATGCGGGTTGAAATATTATTGCAAAATTCCAATGCGTTATTTTCAGATGTCAATTAATTTAGACGATTTAAGTTAGTAATGGAAATTAATAGTTAGTAAAGTTTTAAATCGAGTTTTATCATAAATCGAGTGAGAGTATTATATGGTTTAAGAAGTGACAGTATTATTGAAGGTAAGTCCAATAATCAATGTATTTCATAGGTTTCTGTGAAACTGTATTTTTGAGGTTACTTTGCCGGTAATTTCTGCGAAAAACCGATTATAAGGTATAAATTGTAGTAAATACGTTTTCTATACACGAAATTCCAAGTAGTCACTGAATTTATACAAAACTTTACCTATACAAGCAATAAAACTAAATATATTGCATGACATCTTATTGCGAAACTACTATTTGGTTATTTACGTTAACTTGTAAAGGAATCATACAGCTTGACACATTATAGCAAAATGAACAAAAAGTGTAACTTGTTTGCATTTTATTTATAATAATCATTTAAAGTCCTCAAAACATTTTAGCAAAATGGGAAACAAACGATCTAATCTTACAATTTTATGTTATTGTAGGTATATACTTACTTCGTTCTTACCTTCTAAAAAAGGCAAAAGACGACCTCCCTGGAAAATCGAAGCATTAAAATGGTGCTCATGCTTTTACATATTCTCCATACTACAGAAAGGCTAAAAAAATAACTAGGTATCCGATTTTTACAACCAGGACACACATACCTCCCTAATGATTCTGAGTTTGGGGACGTTGAATGTGCTTTAAAGTCTCAGATTCGACTCTATACAGATGATGATTACATCAGGGTGATGGAAAATTGCAGAAGAAAAAACAAATTCACCGTCACTAGACTTAAAAAAGAAGACTGTGTTTTAGTGGCGCCTATCCTCAACCGAATCACAAATAGAAAAATTGATATAGAAAAACAAAAGATTTCGTGGATGACAACTTTTGAAATTGAGTTGCGTAAAGATGATCCCTCAAAACTTTTTATGAAGTCAAAACTTGAAGAAGACTTTAAAGTAATTGACATATCAAAAGGTTCAAAAGCGCGTAAAGTGAGACCTAATTTTGAAATTAATTTACCTATCCTGTACCCAAATGGTCGTGAGCTCTCGAGTGCCAAAGTCAGTGACTTGAAGGAAATTATGAAGTTGATTCCATCTGACGCTAAACCATTCTACAATTTTTTGAGGAACGTTAGGTCAAGTGATTTTACAGATGATACAGAAGGCTTTGGAAATACAATTGATTTTGAAATTGAAGATATAGAACAAGATCAATAGATTTGATTTGGTTTAGTTCATTTCAAAAAACGTATTAGATCTCATATAGGTTGCTTTTATTACAGCCATGGTAATTTTTTATTATTTTAAGATTACTGTTTTCAAAGATTTAATGGATGGTTTATCCATTTTTATAGAATATTTATTTTCGTTGTTTTGAAGTCAGTAAGACATTTTATTATATTTCGAAAAGATTTTTATTTTTGTATCAGATTTTTTCCCGGTAGGTAAGTATATAATTTAAAATAATGTTAACAATTACAAGCAAGTTTACAAAACTGTTGAGAATGAAACTAAAAGTTTTATAATTCTGTGTTTAATTAATTTTAAGAATTAGGTACATGCTGATACAATATATTGTGAAATATTTTAATATAGCATTATGTTTTTATTTTCAAGACTGCGAATAATTTTATGTTGTGTTGATTTAGACGTCACTACTTTTTAGGTTTTTTTTTTAGTTTTTTGTTTAAGATTTTTTTAGTTTATGAGTCGAGCAAGGTGTCAAGAATCAACATGGTAGAAAACTGTTAAAAATATTAGGTTTTTTCTTTCTTTTAGTACATAACTAAATGATGTCCGCAACTTCATTCGCGTTATTTAGTTTTTTAAACCCGCAGGAACTCCTTAATTTTCCGGTATAAAAACTCTATCTTTCCCGGTATGAAACTCTCTCTATATCAAATTTCATCAGAATCGGTTGCAAAGATGTGTCGTTAAAGCACAGACAGACAGACACACTTTAAAATTTATAATATTAGTATGGATAAAGATGAATAAATTTAAGACTGATTATGGTTTCTGTTAGTGTTTATTTTGTACTTAATAAATTTTAATAAAATAATAATTTGCAACTAAAATTTTGTTTTCTTATAACATTTTTTTTAATGGTTAATCGTATTTTACAAAAAGAACAATACAGTTTTAAGTTCCATAACCTACAACAAGTTGATAATGGGTCAGCAATTTAAAGTTAAGCAATAGTGTGTTATGGATCTTGAAACTGTTTTTATAATAAAATGAGTGATACAGAATTTAGTTATAATGAAACTTGCATTTTTCTCGAAAACTATATAAATATCTTCAGTTTTTTATGTTAGAATAGTATATTTATGTTCATATATACATATTTGCTTAAATAAAAAATCTCAATTCAATTATTTTTTTAACAAATTGGTCAATATTATGAGTGAAACTTCAAACTCGATTTACTCAAAATGGCCGACATGTGGGTTGACACTGTATTGTTTAACAGCGTCCTTATCGGTCAACGTAGTTTTCACAATAAAAAGGTGTACAACATGATTTTTACCCGTTGCTGCAATGAAATTGCATGCTTCGCGGATTTTAAATAACAGAGCGATTCGCGGTTGTATTTTGCCCGGGAAATATCCAACTGGTCCACTTTTATGCCACTAATTGGTTGGTCGGACGATATGACGTTTTCACAAACCGATGGCCACTTACTACGAAATTAAGAATGAAGAAAAATGGTATTTCTTCACCCACGATCAGACTTCAGACGACCTCCGTGGCGCAGTGTGTAGCGCTGTTGCCTTAACCTGCGGAGGTTCCGGGTTCGACCCCCGGCAGGGTCAATTTGACAATTTATAATTTCTGAATTTTCCCTGGTCTGGCCTGGTGAGAGGCTTCGGCCGTGGCTAGTTACCACTCTACCGGCAAAGACTTGCCGCGAAGCGATTTAGCGTTCCGGTACGATGCCGTGTAGAAACTGAATAGGGGTATGGGTTTAATGTAACTGCCATGCCTTTAACAGGTCAGCCCGCTACCATCTTAGACTGCATCATCAATTACTATCAGGTGAGTTGAGTGATTTGTTTTGGATAAATTGCTCAAACTCAAGCCACACTTAGAAGTTTCTTCACACAACAGAGCGGCTTATTGCTTACTTTTAGCAGATTGCCGTGTTGCAGCACTGAAAAGGGGGAAAAAAAGGTGAGATCGCAGTCAAGGGCTAACTTGTAGTGGTTAAAAAAAATGTTTATTCAAATTTACATTATTTTGCCATGTGACTTTAGGTACTCGTTGATACCTAAAATATCAATAAAAGGTTTGTAGATTTATTGAGAGGTTGATCTACTCGTACCACTTATCGATCGAAGAAACTTAAAACTTTCCCAGCAGGTTCCTTTACATTAAAAAATACTGGCACCTCTTGAAAATTATAGATTCGAAAAATTCTATTTCTAATATAATGCTTAAGTAGGTAGTTTAACAACGGCATAAATAAACAAAATCAATAGCTATAAAAGGCTTTGTCCTGACTGACTGACTGACTGACTGACAACCTTACAACCTAAACGGCTTACGTAGAAAAATGAAATTTTAAAACAATATTCCTTGAGCACCCCAGAAATGTACTGAGGAAGGATTTTGAAAAATTCTAACCCTAAGGAGGTTAAATAGGATGTGAAAGTTTGTATGATAGTCCGTAATTTTTAAGATTATATCTATGAAACTTGGTATTTGGGCATTTTATTTTGAAGTGAAGAAATAAGTCTTTCACAGTTTTCGAAAATCATCATTTGAAAGTCATCCCCAAATGATGAAATAGGAGTTGAAAGTTTGTACAGGATTTTTAAGAACCTAATTCCATGCGGACGAAGTCGCGGGCAAAAGCTAGTAAATAAATAATTTATGAAAAACGAATCCCAAGATGTACTCATTAAGACGGGCCCCCACATTAGATAATGAACGTTGACGTCCCGGTAATTACGGAGAACACGGAAAAATCTAATCTTCCACCCACACATATACAATCGGCAAGAAATTCGCACACACTGATACGTGCCTAATAAATTAAGAATCCCCCTTAACAATATATGCGATGGCTGTATTGTAAAGTCTTAAAAATGAGAGGACGGAGGAATCTTTTAAAGGGTAGGACTTAAGTGGGGGCCCCCTGTCCTTATACCCCCCCAGGGGGGTTCGCGCAAACGCGTTTTACGGCCGACTGCTTTCGCATTGTCCGTTGTTTTGGTTCAATATTCCGATGACGATAAAGGTGGGTTAAGTGTTATTTTACGGAATTAATTCTGTTATATCGAGTTTTTTGGGATGGGCCGTGTTGGTCTTTTAAGTGGGTCGGGGTGTCTTATCGTGAGATTTCTTATTAAGTAACCACTTAAAAGTAAAAAAATCCCAAGGATCTTTTAGGTAACTAGCTGATACCTACGGTTTCGTCCAACTGGATTGAGGTTTATTGGTTCCCACATGAAATCTTTGATTCTCTGGGATAAAAAGTAGCCTGTGTGTTATTCCAGACTATGATCTATCTCTGTGCTAAATTTCATCCGTTCCGTTAAGCCGTTCTGGCGTGATTGTGTAACAAACATCCATCTATCACCTATGGCAATCGCACCTTGGGTCGTTCTCCATAAATTTCACAGCCCACTTCACTGCCTGACTTGGATCCATCGGTGTACCACTTTTGGTTGCCCTGTCTCCAAGCCATTTGGTTTTTCAAAAATTTATCCCTTTCGGAAATTTCCACAGAGTAGTTCCTCTGGAAGTGATATTTTGGGATCATGCTGTCTGTCGGCGTCCCCAAAATTGGTATCTCAAGCACTGAGTCATGTAGAGATCATTGCTTGTGATAGCCAGTTCACCTCCCTCTGGCTGACGATCCTGTACATACTAACCTTTTGGCCTCCTTTTCCAAATAAATGTGAAGGGGTCGTAGGTTCAGTAATGCATCCAGGGCAGCTCCCGGAGAGGTGCTCATGGCTCCGAACCTGATCGAGTTTTAATAAATATAAATATACATGATGGCTTTATTTTAAACCACCACCACTAAAGCCCATTAACGTCCCTCTACTGGGCACAAGCCTCCACTGTCATAGGAAAGAGGGAATTAGTGTTTAGTACCACCGCATGCTGCTTCAATGCGGGATGGCAGGCTTTAACGACTATTATCATGTAAGTGCCCCAGACAAGACGACAAGGCTTAAGGGAAGCTAAGAAACAATGTAAATGTAAAATGTATTTGTTAATAAATAAATAAATAAGTAATAATAACTGGGACCGACGCGTAACAGGGATGAAGCATTGCCATGTTATTTTAAACATTGTCATTAAATAAAAATAAAAAAACTCGTGCTGAATAGTGTACCCAACAATAAATCACTAAAAAGCTGTACAAAGTACATTCAAAAGTTTCGTACGGAGGCCGTTAAACCGTGCATTGTCGTAAAACCTAAAACATTAGATCGCTAATATTTACGTACCATCATTGTCACGCACGCTGAATTGCGATTCCATTATGGAACTACGCCATAACATAATTAATTCACCACATTAAAAACAAAATGCCATACAATTTTAAGCCCTAATAGCTGAATCTAAAGGGGTGGTGGTAACTTTCGGGAGGTGAACAGTTTTTTGCAAGCGGCCAGGTTCATAATGACATTTATTAGAAGTCGTATTACATGACAATAATTAAAATCCATGCACGAACTCTTGTACCACACCGTGCCTCGCACGTGACGGTTTAGCATATTATTAGGTTACAAATTATTGGGTAGACGGACATCGATATATTATAACCCTAGATGAACGCTGATCAATGTTTCAGGGGGAAAAATAACCTTCCGGTTGTAGTAAAAATATATGTACGCGATTGGGATTCAATTTTATAATGAACAAAAGAAATTTACACTTGATAAAACATTGAGGTCTCAAAGCTGCTGGTTTGAATTACTTACTTTTAAGTTGCAGTTAAAGTTTCGCGATAGATTTACTTTTGTTATGTGTGGTACAAATAAAGAGTTTGATAAAAAATTGGCAGTCATAGGGACTGCCAATAGAAGTGATAACAATTTTTTTAAATTTATATGATTAAATAATAAACCTTATCACTAAGGCATTAAAGTTTAATTTCGAATGTAGTATATATATATGTTCGCGAGCATGTCGGTCACGGTCACGCGAATCTACATTTTTACCTCCTACCAAAAACTGCTCAACGCGCCTTAAGAAGTTTTCACTTCAATAATAATAATAGACCATAAATGGTTAGTTGGATGGAAGTCAACACTGAGTTATTTCACTTCTGATTCATAATGTTGGCACTCGTCGACACGGTATTATCGCTCTTGGTATCGTCTAGATAGATTATATATATGTCATAGATTGAAAAAGATCTTTGAAAGGTGGATTTAACTTGGCTTTGGACGCCTGTGCCCAGCAGTAGAATGTTAATGGGCTGTAGTGGATGAACTTCAACTATAAATATTATGTTAAATTATGTCAAAATGCATTTCTTTGATATGCATATCAATGGAAAATGATGAAAAAACATTCCAAATATGCACTGGGTCGTTTTAACCGCATTCGCGGTTTCGTGGTGCTATCATACGCTGGTTCGCCCAAACTTGCATGAACTTACGGACAACTTGGAAACTTAATTCTTGTTAGGGGTTTGAGCGTACTTACTGACAGGTGTATCGAGTTTGAGATATATTGCGAATTATTCAACTTTCCATAACAATGATAATAATGACAGATATGAATTATTTTGTATACCTACCTTTTGCAAATTAATGAGGTAGCTAGCAAAAAACCTGCATAGTGCAGTGGTGACTGCTGTGATCTTCTAAGTAGAGGGTACCTGGTAGAATTCAGGAAGGATAATTTAAGAAACCGTAATTTTTAAGTTGTGTCTGGTCAGGTGGGAATGAAGTTTCGGCCGTGGCTATAGCCCTACTAACACTAGGACCAAGCGATTTCTGGTACATTGCTTCATATTCACTGATACAGCCCTATATGGGAGGTAAAATTAAGCGAAACCCTAGTCTGGGAAGAAGTTAAAAAAAATCAGCTGGGTTTTCTGTTGTCGTCACCATCATAATTAAATCCTACAGTAATACAATTAAAATATATAAGACAGCCCCCAAAAGTATATAAGAGATTAATTTTAAAAGTCTCTAACTAACTAAACGGGTATCTTTTAATCCAAATTCTTGATCGCGTAACTTCGAAAAAGCGTCCAAAAGAGTTAAAGTCAGAGTCAAAGTAAAAGAGTTACCATAAAAAAGTACCAATAAAGATCACCCGTCAAGGAAACTGTCCTGACACTCTCCGATGGCCTGCCATAAACCAAAAGTGACGGGCTTAATGCGATCTCTCCTCTAATTATAACGGAAATTTCCAAAAATTCCTCGCGACGCCCCTCCCACTTTAACCCATTAGCGGAACTTTTCCAAAACTCGCACTTTCCCAGACTGTTGTTGTCAAATCGCGGTTCGGGCCAAAGATTATTTTTATTTAATTGAACAGATACTCGAAGTTTTGTCACAAAATAAGTACCTAAATACTTTGCAAAATAGTCGTCATTGTCACACTATATACTTCCACTGCAGCTGGTCATAGCGTAGTGGGGCGCTCTATTGTAGAGTCGATTTCCACAACCACGGAAAATAGCTTTGCCGGCTAATACCAGCGGCTCCTTGTGACTCGTTAGATATTATAATTGTTTTAACTGTTTTGTTTATGACGATTTTTTGAATGACCGTTTTTTTATAAGTTATTTTTGAAGTCAGTTCAGTAATACAGCGTAGAAAATGATATAATATTGTAGAACCTCATAGAGTTACATCAACCTTAGGCATAAATAGCTAAAGGGTACGTCTTAACTAAACTTTGATTAGGGATTCCCGAACTTTCCGCGAAAAAATCTTTCTACAATTCGCGCGTCAGCGAAACTTTTTCTACCGAGATAACGTAAATCCAGAACTGATAGAGTTCTAGTCCAAGTAATTTTGAATTTTATTTCAATGTTAGTAAGGTTTTCTTTAGGATCAAAGTGTAATTGTGTTGATATAGGGTTGTTTGGTGATAAGGTAGGCTTGTAATTGAGAGAGTGACTGATGAATGTAAGCGAAGATTAGCATAATGATCTATGGTTAATGGTTCTGTGTACTTAGTTTTGGTGTGTAGGAAACATAGACGATGGTAGGGAATTTACATAAGATCCTAATCCTACCTTTTCTCATGTTTGGATAATAATATTAAGAGCAAAATCACAGAATGAACATAATTTTGGAATTAACAATATTAGATTGATATATTTACTTTTACTTAAGTTGAATCATCTAATGCCAGCATGCGTAATAATGTTTCCAAGCGCTGCTGGTCTGAAAAAGAAAAAGGAAATGTTATCTTAGGTTTTTAGGTAGGTATGTAAGTTCATAAGAACGTACTATTATTATAGTTTTGTTTTAAAATCAACTAAGAGTTTACTATTTATATTTGGCAATGTCATAGAAACCGGCTACTGCTATAATGCAACTGCCTACGCGGCTACAATGATATTACAAATTTGACTAAATACATGTAAAAAAAATTGGCAGTCATAGGTACTGCCGATACAAGTAAAAACTTGTAACTTAGAATTTTAGTATCAAATTTGAAAATAATATAAAATTTTAAAACGCCAATATTAATAGGAATATTTAAAATAATAAAAAAATATATAAACCTTAAAACTAAGGCATCACAGTTTAATTATGAATGTAGTTTATTTATATTTAAGACCTTTTGTCTTTGTAACAATGCGAGCATGTCGGCGCGGATCATGTCGGTGACGCGAATCTACAAGTTTACCCTCTACCAAAGTGCTCAACGCGGCCAAAGAAGTTTTCACTTCAAAAACAGGTTATTTGAACATGAATGACCAAATAAGAGTCCGTCTGCGGGATGTAAGAATTCTCCTCACCTACGTAAATTTCACCACACTCGGTGGAACTTGATGTATTTAAAATTAGCAAGATTACTGCTGAACGCAAAATATAAACAATAAGGGCGAGTGCACACGCGGCGTACCACGTGCACATGTCGGTGACAGACATGACTAAGACAGATTATATCGAGTGAGCCTTGAGCGTACCAATGTGGAGATGGACTGGTTGTTTTTATCATATTTTTTACTAGCGAATGCCCGCGACTTCATCTGCGTGGTTTGAGGTTTTATGGTTCCCGCGGGAACTTTTTAATTTTCCGGGATAAAAAGTAGCCTATGTGCTAGACTATAATCTGTCTCTGTGCCAAATTTCAGCCAGATCCGTTCAATCGTTGGGGCGTGATTGGAGTTACAAAAATCCATACATCCATACATCCATCCAAACTTTCGTATTTATAATATGAGTAAGATTAGTAAGATAAGATAAGATGTAGGTATTATTTTGACTTTACTTACTTTTACTTTGCTTTTTTTTTACTTTACGATACTTTGACTGCTTTATTATCGCCCAAAGTAAAAACGCACAATTCTTATTTTTATACGACTGCCTGAAAAAAGGAGTATATAGTTTTCAGGGTTCATGTATGGATGTATGTATGTGAGTTTGTATATTGCACCATAACTTCTATACGCCTGGACAGATTTTGATAAATGTGGTATCGTTAGAATCCCTAGCTTATTCCGGGTGACATAGGCTAGTAAATTTTTTAAAAAAATTATGAGGTGACCATGGTCCCGCAATAAAGACCAAAATTGAAAAAAAATAATTCGAAAATAAGATTAACTGTATAATCATCATCTAGAAAATGATGAGTAGATTCCAAAAAAATATCTTTTAATAAGATTTCAAAGGCTATGCAAATCGCTTCTTATGGAGGTAAACTCCGAAAATAATATGGCAGGGCAGTCGTATTTTTTAATTCGTTAAATTAAGTTCACTTGTTAATGTTACAGTATAGCAGTTCCATAAAAAATATACTAGTACCATGTCACTCTTTCTCAACTCCTATAGGTATATTTACTTTAACTATGTTTCCATACTAAAAACATATACCTAACTAGTCAGAATGTTAAATCTATTGATAGTTTTTGCTAATAGATATAATATATCTAGCTTTTATGAACATGAAGCATACTAATATTATAAATACGAAAGTGCGGCAGTCTGCGACGCTTTAACGGCTCATTTTACAACCCAGTTTGATGAAGTTTGGTACAACTCGGTAGGTTCCATAGACTACTTTTTATCCAGGAAAAAGAGTTCCCTTGGGAAATAAAAACAACTTATTCCACGCGGATGAAGTCGCAGGCATCAACTAGTATTATATGTTGGCTCCATAGGTCCTTTCATCATCAGTATCGAATGTACAAGAACGTTGAAATGCTACAATATTCTAAAAAAAATATTTTTAATATAATAAATAAACAAATTGTAATATAATATATTTCTATAAGCCTTCTCTCTATATGAAAGCGCCCCCTTCAACGATTGTCGTAGACTCGCGTGTTCTATCACACAATCTCCTCCTTTACCGTCTTATACATGTTCTCACCTTTATTTAATCGCATCAATCGAATTTAAACCCTATATTACGGAACATTACGACTATTTTTTATCGCATAAAGATGTTGCTGGTAACCCAATTAATAACGAATAAATTTTTTGAGCGCCGCAAGTGTTTAAATTTTTGCAATGTGTGTTATTTTCCCATAAGAAAATATAAAAGGTTTTTAGGATGGTGTTAAGTGGCTATAGTAGCTAGGTATATATTAAAACACTAGATGAAGTCCGAGTGGATTAAGATTTTTTGATTTCCGCGGAAACTTTTTAATTTTCCGCGATAAAAGTAGCCTATATCCTTAATCAAGATACAACCTATCCCCGTACCTTTTAAACTTTTCCTCATTATTTTTCATCGTAGCAGACACACACTTGCTCATTTATAATATTAAGTACGGATTAAGTAGTTACAGGGCGTCATCATTAGCACTGCTAAGAACATAAAATATGACCAAAAATATAAATTAAATGTTTACAATACCTGGCAGTCGAATTACAACTGAATACAAAACATCGCCAAAGCCTTACTAAAGCATCAAAAGAAACTTAACGGCCAGTGGTAACAAACGTTTCGTGCAAGGCGTACACCACTAACAACGGTCTAGTTCTTTAAACCTGCATTCTGAGTTCAAAACTGACCAATCAAACTAAATGCACCTACTTACCTGCTATAGTGATCAGTCATAGTCGCATTTTACCGTCTTCGTCGACCTATAATGTGAAGAATTAAAGAATTCAGCATAGATATATTTACTTGAAGTATAAAACGATCATGTTTAGTGCAACATCAGTGTAAGTAATTGTTTCTAACATTCTTATGAAGAACTAGATGATGCCCTTGACTTCGTCAGCATGGATTAAGATTTCTTAATTTTCCGAGATAAAATCTACCCCTGTACCAAATTTCATCAAAATCGGTTGACCAGATGGGCCGTGAAAGCGTTGCAGACAGATAGACAGACTTTCGCATTTATAATATTAGTATGGAGAATTAAGTGTTATTTTTCATTAAAGACAGCAGACAATCATCTAGCTATAAAACCTTGTTTAGGATTTTTGTCATGATCTAAAATATTATCATATTATACCTACTAGTGGTCAATGTTAAAGCAACCTTTTTCGGTCGCAATTTGCTGACACACGACACACCACATTTAAACCTACACTATCACTTATAAAATAATTTATTAGTATGTATTCTATTGCGGTCGGGGCACAATTGTGAGCCTGATAACTTGTGATTTAAAAGTATATTATTGTGCTACCTGGAGTCCGGTGATCGCGGTTAATCGAGAAGAAACCATACATCGGGCGGGTGAGCTTAGGGCGTATTATCATTTATTTATTTTATTGTATCAATACAGAGGAATTCCGTACCAACCCAACGGCGGACAACAGACCAGCGGCAAAATATTATTAATATTAATAATTTACAAGCCTAGTATGAACGCAGAACTCAACGTCTGACCGGTATCTGTGTGATTGATGCTCAAAGGTCCAAGCGAGGCACGTGAAAATCCGTGAGTCCAATTATTTTTTGCCCCTGGAAATACGAGAAATTGAAATCGTTTAGTGAAAGGTATAGAAAAAGCTTTGCGCATCTTCAAAGGTAGGTTCCAACCCTTTGCCGGGGGGTCGGAGTAGGGAGGGGGATACGCACAGTAATATAGAAAACTTGTGTTAGCCCAGTTTCGAGTCTTTGTAACATCATTTCGGCAGCCGGTCTACGTCGACTGTGAGTGATTGATACTTTTGCATAATTTTCTTTGTTCTTAAAATTGTTAATATCAGATCACATTTAATACAAAATCGTAAAAAGTTTGATATGGGTAGGTATAGAAAATGAAAGTTCATCTTCAGATGGGGATCTCATGCAAAAAATAGCTTTTGTGAATCTAAAACTTTATATTTTTATTTATCGTGCTATGTTATATTGAATTGAATTGTTTTTTTTTTGTTCTTTATTGTAAACAATATAAGCTAGGGAACCTAACCTAATTAATTTGATTTCATAACAACATAAGAAATAGAGAGTGAACACGTCATGTCAAGCGAATAACCTTTAAAAATACGTATTTATTAAAATTATAAGTGATATTTTTCCGAATTTTCTAAAGTTAGCCAGTAAAATGCACTTACTTAAAAAATATCGCCCATTGAAGGAAATATAGGAAATTAATTACATTCAGTCATGTTCTAACTAAAATTAGTTATAAATAAAAATAATAAAAAGTATCAAAACCAGTTCATCCACGGCCAACTTTATAATTTAAGAAGAAGAAACAGGCCATAAGAAATAAATGTAAAGAAGGAGAAGAAACGTTCAGAGCCCGAAAGGGTTAAAAAGGGGTGCGAAACACCCCCACCTGTGTGTTATACGACTGTCGACTTGGAATACGTAATAAACGTATTTTGAAGAATTAATGTCTGTTTGTAAATTTTTGGTTTTTATAATTACCTGTTATTGTTTTACTAGCTCTAATTCATTTAAATCTGTTTTTCAGTTCTGCTGTTTGAAATCATTAATATCTAACATTATAAATGCAAAAGTGTGTCAGTATATCTCTCTGTTTGTTATATTTGTACCAGCCGCCTGTTTAAACAATTTTGATGAAATTAAGAACAAAGATAGCTTACATCGCGGATATGGACAATGGGCGTAGGCGCATGAGCGTGCGACTTAATACTGCACATGTAATTTTTTTTCAACGACCAAGAAAAATGTTACCGTAAAGTTACTAAATTAGAGATACCAATTAACTGGTTCAATTCAATTTTCAATTCAATTCAATTCATTTATTAAATTTAAGTACACTATAGGGTACACTTAATGACGTCCATTATTTACATATAAAACGTGATGGTGATAATTAGTTACGGTATCTTAAAACTAAAGCTACAAGGGTTCCAAACACGCCCTGGTCTGAGAACAGCCCACAACAAACTCAGTCGGTTTTTTTTTAGTTAGGTTAGTTAGTTTTAATAGGATAGGTTAGTTAGTCAAAGACCGTGACACAATAGAAGACCCCTAGAGGAAGCGCTGGTAGTTACATTTTTAAATTCAATAAATGTATTTAGAGAAAATGTTATAGTTCCACCAATTTCCGCGCGATTTCACTTGAGACACGGACTGAATAAATGTATAATAAAAAAAGAAAAGTCAAACTGGTAAAAAAGTGAACCAACATAAAATAAAATAAAAGTAAGTAGGAACGAAATCCACGCGGCAAGCCTATATCAATCCTGTCTATGTTGTAGTATTCTTGACTGTGGTAGTGAATTTTTGCTTACGGAATAAATCGTAAGCATGTACCTATTTAGAGCGGTCCCAAAGACCCTTTGTTTCATTAGAGGGTTAGAATTTCTCTCAAATTGTTTTTACGACGAGTATTGATTGCTCCTGAGTCTCTGATTTAGAATAAGCGTTGCTAAAAATTAATGAGTTCATTGGTTTTAATTTTCTTATTTTGTTTTCAACATACGTTTCATAAGTGACACTAGTTGTCTTAGGTGAAATAAATAAATTATTTATCATTTAAGTAAATCATTTATCATACTATGTTGAATTATTTTGTAAAGATTGAGTAGGTACAAAAAATAGATTATGCTTTCATCAGACTATAAACGGTAATCTTTTTTTTAAAGCACACTAGCTGATACCCGCGACTTCGTCCGCGTGGAATAAGTTTTTTTTGATTCCTTATTTTTCCGGGATAAAAAGTAACCTATGGCTATGTCACTCTCCAGGTACATATCCATGCAAAATATTACGACGATCCGTTGCTCTGTTGCGACGTGATTGAAGGACTAACCAACTTCGCATTTATAATATTAGAATGATTGTACAAATTGTGTTGATAATCGAAAACTACTAATTATGCTACTAAATAAGACTATAATACTATTTTTTGAAGTTAAAATGTTGAGTGAAAAAAATAGAAGTATTAGAAATTTTTGAAATGAAAACTTCTTTAAGCGTGTTGAGCAGCTTTTGGCAAAAATTGCCAGTCATAGGGACTGCCGATAGAAGTGAAAACGAACGATTTTTTAATTATTTTGATTAAAATTATTTTAATTAACATTAAAGTTTAATTTCGAATGTAGTATATTTATATGTTCGCGAGCATGTCGGTTTCACGAGCATGTTGGTCACGCGAATCTACATTTTTACCCCCTACCAAAAAGTGCTCAACGCGTCTAAAGAAATTTACACTTTTCAATATAAACAAATTAGCCCTTGACTGCGACCTCACCTGATGGTAATTATAAAAAGGTAGCTTAGTAATTCACACTAATATTAACAATGCGTAAGCGTGATTATCTATCTATGTCTAATACCTTTTCACGCCTGGCTTGCCATTCCGGGGACAGGCAAATGCTACTTTGTATTCCAGAAAGTTAAAACGTTTCCACTGTATTTTTCATGAACCTTATAAATCCATGCAGGCAAAGTCATGGGCGTCATCTAGCAACAGTTGATTTAGAAATAGGTACAAAGTGGGAAGAAAGCCTTTGTATTAAAACTTAAAGGTCTAAAGTTTCTAATAATATTACTTTAGGTTTGCTGATTGCTTTGTTGTGATTCACAACATCGTAGGCCTTCTAGAAAAATCTCTATGCCTTAATGTAATGCTGACTGATTTTCGACAGACCTTGGTTCAGTGCTGGACCAAACGTGAATTTGCACTTGTCCGTCCGTCCGTCCGTCCGTCTGTCAGAGCCTTATAACTTCTGAATTACTAAACGTAATGACTTCAAATTTAAATATAATATGTAAATCGATGGCCTCCAGCCGAATATGGCTTAAAAAGTTATATGGCACTCGTTGGTGACTATTTCTTAAAGAATATTTAAAGCCATGTGAGACGTCGTCGTTGTCATCGCTGTGGACCGATAGACGCCCACAGCTGGATATAGGTCGCTTGTAGGGATTTCCATACCGCGTCAACTTCAAGCAAGTCGCAGAGGCCATGTTAAACATAACCTATTTAATAATTACTCCAACGAGAAAACGTTATTGCAGGATTGAGTGCAAGCATCAGCCGTCTTTATTTTAGCTATGAGTTGCTATTGTCTGATGGGTTATTTATATTTCATTTACTTAAATAACATTCACTCTAACATCAAAAATAACCCTTACAAAACAATCATTAATAAGGTTACAAGTTAAACCTTTATCTCCCACAGAACCCATTCTCTAATCGTTCGAATGACAACACAGAAAAAAAACAAGATAGACTCAAGTATCTAATCGAAATTCAATACCAATTAAAATGGTCCATTCCCCCCCACTTCCCCAAGTCGTCAGTGGCCCTCGAGATAGTATTTAAAATAAGGAATAAGGAATATTCTCATTGAGTCGTCCCAAGCGCCTCATTTAAATTAAGCTTTTTGAAAAAGTCTCATATCTTCTTTACCCGAGGCGCACCGGTACATCAAAGGGGGGTGGGTTGGGTAACGGGGTAAGATATTTTTCTTGGAGGGGAGGCGGGGGCAAAAATGCGTAGCGACTCACACACTTGTGCGTGGGTAAATACAGGCGCACACAGTGACGCTGGTTGGTAAAACACTTTAAGAAGCGACGAAGAAATGCGAGAAGCTTAGCGGCTACAGGATGATTTTGGTTGCGGAAAGTAATTAAATTTTTTACGATTTTTTTTAGAATGTTTTAATTAAATGTTGGTGAGTTTTCGTTTTCCTTTTCAAATTATTCTGCTTTGTAATCCTTCTTCTAGTCTATACTTAATATTATAAATGCGAAAGTTTGGATGGATGTATGGATGTATGGATGTCTGGATGTATGGATGTTTGTTACTCAATCACGCCCCAACGGCTGAACGGATCTGGCTGAAATTTGGCACAGACATAGATTATAGTCTGGAATAGCACATAGACTACTTTTTATCCTGGAACATTAAAGAGCTTCAGCGGGAACCAAAAAACCTCAAACCACGCAGACGAAGTCGAGGGCATTCGCTAGTGAGTATATAAACTCATGTGTTGCAGAAATTGTGTTTCCTTATTTTTCAAGACAGAATTAATTAGGTACTATTATAGCACCTACTCTAGAAGGTTCAAGACGTGTTGTGTTTGAATAATTAGTCATTCTGACACAAAAATGTAACAGCAATCCCTTATTACTTTTGTAATCATACTGATTGATTCTTTTGAGTATTTTCAGCTCCTACTGAAGCCGGCAATATACTTGCATTTGTAGATGTAATTTTGTTTGACGTAATACGTTGTGAAGATCCTCTCAATACGGGCCGATTGAAAAGTTAAAGCGTAAAGTCAGGTGTTCATTGGCAAATAACATTTGCAATTATTCGCAAATGATAGCTTTTGTACTAACTTGATTCATATGTCAATGAGACCAATTCTGTTGCATCTATAAATTGTCCATATCTAAATTAAACTAAATTGACAACTCAATTTTTACTCTCTATTACTCTATCCCTTTCGAAACACTCCCTGCGGAAAGGGGCAGCACTAGATTTATAGCTGTTATTTTAGTTTAGTTTAGTGTTAAACAGAATTCGCCACAACGTCAGCAACCTCTACAAAAACCTTGTCAGTTGGCTTTAGACAGCATTTATAATATTAATTAGTAAATGTAAATGTAAACAGTAAAGGTAAATGTGGCCTAGATATCTTTGGGTCACTGGAACAGAGAAGCAGTGAGTCCTTGTTTAATGAGTGACGAAAAAAAGAAAATGCGTTAACAACGATTTTAATTGTTACGGTTTTAGAGCATCCTGTATTAGGGGTAAAAGCGAAAGGGTTGAAGGCGATCGCCACCCGCGGGGGTGTCCACCGCCTTCTTACAAGCTTTTTCCAGTGGGGGCATAGAGTAGGCGCTGGGTAGACGCTGTGGTGGATTTTCTTAATATTATTTTGTTTCTGATAAATTACTTCTCTTCTATACGTACCTATATGTAAACATTTATGTGCGTACTTATTGTGACAAAAAGACAGTGCCCATCGTATTTTAAAATATCTGATGGGAAATCGGTAAAGATTTCATGTTTTCAGGTTGATATTTTGATAACTGTAGTGACAATGGAACCTGAAGCTAGCCATAATTGCTTTTTCAAGAAGTTTTTTTTGTGTTCTTGTTCTACTTAAGATTTTTCAGCCTTTATAGGTGTCGCAAATAGGTTACATCAAAAATTTTGCAGAGCTATCCTAGGCCATAGAATACTTACCTATTTCAGCGGTGAAGAAAAACTTTGTGAGGGAATCTGCATGCTCTTTCACTCTGCAGAGTTCTTTATAATGTCAAAGTTATATTAAATCTGCCAATCCGCATGTGACCAGTATAGTGGACTCGCGTTCAGTAGTAGTCCGGTGATCGATCGGTTGAAATGATGATGATGATCTTATATCATACTATCACTACTCAACGTCCTAGTAGTGATATTAAAGTAGTTAATTCTTTTTCTTTAAAAAAAAAAACCAAGTGCTGAGTCTCTTGTTGGTTCTTCTCAGTAATTTCTTTCCGAACCGGTGGTAGAATCTTGACATATCTTAAGTTTGAAGACTATTATTATTATTATAGTAGTAGTATTATTATTATTAGAGTATTAGAAGATAGTCAAGCTGGAAGAAGCACTGAGAAGTTGTGCTGGGGCATATAAGGTGATCTCAAGCCCAAAGAGGGGAGGTGGACTCGATAATCCACCAAACCTGCAGCTTTCTTCACTACCGGATGGATAGATGATCTCAAGCGAGTAGGGAGCCGCTGGAAGCAAGCGGCACAAGTCCATGTATTCAAAGGATCCATGCAAGAGACTTTCAACCTGTAGTTGGCGACTACTGGTTGAGAAGATGACGACGAAAGGTACAACGACGGCTTAGATAAAATACAGGTTTTCTATAAAGAAAAACAGATACACTGCTCAGAAATCTTTATTTCTCTATCCCAGTTAAATCCATCCCATATACCCGCTTCTGTCCGTACGGGGGCTGTCGCCAAGAATGTTGTATAGCGCCTGTATAGGGGTAGCGGGGGGCGGGCGGGGTGTAATTGCAAAATAAAATTAGCCGGAACGGGTACGTGCTCAATTTGCGCCTCCCAGCACTGATTTGTTTTCATTTGACTACGGCTCTACTCTGTACGTCTTAGCCTATATATTATTGATCGGATCAATGCGAGCCATATTGTTTTTACGCGCCATGCTTGCTAAGATTCCTGGTCAAACTTCATCCATAGTATAATACCCATACTAATAAAACAAATGCGAAAGTAAGGCTCACCTGTTTGACCAATTTTGTTAAAATTTGGCACAGAGATGGGTTTTACCTCGGGGAAGGACAAAGACTGCATTTTATCCCGGAAAATTTACGTAATTCACGCGGACGAAGTCGCAGACACCAACTAGTAACATTATGGATTCAAAATCCGTCTGTCTGCATGTCTGTTACTTTTCAGGACTTTCAACCCATTTTCAACGATATAAAATTGGGTACGCAGATAGTTTGCATCGTGGGAAAGGAGAAAGGAAATTTTTCATGCTGAAAACCCTTATCCTTATCCACACGGACGAAATCGTAGCAATACCTTATTTAAGTGACTACGTGTTACGTATTTAAGTAACTGACTAATAACATCCATGTGCAGCTAATAATCTTTGAGTGTATGTAGAACCTAGCTTTTGCAAGTAGATTTTTCAATAGCATAATATAGCATAATATTCATATGGTCTGTAAACATATAATTATATGCTTTGCTCCAACTGAGTAATGATTTTAGGAAATTTTACTGAGTGAAACTGGGAATAGTTTATGATACCCATGTAAAGGGTAACGAAAGAAGCTTATGTTATAGAACTTTTAGGTATAAGCGGTGTGCCTTAAACCAATAAAAATACAAGCTTTAATATCATGTCGATCTTAATATGTAATATTTATGTGTATCCTGTGGATATAAAATGGGTTACTTACAATGCTTTTCTTGACCAACATTGGTTTCTATTTTCTGAGACACAGTTCTAACTAGTTCGGAAAACAGGTAGTTACAATAATAATATTTTGTTGAAGTCCTACTGCATTAGTTACATCCTAGATGTAAGGCTTTATATGTTATTGATTCTATACTAACTATATTACTTCTATACTTATTGTAAATGCGAAAGTTTGGATGGATGGATCGATTTTTGTTATTCAATCACGCCCGAACGGCTAAACCGATCTGGATGAAACTTGGCATAGATTTATGTCTGGAAAAGCATATAGGCTACTTTTTATTCCGGACAACTAAAGATTTCCCGTAGCAACCAAAAACTTCAATCCACGTGGAAGAAGTCGCAGCCATCAGCTAGTATGTTTTTTTAAATGGCTCATGAAGCGTCATCTTGGTTTGAACCACGGCCCTACTCGCTACGTAACCGTGCGGCTATCACGGCTCGAAGGCTTCCTTGAAATTGGGTCAACGCACGGTCGATGCCTATACTCTGTAGGAAGAAATTATTCAGTTTCGAATGTAAATATATACGTATGGGTACATAAGTACCGCTAAAAGCATTTGAATGATTATTACGTTAACGGAAAGGAGCACAACCTTATGAATTTGGGTCACTCATACACTATACGAAGGTATACCTATAGGTAGGCATCAACGTAGAATGATCGGGAACTCATTACGATAGTAAAAAGTTTTCATTTTAAACAGAAATAATGTATTGTACAAAACTTTCAGTTTAGCGAAGATAGCATTGAGCGCATTGAGAACAGATTTCTACTAGTTAGTTGACAGGAATAAGCGGCGTTCCCCCGAGCGGTGAAAAAGTCCCGTGATTCCGGTCGCGGTGCCTGAAAAAAGGCCCGAAAGTTTCAGCACCGGTCTGCGGAGTCAATGGCTTTTTTATTTTTGCCCCGTTTCTTCCCGTTTCCGGTTGAACTTTTCCCAAGTTTTATTTCGAGGAAGTTCCACGAGTGTCAGTTTGGCGTTCGCCCCCGCAATTTTCCGCGACTTGCGCCGATAATTGCGGCCGCAGGTGGGCGGTTTTTTTTATTTTTATTTTCTTCTCCACTTCACTGTTTAATTTGCGGGGATATTACTATAGCGGGGTTTCTACTAGTGTATCTAGTAATTAGTGCCGGCTGCTACGTGGTATGTAACGTGGAAGGTCACTCCTCCCACCGATGTGTGGTACGTGAACGCCTACCGTGTCGGACGCCCACCGAGCATGTGCGGCACATATATGCCCTACTTACGTGACACTGGTACACACGTCACACATGGGCGTTCGACAACTGCGCATGTCGGGGCGTGGCCTCCCCGCCGTGAACGTTCACGTCACGTTACTGCTGTGTGCGCCAACGTGACAGCTATTTATTCAGCCGGCGACTAACGATAAATGAGTTATCATTTATTTTTACTCCAAAAAGGAAGGGTAAGGGGAGGCGGGCTGCCTTGTAATTAATGGCGAAATTGGCTATTCCGAGTATTCTGGAGTCGGTAATGAGGTGAGATTGAGATTAAAACTCGGGTAGATGAGCTCGTGAAGGATTAAGCGCGGAAAAATGGACCGGCATAGGCTGAGCTACGGCGCCCGGATACATTATGTATGATTTCCTTTTTCGCTCAAGTTTTAACTTTGCATTAAGTCAAAGTCCCGAGATTTATTATGATCTCAGAATGTTTTGCGACATACCGACATAGCTGGTTGTGTTTATACAGGTTTCTTGTATTGACGGACATATCCTAATGGAATAGCCGGGAATAGCCTTTGAATATGTATGACAGAGTATATTTCTTATTTCGTTTAAGTTACGTGCCTACATATATCTATTACGTTTACGGATTATTAAGTATGCTGTGGTATTTCATACTACATATTCTTTTATCTATTAATCACGCATTTCAAACCATGAATGACCTATCGTATTTAGTACTGAATTTTATTAGTTTATATTTATGGCAGGACCCTTCAGTGTCTCACAAAGTCCACTGTAGTAGTCCATTTAGTAGATTGGTGCAGTGTTCCATAGATGGAAAAATCGTCTCAAACTTTCTTATAGGAAAGTTCTTACAGGTAAGTTTATAAAAGAATACTACTCGGCCGCGTGGACTTAGGCTATTTCAAAATCCAGTGGGAACTGTTTTATTTTCCGGGATAAATATAAGTAGCCTTTGTCAGTCTACAGGTCCTCTCTATACCCATACAAAGAATCACGTCAATCCGGAGCTCTGTTGCACCATGATTGAAGGACAAACAAACACACTTTCGCATTTTTCATATGAGTATGATATGAATCCAGACTGCAGAGGCCTGTACTGCGTAGATTGTCACGACAGTTGCTCTGCGTGGAACAAGAAATTTTAAAACCCACACGCATAAGCGAAGCTTCACCGTAGAGACGTAGAAAGAAAGAGTACAAAGAGTTTTAAATATTATACGTAATTAAAAATCTTTAATATTGAAAGAAAATCGGCCATATGCTGTGTGCTATCGTCTACGTCGTTTAAGGCCAAGCCAAGCGCTATCGTACTTTCGTTCACTCTGCTGAAGATGTCACAAAGAAGTCAATTACAAACACTTGAAAGCCGCTATCGTTCTTGCAATTCACGAGTGCGCGTGGCTCATGGTTGTGTTGAAGTCCTATCTGTATACATATGTTAACGTATTAATGTGTGCGTGTATAGTGTATAGTGTATACGTAATTGCGCGTACACCTGACCACTCCAAGAGGCACGCACACTTACGCAATGTGCATAACTACAAGTAAATTTCACGTGCGCTCGTGATTAAGCTCGATGAGCTAGATGCCTCAAGGAAAGTTAACAACGATACCTAAGCAACTACCTACCAGCCTCATGAAACCAGTTCCAATCGAATGGATCGACGTATTATCATTCAATCTCTCTCTCTCTCTCATATATCCGAGCAGCTAATGAACCGAGACATGTTTGACAAATTGTTGGCCCAAGACAATGGTATCATATGTGAACAGTTTAATCAATTAAAGTGACATTATGATAATACCACAGCGTAAGTATTTGTTAATACAGTGGGTCGATGCACATAAAAATGACAGTTCTATATAAGTTACCATGACAGGTGAAGTATCATCTAGAAATACGGTACTCTCACAGATTGAAAGAGGTAGAAAACTGCATACTGACATTAGAACGACATAACTGAAGTGACATAACTTCCTTAGCCGCGTTGAGCACTTTTTGGTTGGCGGTAAAAATTGTGGAAACGCGTGACTGACACCTCGCGTTGTTACGAAGACAATAGTACATTATTGCAAAGGCTTGCACTAATACGAGACAGGCAATTGCCATTTCCGCCGAGGCATATATAGTGCTTTACTCAAAAGAATGCAGGGAAATAAAACATACTTTTTTACCTTTGTCGCTAAATATATATCATCTGGGGCTGTAATTAAAAATTGCTTTATGTTTTCGCCAGTAAAAATTTTCGATTTCTTGCTTTTGAATCCGGTCGATTGTCATTTAAGAAAAGTAGTTTAGTTCCCATAATTTTTCAAGTTAATGCCGTTTTTAACAGGAACTGTACATTTCAGCGTGGAATAAATTGCCCATAATGTAGATGGCTTTTTAGTTTTAGCAATCTCATTAAAATACGCCTAAAATACTGTTTCGGAGAAAATGTTCACTTTTTTCTCGTTTTTCCAACTCATAAGATTTTCATATACTTTCATGTATTTTTCTTTGGACTTCACTGGAAGCAGGTTTTCCATTGCCAATTTGGCTTCTGATCTTAAATCTGGTGGAGTACAATCAATCTCCATTTCACTCTCTGAACCGTTGGAACTCATTTTACTTATTATTAAATTTATATGTATTAAGTAAGTATGTAAATAACAAATCAAGACGAATTTTCAGCTTTGCCGCCAATTTTTTTTTATCATCTGTGCCGACAGGCAAACGCATTTATGGCTATGTACAGCCACCAATTTGTACTAAGCAAAGAGACTATGGTATGCCAAGAATAACAAAAGAGATCCGATCAAAGAGTATTTAATAACCCCAGCACGCCGTTTCATACAACATTGCAGGAGCGTTGTAATGTTCCAAATTCAAAAAACGCTCCTGCAATGGATTTGATTTTCTTTGTCCGAACATTCGATACTTCGCGTGTTCTATTTTCGAAAATTATGACAATATTTCCATGCATGTTTGAGAAAAAGCTCTTAAATATAAATATAGTACATTCGTAATTCAACTTTAATGACATAGTTTTAAGGTTTATATTTTAAGTATTTTAAATATCTTTTTTGAAGTGAAGACTTTGGTTTTGTAACTTAGTGTACTTGTACGTGTGTGTGTAAGTAATAATAATGCAGAAAATGCAGTAAGCTAAATCAATTGAACCAGTCAAAATTGCTTGCAGTAACAACATATCACTCTGTGACCGTCTTTGTTCCAGTGAGTCAATTCCATAGTGAGTACACGCTTCCTGATAACTGTTAAATTTTTTAAAGTCTTTGAAAGCTAAATTTTAAAAAGTGCCTCTGTATACTTTCAAGCCGTTGGGTATGTATTATGTATTGAGGCGCCCAGATATTATATATTGATAAGAATTATTGATAAGAATACTTCGAACATACGCAAAGTATTAGTGCTTTTATACAGTTTACATCGCTAAAGGAAAGGGTTACTCGTTTGATGAAACTCAATTGCTTGTAGGCTATTGACAATATTATCAATATGGTTATTCATTGAAAGCTTGACGTCAATATGGATACCCAGGTCTCTAACTGTAGACGCACTAGGAATACATGTGCCATTAATTTTATACTCGAATTAAATAGTTTTTTTTTATAACAAAGTCTGCATGACGCACGCAATTCATTAAGGGCTTATTAATCCTCCCGACCGAATTTCGGCCACGGTGGCCAGAGATTAGCCATATGCGCGTGAGATGTTAAAGTGCACAAGTGTGTGCGCATATACAGGTGCACTCTCTGTTCCTTTACTCTCATTGCCCGATGACGACCGACGGCTTAACGTGCTCTGCGAGCACGGGGGTGAAATACCGCCAAGTTCCTAACTCCGGGCTAGTACTGAGAATTTCTTGTTAGAAAAATCCAATACATGTTATGGCCCTACCCGGGACCCGAACCCAGGACCGCAGTCGAACATGCTAACCACTAGATCAATGAGGCAGTTAGGGCTTATAAGGGGAAACTAACATAGCATAGCTCCAACGTCTGGGTCCGAAATTTGGTATGAAGTTTAGTTTTGACATACATCCTCAAAAAAATTGCATTCGAGCAAAGGTGGGACCAGTCATTTAAAAAAAAAAGAGTGTGTGTGCAATTTACACATGGCAGAAGTAAATCTTCAGGAAAGTAGACTACGAGAGAAAGAGCTAAATATAACTTCTATTCTATTCTATCTCATTCTCTCTCAGGCTAAATCCTGTTTATGAACATGTTTGTCTGTTTTTGGTGTCGCTTTTCGTTGATTGTTTGAATCACAACTATTCTTAAGAAGTTTCACTTCAAAAATTAACTATAGCAGTAATTCATTATGAAAGTGGCGTTCGTAAACTGGTTATTTAACAAGTGTTGTACCTATCAGTCAATGGTTTATCAGTGATACATCGTGTCATACATTCGTTCAAATTAATGAGCTATGATAGTGATATGTTGACAAATTGCTCTGTATATACAATAGGTTGATGAATGAAAGTGGACGAATTGATACAATGTACATTGTGTTGTGAGTTGTATTACCTACTTGTGAACCCTGACTTACTTTTGCAACACTATAATATATATGAGTTATTATATCCGAGAAGAATATATTGAGCTGTGACTGTGACCTTATTGGTAATGGATATTGGACGTTAGCGACTACGTTATAATATTATAGATAGGTAACATAATAATTTGTCCAACGATTTATTTTACTTTAGGCAGCTCGGTTTAATGATGTCCAAATGCATTGCCGGATCTATTTTTGTTAACAATCGATTTTTTTATGAAGAAGATTTATTCGCTTTGACACATTGCTATTTATCTTTGCTCAACATTGTGTTATTGTTTTATAAACATACCCAAGCGTTTAAATGACTAAGTTTTTTTTAAAACTATTTATACAATATCTACTACTTTCTTTTTCTAGCTTATTATTCTGCCTTTACAAGTTTCTGCCAAACAGTTTATTATTATATTCTACTATGCCAATGACCCTCACAAAAAGGTGGCCACTCAGAGTCAGATCAGAGGCCAATCAGAGTTGGGGCACCTGGTACCTCAGATGTGCGCCACTATAGTGGTTTCGTGTCTGAGAGGCCCGGAGTCCCCACACAAGCAGCTGAGTGGCTTACCTGTTTGTTGCACTGCTGTACAATACAGTTGATTTTGTATGTGTTTAGTTTAAGTTTATTTTTGTGCAGTGCTTCAAATAAATTTTTTTCTTTCTTTCTATTTTAATGTATGTATTAAAATAAATCATTTTTTACAACATTACAATAAATGTACATGAATCACTCAGGTCATAGAAACCATCCGTCGCCAAAGATGTATGGTGCTTAAAGGACTATCCAGAAAGCTAGTGTTGCAGTTCCGTTACTATTTTGAAAAGGAAAGTTTTTCTTGTAATTACTAGATGAGTTTACCAGTTACGAAATATCGGATAAAAGGGCACGTCACTTCACTATTGTAAAAACGATATGCGTCTCTGGACTACTGCATTTTTTGTCGATGGTTGCCTGTCAATAATTATGACACTTCATAGGTGTGCTTATGTCAAAAGTAAAATAAATCGTTGGACCAAATATATTGTTAGAATCAAGTAGGTAAGTGCCACTTATTGAACCTTGCATATTTTAAGTAATATTATATTTTTATACTTGGCATTTATTAATTGCTAATAAATCATTACGCATGTAGGTAAATACTGCTTTTCGACCCATGCAAATAATAGATGGACTCAATCAAAAATATATTTTGTATTTAATCCATACTAATATTATCAATCCGAAAGTGTGTCTGTCTGTCTGTCTGTCTGCTACGCTTTATCGGCCCATCCCGATTTGTTGAAATTTGGTATAGAGGTAGGTAATAAGCCGGGGAAGGACATAAGTTACTTTTTATCTCGGAAAATTAAGGATAATAAAAAATTGGCAGTCATAGAGACCCGATAGAAGTGAAAACGAGTACTTCAAATAATTAAAAAATATAACAACGCGAAGTTTCGGTGACGCTTACTTTAAAAAAAAAATATAAACCTTATTACTAAGGCATTCAAGTTTAATTACGAATGTACTGTATTTATATTTAAGACCTTTTGTCTTCGTAACAACGGTGTCGGTCACGCGTTTCCACAGTTTTAACCCCTACCAAAAAGTGCTCAACGCGGCTAAAGAAGTTTTCTCTTCAATTAACTGCCTCGTTGGTCTAGTGGTTAGCATGTTTGACTGCGGCTGACGAGGTCCTGGGTTCAAGTCCCGGGTCGGGCCATACTAAGTGTTAGGTTTTTCAGACTAGAAATTCTCAGTACTAGCCCGGAGTTAGGAAGTTGGTGGTGTTTCACCCCCGTGCCTCGGAGAGCACGTTAAGCCGTCGGTCCCGGTTATTATCACTAACATGATAATAGTCGTTAAAGCCCGCCAACCCGCATTGGAGCAGCGTGGTGGGTCTAAGCTCTAATTCCCTCTCTCCTATGAGAGTGGAGGCCTGTGCCCAGCAGTGGGACGATAATGGGCTGTAGTGGTACGAATTCGCTAAGCAATGATGTTCTATGTATAAAAAATATCATTAAGATTATATAAGTCACTTACAAAGAAAGTCACAAAAAAGCCTGTATGTAAGTAATTATTTTAATTGAAAATGAACTGACTCAAAACAAATGAGTTTGATCCACATAAGCGATACGATCCCGAGCTATCGCTTATCGGCGCGACATCTTGTGAGCTGTGACGCATTATACTTGGTCGCCCAATACGTTGTGACATGTTTGACAAATGGATACAGTGCGATCGTTCCCTTTTGGTACTTCACGTATTAATAATGGGGACAGCGACGCATTAGGAATACGTAATTGAAATTAAAATTAATTTACTTTAGAAACTTACCGCGCATTTAGCTCAAATTAATATATTATTAATTGCTAGCTGATACCCGCGACGTGGGTTTAGGTTTTATGTTTCCTGCGAGAACTCTTTAATTTTCGGGGATGAAGCCTATATCTATTATAAAGACTATAATCTACCTCTGGGCCAAATTTCATCCAAAACCGTTCAGCCGTTCTGGCGTGATTGAGTAACAAACATCCATCCACACATCCATCCGTCCAAACTTTATAGTACTAATAAGTAAAGATTATCCTTACTTGGTAATATCAATGTGAAAGTGTCCGTTTGTTGGTTTGTCGTTCAATCAAGTCGCACCAGAACAACGGACTTTAGTGATTTTTAAACCGCGTTAATCTGTTTACACGCACTTACGAGTATATAACAGTAATTGGACACTACTGTGAGGATTTATATTTCATCTTCATCAATAAAAAGATTGATTCTGCGAAGAAATTCAATAGTAAAATCTATAAAGGTTTATACACTAGATAATACGCGTGACTTTTACATTCAAAATTTCCGACAAATCGGTTTCGTAATTGTAAAGTGAAGGATTAACAATAACATCCAAATGTACAAACTAACAAACACAAATATCTAAACTTTCATATCTATACTAATATTATAAAGAGGTAAAGTTTGTGAGTTTGTGAATTGTGAGTTTGTGACGTTGTAGGGGGTAATCTCGGGATCTACTGAACCGATTTTTAAAATTCTGGTACCAATAGAAAGCCTCATTATTTGTGAGTGTCATGGGCTAATATTATCCCGAAAAATCAGGAGTTCCCGTGGGAATTTAAAAAACTTATTTTACGCGAACGAAGTCGCGGGCAAGTCTAATAATAATAGTAGTTTATAATATTAGTAAAATAAGATTTCAGTCGAAAAAGTATCACTCTGTACCTATGTTCAATTGCGGTAACCGTGAATGCGGAACGCCTGTGGACGGTCCATCTGTCAAGTTGCGCTACACACTACCTGAATTCCTGCCCACGTGCCGCGTCGACCTTAGTTAATGGTCAGCACGGGCCCCGCTGCGCGATCATTTGTCAACATGCGTGGACAAATATTTGCATAATTTCTCTTATTTTGTCTTTTATTTTTTATAATATTGTACAAAAATAAAAACTATGATCCAATTCGACCGCCGTGGCGCAGTGTGTAGCGCTGTTGTCTTAACATGCGGAGGTCCCGGGTTCGATCCCCGGCTGGGTCAATTTGGGAATTTATAATTTCTGAATTTTCCCTGGTCTGGCCTGGTGGGAGTTACCACCCTACCGGCAAAGACGTGCCGCCAAGCGATTACGCGTTCCGGTACGATGTCGCGTAGAAACCAAATAGGGGTATGGGTTTAATACAACTGCCATGCCCCTAACAGGTTAGCCCGCTACCATCTTAGATTGCATCATCACTTACCATCAGGTGAGTTCGCAGTCAAGGGCTAACTTGCAGTGGATGAAAAAAAAAATGAGTTCCTTAAATAAAATAGGTAAATAAATTGTTAAAAACCTAGATACGTACTTTAATCCGTTGTACGTGAGCGACAAACGCGACACTGCGACTCTATACGACGCGACGCGATAGTATCAACCAGTAGCTGACTCATGTGGCCTACATTGTCGCGTTTTTCTATGGCATCGTATCGCGTCGCATCGCGTGGCGTCACTCCAGTCCAGTCGCTTTTCTTAGGACAGCGGGTAACTCACGGTATAAACGCATAAAATTTGGTCTAAGTTTAAAACCAAATAGACTAAAACCAACAATCACACATTGAATCAAGCCGGAATACTCGATCCATTCAATAATGGTCGAGTACCGCTAATCGTCTTGTGGACGTGCACCTTTATAAGCACAAAGATAAAGTGCCGGGCCTCGTCCATTCATCACCCCGATGGCTATCTGCCGTATCCAGCGATCGCGATTGTTATTAGTATTGTGGCTGTTATAATAGGCCCCCTTGAAGAACCTTGAAGTTCCCGTAGTTCGTCCTTCCTTAAACTCTTCCTGGATATACTAAAATTAAAGTTTTCTCTTCCTTTCCCAAACATAAAAAAGTAAAAAATAAAATATTATAAAGTTTAACATTATACGTTCAGACTTAGTTTGACGAATAAATTTGATGTTTTGAAAGATGTTGTGTAGAAATTCTGTCAAAAATCCGGTTTAACGTTACTCGGATGGAAAAATGGCCCTTAAAATAGGACGAAAGTCAGAAGAAATGGCAGAATAACCTTTATGCTGTGGTGACAGCCTAAATAATAGACAGCTTAATATCGGGGCGGCTCTCATAGGGACTTTCATACGCCATGCTCATGCATCACCTGGAATCTGGATTCAGCGACTTCTTGACACACGTTTGGCGCACGTCCACTTATTTGCTAGTGCTGTGCATTTTAATGCGAAATTGTCATATTTTCCTTTCTTATAGCATAGAATAGGTAAGCTTATAGTCTGGAATAACACATAGGCTACTTTTTATCCCGCAAATCATCGTATAAGAGCTCACGCGGGAACCAAAAACCCTCAATCCACGTGGACGAAATCGCGGGCATCAGCTAGTTTAGGTATACTTGGTTAAAGGAAGCATCAACGGTTCGTATTGCGTAAGGCCGTGTGTCCCGGAGACAACAATTCTCACTCTGGTAAGCGCAACACTCTGTGAGTTACTGCCCGCCTGCCCACGCTTCGTACCTTACCCGTTCGTATGTTCATAGCGCTATTTTTAGAAATCAGGTCTCATAGTAGAGAGAAATATTGAGCGCTATATTATTAAAATTTGTACCAAAGAATTTTAAAAACATACTTATATTACTAACTAACAAATTATATATACAAACAGACTTGCCCGCGACTTCGTCAGCGTGAAATAAGTTTTTGAAATTCCCATGGGAACTCCCTAATTTATCTGTATAATATATAGCCTATGGCACTCAAAAATAATGTGGCTTTCTATTGGTACTGGAATTTTCAAAATCGGTTCAGTAGATCCAGAGATTACCCCCTACAACAAACTCACAAACTCAGAAACTTTACCTCTTTATAATATTAGTAGGATAGATATAGACGTGCGTGTCAGAAACACAAACAAATACTGTCTTTATAATGATTTTAAAATTGATTCAGTCGTTCATTCAAAAATGTACGATACAAAACCGTATGGTAACATATATAATCAAGGTGGAGACAAAGATGAATTGTAAATCAAAATTAAAACGTTCAATAGGTAAGCGATAAGTTATTTACGAATGATACATTAAATTTGTTACATTTGATATGAATTTAGCACAAATCACAAGGACTTAGAACTTACAGAGGGCAATAAAACAAACCCACATTCTAACTTCCGCAAGGCTACCAACAATCATGAGCGTACGACTAACATTATTATGCATGTAGATAATCAGGCGTATAACAAAAGTGACCATAAGCCTTTATCTAAGCCGATCTAAATCAAGCGACACGGTGCATAAGAGAATGGCTTCTATCCAAGTTAAATAAGAAAGATTTATTCGGTCCCCATTGTGCATATGAATTATATTCCGACCGTGACTGATTGCCGTTTAGACTTTTAAAGCCAAAACACGACGACACACGGAAGAACCAAAAAAAAAGAAGCTTACCCGGCGCATCAATCCACGGCGATTTATTACCCATCCAAGCGTAGGAGGCAACTAAAAATTAACCATGAACACAACTACCGGTTACTCTTAAAATTTCCACGGTAAAGTAATAGTCGAGATTAAGAGCAGTGTTGCCCCAGGAGCCACACAGAACAGATGCTTATTAGAATTTATACCAGCGCCGAGCACCTACTTTATTCTTGAAGCACGTTTGATGTAGCGCTCGCCGTTTTTTAAAACACCCGAGGACTATCGTCTATCGGTTTTATTAGAAGAAATATTGTGGTTGAACATCATGACATATAGGCTGAGCTTGTTAGTTTGCCTCCAGGGCGTCGGGACGCAAAATGGGATAATTCAACGGAGTAATTCGAGCTGTCGACGAGATATCAGCCCGTGGTGACGCTGTTATACGCATCCAGTAATAGCTACCTCTAAAGTAATAGCAAATTCAAGGTTTTTCAGTAGCGAGCGGTGCTCGGTGCTCACTCTTTAATAGGTGTATTGCTGGGCGGGGTAGCATATCGTTTGGTTGCGAAAGACGAACGGAATTTGCGAGTGGGGACGTAATTTTGAACGCACCTTGGACACCAAACACGCCAATTGGTCCGGTCTTTGACACTTTGATATATTCCACTATTAGTGAGTGAATTATTAATGGGCTTCTTTAACGCTGTCGTATACTTTATTAGCAACTTTGTTTTTGTACTTTATGAGTATTTATATTGACGTCCAGCTAATTTGATGTGTATACGTTTTTGAAATAACTCTATTCTGAAGATTGTCTATCAATAAATCGTTTTAGTCTAGCAAAAGCATCATAATATCGTCTACGCTACGCTGTATGCAGGTAACAGTTATTTGCGTTGTAGACTTTACACCTTTATAATATCATGATCCGGAAGATACTATTGGATCTTTAGAACTTGCGTATTAATTTTATAAATGCAAAAGTGTGTTATTTTGTTGATTTTCAATTACACCACAAATTAACAGTGGATTGCCGTGATTTTTTGCATGGGATGAGGACTTAGAGACTGACATATTTAATGAAATGAAACCGTTATAATTGAATAATATGAAACCGATTCTAAATTTTCATTCATTCATTATATTTTATTCATACAAACTGATGAATTTATTGCCTCGTCTGAAAGAAATCGTCTTAGCATTCAACTTCTGCGTTCATTCATTGTCTCTCATTTTTTTAATTTAAAGTACCTATCTTTGTTATCATAGCTGTGAATGTTACATATTTCATTGTGAGAATAAAAACTGCTGAGATCTTTCTAGATAGTTTAGTAAAATTTTGGTAGTAGTTTGGTAGTAATATTTTGGTAGTATTTTATAGATACTTCCATCTATAAAATTTACTACTTGTACTTTAATAATATTTAGGTAACTTTTTTGTCTTAGCCGATAGGTTAATTCGGTGATACGACATACTTATTTATTTAGTAATAGTGAATAGTAATGATATAAAGGCCCGATCAGTTTCTATTTACACGACTAATTCACTTAACTGCTGACACACAACATTTGCGGTCTCTTGTAATGTAATGTAACTGCTTTACTTAAGGGGGATACATACACTCGAAACTAGAATAAGTGTCGGCAGAAGATAAAAGTGAAAGTGTGTTTATTTTGCATCTAATGGTGATCGTACATCAAGAACCTGGTGTAAGGGCCGAAAACCGCGTTTTCAAATCTAAGGAGAGCGCGTCAAGTGACGGCGAGGTGAATCGAGGTGCGACGAGGGATTGTCTGACTCTCATTGCATCTAACAATATCATCAGAATCATCATCAACCCCGCACTGAGCACATAGTTGAAGCAGTCGAAGTGTGGATTGGTTGACACAAACGTCTTTTAAAATATAGGAAACTCTCAAGCATGCAGGTTACGTCACAATTTTTTCCTAATTATCATTATTATTTAAGTTATATAAAATTATTCAAATTGCTAATTATAAAAACATAAATGATCATTAATTTGGTCTGGATACAACCACTACAGCCCATTAACGTCCCACTGCTGGGCACAGGCATCCACTCTCATAGGAGAGAGGGAATTGGAGCTTAGACCCACCACGCTGCTCCAATGCGGGTTGGCGGGCTTTAATGACTATTAACATTGTTAGTGATAATAGCCGGGACCGACGGCTTAACGTGCTCTCCGAGGCACGGGGGTGTAACACCGCCATTTTCCTAACTCCGGGCTAGTACTGAGAATTTCTAGTCAGATAACCCAATACTCAATTATGGCCCGACCCGGGACTCGAACCCGGGACCTCGTGGGCCGCAGTCGAACATGCCAACCACTAGACCAACGAGGCAGATACAACACCATACTTATTTAATCTCAGGGAGAGAATAGGACTCCGTAACAAGGTTTAATTAATTTATCTAAAATCTAAATGATTGCAATCTAATGCAAATTGCATTTCATTGATTAATCAATCTTAAAACCAAAAAGTTGAGCTTATTAAGATAGTTTCAGAAGATAAATTGTTTGAAGTTTTTTGTAATTGTGTTTTAAATGTTTATCATACTTTTGCTTACTTATTTTATGCTTTTTTTAGGACACTAACTTATAATCTGCTGACCCTCTAAAGCGTTACTAATTAAAGCAGCGAATAACAAAATCGATAAACCAAACCGAAACAAAACAACAAGAAACATATCTAATAAGATGAAAATTATTAGTGGGGCCATCCATTGAATGCAAAATAAATTAAAAAAAAATAAAGTTACACCAAAAACTGTGTCACTGGGTCTACCCAGTTCCACTTCTAAGTGGATAAAAATTAAATCATTTATATATAATAAAGAACAATAAAATTAGATTTGCCCTACTACATTTTTTTAAATTAAATATTAAGACACCTCTGGAAAAAAAATAATAACATAACAAAATACTCGATCTTTGCCTTAACGTAACTAGGTATAGCACCATACTTATTACGACAGTAGTCATTATTCTATGGAATGCAAGGCATACGTGTGGTTAGAGTTAACTATGTGTTGCTGGACGACTATTAGCTACCAATCACTTTTGGTTTCATTCGTTCATTCATTGCTGTTTGCAATTCTAAAAAAGTTATGTGAATTTCTATTCATCGTCGTCTTCTAGCCGAACATTTGTTTTAACGATTTTACCATCGGGTACTTAAAATTTTCATACACTCTTAAATTTTCAGTAACTATCCACAACATAAATTAGAAAAATCATACTAACCGAATTAAAAAAAAATTAACTACGCGTACAGCGATAAAATTGCCAAAGATTAGGTTACGTTATTCAATGTGCGTCAAACAGAGTTTTGTTTAATATTTGTAGATATCGTTTTAGGATGACATAAACCGATACCTACCGATACATACCGATAATTGATACCTTAAATGAATTGACGAATGAATGAAATAACGCAATGTAAAGAGTAGGGTGGAGTGACAATTTCCCCGCAGATATTATTGCAAAGTAATTATATTCTATGCACGATCTATTAATCGTGAATCGCCTTTCGTTTCGTTGCTTCAAGCTTGATGCAACATCGAACGCGATTGTTCTTTTTTGGTGATACGGAGCGAATTTAATTTTGTCATTTCGAAGGCAATTGTTAAGCTGATTTGTTATACGGTGATGAAATGATAGTGATAGTTACCATTTCCAACCATTTTAATGTAGGACAAGGAAGGAAGAAATGATGTTTTCATTAACAGTATCACAAATTTTTTAAAGACACTTTACATGCAATTGTTTCAATAATAATTTTATTTAGCTTTACTTTGATTACAATACTCTTTTGACTGTTAATAAAGACTAGAAAAAAATAAGAAAACATTTTATTGCATGCCAAATTGACCTTGTAAATGTAGAGCAGAATACGCCAAAAATCCAATGACTTATTCACAAAATACTAAGCATACCGTTTCTTTTGACAATGCCACCTTCTTCTAGAATAATTACATAATATTTAAAACTGAGTTAAGAAATCAAACGAACTGCGTACTTCTTAGAAATAAATCTAAATTACAAGTTAATAAAAACTTTTTATAACACACAAACGTACAATGATATATTACAGCCATCAGTATTAGACACTTTTAGTCTTGATTTCATCATTACCGCACGCCTCTTTCAAAATGAAGTTAGGCGGTCACCAGGTGGACTTGGATGAACCAAGTTAATGAAGTTTTGGTAGGAAGATTGCAGGCAAGAATCTGCGATAATTCCTTCCAAAACTAGTCTTGAAAGTGAGAATTGGGCTCCTCTTTGCAGATGTCCGAAGGAAGCCAGTTTTTCCGCATGGTGGTGGACAAGATTTATGGAGAAACAAATATACATCAATATTAAACAGATCCTGTTCTATCACCAAGCGATTTCTTAAATCAGGACTAGTCCTTAAAAAAATGGCCGGTTGGTCACCCCAAATGTGAGCCATGTTAGTATGATTTTGTAACGTTAATTTAGCTGTAATGTTAGGTGCGATGAATGTTCTATTGTGGTTCCTATCCTCTTTGTATTTGAAAGAAATACATTGTAATTTGTAACAGAATTCTCATTTGTATTTGCACTAAATTGTTTGGGCAGTTACAATTATTATTGCTTGTCATAGAACGTGCAGGTACTGTAAGTTGCTTATCGTGGAAAGATAATAATTTCACCACTGAAATTACGACGAATTCGTAGATTTGATCGATCAAAACAGGTCTAGTATTTTTTTTTCTTTCATTTCTCTACTTGTAAAAGGACTGGACCCACGTTCCATACAAATCTGAACCGAAGGAAAAAGGTGCAAAAGAGTTTAAGGTGCACCTTTTTCCTAAATATTGTCTGCAAACACAAACTGATCTTTATTATCAAAATTGGTTTATTAAGTCAAAACAAGTACCTAGGTAATATATTCCAATTAAAATTTCGACGAAGTCAATTTTGATTTAGTTAAAACTTTAAAACCATGTCAATTAAGTTTGGTTAAAGTAGTCACTGAATTTTTTGCTTCTACTCGTATAATTACTAGCGACCCGCCCCGGTTTTGCATGGGTGGCAAAACACATGGACACACTGTGTGTGGAAATTACGTACACTGTGTGTGTAATTTACATACTGTATGTGTAAATTACACAGTGTGTGTAAATTACACACACAGTGTGTCCGTTCGTGTGTCTGACCTTTACACAATCCATGTGTGATCTAACCATCTCCAATCCAATATTACCGAAATTACAATTTCATCCCGAAAATCAAAGAGTTCCCACGGTAATTTAAAAAAAGAAAATCCACGCGTGTGAAGTCTCATACATCATCTATAGTCACGATAATAAATACTATTTCGATATAATGTATCAGCCACATTATACAAAACTATTATAAACACCTCGAAGAATCCGTCTGGAAAATCAAATGGTAAATATAAAACAGTACTTTCTACTCACGCCAACAGATAGACAAACTTGGCAGAGTGACTATGTTTTATAATAAGTATAGTAATAGTGAATTTATCTATTCAAGTAACAAACATGGCCGCCACACACTTTGCATTTATTTATTATAGTTTGGAAAACAAGTATCAACAGCATATTGTGTAGGTTCTATGTAGCCTGCCCCAACAGTATGGTATTAGCCCACTTCTCAATACTAAATTTATTACTTTGTTCTGTGCGATATACTGGTAAGCTACAATACGGTATTTTAAGTTTCTTAGCTGTTTTATTCGACTTTGTTTGTATCTATACTATGTCCTTTACTATATACTACAATTACCTTACTATGACTATTACTATACTAAACTATACCATACTATACTATACTATACTATACTTTAAAGTATTAGTATAATATTATAAATGCGAAAGTTTGGATGGATGTATGGATGGATGTTTGTTACTCAATCACGCCCCAGTCACGCTTACGCTAAGCAGATGGAGGCATAAAAAGCGCTTGATTTAAACTGTTAAGTGTTTAATACATTGAATAATGTTTATGTGTTTAATATATGTTAAGTGTTTTGTTTAATACATTTTGTTTTGATTTTCTTTTAATTTCTCTGTAACTGTATACAATAAAAATATTAAAACGCTTGTAATTATATTAACTGTATGTATCTATACTTCTATACTAATATTATAAATGCAAAAGTTTAAATGGATGGATGTGTGGATCGTAGTTTGTTACTCGATCTGGATGAAATTTGGCACAGAGATAGATTATAGTCTGGACTTTTTTTCCTGGAAAATTAAAAAGTTCCCGCGGGAACCAAAACACCTCAATCCACGCGGACGAAGTCGCGGGCATCAGCTAGTTTACTATAAGTGATAGTTAAACTAATTTAATCGCAAGAATTGTATGAAATCTTGTGATTAAATTAGTTTAATAAAGACTTAGTTATTTTTTTATTGTATCGTGTTTAGCGTTAGAATCAGAATATCATGTTTAGTTGCGGTATCTAACATACTACGAGGGTTCCAAACGCGTCTGATCGCGACCACAACAAACTCAACCGGGTTATTATTCTTTTCTTTACTACCATCTCACATATCACTTAAAACTGATGGTACATTTTTTAATGTAACCTATATATTCCGAAATGTACTAGGCATAGAGATAATATGTACTAGGTATATTAGGATAATTAAGGAGCAGATAAATAAATGTCCACTTGATATATTTCCCCTTTCCTTTCATCCTTTTGAAAAAATACACGCCCCCATTCATATAGAAACCCTTCTGGTGCAGCGGTAAGAGTTAAATGGTCTTGTGTTAAATTTCCAGTTAATTTTGATCGAAGACCCTCCCTAACTTAACCTACTTGGTAGGAAATAACTAAAAGTTATCACTACACTTCTAGCTTGTATTATTAGTATGATTAGTTTCATTTTTGTTAATGTGTAAGTGATTGTTAGTAAACCATATAAATAAAACTAAATTTCAGTTCTTTCTATAGTGAATATTATTTGGAGGAACAGCAACTGCTCGAAATAAAAAAGATGGAGAAATCGATTTTCCTTCAAACGCACTTATGCAGTCAGGAAGTGTTGGTCGTTTTACACGAAGGTGCTTATTTACCACTATTTTTACATATGACCGCTATACAACCGACACACGGCGAATCGATTACAATAATCGATGTCCCCAGGATGTGCTCGTTGCATACGATTAATAAAACACACGTTTATTAGAGCAATTTTCTCTAGAACCCGTTCGCGAAGACACAATGACATATTGACAGAGCTAGACTAGTTTTATGATAGGTACGTGTCACACTTATACGCCAACTTTTTTAAAAATGAAGCGTTAGCATTATTTGTATAGTTGAAATGTCGATTAAATTAAAAACTAAGGGTCAAGACGCTTAATTTACTATAAGCTGCCAAAACAGACATTATGTGGTAGAGTTTGCAGCATACGTTATCCACCATCTGCCCTACTACTTACATATAACGTTTCTTCATCATTCAGATACCGGAGCGTCCTCAGGCGATGTTGCATCAACAATGCATACTTCTAAAGATTGATTGACTGCAGTGTTGAAGACTTATTATAAGTATCTAATACTAAGTATCAAGTCTAATTAGATAGATAGATCACATGCAAATCAACAAACGTTTCATATTCAATTATTCATAAAAATTCATCATTTCTTTCTTTCTTAATAAATTATATGATGAGTAGTATTTTATATTAACATTGTGCACTAATGTTTTATTTCGAGTAAATGGGCAGAACACTTCGAACATATTTGCTTGTGTGAGTCCACCGAGAGAAACATTAATTCTGCAGTAAAATGCAGTACCGTACACTGGTGGAATCTCGCTATTATTTATATGAGTAAGTATGAGTCTCTTTTATACGCGTAGAGTTGCAAATAAGTGTAGCAAGACCCTCGCCGTTCAGGTTTGATGGAATATGTCATCGACTGTGCCCAAGGCCGCAATTATCGGAGCCCGTCCTTCAATGATTTGCGACCCTTGATCAGTGGCCCAGGGGCCCACATAAACCTGAATGCAGCTAGAACAAACACGCTTACGCTAAGCAGATGGAGGCATAAAAAGCGCTTGATTTAAACTGTTATGTGTTTTAGTGTTGAATACATTTTGTTTTGATTTTCTTGTAATTTCTCTGTAACTGTATACAATAAAAATATTAAAACGCTTGTAATTATATTAACTGTGTGTATCTATACTTCTATACTAATATTATAAATGCAAAAGTTTAAATGGATGGATGTGTGGATCGTAGTTTGTTACTCAATCACGCCAGAACGGCTGAACGGATCTGGATGAAACTTGGCACGGAGATAGATTATAGTCTGAAATAACACATAGGCTACTTTTTATCCCGGAAAGTTAAAGAATTCTAGCGGGAATCAAAAAATATTAATCCACGTGAACGATGTCGCGGGAATCATCTTGTTAATAATTAAAGTTTTGTGTGGTTTGCCTATGTCCTTCCCCGGGATACAATCAACCCCTGTACCGAATTTCATAAAAATCGGTTGAGCAGATGGGCCGTGAAAGCGTAGCAGACAGACAGACATACGGACAGACAGACACATTTTTGCATTTAAGTATAATATTAGTATTAATGACTTAAAGACTTAAAAATATTATATACCTAATATTTAAAAAGAATTATATAAAAAGAAAGTAACTAAACTAATTTAAGTAGATTTATTGCTATAAAAACGTAGTAAGATCGATTCGCAATAAGAATTTAATCCAAAAAGAAACAACACTGTTTGCTGAACCGTTAAAGTGTTTCCGAAAAACATAGAATAAAAAGTTCCTTTATGCAAATGCATTTATTAAGCTGTTTTTAAACGAGCAAGTTTTTCGAAAATTTCGAAATGCAATAGAGTAGCAATCAAATTGCTGCCTTTATTAGCGTGTGATTCATGGACTAAAAGTACCAATGGATTAATTTTATTTAAGTAGGTACATCACTGAATATGGATAATATTGTAATGTAGGACTAGATGATACCCGCGTCTTCGTTCGCGTGGTTTTAGGTTTTTGTATAATACCGTAGGAAATCTGTGATTTTCCGGGATAACAATTAACAAGTAGCCTGTATCCTTCCCCCGGATGCAACCTATCTCTGTCGTCAAAATTGGTTCAACAGATGTGTCATGAAAGAGTAGTAGATACAGACAGATGTAGTTATAAAAACTTAGTAAGTAGGTAAATTATCAGTATTTTTCTGAATCTTGTTATTTTCATGCACCCTTAAAACATTTTTTTGCACTTGTAACGTTTAGTTATCATCTATGCGAAATTTCGTAACTCTGTCATCCATTTAATCATACAATTTGCATAACTTATCATACCATCTAATTATCTCATCTTACGTATTAGCGAAAATGGAATTTAACTGATTGACAGTAACGGGACGGGCCACACAAATTGCCTTTCCAGCTTCAATTATACTCCTTATCTAATATATTTGCTACACAATTTGTTATTCATTACACGCATGGCGAATGATTTATATCTCGCAACACCTTTTCAATATACGTAACATCTTGTGTTATAGATAGAGAAAGGTGAGTTTTTTATGTAAAATTTAATTCGGAAAATTCCGTGACTATCCAAGTATCTACCTATTGTAAAACTGCTATATTTTTTGTAGTGTCATTATTTTATGCCGCCTAGTTTATTCGGCGGTGGATTATGGGTTCTGAATTCAAAATTCTAGGGTTTCGGCAAAAAAAATGGGATTGTCCGTCAAAAAACTAATAGGGGGTAGAGCATAACATGTCCAGCTTAAAATTGGGCAACCCTAGCGGTCTTGTTGGTTTGAGTGATCAGTGTGCATACAATCGTAATTTGAACATAGTTAAGCTCATCTTTGACGAGAAATCATTTCACTCAAGTCAAATGACTTCCGCCAAAAGTGTTTGCCCAATCACGGCTACTCACGGCATCAGTCCAAATGATAATCGATCTAAGAATTCTCGATCGATGTGTTCGCCTACAAATGCACGCGGTCTGATGCCATGGTATACGGAGTACACTCTTACAGTCAAAATGTTGGCAAAAGACTTGCGCTGTAGATTATGGAGGAAGGAATTTCCATGGATGGCGGCATGCTGCCCAATTTAGTTTACAGATTTCACCACTATATTTTTTTTGATTCATAGTGATAGACTTACGTTAGATTACTGGCAGTCAATGGCCAGTAGTTTACATCAAATTTAATGAAGTAGGCAGTTTGTTCCCTTCGTCCGTTTATTTCACTTCTGGCTGTAAGATCGGCTAAACTGAATGTCCATGTTTCACATGAGGCTATACTGCAGTTCAAAAATTTAATCATAAAATATAAAAACTATAAAATTTTTGTTTTTTATTTAGATATCTTAAATAATGTAATTAGAATAAATTTTAATTATGTTTGAACTGCAGAAAAAATATTTGAACTCAGGCCAATTCAGGTAAGCCAAATTAAAAGCTAGTGGTAAAATAAATATGAAGGGGCACACAGGTATTCGTCGTCTCGTCAAGTAGTGCACTCTTTTGCAACTCCTTTGCAGTCAACTCGCTAAAATCCTTTCAAGTAGCTTGAGTTACTGGCTAATAAATTATAACACTAGAAGCTACAACGCGAGCCTAGTCTCCCACAATTTATTAGACGTCACACATATCAAGTGAAATTATATCGGTGGCAACTTTAATTTAGCTTCGGGATCGATATTATCGATACATCGATGTATCTGCAATTACCGTTCCAATACAGCTGATTTATGCGATAATGATGGTGCATTCACACTGGCTTGTTCATATGGCGGAATACAGAAGTCATACGTAATTATGTTCCGGGCAATATATCGAATTATGATGGCGTTAAGCTAGCGGTTTTCTTTGGCTCTTTATAATCTATGCTCTCTTGGTACCATCGCATTAAATATGACTGACACTTTCTAAGTAGTTGTGAGTTAGTGCTTCGGTTCTGAGTCGACTTCACAGAAATAAAGTCTGAGTTTTATATAGGTATTTTCTTCTTTCGTCGTCCATGTGGATTTGCTAAGCGCTACAGCTGACTTTGGCCTCTTACTCGTAGTCGGGAGGCGCGGGTTCGATCCGTGAGCCTCTAATTTGTCTGAGTAACTGCGAATTAGCTCTTGGCCAGCATTGTGGATTTTGGCCTAACCATTCCACTCTTTCTGAGATGAGACTCGTGCTCACTAGAGAGCTTGTGATGTGTCGAAAAATAAAATGAGTGTACCTATACAATCCCATGGAAAGTCTCTATTACAAAGCTAATAAAAAGCATAGGCTAATGTGTTAGGCATTTTTATCTGAACCTTACTTTGCATTGCATTCATGTTATATTCACTAGCTGATGCCCGTGACTTCGTCTTCGTGGATTAAGGATTTTTAGTTCCTGCGGAATCTCTTTAATTTTTTGGGATAAAAGTAGCCCATGTATCATTCCAGACTATCTATCTCTGTGCCAAATTTTATCCAGATCCGTTAAGCCGTTCTGGCGTGATTGGGTAACAAACATCCATCCATACATCCATCCAAACTTTCGTTATTGTACAATAAGATTTGCAATGCCCTGACAGGGTTAAATGCCAGTGTAGACATGAACGCAAATATGAAATTAAAATAAATAAACCTTCAACCATTCTGTATGAAGTAAATAAATACTGTACAGTAACAAATCGCACGTCGGATTGTCACGAATTTCTCAATCATGTTGTTGAACAAAAAAAGAATCGTCCGAAACGTTATTCGTAGCAACTTATTACAAAAGAGGTTTCACTTCCACGAACGTCACGTCTCACGATCAATTGGAAATATTATTCACACAGAAAACATTTACCTAGATTTGTCTGTGGTACTTTTGAAACCTACGGTTTGGTTATAGGCATAACCGCAAGGCATCGACAAGGTCTGCACCCTTACGCAGCCGAAATTCCGCGGGCTTTCGGGTTAGGACTGTGACCCCTTGGTCCAGAATAGTGGCCATGGTTCAATGATACTTAATTATTATTTGAGAAAATAATACTACTTTGACAAAATACTTAATACAAAGTACTGTAAGGTACTATGTATTATGCAACCTCAATTTACATAGACGGGCCCTGTCAAACAAAGAATTCGAACTTATTTTACTAACGCCATCTAGTCTGAAAAGCGGGACAACGCTATGGTGGGGACAAAGACAGGTTTTACAGGTGAACGGCACGCTCTACAGGTCGGGCGCCCAATTTTTTTCTATGAAAGGGCCCATCTAGTACCTACATAGGTATATATCGATAGTAACAAGTATTTTGTGATTGTAGAGTTAGTGGTTTGAGTATACCAGTTTTATAAAAAGATTGATTGCAAGTTTGGACACATCCAGTATATCTATAGCACGAAAGGTTCGCGGCACCTCAGTTGGGGCCCCGACTACCGACTACCGTTTTGTTATTGTTCAATATGTTTCCAATAATCCAGTTAGATTAGATAGAAAGCTTCGCACGGTTACGTGAAAGTGGATGCGTGGCCGGGCCTTTATTTGTTAACGGGTTACTCTGTGATTGAAATTTATGTCTGCTTTGCCCCTTTTGTCTGACTCTAATGCCTTCATTTGTATATCACTAGGTATATTTGACTAGACGATTTCTGCGATTTTGTCCGCGGGTATTCTAGTTTTCCCGTGGGCACTCTTAAAGTTACCGGTACACCTTAAATGTATCTAAATCTTAATTTAGGTTATATTAAGCTAATTAATCCATTTCAAGAGCTAAATCTATTCGGTTAATTGTAGCTTAAAGGGGCAACTAACATCCAAACTTTTACACCATTAACGGGAATTAAAATAATTTTAGTTCATAATATTAGTAAGACTAGACTATGCCCGCGACTACGTCTGCGTGGAAATAGGTTTTAAATCAGTCAGAAATGTCAGAACTCTTTGAATTTCCGGTAAAAAGTCTACATCCTTTCTCGGAATGCAATCTATTTCTGTACTCGTCAAAATCGTTTGAACAAAATATGGACCATGAAAAAATAGCAGGCAGACAGACAGACTTTCGTGTTTATAATAATAGTAGTATGGAAAATCAGTGATATTTTAATGTGAAAACTGAAATGGTAAAACGAAAAGTTTAGACTCCACTTATGTAACGTTTCGTAAATTTAAACGTAAAGTCCGTAACCAAAAGATTCAGCAAACGCGCGCGCAATCGCGATCGCATCTGTCACTATCTGTCAATTACTGTCAAATCGTGACAAAAGACACGTTGACAGAACCGTCACAGACTGCTTTATGATTTATTATGTCATTTGTGTCGATATGTCTTAACTCTTAGGACTTTATAGTGGAATAATCGATCACTTTGGAGCTACGTGTGTGTATTTAGCAATTGAATATCACTTGCTTTAACGGTAAAGCAATCTGCATGATAGGTAGATTTACACTGCCAATCTACACTTGGCTAGCGTGATGAAATCTGACCTAATCCCTTTTTTACTCTGCGAAGATATAGAACGGTGTCGGTGATGGGGCTACGATTGAATATGATGTTGGTGAGGTTATATTTATATACAAATAAAGGCCTATTTTACCCTCTTAGGGAATGAATTTTCAAAAATAAAAATCTTAGCGGTATGACTACATCATAGGATCTATCTGTTTACCAAAACAATCTTTTAGGCAAGCGCGCTTCACCTTAGGCTGCATCACTACTTCCAACAAGTCTGATTGCAGCAAAACACTAGTCTATGAATAAAAAAAAACAGGCCGATCCGTCCAGTGTTTGATAGATCAGTCAGTCAGTCACCTTTTCTTTTTATTTATTTAAGACTACTGTGTCCAGCCGTGGACTTCTATCAGTTGAGTTGAGTCCAGATGAGTTTGGTGAAGTGCTGTTATATAAAATCATCAAAGTATTTACTATAATAATTAAAAAAAATAGAGTGCAAGCAGATAAACTGAAAACAAACCAAAAACATACATAGAAACGTAATTATTTCATACAAAAAACCACTCGACGTTGATTGCTTTCTGATATCACAATAGCCATGAAATGAGCCCATCGAGCCACCGGGTTACGCAGTGCGTTTCTTTGTGAATGTGCTTTTACATTTAGAAATGTAAACCAAAGGATTTTTTGTTCGATGGTACGTTAGCAACGTCGCGCGTCGCTTGCGTTCTCCTCTGGTGGCAGAAATAGATGATGGAAAATCTCCCAGCTTCCCTGTTCGCCCCAGTCACACTGCAGCGATGCTGTGTCTACACGTCTCCGTCAAATGACTGGTAGAAAAGAACATAATGTCTCCTTAGACTGTTACCAATAATATTAACCGATTACCACCATCATATTTTATAAGTGACAGGACGTCAATAAGTGTACAGTGTACTTAAATTGAATAAATATACTTTGACTTTGACATACCAATGCCACTTGAGCTTATTAACCTTTGAGCTATATTGTTCATTTCATTCCCCCTAAGAATTTCCTCTATTCTAGCTTTCTCTGTAGCGTATTTTTTTAATTTGTTGACAGCCCTTGATTGCGACGTTGGATCTATAAGATGAAGGAGGCCTCGAGCATTGGTCCCGCAGTTGGATATTAGCAGGCTGTTACCTACTTATAAGCACTATGTGAAGAGGTTGAAACTATCACAAACTAGAGCCTACCGGATTGCACACATCATGATAATATATAATCAGTTAATGCGCGTGTACGTTTGTAATGATAGCCATGTGCGGCTTTAGGCGTTTTGCAAACAGGGGAGAGTGGGGCGAACGAGACTAGTCATAAAATTATGAGTAACCTCATATGAAGGAGGATTCTTAAAAAAATCTGTCGTTTCATTGTAGTAGCTACTACTGGTTTTACATATTTTCACACAAGACATTAATAATATATAATATTATTATTGAAATCAATAAATAAATGAATAATTTATAAATGTTTGTCTATCTGGCTGTCTACTACAGTTTCACCTCCCTTTTTATCATCCATCGTCCATCAACCGATTTTGATAAAATTTGTTATTGAGATTGGGTGTATACCGAGGAAGGACATAAGACATTAATTAAGGAGTTAACGCAGGAATAAAAAATCTCAGGCATGTTCTAGTTACTGATAAAAATTATGTTCGTATGACGACTTCCGTGGCGCAGTGTGTAGCGCGATCCCTGACGGGTTCAATTTGGGAATTTATAATTTCTGAATTTTCCCTGGCTGGTCTGGCCTGGTGGGAGGCTTTGGCCGTGGCTAGTTACCACTCTACCGGCAAAGACGTACCGCCAAGCGATTTAGCGTTCCGGTACGATGCCGTGTAGAAACCGAAGAGGGGTATGGGTTTAATATAACTACCTGCCCCTAAGCCCGCTACCATCTTGGACTGTATCATCACTTACCATCAGGTGAGATCGCAGTCAAGGGCTAACTTGTAGTGGTTAAAAAAAAAGTTATTTTTGTTAATCAAAAAGTAGCCTATTACCCGATTTGGCCCAGCCTCCTCCTAGTTTCTTGACACAGATCCGAGTATAATTGCGGCAATTCACCACAAACGCAGGACACGTCGGAACATATCGACGCCGGTTGCTCAACCGCGCCCTGATTGAGCCGTTCATATAATCAGCTATTTATGCCAGTACCACTCAGCCCCGGCGTCCCCTGGGGCATTTCGTGTGCCGCGGTGCGTCATTATTTGTTATGCTTTGACATGTGACATGTGCGGAAATGCAGGAATAGTATATTTTGATCTCATACCTGGACAAAGGTGAAAGTTGCTATGGAGTAGTTCAGTAAATAAAGGAGGTTTGAACTGGGATCTAGAACATATTACTAAAAAGACCAGGCATATAGGAGGTGAGCCGGAGGGGGTGTAAAGATGGAGTCAATGTTTTTTTATCAATAACTACCTGATTCCCGCGACTTCGTCCTCGTGGTTTAAGTTTATTTGATTCCCGCTGGAACTCCTTAATTTTCCGGGATGAAAAGTAGCCTATGTGACTCTCCAGGTCCTCAACTATACCAATGCCAAAAATCTCGTTGATCCGTTGTGGCGTGATTGAAGGAAAAACCAATAAACCCACAAACAAACACACTTTCGCATTTATAATATTAGTATGATGACAGTTCATGAAATCCTATTCAACTTTTATTTCTCTATTCTCTTTTACCTAAATGTTTTCGAATTCCCAACCTTCGCAGACTGGACTAGAGGTCTAGGTTTTGTTTACTGCCTAATAGGATTGTCCTTGAGGACAGCCATGATGAGTACTAGGTGCGCTCACCCAGATAATTATGTAAGTACCTATTGCGCGAAATGTGGGCTCCGGAAGGGAACGACGTTAAATTTGTGTTCTGTCGCACAAGTTTGTGTGGATTCATATAGTAATGCAGACTTTTTGTCCGTCAAACAATTTATTTTTGTCCCTAGTGTGACGCAGGAAACACGAACCGCGGTAAAGCATTTTACAAGCGGTTTGCATCACAACAAAGTCGTGCCGAGTTGTTGTTGACCACATAATATTTTGACGATGCTAAAGCTCAAGGATTCTCGCTTCTTGTTAAGTAAAACTTTTTAACGCGGTACAAAAAAAAAGGTAAGTAAAAGGATATAAAACACTACCCTCGTCACTAAAGAAGGTCTTGAAAGGCATGATATAAAAAAAATTGCCTATTTTTTTAAACGGACCTGAATCTAAGTTTTAAAGTCTAAATACTTTATTGTTTCGAATGAAAAAAAAATGTAAAGATTAATGTAGCTAAAATAAAATAAGAAAATTATGACTGGGTTTCAGTAATTTTTCTTTATCTATTTCTAATTAAATTAAAGCATACAATCGTAACTAATTAACAAAATAATTTGTCAGTAATTGAAGATTACGTGATGGTGCCAGTGCTACTTTATATAACTGTAGAAACTTAGAAAGCCTTAATTCGATTTAGAGCGAAGTTAATTCACTTCAGTTTTGTTTGTGAAATGTAGTTACATGATGACTGCATTACAACTGCCTCGTGGAAATAATAGAGGGAGTTGGTGTTGTTCCGCTCTGGTGCCTCGGAGAATAAGCCGCCCCATCATATGAGAATATGGGAAGAGAGAATGCCGCTGTCTTAACGAAACTTCTTGGGCAGTTTAATATCTCCCAAATGGCTTATCTCTATGAAGATTGGCCACATGGCTGAAATTCAGTCAGAAATAATGTTCTGCTTACGATTTTATACCAAAGTTGCACGCTAAAAGCTCACTGAAAGCTCTGCGTTTAAAAAAAAAGTCAATGTCTTTCTCCCGAATGACGAATCAAAGTCTCTCAGATAAAACCCGTAACGGAACCACTGGAGTGTAAACAGTGTGTTAAATGTACAATGCAACGTATAAAAACTAGTTTTGACATCATCTCACGTTGATCAACTTCCAATAAAGGCTTGGACAACCAGCCCCCCGATTCTGTAACTCAGTGGCTATCGAAAAATGAAAGCCACTGACATATATATTTTGTCCATTGAAGGTTTACTATACCAAAAAATGAAAGAACATTTCATAGCAAACCTTCAATGGATGGATGGAGAGTGACGCAAATTAAGGGGTATGGCGCCGCGGTCCAGATAGAGCCCAAACACACTACGGTATTTTTTTTGACGGACACGAAATCCGCATTACATGGAACCGCACGAACTAGCGCGACAGGACAGAATGTCATTCCGATCAAACGACACTTAAGTCGCTTCGTAAGGAGTGTGAGTTCGGAGTAATAACTATACTAGGATCTGCCCTGCTATTTTCATTGCACGTTATTGTTCTGTATAGTTTCATATGCTTCGTAGGTACAGTTCCTTATTTTTTTATTAAATTATTAATACCTAATCAAACACGTATGTGACGACCTGATATGGAACCTTCGTTGTTTTATTTTTAAGATCCATACCTAATTCTAACTTTATTGAAGCTCAAAATTAGTAAATATCACTTCAAATGTATAACTTTAATTTTGACTTTATGTCACTTATTACGCAAGTCGCCATCGTTGCGCAGTTTCTCTGTCCAATCCCGAACGTAAGAAGTGAAAAACGTACAAAATAACCTCCGGTCTTCTCAATGCGACTCATTTTATGAATGGAATAAGACTTTTTTTGTACGGAACCGCGTCAAATACGTGCTTTCCTTTCCCGACCGTATCGCCAGACGTGCATTCATTTTCGATAAGTCCATTTCTGAATAGATTTATATCGAATGCGTTTCCAGACGAATTTAAATACTATTGCTTACTATGTTGGGTTTACTTTTCAATACCGGATGTGTATAGGTGTGTATACATCTGTACATATTCGTTGAAGTGCAGTGGACAACCTGGCTGCAGGTCTAAATCAGTAGGAAATATAAGAACGCTTGAGGGACGCAGATGTGGTCTGAGTAACGAGATTTTGCTGTAAACAGGGTGATTATTTTAAATTCTAGCATTTTTTTTAATTCCACTACAAGTTAGCCCTTGACTGCGATCTCACCTGATGGTAAGTGATGATGCAGTTTAAGATGGTATCAGGATAATCTGGTAGTGGTATGGCAGTTATATTAAACCCATACCCCTAATCGGTTTCTACACGGCATCGTACCGGAACGCTAAACCCCTTGGTGGTACGTTTTTGCCGGTAGGATGGTAACTAGCCACAGCTGAAGCCTCTTACCAGACCAGACAAGTTAACTTACATAATATTATTATCAACGTCCTGAGTTAAAGAGGCAAGAACCTCGTTCCCTCATCCGCTCACCTAACTCTCACGACTTGCACAGTGACGCCGAATGATGATAATATTATGTATATGTTAGATTATAATCTAACTCGCGAAATTGCAAACTGTCGAAAGACTACAATTTAACGCATTATTTTCCGGTAGATTGTAATCTGTTAGGTATATTAACCCGACAAAACCTATGTCGATTATTTATGTCGAACCCTAACCTAACCTACAAGAAACAGACAAGAAAACGTAAATACAATGAGTATTTTAAAAATTTAAACTCAGAACATTGAACAGTTCGCAATCTTTCGACAGTACAATTTCGCGAGTAATCTACCGGTTTTTACAATCTTACGGTGACTTAAAGAAGCTACTACCCTGAGAGATTATTAGATATTATTTTTATATGAAACCTATAATATCGTAGATACCTTAATAAAACACTCTGTATACCTTTCACAGTGCAGTAGGCAGAAGCACGCGGGCCGGCGGCAAAAACTGTTTGGGCTCGTGGGAAGTCAATTACACGATTAGTGCTCTCCTCGCGTACCGGTACGCTTATTATTCACTCGGGATTTTAATTTAGCGGTCTCGGGTTCGATTTCCTATTGGACGATATGGAAATAATAAAAATCTAGTAATCAATACCAATACCTACTCTGATTCGCAGGGTCTAAGTAGAGATAGAAATATAATAAACAAGGTCTACACCCTTACGCAGTCGAAATTCCACGGAACGCAGTGATTTTCTTCCTCGTCCTTAATTCGAACTGCTAGGATATTTTGGATTGCCCTTCCGGCTTCCTTTTTCCGGTCCTCTTGTCCACCACCACCATCACTACTACAGCCCATTAACGTCCCACAGCTGGGCACAGGCCTCCACTCTCATAAGAGAGAGGGAATTAGAGCTTAGACCCACCACGCTGCTCCAATGCGAGTTGGCGGGCTTTGACGACTATTATCATTGTAGTGATAATAACAGGGACCGACGGCTTAACGTGTTCTCTGAGGCACGGGGGTGTAACACCACCAACTTCCGAACTCCGGGCTAGTACTGAGAATTTCTAATCAGAAAAACCCAATACTTATTATGGCCCGACTCGGGACTCGAACCCGGGACCTCGTCAGCCGCAGTCAAACATGCTAACCACTAGACCAACGAGGCAGGCTCATCTCATAGACACCTTCAAATCAAGAGTGAATAGGTATCTTGTAGGCAAGCGCGCTCCACCTTTGGCTTCATCACCACTTGCAAGTAGCCAATCCGTACTAATATTATAAACACCAAAGTGTGTCTGTCTGTCCGTCTTTCTGTCTGTCTACCTGCTACGCTTTCACGGCCCAACTACTCAACCGATTTTGATGAAATTTGGTACAGAGATAGGTTAAATACCGGGAAAGGACTATTACTTTTTATCCCGGAAAATTGAAGAGTTCCCGCGGGAATCAAAAAACATCAATCCATGCGGACGAAGTCGCGGGCATCATATAGTATATAATAAAAAAAATAAGTTAAAAATTTTATTATGTAAGTCAAAATTATATCTTTTTTATAGTGAGTTAGATCTGTTATGTACCAATACCAATATCTACTCTGGTTCTCAGGGTTAAGATAAGTAGAGATAGAGATATATATATCTGTAGGCTCAGTCTGAGAATATACGTTTTTTCCTACCAGTCGGTTAATGGAGGCATTTAGACAGAGCAGCGCTGTGCAGGATGACAGGGACGGGACGGAGGAAACTGGCAGAGTTTATGTCACACCAATGTATTTGTATACAGTTTTCTATCTTTCTCAACCGTAGGTCAGAGTACAACACCTCTTAGTGTCACACAACTGTCATGGTCTGTCATTTGTATGGGCATTGACCCACTGTATGAATATATACTTACACTGCGCTATGAAACACTGAAATTTACTAAAAGACAACGCGCATAGGATTCCTTGAATAATTAACCTACGGGTGCAATAAAGAAGGATTTTGAAATTCAAATGGACAGTTTCCAGTGGGCGATCGAGAGATGAAACTATACGTGTGCGGTATCTCTACGTGGTCAAATCAGAAATAAGACCCAACATAAGACCTTTCCCCAGCAGTGTACTTCTATCGGCTGATGACGATAATGTCTATGAGAGTGTGTTCAAGAACTATTCGATCTGGTTCCTCCGTCACCTTTTTATTATCGAACCGCAAGGCATCGACAAGGTCTGCACCCTTACGCATTCGAAATTCCGCGGGCTCATACGAAGGGATTTGCTTCCTCGTTTCTGATTAGAACCGCTAGGATATGGAATGTCCTTCCGGCTTCCGTTTTCCCCTCCTCTTTTAATATAGGTACCTTCAAATCTAGAGTGAATAGGCATCTTCTAGGCAAGCGCACTCCACCTTAGGCTGCATCACCACTTGCAAGCAAGTCTGAAGCGCTAGCCTATATAATTAAAAAAAATGTGAGTACATATGGGTTGCAAGATTGATCTATGCAATTATTCCTTATAGCGGTCCATGATACGTAGCAAAAGCAATGCCAATTTCTCTTCCTTAGTAAGAAGTACAATCAATATCAATAGAATCGCCATGAAAATACAAGTACTACGCTATACATACGAACCGTTTATATATAAAAGACTATCAATTACTCTCGAGCTTTGCACTTGAAGGTGTTTATTTCCCTGTACAAACGGCCGTATTACATACAATCCCTCTTAAACTACCGTTACGACCACGTTCCAGATCACGTCCATTCTAACATTCAAACATACAAATCGAGTGTAAAGCCATAATTGTTAATTTCAAGCAAAATGTCCGCAATAGCTTTCGCGTTGCACTAACTAACGATCCCATTGGTGGATGCCGATCGGGTTTCCGCGCTAAGGATCAATGCCACAATTTTTTAAACAGATATTTAATCTAAGATTCACTTGTGATCAACTATATTATGGGAATAATATTCTGTGTTACTTTTGAATTAGAAATAATAAAAAGAAGATAGTGGGGACAGAACAGACTAAAATGCAATAAAGTTGACCGCGAGTCACGGTATTAAGCGAGGTTCGAACGCTGCTTGTCGGATTATTATATATTCTGTGCTCATATCAACTCTTAACAGAAACAATTATTTTAGGTGGGAGAAAAGTGGATAATTCAAACTTACCTAGGCACTGAAGATTTCTCACAGAAAAATATTCTTAAGTTTTATTTGTCACTCGTTGTAAGTTGATTTCATTGCTGGTCTGTGATTAGAGTGATCTCTACAAAGGAAGAATAATGTTAATCGTTAGTTATCAGCAGGCTAACATTTTGGTGCAACCGGTCGGAACGTGGAATGCACTCGCATATGCATGCGCGCACGCACGCCGCGACGCGCCTCGGAGATCGATGGCTCGTATCGATCCAATCGAGTCGTGATCTCGATTACGTTAGCATACGAAAGTATGCCTTGGTCAAATTAAAACGTCCCTCAATATCCAACAACAAAGGAAAGGAATACCAAAAACTTTATATTATAATTTTAAGATTTTCTTTTAAAAAATGTATCTGTTCACTGTACAGTGTACATTCACATCGAGAGGAATGGTAAACAACTAAGGCCAAGGAAAATCTAGTGAAAATGATGATGTATATTTTACGTCGGTGTTTTATCGCGCAGATAATAATTATTATGGCCCTAACGCGGGTCACAGACCAGTGCAGTAAACATTGTACTATTACCTATTCTGTTGTAGAACGAGGCTTCGGCTGCCTTGCCTAGGTAGCACCTTACCGGCAGAGTCGAAATATCGACATTTGAAGAATTTGTTTTCTTGCAGTATTTACTTCATCTTATTCCGACAGAAAGCCCATTTATAATCGATCAAGCTGTATAGCCGTTTATGTAAACCAGCCGTTTTATTGTTTTAGTGTTAGGTTTAGTCGGTGTCGCAAAACGGCCAAGGTTCTGAGTCTTATTTAGTGTTCGCAGGTTTTGCAAGATTCGTTTTAACGAGCCACAATTATAGGCGAACTTTGTTTATAAAATTATCACGTGGAACTTATAGTTTATACGAAAAGCAGTGGTATTTACTATTTACAAAGTCTGCAATTTTATTTGTGCCTGTTAATCTATTATTACCTCAAACTCGAAGGACTTCCAAGTATTAAAAATAATTTATTAATCTTTATAGTAATTCGAATCACTCATGTTATTTCTAAAACCTTTATTGACGTCCCAATAAATAACCTATTCACTTCGTCGTGTGTGTGCTGAACACAATAATTAAGAGACGTGATATAATCTGAGCCTTTCTTCAGTACTGGATAGGTTCTAGACTCGCATCATACATTTTCAAAATGTGCATAAACTGATATTTTTAAGGTTGTAAAAAAACTTAAACATTATTAGCATCCATACTAATATTATAAATGCGAAAGTGTGTCTGTCTGTCTGCTACGCTTTCACGGGCCACCTTAACAACCGATTTTGATGAAATTTGGTACAGGGATAGGTTGTATCCTGGGGAAAAGACACATGGTACTTTTAAAACTAAGGAGTTTACGCGGGAATTGAAAAAAATTAATAGACGCGGGCGAAGTCGCGGACATCATCTAGTTACATACTATGTAAGCTCCGTATAAGTCTGATTACTGTGGGAACACTAGTTACCCACGGAACAGTGTGAAAGTATCAAAGTAAAACGAATTAACTACATTTGCGTGCGTAGTATAGGACATACAAACAAGCGTCCATTAGGTATGTCCTATGGCGGAAGAGCACAGGAATCGGTAACAACCTTCGACATCACACGACGGCGCAGTGCCGTATCGCTGATTTTTATATCGATATCGATACAATCATAAATTTTATTCAATAAAATTAGGTGAAAAAAAAATTCTTATTAATTAAAAAGTAGGTAGAAATTCATTTGAAAAGATTAAAAATAATGCAATTAGGATAATTGCCTCCTGTGAGGATTGAACTCGCGACCCCTGGTTTACGAGACCAGTGCTCTACCACTGAGCTAAAGAGGCTGATGTTAGGAGTGGTGAAATACGTTGTTCCAAGAAATAAAATAGTGATGTGAATACTATAATAGTATAAAATATGATAGTATTTTAAAAATACTATCCGAGTATTCTTTATTTCCCAAACTATTTACAACTTGAATGAACTTTCATTGAATTCATAATAATAATTAGAGAATCCGTTGGGCTATAATATGGGCCGCCAGCCTTTATAACCCCATGGATGGGTCACTTGAAGTGTGGACCAGCTTCTGGGTTAACACATTGATAAAATGTTTTGTATCCGATGACCATGGGAAACGCAAGTGCCGTAAAAATGTATTTGGTACTGATGACTTGACGACCTCCCTTGCGCAGTGTCTTTAACGTGGAAGGTCCCGGGAATTTTTAATTGAATTATGTCTGATCTGGTCTGGTGGGAGGATTCGGCTGTGGCTAGTTGCCTACCGGCAAAGTTGTACCAGCAAACGAGCGTTAAAGCATTTGAGAGATTTGGCAGCTGCACCACCGTTTGGGACGTTCTCGGTTAGGTTAGGTTAGATATGCTGCCAAAGTATTCTAACGTACCTAATTACCGTCCTCCCTGGACAATCGGAGGATTCCAAGTGTAAAGGGATGGCCGCAGAGGCCAGACCGCCATTGTTTCATTGTTGTGTTGTATGTCATTGATAGTACCGTGGCAATATGAACAGCCTGCAATCCGATACTTAAATAAATATTAATATTAAAAATTAAATTAAAAATATTATTAATATTATAAAACTTTAAATTGATCAGTATAAGTACTACAAGTATTAGCAAATTTAAAGTATTAAAAATTAGAATAACAATAAAAATAATACATTAGTTGTGTGAAAGAGTTAAGTACGCGATCAATATTGTTACGGGGCAACTATCACTCGATAGTTGCCCCGGGTATATTCTTAGTTTCACACTAGTTTAAATAATAAGCCACTAAATTAAATACTCAATTTGCCTATAAAAATTCAAACCAGCGTCCGACTTTAAATATCTAAAACCACAATTTTCTGGACTTAGTCACGTCCGTAAAAACGCATTTAAAGCAGTCACATTATTATCCCCCAGCTCGTTTCACCTAATTGAGACGGCCTGGCGAACCAACTAAGATTCCCGCAGACCCTAAAAATAATTAAAAACTCCGACCATTTAACCGTGGTACGTTAAATCTCATCTTGGAAGCTAGATAATTATCCTGGCGACACTCCAAAGTGTCGTGCTCATTTCAATTAGCTTTCTTAAATATTCAATGTCTTTAAAATAGGCTGCGCGATTGCCCACCCCCCTAACGGAGTCTAGGAGTTACATTTAGAGGTTAACCGTTAAGTTTGGTCTTTTACGACTCGAGTTTTATGAGTTAAAGTCTCATAATAATACTGATTTTGGGTAATAAACGCCGGGATTTGTTTGGTTTATGCGAGTTTTGTGGTTCAGTGGCATAACCTTTTACCTTTACGATATGAGGTTTATGTATATTAATATTACACTTATCTGTGATCATTTGCACTACACTTCTTTGTACATGAATGTATTTTGGGGAGCATATTTTGAGTTGAAAAACCACACGCGACACGTACTTACAAGAGTGCAATACCGCAAATTCTAACATAAGACAAACAGGAAAACTATAATAATTTCTTATAACATTTAGGATTTCTTTACAAGATTGCAATACCGCAATAAATATACCAAATTATATTTCTGATTACTAGCAGTTACATCACTATCCCATAGGTACCGTTTCCATAGAAAACCTAACGTCAGCACAACAATGTGCAAACTCATCTATCGTGTATCAGTCCATCGATAACGTATCGATGTGCACGCATCGATAATTGGCGGACGCGCACGGAATGCCCTATCACTAGACGCACGCGGACTGATGATCATTGCTAGCGCATGCTCTCTATAAATAATATGTTGTAAAACGATTTTCGATAGATTAATCTGAATCGTGCGCGCGGTCGTGCGCCGCCGGCAGAGGATCTATTGTGGATCGATAGTGTGCTAGGAATGTCAGGAAATACCTAGTGTCTCCTTTATTTTATAGACGTTTCTTGATTTATTTCTGTGTAGATTTCGACATGCTTAATCTTACTAATATTATAAATGCGAAAGTTTGGATGGATGTATGGATGTCTGGATGTATGGATGTTTGTTACTCAATCACGCCCCAACGGCTAAACGGATTTGGCTGAAATTTGGCACAAAGATAGATTATAGTCTGGAATAGCACATAAGCTACTTTTTATCCCGGAAAAATGAGAAGTTCTCGCGGGAACCCATAAACCTCGATCCACGCAGACGAAGTCGCGGGCATTACCTAGTCCATACATAAGTAAGGGACCAGAAGTAGGTATTAATAAAAACTTTTATTATATTTGTACTCTCATTTGGAACTTGCACGAGCGAATGGTCACAACGTGTAGCGGTTCCACGAGATATTTAATGTAATAGGATAAACTTCAAGACAATATTCATTTGGTCTGCCCACGATTGCTTCCGTTAAACTCTAAATCAAATTCTAAACGAAACAAAAGTATTCAATAATCGCTGAGTCTGCCTGCAGGAGACTGAATTACCATCGTCAAAACACTCGTATTTATACTATTTTCAATATGGCGTCGGTATCCGCAGATTTAATCGAATGACATGAAACGAGTGTCTTTGAGCGAAATTGACTGATTATTATACTTCCTGTTTCATGAGATATAATGACAAACAGTAATAATGCTCCATCCAAAATCCATACTATTATCCATACTTCCATATCCATAAATACAAATATTATATATGTGAAAGTGTGTCTGTCTGTCTGCTATCTGTTCAACTGATTTTGATGAAATTTGGTACAGAGATAGGTTGTATCCCGGGGAAGGACATAGGCTAATAGGCTTTTTTATCCCGGAAAATTCAAGAGTCTGCGGGTTTTTTATCCGCGGGAATAATAAATATCTCTTCAAGCGATTTTGATGAAATTAGAGTAGTAGTATGAAGTAGTATAGGGATAGTTTCTATCCAGGGGAAGGACATAGGCTACTTTTTATCCCGGAAAATAAAAGTGTTCCCGGGGGGATCAAAAAACACCAATCCACGTGGATGAAGTCGCGGGCATCATCTAGTGGGTATATAAGTAGAACTAGATATCATTTATCATCATCATCGTCATGATCATTTCAACCACGGGTGTCGGGTCCTCTGCTGATCGTAGGCCTTTTCCACAGGGCTACACTACAGTCTTCCCAAATATTCATCATACCCATATGCTACCACCTTCTGATTTTTTTCAGCTCAGACATTTTTAAAATTAACTTATAATTTTAGATTTTGACATTCTGATATTAATTTTGACATTAATTTATATTTTCCATAAGTGCTAATATTATTACTTATTATATTTCTAATTTTTAACTTGTTATTTGAACTGTTTTGTACCACTATTGCACGCCCGAAGAGGCAATGTACCTATTATTGCAATCATGTCAGCCTGCGGACGTCCACTGCTGAACATAGGCCTTTCCCAAAGAACGCCACCACATCCGGTCCTCCTCATCCAGCCACTTCCCACCACCTTCTTAATGTCGTCGGTCCGTCGTGCTGGAGGGCGCCCTAGACTACGCTTATTTATCCGCTATCCCCGAGCTTTTCAGTTCTAGAGGATCCTATGACGAATATGGCCTGCCTACTGCCACTTCACTGCTGGTTTAGACTGATGGCAATAACTTTGTTCCTTCTTTATATAACTTCACGTGAACTCAATGTGGCCCATTCTAAAGCTTCGCTGTAAATACATTTCCCTCCCTAAATTCTAACTTTTAAAACATTGATTTTCGTCAATTTTTCAATATGATACTTTTTAGTGCCGAGCGCAACAAGCTTTTCTTGGAATTTTACAATTTAGATGCTATACTTTGGTAATTTGTAGTCCACAAATTACCAAAGTATAGCATTAGTGATAAGAGCCCGTGTGTATTATGTACCGCAGTTAATATAAGGTACTTACGCACAATTGGGTATTTGAATAATGAAATAAATTATTAAATAAAAGATCTCCCAAAAGTCGTAATTTCCACGTCCCTTGCTAGTTTTGTGTTGAATAATCATTTTATACTACTTATTAAGTAAAAAAGTGCGTTGAACTTTGATGACGTCACAAGTCAAAATTTCATACAAAATCCCATACTAAGCACGCGCTGTGACGTTTGAAAAAAAGTTGCTGGTTTGATTAGTTGTCCAATTCCCAGTTATTTATTTCAGACCATAAATTAAGAGAGGGTCTGTCTATGAGATTCATAGGTCTGCAGTGGTCAGCGCACGCGTGTCCGTACGTAGAACGTAAATGACCGCTTGTGGGAATGTCCGCTCGGGACTGTTTGCCGTACACGCCGTCTGAACGGCCGGACAGACAGCGTTTATCTTATATAGAGCACGTTTGACCTCTGAGACATGCATGGAATCGGTTAACTTGACCATTGCATGGATAACATTGGCCATACTACCAACGCTTAAAGTAATATTGTTTTATTATTGTTGACTATCGTTTTTTAGAATTATAAGCCTTATTTTAGGATGACGTTCCTAAAATAAGGCTTATAATAAGGTACGTGACATCAGACTGTCATGGCCCCTGGACACTTACTATCGTCATTTAAAGCATTACTTTTTTAAAATTGTTAAAGTTTTATATGACGTACCCATTGACTTAATGGTCGTACCCTGACGTTCCTAAAATAAGGATTATAATATTCTGACACGAGAGCGTCAGCAAGATTAAAATAATACTTCTTTAAGCGATGGTAGTACCCCGGAGCGTGTTGTCGTTTATGACAATAAAATTTGGGTATAAATGCATGCATAATGTCCTCCCGACCGAATTTCAGCCTCGGTGCCCAATCTGCAGAGAGATTAGTCATCTGTGCGGGAGATATTATAGTACACAAGTGTGCGCGCAATGACAGGTACAATCTCAGGTTATCAAGAAGACTCAATTGTATACTTATATTACATTTAAATATTGATTTATTATGAGTTGTACTCAATGCAATTGTGGTCAGTTTTGTAGACTAAATAAAATAAAAAAATGATGGTAGGTAATAGTGGTAGTAGAGCCTATTGAATAATTAGGCCAGACCTGTCACTCCTCAGGATCCTAGGACCTATCCATCGTACGTAACGTGAATACCTATCTAGTAGTAAAATTTTAATGTTCACTAGTTGGAAGACGTTCACTTTAAAGTGTATTAAAACGTATAACTAACGTTAAAATAAAATACACTCCAACTACAGAGCATCCATAAGATCATGATTAAGCCACTCTTCCGGAAACATAGTGATAACTATAAAGGAAACTGAACGGGCGATCTCCGTATCAAAAATTCCCTTTACACTTTCTTAACTGGATACTTTAAGACCCATAAAACTTGGAGCGTGCTCCACATAAGTTTCGCCTTCTCTCCTATATAATATACCACGCAAGCTTCCCATGCACCTACAAATCAACTCTTTAACTCTCAGTTTTTACGAAATACGGTTGAAATTTCAACGTTTATTCTCATGCCAATTGTAAAGTTACAAAGAAGTGTAAAATACACTCCTGTTGTAGTCTAAAGACCATAAACACTAGTGAGTGTGTACTGCGTCTTTATCTTTGTAAGACTGCCGACCGCCCGTAGCTTGGCTTCCGTGTATTACAATAAATTGTATGGCAGATATAGGTGGAGTCCTTTTAGTTGTTAACTGTGGTGTAAAGTAGCCGCAAAAAGCCGTGGTATTCAAGCCAAAAGTTTGTAATGTAAACGCTTCATTATTCACGTTAAGCCAAAAATTCTATAATTATTTTGTTTAACAAGATAGCAAAGTTCCTTTTTGTTGCCAGTGCCTAGTTTGAATCCCATGTGCGACTGCTTTTTCTCACTGGTTTTAGTCAGTAAAGGCGCATTTTTCGAGGTAGAGGGGTGAAAAATTACTTTCCGCACTCCGTATCACTTAAACATAACTAAGGAATGTTATTGGGTTATAATATATCATCCGGTAAACTACAGTTGCGTTCTTAAATATTAGGTACAATACTGCAATTCCGACAGTCAAGTGAAAATCATATCAAATTACAAATACTAGTTACACTACATCAATGTCAACAATCTTGGGCCGTAATGCCCTTTCATATCAAACGCCACTGCAACTTGCAAAACTATTCAAACAATACGTTTAGATCAGTCCAAATCGATATGAACTGCAATAATGCTAATGCGTAACCGTAAAATGACGGCTGATGGCAATTAAAGATAGCACTCTCTATGCACTAGTAGACGTGCCGGACAATGTAGGGTAGCTGGTGCTATTCTGTGAGCATTCGATAAAATAACTAGCCGTCGTTATCGTCAAACGACATTACATTCTACTAACTTCTGAGAGCATTCGATAACATAATCAGGGCTAAAGATAATTATTTAGAGCTTTAAAATATTAATTGTTTTTCAAGTGTTCTTTTTAAAACCTTTATTGAAAACAAATAGATGGAAAAGCTAGCTAGCCTAACCTAATTACTATTATATATGTATAAACCATGCCCACATGGAATGGTGGCAAGAATGCTGGCTGTATCATTTGCTCAAAAAATGAGCCAGCCCTTCTGTCACCAGTGTTCTTTGCATTCCTGAAAAACAACAAGAGGTTTCGAAATTCAAACTCGTAACGATGTAGGCGAATCTATTGAAGTTAATTTTTTTATGAATAAAATTGAAGGATGTACAATTCAACAGTCCAACAACTGAATACTTTCGAATAGTTTACGAAATAGCCTTCGGCCTGTTGCACTTGTGTGACAAGACGTCATTATGATTAAAGGAAGCTAGATCGCGTGAAGTGTGAACAGTGCGTGATTGCGAACAAACTCAAACAATGTTACATTAGAGAAATTATATTATTGTTTCGAATCAGTCTGTGTTCTTACTTTCTGGTTTAGATAAGTAGATTATCTATAATGAACAAAGTCCCTGAAATAATATTCTAATATTTTTAAATGAAATTAATTAAGTGATAATAGTTTAATATGTATATTAATTAACACGCTCGCAGGTGAAGACAAACCCTCGCCTAATTACAAAAAAAAATCAACTAAGAATTAATATATGACTATATTAAGTATTGAGAAATGTAGGTAGAACCCTCCTCTCGATACACGCATGTGACAGGATCTCACTATTACAGCTATACGAACGTCGATTGTAGCTTGCATCTACAATTGACATTCGAATTACAATGACGTGAAAACGTAGAACACAAACAACATACGAGTACCTACACACCTTCACAAAAATAAATATTAGCGCTCATTCGAAAATTAAATTGAACAGCTCACAGAATAGCCCCCCTCTCCATACACGTGTGTGACAAGATCTCACGGCTATACGTTCGATTGCGAGCGACGATTGTGAACAAACGCGAACCGCGAACACGTTCGCCATTATCAAGATCCGACTGTTTAATTCCTACTCAAGTTTTTGGTACGCGATTGCGGAATAGATTAATTCAATTAAGCGTTTCGGTATGAACAACGCCTTATTCTAAATGTCATTGAATAATAATATATTCGGGTAGTGTAGAGTTTATTTACACGATATAATATAGGATGTTATTTTGAGAGCTGTGAAAACTAGAGTTTATTGTGACGGTTTAGTTTAAGAAATCACGGCGTCGATTTTATCGAATACAACACTGAATTTAAAGATTTAAAAAATTATGTCAACTACCATGCTAAGGTTTAGAATAGACATTGAAATGCATTGGCAACTTTTCAAAACAGAATGCTTTGTCCGTTAAAGGTTCTATTTCATAAATTGCACTCAAAATGTTAACATAATAAAATAGACCAATAAAGTGATCAAAATGCATATCAATTTATTTCCATAATTTTATTCACAAAGATCCTTTCATGTCCAACACATTCTATTTAACATTCACTAAGTAGCTGATGCCGGAACTCCATAATTTTTCAGGATAAATACTTTCTTTGTAACTCTTCAGGTCCTCAATTATACCCATGAAAAAAATTTCGTCGATCCGTTGCTCTGTTACGGCGTGATTGGAAGACGAACCAACAAACCGACAAAAATACACACTTTTGCATTTATAATATGATAATTAATGATAGTATGAAATATGGTGTTAAATGTTACAAAAAAGCAAGTTTATCTATCCCAATAGGACCCCCTTCTAACTGTCTTCTAAGAAAATTTTAATTGCTACACCATTAAATCGCCCATATTCGTTATTAAACTTTCTACATAGATAAACGAATGTATCTCTAATTCCCTACATTTCAGAGATAACCGGCCGTCACTTATCGGTCAACGTTTGATATCAACGAATGTCACTTTTATCCGAGAACACTTAGCGAGAGTGGGACATTGAGGGCACCTTAACTGTACGAGGACGATAGTGGTACGGTAACGATACGACATTTGTGGTGTATTTGAAGATAAATTGTGACAAACTTCATTTACTGTGCAGTGTAATCCAAGTTGTTTGAAGTTGTTATTATGATACTTATTATAAGCAGAGTTCGACATTGAGGGCGCCTTAACTGTACGAACACGATAGTGGTACGATAACGACACGACACTTTGGGTGTATCTTCTTCTTCTTCTCTCACTGGGCTTTAAGTGCCCGTTGTGCGTGAGACCTTTGGTGCGACTCCCCGCTGGATCACTCCAGCCAGCCGAGTTCACTCCAGAATCCAAGCAGGTTGCCCAGGTTGGCGAGGACTTCCGGGAGTGTTGCTGGGGAGCCAATGTAGGCTTCTCGTTGAGTGGTTATAGCACTAAACTCGAGTAGTACGTGTCTTCTCGCTCTCCATGCAGGCTCTGCACAGAGGGCTGTCGGTTATACCTAGAACATATAGGTGTTTGTTAAGTGAACAGTATCCTTTTATCATGCCTACAGCCGTCCTGAGTTTAGCTTTGTTTAGTTGCTGTAGTTTCTTAGTTAGGCGTTGGTTTGGGCTGGGTTTAGCCTCTTTTGTTTGTCTACAATTACAAATCTAAATGGACCACCAAGGGGTCACAATTATTAACCGATTTTCAAAATGTTTTCGCCATTTTGTAGCTAAACTAATACACTAGGAGCTTTTTTAATTTTTTCTGGTGGTGGTGTTTGCCCCCTTAGCTTTGGTAACATTGAATCCCTGGTAAAAGCTAAAGGATGTCGTCTTAAATCGTGTAACGTTGGAGCTCGTGTCCTGGATGCTTTTACTCTTCGCTTTACTCCAAGCTTTTATAATATAAGGTGTTAGTTCGCTATAGCAAAGTGACTTTTAATATAAGTAAAGTTCGTATCCAAAATCATTCGTCCTTGAGACCCAATTGTAAACGGACAATCATATCCGATTCCGATAGTGATTGTTTATGTTATTGCATGGTGTAATTTTATTCGTTCCTAGGCGCATATTCTAGTTAATTTTATTTGCATAATGGTTGACAACATAAAACCATTAAGCCATAGTACCATTTATAGTTTACGCCTGCAGTTGCGCGCGAGTTGGCACAAGGTATGAGATTACGTGATTAAAATTTTAGTTGAAAAATAAGATTCGTAAATAAAATTTATACCTAATTATAACAGCTGGAAAGTTCCATTCATCCATTCTTCTATTTGGCGTCTGCGGTCATTCTATGGTGATACCAAGTTGGTATAGATGAATATTCAAAAAGAACGTTAACTAGATATTCAAACAAAGATTCAAATTAATATTTCACTTGTCAACAACTAGATAGAATAGATTTAGGAAATCTTATTCGTGAATGTAGGAACTGTTCAAAAGTTCAGAAATCAATTAGACCAGAGCTATTTGGTTTTAATGATTTAAGAACCATAGATATTTCTTAAAAGCGTATTAATGTTTTTATTTTATCATAACAACTATGAAAAAAATTTAGGTAAAAAAAATTTAAATCTCTTCGTCAAAATTTTTCAAAAACGTACCAACCGATTTTCTAAATTCCAACTCGAATGCACTTCTCGCCTGCATCCGTATCTTTTAACATCATTACCAAGCCGATCGGTCAATAATCATAGAAGCTACATCACTTTTTATATACGGAAATACCCGTTTTTCTACAATTACAAATCTAAATGGACCACCAAGGGGTCACAATTATTAACCGGTGTTCAAAATGTTTTCGCCATTTTGTAGCTAAACTAATACCCTAGGATCTTTTTTCATTTTTTCTTAAGTCGGTTTTTTCGGAAACAAACTTCCGAAAGAAGTCGGTTTTTTCGAAATTTTGTAAACAAACACCCCCCCAAAAAACCTGCTTTATTACATTTTACAAAATTCCAAAAAAAATAACCAGCTTATTTGCAAAATTCAAACGCTCACAAGTGTCTCGATAAATTCCTCAACTCTTGGTACTATTCCCATTTCGATCTTCCCAAAATCCTCGGAGCTATGATAACCATTTTCAATGGTAATAAAAATTTAAACTGCTTTCTCTCATGACTTACACCACGCGATAGTAACGAATATGTACCCCGATCTCAGTATCCGTTTGTATATATCATATAAATACTTGTATAATTACTGCCCCCGATCGTTTGTTACGCTGTACCTTATTGTCTATACTTCTCTCAATTCTTCGCTTCAGGTTGTGTACTAATAAACCGACATCAGCTAAGAACACGTTCTTAAATATCGCTCAATCTATGCTTATTCTTGCGAACCTTTTCTCATCTGATGAGTGATGTCGGTTTATAATCCGCCGGGGATTCAATTCTAGACCACTTATAATCCTCAGTGTTCACCACTGCGCCAGATGTCGTAAAATCTAACTTTACTTACTTTTAAATCTATCACTTTGTCTAAACCAACTTTTTCTCAATGTGAATTCTTCTCAGTAACTCCGTCAAATCTTAACAGATTTTGACACTTCTTTTTTTACAAAGGAGGTAGCTCGCATGTAAACATGACGATCTGATGGGTGGTTCTGAAATATAGGGCGGAACATCTCAACTGGTAAGTAACAACTTAACAAGCATTATTTCAATACTCAATTCTCAATTTATTTATTACATATAAAGAAATACAAGTGTCTCTTATGTACTGTTTTGACTATACCACCGATTCAGAAATCACTGAGAAGAGAAGAGTTCTACTGAGAAGAGCCGGAAAGAAAGTCGCTCTTTTTTAAATTTAACCATCAATCATAGATATGGTTTTAAATAAAGACCCAATCCAACTCATAAACCTTTCAGCCGACCCTTTGTCTTTACTGTACTTTGATACCTACTATTATGTATGTAGGTTATTTAAAAATTTTTAGACACTTTTCACACACACAGACAATGAATTTCGATAAATAAAAAAATATATAACACCAAGCCTCCGCAAATCACACCAGAATGTTGAAACATGACGTCAATCGGAAAAGAATAAATAAGTCATCCCCTAAAGCGCAGTAAAGGGCAATAAATCGACGTACCCTTGTATCAACAGCATATTAGTGAATATGGATAAACCACTCATTAATGACCTTCCATACCCCCTTCATCGTATACTTTAATGCAACCAACATAGGAGATTACATACAACGTCACAGGTCCCGAAAATCTGGTCGAGTTAAGCCCTCAGATTTGTCGCGAGCAAATCACGCGAAAAATCCAACGATAAACGTCTATATCCGCTTTTCCCACATATTTTCGCGTTTCCCTCTCATGTGCTCACTTAACATGACGGTGTTTGCCCTTTTCCCCTTGATGCCCGAGACAAATCTTGAAGTTAACTTCACAACCTAAATCCAACCATAACTTTATTTAAATACGAAGCAATTTTCAATACACTTGAATTATTAGAAAAATTCGCGGTCCATTTTTTCCTAGCTTTTCTATAATAGTAAATATGATCAAAATTAAACTTTGTAAATTCAGCATAAGGTTCGTATTCGAGTAGGCATAAATGAGGGTAGTTATTCAGTTTTTCTATGAAAGGGGAAGTTCAGGCGACATTGTTACACAGTGTATTTGCACATTATTGGGTGATTGAATGGTATACTTAACTGGCTGAGCGACAACTTTGATAAGGTGCCCTCGTGTTAAGGATAAAGTAGGCGTGGGGCACAAATTGTTTGATATGTAGCCGCGAATTTCTTTATCGAGTTCGTATTTGACTTTTATTCGAGTAGCTTCTAACTTGGGATGGAAAGAGGGCAGTATAATTTGAACATGATTTAAGAAACGCCTTATGAAACAAACTCACTAGAGAAAAAGGGACTGGGCAAAGCAAAACCAAAACGTAAGCTTCTGAGAAAAACACGTTTTGTCATGTCACGTTAGTCTGTGCAGCTACATAATATAATAGTGAGCTAGTTGAACTTCTTGTCCGCTGGTAAATTTTTTATGGTAGTGTGATTTCGCTATTAACAGTTCTATAAGCATAATAACATGTATACTTTGCTTAAACTTGGCCTTGGTCTCCTTTAATCGTACATGGTAGAATATAGGATATAGTGACGTCTTTCCTTAATTAATATTAAAATGCAATAGTTTGTCTGTCTGACTGACCTTTTCACGTCCCACCAACATAACCAGTTTTTTGTAATAGGAATAGCAAACAAACAAGCAGGCAAGTCACTTGGTGTTAAGTGATTAAATTTTCATGCATATAGAAGACAGGCAGAGCCTAATTGCTATCCCATAAAATACTACTTGAATGTTAATAAAGTGTTATTAAAGTTCTAAAAAGTCAACTAGAATAAAAAATATTTGCTTTTTTTAAAAAATTCACGAGCACTTTTTAAGAAACCTTAATCCATAAGGGATCTTAGGCCTCCGTCTAATCTATACTATTAATATTTGGATGCATGAATGGATGGATGTTTGTTACTCAATCATGCGAGAACGGTTGAACAGATCTGGATGAAATTTGGCATAGATTATAGTCTGGAATAACACATAGGTAGGTTACTTTTATCTCGGAAAATTAAAGAACTCCTGCGGAAATCAAAAAACCCTCAATCCACGCGGACGAATTCGCGGACATCAACTAGTATACAAATTTAATGCAATTTGCAAGCACTTATTATTATGTATACAGCTGTCTAAGGTCATAGATTTGCATGTAGCCATTTATTATTACAAGAGCAATTCAGTTTCGAGTGCCCCCGACATACATGCTTCGTCGATGTTTCGTCGACAGAAACAAATTAACACTTTCCCACCAAGCGGCGCCATATTGCTTCACTGCAGTGTACCTACATTTTATAGTTAAGGAGTGCTTACACCAAGCCATGTGTATTATCCATACTAATATTTCGCCCCTCGCGGTATCCCTATGATAGTTTTAACTATAATATATTGTAATAATAGTTAGCTTTTTTTATTCCACGTAACTGACGTCTATTATTTATAAGCACAAACGAATAAACTTTAACAGAGCGCCATCTATTGACATCATTGTGAAGTTCTGTTAAAAATACTGAAGCTCATTAAAAATTTAATAATTTCATTTCCTTATAATATTTATCTAATTTTAGTATTTGTTGTTCAAGTACAGGATATAATTCAAATAATGGATCAAATTTCAGACTCAGCCTTTCAGAAAACTGAGAGTTCTGAGGTCAACTTTGGACCCAAAGCCCCCATTTCGTAAATTTTAGGGGGAAAATTAAAAAAAATATATTTTTGGACTTTATTCCTAATTATCTTTAAAATGATATACCGCAACCCCATGTAACGCTATAAAAGTATTTTACTTCGCATTCGCTTCTATGAGAGCCCCCCTGAAATAAAGATTTTTATAACTTTTTAAGCCATATTCGGCTGGAGGCTATCGGTTGACATAGTTACTATTTTTAAATTTGAAGTAATTACGTTCAGTTATTCAGAAGTAGGCTCTAACAGACGGACAGACGGACGGACGGACGGACAAGTGCAAATTCACTCAAGTAGACTCAGAGACCTTCGCTTCGCTCGGTCAATTATAAATCCAAAATTAGTGTCTGTCTGCCTGTTTCGATTTTACGGCGCATCCGTTAGACAGATTTTGACTAAATTTGGTAAGTACTTTGATGGCATCCCGAGGACGGTTATAGGCTTTTTTCCCAGGAAATCAATTTAGTAGTTCTAAACTCGGGATTTTTCAAAAACGTAAATGCACGCGGACGAAGTCACGAGTGTCTACATCTAGTAAGTACATAATTCATAACTCGTCGCAAGCATGATTGCAAGTTTGTATGGACGGTCGCCTATATCCTCAGATTATTATACTCGTAATTCTTAGTGACATGACGTACTTTTTTTTTATGCACAACAAGTAAGCCCTTGACTGCGATCTCACCTGATGGTAAGTGATGATGCAGTCTAAGATGGTAGCGGGCTAACCTGTTAGGGGCATGGCAGCTACCGGAACGATAAATCGCTTGGCAGCACGTCTTTGCCGGTAGGGTGGTAACTAGCCACGGCCGAAGCCTCCCACCAGTCAAACGTTGCCACATTATTGGTATCTAAACAATACTGTGACGTTGCGCTTATTCGAGCTTTCAGTTATCTAACACTAGCTGATGCCCGCGACTTCGTCCGCGTGAATAAAGTTTTCGCGGGAACTCTTTAATTTTCCGGGATAAAAATATCCTTCCCTGGATTGGAACCTATCCCTGTACCAAACGTGGAAACTGGTTTAACAGAATATGACCTGTGAAACCGTAATAGACAGATAAACGGTCAGGCAAACAGACACACTTTCGCATTCATAATATTAGTATGGAATATTAATTGCCGACTGTTTATCGCAATGTTTTTCTAATACTTTTTGTTTGTTTATTATGTTTGATTTTTGGCGCAGATAACCTAACTTTACGCTTTCATCGGATATGTCGTGTGAAGTCACAGGATTTTTGTCAGCCTTTTCAACTAGACAAGTGTGAGTACCTCTTAACCGACAGTTAATTTAACAATTCTATTAAGAAGCAACAGTCGGCAATAACACGGACATGGGGCCCCGCTGTTTTTGTTGTTACTCCGAATCGCACATCATACGTGTAACACATCGATTCGCTGTATGTATTGTAGGTATCTATTTTAACTGCCTCGTTGGTCTAGTGGTTAGCACGTTCGACTGCGGCCAACGAGATCCCGGGTTCAAGTCCCGATTCGAGCCACATGTATTGGATTTACTGGCCAAAAATTCTGAGTACTAGCCCGGAGTTAGAAGGTTGACGGTGTTTCACCCCCGGGCCTCGGAGAGCACCTTAAGCCGTCGGTACTACGCCTGAACACTCACTGGTCGTGTCGGATTTTCCGTCCCATCGGGCTATCAAAGAAAGAAAGAAAGAGAGAAAAAGTTTTTATTTGATCACAATATTTAGTTTAGTTTAAGAAACTATCAAAATAGATATAGCAACATAGTTGTGTGACCAGATACAACCATATACCATGTTGCTATATCTATTTTGATAGTAAGAAACAGAGAGTGCAACTATAGTATTGTGCACTATAGTATCTCCCGCGCAGATGGCTAATCTCTTAGTCTGGAGATAGGCCGCCGTTGCCGAAATTCGGTCGGGAGGATATTATTATTATTTCAGTAGGTATCTGTTCTACGATATGCTTTTGTTAGCTTTCTACCATAGAGTACAGTGCTTGTACGTACTTATCTGATGGTAAGGGTACACGCATTGACCCTGCCGGGAATCGAACCCGGGCCCGCACGTCATTAAGACAACAGCGCTCAACACTGCTCCAGGGAGGTCATCCTTGCTTGACAACATTTACCTACGTTTCACAGTGGTTAATTCACTTGACGATTCAAAAGTACTTGTAAAAGTTTATTTGAATAAAAAACATTTGAATTTGAATTTACGTGGATTGGGGTTTTTGTGATTTCCGCGCGAACTCTTTAAATTTCCGGGATAAAATTAAGCCTATTATTTTATAATTTAGGGTATATATAAGTTATCTCAGTTACTAATTCTAGTAAAATTTGTTGAGTCGTTGTTATTATTATTTTATTTTATTATTATGATTTTATTATCTTTTTTTCTTAATATATATACATTTACGGACGACGAGATCGACGATCTAGATGAAATTTGGCAGTGAGACAGATTATAGTCTGAAATAGCACATATGCTACTTTTATCCCGTAAAATTAAAGAGTTCCCGCGGGAACTAAAAACCTCCGTCCACGCGGACGAAGTAGCGGGCAACAGCTAGTAATATATAAAACAAAGTCGGGTTTGTTCGAACACTTATAACTCTAGAACGGCTGGACCAATTTCCATGGTTTTTGATTTGTTGTATTTATCGCCGTCGCGAATAGCAGAACTATAAATATATATATTATAGAACAGAATAACTATTAAAAAAATGGAAAATTGACGAAAAATTAAAATAAAACAAATATATTCGGTAGGTCTGAAAATAGGACGTAAATTATTTTTCATACCACGTGGACGAAGTCACGGGCTTCAGCTAGTTTTAAATATAAAATACATTTTAGAAATTATACTTTAATAAAACTACGGCGTCACAAAAACCCGATCGGATTTCGATCGGGATCGGGATCGGGATCGTTCAGGGTTTTGGCGTGAAGGAGTTCTTGTACTTAACATCCACACTTATTAATACTAGGGCTAGCATCAGGGGCCATGCTGCCAACCCTTAAAGCAATACTATTATCACTATTTCACAAATTATCTTAACTAAGGAACTATCAGAGCCATTAGATCAAATCATTGCCAAGCTTCCTTAAGTCATTTATGTAATCCTTTACATGGTAATAGTATTTTTTAATGAGTTACGTACACAAGTAACTGTATCACACGGATTCTATTAAGTGCAGTAACAAAGAGGCTGATATGCGCACAACAAAATGCCAAACCGCTTTGCGTATCACTGTTCGTATCTAAAGGTATGTACCTACACATTGTTTGCTACATAATAGAAACATTGATAGGTTTCTAAGACAAAAGTTAGTATCAACACAAAGACAAATTCATGCTGCAAGAAGACAATACTTATAATTGTCCGCTTCTACAATAAGCTCCCAGAAGACATGTTAAAGATGTCTCTGAATAAGTTCAAAGTTAATGTAAAACCTAAACTCATGGAAAAATCTTATTATCATGTAAAGGATTACTTATATGATAATGAGGCTTGGCAATGAGTTGCTCTAATGGCTCTGATAGTCTCTTAGATAAGATGATTTGTGAGATGGTGATAATGAAAAAAAACCCCGGCTGAGTTTTTTGTAGGCTCTTCTCAGACCAGGGCGCGTTTGGAACCCTCGTAGCTATATTTTTAAGATACCGTAACTAATTATCACCATCATGTTTTATGTGTATGTAATGGACGTCAATATGTGTACCTAAATTGAATAAATGATTGATTGATTGATGGATTGATTGATTCTGTCTACGAAGCAGCTTTCAAAAACACATCAAATAAACTTAGCTCAAAATGAATTAATTACTGATTTTGTAAAACATGCTAAAACTAGTGAAATAATTAATAAAATTTGTGTAAGTTAACATTCGTTAAAAAAGTCCGGATTGAGCTTCCTCCGTCCTCCTTTCATGTAGTCCGTCAAAAATGTTGTACTTAAAATATCTGCAATACTATACTCCTTATTTTTAGACATCATTGGAATCATTTGTTTCCGAGATTCTTCACCAGCAATAAGACTTTAGGAAAAACTTTTTCATAGAGCTTTGATCGTACCAAGAAAAGGTAAGTACTGTATTATGTAAGTACAGAGAATTTACATCTGATTTTTAGGAAAATTATTTAAATAAATAAGAAAATAGTACTTTTTAAAAGTCTTAATCTACGTGCTATAGATACACCTTATGTTACTGTTCGGCCAAATCAAGCCACTAGTTCTATATAAAAAAACACTGCCGAAGCCGAGCATATTAACCAAAGGTCACATCATTATAATCTGTGGACGTGACCAACCGAAATGGCGGCCGGTATCTATCTCGGCGTTCGTAATTCAAAATTTCTATTCTCTTGTCGTAATAAAATCATGCGCGCACGCATGTAGTCCACCCGTTCTAAATTTAAATTGGTTAAGCCTTTGTTTCAATGTTATTATGAAAATTTTCCATTACTTTATAGGATTTCAGTAGGTATGGTTGAAAGGAAGTCGCAAATGACTTAATTTCTTTAGGTTTGCCCAGGCAACCTAGATAATAATAACATTGGATCAAATAGGTTTGATCAGGTAGGTAGGTAGGTAGGAGGTTTTAGGCTCGCTTTTTCTAGGATTTAGAAACGTGATACCACCGCCTGTGCAAGGCCTAAAATCAGTAAGCACCTTTAAATGTAAGTTCAATAAGATATTGCTAGAAAAACAAAAGCAGGGTTAAGATAAAGAAAAAAACATGCACTTACTGCGCAGTTTGCAACGCGATACATCCAAATACCTGGAGAGGCAGCTTAATAGGTAATGCTGTTGTTTTGATCTTCCAGGTTATTTTTTTTATTGGCTAAGTAAAGTATGATCTTTTTTTAACAAGAATAATTTTATGATTTATAATACGTAGTATTCTATAGTAATCTGTGTGATTTATTTTTTATTTAAACATAGTCAGGAACACAGACCCAGAGACAAGTTAACCAGAGACAGACCAGCAGTGATCAAGTACATAGATTAAACCACATAAACCACTTGTCTCTGGATTAAACATACAGAGAAAATAATTTGTCACTACCAAGATTAGGCCACAGTCAATTAAATATCAGTTAGTTTAGTTAATTAATGTAAATGATGGGATAGTATTACTTGCTTAGCATAATATGTAGTTAATAATTAAAATGTTCTGTACGTCAGCTTTTAAAGCGATGTTAGGTCAGCTGGCGGCCCGGGCCGGTCTGGGGCGTCGAAAACTCGTTTTTTAGGGATCGGCTGAAAATCAGCGCTGTTATGGTGTATCTACACTATAACAGCATCACGCTGAGCCGTTGCCCTTTTTGGAATTATTTTCTCACCGTCTATTTCGTAAGTTATTTTATTTGTTTATTTCTTTACTACTAAGTTTGTGTTTGTACCTTCACTGTATATGGTAATTCCAAATAAAGATTTTATTTATTTATTTATTTATTTAATATTGGATAGAAGCAGGCGTTACTTTGCGGAGTCCATGAAAATTGAGGAACATGAAGCTTAATCTGCCAAAACAGACATTGTCTATGTGGTACAACATGTAGCCACAACACTACACCACACAAATCTTCCAAATTGTCTTTACAATCGTGCATTGTCGAGTCAACATCTCCTGAGGATGTTCCGATTTTTGTTTCTTGATTAACTTTGGTTCTACTATTTTCTTTTGTCAACTTCACCGTTGAGTAAAGTAGGAAAACAAAACTAGGTATGCAACTGGCAGGTTCTTCTGCTTTTAGATTAGTAAATTTTGAATTTTGGCCGAACTGGCCCATCATAATCATCATCTTAAAACATTGCCGTCCCAATGCTAAGCACGGGTCTCCTCTCAGAATAGTCCACCACTCCGGCTGAGTGCAGATTCGTATGTACTTCACTCACTGTACAGGACCGAATTTAAATATCTTGTTAGCACACGTGTGCAACCTTTGCACCCTTCTGAATAGTATTTTTTTAAATACTTATTCGCACACTTCTATACTAATCATATAAATACGAAAGTGTGTCTGTCTGGCTGCTACTCTTTCCCGGCCCATCTTTTGAAGCGATTTTTACGAAATTTGATACAGGAGTAGGTTTTATCCCGGGCAAGGACATAGGCTTTTTATCCCGGAATATAAAAGAGCTTCTGCGGTAGTCAAAATCTTTAATCCATGCGGATGAAGGCGCGGCCATCATTTAGTTTATTATATGAATTGTTTCCTTTATTTTAGTGTGTGCATTACACTGGGGCCATTTCTGTTTAGCACAATCTCGAAACTAAAATGACAGCTCTATGTATATTGCGATGCCTTTCATAATACTCCCAACGGAAAGGGGCAGCACTAAGTTTACAGCTGTCATTTTAGTTTAGAAATTGTGCTTGACAGAATTGGCCCCACTGTTTACCTATGAGAAATATAGGTAGATAGGTAGCTATAGGTGGTACCATACGACATACACTTCTAATTAGTAATTCGAACAATTTGCTAGATTACGAAAACCGAAACCATGTCCATGTAAATGCGAAATGTCAACATGTACATGTTGTTAGCACTCCACTAATTAGTACGATCGTGCACTCGAACAATAGAAGGCACGGGCATTCAGATTGGATGCCGATACTGTGACGTATCGAGGCAAGCAAAGTGGATTTGTATCGTGTGTCGGACCTTTAATTACTCGCGCCCATATTGTGAGCTAAGGGTCAATTTCACCATCAATGGTCAGTCAGGCTTCTTTGTTTTAACCAAAACGTGATTTTAACTAAATGTCCCGCTTCGACTTCGCACAGGTGGGCTTACCATTTAAGCTAAAACTAAAGCATTTACCTATGTATTTTATTGCAGTACTAGCTGATGCTTAGTTATTATTATTTACTTGAAGATGTCAGGGCCTTCTCCCGCGTGGATTACGGTTTTTGATTCCCGCGGGAACTCTTTAATTTTCCTGGATAAAAAGTGTAAGCTCTGTCTGAATTTCAGCCAAATCAATTAAATAGTTATTGCGGCAAAAAGAGTAACAGACATCAAAACTTTCACATTTATGATATTATTAATGTTTAATTGAATAAAAATCATTTGAGTTTTGAATTTTTCGTTATCACAGGACAGCTGATAAAAAACCACACAGTCTAGCCACAGGTAAAAGCTTGTTTAAGTAATAACTTTACCTACTTAATTATCTCAATCATTTACACTGTGACAGGTAACAAATGAGCGTCTTAGCTCCCTGTATTGAATGAACCTCGAAGCTCCAGTATGACTAGTTGGCATTAATTATAGTATAGTATCGTTAGAGTACGAGTATCAATTATATTACTATCATTATGAGTAGCGATCGCTGACGAGTGACATGGCGGCTTTAGATTGTATCAGGCCAGTCTGTGTCGTATACAGGGTGATTGAAGATCTAGCCCCACTTGAGATGCACGGAGCGACGGCAAATATTATTTGTATGAGTTTATACGGGCTTGCGTCCGCAATATTATATTTGTTGTAAACAAGATGATGCCCGCGATTTATTTTGCGTGGATAATTTTTTTGTGTCCTCGCAAGAAGTACATAATTTTCCAGGATAAAAAGTAGCCCATGTCCTTCCCCGTATTACAACTTATCTATGTACCAAATTTCATCCAAATTGGTTTTAACGATGGGCCTTAAAGTATAGCAGATAGACAGAGAATAGAGAGATAGACACAGTTTCGCATTTAAAATATTATATATTAGTATGGAAATCGTGTACCTATTGGTTTCTTGTAGGCATAATTTTCAGCGAAATTTATTTTGGTATTAATTCACGGTCTTGTGTCAGCTACTACCTGCAATACGTTTAATGTCGCCTATCCACCTTGTATACAAATGCTGTTAATAAAAATAATTATCGCTGATCTATACACACTGTATAAAGTACTGGTAAACTGTCTACCATCCACCGGTGATCATATTAACCTATTGTTCCAAGATATAGAACAAATTAATGACCAGACGCTCCTCATATAAGTGCTTACACTTTTTATGCTTTATAAAAGGACGTGGGAAACCCAATGAGGTATTATAATGCATCAGAATGATGCATTATAATACCTCATTAGGTCATTACCTCATTAGGCCAGGCGAGAGAAAATTCAGAAATTATAAACTCCCAAATTGACCCTGTCGGGGATCGAACCCGGGACCTCCCACGTTAAGACAACAGTGCTCAACTCTGTGCTTTTTTTTTTAGAGCCTTCTGCATTAATATGTACCTCAGTTTGGCAAACTAGGAACACGATTAGTTATTTTCGGTACAAAAAATGTTATCTCCCTGGTGCAGAAGTGAACTCTGTGATCTTTAAAGATTCTTTTAAGATCACAGTAGAAAGAAGGAACATTGTTTGTTTGTTGTTTCTTTAATCACGCCCCAACAGAGCAAACGAATCGACGTAATTTTTTGCATGGGTTTAGTCGAAGAACTGGAGACTCACATAGGCTACAGGAAAATTAAGAAGTTCCCGTGGTAATTGAAAAAACTTAATCCAAGCGAACGAAGTCGCGGGCATCAGCTAGTTAGGTATAAGTATTTACTTTACTGACTAGTGTCAAACGATTTACCGTTGCAGTGTCATTGGTTCTCAGAGTTATATTATAAAACAGCCATATCGGTGAGCCTGCTTCTAGTCTGCGCCACCAAATTATTTGTCTAGTTTCCTTTGGGCATAAATAAAAAAACATATAAGCTCTTAGCCCTTAAAATTCAGCTTTAAGATTATACAGCGCTTATGAGTGTTACTTCTAAGTTTTAAAGTATTGTTTTAAGTATAAGATTACAGTAACTAGTTATTATTACCCAGTAAACTCCATAAACAAGGTAGCCCAACAAAATTATCGCGTAACAACCATCGGTCTAATAGGCCCCCGAAATAGCGTACGAACTAACGCACCCCTATTTGACAAGCAAATAGTAATGTCGATAAAGTTAGGCAGAGTTCACATGTTAGATGAATGATCTACAAGTTATGATTAAAAAAAATAAACAAGTGAAATTAATTTAACGAATTAAAAAATACGACTGCCCTGCCATATTATTTTTGGAGTTTACCTCCATAAGAAGCGATTTGCTTATATAGACTTTGGAATCTTATTCACATTTTTTATTAAATGATATTTTTTGTGAATCACTAAATATTGAACTATAGTGTTATATATTTTTGGAATCTACTCATTATTTTCTAGATGATGATTATATAGTTAATCTTATTTCCGATTTTTTTTTTTCAACTTTAGTCTTTAATAAGCGATCATGGTTTCCCTATAAATATTTTTAAAAATTTTACTAGCCTATGTCATCCAGAATAAGCTAGGGATTCTAACGATACCTCATTTATCAAAATCGGTTCAGGCGTATAGAAGTTATGGTGGAATATACAAACTCACATACATACATACATACATACATACATACATACATACATACATACATACATACATACATACATACATACATACATACATTCATACATACATACATACATACATACATACATACATACATATATACATACATACATACATACATACATACATACATACATACATACATGCATACATACATACATACATACATACATGAACCCTGAAAACAATATACTCCTTTTTTCAGGCAGTCGTATAAAAACACGACTGCCCTGCCAAAAAACGAACTAAAAAGTTAAAAATTAGCTAAATTAATCTAGCTAGATGATATTTTTTTTGTGAATCACTGGATATTGAACTACAGTTTTATATATTTTTGGAATCTACCTACTCATCATTTTCTAGATGATGATTATATAGTTAATCTTTTTTTCGAATTATTTTTTTCAACTTTAGTCTTTAATGCGGGACCATGGTCACCCCATCAATTTTTTTTAATTTTAGTAGCTTAGGTCACCCGGAATAAGCTAGGGATTCTAACGATACCTCATTTATTGAAATCGGTTCAGGCATATAGAAGTTATGGTGGAATATACAGACTCACATACATACATACATACATACATGAACCCTGAAAACAATATACTCCTTTTTTCAGGCAGGCATATTAAAATTAGCCACGTAGTTTAATTAGTAGGATCATTATTATAAAATCATTTTAACGAGCACGAGTCTCCTCTCAGAATGATTGGGGCTTCGTCGTAGTTCCACGCTTGCTAAGTGCGGATTGTATTAGTGCCTACTTAGTAAAATAAATCCAGTGCTATGATAATTCGCAAACGAAAACTTGAAACCTTTCAGCATATATTTTTTATGTCCATCTATGCTCAGTATCTACATTTTAGTTGGGTATAAGATTCCTTATGTGTTTCCAAATTAATAAATGAAACACGAATAAATGAATTCTAAGTTTACCTTTACATTGTTTTTTGTTTGCAAATCTTTAATATATAAGGAAAAACTAAGGAGCTGATTAACTCAACGAAAGAAAAGATTTCCATTGGTGGAAATATCGGAAAAACGTTATTTAATTAAACGTTAATTGTAAATACTTAGTTGCGACATTTTTGGGGATTGAAAAATTGGTCCACATACATTCCGAACCAGTGGAACGAACCGAACCAAAATATTTGAATTTGAAAATGAATCGTGACATCACTAAGGACTGCGAACCTAAATTGGCTTAAAAATAATTTTGAAATTTAATAATAACTATAATCTTAGTAGTAACTACTATTTATTTGAAGCTCCTGTACTAATTAACTAATTGTTTGAATCAAATATGAATATTAAGACATTTTTAACTAGGTATGTGACATTAATGATTTTAATAAATCAAATGAAATGTATTAAATGAATATACTCGGTCTGTCCTCAGCCTTACTAGTTCCATTTAAACAGGCACCCATAACTCACGCGTGTTATACCCGCGGCGTTTATCCACAATAAACTCCAACATGGCCGCTGAAACGCGACAATTTGTCGCGAGATATCGCGACACGTGGACATGTGTTATTATTTACAACGGACCGGGACACCACTGTTCCGAGTCACGAGCAGATATCTAGGCTTCTTAGAATTCGCTTTGTAACTATTGTGCGAGTACGTGCATACATTGTAAGAAAGGATTTAATGATAAAATTGGACGCGACCCGCGACCTTGTAAGCGTAGAATTAGGTTTTTAAACATAGAACTCTTTGATAAAAGTTCGGCTTTAAAGCAACCAGGAGTTAAATTAGGGATGTACAAAATTATGGATGTCGATCCGTTGCTCCGTTGGGGCGATATTGAAGTACAAACAAACACATTTTCGCATTTTAAATATGGGTAATAAGTGTAGGTATAGATATAGGTAGGTATTCGTGGGAAATTTTAAATTATTCGATTGGGTATTCCCAAATATATTTACTAAATTTTTGCTTAGCGTTGAGTTTTATGTGCGCCAGTGATGTTAATATCAAAAATAGGATACTTATATTATGCCCATGTTACAGAAAGTGTAAACTTAGTTATCTGAATTCGTAGAAGTTGTAAACTCTAGTCCAGAAGAAGCTTATCGATGGTTTAAAGATTAGATCTATATTCATATTAAAAATGCGAAAGTGTTTCGGCATATCCGTCTGTCTGTCTGCTTATCTAACTCACTCCATCCATTAAACCGATTTTGATGAAATTTGGTATCAAGAATAGGCTACTAAATTTTATTCCGACCAAAATTAAGGAGTTACCACGGGAATCAAAAACCTTAATCCATGCGGACGGATTCGCGGGCACCATCCATTCTACTATACTCTGCACCATTTAAAACATTTTCGTAGCAAATTAAAACTGTCGCAACCACTACAGCCCATTAATGTCCCACAGCTGGGCACAGGCCTTCACTCTCATAGGATAGAGGGAATTAGAGCACCACACTGCTCCATTGCGGGTTGGCGGACTTTAACGACTGTTATCACGTTAGTGATAATAGCCAGGACCGATGGCTTTACGTGCTCTCCGAGGCACGGGGGTGAAACATCGCCAACTTCCTATCTCCGGGCTAGTACTGAGAATTTCTAGTCGGAAAAAAACAATACTTAATTATGGCCCGACCCGGAACTCGAACCCGGGACCTCGTCGGCCGCTGTCAAACATGCTAACCACTAGACCAACGAGGTAGTCGCAACAAGTAAGTCGCTTACAATTCTGTGGTACACTATGGTAGTAAATGGCAATATGTTTAACTTTACCAATGCCCTTTGCACAATTTACAAAGTAAGTATTTATTAACGTTTAACTTTTATTAAATTAAATTATGTAACACAAATATTATTTGAATATTCAATAAATAACTCAACAAGTCCGACAACATTGAGTAAAATGTAATTAGCTTTAGACAAAATGTGGGTGGTATTAATTACACTAGTTTTAGATTTATAATTACTATACTAGCGAATGCCCGCGACTTCGTCTGCGTGGTTTGAGGTTTTTGGTTCCTGCGGGAACTCTTTAATTTTCCGGGATCAAAAGTAGCCCATGTGCTATTCCAGACTATAATCTATCTCTGTGCCAATCCTTCAGCCAGATCCGTTCACCCGTTGGGGCGTGATTGACTAACAAACATCCATACATCCACACATTCATACATCCATCCAAAGTTTCGCATTTATAGTAGGTATTAGTAAGATAAGATTTGTATGAGTTTGTACGGAGCCGCGTCGCGCATTGCAACTTCGTGCCGAGTCGCTTATGTGGGTCCAGCTCCATACGGAGAATATATATCCATACAGAGAGTGGTACAAACCCTACCGACAAAGACGTGCCGCCAAGCGATTTAGCGTTCCGGTACGATGCCGTGTAGAAACCGAATAGGGGTATGGGTTTAATAATAACTGCCACGCCCCTAACAGGTAAGCCCGCTACCATCTTAGACTGCATCATCACTTACTATCAGGTGAGATCGCAGTCAAGGGCTAACTTGTAGTGGATAAAAAAAAACACAATAACTTTTTTTCAAACGTCAAAACGCGTCCTAAGTATGGGATTTGTATGAAACTCTAAAATGTGACGTCATCAAAGTTCGACGAACTTTTTTACTTTAATCGATCGTTTCAAATGGTTATTCAACATAAAACTATCAGGGGACGTGGATATTACGACTTTTGGGAGATACTCTATTTAATAATCACTAAAAAATAATTCATTTGAATAGTAGTCTAATACCCAATTGCCGATACGTGCGGTACCGTGCCGCACCTCTGTAGTGGGGCTAAACCTTTACATACATTTCTTTTTCTAAAAAATGATGTGAAATGTGCACATTTCATACCCTGTAAATGAGTTCGAAAGTTAAACTTCCCGGCCTAGGCCAGTAAAGAATGTAAGTATTTTCATTACATATCTTAAGTTTGAATTTGGAATCTTTCTTCCTGAATATCTTGTAACTTGTTATAATGTTCTTTGGCCTAAATATAATATAAGTTTAAATTTGGAACTCTACCGTATTACGCGTTCAGCAAAAAAATATATTAAAAAAAATAGTCACTTATTTCATTTTCTAGAAAAGCACTATACACACCTCGACCATCAGGAGAGCATTTCTGGTCTCATATATAGACTAACTAACACTCGACCAGAAAACGCGTACTTCCCTCGTTGTAACGGTCTCGCGATGTAATGTACATGCAAGACATGAAGTTTTAACTTCCGTATTTCAGAAGTTCGGCCGGCTACTTAGAATTGCTTGCCAGAAAATCCAAAGTAACTTTATTGAACCAACTTACTCGAACTTTTTGCCATACTTAAAACTATTCAAGCTTTGAAAAGCAAACGTAGTAATTTAAACTAGAAGTTAATATTTTATTTACTGTTTGCATTATTTCTTGGAAGGCATTTTATCTAGAACTAAGCGATCCCCACGATATCATTGCATTACCATAAATACAACATATGGAAATCCATAAAATATATGAGTGTCCTTAAATATTAGATCAGACCACAGACTTTTCGCTTCAAAACTTATTGTCTTTTTGACTATATTTTGTAAGCAGCAAAGTAGTAATAGGCCTATTACACTGCACAGGGACCCTTACACTTGAATCAGTTTAGTGTAATACAATTTAGAGAGAAAGGATCCCTAAATTGGTCCTTATTGCTGTGTCATAAGGGACGCTCTCGCAGCCATGCCCACCCTTACCAGAGCGCCCTGTAAAAAGTGCAGTGTAATATGCCTATAAGAAGGTATTTCGCACGTGACACGTTGCAAAAAATTTATTGACAACATAAATAATATAAAGACATTATAATGTTTTCGTCGTCCAGAAAAACTTTTTACGTAGGTATCTTCACCTTTTCAATTACTCATTTAAATTTAATTTACGTATTGCAATTACACTTGCAAGCAAGTCTGATCGCAGCCAAGCGCTGGCCTAATAATTAAAAAAAAAAGACCAACCAATATAAGTTTGTACATCTTTTTTTTGTAGTTAGTGTGGTTTTACCTTATACCTGCGCGCACGCATTACAGTAATGTACACATGGACAAATATTAAACGATTTTAGCTTTTAAGGACTGAACAATAAGACCTGAAAATGCAGAAGTGAAATTAGGATTGTTGCTCACTGTACCGCAGACAAAAGCGAATGAACGCCCGCTAAGCATTTATTGAAATGTCTAGCATAGGGTTGTTTATTAGATAAAATATCAAAATCGTAAGGATCAATTCTTAAAGGCAATCCTACCTTAATTTTTCCTACCTATTTTAATCGATTTGCTTTTACTATTGATGGTATTAAGGTAAACGTACATTATGCCGGGACGAAAAGGGACAGATCAGACCCTAACGCAGCGCAAAATGCGTATTTATAGTATTAGAGTGCGGTAGGAGTAAAGAAGTCTTTATTTGGTAAAATATGATTCAATAAAAGTGTAACATTAATAAAAATACTCGTAATACGTATTATACGTTTTGTTGTTACCGACAAGGACACATAAACATTAGGAATTCTTTCCCCGAATAAAACCATTTTCAAGCAGATACTAATTAAAAAGTAACAGACCGAGTAAGTTAAAGCTGATTTGATAATTTATTAGACCTTTTTATAACAAATTCCATATAGTAATAACTATACAGCTGTATTCATAAAATAAACCGTTTTCATTTGCATTCAATCCCGATTTCCCTTTTCCCTTATTTTTTCAGGGAACAAGTAGAGTGGATAAAAATTATGTTATTTGTAAGCGTTACCTTGCGGAAGTCCACACAAACGTGCATTGTCATCTCAACATCTCCTGAAGATGCTCCGGTGTCAGGGTGAAACGTACGTTGAGAATAATTTGAAAGATTTGTGTGGTGTGGTGAATATCGCAAGCTGCAGTGCAAGATACACACCGTACAACATAGATTTACACTAGCTAATGCCCGCGACTTCGTCTGCGTGGATCGAGGTTATTTGGTTCCCGCGGGAACTCCTTAATTTTCCGGGATAAAAAGTAGCCTGTGTGCTATTTCAGACTATAATCTATCTCTGTGCCAAATTTCAGCTAGATCCGTTTGGCCGTTGGGGGATGATTGAGTAACAAATATCGATACATCCATACATCCATCCAAACTTTAAGTTATGTTATTAAATTAGTGAGATAAGATACTGTGGCGGATTACAGCGCATTAAACTTGTAGTTCCTTCATTAAATTTATGTTAAACAATTCCATATACTGCATTTCTATGCATGGCTATTGAATCTATAAATTGTCATGCACACACCGGCCACGATAAATAATACGGATCCAGATAACTCGCGTCGCACAATAATAACATATTATTGCAGTAATGCACTGTTTTGTCTCCATACTATAATCTATAATAGTTATGCTGGGACCCTGGCGTTTGATGTGGAAAGATAAAATTTCTCTTATTATAAACCAGCGAATGCCCGCGACTTCGTCTTCGTGGTTTGAGGTTTTTTGGTTCCCGCGGGAACTCTTTAATTTTCCGGGATAAAAAGTAGCCTATGTACTATTCCAGACTATAATCTATCTCTCTGCCAAATTTCAGCCAGATCCGTTCAGCCTGATTGAGTAACAAACATCCATAAATCCATCAAAACTTTCGCATTTATAATATTTTTATATTATATTATATCATATTATATTTTATTATTAATAGCTCGCGTTTTCCTTTCATAATATATCCATACTTCCATACTAATATTATAATGAATGCGGAAGTTTTGATGGATGGATGGAACCAAGAAACCTCAATCCACGCGGAAGAAGTCACGGGCATCATCTAGTTATGAATAAAATATAAGTGAAAAGCCACTTATATTTACAAAGTCAGTATTTGTCGCAGTGCACAGCCATATGTGCTACACATAACCTATGTGCATCCATCCATCAAAACATTCGCATTTATAATATTTGTATAATAATAATAATTTAATGATTTTAAAGTTAGCTACCAGTGAAAGTAATAAGTAGATGATGTCCGAGACTTCGTCCGCGTGAATACAAATCCCATGAGATTAATCTAAAATTAGGTAGGCAAATAAAATGGTGCCTATGTCGGAATGAATGCTTTCTTCAACGAATAAGCCAGGAAAAGGTGTTTACTGCCCACAGAGTCAGATTGCTAATCCTACCGAAAAAAGCCAGTAAAAACAATTAAATTAGGTATAATATATATTTATAATAACAATTAATTACTTACGAGAATTAAGTAAATTTATAAAGCATTTAAACCTCCATTAGACTTATCTGTTTACGGTATAAACTATCATACTAACTACCAACTATCCATGATTCACGCGTAACGTTTTTAAAACAATACAATGTTTCTGTCATCTTAATGGTCGAGATGTATGGGGGCAAATAAAGTATATAATAGAGATAAGGCTTTTATGTGAGATAAGTTGTGATCGATTGTGGGAATCGGTAGGATGGTGACAGTAAGTTGTATGAAGCACCTAGTTGATATTGCTCACCGTATGAGTGTGATAACATCTGTGTACTGCGACCCAAGCGGTTTGATGCTTTTTTTGTAGTGGCTTTTCACTTATTTCTTCTTTATAACGAGGAAGTTTGATGATAATCGTAGATATATTATAAAACCAATTATTAAAATACACACTTTTTCATTGTATTAAGATTTTTTATTTTCGAAATTCATACTTATAATATAATCCTTGCACAATATAAGGATGCGAAACTAAATAAATCTCTATTTTTTAATTAATATATCGATATTTACAAGTTTTATTTCTAATATCATGACCGTGTATTCCAGCTACACTATCAAGACGCGCCTCATACATTATGCGGCTGGCATACATTATAGTATAATCACATTCTCATAATAACATCATTAGAATTAGTGCGCGCGCAACCGCGACGTGTGCGGTCTGGAACCAGCAGGATTGTCAACGATAAAGACATATGCAACCCAAGTCATACAATACAGCGATTTAGTTAGGTCCTGCCTAATGGACTTGTTGAGTTATTTCTCCGTATCCTATGATATTTGTACTTATATATATGTATTATAATTTGTAGCTTTATATAAATATTTTTATTTATTTTGTTATTTCTGCACCATCTACTGGTTGTTTCTGTCGCTATGTCCTTTTAAACCATTGGTTGCCTGGAAGAGATCGCTGTGAAGCGATAATGCCGCCAAATTGTATACTTCCTTTGTTATTAGCTAAGTTTATTGTTTTTGGGGTACAATAAAAGTATATTCATTCATTCATTCATATTTGTTTCACCAAACCCTGTATCCTCTCTGGTGCGTAGTTATAAAAGTAAACACTGGTTATCCATTTAATTATACTTTTATTTAGTAATTCACATAGACGCAACGACGGCAGCCATAATTAACAGCTCAGTCGTACCGCAGACTCGACTAGTCAGAGCAGTAGAGTAATAATATCATTGTCTCTTTCAGACTTGAACTAACAGTAGTGTTAACAGTGTGTTCCTAACAGTAGGAACAGTTCTGTGATTTAAAAAAGGTTTATACGAGGTGACGATCGACGTGAAGAAGTCATCTTGCCTTGCAGTGTCGCGCCTTGCCTCCGATCCACTCAACTCAATATCGTTGCTTTTGCCTGGAATAAAATAAAGCGACGTTCAGTGTGTGACAGGCAACTAGATAAGTTGAGGTTGTAGCTAAGCTATTTTGGCTTTGATCTATATCGTGACTTGCGCATCCAAGGATAATTGGTCATCATAAGACAAATTAAAATTTCAGTAATTTTGGTATGTTAATCATTGTTGGTAAGATTTGTAACTTTTCTATTCATATTTTATAATTCTGTATTGATAGACACACAATAGCTCTAGCATGATATCAATTTATTGTTAATTTATTCCAGGCCTTGAACAAGGCCCTTATAATAAAATACAATAGTACTTAAAAATTAAAAACAATCTACACTTCTACACTAATATTATAAAGAGGAAAGATTTGTATTTTTGTATTTTTGTATGTAACGTATAAACTCAAAAAGTACTGGACCGATTCTAATAATTCTTTTTTCATTAGAAAGCTACATTATCACTGAGTAACATAGGCTATATTTAGTACTAGATTACTATAGAAATCTTTAGAAATTCCTATTAAAACCAACCGAAGGTGTAAAAAAATTAGCCATAAAATGTCTTTCATCGCATACGCTGCGAAGAGTATTAATGATAGGACAAAAAAATGTTAGACAATATTAAAGAATATATCAATATCTACAAAAAATTTCGCGAGACCATGTGTCTAACTATTGTAGTTACGTCACTATAACTACTTTTTTACATTTAACAAATTGATAGAAATGCCGATCAAAATCAGACCGTGTTATCCATACCATTTATAAATTTTTATCCAAATAAATAATTTAATATTCAAGACTGTCTCAATACCTGATGATTATTTTTTGAATTATTGAAATCGGACATTCCATTCAAAAGATATCATGAAATTAAAATAAAAATACATGCCGGCAGCGGCCGCCACGCAGCGCATCGAGTAACTAACTATGAACCATGCGTTACCATTATGAATTAGCCACTAGGTAGCCGCGCGGCTCATTCGCGCGGTCGTAACTTAAATATCTGTACCTATTTATGTCTACCCGTGTGAAGCCGGGACGGGCCGCTAGTTTCCTATAATTTAGACCACACGACTGTATTAAAAACTCACGAATTAAGAACGTGTGTGGTACGCTTAATATCCTCTTATTAGGACGTGTGAGTAATTGTTGGAGGCCTTGTATGAATAAATCATATTTTGACTTTCTCATGCGGGATCCGGAAGTTGTAAGAGGTATAAGTATGCCCTTGGCTTCTACGCGGTTGTATCTCGAGTTCCGAGTAAAATTGAGAGGTTCAATCTCAATAAAGCTATCTATAGGCAATAAAGCTAGTAGACCCCAACAATAATTCCTCAGGCGACGAAACTTTATAGTATGATAAAGTATGATGAGTTAAACGTATATTATAAATATCCAACAAAAATCAGACAGAAAGTAAGGTTTTTTATGCTTTATCCAATTGTTAAAGCAGGAAGGTAGGTACATTATCGCGTAAACGCTGTTTAGATTTTATCATACAATCGGTTTAAATATCGATGTTCTGCATGATTATTTCATTTGATATTTCTGTTTTGAGTGTAAATATACTATCCACTATTATTTTAAAAAGAAATCGAGCTTATATTCAGTCATAAATATTAAGTTTTAGGTATAAATATCTAACTTCCGGATGTTTTTTTTGTTGGATATTTTTGTTGCCTAGACTACAATGTTTATTTGAAGGATTTCAATTTACATGAGTGATATTTATTGTTACACAAATAAATGAAATGAAATGATTTAATTATATCGCTTAGGACAAATTGTGCCGCTATGATACGTTAAGTTACTTACTTATTTACTCTACCACCGGTTCGGAAAATTTATTCTACTGGGAAGAGCCGGCAATATGTATAAATAATATTCACTACTAGCTGATTACTGTGACTAAGAATGATTAAAAGGATTAAGAATTTTCGACACCTGTGGCAACTCATTAATTAAAAATGATAAAATGGCCTATAGGTTAATTCAGGGTATAAGCTATCTTCATCATAGCAAGCTTTTTAACTGGCACTGTTACTACTACTAATGTACTGAAATTTCGTCTGTTGGAATGCTTCCGCCGTAACTAGTTAACTAACACCCTACTGTCAAAGACGTACCGCCAAGCGATTGAACGTTCCAGTACGATGCTGTGCAGAAACTGACTCGGGGTATGGGTTGAAAATAATAGCTTTCGTACCCCTAACAACCCGCTGCCCGCAATAACTGCTTAACTTATTTACCCGCTATAATCTTAGACTGCATCATCGCGTACCATCAGGTGAGATCGCAGTCAAGGGCTAACTTGTAGTGGAAAAAAAAGTGTACCAGCAATCAAAAGTCCCTTAAAATGCACCACTGTGCCAGAGAAAACACCAAAATTAGAGCCTTATTTCAAAACCGGAAGTATTCTAAAATGGAGTGAAAATATAAATTTAGAATATTGGCGTGTATCCGTTCCCTCAAGCGAACATAAGCACGCAGAGAGAGAATTCCGCAACAAATACGTCAACAACTTAACCCTTAACAACTCACGAGTTCACACCAAATAAACAACCCGTCAACGAGACCAAATAAACTCAATTTTCGTCGCACCGCAAAATCTCTCGACATTTTCCCCGAAAACGTCCCATCCAGCCTACGAGCTACGTGCTCACATAGGGGGTACCGTAGACACCGTATGGGTTGTCGTATGAACGCAACAGGTGGCCGCCCGTAGGGTTAAATGGTGCGGTGCCGCTCGAAAGAAAGGTTGCTCTACCTATTTTCTTATTGAAGTGAAACTTCTTTAGAATCGTTGTAATTTGAAAACTCGATGAAACGAAAAAACGACACTAAAAAGAGACAAATATATTAATAATAGGATTTAGCCTGCTAGAGAATGAGAGCTATATTTATATACTTTTCTGAAGTTTCACTTCTGCCGGGTGTGAACTCCACATATAAACTTTTTATTTGAGAGTGTTGAATTAATGAATGAAATTTGTTTTTGGAAAATATAATGAGTTTTGTAATTTGTTCTTAAAGTTCAACTTACAACAGTTGTTGTATAGTATTCAGAAAGGAAATAACTTCGCTTACCTTTATTATAAAATGAAGAAAATCATGTTATGCTAAAATCATGCTAGAAATTTTTCAAGTTAACCGAACGGCGTATTTAACGAAACATCAAATGAGCAGTAAATGGTTTGGACTATCGAAGAAATTCAGTTACAAACTAAAATCATTAGGTTTACACTGATACCGTCATTAAAGATTTTATCTATGAACACAGATAGAAACAGTAAAAAAAGTGTGTGTGTGCAATTCACATACGGCAGAAGTGAAACTTCAGAAAAGTAGCCAGCGAGAAAATGAGACAAATATAACTTGTATTGTAACTCATTCTCTCGCAGGCTAAATTATATATTATGAATATGTTTGTCTTTTTTTCACACTTTCAGTCAGTGTTAGCTTTTTATTGTCAAAGGATATTAGATACTCTAGTTGTAGTACTGTGCCTCGTGTATTGTGTAAGTAAGACCAAGTGAAAGAAAATATTTTTAAAAAGTTAGCTGAAACGAAGTTGAGCACCCTCCAAAAAATAAAATTCGTGAGCAGCATCAGGAAAATGTTTTCTCATATGGCGGAAAATCCTGAGGCTAATGCGTGTTAGGGCCATGCCGGGGAATTTATGTCGCACTTTTGTTTTACGAGCTCTCTGAATAAATTTCATAATACACTGCCACGGGCGGTTAGTGTATTGTTTACGAGCGAGATAGCGGTATTTATGATATGTTGGTGAGTGAGACGGCGATATTTATATGATATTTATTGCCGTGTATGGATACGTTTATTGTTTGTATTATATTGGTTTATGCGAGTGCCGTACCGTTTGTACGGCTTAGGCATTGATTATCGTGCAATGTACACTGTTCATGATTTGAATCGTATGGATGATGATGTGATAAAACCACGGAGATTAATATACTATAAATAAATAAATAATAGTTTTTATTAGGGATTTAAATGCTAAAACAAAGAACAAAATTCAAAAGACATGAAATTAAAACTAGAACTAAACTAACTTAAATTTATTGGATAGAAGCAGGCGTTACTTTGCGGAAGTCCATCATAATGAAGGAACCAGAAATTTAATTCGCTATAATCCGCGACAACAGGAAAATCTATGTGGTACAGTGGTTCTGACCAAATCACGAAAATCCCCCAGAAACTACCCTCAACGTGTCGATTGTCTTCACAATCGTGCATTGCGGAGGCAACATCTCCTGAAGATGCTCGGTATCGGAGTGAAACGTACGTTGAGGGTAGTTTTTGGGGGATTTCTGTGGTGTGGTGAGAACCACTGTAACACATAGATATTCCGTTGTCGCGGATTACAGCGAATTAAATTTCTGGTTCCTTCATTAACTTAAATTTTTAACCAAAATAATACCAAATAAACTGTACCACAAATAATGCCAAAAAGTGCATCGCCTCAGCATAATGCAGCATATATAGCCTATACCATTCCCCGGGATGTGACCTACCACTACACCGAATTTCATCCCAATGACATCCAGACAGACAGACGGTATGGATGGAAAATAAAATAAAAACTAAACGGGCATAAAAGCTCTATATCCACCACCACCACTACAGCCCATTAACGTTCCACTGCTGGGCACAGGCCTCCACTCTCATAGGAGAGAGCGAATTAGAGCTTAGACCCACCACGCTGCTTCAATGTGGGTTAGCGGCTTTAACGACTATTATTATCATGTCTAATAATAACCGAGACCGACGGCTTAACGTGCACTCCGAGGCACGGGGGTGAAACACCGCCAACTTATTAACTCCGGGCTAGTACTGAGAATTTCTAGTCAGAAAAACCCAATACTTAATTATTGCCCGACCCGGGACTCGAACCCCTCGACCTCGTCAGTCGTAGTCGAACATACTAAGCACTAGACCGACGAGGCAGACCAACGAGACTTTATATAGAAGTGAGCTAAGCGAACTTTTTTCCGCAAGAAAATTATGTCCACAGCGTGTTTTCACCCTAAGCGAAAACACCAGAGAAATTTCTACGTGCCATTCTATTAGGAAACCGTAACACTTGACCTACATTGTAAGGGCAACCTCCCTAGAGACCTCTCCCTCGCATTATCACACATTATCACTAAACGTTCACGTCACGTGATACGTGAAGGGTTAAGTGGGGCGATCATATCAACCAATAAGTCGCATTAGCTTATTGAACTCGTGATTAGTTTTATATTGATTGTCTATTATGGGGTGATATTTATCAACAGTGTCATATTCACTCAAAATCTTTTGCTTTTAGTTTAGCTTGCATGGAATTTATTTTTAAAAGCTACTACATTTTACATCAAGTTGGTTTTTTTGAAGTGAAAACTTCTTTAGGCGCGTTGAGCACTTTTTGATAAGGGGTTAAAATGTAGATTCGCGTGACCGTGATCGACATGCTGGCAAACATATAAATATACTACATTAGAAATTTAACTTTAATCCCTCATTATTAAAGTTTATCTTATTAATCTAATCTAACTAATTTTATAAATGCGAAAGTTTGGATGGAAGGAAGGATGTATGGATGTTTGTTACTCAATCACGCCCCAACGGCTGAACGGATCTGTCTGAAATTTGGCACAAAGATAGATTATAGTCTGGAATAGAACATAAGCTAGTTTTTATCTCGGAAAATTAAGGAGTTACCGCGGGAACCTATTCCTTTTTATATATATACTGCCTCGTTGGTCTAGTGGTTAGCATTTTCGACTGTGGCCGACGAGGTCCTGAGTTCGAGCCATACCATAATTAATTATTGGGTTTTTCTGACTAGAAATTCTCAGTAGGTACTAACCCGGAGTTCCTTCTCTCCTATAAGAGTGGAGGCCTGTGCCCAGCAGTCGGACGTTAATGGGCCGTAGTGGTTATAACTAGTAGATACTCGTGAGTTCATGTGCGTTGTTTTCGTTTTGGCTGTCAGTAATTTTTTGATTATCCGGGATAGAAAGCCTGATGACCGTCTCCTGATCGGTTCAGCTTTTGACCTGCAAAAAAGGTAACGGACAGACATACAGCCAGTTAGAGAACATAATTTCACTTATAAGGTTTCTTGGGTGTCGTAAGCTGAAGTCTCGTAGCAGCATTAATTTAATTTAATAGATAATATGATTGAATAGCTTGAATCTAAGTGTTAAAGTGTTTGATATACAAATGTACCTATTAAAAAATACTTAGCGATTTAAGTGAATGCACTAAAAGCACTAAAGTGGGACGTGATGATGAGTCTCACGGTGACTTAATGTGCACACTTACCGCGAATCTCGGCGAAACGTGTAATTTTAATTCATTTATGCTCTACATTTTGTGTATTAAATGTGTTTTTAATTCACACGTAGGTATTTAAGATTTCTGTAGATTTGTACGATCAGGAAAGAAATATTCCTGTGCCGATTTAACCAACTATAAGTTGTAACCTTCTAGGAGTTAATTTGATGTCCTCTCTGTTTGAATGATCATAAACATTATGCGCAGTTGGTAAAATCACCATTAAGGATAGGTAAATAAAATTGACCTAAACTTAGCTAACATTGGATTTTTTTTAAATTTATTATTATGTACAAGATGATGTCCGCAACTTCGTCCGCGTGGATTGAGGTTTCTTGATTCTCGCGGGAATTCTTGAATTTTCCGGGATAAAAACAGGCCTATTCTCTTCCCCAGGATACAACCTATAGCTGTACAAAATAGTATCAAAATCGGGAGATAAGAAAGTTTTGTTGATTCCCGCGGGAACTCCTAAATTTTCCGGGATAAAAAGTAGCCTATGTCCTTCCCCGGGATACTGCCAATCCTGTACCAAATTTCATCAAAATCGGTTGAACAGATGGGCCGTGAAAGCGCAGCAGACATACAGACAGACACACTTTCGCATTTATATATAAGTATGGGTTAAGTTCGAACTTATTATTATGCAACCACGCTTAGCTTATAACGATTTCCATCTGACCTCTATAACCTACCACTACAGCCCATTAACGTCCCACTGCTGAGCACAGTACTCCATTCTCATAGGAGAGAGGGAATATGAGCTTAGACCCACCACGCTGCTCCAATGCTCTATAACCTATTAAATACTATTTAGTCTACCAACATAAAAAATACGTTCGTAATTTAAAAATATGAGCAGAATAAGTATACAGCGCGTGTAGACGCATCTGAATGGAGGCGCATTAACGCCCGGCATTCATCAACCGACTAATGACACGTCCGCACGTCACACCCGAGTGTGGTCTAGTGTATGGGCGGAAATAATGATTCAGTTTATCATTCTCCTCATCATCAGAAAAAATCACGAATCAATAGATTTATAATAAAGAAGAATATATTCTTATATATAAAATTCTCGTGTCACAATGTTAGTTAGTACTCTCCTCCGAAACGAACTACGGCTCCGAAACGGCTTAACCGATTTTTATGAAATTTTATATGCATATTCAGTAGGTCTGAGAATCGGCTACTATCAATAGGTGTTTTAGGGGTATGAAAAATATTTCATACCCCTATAACACCTCAATCCACGCGGACGGAGTTGGGGCTAGTATTATTTAACAGATATATTAATATAGATGGAAACGAATCAAAACTTAATCAAGCGATTTCTTGGAGGATAAAAAACTCAATTTCGCTTGTAACTTAGGTCATACACAGTGCCATAACAGATGGGAATATTAAAACATTACATATTTTCATTCTTTATACCACAGTTTCTTTCAGCGCTCGCTGCTAGCCTACCTGCTTCTGAATAGCGTGAGATGTGACACGTATTTACAAAGTGCTCAGAATGAATTTCAATGGTATTCATTATGAAAACAGGAAAAACAGATACCGTATTTTATATTGTAACTAGCTGATGCCCGCGACTCCGTCCGCGGGGATTGAGGTATTTTAGGGGTATGAAAAATAGACAATAGCCGATTCTCAGACCTACTGAACATGCATATAAAATTTCATAAAAATCGGTCTAGCCGTTTCGGAGGAGTATGGTAACTAACACTGTGACACGAGAATTTTATATGTAAGATGGAGAATGACCAAATAAGTGCTCATGACTAGTTTTACTATATAGTAGAAACATGAGGGGTCTTAGTCTTAATATCTATGTTTGATTATGTAAGTAATTGATATGCTTCTTATTATTTTTGAATATTGTGTTTGAAAGTGTCGTCCACACATTTAAACACTGTACATTGAGTTTATGTGTAAGTAGACCTTCGAGCATATAAAGAGCAGGAATACGATAAGGTCATTTTTTATTCACTACAAGTTAGCCCTTGATTGCGATCTTACCTGATGGTAAGTGATGATGCAGTCAAAGATGGTAGTGGGCTAACCTGTTAGGGGCATGGCAGTTATATTTAACCCAAACCCCTATTCGGTGTCTATACGGCATCGTACCGGAACGCTAAATCGCTTGGCGGCACGTCTTTGCCATTAGGGTGGTAACTAGCCACGGCCGAAGTCTCCCACCAGGCCAGACCAGGAAAAATTCAGAATTTATAAATTCCCAAATTGAATTGTTACAGCAGCGCTCAACACGGAGGTCGTCAAAAACATACAATTTGTTGTCGTCAAATTGTACATTCACTAAGCTAAAACTATTCCTAATAATAAAATCTTGTTACGTAGAATAAAAGAATGAACTTAACGAGTATAAGATAAAAAGTTCCAGGCGAGTTTTTTCATTTAAAATCCCTCAAGGAGTTAAACGTTGAGTTTTAAACGTCGCGAAAATACTTTTCACTCACGCATTCACACGAGCAATTATAAACTTACACGTTCGCACAATCTTTTCACTATTCATATTGTTAAGCGTTTTGTATCGTACGACAAGATATCGTTATTTAAAAAATATTTGAAAAGCAAGTAGGGCTAGTTAACCTCCTACGACATGAAACGGATCCATTATTAGGACACGATAAATATAAAAAGTTCTATAATATAAGTTATAAGTTACAATGATTGTACAAAAATTTTAATAATTTGCTAGTAAAAATCTTTATAATAACGAAATTACATTAAATAGATAGTAGTAAGTCAACAAAATCTTATTTTTCCTCTTAACCATGTTTTAAGGTTTATTTTCGCTACATACCTACTCCTTGCCTCAAAAGTAATATTACCCATACCAAATCACGTCATAATAAACAAGTACAAGCATGCGTACATAATTCTTATAAATTACTGTTTTCAGACAAACTTATTTAAATACCATTGACATAAAATCATTGTTAAACTATCGGATCGGATCGGATTATTGAAAAAAAATCGAATATTGTAAAAACAAAGCGTTTTTACAATATGTTAAACGCTGAAAATTCCACAGGCTGTTTTCACACTAGCACTACCTTTTAAGGGGGTATTCATACGTCACACCTGGAGGGGTGCCGAGGGGCTATTATCCGGCCATTATGAGTAGAGCAGCATAATAGACCGTCTGCGGGATAATGTGTGGACTAACGGACGTTTTTATAGAAACGTGTCGGTTTATTGTTTTGTCTGCTACAGTGGCTTGGTGCGTTGAATGGGATTCTTTCTTGTTCCTTTTTTATACGACTGCCTGAAAAAAGGAGTATATTGTTTTCAGGGTTCATGTGTGTATGTATGTATGTATGTATGTATGTATGTATGTATGTATGTATGTATGTATGTATGTATGTATGTATGTATGTATGTATGTATTGTATATTCCACCATAACTTCTATACGCCTGAACGGATTTTGATAAATGAGGTTTGATCGTTAGAATCCCTAGCTTATTCCGGGTGACATAGGCTAGTAAAATTAAAAAAAAAATTGATAGGGTGACCATGGTCCCGCATTAAAGTCTAAAGTTGAAAAAAAATCGAAAATAAGATTAACTATATAATCATCATCTAGAAAATGATGAGCAGATTCCAAAAATATATAACACGATAGTTCAATATCCAGTGATCACAAAAAATATCATTAATAAAAATGTGAATAAGATTCAAATTTAAATAGATTAATTTAGATTTTTAACTTCTTAGTTCGTTTTTTGGCAGGGTAGTCATGTTTTTTTTTTAAAATAACTTGTTAAATATAAATGTCTGGAAGTAAGGCGGCGTTTGACCGAGTAGTGTAATTGCGGGAGCACTAAAACACACAGATTTGCTTGGTTACACATATTTTAATCCTCATGCCCGAATTGATAAGGGAACTTATTTAATATTTTAAATCTAATGATAATCGTAGGCGGTAGATGAAAATAGCTATTTTCAATCAATAATAGAACGGGGATACTAATATATTCATCATTTCTATCATCTAACGGTCTACACTCTACGGATACCGCGCTGGATTGACCGCGTTCATGTGAAATAGTTACACTGTGGACTGTGGTTTTAGATTCCAATTACCTAGGTATTTTAATGTAAAATTTCTACTTTCTACACTGAAGTTAAATCGGAGGTTTACTGACCAATGATAAAAAATATTATAAATAGGTGATTGACCACTGATTAAGATTAAGCCCATACTTCTTAATTTCAATCAAGTAAAATCTGATGCGATATTTTCAGGAAAATTACAAAATGAAGTAAATTTTCGGTATAAAAATTTATCGGTTATAAAATCCTTTAAATAAATTTATGTTAACGCACAAATAAACTAGGCACTAAGTACCTATTTCAACATTTTGTACGAGCTCAGACCTACTACCTTAGCTTAAAATGTCAGATACATAAGGATAGGAGTATAGAAGGACCTCTCTACAATAAGGTTTATATTTTTGAACCAAGATCGTCAACAATATTAAAATAATACTGCTTTATGCGATGATGCTAAGCCCCCAGATGTTGTGAACAATACCACTGTTTATTGCCAGCCCTTTGCCTGCAAGACGCTAATGGCTACTTTATTTGAGTTAATTCATTTGCACTTTTGTGTCGAAATGCCCATACGAGGTTTACTGCTTCAGTGACAGTATATCTTGCAACGGATACTAATAACAGTAAAGTGGCGTAGTTCGAGCGATTTTATATACAAAATACTAGCTGATGCCCGCGACTTCGTCCGTGTGGATTGAGGTGCTTTGTTTCCCGCGGGAACCATTTAATTTTCCGGGATAAAAGTGGCCTATGTCTTATTTTAGACTATAATCTTCTATGCCAAATTTCATCCAGATCCGTTCACATCAATCCATCTATCCATCCATCCAAACTTCCCATTTATAATATTAGTTTGCTAATAATAGTTTAATAGTTTTAAAGTTAGCTGAAAGTAATAAGTAGACGAAGTCCGAGACTTCGTCCGCGTGAACACAGAACCCATGAGAATTGTTTGCTTATCCAGAATGAACCCAAACTCAAACTCAAATGTATTTTTATTCAAATAAACTCTTACAAGTGCTTTTGAATCGTCGAGTGAAACCTCTGGTTCGGAATGCCATTCCTACAGAGAAGAACCAGGAGGAAATTCGGTTGTTGCTTTTTGAAAAAAATAATCTATAATTAGGTAGGCAAATGATAGATTTATTTTAATTTATTGCTTTGCATTGAAAAAATAGGCAATTACTGTGCTAAATATAGGAAGTACCAACGCTAGGAATTGATTTTATTTTTGACGACCTCCGTGGCGCAGTGTGTAGCGCTGTTGTCTTAACGTGCGGAGGTCCCGGGTTCGATCACCGGCAGGGTCAATTTGGGAATTTATAATTTCTGAATTTTCCCTGGTCTGGCCTGATGGGAGGCTTCGGCCGTGGTTAGTTACCACCCTACCGGCAAAGACGTGCCACCAAGCGATTACGCGTTCCGGTACGATGCCGTGTAGAAACCAAATGGGGGAATGGGCTTAATATAACTGGCATGCCCCTAACAGGTTAGCCCGCTACCATCTTAGACTGCATCCTCATTTACCATCAGGTGAGATCGCAGTCAACGGCTTACTTGTAGTGAATAAAAAAAAAACTAAGTCCTGGTGAGTTTTTACCTAAAGCATTACTATTCCAAAATTACATTTATGATTTATGACACGTAGGTACCTTGACGTCCCTGAACAAAAGGATTACAATCCTAAAACAAGAACGTCATCAATATTAAAACAATACTGCTGTAGGCGATGGTTTTCATTTCATTAGAACGAAATCCAGATCCAGAAGGCTGTACAAGATGGTACTTTGGAAGGGTTTTAAAAAAGTGAAGTATTACAATAGAATGTGAATAAATTTAAAGATACCAGTATACAAATATCAAGACAGACAAATTTGCCATCTGTTGACGCTTTAACTTATATATAAAAATTGATATTCTTTAAATTACGAGCTTTCTCCCTTAAGGGGATCATCTCGTACAGGTTTCCCCTACCTTGACGTCCCTAAAAAACCGGATTACACTTCTAAATTATTAAAACAATACCACCTTTAGCGACGGTAGTATGTCGACTGGAAATAAAACAGTGAACCAAAATTTCAAATCACCACATTATTTAAGTATTAGAAACGCTTAGCTTAGATAGGAAGGTACTTGTACGTGCATTAAGTAAAATTATTGGCTAGAACCAATACAGGGTTACAGCCAATAAACAATTTGCCATATACCATTTCAAAATATTAAGAACTTACCATGCGACATTGTCATAAATACGGCACGCCGATAGCTACAATTCGCTTTAAAGCGCAAAACACACAGGGACCGGGCGCGGGCCGGGTCGGATGCGCGGTGGTTTGAATTCCTTGTATTTGTGTCCTTGTCTTTGTTGTTTCCTTGTCCCTGTGTGATATCGTCCATATGGACGATACTACACAGAAAGCGCCCGCGGGTCGAGCGCGTAGCGGGTGACGCTGTGTGATGTCGTCCATATAAATACAAGGAATTCAACCCGCCGCGCACCCGACCCGGCCCGCACCCGACCCGCGCCCGGTCCCTGTGTGTTTTGCCCTTTACCGGTATTTATCACATGCACCGGTTTGTACGTTTTGTGCGTTACAACTATTTCTGTCTAAAAATCTAGCAATTTTTCCTCTGGCAAAGGGAGCTGCTATATGCAGAGTTCACTTTTGCCAAAGCGCAAGCCCTCGCGGGCGTAACGAAATCCATACTTCCATACTAATATTATCAATGCGAAAGTGTACCTGTCTGCTTCGCTTTCACGGCCCAACTACTCAACCAATTTGCCGCGGGAATAAAAGAAAAACCAATCGCCAATCCAATCTAGTCAGTCGGGCATTATCTAGTGTTTTATAAGCATTGCATCGCTCCCGTCGTAGCGATAACTTTTTTTTGACGTTACTGCTCTACCTGGCTGGGCGCAACGTCATCGAATCGCGGTTTAGCAGTAGCATTGGTTTTTACCCCTATTCTATGTCACAATGCTATTCTACCAAAATGCTAGATCCAAGAATCAATTTAGCAATTGCATAACTTGAGCAAAAAAATATTTATTTGAGTTCTTAGCATACTCACAAAGTTGGCATGACAGGACCTTTTATAAACGACGAGATAGATGATATTTCCTCTCCCAAGGTCTCCGTGTTGTTCGATAATTTCTGCCAGTCTGAGGCGAGGCGTTAAGATACCCTATCTCTGACGCTAATGCAACACTAACTCATGTGCACGCGCCTTTACGATGGTGTAATGTCCACTCCGAGAGCCTGACTTACCTATTCTCATTTGAAAATATCTTTGAAATGCGTTTTATATGGTATCTGGAGCTATTAAAGTAACGTTAGGTGGAAAATTGATGGTAAATGGCAATACCGGGTTAATATAAAAATTATTGCACGGATGTCATATTTAAGTTGGTAGGCCCCTATCATATTTAAATAAATAGCTCTAGGCCAGCAATGCCAGTGAGCTGAGCTGAACTATAGAGCAAAACGACTTAGATGTCTCAGAAGAGTCAACCAGACTCTTCTTTGTCACGCTTGTTCGTGCAGCTCCTTATAAAATTTATTTGGACAGACATTTTGCTCACATGACTTTTATTGTGCCTAGTGCGTTTTCACCTGCTGATCCGATAAGACTAGAATGTTTTTGACAGCGATTTTATAATAATAAAACCGCTTACTAGGAAACCACGCTGGCACCCATTAATTTCACTGTTATTTTAGAAAACAAAAATTTAATTTGTAACATAAAATAATTTATACCGAAAGCAAGCCTACACTATAGCCTAGAGACTATACGTATTACCTACATACAAGATGGAGAGCAGTGGCTGACGTGTGACAGACAAATTTATGCGACAGATAGTGCATTATCGCACACTGCGTCTTTATTACCTGACTTTACTGGGGCACTAACGGTGCCTGTACATACTGGAAGACTTTATAGACGGTTTAGTTTCAAATTGTCCTTTCCATCGGGGTTTTTCAAATAGACATAACTAGTTGATGCCCGCGAATTCGCCCGCGTGGTTTATAATTTTATTCCCCACGGGAACTCCTTAATTTTCCGGGATTAAAAATTGCCTATGTCACTCTCTAGGTCCTCAACTATACCGTTGGTTAGCTCCGTGGCTTCGTTGCGGCGTGAAGGACAGACCGACAAACAAACAAACCTTCGTATTTATAATATTAATATGATATGCCTGGTGGTTTAAACACCCGACCGCCTATGCGAGGTCGCAGGTTCGACCCCCAAACTTTTCGAGTTATGCGCGTTTTAAGAAATTAAATATCACTTGCTTGTGAGCATAAGTATTCGAACCTTCAGAGACGACTATTTGATTCTTCAGTGACGGTCGATTCGACCAATCCAGGGTTACTAAATTCTATTCTGTGAGGGTCCTAGTCCTATTTTTGACTATTGGCTGTCTGTGCACCGTGACAAGAACCGAAAGTAAGTACTTGTGATCTGCAACATCTGAAATGAGCTTTTTTAACCATTTTAGTTAGCCGCAAGTTTTAATGATTCAGTATTGCGTCTTTTGACTTGTGACATTTAAAATGAGTTTTTTAACCATTTAAGTTAGCCGTAAGTTTGAATGTTTTACAATGTTTCATATTACTGTATTTTTTTTATTGACTTATTTTATACAGGGTTTTATGCCTTTAAATAAAAACTTTATTTATTATTATTATTATTTATTCTTAGAATTATTAGCTTGTTATCCCAGAATAACCATTTTTGCGTTTTACCATCTACTATTCTTAAGAATAGCTAGCGCGCCTATTCCAGAGTAATTGCTATACCAACATTTTGCTTGGAATGGGAGCTTATCCTGAGAATATAAAATTAATTATTGGCTTAAATATTAATGGTGTTACTTTGGTAACTGCCTGAAACCATAGTAACTACCTCCTGTCCTGTAAATAATTGTTTTCCTGTTCAGATATCTAGATAATGACCAAGACTTCGTTTGCGTGGATTTATGATGAAAATGAAATAAAAAACAACATTTACCTAGAAGCACATTTTTACGCGAGTACGGCTAATCCGGCAAAAGGAGACCTTTTTGTTGCGTAACGTTAGTTAGTAAGTTGTAAAAACCATAATATGGCTCACCCGCATTTTGTAATATTTGATTGGCAATATTATAATATGCATGTATGTTTGTATTTATGAATGTTCCACCGTAGCGTCTAAAACAAGGCCTAAACTACAGAGCCGGTTTTGATGAATGAAGTGTCAAACGATTCGTTATTTTGGTCCGGGTAACATGTACTATGCATTTTATATGAACAAAATCAATAACATCGAATAAAGTGGGGACTTTGACATTTTTTCAGTATTGAATAGAAGCAGGCGTTACTTTGCGGAAGTCCATGATAGTGAATGAACTAGAATTTTAATTCGCTATAATCCGCTACAGTAGACAAATCTGTGTGGTACAGTGACTGTCTTTCACCTGCAGCATGCGACACCCACCACCCAGCAATTCGCACAGGCACAACACCACACCACACAAATCCTCCAAATCACTCTCAACGTACGTTTCACTCCGACACCGGAGCATCTTCAGGAGATGTTGACTCGACAATGCACGATTGTGAAGTGACTATCGTATCGCAAGTTCCGGCTTATATACCTTTTTGGCATGGCTCATACTGAAGCCCCGCCCCCTCCCCTATTACTGTATAAATTGAGTAAAGGTGAATTTGATACGTTTATTTGTTCATTTAGCAACTCAAATCCTTTATTATTGTGTTTAATTATTTCTAATTGCTCCCAAACGCACATTCGAAACCCTTTATTACATTTATGCAGGATTTTATATGAATGGTTATTGCCCACCTCATGTCCACTGTCCAAAAGATGTTTAGCGAAGTGGGACCTTTGTGGTTGATCGTTCCTATAAGCAGACATATGTTCCTTATAGCGCGTCTCAAAATTGCGTCCAGTTTGACCAACATATGTGGCACCACATTCAGGACACTCAAGCTTATAAACACCCGATTCTTGATGATTCTTTAATTTATCTTTTCCATTGCAAATCCTCCGAAGTGTATTATTTGTCCGGAACGCGACATGCACATCATGTGATTTGAGCGTCTTTGCAATGCGCTCAGATATAGGTCCAAAATACGTCAAACTGGCTTTATATTTACTAATTTTATCCGATGTAGCCATGTAAAGATCTTTTCTAATTTGTGCTGACTGCTGTTTTTTAATTATATTATTAACAATATTCTGATTGTATCCATTTGAATGTGCGATTTGGTATATAACCTCTAACTCCCTCCTATAGTCCTCTTTTGACAGTGGAATGGACAATAACCTGTGTACATAGCTATGGAATGCTGCGAGTTTATGTTGCCAAGGATGACAAGACGATGCGGGTATAGTTGTGTCAGTAAATGTAGGCTTGCGATAAATTTTGAACTCATGTTTATTATTAACCCGGGATATAGTCAAGTCAAGGAAATTCAAAGATTTGCTCTGTTCTAATTCTGACTTAAACTTAATTTTTGGGTGCAATCTATTAAGTTTTTTAACGAATACATCCAGTTGTCTCACTGTCCCCGTCCAGCATATGATTATATCATCTACGTATCTGTAGTAGTAGAAAATACTGTTCTCATTCACTATGTGTTTATTCTCAAAGTTATCCATGAACATTTCAGCCATTAGAGGGCTTAGAGGAGAACCCATAGCTAGCCCCTCTTTTTGTTGGTAAAAATGTTCATTAAATTTAAAATAATTCTGCTCCATACAAATTTGCGTTAACTCAATTAATTCTGATATTTCATTAGGGTGTAATCGTTTAATTTCTAGCAATCCCTTTAAAATTATGAATTTTAGGCAAGCCGTACAATGTACTACGGCTTGCCTAAAATTCACAAAGACAATATTCCAATACGACCAGTGGTTTCGTATATTGGTGCACCAGCATATGAACTGGCAAAGGAGTTAAATGATATAATTAAATCTAAAACATCATTTATGCCCAAATTTGCTCTTAAAAATAGCAGCCACTTGGTCACGAATATAAAAGATCTGATTTTACCTGTCCAATGTATGCTGTTATCATTGGATGTAGAAAGTTTATTTACTAATGTACCAGTGGGTGAAACTTTAGAAATTTTAAAGGGATTGCTAGAAATTAAACGATTACACCCTAATGAAATATCAGAATTAATTGAGTTAACGCAAATTTGTATGGAGCAGAATTATTTTAAATTTAATGATCATTTTTACCAACAAAAAGAGGGGCTAGCTATGGGTTCTCCTCTAAGCCCTCTAATGGCTGAAATGTTCATGGATAACTTTGAGAATAAACACATAGTGAATGAGAACAGTATTTTCTACTACTACAGATACGTAGATGATATAATCATATGCTGGACGGGGACAGTGAGACAACTGGATGTATTCGTTAAAAAACTTAATAGATTGCACTCAAAAATTAAGTTTAAGTCAGAATTAGAACAGAGCAAATCTTTGAATTTCCTTGACTTGACTATATCCCGGGTTAATAATAAACATGCGTTCAAAATTTATCGCAAGCCTACATTTACTGACACAACTATATACCCGCATCGTCTTGTCATCCTTGGCAACATAAACTCGCAGCATTCCATAGCTATGTACACAGGTTATTGTCCATTCCACTGTCAAAAGAGGACTATAGGAGGGAGTTAGAGGTTATATACCAAATCGCACATTCAAATGGATACAATCAGAATATTGTTAATAATATAATTAAAAAACAGCAGTCAGCACAAATTAGAAAAGATCTTTACATGGCTACATCGGATAAAATTAGTAAATATAAAGCTAGTTTGACGTATTTTGGACCTATATCTGAGCGCATTGCAAAGACGCTCAAATCACATGATGTGCATGTCGCGTTCCGGACAAATAATACACTTCGGAGGATTTGCAATGGAAAAGATAAATTAAAGAATCATCAAAAATCGGGTGTTTATAAGCTTGAGTGTCCTGAATGTGGTGCCACATATGTTGGTCAAACTGGACGCAATTTTGAGACGCGCTATAAGGAACATATGTCTGCTTATAGGAACGATCAACCACAAAGGTCCCACTTCGCTAAACATCTTTTGGACAGTGGACATGAGGTGGGCAATAACCATTCATATAAAATCCTGCATAAATGTAATAAAGGGTTTCGAATGTGCGTTTGGGAGCAATTAGAAATAATTAAACACAATAATAAAGGATTTGAGTTGCTAAATGAACAAATAAACGTATCAAATTCACCTTTACTCAATTTATACAGTAATAGGGGAGGGGGCGGGGCTTCAGTATGAGCCATGCCAAAAAGGTATATAAGCCGGAACTTGCGATACGATAGTCACTTCACAATCGTGCATTGTCGAGTCAACATCTCCTGAAGATGCTCCGGTGTCGGAGTGAAACGTACGTTGAGAGTGATTTGGAGGATTTGTGTGGTGTGGTGTTGTGCCTGTGCGAATTGCTGGGTGGTGGGTGTCGCATGCTGCAGGTGAAAGACAGTCACTGTACCACACAGATTTGTCTACTGTAGCGGATTATAGCGAATTAAAATTCTAGTTCATTCATTTTTTCAGTAGTCTATTTATAGCTCTTTTTTATTCCACTACAAGTTAGCCCTTGACTGCGATCTCACCTGATGGTAAGTGATGATGCAGTCTAAGATGGTAGCGGGCTAACCTGTTAGGGGTATGGCAGTTATATTAAACCCATACCCCTATTCGGTTTCTACACGGCATCGTACCGGAACGCTAAATCGCTTAGCGGTGGTAACTAGCCACGACCGAAGCCTCCCACTAGACAAATTCTTTATTTTTTACTAGTTGATGCCCGCGACTTCGTCCGCGTGGATTGAGGTTTCTTGTTGGAACTATACGTACCTCTCAGTTCATACAAATATATATAATATTAATATAATAATAATAGTAAGAAATTGGTATAAAATCAAGTCGTTGGGTTGATTTATCTCGAAGGTTCCGAAACTCTAAAAGATCTTGGTTTATTATGGACGCAACAATATATGGGGGTCTTACTGCTAGATGATTCACGTGCCATTCTAAGGAAATATTGAATTTTATTGGTAGAGTAAAGTATAGATTCTTAGGGACCCCGTCAGGTTAGTTACATTGTTTCCCGCGGGAACTTTAATTTTCCGGTATAAAAGTAACCTATGTGTTATTCCAGACTATCTATCTCTGTGCCAAATTTCCCCCAGATTCAGACGTTCTGGCGTGATTGAGTAACAAACATCCATCCACCCATCCATCCATACATCCAAACGTTCGCATTTATAGTATTAGTATACATTTCTTTCTGTTTTTTTTTTGAAAAAATTAGGTCAACAGCCGTGGCGTGCACAGGGTTTGAAGTCAGGGTAGGCATTGGTTAGGTAGATACCTATTAATAAGCAGGGAATGGTGAAAAACAAGCACTGAACTTTTTTTTAGCTGAGGTAAGCAGTGCTTTTATGCCTTTATGTCATGCACGCCACTGGTCAAAAAGTGAGCTCAACAGAGTCAGGTTTCTCCGCTACAAATGTTACACACAGCCCCGCAAGATAAAGGAAATGGCGCGTTTGACGCGGGCCTGATAATCTTATCTGCCTCCACAGCTTTATTACTCGAGCGTACTGGGGCGGTAACGGTGAATGTACGGAAATTTGTTAGAGCACTAACCAAAGACAGTTTGATACATTTAACGTTGTAAATACCGTCGGTACTGGGACAGGGACTGAGTGTGAGATCTATAAAGCTAACTTTGACTTTGCTTAGGCATGGTTAAAACGAGACAGAATTATGTTACTCACTAAGTCCATCTCGTTGTATATCTAAGTAAAGTCTGAGCCAAGTGAAACTACGCTCTATAGATCTCAGCATACCCGAACGAGTTTTTTGTGTATAAAATCGCTCGCTGCGCTGCCGTGCCATGGCACACATACCTAAAATTTATGAATTTTTTTAGAAAGCGAATTTTGTTCTTTTATTTTTGTAAAATTTTTGGCTATAATATAATCTTCAATATTCATCTAACCTTTGAATTTTGAATAAACCTACATAATTATATTGAAATCAGTTAGTAGGCACTTACATAACTATTCAGAATAGAAAAAACTAAAGTTTATGCTCTTCCTGTATTTTAGTTTCAAACGTGTTATAAAAACTGAAAATAAAACGTTTTTTGCTACAACACTGCACACACAACAACAATAAAATACCGAATGTTAGAACAATACTGACTATATTTTAAAAGAAGCATGCTTTATATATTATACCCTACACACACTCACTGATAGGACTATTTTTATCTGAGAATTTTATTGGGGCATAAGGTCATTAAATCCTATAGCTTCACAAAACGAATTTAAATCTATAGTCTTTTGTCTCTTCAGCCCAAGATTTCAGATTTTCACCAATACTTCCTCAGTCCTTAGTCCTTCAGAGATTCAGTTTTTGACGACCTCCGTGGCGCAGTGTGTAGCGCTGTTGTCTTAACGTGCGGAGGTCCCGGGTTCGATCCCCGGCAGGGTCAATTTGGTAATTTATAATTTCGGAATTTTCCCTGGTCTGGCCTGGTGGGAGGCTTCGGCCGTGGCTAGTTACCACCCTACCAGCAAAGACGTACCGCCAAGCGATTTAGCGTTCCGGTACTATGCCGTGTAGAAACCGAATAGGGGTATGGGTTTAATATAACTGCTATGCCTCGAACAGATTAGCCCGCTACCATCTTAGACTGCATCATCACTTACCATCAGGTAAGATCGCAGTCAAGGGCTAACTTGTAGTGGATGAAAAAAAAGAGTTAAGTTACTAAATCCTACTAAGAAAAGCTTCATGAAAAGCCGGGGCGAGTGAGCTAGTTAGAGCTATTATATATCATGTCGTCAATAAACCGTGCAACATGCTAAAACATGTAAGCGAACACGTCGGCCTGGCGATGTTTTAAGGCGGGACATGAACTTGCGACCGGCCGACACTACCGTATCGAGTTACTGATTTACTACGTCGCTGTCGAGTGTTGCATGGGACTCAGCTTTTGTGGACTACGTTATGTGTAGGAAATGTTTTGCTAAACATGAGAATTGAGGAATAAAGCTAAATATCTAAAATATTCTTAAAAAAATATTAAAAAATTGCGGAACCGGCAGGATATGAACCTGCGTCTCCCTGGGATTTGCGCCCGGAGGGCCTTTGACCGCTAGGCCTCGGTTCACTTTATCTACTAAAAGATGCCCGCGACTTCATCCACGTGGATTAAGTTTTTTAGATTCCCGCGGGAAATCTTTAATATTCCGGGATAAAAAGTAGCTATTATAAATGCAATAGTGTGTCTGTCTGTCTGATACGCTTTCACGGCCCATCTGTTCCACCAATTTTGATGAAATTCGGTACAGGGATACTTTTTATCCCGGGGAAGGACATAGGCTAATTTTTATCCCGGAAAATTCAAAAGTTCTCGCGGGAATCAAAAACCAGAATCGGGCAGCATCACCTTTAACATTTTATTTTGCAGACGTAGTTAATATGATATTTTGTATTTTTTTCAGTATGTATTTACGTAAAAAGACACCCTAATTAATTAATTGGGGCTATTTGTGTTTTTATTAACATGTATTTATTTATCAATATAAATATCGTTCTTAAACAGCGTGTAAGTAATAGGTATGTCTGTACGATTGTGTTTTCAGGCGGTACATAAACTCGAAACTCGCTAACACTACCGTGTCGGGTTACAGATTTAGTGCGTTGTTGTTACGTACTTATTGCATGGGAGAAAATACTGGGCCCTAATAATATTGTGTAGGAACTAAATCTATGAAAGCACTTATATTTTAGTAATATTTCTGCTGCGCTTTCGCGGCCCATCTTTTCAACCGATTTAGTTGAAATTTGGTATATGGTTGCATCCTGGAACAGGACATAGGTTACTTTTTATCCCGTAAAATTTAAGAGTTCCCACGGGATTAACAACCCTTAATCCACGCGGTTGAACTCGCGGGAGTCATCTAGTATTTTTTTTTAATTTGAAAAACATCTAGTTTTTTATATTTTAAAAACATTGTACATAGTAAGTAATTAAATTATTATAATCATTATTTTGACATTTTGCAGACGTAGATAGGATGTTGTTTGTTCCGGAAATCAAAGTGTTCCGACGGAATTTATTAAAAAATGAAGTATGCCCTTCCGGCCGTTACAGCGTCATCCGGGATTAGCTAGCGCTAGGCATCGCCTTATGCATGCGGATGAAGCCGTGGGCTTAACAATAAATAAATACTTATTATTATGTTAACAATAAGGAAGTAGAATGCAATGAAAGACTGATAGAAGTAACTGGATTTTGCACAAACACTTATTTTTGTGCCAAAATGCCAGAGCTTTGCTTTTGCATAAAAAAGAATACATATCTTTAAGACCATATTTTCTCATATTTGCTAGATTTCATACAAAAAGTTGCTCTCAGCTCTGAATTAACCCTTTGCAAGCACTTAAGGTGTTTAACATTGCAAAGGAACCTAAGCTTACACGTAATAAGATCCTCTTACTGCACTAAAGGGGATATACACATCGCATTTCAGCCCTTTAAAGTGAAATACATAGGACACCCTATAGGACAGCGCTTATAAGTAAGTACAACGTAGATCGGAAATACAACATCGGACAGAGCTTGTATATCCGTGGAATGACGCTGTTACTTTGCAGTTTAGTCGCCGAAACTGTGTTGTATAGGTGAATTGAAACATTTTGATACTAGTTAGTTTTTAGTAGAGTATTATCTCAAGGGCAGCCATGAGCTCGAAGCGAGAAGAAAATTGAGACCTATTTAATATGAAGATTCTGTGGCATGTTTGATATTTACTTTGAAAGAATTATAGTAGATTGTACATAATGAGCCACCTAATTATTATAATGCGAGTTACACTGGACTGCATCATCTTCTTAATAGTCGTCAATCAATAGACGTCCACTGATGGCGATTCCAGCGGAATCATTAATTGATGCAATTTCTAATGCGACACTAACAAAATATTATAAACCTTCTTTGTCAAGTATCAAAACATCACCAATCAGTTACAATACTGTATTGTGCGCTGTCACTACAGATATTGTGTATTAGATACGTTGGTATTGTGCAACATAACAGGCGATTTAGCAACGTTTCTGGCGGAACCATTTGACGGGTTTTCCCTATAGAAAGAGTTGCGATAATATAAAATAAAATATATCTGTTAGCTTACGACTTAGTTACTAAACTATTGCAAGTATCAAAACCTCACCCTTTAGCTACAATGCAGTACAGTGCGTTGTCACTACACACATTAGGTGTGAGATACGGCGGTATTGTGCAACGAAACGGGCGATTTAGCGACGATTCAAGCGGAATTATTTGACGGGAATTAGGCTGAAACGGCTCGCGCCCACACGCGTCCTTTGTGACTTTTGATGTGAAAAATATGATTACTGTTATGAGTGTTTAAAACATGGATAACGTTATGGTAGGATGAGGTGTGACAATTATAATCAGTAAGTAACTATCTAATGCTTAACTCTATTTTTAGCGAACCTCTGAGTGTTTCAGCAACGAAAGTATATAAATTTAACAGTGATTCTTTCAAATTGCTATAGATTTAGAATTAATCATAATTAGGATTAATGTATGTAGCGAGTAACGATAGGGCTGACATATAGGTCACCTATAAAAGCTCTTTAAAAACTAGATAAAAAAAAAATCTAATGCATCTATCTATCATATCTAATCATACATCCATCCAAACTTTCGTAATTATAATATTATATAGTATGTGATGACACTGTTAAAAGAATTAGTTTAAGAATCTAATTAACAATATTTCATAATCAAACCAAACAACAAATTAGCGAGCCCACCACACATCTCATGATCGTGATCTCCGCTAATTGCTGCCGGCCGCCCATCGTTGTGCGGTCACGACGGCACCACGCACACATTCATCATACATTTTGTTACCACACGTCACCTGTCTACTGAGATTGTCCTGACAAGATTTAACATAGACAAAATGTGGAGAATATTCACTAAAGTACTAGAAATTAGCCATATATTATTGTTCATTCAAAGGTAATAATTAAAGACGTCAAATCAAACAACAAATTGGCGCGCCCATCACACATCTCATGATCGTGACCGTATCGACTCAATAATGCACATATGTAACGACCTTTTTTTAAATGTCCCAAGGCACGGTTTAACACTGACTAAATTTGGAGAATTTTGATTATTAGGTACCAGAAATCTGCCATGTGTAGGTACTTGAATATTTCATAGATAGGTCATGTAGACATCCAAAAGACGAGAGTTTAGCTTGAAGCGCAACTTCAAGCGAAGCTACGATCTTTCTAGCGATATGTTTTTAAATTTACTCTCTTTTTTCTATCTCTTCTTCTTCTTTCTTTATTCTCTTCTTCTTCCTTCTTTAGAAAGTTTAAGCTCCCAGTAAACACAATTGTAATTTGTCCCGTTGTAAATAAACAAAGCTATGGAAACCTCAATGATACACCTATTGATGAACAATTGCAACCTTAGATGAGGTCAATAGTGCCTTCCTAGGCCGTGGCTCCAAGCGCCATGGAGATTTAAATTTTAATCAAAACTAAACCCTAAACTTAATGCAAAAAAGCTTAGATCTTTCTTGCATAATTTTTGTATAAAAGCTTTTTAGATTGTTAGCAGGTGTATTGTTTTTTACGTAGACACTTACGTTGAAAATTGTGTTCTGAACTGCTGTGTATAAGGTAGTATTTTTACAGTTGTCACAGAACAATGATACATGGAGTTGGCATGTCGTCGGCATGCTTTGTCGCGGGCCGACAAAGGCATGTGGGAACGTGCGCGTGCTCTCTTCCTTAGTATTATAAGAATACGTAGTATGTGTATTAAACTATTACAGATTGATTTCCGATTTACTAATAATATACCTAGCAGTGGCTAACTATTTGAAATGCAAAATCTTAAGAAGATTGGGCAAAACTTGAGGTTAAGCAATTGCTTCTTATTCATCTGTACAAAGAATATAATACAATATCTTCTGATCTCAGAGAATTTGCTACACCCCACCTTTATTAGAAATGCATTAAATCTTTTTGCTTCCTCGTTCATAATAATTCGAAACGCTAGGATATGGGTTATGGAATGCTCATCCGGCTTCCTTTTTCCCCCTCCTCTTTTAATTTAGGTTCCTTCGAATCAAGATTTGCAGGTCTTATTGCTAAACTTAAAATAAATAATTTAAAAAAATAGTAGGGGTAAATCGGCTCATGAACATTCTTAGAAAATAGCCAATACATTAAATTTCTACCTGTCGAGTTACATCCTAAAGGTCATCTTTCATATTATTAAGAACAGCTATGAACGCCACTCTAAAAATTCTAAGTGAGAGACCACAATAGACGATACTGGAGTATCTAATGATGAGCAAAATGTTATTATGTTAGTACCTACTCGCGCGTAGCCCCCCATTGCTCTAATAGGAACATAGACGTCGAACATAGAAGGTAAACTGTTACATATAGTCCCACAAACTTAACTGACACGGGGGCAAAAATTGGAACAATTTATGCCTGTTTAGTTTTTGTTTTTATTTTATTTTGAATATAATATTAGCAACGCTGTCACTGGGTCAGATTAGTTTTTGGGAATATAGGTGATATCTAAATTAAAGAGAACTAGATGATGCCTGCGATTTTGTTCGTAATTTTTCATTCCCGCGGGAACTAGGTACTCAGTTTTCTGAGAAAAAAGTATGCCTACGAGTAGCTTATGAATGGAAGGATAGAACCTATCACTATACCAACTTTCGTCAAGATCGGTTGAAAAGATGGCCGTGAAAGCGTAGTAGACAGACATAATTATAGGCAGATATTACGCTTTTATAATATTAGCATGGATAACAAAGTAGCCGGACAAATTATATATTAACTTCACATAGAACCGAATTAATTTACGTTCTGTGGTAGACCCCACATGCGGGTGAATCCCGCAAGTCATGCCCAAGTGAGTCCATCCTATTAACGATATAGTCTGATATAATAGCCGGCCTGTTTCATCCTATACGCTTTCTATTATGTGAGTAGGTATGTGCAAAATCTAATAACGGACGTGATTCCCATGGAAAGAAGGCCATACGAACTTTGGAGGAACGGCCGTGATAGGTACTTATCAACCCATTGCCGACTCACTACTGAGCACGAATCTCCTCTCGGAATGAGAAGGGCCTTAGTCCACCACGCTGGCCAAGTGCAGATTGGCAGACTTCAGACACATTCGAGTTTTCCTTCACCGATTGAATCAAGTGTAATTTAATTTCTTAAAATGCACACATAACTTCAAAAAGTTGCATGCCCGGGGATCGAACCCGCGATCCCGTACAGGAGTTTAGGCTATAACCGCCTGCACTAGGCTATTACCAATTACACTTTCACCGCCTATTTCACTATTTATGCCATTAAAAAGAAGGTTAATAGTAACTAGCTTTTGCCCACGGCTTCGCTCACATTATGTTCGGTTTTCATACAAATTTTAAACCCCTATTTCATCCCTTTAGGGATCGAATTTTCAAAATCTTTTCTTATCTGATGCACCGTCATAAAAGCTATCCGTACTATACGAAATTTCAGCCTGTTCCGTACAGCGTTGATAGATCAATCCCCTTCCTTTTATGTATTTTATGTATTGTCCGCGTCGATTAAGGAAATCCTTCATTTTCCGGGTTAAAAAGTTATTTATTAGTATGGATTATTTAATACTGAAACCTAGAAAAGCGCCCTAGTAGACCAGACCCCCTAGTCGCCCTTTTATATAAAACCTGGTATAGATTTTGGCAAATAGCAGAAGAATGTTAACCAATCAAGGGTCTGAATCAATCTGACGACCTCCGTGGTGCAGTGTTGAACGCTGCTGCCATAACGTGCGGAGCTCCCGGGTTTGATCCTCGGCAGGGTTTAGAAATTTATAATTTCTGAATTTTCCCTGGTCTGGCCTGGTGGGAGGCTCCGGTCGTGGGTAGTTACCACCCTACCGGTAAAGACGTGCCGCCAAGCGATTTAGCGTTCCGGTACGATGCCGTGTAGAAACCGAATAGGGGTATGGGGGCTTAATACAACTGCCATGCCCCTAACAGGTTAAATCGCTACCATCTTAGGCTGCATCATCACTTACCATCAGGTGAGATCGCAGTCAAGGGCTAACTTGAAGTGGATAAAAAAAAGGGTGACTGCAACCGTTACACTGTAGCACCTCAGAATAGGTAAAAGTACAAGTAGCACTTCCCTTATACGTTAGGAAATGCGAAAAGACCTGCGAGCCCTGGTTCTGCTCATAGCCAAGGTTCTACCCATATCTTTTTTTATGTATAGTGAGCAAACGAGCAGGCGGATCACCTAATGGCAAGTGATTACCGCCGCCCATGAACATTTGCAGCTCCAGAGGAACCGCCAATGCGTTGCTCGCTTTTGAGATATTTGTTTATCCGCCCTTTCAAGAGCCCCATATTATAATCATGAGGAAACACAGAAGATGGAAGCTGGTTCCACAATTTGCGGGTAGGTGGCAGAAATTACCTGGAATAATGGGTGGTGGAAGAGGACCAGGCATCCAGGTGGTGTGGACACCCAAAAGGATTTTTTGAAATTCCACCTTTATTTTTGAATAACTTAATGCAACACGGACGAAGTCACGGACACCAACGTAGTTATCTCTATGAATCAATTTACTAATCTGTTAGATCAGATGAAGTCGCGTTCGCATCCCAATCACAATAAGGAATTCCCTACGGTAAGGTAATTATAGACATTAAGCTAAACACGTGTTCTATTCAATCCGTAGGTAATAGAGGGGTTCCACAGAGCAACGATCGATGAAGCGAAAACCGATTATTGAGTCGCTATAGAACTGATACTTTATATTGTGGGTCATCGTATCAAACATCCTTGTTAATATCCAACTTGATGCTTTTAAGGAAAATATTTTTTTTAATGTAATCAACATTAAAAAAATGAAGATTGTCTAATGAAGGAACCAGAAATTCTCCGAAAACAGGAACATCTATGTGGTACAGTGGTTCTCACCACACCACAGAAATCCCCGAAAAACTTCCCTCAACGTACGTTTCACTCCGATACCGAGCATCTTCAGGAGATGTTGCCTCCAGAATGCACGATTGTGAACTTCACAATCGTGCAATTTTTTGAGAACCACTGTACCACATAGATTTTCCTGTTTTCGCGGATTATAGCGAATTAAATTTCTAGTTTCTTTATTATGATGGACTTAAAGCAACGCGAAGTAACGCCTGCTTCTATCCGATATTATATCTCTTTACGTTACCGTTACCTGGATTTTCAGTACAACCATGTTTATTAAATTGTGCTGAAATACGCTTTAACAGGGTTTGAAAATTAAGATCTTTGATATTGATAAATTCAATACTTAACAATAAAAAATGGAACGCCGATATTTATGTAGTAACTCTATAATATATTGCGACCTTACGATATCAACTAGGCTTCGAAAATTTTGTGATTAAGTGAGTTTTGTTGATGAGTTTCAAACGGGTCATAAATAAAAACTTTGACTTTCGACGAAGCGAATAAAATAATTTACACCGGCCCCCACTTAGCCTCCAATACAAAGGCGCGACGAAACTACCAATGATACATTATAGATACCGGCGTGGAGCACAATAACACGTTGGCACACACTAATTCCGTCGATGTGCACCGCCCCCAACTTTCATCAATTAGCGCTACACTGTATTTTATTGAAGAAAATATTATGAACGTTGAACATCTTCATCCTGATATTATGGATAACGTTAATATAAATGTAATGGAATTATGTAATAATAATACCGATTTGCTTCTTCAGTTCCTAGATGAAAGTGCTCTAACTAATATAGCTTAAAGAAGTATTATTTTAAAATTACATAATATTATGTATGAATGAAGTAGGGATTATAATTCTAAAACAGGAACGTCAATAACATTAAAATAGTACGGATTTAAGTGATGGAAGTCTGCCCCTGGCCAAGTTTGTCAGACGTGAAGTGATAATCTCAAAATTACTGTACCTAGTGATTTTCACAAAGTAACCCATAAATAGAGTTGGGTATTTAATGAAAAGGTTTAAGAAAAGTATAATTCACTATGGTGATTATAATAATTGGGATGTTGCCTATGTCGAAAATAAATTATTACTAGCGAATGCCCGCGAATTCGTCTCCGTGGTTTGAGGATTTTTGCCTATGTGCTATTCCAGACTATAATGAATCTGTGTGCCAAATTTCAGCCAGATCCGTTCAGCCGTTGGGGCGTGATTGAGTAACAAACATCCATACATCCATACATCAATCCAAACTTTCGCATTTATAATGTAAAGTAAGATATAAGTTAGATAAGATTTAGCTGTTATTAAATAGAAGACTTGTCAAAATACGTAATAATCACGTACCCAGTTAATTATTTTATGTTTGATAACTATTTCAAACTATCGATTACAGCAAAAAAGTGCGTTTACTTTTGATGACGTCACAAATAGGTAACCATTTCATACGAAATCCTATACTAAGCGTGCGTTTTGACGTTTGAAAAAAGTTGCTGATTTGACTAGTTGTCAAACTACCCAATTATCGGTTTTGGTAAAAAACCGCCTACTGGAAAGCTCACTTAAGGAAAGTTGCTTACTGTTAAAGTTAGGTTTATGAAAACCTTGTATTTTTTGTTTATTTCAAATCGATCTAAGAAAGCTTCGCTTCTCTACTAATCATATAATGAAGACGACGATTAAGACGTAGATTATGTATCTGAAAATTAACTCCTTACCAAACACAGGGAAGTTGGAATGAATGTATGAATATACTTTGCAACCAATGCAAATGTTTAGAAGGACATACACAAATACAACCGGTAGATGGTGCAGAAATAAATATATATATATATATATATATATCAATCATATCATCAATAAATAAACGTAAACCTCTTAAACAAAAGAAACAGTAGGTATCAAAATACCTATTATTGTAAATAATATTATTATTGTGACAAATAGTAATTTTTTACAAATCTTTTAAAGATATTTATCGATTGAGCCTCTCCGATGATATGGGTAACCACTTGAAACGAGAACGAAATTGAGATACATGATCATATATTTTGCGCAATCCAAATATAAATCGAATGCTAAGTCTCTCAAATTTATTTAACTGATCTTCAGTCAGGTTAATATAGCTTGTTCGGAGTAAGACTAGTAAGGAAAAATCTAAACAAATATTATAAATGCGAAAGTTTGGATGGATTTATGGATGTCTGGATGTATGGATGTCTGGGTTTATGGATGTATGGATTTTTGTTACTCAATCACGTCCCAACAGCTGCATGGATCTGGCTGAAATTTGGCACAGAGATAGATTATAGTTTAGCTCATATATAGTAATAGCTCATAGGCTACTGTTTATCCCGGAAAATTAAGGAGTTCCCGCGGAAACCAAAAAACCAAAAAACCATGCAGACGAAGTCGCGGGCATTCGCTAGTAAAATATAAAAAACTGTTTCTCATATTGGTTAAAATTTTCCCACTGCGACTTTCAAAATCAGTGTTTTGTTTTTCAACTAATTACGGCGTCCGGATTTGAGGAGTCCAAACAAGCCAACTGTTTTCGAAAAATTCCAACTAAAATGAGTTCTCGTATGCACTCAAAATTTCAAGTATTCATTTTTAATTTGAGTGCCAGTTTCAAAATCCAGTCGCGACGACTTGGGGGCTAAAACTTTCGTTTCAATTCGATATCAAACAATGCGTTTTTTCGATTGGTCGCAAATTCGCTAGCGGCAATTAAAAAGTTTGAGAACGACTGACTTTTGTTGTTATTTTTTTTATTGCTGGTAAACCAAACATTATTTTGCATTACTTTTTATTACAATATTATTACCTAGATGTTCTTAATCCTGAGGCTGAACTTAGCACGAATATTTTCGATCTGAATTCTAAAGTAAAATAAATGCAGCTAACCCTAAAACCCTAAATAATTTTGGTGAATCTATTGTGAACTGTGTAATAGTATAGCAGGTTGATTTTAACCATACTCTATAATACATAAGTAAGTGCACGATAAAGATGTGAAAAAGTGTGAACTCGAGGCGGGTCAGTAAGTCTAACAATTTTATGACGTTTTGTAGGAAAGGTTTTATTCCATGACCGTCTAGCGTTTAAGAGTAATGAGAGGTGCGATTGTGTAAGAATTGTCGCTCAAATCGTCAAAGTTCGGCGTCAAAGTAAAATAAATTATAATTGCATTAGGGTATCGTAAATACCTAAACGTATGAGAATGGATACACGAAATTGAGCTCTAATTCAATGCTGTTATGGTTTATTTTACTTTGACGCTGAATTTTGACGATTGGATCGGCAACTTTTAGACAATCGGGGGGCTACGGCAAGTCAAGATGCAATGTTAAAGATAGGAAAGCGCTGTTAAAAACACCTTACTGGTTGTATTGAAAAATTGATCAAAAAGCTACCTAATATGTGATAAAAGCTTATGGTACCATAATGCTACTGTTTATAGTTTAGTTTGTGAGCAATTTGTTTTGTTTAATTTTTTATTATTTCATGGTACTTTATAACAAGTAAGTAAAAGTTTACCTTTTTTTTTTTTTTTTTATCGCTGGGAAATGCGTTTAGGCATCCCTCTCGGAAGTAGGCAGTGTGAACCTGCGGTGCTTCCGAGAGGGTATGTGGGACTCACTGGCACTCCAGAATACCCACTAAAACCCAGCGGCGCTCCTGCGCATCGCCTTAAGGCTGGGTTACGGGAACACGCAATCATCCGCGACCCAGCCAGCGACATCCGCCCAAGCGGACCCTCCTGCGGGGGGCATGCTGCCCCGACTCCCCCTCGTGTTCCTCCGCGACTGAGGCTCAACGGGCGACAACGACGACGACGACGACGAAAACGACGACGACGACGACGGTCTGGCCGCCCGGAGCTCCCGTCAGGGTGGGAGGCGCCGGTCTTGCGCGCGCCTCCTGCGCCCGGCCCTTCGGCGGCGGAGAGGGTCTGCGTCGGCAGCAGCCTCACGCAGCCGTTCCGCCGCCTCCTTCTGGGACATCACCTCCTCGCAGAAGGAGGCGACGGCGTCCCAGGACTCTTCGCTGCCCACCATGGCTCGGACGACGGCGGGCAGCGAAAGGTCCGGCCCCACCACTGCCGCGAGTGCGGCGCGCTGGGGCGCCCACTCGGCGCACGACTCCAGCGTGTGCTGCGCCGTGTCCTCCGCGTGGCCGCACTCGTGGCACACCTCGCTGGGCTCCCGTCTCGCCACCCCGCACAGGTATCTCCCGAAGCAGCCGTGCCCCGAGAGAACCTGCACGAGGCGGAAGGAGAGGGCCCCGTGCGTCCGGCCGGTCCAGAGCTCCAGGACGGGCCGGATCGCCTCGATCGTCCGCCTGCCGGCAGTCGGCGCCAGAAGTCGGTCCCGCCAATGAGCGGCGAGATCGGCCTCCGCCAGCCGCCGCCAGGCGCGATCCTGCGCCGGCGTAGGGTGTTCCCCCCGGATGCGGGCATCCACCCTACCCTAATACGCCGCCGCGAGCACTTCGGCGTCTAGGTCCCATGGTGGCGTCCCCGCCAGCACACAGGCCACCTCGTGCGATACGGTCCGGTAACCCCGTATCACTCTGACCGCCATGACCCTCTGCGGTCTCCGCAGCAGGGCCCGAGTTTGGGCGGTCAGAGTGTCCGACCAGACAGGCGCTCCGTAGAGCGCCATGGACCGCACGACGCCCGTGTACAGGCGCCGACACCGCGAGCTCGGTCCGCCCAGGTTTGGCAGGAGCCGACTCAGGGCTCCAGCAGCTCCCACGAGCTTCGGGACGAGACGCCGAAAGTGCTCTTCGAATGTCCACCGGCTGTCGAGGACGAGTCCCAGGTACTTCATCGTACGCTCGACGCCGATGGACACTCCGCCCACCACCAACTCGGACCGGGCGGGAGGCGCCCTCCGAGGCCCGTGAAAACACAGGGCCTCGGACTTGTGCAAGGCCACCTCCAGGCCCAGGGCCCGAATCCTCGCTACGACGTGGGCCACGCCAGCCGTGGCCCTACGTCTAGCCTCCCGAAAGGTGCTGCCGCGAGCCGTGACGAGGGTATCGTCGGCGTAACAGATCACGTCGACGCCCGTCATCAAGGCCCCGCGCAGCACCCAGTCGTACCCGACGTTCCACAGGAGGGGCCCGAGAACCGAACCCTGTGGAACACCGCACGACATCGTCCTCTCCGACCAGTCCGAGCTGGTCGAATACCCGACCGATCGCCCGGAGAGGTAGGCGGCCACGATCCTCTCGAGGTACAGAGGAACCTCGTGGTACCTCAGCGCTTCCCGAATGCAGCTCCAGGGCAAGGTGTTGAAGGCGTTCGCGATGTCGAGCGACACCGCCACCAACACCTCGCCCCGGGACACCGCACTCTCCGCTAGGGCCCTCACGCGTAGTATGGCGTCTACGGTGGACCTGCCCCTGCGGAAACCGTACTGGTTGTCGCTGAGGTCCGGCCCCACACTCTCCAGGTGGTGAACGAGGCGAGCGGCGACGACACGCTCGAAGAGCTTGCTCACCTCGTTCAGCAGCACGATCGGTCGGTACGACGACGGCTCATGGGCCGGGCGGCCGGGCTTCCCGATCAGGACCAGTCTCCCCTTCTTCCACGCCCCGGGAAACTGGCCCCTCTCGAGGCAGGCACCGAACAAGGCCCGGACCCACGGCTCGAGCGGCCCCAGGGCGAGAGCCCAGGCGCGGCCAGGGATACCGTCGGGACCCGGGGCGGTGTTCTTCGCGCGCATGCGCAACACCGCCACCGCCAACTCTCCCTCCGCGACCGGGGGCGCGGCTGAGCTCCGGACTCTCTCCTCGGGAGGAGGCGCCATGCGAGGCGCTCCGCGGTCGGCCCTTTCGGGGAACAGGGTCGCGACCACCGACTCCACTACGAGGGGCTCGAGACTCGATGTTATTGGAGGGGCCGCGGGTCGGAGCTTTTTCCGGACCGCCTTGTAAGGCCTTCCGAACGGATCCCCATCCAGAGTCTCGAGCATCTCCTCGTGCGCCAGGTCCATGGCCACCCCGATGGCCTCGCGCAGCGCTCGCACAGCGTCCCTGTAGAGGGAGTAGAGCCGCTCCTCCTCCGCCGGGTCCCGTCTCCTCCGCCGGCGGCAGCGGGTGTATTGGCGCCTCGCCGCCACGCAGGATCTGCGCAGCAGCGTGAGCTCGTCGGACCACCAATACACCGCTCGCCTCGAGGGGATGGAGTGCATCCTCGGCATCGCCCCGTCGCAGACGCTCGTCATGGCCTCGCCAAGACGCGCCGCTTCGGCTTCCACACCGCCCAGACCGCCCTCTCGAGGCGCCGAGAACCAGGCCTCGACGAGGGCAGCCTCGACCAGGAAGTCCCGGTCCATGCGTTTTAAAGACCAACGCGGACCGGGAGGCAAGGGCCGAGCCGCAACACTCGCGGTAGCCGCGCTCGCGGAGACGGCGAACCTGATATAGCGGTGGTCCGCCAGTGTCTCCACGTCCTCCATCACCCTCCAGCCCCGGACGCGACGCGCCAGGGCGGGATCAGCAAAGGTGACGTCAACGACGGAGCCGCCCTGCCGCCGCACGCAGGTGTGGACCGACCCTCGGTTGAGGACCGTGAGGCCGGTCGCCGTCGCCCACTCCACCAACTCCTGCCCCCGAGGGTCCGTCGCTGGACACCCCCACGCCACAGATTTAGCGTTGAGGTCTCCAGCGACGAGCACGTGGCCGGAGCGACTCCTGCCGATCAGAACGCCGACTTCGTCCAGAAACTGTTCGAAGTCGGCGAGACTCCGATTCGGCGAGAAGTACACCCCGACGACCAGGATGTCGCCCACCACGGCAGAGACATATCCCCGACCTCGGACTACGTCGACGAAGGCCGGGGAACCCACCACGGGACGGGACGTCATCGCCACCACGCCGTCCCTGTCTCCTACCCAATCGTCCCCAGATGGGACGCGGTAGGGCTCGGCGACCACGGCCACGTGGATCGACCACTCCGCCATGCTCTGGAACAAGAGGTCCTGAGCTCTGGCGCAGTGGTTGATGTTCGCCTGGAGGAGGTTCAGGTCCATTACTGGTCCGTAGCCATTGGAACCTCCTCCTCAGCCCCTCGCGGTGCCTCCGTTTGCTGGGATGCGGGGGAAGGCCTGTCGCCGCTCCCTCCTCCCTTCTTCCCCTTAGGCGGGGGCACGCAGGCCCTGCCACCCGCCCGGTGCTCTGACGGCCGCCCGGCCGCCGCGCAGACGACGCAACGAAGCTCCGCGGTGCAACCGCGGGCCTTGTGGCCTGGCTGGCCGCAGCGGTAGCACAGTCCGCTGCGGTCGACCCCCTCCGCGCATTGGGTGCCCACGTGTCCAGGTGCTAGGCACCTGTAACACATCAGGGGGAGGTCGTCCAGCAACTGGACCCGAGCGGACACCCACCCCACCGTTAGGCGCCCCCCTGCCGCGATCTTTTTGGCGGCCGCGACGGGGCAGCGCACCAGCACTGCGCCCAGCCCGTCGCGCCTCACCCCCACCGCACCGGCCTTCACCTGCTCCGCGGAGCACTCTCCGGCCCTGGCGATCGCCGCCGCCACCTCCGCGCTGGTGACGGAGTCGTCCAAGCCCGACACCCGCAAGTCGACCGACTTTACGGGGCGGGTCACTCGGACGACCTCGTCGCCCAGGACCTCCCGGAGCTTATTGGCCAGGGAGTCCGCCTTCTCCGCACTGGAGGCTCCGGCGCCGGGGAACTCAAATATACGGCCCCCAGTTGCCGCCCTCTAGAAACGAACCCCCTGGGCGCCCAGGTCCGCCGCGTCAATCTTTGCCTTCGCGGCGGCGATCACCTTCTCATAGGTGGCGCCCCTTTCCTCTGCCGCCGGCAGCAGCTTCAGGACCACCGCCGACGACTGCGGAGTGCGGAGCTTACGGGGCTTGCGGGCGCGACCCTTCGCCCCTGGACGCCCCCCAGGACCGACCCGCCGTTCTTCCTGCGGGCCAGGCATCTGGCCACCCTGCCCTCCCTTTCTTTTATTCTTCTTCCTCCTCTTCTTCGTCTTCCTCGCCTCCCTCGTTTCGGAAGGTGGGGAAGAAGAGGAAGGAAGCGGGCCCTCCGTCTCCGGCCGAGTCCTGGGTGGCCTCGGTGCCGGCCCCGCTGGGGCTGGGCCAGGAGGCGTGCCGCTAGGCGGGCTATGGGCCGGCGCCGCTCTCGGCGGGGGTGCCCTCGCTCCCGTCGCTCCGGAGGGTCCCGGAGCAGGCCTCGCCATCGCGTCCGCGTACGTGGGCCTCTTTCTGTCGGAGGCCAGAGGCGGCCTCGTGTTCCGCTCCGGGAGGAGTCTTTCCTCGAAAGCAGCCAGGCGGGCATTCAGCATTCCGCCGACCTGCACCATCACCGCCCGGCAGATCTCCTCCACGGAGGTTGCAGCGGCAGCAGGGGTGGGCCCTGTACGTCCACCACTGTCCCCGTCCTTGCGGGGAGGAGGCCGCGACCCCGAGGGTGCCTCCTCAGTCCTTCCCGGGGGAGTAGGGGCGGAAGCCTGCCTCCGCGCCCTCTCCATCTCCTCCTTCATTAGGGCCATCTCCCTGCGGAGGCTGGCCATTTCGGCCTGCAGGCGGGCATTGTCCGCCTGCAGCTGCCTTGTCTCATCCGAGATTGTGCGCGACGCCAGAACAGCAACGGCCTCTTTAATAGAGGCCGCTGCGTCCTTGAGGTCGCGCACAAATGTCCCCTTCAAGTTGGAGGACTTGGTGGCTACCTTCGCAATGAGGTCCAAGTCCTCCATGACATTCTCCTGGAGGCGGGCGGCGATCTGTTCGTCCACCCGCGTCACCGGCACGCGCGTTTCGCGCTTGAAGCGCGCCACGGCGGCCTCCTTCAGGAGAGCCGTCTCGGCCTTCTCTCTGGCCTGGGCTCTCGCCTCTGCCCTCTTCTCCAGGGCTAGAGTCTCCCGAGCTTTGCCCAGGCCAACGTAACGTCCATGGGTAGGCGGGCGCCCCGTCCTCTGACGGCTGGCGACCCTGGCCTCCCCTCATCGGAGGAAACGTCGTCTCCCTCGCTGAGGCGAGGCCGTTTCACCCCCGGCATGCTCCACAACTGTAGCTCCGTTGACGACGCAGACCCCGACCTGGGCCTGCTGCCAACCGATACGAGGCTGCAGTCGGACTCCGCCGACATCTCCGCTGCCTCCATAACTCCTCCGTTCTCCTTCCAGAACCTCCCTGAGGTTCCCTCTCCCTCCTCGCTCCTCGTCTCCTCCACCGTGTTTGGGTTTTTTTTAACAATTTCCATTTTAGTCCCACGAGTATGGGGGAAAAACAGTCCGCCCGGGTGGTGCCCCCTGCACCCGAGTAAGCCTAAATAAGTCAGGGTTTCGGCCGGTTCCCTGACTGGGGTGCGCTAACGACTGATGCCCTGTGAGGTCAGGGCGAATCCTTCAGCCATTCATCCTCTCGCCGCGCACCAAAGCTTAGGATTGGATCATTTTTTATAGAGGTTTGTTCCTCGCGGTCCAGGCGACCAAGCCAAGACCCTCGGTCCCAGTGCCGGTCGTGAGACATGACCACGTCCGACACTCCTAAGGGCCTCCGAGTTGGTGGCGAGGACTGCGTGAGACTAGTTCCCACGCAGCCCGCTCGGAGGCAGGGTGAGTGCACACCGAGCTCGCCCGAGGACACCCTCCCCTCCAGAGGATCCTCCCTCCACCGGAGCGTTCCCCCGCTCCCCTCCTGAGCGTTTCCCCCGCTCCCCTCCCGAGCGTACCCCCGCTCCCTTGGGCGTACCCGCCCTTCCCACCCCCCTGGGTTCCTCCACTGTGCCCTCAGCTGATCTGAGGGACACGCGGAGAACCACCCCCTCCCCCCCTGCCAGGTTATTAGCCATGGCTAACAATATCCCATAAGAGAAATTATTAACCATGTTACCGGGGTGCACCGGCCCAAGCACTGCCCTTCCCTCCGGACGTATCCAAAGGGACTAGCAGTGCCCGAGCACACTAGGAGGTTACCTGGCCCAACACCCCAAGTAAAAGTTTACCTATTCTAAGCTTATTTAAGTCATACTTCTGACGCATATAGCCATATTGTTTCATTATTAATGACTTTTGTATTTGACTTAAAATCCTTATTTTAAGAACGTCAAGGTACGTGACATCAATCTGTCATTTTGAGTAGTTGGCAGTAGTCTTCTCTATGAATTTTCTTTCCAAGGTTTGCAACTAGGTAATTTTTCATCCACTTTTCTTTTCAACCAAACAACGTCATTATACAAAACCAAGTTACCAAACCCAATTACGCCAAATTACATGCAAGCAGAAAAATAAACAGACCTTATTTCGTTGCTTATTCGTCTGACTAATATGTAGGTAAATATAGGCTACGTATGCCGTTCGCCGCCAACAATAAAAATGCTGACGTTTTGACGTTTCCATTCCTCGCCATTTTTGATTTAAAATGGCTGCAATTTGCTTTATGCAGTCAGCGTTTTGTTATACTGTTTGCTTAACGATTGTGGTTTGTTTTAATTATTTTAATTTGTATTATTTTTACATTATTAATTTATTTTGTTTTGAAACGAATACTTAATTTAAATGTGTAATTAAAACAGCCTTGTTAAACACCCTACTTTACTGTTAAAAAAAATAGGTTTTCTTTGTTCATTCAGGAAAAGATTATGTCTAGTGAAAGCTGAGATTCGATTATTAGATACTAGCAACTCTGGCGTATACAAAACTCAAGCCTTTATAAAACATTATAATACCTACATTTGAATACCTTAGCATTTTTTTTTAATTTCTTGCCATTTTTTACTCTAAGCTTTCACTAGATAGACTAGCATTCCAGAACTGCCCTCTATTCTCCAAATTAACCCTCCAGAATCAATCTAGAAGAAAATGAACCACCAATCCAGAAACCAACCAATCTAGAAATTATGAATTTTAAAAAAGACCCTGCCGGAGTCTATTATTATTCGTAGATCATTTTTACATCTCTATCTAAAATTGATGAGCATACCAGTCACAGGAATTTCTTAGAACAATCGTATAAAGGTCAAGCCCCAGTACAGACGTGCGGCGCGGTGCGGCACGTAACAGCAAGTATTCTTCGTATGAGGTTGTATAGAGCTGGGTCTACGCGTTACGTCTATTACGCCTGTCATTTTCTATAGCGTGGCATCGCGTCGCGTCCCGTGACGTCGCTTCTGTCGCTCATTAAGGACAGTGGGTTGCAAGCTCGTATAAGGTTGGTACCGTTTATATTATTTGTTTAAATATGTTTGCCGCTACGTGCCGCACCGCTCGTGCATCTCAAGTGGGGATAGACCTTAAGGCAGAACACTCAACTCAACACATATCATAAATCATCCGGACCTTATTGAAAACAGACGGATTGAGGACAGGGCCCTCCCAAATTGGTCTCATGTGTCCCCACCACCCCCTTGCCCGGAACTTGGTCGCACATGTGCTTAATACCCGGACATTTGTCAGTCTGTAATTGCGAAGTGATTCTACTTTCTGTCCCTTACTTGCGTCTTAATGTTAGTTTGGTTAATAATTCATGTCTGGATGTGGATAAACTGGGGTATTATAAAGTTGGTACGTAACTTTAGTGTACCACGGGATATAACTGATTTGCTTGTAAAATTGTATGTATGTTGTGTTAATGTCACCGTAAGATTGCAAAAACTGTTAGATTATAATCTAACTCGCGAAATTGTAAGCTGTTGACAGATTGTGATCCGTTCAATTGTATTTACGTTTTCCCAGTAGGTAGGTTCTATCGGGTTAATATACCTAACAGATTACAATCTACCGAAAAATAATGCGTCAAATTGTAATCTTTCGACAGTTTGCAGTTTCGCGAGTTAGATTATAATCTAACGGTTTTTACAATCTTACGGTGACATTAATATCATTACAGAAATAATATATATTTATAGTAATCCATCTATACTCTATTCTTATACATAATATTATAAATGCGAAAGTTTTGATGGATGGATGTTTGTTGCTCTATCACGCCAGAACGGCTGAACGGATCTGTATTAAATTTGGCACAGAGTTAGATTATAGTGAAGAATAACACATAGGCTTAAAACTAAACAGATCCCACGGGAACCAAAAAACCTCAATCCACGCGGATGAAGTCTCGGGTATCAGCTTATACTCAATAAATGCAAAAATCTACCTGTCTGTCCATCCTTCTATCTGTTTGTCTGCTACGCTTCCACAAACTTTCTATAAAGCTGATTTAGCAGAGCCGACTGATACAGAGAGGTTGCATCCCGGGGAAGTGTATCCTCTGGATTACTTTTTATCCTGAAAAATTCGAGTGACGGGTTAAAAACTTACACGCGAACGAAGTCGTGGGCAACATCCAATAATTCATAGAAAAAGTCATTAATTTTTTACTTGTTTTGCACACTACTGTAGAATAGGAAGATCTTCAAATACAATTTCAAGAATATCGATTACGCGTGCACGTATAATTTTAATAAATAACAATTGTCAACAATACGTTCGAGTTTATCGGCTTTAACCAATAATAACCTATGCTATAACAATAAATCCTATGACCTTTCCCTAACCATAATATAATGCGGCAATAAACGTCATCTTGCACGGTTCAAGCGTAGGTGCGTTTAATAATAACCACACTGCTAATCTGTAGAAACTTCCACATATTATGTCCACATAGTTCTGAGCAACACGCCCATGAGTAGACAAACACTGAGGGTGAGATCTATAGAGCGTACTTTGGCTTTACTTAGAGTTAAAATGAGATGGACTTATGTGAATAACATAAATCTATCTCGTTCTAATAATGTCTTATGTCTAAGTAAAGACAAAGTTAGCTCTATATACCTCACTTTGAGTAACTTTGCAAGAAGAATCAATATTTAGGCAGAGTTCTCAAATAATGTAATAAGACAAATCAAGTTTACCTATAAGAATTAATGAGAGTCAAAGCGACAGCAAAAAGTAAATAAGTGTAAAAACACATTAAAAATTAACGCATTGTTAACTATTTAAAAATACGCTTTTTGAACCATCACTGCCTTTAAAATATACTTTCTTTAGCAAGAAATTAATTCATATGCTCATCTCTATAGTTAGTTCTTCACGAGATTTACAATAATATTAACTTTAATAAGTGACTATAATTTAACATGAATGCGACGGATTGAACTGTTCCGAATCTTTATTTGTGATGTTACTAACGTACTCGTTTCACAGATTGTAATAAATCAATCTTATCGGACCAAGCGGTCTTGTGCTTTGGCATAGGGAAATTTGCGGCTATCTTCTCTCCCTTAAGAGTTAGATCCTTTGCTTTTAGTGTCCACGCGTGCTTATAATACTGCAAGCACTACATATTAGATCCAGTGCTAACATACGTGGCCAGATTTCTAGAGCCTTCGATATTAGCCTGAGCACATCAATATAAACCTAAAATTTTACAAATTAAGCTGAATTTTCACTAGCCAGACAATTCATATTATAGACTTATCAAACAATACTCTCTTTTCACTAAAATATAGTAGAGTAGGTACTTAATAGGTAATTTTCAATTTGAACATCTTTGAGGATGACTCTCGTATCTTTTCATTTGTTTTTATACTATATAATAGCCACATCATTCTCTAAAACAGAAATTAGTTCTATCAATTTCACCTTACCTCTAAACAGGTTTAGCCCGCTGCCACTTTAGACTACATCATCACCTACCAGGCGAGATTGAATCAAGGGTTAATTTGTAGTGGAATAAAAAAAAAAAAAAAAACCTAAATCTAGGTCTTAGGGTTGTTTACTTACCTAATAAAAAAATTACCAAGTTGAATAATCTTTTCTGTTGCCTAGTAGTCGTCTTAGTTAAACAACATCTTTAGAAACCACGTTAGAATAGTTATCGCAGGTTCCCTATTGCCACGTAGGATAGTAATGAGCATGAAACTGTCCCAAACCCACGCTACACCTACTCCATCTGCATTGAGGATACAAGGATACTTCGAGTGAGAAAGTTTGTTAGGCGTGTATGATAAAGCATGAGCTATTTGCCTAGGTTTCCTAACGGCCATTTTGGTTCTGTGATGATAATGAATGTGCTACATTCATTATCATAGCCCGCGACTTCATCCGCGTGGATAAAGTTTTTTATTCCCTCGGGAACTTCTTAATTTTCTGGGATAAAAAGTAGCCTATGCCCTTCCCCGGGATACAACCTATCAACTGTTCAACCGATTTGACCAAATTTCATACCACCAAATTTTATCAAAATCGGCTTAAAAGATGGGCCGTGAAAGCGTAGCAGACAGACAGACAGACAGATAGATAGACCGACGGACAGACAGACACACTTTCGCATATTTATAATATTAGTATGGATAATTTCAGGATACTGTACTAGCCTATTTGTTTAACTCCTATATTTTGTTGACAAAAATGCTTTTAGATAGATTCAATTAAGTTAAATTATAACTACGGAATAATTAAAATTAGATTCAATACATTTTTTTTTTCATACCCAGTTTATTTAAAAAAACACTGTCATATTTTGTCACAAATACCACGTTTTAGTATAAAAGTAAAAAAGAGAGCCTTATTATTTTCAGTATCTCTTCAATTTTTTTTATCCACTACAAGTTAGCCCTTGACTACGATCTCAACTGGTAGGTGATGATATACCTAGTCTAAGATGGTAGCGGGCTAACCTGTTAGGTGCATGGCAGTTATATTAGGTTCTTACATATAAAATTGGCGCTTTGTCGTACTGGCCACTTTGATCTCAAATATCTCCTCTTTGATTAGGAATTTCAATTTCCAATTTATACAGCTATTTACTCATGCTTTTGTATTTTGAAAACCCCTAATTCATTAGTTTTTTTCTATTTTAGTTTTTTATTTGCGTCACTCAGTTTACAAAATGGAAAACCTTGAAATATCGCGTTATTGACGAGTACGAGTTTCATCGTGGCACCAGTGCTGCAGAAACGGCTCGAAGGATTAATGATGTGTACGGCGGCGGTGTCGCAAAAGAAAACACAGTGCGTTTTTGGTTCCAACGTTTTCGTTCTGGAAATTTCGACCTGCAGAACAAGCTCCGCGTACGGCCGGAGACCAAAGTTGATAACGTCGACTGCTGCGTTACATTACTCAACCGGCACAATAATGGAGGATTTTAAATCGAATTATTACCTGTGATGAAAAGTGAATCCTGTACGATAATCGGAAACGCTCATCGTTATGACTGAACCCTGGCGAACCAGCCAAATCCTGCCCCAAGCGAAAATTTGGTGAGCGAGCGTTTGGTGGACTAGTGCCGGTGTCGTTCACTACAGCTTTCTTAAATCTGGCCAGACGATTACGGCGGATGTCTACTGTCAGCAACTGCAAACTATAATGGAAAAGCTAGCTGCTAAACAACCGAGGCTGGTCAATCGCTATAGGCCACTGCTGCTTCAGGACAACGATACGAGACTCGAATTTGTTCGCAGCTTCAGTTGGAATGTCTCAGACATCCACCGTACTCCCCGGACCTTGCTCCGACAGATTACCATTTTTTTTTTAAATTTGGATAAGTTCTTGCAAGGGAAAAAATTCAACTCCGATGGAGCAGTCCAAAGCGCCTTCGAAGATTTTATCGATTCCCGTCCGAATGTTTTTTTTAGTAAAAGGATCAGATCAATGAACTACCTAGTGCATAGTAAGCAATGGTACATACTTTGATTAAATAAATATATTATATTTAAAAAAAAACAACTTTATGTTCCTCCCTTACAAAACGCCAATTTCATATGTAAGGACCTAATATTAAACCCGTAACCCTATTCGATTTATACACGGCATCGTACCGGAACGCTAAATTGCTTGGTGGCACATCTTTGCCGGTAAGGTGTTAACTAGCTACGGCCGAAGCCGCCTACCAGGCCAGATCAGGGGAAATTCAGAAATTATAAATTCCCAACTTGACCCTGCCGGGGATCGAACCCGGAACCTCCACACGTTAAGACATAAAAAGTAGCTTATGAGTTATTCCAGACCATGATATATATCTGTGCCTTTCATGCAGATCCAATCAGCCATTCTGGCGTGATTGAGTAACAAACATCCACCCATCCAAACTTTCACATTTATAATATTAGGATAGATTTATACAATTATTTCCAGTAACAAACATATAGGGATTACAGCTAAACAATTAAGATTTCTATAAAGAATGCTCACACACATTATGACTCCGCCATTATTATTTTGATAAGGGTACGCATCGGCCACCGGGAATTAACTTATCACTGGTCTTAAACATTTGTGATTCTACGTTCGTAATATTGATCAAATAAATAATTGATAGTGTTTCGAAATCGAAAACTGTCATACATGATAGTACTCGTATGTATCGACGAAATACTACAAACATGTGGAATTGAGTTTCCTTTTCGAGGCCCTTTCGTCACAATAGTTTTGATGAAATTGGGTATAGGGATAACTTTAAATCATGAGGACTTACGTAAACTTTATTATCACAAAAAATCTAGAGTTCCTGGAAGTTTCTTTTAAAATAATTTTAACCCCTAAATTCACATGGATTAAATTGCCGAAGTCCTATTTAGTTCAATAAGAAAAGTTTTTGTGGTCGAATTTGGACGTCAATTTTAATGACTGTTATAATCAATTCCATCTATCCATGATCCATCCTTGTAGCCACCCTAGGAGGCAGACTCGGACAGGGAGGGTCTGTGGGCAGCACATATCTCAGACGGGGATGCAAGAAATGCTCTATCAATATGGAGATGTGTGCCAACTTGCCGCGGTCATTAATGTACTGTGATCGATGTTACTTAATCGTTTAATTTTTGTTACACGTTGGTGGTGCAGTGTTGCAGTGAGAGCCACCACCACAACCACCACTACAGCATATAAACGTCCCTCTGCTGGGCACAGGCCGCTAATCACACAGGAGAGGTAGGTGGTAATGAGCAAATTCTCAAAAATAACTTAATATACCTAAACGTATGACAGTTCAGTTAAGATCGTAGGAATTAAACTCCTTTAAATACTGTACAGTTTATCACCTACTTACAATGTGACTATCTGGAGCTAAAATGTTTCTTTGTAATTTTTTCTATTATTAAAATGTATAACGATTATAATATCAGGGTCATCGTCAAAGATTTTAAGGCAGGACGGGCCTTGGCTTGCTCAAAGAAATTCCGCTATCGGCATGTCGTCTCCTACTTCAAGTTTGATAATGATGATGATGTCGTGGTATTTACTGTATCGTTTTATTCACCTAAATTTTACCAGTAGCATATGCTAACACAATTAATAACACCTTTAAATTATTGAATGTGGTGTTAATTGTTTTTGTGTTAGTAAGTTAAGTTAATTATTTGAATGTAGGAAGCGTTTCGTTATAAAACTAGTAGGTGCAGTTATGTAGAGTATTTGTAAAATGTGGTGATCATGATGGCATGGTTTTCTTTGTGTATATTTTTGACCAAATTTTTTTTTCATTCATTCGTTTGTAATTGTCAAGTATCAAGAGTGTTCGGTGGTATTATTTGGAGTATTCATAGAAGGGCAATCTGCGAGCACCGAATGTTTTGTCCGCGTTAGTTAGCGAATGTGTGACCGCCAGCTCAGACATGGCGGCATGGTTCAAATATCTTTCCTTACATTATGTAGCGATTAAGACAACCCTTGCAGTCTAGGAGACGAACACGATAAACTTTCTTCGATTATCATTTCATTATTTATTTGATATAGAAACAAAGACATATTTGTTTTTTTTTTTATGAAACAATGGTTGCCCAGGAATTGCAAAACTGCAGTAGCATTGTAAAGTGCAGAACATTGAAAAGCTTTGAGCATTCAACCAAGAAAAACATCTGATGTCATAACACCCAAATGGAAGGGAAAACTTCGGTGACTAGACGAAACTTTTAACCAAGTCGCTAAAAAGATTTGTATATAGTGCTGAAAAATTCATAATAAAGACACAGGTCTATATTCGAATCTAATGGGTACAAAACCTGTAAAATATCAGATCTTGTGACCATTTGGTTATCCAGTCCACTTTCACACCGATTACGTATGAAAGCTTAGAAAGTTCTAAAATTATGATGTCTTAATTTAAGACTCAAGTCTAGACAAGGCCGTAGACTGAATTTTTGAGGAATTGTTGAAACTAATTGAACGTATTGTGAAACATAAATTGTAACCTTTCAAATTCACATTAAACTTGCATTTAACTAAAAGCTATGTTTGATAGCTAGGAGGCTGCGCGGTCTTGGTTCACTAAGTCCATACTGCTAAGCGATTAAATGACACGTCATGCGATCACTACTCAAGTACTCTCTGTGTGATACAGCGTAGAAACCGATAAGAGGTAGGTATGCGTTTATATAAACCCGTTCCAAGTCATTTCCATTCTTATCACCACGATTCAAAACAAAAGCTTTGTTGCTTAGTCACACGTCAGCTCCTGTACTAGAAAACGTCTCAAGACGCAGGGTTGTCCACGCCAGACTTCGATAATATAATAACTATAATATGAGTGCGATTGTCGTGTGTGTCTGAGGGAATTATTAATGCGGGACTTGCAAGACACCCGACTGTGAATGCGGGCTTATTTAAATAGTTTCTGTCCCTTACTATTAGTTGAGATATTTTGGGTTTAAGATGTGTGCTGCGAATGTTTGGGATTGGATTTTGGAGAAATCTGGTTGATAATTGAATTTATTTTGCTACTGAAATGGGAAATTTAATGTTTATGTTTACTTTTACTGTTTGATGTAAATCTTACAAAGTTCATGACATCAACGATTATTGCAAGTTAACTAAGGTTATTAGGAGAGTTTTTAATATTTATACACATTTTAATAAGAAATAAAAATATTTCTTTAGCAGCCTTTAGGATAGATATAGGTAAGTGATAAAGGAGTACTTTAAGGCTTATCACTGCAATATTGACTAATGTGATTTCAGTATGCATCATTGTAAAAACTCTAGCGCTTGCATAGCTTCACAGCATAATATGTTGTTTCAAAATGATAAGTGTTTTTATTCAAATAAACTTTTGCAAGTGCTTGGTTGTGAGTGATGATACAGTCTAAGATGGAATTGGGCTGACCTGTTAAGAGTATTAAAGTTATCCTATAACCTATACCCATACCCCTAATCGGTTTCTACATAGCATCATACTCGAACGCTTATTATCTTGTCGGCACGTCTATGTAGAGTGGTAATTAGCCACGGCCTACGCCTGCCACCAGATTTTTTCCTCAAAACTAACCCATAAGGAAAACTTAAAGGTACGTCTGAATATAAATAATCTAGGTTTGTCTTCAACATAAGTAAGATTTAAATTAGAATAACAATTTGTATAGACAAAGCAACTATCACTTCTCGACAGCCCTTACCCTTCTATCGCAGAAGGAGCCGGACAATGAAATATTCGCTCATTAGCCCGTCTACTGATTAATTGGGCTTCTTAGTATAAAGGCGCGGCCTTACTGCAGGCGTTTTAAGTAACACGATAATTTTCACCAACCAAAGCCTGCCGGCTCACTAATGAGCACGATGCTCCTCTCGAAATATCCACCACGCTGTCCAAGTGCAAATTGGCAGACTTCACTCAGCTTCGAGAACATTATGAAGACATACTCGGACATGCAGGTTTCCTCACGATTCACAAAGTCAGAGGTACGTGCCCGGGGATCGAACCCACGACCCCGTATACGCGGCTGGCGTTTTAATCACTAGACTGTCACTTCTAATGCAATTATTATAACTCAATTCAATTTGTCATATATAATATGATAGAATTATGTTAGATTTGAATCGTTAAACTTGAAGTATTATTTTATTATTTTTGAATTTACAGTAGATGCTTTAATATCGTACCCTTATTGCAAAAACCGATTATCTGCATTTTTGTACCAAAATTGAGTTAGATATATCAATCGACTCCTCCAGTCACGACGAAGCTACAGGTAAAACCCATTATCTGCTACGACGCTTATTTACGGAGATAGCTAGAGCTAAAAGCAACTATCTTCAAGTATGATTTAATTATCTTCTTAAAAAAAGAACTAAGCTCATTTAAACTACTTCACATTTAGAAATGTATAGCACAAGAAACATGTAACGTATTATAACACTTTTCAGATGTAGTTGCTTGATTTATTATTATATCGATAATTATTCTGTTAAAACATATTAACTTGCGGTAACTGGTTTTAGCTTTTATGAATTAAAGTAGAATGTGCTGATGTATCTACCAGTAAAACATACTAAACAACATTAGTTGTTTTTTGCAGAAAAAATAACAGCATATTTGGTTAAAATGATTGCAGATAAAAAGAACTTAGATAACTATAGCTTACTTTTACTGTATAACTGGGCTACTACGGTTTTCGAATATCTTCAGCAATTATCAATTATCTGTGTTTACTTTTTCCTTTCACTAGGTACATGCGAGACGCTTGCTAGATGAGGTGGGTAAGCTGTTCGAGCGGATCATTGCCGGTCGCCTCAGTGACCACTTGTTACATAATATTATCGGCCCTGATTTATCTGAAAGCCAGTTTGGTTTCCGGCAGAGCCCATCTACAGTGGACGCGATCCTGTCCGTTCGGACCTTTATGGAGCATTTATGGGCAGTTTCAAAGGGTGGAGTCGCATTGGCAGTGAGTTTGGACATAGTGAATGATTTCAATTCCCTACCTTGGACAGCTATTAGGGAGGGTTGACTCACCACAACGTGCCTCCATACCTGCGGGATATCATTGGGTCGTACCTTTCCAACAGATCTATGCAGTATACTGGGCGAGCTGGTCTCTTTTATACGAGGAAAATAAGTTACGGAGTTCCACAAGGTTCTGTACTGGGACCGCTCTTGTGGAATTTGGCATACGACGCTGTCCTACGTACTAGTCTCTGGTGTCAATATAATCTGCTACGCAGATGTCACTATGGTACTAGTTGAAGGTGATTCTTTTGAGGGAGCGCTGAGACTTGCAGAGGTCGGTGTGTCCCGGGTAGTCTCGGAAATCCAAGTGCTGGGCCTTAGAATAGCACCTCACAAAACTGAAGCCACATGGTTATGGTATGGTTCCACAAGCTTCCCAGGCGAGTGGAACCGCCCAGTTTTTCGATTCGCGTGGGTAGTACGGACGTCCAGGTTGGCCGGTACCTCAAATACTTAGGTCTGACCTTGGACAGCCGTTGGAGCTTCGAGGAGCATTTTGAGCGCTTGATCCCTCGAATACAGAAAGTAGCAGGTGCAATGCACGGTCTGCTGCCTAATCTCGGGGGTCCGCAAGAAGGAGTCCGCCGACTATATGCGAGTGTAGTGCGAACGATGGCCCTTTACGGGGCACCTGTTTGGTCGCAGAGACTATCTGGTATGCAACGTCTCAGAGCAAAAGTTAACAGCGTTCAACGCAAGATGGCGATAAGGGTCGCGCGGGGATATCGAACTATATCGTTCGAGGCCGCCACTATTCTGGCCCGCTCTCCGCCTTTGGACTAGCCGATATGGATGCAAAAGTGTATGCCGAAATCCATGATGGCCAGAGGAGTGGAGATGGGAGGTGGTAAGACGCCGATCGCACCAGCAGGCAATTGTAAGCTAGCGTACGCGCCTAGAAGAGGGAAGAAACATACGCTAGCGCACTGTTGGTACAATCCTCCCAAATTTTGAGGCCTGGCTGTAAAGAAAGAGTGGCAATATCACCTTTAGACTGACACAGGTACTAACCGGACACGGCTGTTTTTTCACCATGTGGGCAATGACCTCTCCCCAAGAGGCTGAAATAAGGGATATACTGGAAAAAGAGGAAAATTCGAGAGCAGTGGTCTCCTTCTGAGAAACCGTAACGGTTGAGAAGGAGGCTGCTGAGCAGGTCCGAGAGATAGCCGATCCCGCCAGGAGACGAAGGCGCCGAGGCGGTGCCGTTAGCCGGCCAACCCTATCCGGATGGACAGGGTTGGGCGGCTAACGGGACTACGGTTACTACGGGACTATTGGATAATAGTCCCGTAGTAATGGACCTCGAGGTCACGAGCGGCTGGGGTGGGGGCTTCAGTCGTTCCATGTTCCATGTCATAAGTGGCCTTGGGAAGATGGCAGTTTGCTGTGGCACAAGCTGCCATAGCTCATAACGAGTGCAGTTTGGGGTATGAGCACCGGGACGAGCCCAACAGGCACTGCGCTAGGGAGGCACCGATGCGTATTTTATGAGATCTCGGAGCCCCCCAATGCATGCAGATGGTTGCCACCGAGGGGGGTTTAGTTGGTACAAAGTTGGGTATCTTAGGAAGATTTCCCCCTCGAAAAAAAAAAACTTCTCTCTCCTCTCTGCCAATATCCATAGCAATAAAAGTATAATACCCGAAGAGTATCAGTCGCTGGCTTCTGAAGCTAGCATTGTTGATCGATTGCCAGCTGCAACTCTCTCTGACACTGATGATACATGTTCTCTGACTAGTTCAGAAGACTAAACTGTTTTTTTTTTAAACTAAACCTATATCTTCACATGGTATAAAACAAAGCCGCTCTCCGGCGTCTGTCTCTCTGTATGTACTGGTATGTATGTATGTACGCTTAGAACTTTTAAACTACGCCACGGATTTTAATGTGGTTTTCATCAATAGATAGCGTGATTCAAGAGGAAGGTTTATATGTACATTATTTCCCGAAATACCCACGGAAATGGGACAAACGCGGGTGAAGCCGCAGAGCACAGCTAGTTTGACTTAATAATAATATTTTAAGCGAATTAGTTTGTTTAAACGCGCTAATCTCGAGAACGGCTGGACCGATTATAACGGAAATTTTACTGGCAAATAGGTAATAAAAAATAACTTAGATTTTCCCATTTCCCAAGGGAACGGATACTACGCGGGTAAAACCGTTGCAGTTAGTACGCACAAAGTAAAATAATATCTACTTTACCTTCAGCCAAAAGCAATTAAGTATATTTATTTTACACCTGTACTGGATATAGTTGAACTAAAACGATTTTTGTCGGGATGATTATTAATATTCAAAGTGAGAGATTAAATAAAAAATGCCAATAGAGCTACCAGAAGAGTAATTTTGAAGATTTGGTAGTTTTTCTGCATTCAGGAAAAACCTACTAAATGAGCTCCTTACCGGTTATTTTTTTCTTTTTATTGAAAATCTAGAAAGTTTTCTTCAATTATTAATATACGTAACTATTCTTTAATAGTTTCTTGTTTATAAAAACCACTAGCGTTTAAAAATTGACATCATTATAATTAATTTTTGTGTCGTCAAAGTTTCAAGTACTTATATCTCAAAACTTTTTCGCTCAAATTTTGATGCAGATAATCGGTTTTTGCAATAAGGGTACGATATATTATAAAAAAACTTGTTTGTATTTAAACTCTATTATGTATACTTAATTATTATGATATTTAGTTAAGACCCCCTCTTCTTTTTTATTAAGAAAAAGTACTAAACAGGTACTCGTAAAAAAATTAAAATATTATAGTCTTACTAGCTGATGCCCGCGACTCCGTCCGCGTGGATTGAGGAGTTTTAGGGATATGGAAAATAGATAGTAGCCGATTCTCAGACCTACTGAATATGCATATAAAATTTCATAAAAATCGGTGAAGCCGTTTCAGAGGAGTATGGTAACTAACATTGTGACACAAGAATCCTGAATGAAGAATGGCTGTCTGTCTGTCTGTCTGCTACGCTTTCACGGCTCATCTGTTCAACCGATTTTGATGAAATTTGGTACAGGGATAGATTATATCCCGGGGAAGGACATAGGCTACTTTTTATGCCAGAAAAATCAAGAGCTCCTGCCGGAATCTAAAATCTTTATCCACGCGGACGAAATCGCCTAGTTTTATATATAAGAAAGAAGATATTCAGTAACCACTCCCGCTAGCAGTATGGCCGCAGATGTGTCGTCGGCTTACCCATTCTATTGTTTATATGTAAGATATTATAATGTGCAGTCGGTAGCGCTGGTGATATGGAGCTATTTACGAGCAGATAAGTGTACGGGGCAGGAATGTGGCTTGTATGGGGACGTCGGTTATCCTTTGAGATCGCTTTGAAGTTTGCGGGCCAATATGTAGATAGATAATGTGTGTTGTGTTAACGTTTTCGAGATAACTCATACTTAAAATTTACTCAAGTAGGCTGTGATATGGTACATAGGCTTCTAAAGCCTGATAAAAGGGGGTTAGGTCTCATATCTAGTTTCTAAATAAGCTAAAGAAGGTTGACTAGGTCTTTAGGTTATATAAAAACACTATGACAAGAGATCTAAAATGTACCAAATCGATTTCAGGGTTTTTTATTTTTCTTAGATGGATGATCTCAAGTGAATTTTCTGGGGGCTGCTGGACATAAGCAGCATACAATTTTGTTCTGGTGTGTGTTACTGGCTGGAACTGACGTTGTCCAGCTGTGACGTCTATCGATTGACGACAACAGGACGACAGTGATATCAACTTTTATCAGATCGGCTGCATTGATAAATTATTTACCTACACGTTTCAAAAAATGAGTGTTAATCCGATTCAAACATTGTTTCACTTATCCAAAAGTATGTTTGCTTGTTGGGTTGACCATAAGCTATTTTCTATCACGGAAAATCAAAAAGATTCCAAGTGATTTTAAAACCAAAATCCACGCGGTTGAAGTCACGAGCATCAGCTAGTACGTATTATTATTATTATTTTTTATATTATAAATGCGAAAGTGTGTTAGTTTGTTGGTTTGTCCTTGAATCACGCCGTAACAAAGCAACGGATCGACATTACTTTTTGCATGGGTATAGTTGAGGACCAGGAGAGTGATATAGATTTTTATCCCGGGAAATTGAGGAGATTTCGCGGGAACTGAAAAAACTTATTCCACGCGGACGAAGTCGCGGGCATTATTATAATTCATACAAGTGTGTGCTGGCACTAATCCAAAACTATCCCTCACGTTTGCGCCAGCCAAAACTTTACAAATCCAAAGGTGTCTTAAACCCCCATAATTTCATATTATAATGTGTCCCTTCGGTTTCACATGGACATAATTGTCGAATGCAGATGTCACACAACCCGACCGAGATTAATCTTAACGAGGGTTCAGCTATACCTACTTATGCGAATACATTGTGGTCCAAGTAAAATGAATTAGCGATTTTGATGTTCTTCGTTTTAATCATAAGGGTAAACATGTTCGTACACTGGCTACTCTGTTACTTTGTTCTTCATATTTTTTTACCAGTAAGCGTATTTGATTTTAGACAGACGGCATGTAATCTTTCTAGTAACTATCTTTCTAGTTACTGCAAGGCAGACTCAGTCTACTTGTTTAAAAGTACAATTTAAATCCATACAAAATATAATTTAACAAGTAGATATTGAATTCGAAACACAATAAATTCTATTCCTTAGTAATTGTGTAACAAAAAAATGTACAAAAGTTTATTTTTGAGACTTTTTCAAAATCAGATAACCTTTCACCGTGTCATTTGCATCTACAAACATAATTGACTTACATATTATGGCGTTTTTAATAAATAAATGATTTAAGCCTTGAGTTTTGTGTCGCCCCAGTTTTCCAGTGTCTTAAAACTTTGAATTTCAGTTTTCACTGGACACCTTTTAAAAAATTAATGCATGATAAGCGTGACATTTTCTTTTCACTTTCAACTTAACGAAAATCTTATTTTAGAAGCAACTATGACAAAATCAACGGGTGTTATTTTATAATATTTAGCGCTTTTGACTTGCCACCTTCCAACAATACGTGTACTACACACGCAGGCACCGTTCTTAACAGATCACGTGATCGGGTTTAATCCTAAGCAATACCAGCACACACGGTCTGATCCCGGGATAAGTCCGCAAATATTGGTAGCCTCCAATTGGAGTTTGCATGCTCGCGCGTCTATGTGGTCAGTTAGTGAGAAGTATTACCAAAGAGCTACAAATCTAACAGAAGACGATGAATCTAACTATGCTCACCACCACCACCACCACAGCCTATTAACGTCCCACTGCTGGGCACAGACCTCCATTCTCATAGGAGAGAGATGGAACTAATTAATAGTCTGGTGGCTTTATTTGGTGTGTAAATTTTAACCACTTAACCCTTTAAGAAAACATCTTGCGTAGTCAATGAGCATACAGCTTCGATGCCACGTAGAAAGGATATACGAAGGTATACGAAGCTATTTATCAATACTTTTATTAACGGACTTCATAGTTTTTTACTGTGAGACATTTAACACTCAAGCGCTGATTCATTATGGAAATATAATGGTGAGAGTACAGAGAAATTGTTTTTAACACATCCTGTCAAAACAAATCCTACTGTGACTACGCCTATACATAGAATAAAGGCAAGTCAAATTCAGTCACAAACTTCTATGACTGCTCGACTAAGGTCTTAAATCATTTTGACCAACCGGTCCGGTTTTTCAAAGAAAAATAACGGCTCCTCTCAGAGGGGAGTCATTTACGTTGCTTTTTGCTGGAGTGTCTATTCTATGTGGTCAGTTAGAGAGGTATAAGCCGCCATTCCGATCCAATTAGTGAGTAAACTTTGCACTACCTGCGCTGTAATAAATCGGTGTTTGAGAACTTTCATTTCGCGTGTACTGAACGTTTTGTTTGTAAACGGAATGTTTTCACAAAGCTGATGCCTGTGACTTCGTCCGCGTGGGTTAAGTTTTTTTTATTCCCGCGGGAACTCTTAAATGTTCCGGGATAAAAAGCCTATGTGCTTCCCCGGGGGATGCAACCTACCCCTGTATCAAAAAAACCTAATCCACGCGAACAAAGTCGCGGGAATCATCTAGTAAAATACAAAAATAAACTATGTCCTCATAAAATTCTGAACACATAATATAAGCAGCATGGCTCATTTATTGATTTTTTCACCAATTTTCTGCCGAGTGGGTTATCTTTTACATATTACAAATAAATCACACGGCTTTTAATATATCAAACAACTCAGCTATAGCTGAACACCAAATCTCATATTTGTGTCTAAGAAATAATCACACAGAATTGAGGATATATTCAAAATAAATATGATCCCTTAGTAATATAAGCGGAACATATTAATTTGCGGCCCCACATCTGCATTGGGAGCGTAAACAGAAGTTATGGGATACCCGCAGATAGTTTCGAAGGACTAAGGTCATGAGTTACGAGTTGGTACATTACCATACATTTACATATCACACGGGGAAAATGGAAATTCTTAGAGTACCAAATAGCGAAATAGGCGACCTAAGGGATGGTTCACTAATATGGATGAAAGCGGTTTTTTGGGTACTGTCTTGCTACGGAAAATCTTTAGTCGAATAGTGGCTTTAGTCAGATATTCTTTTAAAAATCCATACTTTCATATTAATACTATCCATAAACATACCTACTAATTACTAATATTATAAATGCAAAAGTTAAGTAAGTAAGTAAAGTAAGTTTATGCATGTCTTCTACTAATTACGCTTTCATGGCCCATCTGTTCAACCGATTTTGATGAAATTTGTTACAGGGATAGGTCATATCCCGGAGGAAGATATATGACCTTTTAACCCGGAAAATTCAAGAGTTCCCGCGTGAATGAAAAAATTTAATGCACGCGGATGAAGTGGCGGGCATAATCTAGTGTATTACAATCTCTTGATCTCAATCGATACTCAAGTATCGATGCTAATGCCATATTATTGTTTTCAATACTTTGCACATGGTAGGCAAAAAAAAATATGGCATCGTATTTCTTTTTCCATTTTCTCATCGCAGTATAGATAATGTCATGTTATTCATCTTTCTGATAAAACACCAAAGGCGTGTAACCAATACATATTAGGGATTAGATACGAATCGTAATAGGATATTCAATAACATTATAATAGACAATGTTGCTTCGAACTTGGGGGTTCAACGCCCCTTTGCTCAACAGAGGGTGATTTTATAAACGAGAATTAGTTCTCGCCTTGGATTATACAAAATGAACATAATAATATTAAAGTGCTTTACCGAGAACAGTGATGCAAATATTGAATGGTTTCAGGCTCAAGTCTGGGCTAAGCCAATTTGAAGAGTGAACTACGTAAACTGTCGTAAAGCTCGTTAAGCCAACACAAACGTAATCATAATCGTCGTTATAATCATAGCGAAACATAATCGTGCAAAATCTTGGACGAATTTACCACGGGACGCGTGATGTCGGCCATATTCGCCTTACCGCTCTAGCCGCCAACCAAGCAGTTTCGCCATTGTTTGTTATGTTTTGAAAATGTCTTTATTATTTAATAGATTGTATATATGTCACCGTAACCTACAAGAAAGAGACAAGAAAACGTAAATACAACGAATGTTTCAAAAATTGACACTCTGAACATTGAACGGTTCACAATCTGTCGACAGTTTACAATTTCGCTAGTTAGATTACAATCTAACGGTTTTTGCAATCTTACGGTGACATATGCATAATTTATAACCTAGTCCTAAAAACCGAGGTAAAACTAAAATATAATACATAAACAGTTTAGCAGGCTAAGGACGCCTCTATTAAACTTACAAACTTCATTCTATAACATTTTTGACACTATAATGATAACACAATTATATAATAACTTCATTATGCAAACCTTAGTAATACGGTATACACTTTTAAACAATTTTACATTAAAATACTAACTCTAAAGTTCCTAACAAATTTTATAAACAAGTCATAATACATACATACATACATACATACATACATACATGAACCCTGAAAACAATATACTCCTTTTTTCAGGCAGTCGTATAATAGGCATGATGACAGTAACCAAGAATCAATTAAATTAAGAATTTATCTAATGGAATAGGATTCATGGATTATAATAAACGTATTTATTTTTCTATTTCGAGTGAGATTGCTATTTATTTTGATAAAATAAAACTTTAAAATACAGCAATCCGCCATAATGGATTAAACACCAAGAAGCGAATGACGTCACAATTGTTTGTTTTCGAGCTTTGACAATCACACTATTGTTTACCGCACACTGCACAGAGTACATTGGTAATAACAATAGTGACGTCACAAACGACGCCATGACACCGGCGAGCGTTTTGGCGTGAATTTTAAAATTTAAATTTCAAATGCCAGTTTTATCTACCGAAGCTTATTTTTCTGCTGAAATAACATATTTTTGAAAAATAGTAGATACTTCCGAACATAATCTGACCATTTCTCAAAATCAGTCATCATGCCTATTAGCTTATTTCAACTAAACCTATTTTTATTCTTAAAAGCCGGGGGGTAGTTTCGCCATTAATTATTGATGGAAAGTGCCTAGCAGAGGCTAGGCCAGATATCTTAAATGATTATTGTATACCACAGAAACTCCGTTTATCACCAGACATTTTATTTTCGATAACATATTTAAATCATGACAACCAAAACACAACAAGTCACTTTGTGACAGATTACGAATAATAGCCAGTAATAGTCTACAAGAAGTATCAACCTCCAACACGCACCCTTAATCTGCCACATGTGTACGCACCCTTAAGACTAGCAAGTGTACCTACATCCACACTTAAATTGCACCAAGTCACAAGTACCAAAACATGCACAAGTGTGTATGCACCTTTGTACACGAGTGTACACAAATACATTGTACTCGACTGTTCCCATATCTACACCTTACATAAAACCATGGAAAATAAACAAAACAGAGATTACACCATTATAAAAACCTAAACATATTTGTACAATACAAATACAACATATCAAAAACTTAAGTTATACCACTTTCACTACCCGCCCTCTTAATGGGTAATCTCGCTAAAGCTAACTTTATCTTGGGGCCTGACAGAGACTTTGTCAACATATCTGCCAGCATTTCTTGTGAAGACACATATTGTACCTCTACCGCCTCATTGGATATCGCTTCGCGAACAAAGTGAAACCTAATATCGATATGTTTCGTCCTATTATGGTTCATCTTGTTTCTCGCAATATGATGTGCAGACTGATTGTCATTATAAATGACTACAGGTTTGTCGCAACTATCATTTACTAAACTCTTTAACAAACTCCTCAAATAAATCGCTTCCTTTGAAGCTTGGCTAAGACCTATGTACTCTGCCTCTGTAGAGGACAGAGCAACACACCTTTGCTTGCGACTCTCCCACGTTATTAAACTATCGCCTAACATAAACATTAGACCCGTAAAGGATTTCCTATCATATGACCCACCCCAATCCGCATCCACGTAGCTAATAAGTTTTAATCTACCTGACTTTCGGAAAGTAAGCGCAAAATCAGACGTCCCTTTTAAATATCATAACACCCGTTTAGCACACTTAAAGTGAATTTCATCGTAACACGAATTAAACTGTGATAGAACGCTAACGGCATGCGCGATATCTGGCCTACTATTTTGGGCTAAATAGTTCAGACATCCTACCAGATTCTGATATGGCAACCTACAACCGGCATCAGAAGCCTTTTCCAGTCTAAGACCAGCTTCCATGGGGGTAATGACTGGTTTACAATCCGTCATTTTAAATTCCTGCAACACGTTAATAACATACTGTTCTTGATCGAGGTAAATGGTGTTTTCATCCCTCCTAAGTCTCATGCCTAAAACATGTCTAGCTCGACCTAGATCCTTGACCTTGAAATTTTTCAATAACCCGGTCTTCAACTTTTCCTTTTCATTTTTGTGTAAAGAACTACAAAAAATGAAAATATCATCAACATAAATAACAACAACTATTCTATCTTTATCCCCTAACAACTTTTGGTATAAGCAGGGCTCTATCTTTGATTGCTTGAAACCTAAGCTAAGCATCTCTCGGTCAAGTTCATTAAACCAAGCATTTGACGCTTGCTTCAGACCATATAATGACCTATTTAACTTGCAGACCTTTGTCTCCTGACCCTTGACGACAGCACCTACAGGTTGCAACATATAAATATTTTCCTTTAGTTTACCGTAAAGAAAAGCAGCCATTATGTCCCACTGATCTATATCCCAATCATATTCTACAGCTAATGAGAATAAAAGTCGCAAAGTCGAGCTCCTAACCACCGGAGAATAAGTTTCGTTATAGTCTACGCCACGTACCTGAGTAAATCCCTTCGCTACTAGCCTAGCTTTATACTTTGAGACCTTACCATCGCTATCTCGCTTAATCTTAAAGACCCATTTGCATTGTATCGGCTTCTTGTCACTTGGTAAGTCGACTAGCGTCCAGGTCTGGTTCTCCTTCAACGATTGCAGCTCATCGTTCATGGCCTTCTGCCATAGCTCACGATCAGGCCTAGCTAGCGCCTGCTCTACAGTTGTCGGATCGCCGTTAATTGCCGCGAGAGCGTTGATGCACGTACTTGAATAGTCGATCGGCTTCCGTGTACGCAGGTTGTATCTCGGCTCGATACACGTCTCAACACTCGGCTCAGTACTCATTCCAGCGTTTTCAGTACTCACTTCTGAATTCGTAGCGGATTCGGTACTTCCTATATCTGCATCCTGAAAATCATCTTCACTGTTCGAGTGAACATCAGGAGCTACATCCAATATCGCAGATTTAGTTCGTTCCTCCTCTATGGACAAAGGAACAACTGCGTTCTTCGTCACATTCGTACCATCACCAGGAAACACGTTTTCCAAGAACTTAACATCTCTAGCAATAGTTATCTTGCCAGTCTGTAGATTTATCAGTCGGTAACCTTTCGTAAGCTCACAGTAGCCAACAAAAATCAAACCTTCAGTCTTCATGTCGAGCTTTTGCCTTTTCTGCTTCGGTTTCAATGCAAACGCCAAACATCCGAAAACTTTGAAATGACTCAAATTTACTTTCTTACCAGACCAAAATTCTTCAGGTACTTTATTCGTGACCGCCTTTGTAGGGCTTCGATTCTTCAAATATACCGCGGTACATACTGCCTCAGCCCAAAACTTCTTGCTTAGATTCGCCTCACAAAGCAACGTCCTTCCTTTTTCAATGATTGATCTGTTCGCCCTTTCAGCTACGCCATTTTGTTCGGGTGTATACGGAACCGTCGTTTGGTGCTTTATACCAGCTGACTTGAACAATCTGTCGAAGGCATGGTTATAAAATTCAGTACCATTGTCAGATCTGAGGCATTTTATCAACTTACCAGTCTCTTTCTCTACTTCCGCCTTATACTTACAAAATGTGTCGAAAGTCTGACTCTTATTTCTTAAGAAATAAACGTGCGTCTTGCGCGTGTAATCGTCGATAAACAGCAACATGTATACAGAACCAGCAAACGATAGCTCTTCCATTGGACCGCAGATATCCGTGTGTACTAACTCAAGAATCTGTTTTGCTCGTGTGCCTTTGTTTTTGAACGGGCTTTTACATGTCTTACCTTTTATGCATGGAATACATGGCTCAATGCTTTGTTTACTGTCGAATTTCATACCAGTTACCAAATCTCTCAATATCAGCATGTTATTTTGTCCTAAATGCGCCAATCTTCTGTGCCATATGTTTGACAGAGGTTCATTTGACAATGTAGCGTTGACGTAGTTTACGTTTTCATTCAACTTGAAAATTCCGTCAACTTCATTGCACGTCGCAACTATTTGTCCGGTTTTATTCCTGATAGTGCAACCTCCTTTGCCAAAATTAACCGCGAAATCATTCTTAACAAGATCGCTCACTGATATCAAGTTCAAAGATAAACGAGGAACATGTAGAACATTTTTCAATGTGAAATCTTTACTTTCGCTAACTTTTGGCATAGCATTTCCTCTACCTTCAACTGGTATTTCATCTCCATTGGCTACTTTAATTGTCAAGTTACCCTTAACTTTCTGATAGTTACATAACTTTTTCGCATCGTAAGTCATATGGGTTGAGCATCCACTATCTACATACCAATCGCTTTTGACCTTGGTATCCGTCGTACTCATGCACACATTGACTATACCGGCATTCAGCTTCTTACACTCAGCTGCCTTGTGTCCTTCTTTGTGGCATTTGAAGCACTTGCTCACTAGTTTACGAGCATTGTTTTTGGGTGCCTTATTCTGTTTAGAGGCAAGGGCTTGCTCACCAGCTCCAGCTCCAGCTGTTTCAGCTTGTCTATTAGCCTCCTGCAGCAGTTTAGTTTTAATCTGCTCTAAGCTAATATCCTTTCCACTATTATCCACTGCCATTATCATCGGGTTGTAGTCTGATGTTAATCCGGCTAGCAAAATGGAAATGATCCAATCGTCTGAGACTTTCGCGTCTATTGCAGCCAATTGTTGTGCTATGGATAGTACCTTTGAGACGTATTTCTCCATACTCGGAAAGTTTTCCAACTTACATGACCATAATTGACGCTGCAGTGATATACGTCTACCCCAGCCTTTATCTTCGTATGCACCACACAGCTTGTGCCATACCTCATGCGCGGTCTTCAAATTGTAGACATTCGAAAAACATGAATGCTCCAACAGTAGACACATGGTAGTACGCGCCTGTCGATCAGCATCTTTGAGTTCTGCAGTGACTTCCTTGGCTTCTACAGCCACCCACCAGTTTTTACATTTCAGGTAGTTTTGGACTTGGAACTTCCAAACCGCGAAGCCATCTGCACCCACAAGCTTCCTTATTCCAAAAATGGAACCTGACGAGCTCTGGTCATCCGTCATCATCGAAAGTGCGTATTTCCCAATTTTACAATTTACGATATCTGCAATTATCTGGGTCCTGGGCCCATAACCTGATGGAAAGTGCCTAGCAGAGTCCCCGCAGTGGCTAGGCCAGATATCTTAAATGATTATTGTATACCACAGAAACTCCGTTTATCACCAGACATTTTATTTTCGATAACATATTTAAATCATGACAACCAAAACACAACAAGTCACTATGTGATAGATTACGAATAATAGCCAGTAATAGTCTACAAGAAGTATCAACCTCCAACAATTATGCTATTGTGTTGTCATATTGATCGACTTTGTCATGCACTAGTGTCAATAATTGGGCAGAAAAATGACAAGGCACTCTCCCGTCGCCCCGCAAAAATTAGTCGAACGTGATTTCATAATTTTTTCTTACGTTTCATATCCCTCGTTTATTTCAACCAAGTGCAAAAATACAAATCTAGATGATGAGAGAATTAAGTTTATTTTATTCCTGTGGGAACTATTTCATATTTCGGAATAAAAAAAGCCTATGTCCTTCCCCGGGGCAATCTATCTCTTTACCAAATTTCATAAAAATCGGTGGAAAAGATGAGCTGTCAAAGTGTAGCAGACAGACCGACACGCTTTCGCATTTGTAATATTTGAAAAACCTTTAAAGGGAATAAAGTTAAAAATAATCAATAAGGACACCATAACCATTTTCCAGCATGGATTGCTAAGATAAAAAGTTACACATCGATAAATCTGCTCATATCCTGGATTGCGAATTCATATCCGATTTAGTATCTCGATATGATGTGCAAATAGCTTGTTACATGTTGTGTTTTGCAGTCACGAAGCAATGGAGAGTGTTAAAATTTGAATTTTAGGGATAGCCTATAGGGATGATGCCTAAGTCAAAAATAAATTATTTCTTACTGATTATTAAATAGAGGGTCTTCCAAATTAACTAAAATAGACATCCTCGGTTAGTTTTAATTTTGATAACCATTTAAAACTATAGATTAAAGAAAAAAGTATGTTGAAATTTGATGACGTCACATCTATAACTTTCATACAAGTTCCTTAATAGAAGCGCGTTTGTAAGTTTGATAAAGAGTTGCTTATTTGACTAAGTTGTCATCATACTTATTGCGCAAGCGATAAACGTGGTTTAATTTTGTTGACATTCATGTTTTAGAATTTTAATACTTATTTTAGTGAGGACAAGGTTTATGCAATGATAGCCTTGACACCCTGATGTGTGTGAATGAACCTACGAAATTTTCGTGAAAGCGACAGACTGACAAAAAGACAGACGGTAGAAAAAAATTCGCATTTAAAATACATACTATAATAATAAATGCGAAAGTGTGTTTGTCTACCTGCTACGCTTTCACGGCCCATCTTTTCAACCGATTTTGATGAAATTTGGTACAGGGATAGCTTGTATCCAGGGTAAGGACATAGGCTACTTTTTATCCCGGAAAATTAAAGAGTTCACGCGGAAATCAAACAATCTTAACCCACGCTGACGAAGTCACGGGCATCATCTAGTCATGTAATATTATAGTGTGGAACAAAAGAAGTTATTTTTTTATTCAAAAGTTCCGAACAAAGCCTTTTTTTTATTATACAGGCTAGCGCTTGGCTGCAATCAGACTTGCTTGCAAGTGGTGATGCAGCCTAAGGTGGAGCGCGCTTGCCTAGAAGATGCACTATTCACTCTGGATTTGAAGGTACCTATATCAAAAGAGGAGGAGAAAACGGAAGCCGGAAGGGCATTCCATATCCTGGCGGTTCTAAATAGAAACGAGGAAGCAAATCGCTTCGTACGAGTCCGCGGAATTTCGACTGCTAAGGGACAGACCTTGTCGATGCCTTGCGGTTCGATAATAAAAAGGTGACGGAGGAACCAGGTCGAATAGTTCTTGAGCACACTCTCCGAAATATATCCTGTAGAATACCGACAGACAGGCAACTTTGTGCCGATCTTCTAAGATTTGCAGCTTCGAACTGACCAGCGCTTTGTTACCAATAAGTGTCCTGGCGCGACGATCGACCGAATCCAATACATCAAGCTGGTACTTGACAGAGCCATTTATGGGATTTTTCCCGGCTTGGCAGAGCCATTTATGGGATGACTCTGCCAAGCCGGAAAATCAGCTGACTTCATATAATACCGACTCTGTAATATTCTGGCTCGGTGTAGAATACTTTGGCGATTCAATTTCCTACAACATTGATATGTTGCCGCTCGTAGACTAATGTGACTTAAATGTGTTTGCAGAGTGTTTTGGTATCATACAAATCCATACTAATATTATAAATGCGAAAGTGTGTTTGTTTGTTGGTTTGCCTTTCAATCACGCTGCAACAGAGCGAAGGAGCGACGTGATTTTTTGCATGGATATAGTTGAGGACTTGCAGAGTGACAAAGGCTTTTTATCCCGGAAAATTGAGAAGTTCTCGTGAAAATAAAAAAAACTTGTTCCACGCTGACGAAGTCGCGGGCATCAGCTAGTGTTAATTATTTTAGTACTAGCCCGCGACTTCGTCTGCATGGTTTGAGGGTTTTGGTTCCCGCGGGAAATCCTTAATTTTTCGGGATAAAAAGTAGCCCGTGTGCTACTCCAGACTGTGCCAAATTTCAGCCAGATCCGTTCAGCCATTGAGGAGTGATTGAGTAACAAACATCCATACATCCATACATACATCCATACATTCATCCATCCATACATCCATCCAAACTTTCGTATAAGTACACTGAAAAAATTTGATTTTAACAAAGGACCTTTTTGGCTCGGTTAAAAGCAAATCGGCATATTTTAACTATGACTTATCTAAAAACGCCAAGTAAACTTGGTATTTAATAGACATGTGCATATTGTTAAATGTTCTTGGTTAGTAACAACTAAAAAATTAATAATTTGTAATTAACATAATTGGTAAATCCAAACACTTTCGAACTTGATACAAAACTAATGAGTGGTTTTGTTAATTCTTATTAAGTATTTTGTTAAATTCTAAACTAGCATTTATATCGGTTGATTTTTACTAACACCCTTATTTAAAAACAAATAAGTTGCATTATTACTACACGCGCGCTCCAGTTATTGTGAAGTTAAGTGAAGCCATCTGCCATCAGCCATTTTGTTTTCTGCATCAGCAATCAGCATTTATACACGGTTAATGGAGTAATGGACGAAGACGTACAAAACTTGCTAGTAGCATGGAAACTCCAGGACTACATAGAGATATTCAAAGGTAAAAGTTAATTGTTTGTTTTAAGTAGGTAGGTTTTGTTTGTTTTTCGCCGGCATGTCATGACACGATCCTTAGCTCAATGCAAAAATGCCATGTGCCATTTTTGCAAGATCATGTCATGACACAATACCTAGGCATAGAAATATTCAAAGGTAAAAGTTAATTGTTTGTTATAGGTAGGTTTTGTTTGTGTTTTGCCGGCATGTCATGACACGATCCTTAGCTCAATGCAAAAATCCCATGTGCCATTTTTGCAAGATCATGTCATGACACAATACCTAGGCATAGAAATATTCAAAGGTAAAAGTTATTTGTTTGTTAAGGTAGGTAGGTAGGCGTGTTATGACATGATCATATCTCAATGCAAAAATGGTGCGTGTTTGGTAAAACTTCACATTTTTATCTTAGCATTTGGGATTATGCCATCAAAACTACGTTGCAAAATTGGCCACATACCTAAATGAGGATTTGGCATCATAATTTGTAATTTCGAATTATGAACTTAGGTACAACAATGTTTTTATTAAATTAACAATGCTAATTAATTAATTTATTCATCATAATCAGCCAAAAGACTTCCACTGCTGGACAATAAACTTCAGGGGAGATGTTAACTCTTTTACGATTTTTGGGAATAATGATTGGAGATTTCGTGAGACTATATTTGGAAATTATATGAACAAATATTACTGTATCTACCTATTAAATTGGTTGGGAATACCGAGTAACACTGCTGTGACTACCGAGTAGGTTGGTTGTAGTTACCTATTAAATTGGTTGAGAATACTGAGTAACACTGCTGTGACTACCGAGTAGGTTGGTTGTAGTTACCGATTAAATTGGTTGGGAATACTGAGTAACACTGCTGTGCCTACCGAGTAGGTTGGTTGTAGTTACCTATTGAATTGGTTGAGAATACTGAGTAACACTGCTGTGCCTACCGAGTAGGTTGGTTGTAGTTACCTATTAAATTGGTTGAGAATACTAAGTAACACTGCTGTAACTACCGAGTAGGTCGGTTGTAGTTACCGATTAAATTGGTTGGGAATACTGAGTAATACTGCTTTAACTATCGAGTAGGTTGGTTGTAGTTACCATTTGTTTTTAACTAATTCTAACGGTTAATACTTGACAAGTAGTGGCTGCAAAGTTGACGTATTTGTTTTTAACTGCAAACTTTGCAGGTGCTATATTGACAAACATGCTGGGTCATTTTTAGCAGTATTTCATGTATTTTTAACCCTCACGTTTTTTCAGTGTAGATGCTTTATTATGCTGCTCATTCTCAAGTATTCGAAATACGAACAAATTGTGTCTGTTTGTGTCTGTCTGTCCATCTGTCTAAAGGAAAATATTGTGAGAAAAGTTACCTAAATTATAGTTAGGTTCCGACAATGTTATCAAAGCTGTTTGAAGCATCCACATCTGCACTGGACCACTGGTGAGTTGTGGCCTAAATTCTCCTCAAATCGAGAGGAAAACCTTGCTATTCAGATGAAGTCTTTGACTGAATCTGTTGACAATCAAGTGCAAAAATTATGCAAACTTTTAGTGAGGTAAGTTCATTTTCAGAAAAACCGGTCCCGGGTTCGATCCTTGGTAGGGTCAATTTGGGAATTTATAATTTTTTCGAAATTTCCCGAAAAAAAAATTACAAATTCCCAAATTGACCCTGCCGGGAATTGAACTCGGGACCTCGTTAAGACAACAGCCCTCAACATGCGCCAGGGAGGTCGTCAAATACGGATAACATACAATACCATATCGTTTATATGTAAATGATGTCATGTCAGAATTAGCCTGCCGCTATTCGATTCTAAGTTGATCGAACTGCGTTATAGGGAGCCGGGGGAACGTCCCGAATCTCACGTATTTGATCGTTCGCCTCTTGCTCTGCCTGCTACGTATTATATGTACATGTGACACCATATATCTGAAGAGATGTTATAACCCACAAAATTGATAAATGTTTACTGTGAAATATAGTCGACAAGACGTATATGCTGTGTTTATTTAAAAGCTATTGACGCCGTGTGTGGCAATAACATTATTAGTGTTCAACACTCTTAGAGAAATCATTTCTTTTATTGCATAAAACATAAAACCCAGCTCAGCTGTTTTGATACTAGAAATAGGCTTAGCTCAGCCCATAGTCCTACTAAGTAATAGTCGAGCTCGCAGAAACGCGAACGTCTCGTATCTCACGTATTTGACCTGCTACATATTAGTCCAGAATAGTACGTTGGTATTAGTGCAGTACACGTGGCACCACAATCGGAAGAGATGATATTACCCTCAGAAGTTAAAAAAGACAAGGTACTCTTTTAGCACATGATTGGCCATAAATTTCATTTTATTATTAAGCAAAATATGAAACCCGCGACTTCGTCCATATGAATTAAAGTGTGATTTTCGTTAAAGTTAAACTCTTCAACCTTTGGTAAGTCTCGGTAAGTTAGGCATGGCTTTGAATAAAATTAAACCCACGTGGAATATATCTTGGGCTAAGACCAGTAATAAAATGACAATAATGTATTATTTTAAGGGGTAATAAATAACAGCTCCACATCTATATAATGATCGGATCACAATGTGTACAAATCAAATAGGTGTATCATGCAATCAACAATTTCAAGATATTTGCGCTCCGATTCAGGCCGGCCTTACCCGTCTGTCTGTGGCGAGCCATCCATGGCATTTTCTTGCTATTATATTGCTAAGACGCCTTGCATACACCGGCGATGTTTGTCCAGAAATTCTGAGTTGACTCCAAATATCTAATACCTACGAGCAATTCTTGTATATATATACATATATATATAATCAGAATATCTGAAACGGTAGCGGCTTAAAATACCAGAAATAAAACAAAACTGGGATCAAATAAGTATGCACTTGTACAATGTCCAAAACAAAATGCTCAATGTTTTTATTTCGTCCCGGACTGTACGCCGGACTGAAGTTCAGGGCGTGGAGAGGGTCACTTGAATCGAGTACATTAGCCTAACGAGCTAGTTATGGGATGCAGTAGTCTTGTTGAAAAGTACTGTAAAAACATTATGGCGACAACCAGTGGCGTGCAGTTCATAGAGGCATAACAGCACTGCTTACCCAAATACGTCAATGCTTATTTCATTATAACAGTCTGTAAATAGGCTTTCTGACTAACTAATGCCTACCCTAGCTTCAAACCCTGTGCATGCCTCTGGCGACAACTGTACATTCGGACAAGTAGTAGACGGGAGAATAAATTCTACCAACGTAGTAACTCGTAAAGGAATATTTTTTATCTACAGTATTTATTTTTATGCATTCATTTTTTTAATATTTACAGATCAGAAGATATATTTGATTGAGTGTTTTTATTATACTGTGCGATACGAATCTTTGTAAAAGAAACATTTTTAGAAAGTATAAAAATAATGCAATGAACATTTCTTCTGAGCCATTGAAATCAATATTCTGAAAACAAATTAAGTTTTCAAAAATGGCTCGTTCGGAATAGCTAATCTAGTGCTTATAGCGAAAACACACTCTATAGCGTACCTTCTTATCTTGTGCGGATCATAATACGTCACGCTACGTGTATAAATCGCGCAGCACGCTACCTACATACAATATTCCGAAGAAAAACTTATAGTCTAGGCAATGGGGCGGTCTATTGTATGGCCCCACATTAAATTCTCAGTCAATGAAACTGGACTGTGTTTTACTATTGGATGATCCAAAACTTACACAAAAATATCCAACAAAAAAAACATCCGGAAGTTAGTTAGTTATTGCCTAAAACTAAATATTTGTGACTGAATATTTTCTCGATTTCTTTTTAAAATAATATTAGGTAGTATATTTACACTCAAAACCGAAATATCAAATGAAATAATCATGCATAACATTGATATTTAAACCGATTTTATTATCAAATCTAAACTGCGTTTACGCGATAATTTACCTTCCTGCTTTAACAATTGAGTATAACATATAAAACCTTACTTCCTCTCTAATTTAATTATTTTTTTTCTATATTATTGTTGGGGTCAACTAATTTTATTGCCTTGACTATAAAATATCTTTTCTGGAATGGCTAATCTAGTGCTTAGACCCAAAATACACTTAGCGTATCTTTTGCCTATAATTATTATACGATTCGATCGAGTAAATGCACACTTGCTGTATTATATTAAATTCGGTGTATTTATAGCTTCTACAGCATTTTGCTACACATATTATGGGCAGTAAGTAGTATGAACTCAGTATGTTTCTGCCTTAAGGCACATGCAGTTCGTTGATCTCAACTTTATACGCTTCAATTTAATCTTCTACATTAATTATAATTAATAATGTTACGTAAACCCCTGGTATACTCTACGAAATAGCCACTTTAATAACCTAAACTATAATATGTGTTGTAATTTATATCAAAATAATGACAGTAATGCCACCTATGTATATCATGTGATAAACTGCGCATTAATGCTTTGCATTCATTGATTACTCCATGTCTATGGATAACTTCATAGTTTTAATTGACCTGAATAAATGCTCTTTTTCACTTCCGCTGCGAGCCTTCTAGCAAGCAAACGTGTTTCATTTTAATAACAGGTTATGAGGCTCAGTTTTAAAAGTTTTAAAGGCTCAGTTTAATTTTTTTTTGATAGTTTGTTTTTTCTCAGAATTAGTCATAGTGTTAGATTTAATCTTGTGGCTGGAGAAAAATGTCAAACGCGACGGCCAACTACGTTGCAAACGTTCCAAAGTTGCTTGGACGTCAAAACTACAACGAGTGGGTGTTTGCTGCCGAAAATTTCCTCATTCTAGAGGGAACGCAGCAATACGTCAAAAAAGAGCCAGGAAGTACCGGAACAGAAGTTGCCGATGATCAAAGAGCCAAGGCAAAGTTGATCATGACGATTGATCCGGCATTGTATGTCCACGTGAGGGATGTGAAAACGACTTCGCAGCTGTGGAATAAGCTCAAGTCATTGTTTGATGATTCGGGTTTCACAAGAATAAGTTTACTACGGAACCTCATATCGATTCGTTTGGAAAATTGCAGTTCCATGACTTCGTATGTGACACAGATTGTAGAAACTGGACAAAAACTAAGTGGAACGGGTTTTAAAATTAATGATGAGTGGATCGGATCACTTCTTTTGGCAGGATTACCTGAAAAATATGCGCCAATGATAATGGCCATCGAACATTCCGGAATGAACATCACGGCGGATTCCATTAAAACAAAATTATTGGACATGGAAGTGCCAAAGAATGGAAACGGGAACGAGAATGAGACAGAAAGTGCATTCGCTAGTTCGTACCAACATAAGAAAAAGAACAAGTCTACAGTCTATGGTTCGAATGGTTCGACTTTAAATAAAAATGGCGATCTAAAAGCTAATAGGACGCCGACGAATTCTAAGATGTCGATAAAATGTTATAGATGTAAACAAACAGGCCATTACAAAAATCAGTGCCAGAATAACACCGGTAATTCGAATTCGCGAAAGCAGACGAATGCATTTAGCGCTGTGTTCTTGAGTGGAGTTTTCAACAAGTGCGACTGGTATGTCGACTCCGGCGCTAGTGCGCATCTCACAGCAAATGAGTCATGGCTGAAAAACGTGTCGTACGAACCGAAAATTAGTGAAATAATTGTCGCTAACAAGAATAGTGTTCCAGTGTTGTGCACAGGTGACGTGCAGATAACAACATGTACGAAGGATGGCGAGTACGATGTACTAGTGGAAAACGTTTTTTGTGTTCCAAACATAACCACAAATTTGTTGTCTGTAAGCCAGTTAATAAGTAAAGGGAATAAAGTGTCGTTCAGAGATGATATTTGCTGCATATATAACAAGAAAAGTGAATTGGTAGCTACTGCATCCTTAGTCAATGGTGTTTACAAGTTGAATTTACCTAAAATTGCTACAATGGCAGTGTCCGCTGAAACTTGGCATCGACGCCTAGGACATTTAAACAATAGCTATTTACACAAAATGCAGAGTGCAGTAGAAGGTGTTAGTTTTGATGTTCAAACTGACATTAGTAAATCTACATGTACAGTGTGCTGCGAGGGAAAGCAATGTCGTTTGCCTTTCCCGAAAGAAGGCAACAGGAGTGATACACTGCTACATATAGTGCATACAGACATTGCAGGCCCCATGGAGACTACGTCTATTGGTGGTTCAAAATATTATTTGATATTTGTTGACGACTGCAGCCGAATGACATTCATATATTTTCTAAAACATAAGAATGAAGCTTTAAAATATTTGAAAGAATTTAAGGCTGAAGTGGAAAATCAGATAAATTCCAGAATAAAAATCCTAAGGAGTGACAACGGTGGAGAATTTTGTAATTCTGAATTTGAACAATTCCTTAAGGTGAATGGGATACACCATCAAAGAACCAACCCTTACACACCAGAGCAGAACGGCCTGTGTGAAAGAGTTAACAGGACCATAGTAGAAAAGGCTAGATGCCTGTTATTTGATGCGAAGATGAATAAAAGTTTTTGGGCAGAAGCTGTGAATACAGCAGTGTATTTAAAAAATAGGTCAATAACATCTGGTTTAGACAAAACACCATATGAAATGTGGCATGGTAAGAAACCTGATTTGAGCCACATTAGATTATTTGGAAGCCGGGTGATGGTCCATATCCCTAAAGAGAAAAGATTAAAGTGGGACAAAAAGGCAAAAGAAACTATACTAGTGGGATATTCAGAGCATGTGAAAGGATACCGTGTGTATGACCCGCTTAAGAAGACAGTTATGATCAGCAGAGATGTAGTTGTGATGGAAGAAAAGACAGGTGTCAGGAATGCAGATGAGGAGTCTACTGTCTGGATTCAGACTGAACCTGAAAACAAAGCTGAAGGGTGTATAGATTCAGTGGGGGAGCCTTCCTCGAATACCCAGAATTCTCAGCTGGATTGTTCATCAGACTCATCATCATCATACGCGGATGGAGAAGATGGTGATATTACAATAGTTACACCGGAAACTTCAGAAAAGACAGACAGTCCGGAAGCTAAAAATTCACTTGCAATGGAGCAAGAACAGAGGACTAAGCGAGAGAGAAAATTAGTCCAGAGATATGGGTACACTAACGCTTGCATTGACAATTTAAACATCGATGAACTTTCATTAAAAGACGCCTTACATGGACCAGAGAAAGAGCACTGGCTAGCAGCAGTAAAGGATGAGCTGGCAAGCTTTGAGCAAAATGGTGCATGGGAACTAGTCAGTGCACCAAATAACAGCAGTGTAGTGCAGTGCAAGTGGGTGTTAAAAAGGAAATATGATAGTGATAACAAAGTCCGTTATAGGGCTAGATTAGTGGCTAAAGGTTTCACACAACAACGCGGTGTAGACTATGATGAGACATTTTCCCCAGTGGTAAGGCATACCACATTAAGACTATTATTTGCTTTATCTGTTCAATTAGATTTTAATATTACACACTTAGATGTTACCACTGCTTTCCTGAACGGTTTTCTTGAGGAAACTATTTATATGGAGAAACCAGAAGGGTTTAGTTCTCCAAATAGTGAAGGTAAAGTACTTAGGTTGAAGCGTGCCATTTATGGACTTAAGCAATCCTCAAGAGCTTGGTACAGGAGGGTGGATGAGTGTTTAATTAGTGATTGTTATAATAGGTCTAAGTTAGAGCCATGTTTGTATGTAAAACAGAAAAATAACTTAAGAACAATTGTGGCATTGTATGTAGATGACTTCTTTATATTTTCTAATGATTTAAAGGAAACTGATCATTTAAAGATGATTTTATCTTCACAATTTAAGTTGAAAGACCTAGGGCAAGTAAAACAATGCCTAGGAATGAATATAAATATTGATAAACAAAATGGTATAATATGTTTGAGTCAAGAGAGTTACATAGATCAGCTGTTACATAAATTTAACATGACTGAATGTAAAGTTAGTCTAACTCCTATGGAAGAGAGGTTAAATCTTGATAAATCTAGTGATAAAATATGTGAAAATGTTCCCTATCAGAAACTTATTGGCAGTTTAATGTATTTATCAGTCTTGACTAGGCCAGACATTACATTTTCAGTCAGTTACTTAAGTCAATTTAATAATTGTTACACTAATGAACATTGGCTATATGCTAAAAGAGTGTTAAAATATTTGAAGAAAACTAAAAGTTTTGGGTTAAAATATTCTAGGAGTGGTAACAAAGAGTTAAAGGGTTTTGTTGATGCAGATTGGGCTAGCAATCACATTGATAGAAAGTCATATACAGGCTTGTGTTTTGTTATGTCTGGGTGCGCTGTTTCATGGGAAACAAAGAAACAAAGAACTGTGGCTCTGTCAAGCACGGAGGCGGAGTACATGGGTCTTGCTGAGGCATGTAGAGAAGCAATATACCTACGTGGTTTGTTGAAGGATATTATAGTAGAGTCATATTATACAGTAAACATTTATAATGATAATCAGAGTTCTTTGAAGTTATCCTACAATAATGTGTGTCATAAGCGTACAAAGCACATAGATGTGCGATATCATTTCACTAGGGAATGTATCTCAAATAAAATTGTTAATCTGAATTATTTGCAGACAAATGATATGCCTGCTGATTTGATGACTAAAGCCTTGAACAGTATTAAACATTATAAATTTATGAATTATTTAGGCATACATTGTCTGAGCAAGTATTGTTAGATAAGTTATTTTTTTTATTTCTTATTTTGATATAGTGGGGGTGTTGTAATTTATATCAAAATAATGACAGTAATGCCACCTATGTATATCATGTGATAAACTGCGCATTAATGCTTTGCATTCATTGATTACTCCATGTCTATGGATAACTTCATAGTTTTAATTGACCTGAATAAATGCTCTTTTTCACTTCCGCTGCGAGCCTTCTAGCAAGCAAACGTGTTTCATTTTAATAACAATATGAACACTAAATTTGATAGAAAATCCTAATAACCTGGAGTACACAATCATGTAGTTGCCCCGCTCGTGACCTACCAAGACCGTATGAGTAGTAAGAGCCACTGCACACGCACGATTATATTAACATCATGGTTTCGGACTTCGGTTTTATAGCAGTAATGTCTGTTCTCCTGCGGATGTCTAGATTTTAGATCCTTCGTAGAAACTCTCAAGTTTCTTGAACTAGAACATTCGACTGTCTCATCAAAACAAAAAGTCAAAATCTGTAAATTTTTTGCACAAAGGATCAGGAATCAGCCTGACTGTCCAGCGTGGAAATACAGCCAGCATTCTTGTCACCATTCCATATGGGCATGATTTATAATATAGTAATTAGGTAAGACTAGCTAGTTTTAAGTTTTATTGTACTTTTTCAATAAATAAATAATAAAAGCTGTAGGTATATTCAAAGTAGTAGGTGCTACGTACACTACGCCTGGTAATATTACAACACACTGTATTCACTTCGAATATCACTGTTGTCCATGTTTCCATTTAGTTATAGGCTTTATGGAAAGCGATAAGAAAAATGATAAGTTTGTTTGAGCATTTGTAGTTTCTCGAGAAAGATCAGACTGATTTTACTCACAGAGGAACCTTGATTGGATCCAGTCCGTCAGTAAAGTAAAATTTCGCTATGAAATTTGACAGTAAGTAGCGTAAAATCCAAGCAAAAAGGAGAGTAAGCGTAGTGAGCGCTAATTTTTTTAAACCGCCAACCAACCACGTGGTTTTCTACTTTTCTATTAAGTCCTTTATCTGCTGATTGCTATTGCTATTTGTATAAGATTCGAATTTAATTGACATCACCGACTGTGCCGTTTTGTTGTAAGTGAGAGCGATAATATTTGGCAATAATTATGTTAAGTCCAGTTTCACAGATGGGAGGCACTCTAACGGGCCATAAAATTAATCTTAATATAACAATTGCTTATGAGCTTTCAACAAGTTACCTTAATACACAATATAATCATGCAAGTATTACTGGTGCAACATAAAATAATGGTGCAATATACTTTATGGCTCCCGAGTTTTAGCTAGGTAGGTAAATACATTTTACACTAATTTAAAAAAAAAACCATCAAGGCACACCCGCTAAGCCGAAGCGATGCGTCTTTCTTGGTAAGTATTTACCAGGATTTTTTTTTTGGATTGAGTATACGTGGTTGCTACAGCGTCGTAGGAGGGTTGAGCGCTATAGGCATCGCCGAGAAATGAGCCCGAGGGCTCGAAGACATTGGAGGGCAACGTCTTCCAAAAGGTCGCCCCCTTCGAGTCTCGGACCACGGCTTAGAATGACGTTGGCATGTTGAACCCACGTTCAGGTGACGTAAGAAATTGGGGAAATGAAAGAGTGGACTTTAAATTATGGTTTTAAGGTGGCATACGGCAAGCTCAGGTTCATTCAAGCATGTATCGTTCACTCTGGTGTCGTCGACGTATTTTTTTCCAGAATAATAATATGGATTTCAACGGTATATGACGCTCATAGATCTAACTCTAAGTGCTTTTGAAACATACTTCACTCCTCTCCACTCTTTCTATTTCTGCTGGTCACTAACCGGGTGACCGATATTTTTATAATACCTTGCTTTATCAAATCACATATTTAAACAATAAGTATACTACAGTAGGTTTGTATGAGAAGGTAGGTTACAATCAGGTCCACAGTTCAATAGCCATCCATAGGCGATCCTGAAATAAACTAGGCCCACATCCACCTCAGATTATCTCGGGTTTCTCACACATTGTCGTTTCGCCATTTGTTTAAATTACATTAGCATGTGCATGCTTTGTTTGATCCTGTTACCCATTACAAGATATAGAATATTTAAAATATTTTGAGTTTCACTTGCACCTTCAAGTTCTGCTAATATGCCCGACATTATAGAAATAAAATAATGTAGTTGTAAGATAGGTTTTGCTATTAGTTTTGCTGTATCGGATAATGCCCTGACTAACATTTTCAGGAAAGATATCTGCATACTAACTGCTCAATTTTCTTCGCCTACAACTCAATTGTTACAGTCATTCATCCATGCTATAATATAAGCAGTAAAAACTAAGCAGGGAAAACAAATACTTTAAAGGAGCTCTAAATAAATACGCGTGTGCGCAATTTTATGTATATCACTCACACATTAGGTCCTATCTACTATAGGCGCTATTTTAGAAGCTACATTAAAATCGCTTGGTGCATTCAGTGTGATATTGCGTTTATTGTTTGTGTCCAATGACGCGCGTGGGTGAACTATCTTGCGTGTGTGCAGATTAAATTGCATTAACACAAAATACTCTCACATTAGGTCCTATCTGCTATATCCGCTATTTTAGAAGCTACAGCAAAATCGCTTGGTACTTGAAGTGTGTCACTAGCTTTATTGTTTGTGTCCAATGACGCGCGTGGGTGAACCGTGATGCGTTTGCGCAGATTAAATTGCATTAACACAATATACTCACACATTAGGCGCTATCTGCTAACGCGCTATTTTAAGAACAACCAATGTTGTGTTTTACTTTGTTACAACTCTGACAAATAGCGCATTGTGTTTTATAGGCGATAAATAGTCTATTTGCATTTTTTTCTTTTTGTTGTTTCACTGACTGTGTTTCTATTTGAAGTTAGAAATTCTATTTAAAAAAACGAGGGATACGAGAAAATGTTTTATATTGTACCTATTTGATCTGCTGATCGAGAGTAAAGTTAAATTAATTAAATAGATAGAACCGTATTTCAAGTAACAAACACTCATTTAATCTGAACTAATTGTATTGACTAAGATTCTAAAATATAATATTATAAAACATATATATCTGATATATATTTCAAAAAATCTTTTATTTCATTTTCTGAACTTGCCATCCAATTGAAGAATATATATATTATATTACATATATATATATATATATATATAATAAATATATAGTATTTTGTGATATAATTTTGTCTTCTCTTATTAAGGTATAAAGTATAGGTAAGGTAAAAAATATATGTTATAATAAAAACATGATTATAACATATTATAACATGATATCCCATATATTACATGATAAGATATAACATATTATATGTTATATCTTTCAATCTACAAAATATAAAGATAAACCTACGAAATGGCATAACATCGAAATTATGATTAAGCTCCCTACTTTAACGCGGAAGCTTTTGCGTGTAAAAATAAGTAGGACTTAGACATAAAACCTAATTGCGAAAAAAAATCACATCATAAGCCAATTCTAAAGGACGCGTATTAATTTTTTTTGCTGCGGCGACCCCGTTGCAATTGGTCAGAGAGGTCATATTGTACTAGAGGCTATAATATCCCGCAAAACCCGTTTACAAGAGGAATGGACGTGCTCGGTACACCGGAGCTGTTTTACTCTGTCAGTCAATTATATCGTTTTCTTTATCACGCCATGACGCAAGTGTGGTATGAGTCAGAATATATTACTTGAAATGAGTATTTATAGTAATATATTCATAAGGGCCATTTTAGCTAAAAATGGCACTGAGTGGCTAATGTCATCTGATCTTCTAGCCTCAGTAGCAACGAAAGAAACGTTGTTTAAAGAAGTAGCTGAAGTTTCTCTTCGGCAGCTGTGTTTTAAACAGTTTCGTTTTCATACTTTAGCCATGAAAGCTGTAGTGAAAATGCTAAATATTTGACGCTCAACTGCTAGCAAGAAGCGCGATCACTCAGTTATGCGTTTGGTCCGGTTACGTGATGACTGTTTGTATGATTAGATGCTAGCGTTTTTTGTTTCAAATAATGATGGAGGTCTGTATATCTATGTTCAATTACTCAATGGAACCGGTTATAAAAATGGATCACTAATTAAGAAACATTTTGCACGGCCGTGCATCGGGTTAGAGGCCTAGCCGACGGTCCTATAGCGAATTTTCATTTTTTCGCAGTTTTGAGTTATGAATTTTTAATGAGATCGCGAGAGAGATTACGAGTCAGAAAGTCATTTCCCGGTAAAGGAGGAATAAAAAAGATGGCAGTACTGTTGTTAGAGGCGGGCCATAAAAAGCGCTGTGTCTGTACAAAAAACGGTGAAAAAAACAAAAACTGCACCCGTTGTGGATGAGGCGGTCGTTTTCATGTTCTTGTTTGTTTGTTTTGATGTAATTACGCGTGTTTTGTGGCCACGTTTCCGTTTCTATCTACAAGTTCTTGAGTGCAATCCACATTTCGTTTGCGGGTGCCGGGTTGTGTGTTTTGCCGGATTTCTGTTTTCTTTTATTTTTGGGATTGCGAGTAGAGCAACAATTTAACTGTATTTATTTAACAGAAAGGGATTTTTGGGATATGCGAGGTGATTACGCGGCCAAGATATTAAAATGAACCTCAAAATATAGTTTTCCTGCAGTCAAAAAATATAATAGTGATACGTAATGAAAACAAGTGGTTAAGAATATTCGATATAACTAACAACGAAGAGGATATTCGTCTATTTATCATCCAATTCCGTTATTTTGGATTAGGTTTCCCGTAGAAATTAGTGGAATTTCCGGAATAAATACTAGTCTTCCTGGCCGGGATGTTACAGATGGGCCATGAAAACGTAGCAGTCAGACAAACAGGCGACCTATATTTGACGTCTTCTCTGGCGCTCTGGCGCAGTAACGAGATCTTAACTCTGTATCGAGTTGGTACTTGGCGGACGTAGGGTATTATGTGCAATATGCCATAGATGCGATTAGAATGACAAAACAAAACTTTAAATTATAAGCACCACTGATTCGCGCATCACTCGCTACGCTTCTGCCCTGTTTAATTTTTTTTTTTTTAATATAAATTTAGTGAGCTCGTTACATTGCGTCCAGTGCTGAGCATCATTACAGCAGACAAAATTCACGTCGTTTCTTCTGTACTGAAACTATAATAAATTTCGGTAAATTCATGTTAAGTATATCGAGTTCACTAGGACATTCATTAATATTGTTCTAACAGAACTTAAGGCACGTCTTGTAGTTTTAAATACCTCAAAAGGTAAAGAAAATAGCATATTGGCTCCTAAGACTAAGCTCAATTATGACGCTGTCTAAGTTTACGCACTTAAACCTGCTTGGGCTGCAGGCATATCCATTTTTGGAGTTTAAACTCCTCTTGAATCGATTTTCACACACATATGAGCCCGGGGTATGGAAATGTTGGAAATGTGTGGGGAGTAAAATCAAACTTTCTCCGTTAGGTTATTGACTTTATGTTTCTATGGTAACACTTGTTCATGTTTCCATGACTATGTGATGTATTTTGATGAATATAAATTATATAATTAATATAAATAAATGTATCAAGTATACATAAAATTTCAATTCAAAACGTTGTTTTTAAGTACTGGATAACCACAACTCATAATATAGCTGGTGTACCTAGAATACTCAATAATCAATTTATATATTCCATATAGTACATATAAAGTGTCTCTCAACGTCATATTTTGACTCTACCACCGGTTCCGAAAGGAAATTCTACTGAGAGCCGCCAAGCAATGACCGAACACACTCCAATTTTTTTAATGTTTTACTATAGTTACTATAGTTTTACTATTTTTAATATAGGCACTACACGAGTACATAAAAAGAACCTTCAGCGAGCAGTCTAAAATATTTTAACAATTTTAAACTTACCTTATGGTTTGAAGAAATAATTTTTATACTTAAAGTATCCATTTTAAACTTGCTAATTAGAATCTACATCTCAAGTAGGCGTAGACCTTTGTCTACCCCTACTTCAGATGCATGGAGCGGCGCGACATGTAGCGGCAAATACTATTTATATGAGTTTGTACTAGGGCCATAGTGTCAACGCATAAAGCCATATTGTTTCATTATTGTTGAATTTGGTTTTTGAGTAATAATGCTTAAGTTTTGCTTTAGGTGTTGGGAATATGACCCCAGGGCCGTGTCGAGTCTTCGGCGTATGTTCTTTGAGAGTTCCCGGAGATTCCCATTATGCCCAGAGGATGGCCACCGAGGGGGTTTTGTGGGTAAAAATCCCACATCACCTGCACTCTCCCCTCTCAGATCAGGTATCTTCAGAAGATTTCCCCCTCAAAAAAAAAAAAAAGAAAGGGCCATGTCGCGTCGCTTAAGTGAGCCCAGCTCCATACAACCTCATAGGTAGCAAGAATACTTGCCTCTACGTGCCGCGCCGCTCCTTTGTAGTGGGGCTAGACCTTTACCCCTCCATACCCAGACGGGGACGTGTCGTTTGCCCCGCGGTGGGAGATTATGCTACCCCGTGATTAGATCCTACCCTTTGGTTAAACCATATGTCGCTGGGCTTTACGAGTTTGCTGAATTACAAATGTACGAGTATAATTTTGTTGAGGTGTGTACTATTTATGGCATATTATTTGCTCACGTCTTTTGCTCAGTTAAAATACGGTTAATTTAAGTTAGTATGCTGTGCTACAGTATTTTATATCACAGTCAATCGTGATAATACTGGGCACAAGACTCTTCTCAGAATAAAACAAAGGTTTAAACCATTTAAACCAATTTACCACTAACCTGTAGCAAGGTTAGTAGATTTCACATACCTTAAAACATTAATGAAGAATTCTTGAGCACACGACGGCCTGCCAAAAAACGAACTAAAATGGTTAAAATCTAAATTAATCTAGTTAAATTAGAATGTTATTCACATTTTTATTAAATGATATTTTTTTGTGAATCACTGATTATTGAACTATAGTGTTATATATTTTTGGAATCTACTCATCATTTTCTAGGTGATAATTATATAGTTATTCTTATTTTCGAATTTTTTTTCAACTTTAGTCTTTAATGCGGGACCATGGTCACCCCATCAATTTTTTTTTAAATTTACTAGCCTATGTCACTCGGAATAAGCTAGGGATTCTAACTCATTTATCAAAATCAGTTCAGGCGTTTAGAAGTAATGTGGAATATACAAACTCACATACATACATACATACATACATGAACCCTGAAAACAATATACACCTTTTTTCACGCAGTCGTATAAAAAGAGCAACCACCGAGTTTCTTGCTGATTCTTCTCGGTAGGAATGCCATTCCGAACCAGTGATTCAAAAGTTTTTCATTCACTTGACGATTCAAAAGTTTATTTGAATAAAAAACATTTGAATTTGAATTTGAATTTATTATATATTATAGGTAGATTTACTAATACTATACAGCGTTAAATCGACAAAAAATAATGTAACACCACAGTCTGCATAGCAATTCTTTAAATATTCAACAATCATTCGGCGTAGATAATTAAATAAACCCCTATTAACTTTAACCTAACACGATACTAAACACGTATAAAAGCAATTATGCATTTACTGTGCAGCCACGGACTGAATGGATTATGAGTGTCGTACATGACTTAAATGAATAGCCGGATCGCGCCATCCGTCATGTGGATAAGGCATCTTGTGGATATTCCAATGAATAGTATATTGTGTGCCTTTTTCTTTTTTTTTAATTGTATAGGCTAGCGCTTGGCTGCAATCAGACTTGCTTGCAAGTGGTGATGCAGCCTAAGGTGGAGGGCGCTTGCCTAGAAGATGCCTATTCACTCTTGATTTGTAGGTACCTATATTAAAAGAGGAGGGGAAAACGGAAGCCGGATGGGCATTCCATATCCTAGAGATTCTAATTAGAAACGAGGGATCAAATCGCTTCGTACGAGCCTTGCGGTTCGATAATAAAAAGGTGACGGAGGAACCAGATCGAATAAGTCTTGAGCACACTCTCTTTAAGATATTCTGTAGAATACCGACAGACAGGCAACTTTGCGCCGATGTTCTAAGCTTTGCAGCTTCGAACTGACCAGCGCTTTGTTACCAATAAGTCTACTGGCGCGACGATCCACCGAATCCAATGCATCAAGCTGGTACTTGGAAGAGCCGTCCCATAAATGGCTGCAGTACTCCATGCACGATCCTAAGGGTAAAACAAGACGATTTCAGACGAGGGTGAAGTTGCCAGCCGGAGCGAAGCAAGGACTGGCATCACCCAAAGTCTGAAATCGTGTTTCATCACGCGGCACACACTATATTTTTCATATAACCTGCACTGAAAGTGCGAGTTTTATTATTATTGTATTTCTTATTTATATTAGTTGCTAGGTTGTTGTTTATAAATATGATATCTGTTAATTTAGTTGATGTTTACAATTAGATTAGATCAGAGAAATGATATTCCCAATTTTGTTCTCCCAATATTTCATACGATTGTCTATAGTATAAAGGTTTTTGGAACAAATAAAAATTTTATAATTTATCATTGTCAACGGTGGTAGAAGATTGTTCTAGCTATAAATTTAAAATGTAAAAGCCATGTTACATACTTTTTAAATGCCTCGTGTTAGCGTTTATGAATAATAAGGTCTCATTTGACTTTAAATTGGATTAGAGAAATATAATGTCACGACAAAAAACGTCATCATATTAAATGTGTCTTCTATAAATAAGATCGTTTGGCGGTATTTGGGTCATTCTTTATCTGTTAGTGAAAGTGTAATCATTATTGTCGCCAGTAATTGTTATTCGTATTCCGGGTTAACGAAGCCTCGTTACAAGTACATAATAAACACATAAAATAACGGAACGTGGAATTATACAATATGAAGCATCATCTGTGTGTATTATTTCTACGAATATCCTGCCTGCGTGTAACACTCGTGAATGGGTAGGTCTACTTAAATTCCATCGTACGACAACATATTTCGCGGTTCCCGCGCACCGCACGCGAGCATCCTAACGTATTGCTGAAAACCCCGAGTGTAGGTAGCTGTAATGAATCATCGTCGTCGGTGCATATGTCACCGTAAAATTGTAAAAACCGTTAGATTATAATCTAACTAGCGATATTGTAAACTGTCGAAAGATTGTGAACCGTTCAATGTTCTGAGTGTCAATTTTTGAAATATTCATTGTATTTACGTTTTCTTGTCTCTTTCTTGTAGGTTAGGTTAGGGGTCGACATATATAACCAGGTAATCAGGTAATCATATATAATAATCGGGTTAATATACCTAACAGATTACAATCTAACGAAAAATTATGCGTTAAATTATAATCTTTCGACAGTTTACTTTCGCTAGTTAGATTATAATCTAACGGTTTTTACAACTTTACGGAGACACATATTTTACTTAATAAGGTATGTACTTAGTAGATGTTAAATCGTAAGATGCATTAGTCTTTGATTTAAGCATAACATTTTAAATCCACTACAAGTTAGCCTTTGACTGCGGTCTCACTTGATGTTGATGATGCAGTCTAAGATGGTAGCGGGCTAACCTTATAGGGACATGGCAGTTGTATTAAACCCCTACCCCTAATTGGGTTATACATGGCATCGTACCGGAACGCTAAATCGCTTGACGGCATATCTTTGCCAGTAGGGTGGTAATTAGCCATAGCCGAAGCCTCCCACTATGGCCAGACCAGGGAAAATTCAGAAATTATAAATTCCCAAGCTGATCTTGCTGGGAATTAAACCTGAGACCTCTCGGGGTACTAATACTATAAATCAAGGTAAATATGTGTCTATCTGTCTGCGCCGATTTTGGAGGCATAGAAATAGTTTGCATCCCTGAGACGGACATCACATTTTACACGACTGCTCAAGGCTGCATGTTTTCAAGGTTCATGTAACTTCTAAATTTCTGAACAGATTTGGATGTATAGGGGTATCCATCCACCATTGCATCATCCCGGATGACACTGGCTATGCAGGGCAGTCATGTTTTTAATACTTTTAATTATACTTATGTTCGTTGGTTATCTCCATGGTTGGTATATAATTGCATAACAGAAAGTACTTATCATACTTTTCATCAGAAGAATACTCCTTCTAGAAGATGTCTTTGAATAAGTTCAAAGTTAATGTAAAACGTAAACTCATTAAAAAATCCTAGTACCATGTAAAGGATTACTTAAATGACAAGGAAGCTTGGAAATGATTTAATCTAATGGCTCTGATAGTTCCATATGTAAGATGATTTGTGAAATGGTGATAATGAAAAAAAAACCCCGGCTGAGTTTGTTGTGGGCTCAGACCAGGGCGCATTGCGAAGCCTCCTAGCTTTAGTTTTGAGATACCGTTATTGATTATCACCATTTTATTTTATAAATAACTGGACGTCAATAAGTGTAGTATACCTACCTATATTGAATAAACATTAGGTATTTGAGTTTGAGAGTTTGAGTTTCTATCCATCTTATAATTCTATGAGAACCAAAAAACTTATAATAGAATAATATGATGCCGACAAAACCAATGAGCTTGCACATTTTGTACGTCAGACGAAATTAACCGTTTAACGAATGCTCGTATCATATAGGGGCATCGCCGACCGCCCGAATGGAATATTAATTTGGTATGCATCTTATGGGAATTATTCTGATCTAGCTAGCTAATCGTACTTGTATGATTTGGTGTATTTCTTTACCTTAATTTATAACGGGAAATCCCGTTACAAGTAAAAAATGTGCAAGCACATAAAATAATTTATGATTCCGAATGATAGGCGTGAAAACACATCAGGTATAATATTTTTAGTTTGACGGACAGTAATTCTGCTTGACTGCTCACGTTAGGTTCGATTTTCATACAAATATCAAACCCCCTTAAGGACTGAATTTTCTAAAATCCTTTCTTAGCGGATGTCTACGCCATAATATAATGCCAAATTGCAGCCCGATCTGTTCAGTGGTTTGAGCTGATAGATCAGACAGTCAGTCACCTTTCCCTTTTATATATTTAGATAATCGCTAGTGCAACAGGAGAAAACGTCGTTCATCTCAGACGCGACACTTCGCGCAAAAGTTTTGTCCTCATCAGACGTTCCTAGTGTGCATCATCACTAGCCAGCACTTGATATTGATGTACAACTCGGCTTTACAAAATTATTATCAGTAAATGCTATTCCGATACCGCTATAGATTATTCTCGCTAAAACAGTGAAAGTGCCTACCACGGGTGTAATGTAAGGTAAGTAAAAAGGTCAGGGGCGTGGTGCGCGGTAATTCTGTACGTATTCGTAAATTGAATCAGCGGGTGTCTATGTACCGCGCTTTGCCGGACCCCCTCCTTATCTGGAAGGTCATCTTAGTCACATGCAATTTAGGCTTTAAGCTCATTTACTTGCACACTTGCTCTATGCAAATCCGTATTTGCCGTTGTATATGGGTTTGTCGAAACATCTTAGTCACATGCAATTTAAGCTTTTAGCTCATTTACTTGCACACTTGCTCTATGCAAATCCGAATTTGCCGTTGTATATGGTTCTGTCGAAACATAGCGACATCAAAATAATATCGGTCATGGCAACCTATTTCCATTGAGCTATGTACGCGGGACATAGTAGGTATTGTAATGCAAAAGTGTGAGTGCAGTCTGCAGACACAGGTGCACTCTCAAAGACTCATGGGACGGAAAATCTGACTCGAACGGAGAGAGATCAAGTACAGGAGTGACGGCTTTACGTGCTCTCCGAGGCACAGGAGTGGAACTCCGCCAACTTCTACACCTCCGACTCTGGGAATTTCTGAGAAAACTCAGGTGTTTTGGACTTACAGATTTCGTAGCTTTCCAATTAGTGCTGATTTACAAGTAATACTAACATGGAATAAATATTATTAGCAAAGAACAAAGCACACTTTGGGAAGTAGAATTAAAGTGTTGCGTTGAGTTGACAATTGTCATAACATTGGATAGAATCAGGCGTTACTTTGCGGAAGTTCCTGATTTAGCAAGAAAATATTACAATTATTTTGCTATAATCCGCCAACAGAAAAAGTTCTGTATGGTCAAGCATGCAGTTACAAGCGAAGCACCGTTTATTGTGTAGGACAATCTTGCATTGTAAAGTCGACATCTCCTGAAGATGCTCCGGTGTCGGGGCGAAACGTGCGTCGAGAATAGTATAAAAGTCTTTTGTGGTGGTGCATGTGATTGGTAGTGGCATTGCTTGCTTGGGAACTTGGCTTACTTGCTTGGTTGGGAAGGTAAACGGTGCTTTGCTTGTAACTGCATGCTTGACCATACAGAATTTTATTCTGTTGGCGGATTATAGCAAAATAATTGTAATATCTTCTTGCTAGATTGTCATAATGTTTTACCTACCAATTTTTTTACACAAATACTACAACTCTTTTTTATTCCAGTAGGTACAAGTTAGCTCTTGATTGCCATAAGATGGTAGCGAGCTAACTTATATTAGAGATATGGCAGTTATATTAAACCCATATCTTTTATCACTAATTACACGACATCGTACGGGAATGCTAAATAGCTTGGCATCACATCTTTTTTGCAACTTAAAGCCACGGCTGAAATCTCCCATAAGATCAAACCAGTGAAAATTCGCAAATTGACCCTTCGAGAGATCAAACCCGGCAACGTCAGCATAAAAGACAACGACAATTTGACGAGGTCGTCAAATACATTGGCGCGAATTGGAGCATTGTATTATCTTGATATTTTGTTCGCAATGAACGTGTAAGTTAACCAGTCTGGGATGTAAACTAAAGGTTAAAGGCGCAACATGGCCGGCGTAAACCGCGCTTTCAATTCCGCGTGTATCAGTAAATTTAAACGACGCAATTAAAGCAAACCACCTCTCATCGGTTTCTAGATGGTATCGTACCGGAACGCTAAAAAACTTGGCGCCACGGCTGAAGCCTCCCACCAAATCAGACTAGAGAATATTCAGAAATTGTAAATTCCCAAATTTACCCGGGATTGAACCCGAACTCACTTTTAAAACAACAGCGCTCACAACAACAGGGCGGTCGCTAAATATTCCTAATATTTTGTTTGCGAAGAACGTGTTAAATATTGGATAGAATCAGGCGTTACTTTGCGGAAGTTCATGATTTAGTAAGAAAAGATTACAATTATTATGCTATACTTAAACCGCCAACAGAAAAAATTCTGTATGGTCAAGCATGCAGTTACAAGCGAAGCACCGTTTACCTTTCAACCAAGCAAGCTCGTAATTCCGCTTGTATGCGTAAATTGAAACGACATGTGGCGATGTACAGTCACAACCCTACTGCAGAGTCATATGATAACCCACATTGCCGCTTTGTTAGTAGTAGTAGTTTTCCTATAGTATATTAGCTTATAGTGTCTATAAGCTAATATATTATAGGAAAACTAAAAAAAAAGATGATGCCCGCGAACTCTTTGACATTGATTTTTTATTTATTTTATAAATCCTTAATTTTCCGTAATAAAAAGTAGTCTACGCCCTACCCTGGGATATAATCTATCTGCATACCAAGTTTCATCATAATCGGTTGAAAAATGGGTCGTTGGGTATGGGTCGTAGATAGACAGACACACTTGCGAATTTATAATTTATAATTAGTATGGATATTATAGACTTCCGAATACAGAGTTTAGGAAGCTAATATGGATCGTATGCTGGATGGTTTTGACGCCTTCCCTGGTGCAATATTGAGCGCTGTTTTCTTAAGGTGCTGGGTTCGATTTCCGGCAAGGTCAGTTTGGGAATTTTATATTTTCTGAATTTTCCTTGGTGGCTTTGGCCGCGGCTAGTTACCACCCTACCGGCAACGACGTGCCGTTCCTTTGTGGCAACCCTGATGGAAGAACATCTGATAGCCCAAATTGCCACGTTGCTAATACGATTAGCTTATGTATTGGAAAATATAGACTTCTGAAGAGTTATACAGAGTTCTAAGCAGTTAATTTTAACTAGGCTTACTTTCAAGTTTCAACAGCGTAATCTATACTAATATTATAAATGCGAATGTTTGAATGGATATTATGCGGATGGATGTTAGTTATTCAATCACGCCAGAACGACTGAACGGATTTGTATGAAATTTGGCACCGAGATAGATTATAGTCTGGAATAACACTTGTGCTACTTTTTGTACTAGAAAATTAAAGAGTTCCCGCGGGAACCAAGAAACCTCAATCAACGCGGACGAAGTCGCGGGCAACAGCTAGTAGACTGATATGCGCTGTTGTAAGTAGGCCACATGTGCCTCATCTTTGGATACTTAACCATTAAGATACAATAAAAACTACCGCTATTCCTTTAAATGTCATGAGGCCATCAGATGACCTTCGGTATAGGGAGCGGTCCAGTCTGGTAAGTAGGTAACACCTGCTGTTTCGATCTAACAATAGGCACTTATACAAACAAAGTAATTGCGATATAGGTGTTAAACTTTTGAACCGACTCTCAATCCATGATTCTAAATTCTGATTATAGCTATTAACCTTCTAATAGGTATACGCAAGCACCTTAAAGCATTGCATCAATAAACCTCCCCACTACTTTGTCGATTGAAAGAAAGAAAGAAAGAAAACGTTTTTATTTGATCACAATATTTAGCTTAAGAAACTATCAAAATAGATATAGCAATAAAGTTGTGTGACCAAATATAGGTCTCCAACTCAGCATATCCAGCATATGAACCAGAATATAATCCATATCCAGAATATAAACCAGAGTTCCTATTTCAGCAAAATGATTGCTACTGTGCAACGATCTTAATCAAATCCAATTGGACAAAGGTCTTTTGCTAAGTATTGCTTAAAATCCATAATCGCAGCAAGAATACTATGAATAGCAGCTGATGCCCGCGACTTCGTCCGCGTGGATTTAGGTTTTTTGGTTCCTGCCGGAACTTTTTAATTTTCCGGGATTAAAAGTAGCCTATGTGCTATTCCAGACTATAATCTAGGTATCTCTGTGCTGTGTGTTTCATCCTGATCTGTTCAGTCTTTCTGGCGTGATTGTATAACAAACGTCCAACCATCCATCCAAACTTTTGCATTTATAATATTATCATAGATAAAATTTTAAACTAAATATATTTCAACTTTATTTTTGGATGATGATGCTGCTGTTGTTACTTTGAAATTACTTTTTTCCCCCTATCGTACTTTCTATAAAGGACATTGTTCTGTCTCCATACAAAGTTCGCCTAAGAACCAACCGTCATAAAACATTGAATACTGGGTTCAAGTTAATACCTTTTTATACTTGAGAGCAGATTAAAACTACGGACACTTGCAAGAAAATTACTTATTACCAAAAATATTTTCAATTTTGAGTTCATTTCAGCATTCACGATCAATCTACTTGAACAAATTAATATCATCTCTATCCATTTGTAATAGAGCTGTAAACAGTATGTAGATAAGACAAGATTCGCCGTAGTTCATCAAAAACATTACAGATGGCGTTATTAATAATGCAGGTATCGTCATAGTTCATCGAGAACTTCACAGATGGCGTTAAAAATATTAAATTATTGTACTTTCAATAGATGGCGTTGCGAGATTCCGAATACTAGCGCACTTAGCGCTTTAAGCAGCCTTTATTTTGTTTCTTACGATACAGATCTAGCGCTCAAGCGGTGGTATTGTATATTATTTAAAACTTAAGTTATTGATCTGTGGTTAATAATCCAGAGACGGAAACGTATAGTAATCAATTTAATACCCATTTACTTATTTTTTAATTAATTTGAAGTGTCCGTTAAATTCTGATATTTGGAATAAAGACTTTAAATTACGCTAAGAATTACTGTATATTTCAAACGTGTGTTGATTCTTAGGCGAATTTGGTCAATGTCCTTTCAGCTTTTACACTAGGTACTAAACAAAGCACTGCTCAAATAAAAAAAAGATGCATCAAGATATCTCGCACAAAATAAGTCCTTCAAATTAACAACCATTAATCCATCAGTTGGCGGAGACAAAGTATCACGATATAAATGGTTCGTTATCCAAATTTTAATGAAGGTCCATTCATGATGCGATTGATAGCGAGTGACGTCACCGATACGTATCACTAATGAGGTGATCATGCGAGATTGAAAGTCTGGCGTCACAGTTATAATTTTGTAGCACTCCGTTATGGTAGCTGAATTCGCTGCTTGGTGAATTCCTCTACGCTTTATAATATGAATAACGTTTTAGAATATTATCAATCTAAATTGTGTTAAAAATGATAAAATATAATGAAAGTCATCATTTCACCCTACTAACCCACAACCCGGGCCTGTATTGAGCACGAATTTCCTCTCAGAATGAGAAGGGTTTTAGGACTAGTCCACTTCGCTAGCCAAGTCCAGATTGGCAGTCTTCACTTACCTTTGAGACCTTTTTCGAAAACTCTCAAAGTCTGAAATTCAAAAAGTTTGATTCGGTATTCACAAAATAATGTACTCTGTATTTGAGTTTCGTACCGATGTAAGACGAATGTGGTCAGTATAAAAAACGCCAAATCTCACTAGACAGACTATAAAATTCAACATATTATTATTATTATTATTATTATTAAAATTCTTTATTGCTTAAACAAAAGGAATACACAAAGGACATTATTACAACATTATAAACAAAAGGCGACCTTATCACTAAAGTGATCTCTGCCAGGCAACCCACATGAATGGACCGTACTTGCTGTGAGACGGGAAATCGCATGAAATAAAACATAAATACATAAACGTACATTCTAATAGTTACATACTATAACAGATAAAAAATTATACATATAATAAATATATATTTAAATATAACACATATTATATACATAAATATTAAATTACATATGACTAATTTACAATACCTAAACACAAATAATAATAAGAACAAGTTTACAGCGATAGGTAATTCTTGGCGCAATATTTGAAATCATTTATTTGAAAATAACAAAAGGATATTTTAAGAATTTACTTCTTCTTCTCTTAACAAAAGACCATAACGCGAAAGCTCAGCACGTGTTAATTGGAGGGGTAGGTACGATTAAAGCTCCCCGAGTGTGTTATGTGGCAAGTGGTTATGGGACATTGAGGATATGAAGCTTTTCACTTGTTACGCGAGGATTTAATCAACTCATTGACAACTAGTAGGTTATCATTATTCCAAAATAAATCTCAGAATACTTAGACGTGTGTGCCCAAGAATCGCACCCCCGACCACCCGAACAGAAGAATATTGCGATTTAATTTAACATCATTTTGGGCTCGTACGCTGAGATGCACGAAACAAATTTAACATTTTTGGTGATTCAATTAGTTTAATCTCAACTTAAGTTTTTTAATTTGTTTTGTGTAACTCAGCGTTAATGGTATTGACCGAGGTTCTGCAATGTTAGAAATGAATGAATGAAGATGGATAGTCCTCTGGTGGGGAAACTCATACAGAGTCCCTACTAAATCCCTTTTAGTTTTTAGGTAATAACATAGATTAAGTTAAAAATTGTTACTAACATCTTATATTGTAAGTACTAACATAGTTATTAAGACTAGCTGATACCCGCGACTCCGTCTGCGTGGATTTAGTTGTTTTAGTGGTATGTAAAATAGATAGTAGATTCTCAGACCTACTGAATGCATATAAAATTTCATAAAAATCGGTCAAGCGGTTTCGGAGGAGTATGGTAACTAACATTGTGACACGAGAATTTTATATATAAGATTATATTGTTACTAACACTAAAATGGGCCACAAATGTTGTCTGAATTAAACAAATGGAATTTAAATTTAACTTGTATCAGTCTAATCATAATACCATAACGTGCAAGCTCAGCAAGTGTTAATTGGAGGGGCACGATTAAAGCTCCCCGAGTGTGTAAGTGGCAAGTGGTTAAGGGACATTGAGGATATGAAGCTTTTGCCCTTGATCGTTGACAACTTGTAGCGATAGCTCTACTTAATGGTTTCTTTAATGTAAGGTTTGTTTTTTTTTGTATTTTTTTTTTGCGTTTGCAATGGTAATTATTGTGTTATTAATACATTGATGTTTAATTTTAGAAGTTGATTTAATAGCTTCAATACTAATATTATAATGGCGAAATGTACTGACAAAAAATGACAGTGAGCCCTGGTGGTAAGTAATGATGCAATCTTAGATGGTTGCGGGCTAACCTGTAAGGGGTATGGCAGTTATATTAAATCCATACCCTGATCGGTTTCTACGAGTACATGACATCATACCGGAATGCTATATCACTTGACGGTACGTCTTTACCGGTAGGTAGGTAACTAGCCACACCACAGACCAGGGAAAAATCAGAAATTATAAATTCTCGAATTCACCTTGCCGAGGATTGAACCCGGGACCCTCAAGTTCACAGCGCTCACCACTGCACCAGGGTACTTTATTGCTTTACTCTTCAATCACGCCGCAATAGAGATACGGATTTTTTTCATGGATATAGTTAAAGGCTTGGAGCATTGACATGGGACGTATACTTTTTATCCCATCCCGGAAAATCAAATATGTCCCCCGGGACTTTTAAACCTAAATCCACGCGAAGTCGCGGACGTCATTAATTAGTAATGTATAATTAATTACCAATCCCGTATTATCGATACTCTACAAATTGGATCTGATAGCTAGGTACGCCTACCTAGCTCATTAGTCAGGTTTCATTCAAACATCAGTTCCTATCTATTTCATACGATATTCCTTTCTGTCGAGGCACTCGGCAACATTGGTTCAAAGCTTTGACCAAGCTCTATACTACTCATTAATAAAAACCGTAAAACTCTAATTAAAATATGGATAATCAGTAATAAGACTTTAATAGTACTTTACGGTTTTGGATTTGTAGGTTTCTGTTATTATTTTATCTAGACAGATACTTTGATTGAGCCAAGTTACGAGATTTTTTCCAAAAGTGGTAATTTTGTTCTACTAGGTTTTTCATTCATTTCTGTTATTTTAACTAAATAGGTATTTATAGATACTTACTTTTTAACTTTTTCTTATTAAAAGTCATCTATATATCTATGATCATCAGTAGGTATAAACTTCAATTAATTGCCAGCTCACTACTCACTGAGCGTGAGTATCTTCTTGGAATAAGAATGGTTTGGCCATAGTCCACCACGCTGGCCAAGTGTGGATTGTACTTCACAGACCTATATGAACATCTATCATCTTGTATCGTCTAAAACAAGAAGACACCCGTGACTTCACGCGCATTGATTTAGGTTTGATATATTTTCAGGAAAAACTAGCCACGTCCTTGAAACCGATTTTGACGAAACTTGGTACAGATCTCCTCATTCTCTTAGCCAGTCGCTTGATTTAAACTCTCTAAACATGCATTTCTCTTCACCTCCGGTTAGAATAGCTGATAGTAAGAAAAATTCGTTGCTTTTAAAATTAAATAGTGATGCCCCACCTACTTGTGATCCTTTTATCTTCAACCAGATCTCGGAGGAGGATGTCAAGAAAAGTATCCTTTCCATTTCCTCCAAAGTAGTGGGTGATGATGGTATTAGTCGTGATATGCTCTTACTAATCATAGATTACTTAACACCTATCATTGCTCATATACTAAATTTTTCCTTAATAACCAGCACATTTCCAACGTCATGGAAAATGGCTAATGTCGTTCCATTACCCAAAACAACAAACCCGACTTCATTCTCACAATTCCGTCCTATTTCTATTCTACCCATTCTCTCCAAATTATTAGAAAACTTTGTCTGCAAGCAAAACTCTTTTTATCTCTCACGCAATAATCTCCTTAGTCCTTTTCAGTCTGGCTTCCGTCCTTCTCATAGTACTACAACCGCATTGCTCAAAGTAACTGATGATATTCGGTTTGCTATGGATAACAAAGAGCTTACTGTTCTCGTACTGCTTGATTTCAGTAATGCTTTTAACTCAGTTGACTTTGATGTAATGCTTGCTATCCTCCGTTCTCTTAACATTTCTCCTCCTGTGGTGGATTGGTTTAAGTCTTATCTTCAGGGTCGACGGCAGAGAATCAGGACTGACGAAGATTCTTCGGATTGGGCTGATCTATCTGCTGGCGTTCCTCAAGGCGGTGTACTATCTCCATTACTGTTTTCCATTTTTATAAATGAAAGGACTTGACCGGTGGAACTATGACAGCTTGCCTAGGTGTCAAAAATCAATGTTCAGCAATGATTTCTTTATTATTGTAATTGTAATATTTCACTGTTTTCAGATAAAAAAGTTTCAGGAGTCTGAAGGCTCGGAAAACTGCGAAAATGAACAAAAAAAGTTTCACCAAAAGACTGCTTTCCCACACTAGATGGCGCTATTTATTGTGTTGAGCGAGTCTAAAAAAATATTTTCAAGTATTATTTCTTTATTATTGTAATTGTTATATTTTATAGTTTTCAGATAAAAAGTTTCAGGAGTCTGAAGGCTCTGAAAACTGAGAAAATAAATAAAAAAAAGTTTCACCAAAAACTGCTTTCCCACACTAGATGGCGCTATGTATTGTGGTGAGTCTAGAAAATATTTTTAAGTATTGATCACTACTTTTGATTAACAAGTTCAACTATTCGATCACAGATGGCAGCTTAAGCAATGTGAAAGGGCGTTCCAGTTCAACTATTCGACCACAGATGGCGGCATATGCAATGTGAAAGGGTGTTCCTTTAAACGCAGTATTTCAAAATGCTTTGTTCGATCTATTAGTTTGAGACTTGTCAAAAAATAAAAATAATTATAAACAAAACATACATTTCCTTTTCATTATTATTTAATTGATCAAAAATAAATCATTCATAATATAATGACTAAGGTACTTAAATGGTATTCATGTAGGGTTACAAGATTATTATTAGGCATGGATATAATGGAACGTCAAAATGGAGTAGTGCTTAAAGAGGAAAGCGGACGCTCAAGATTTAAACAATAAACGTACTGTTTTTTTTGTCATTTGAACCCTGACCTTATTTGGAATAATAAATCCATAATAATTTCGTTTTGAATTTTTAAACCTTACTGTAAAAACGGAAATCCTGTGCATTGTCCCGAATCGGAGGGCAATTACTGGTCATGTCCTTTCCAAAGCAATTTCTTGTCACTACCATCTTTATGCAGACGACTTGCAGCTTTATAGGCACGCAGCATTGCCCAACCTTGCCGATGCCGTAGAGGCGGTAAACTCTGATCTAGCTCATATCAAGACATGGGCTGAATGTTTTGGTTTGCTTGTCAACCCTAAAAAATCTCAAGCGCTTATAATCGGCAGTTGACTTTAAAACTTTACCTGGCTTACACTATGATGGTACAGCTATACCTTTTTCCGAAAAAGCTAAAAATCTGGGTTTAATATTTGACAGTAACCTTTCATGGTCTGCTCATATCAATGAGGTGAGTAGGCGTTTGAACTATTCCATTCACTCTCTTCACAGACTTCAACATTTCTTGCCTTTTCGCACTAAAATTATGTTAGCACACTCTCTTCTCCTTCCCCTCATCGACTATGCTGACGTTTGCTATTTGGATGCAACAGAGGAGCTACTCGACAAACTAAATCGGCTTCAGAATTAGTTCATCCGTTTTATCTATGGACTGCGCAAATTCGACCATGTTTCTGAATTCCGTCGACAACTGAAGTGGCTCCCTATTCGCCTTCGCCGGAATGTTCATATTTTAACATTACTTTTTAAAATATTATAATTCTCTTCGCCACCTTATTTGCACGAGCATTTTCAGGATGCTCGTCCCCGAACAAGACCTTTGCGCACCTGCGTAATGAAAAAGTCACTTGAAGTACCCACATGGAACACCATATTTTACGCTAAGTCATTTGCGGTGGTAGCAGCACGTCTTTGGAATTCCCTACCATGGAATATCCGCGAGAGTCCATCCGTGGGTGCATTTAAATCGAGACTGAAGCAGCATTATCTATCTTCTTTATATGATTAGCTTTTATATTATTTTGTATTTATTATAGTATATCATGTATGTATATTAGTACTATTTTTTTTTTGTATGTATGTTATTATATTATGTGTTTTCTGTATATATTATATGTAAGTATATTTTTATGATATTTATCATAAGTCATAATTCAAAAAAATCTATTCTCTAGTTTATAAGTACCTACTCAGCTTTATCTATTTTTCACCATTCTCACATTCTAGGGCTGCTGGAAGAAATCTCTTCAAGAGATAAGTTGTCCTTGTACATATCCTTTAAATTTGTAAGTTTAGTTTTTAAGTTTGGTACTAAAATATATTAATAAATACAGATAAAATCCTATCAGGTCCAAGTTTCATCATAATCGGTTAGATGGATGGGCCGTTAAACACACTATCCCATTTAATATTAATATGTTTATTACTCTTTAATATACTCCTAATAGCGAATGCCCGCGACTTCGTCTGCGTGGTTTGAGGTTTTTTGGTTCCCGAGGGAACTCTTTAATTTTCCGGGATAAAAAGTAGCCTATGTGCTATTCCAGACTGTAATCTATCTATGTGCCAAATTTCAGCCAGATCCGTTCAACCGTTGGGGCGTGATTGAGTAACAAACATCCATACATCCATCCAAACTTTCGCATTTATAATATTAGTATAGAAGTATAGATTATTCTATAAAACCCTATAATGATAGACCTATAACTATCAAAGTATAAACTAAATTGAATATAGAGGGTAGATCGAAAATTATATCCCCATTAATACATTTTGTTTCCAAACAAATTAACGACCGGTCACGCCCGTGAAATATTGACATATTAACTTTTTATAGCGTTTTGGTGCGGGAATCATGTCAATGAATCAATCTTGATTTACCATTTAGTAGGGAGGAGTTACAAAATAAGGGTGCTATATTCTTTGAAGTCACAGTATAGTATTAAAGTAACCGGTTATGCCACTGGTCTAGATTCTTATCTGTATCATTCAATTCATTGTTAACCTAACAGTTCGAATTATGTGGATAACTTACGGAAACCTAAGCTAAATACTTACCTACTTGTCAAAATACTAACCAGGTAGAATGAGGAATAATTTAAAATAAAAAAGTGTATGTGTGTGCAATTCACACACGGCAGAAGTGAAACTTCAGAGAAGTAGCCTACGATCTCATTCTCTTGTAGGTTAAATCCTATTATGAATATGTTTGTCTCTTTTTGGTGTCGCTTTTTCGTTTCGTTTTTCGTTTAATCAAATTTTCAAATCACAACGATTCCTCAGAAGTTTCACTTCAAAAAGCAAGCCCTATTTGGGTGTGTAATGGGAAGGAATAATTCTTCACACCTCGACCTTCAATGAGGAAAACAACGTAGGATTTAGAACTGGTACGATGGCTCGCCCTGCCAAGTAATCTATCGCTCAGGTATGAGTCCATTTAGAAACGGATTATGGGTTTAATATGGGTAACTGCAGTACCCCTAGGTTAGCTCGCTACCATCTTAGGCATCATCACCAACGACCTCAATTTACATTGAGGGGTCCTGTCAAACAAAGAATGTGGAATTATTTTACTAACGCCACCTAGCCTGAAAAGCGGGACAGCGTTATGGCGGGCACAAGGACAGGCTTATACAGGTGAGGGGCATGCCCTACAAGTCAGACGCCCAACTTTTTTCTATGAAAGGGCCCATCTAGTACCTACATAAATGATAAATGATTTATTTATTTCATGTAGGACAACTTGTGTCCCTTATGAAACTTTAAGGCTCTACCACCGGTTCAGAAAGCTGATCTGATCTACTAAGAAGAGCCAGCAAGAAACTCAGCAGTTGCTGAAAAGAAAAGAAAAGGTTACAATATGTAGACAGCACAACACATACGTTACAAGTATTACACTGACTTGTGGATCACTGGATGCGAGGCCGGTTGCTTCCATGCAACTTTCGAATATCGATGATCGTCACTAACCATAAACATGAGATTGAAGTTAAGCAAACTTGTAGTACTTACTTAGAAAAAAAAGGAATCATGGCTTATGTTTAAAAATATTAAATATGTTCTCGAGTATCAAGATACAAGAAAGCTTTAAAGGGCTCACCGGCATTCAACATATTTAATGCTCCCTACACTCATATTTCACTAAGGAATGGAGCTCAAGAAAAGCAAAATTATACTCTCCATGAAAATAGAGCCAACGCAATGATATTTCAACGTTCTTTTAGTGATAGATAAGACAAAGTGAAAATATTGGGCAGAAAATAAGGACAGTTGGCTATTTTTTGATGAATGTAGGAGTGGATGCTTATTTCTCACTGAGTAGCTTTATGCCGACAAATAATAGTTTATTTTATTTATTTCAGTTGAAATTTTATCTGAAATAAATTACAGTGTGAGGATAATATTGTTAGCACGACTACGATTGGATTACCGGCGGTAGGTTGTCTAGAACTAGGATATGCTAACAACTATAGCGACTATTTAATGAATTAATGCAAAAGATAACTATGGCCATAATTATAGCTAAGTATAAAAGTGTCTTATTGAAAGTTTTCATACTAAAAACCGTGACATCCGAACTATGTATATGTCACCGTAAGATTGTAAAAACCGTTAGATTATAATCTAACTCGCGAAATTGCAAACTGTCGAAAGATTACAATTTAACGCATTATTTTTCGGTAAATTGTAATCTGTTAGGTATATTAACCCGATGCGCCTAACCTAACCTACAAGAAAAACGTAAATACAATGAATATTTCAAAAATTGACACTCAGAACATTGAACGGTTCACAATCTTTCGACAGTTTACAATTACGCGAGTTAGATTATAATCTAACGGTTTTTGCAATCTTATGGTGACAATTATACCAGGTTTGTCATAACATGAGCGCGAAGTTGACTTGAAACTTGAATAGTTGCCCTAGGTCTAGGACCTAGTCTAACTAGAGTTTAAATTACAAACCCCTCTAACATGATATCTAACTTACAGCTGCTTCAGAGATTTTGCTTGAAATTTCAAAAATTTAAAAGTTAATGTTTTTAATATCCTCTCTAAGCTTTTGATTTCTTCAAACTTTATAAAAGGAAAAAGCATAAACTGAGGTCGGGAAAACAAAACAATTCAGTGAGTGCACCCATACACGGGCGCATTGTGACACACGTCAGACGGGCGCGGGTCATGCGACGGACGAAACGGCACAAAACACCCATTGTGCGGTGAATGGGGCGCTTTATACATTGTGCGCGGGGAAACAAATTTTTTTAAGAACGTGTTTCTTTTCTATTTTATAAATAGTTTAAGAGCTGGTGAACTATATACCGCTAATATATTGTAAGGCATATAAAAATCAGCTAATGTTTCTTCACATCTTACCCAAAAATCAGATACAAAGAGACGTACTTATCTTTGATAACCTAAGTGAGAGTTATGAAAAAAAGAGAGAAAATGTTAGAAGAGCAAAAGGAACAATTCAGTCAGTGCACCCATACATAGACGCATTGTGAAACAGGATAGAGTCTTAGAATTGAAAACATTATTTCATTAATAATATGAAGATGCATAACTATAGACATTTTAACATTTTAAGTAAGGATGTTATGATTTCTAATTATTTCTTTAGTGTTTTTTGACTTTGTTTCAAATCTTCCACCAGTTCTAGGTCTTTAATGGAATGTGTTTTCGCCGTGTGAATATTTTTAGTGTATTGCTGGTGTGTGTTCCTTTTTTAATTTAAACAAATGCGTTCCGTTCTACTCTGCCTGTTTCGGTTTCAATGGAAAATTGTATTGGGAGGTTACGTTCCTTTTGTTGATATTGTATTCAACAATTTTCACAATGAAAGTTATTTTATTTGTATGGTAGTTACTGTGCTTAAATGTATTGCAGATCAAAATACTGTTAGCACATACTGCTTAGTTGTACTTAGTATGATAAATCGACTTAACCTTGCATCGTATCCTGCTAATTGAACTTGCAATACCTTAATATAAAAATGTGTTCGAGATGCTACACCTACTAAAGTATTTCGTTATTATTGAAAATTCTACTAATAATATAAAAATTAAAGATTATCTATCTGTTTTTCAAAAATTTGCTATTTACTCATATTATAAAGATTAAAGTTTGTGAATCTGTTTGTCGAAAATTCGGTGCGATATTAGTATGCATCTCAGAGTCATGCATAGGCTTTTTATCCCGGAAAATCAAAAAGTCCCCCGGGAAGTCAAAATGTTCTCACAAGGTCATTGATAGCCTACTTTTATTTTAATATAAATGCGAAAGAGTCTTTGTATGTGTTTTTATTGCTTCAAAATAAAAACAACGGATATACGTAATTTTTTGCAAGGGTGACATAAGTCTGCTTATCCCGGATAATCAAAGAGTTTGGCGGAATTTCTAACACCTAAATCCACGCAAACAATGTCGTAGGCATCAGTCCGTTTCGCCTTCCCCGATCTTTTCAACTGATACTAACGAAGTGCGATATCCACGTTCCCCATGGGACAGGTTGCATCCCGGCGAAGGACAAAGACTACTTTTTACAGTTATTGAAAAAGAAATCGCGCGGTAATCGATAAGTAATCCACACGAGACGAGACGGAATCTTTTGTGAGGAAAATTCCTGTTATTTTTTATAGGGACTTGTATTTTTCTTGATAACCTGAACATTTCTTTCTTTATTAGTAAGCGGAGGATAATAATAATCGACAGCGTTGAAAAATATGCGTAGGTGTCTGTTTTGACGTGTTAGCTGAGTAGTATTTAGCACGCTATATTTTATTTTGGTGTTTTTCCGTTTCGTTCGTTGATATTCATTGAATATAATCCATATTTCCATACAAATATTATAAATACGAAAGTATGCCTCTCTATCTGCCTGTACGTACTACGTTTTAACAGCCAATCAGCTGTTCAACTGATTTTGAGTAAATTTGATTCATAGATTGCAACCCGAGGAAGAACAGGCTACTTTTTATCGCAGATAATTTCATACAAAGCCGACTCTCCGAACAAATGGCTTATCGTTGGTTAAATTTATTAGGCCTTTATCTAAGTTTTTAAATCTTTATTTAGGACTTAGTAATAGCCAAATTTTGATTGACAGACTAGATATTTTCAAATGTTTTAATTTTCGAAAATAATGCCTTTATAAGTTTAAAATTAGCATAGCATCTAAACCTATAGAGATTATTTTTAAAACTCAATTCCAACAGTTACCTAAAGAGTAGCATATTTAGCGACTGGTAATTTCTAGCTCGCTGGTCCGATGACCTAAAGAAGGTGGCGGGAAACGGCTGAGGACCGAGTTTGCTGATACGCTCTCGAAAAGGCCTATGTCCAGCAGTGGATGCATACAGGCGTGTGGATGGATGGATAAATATCTCATTTCGAAAATTACTTTAGTTTTTCTAAAAAAAGGCAATACTTTCTTTGATGAACCTTATACCCAACTTTGGTAAGCCCATACAAATGATTATTGTTTAAACGGAATTGGTTTAGTTGACTAAATGTATTTGTCAGAACATGCAGCACGCCGTAGGGTGAGGGCCGCTTAGGCGTGGCATTGGTTTCCATTACAACTTAACTGATATCGACAGCTCAGCTTATGGAGTTTACGAGCTGGATACATTTACCTTTAACTTAGATAAAATATATTTATACAGTAACTAGCCGATGCCCGCGACTTCGTACGCGCGGATCGAGGTTTTGTGGTTCCCGCGGGAACTCTCTAATTTTCTGGGATAGAAAGTATTCCAGACTATAATCTATCACTGTGCCAAATTTCAGCCAGATCCATTCAATTGTTGGGGCGTGATTGAGTAACATACATCCATACATCTAGACATCCATACATCCATAGATCCAAATTATTTTTTGGCGCATTTATAATATTAGCTTATATATAGAAGTATAGATATAATATCGATCTGCCTCGTTGGTTTAGTGGTTAGCAGGTTCGACTGCGGTTCAAGTCCCTGGTCGGGCCATAATTATTTATTTGGTCTTTCTGACTAAAAAGTCTCAGTGTGTACTAGCCCGGAGTTTGGAAGTTGGCGGTGTTTCACCCCCGTGCCTCAGAGAAAACGTTAAGCCGTCTGTCCCGGTTATTATCACTTACATGATAATAGTGGGCAAAGCCCGCCAACCCGCATTGGAGCAGCGTGGTGGGTCTAAGCTCTAATTCCCTCTCTCCTATGAGAGTGGAGGCCCAGTACTCAGCAGACTTTATTGGGCTGCAGTGGTGGGTAATTTCGACCTATCTAGGATCTATTGCTATTAATATTAATTACACACCTAATATATGTATACTTCAAAGGGTTATAATTGATGTACCAACTGCTTTTCACCACAAATATACCATATTAATTCATCAACAAATCAGTTTGTCTTCTATTTCGTTATAATATCCACTTTCTACTCACCTCAGGTCTCTGTTTTTTTAATTCTAAACAAAAAATTAACCCTTGAATGGGATCTCACATGGTAGTAAGTGATGACCGACTTAGTGAGTCTCTTAGTCGAGTCGTAGATATTTAGAAGTATCAGAACGTTTCCTTATCGTTTCCTTCGTGCCTTGGAGTGCACGTTAAGCCCCGGTCCCGGTTTTTATCTCTACTCTAACATCTGTTAATAATCGTCAGTAACATAAGATTTGAAATAGTACTCTTAGTCGAGTCGTACGTGAAAGGACCTAGGAATTCACCGCATTATTATCCAAAGAAAACTCCTACAACTTTATTTTTAATGGAAAGGGATCACAACCTTCAGCAATGAGTTAAACATAAGAACTAAAATTATACATCAATGAGTAATACGATGCAGAAGAAATATAACGAGATATTCTTTCAATATACCAATGCATCCGCAAGAAATCACGTTATTCAAGCCTCGACCTCAAATGAATCCCGTGGCAACCTCCCAGGGAGTTTATTTCATTACCCGGCACCAATCATTCCTCTATCCGCGCTCGCTTATTGCTTCCACCAAGAAAATCCTACAACTTGTACCTATAAGACGTCACAGTATCTTAAAATCCTAGGTAGGTATCATATTAACTTAAAAAGGTATACTTGAGAGTTTTAAAAATTCTGACACAAGCCATGATAGTCCACCAAACTAGACAAATGCGGACTGGCAGACTTATCACTTATCTAATACACCTTTGGCAGCATGATGGAACTCTAAACTTAAAAATGTTCAACGATAATTGCTAAAATAATTACATACATGTATTCTGTCTCTTTCAACTTATATTAGAAGAAGAGGAATAGAGTATAATTTAACGCTTTTTTGTTACAGAGGTACATTTTTTCAGGCCAAGTCTTTGCGTTTTATCGTCCCAAAACAACTATCTATGTCTGATTATGCTAGAAGGAGAAAGAGGTTAACACTTTTTTGTCACGTACGATTTTCCAAGCCAGGGTCTTCGCGTTTTATCGTCCCAAAAACACTTTCTCTCTCTCTGATTAGGTATTCTAGAAACAAAGATTTTTAAGGCTTTTTTATCACGTACGATTGTTCTTGGCCAGGCCTTTGCAGTTTGTTCTCCCAAAAAGAACATAGTTCTTAGACTAGACTAGGCTATCGCTAGTATCATAATAATGAGGTCAAAACAAAGTGAACTCATCGAATCACCGGCGTAGTTATGAAACTTGCATCTTAAAGTGCCGACTCTGAGTCAGACAAGGAAGGGAATATAAAAATATAAAATCGTTGAGGTAGTCCACTCAAGGATTTCATAAGACAAGAGATCCGTTGTCTCGAGGACTTAGTCAAGTTTGTTCAGGCTGCAGCACTTACATTTTTCTACTGCAATGAGGAAATTGATTTGTTTTTTTTAAGTTTTCTCAGGAGGTAATTTAGCAAGTCAGTAGATATTAGTTTCAAATTTTCTCCAAGTTCGTCATTGACTGTTAATCTATTCATGTGATGAATCTCCTCTATTCATGATTTTCGGATAAAATATTTGTGTCAATTAAATATTCAATACTCAATTTAAAAGTATCGATACTAATTGTATCGATACTTTAAAAATTTTATGTAAATGATTTTATCAGTATTAGTGATCACTACTTCTATGACACTAGCTGATGCCCGCGACTTCGTTCTCATGGATTTGGTCTTTTAAAAATCCCGTAGGAACTTTTTGATTTTACGGAATAAAATGTAGCCTATATGTAACTAGCTTGGTTTATAACTATAACCATGCAAAAATCACATTATGGTATCGTACATACCTAAATTTATGAGAATGGATACACGAAATTGAGGTCTAAATTATTACAGTTATGGTTTATTTTGCTTTGATGCCGAACTTTGACGATTTGATCGTCAAGTCTTACACAATCGGGGGGCAGAATCCGCATAGAAGTAGCAGTGGTGCAAAAGAGATCTATTTTGATATTATTGCCACTCAATTTCTTAAAAGATAAGAAAGATCTAAGCAGATAAGAGTTATTTCGAAATATGGTGTGAGTAGAATTATTGCGGAATTCTCGCAGACATAAGTACCTACCTACTCATTCATATTAAACAAATTATTGATTGAACAATAGCCCTTTCCCGTAGTAATAGTTTTTGATTACTAATTTTTAGGTTATATTCTACTTTTAGGTGTATCTTTTTTATCCCACATTTTTAGACTTACTTACTATTTGCTTTTTTGTTAGTTTTGTTAAGTTCTACAATTATTAATAAGTTTCCATGATGAACGCTACCCTTTTCAGTGGGTCCCAAAATACATGCATTCTCGCCATCCTCCTTTTGATTAAGTACATACAGCATCATGCGACTGTATGATATTATATCAAGAGTAAATCTATTTATTATCATAGCAAATGAATTAATAAAGTAAAATTTAAAGATGATAAAATTAATAAGTACGTAGTACAACCATTATAATAATTAAATATAATAGTTTTTTTGGACATAAACAGTTTTTTTTATTATTGAATGAAACTTTGCGCACTTCTTTCACTTTAATAGAAATCTATTCAAATTAATGTAAATAAAATAAACAACACCATGGTGTCATTAACGGAAATTCATTTGAAATGAATATTTCATAAAAGTCTCATAATCCAGCTATCGCGGCGTATCAGTTCAAAGCGATGACACTCAATTCAGCCAAAATAAAAATGTACGAATTAATTAAATTCCCATACATTTGAACAGAGTATTTGCAAAGTGCAGTTAAGATAATGACCGGGAGTCTAACCACATCTGTCGGCATTCAGTCGTTTCCTAGATTTGTAAAATCACACATATTGTACCACATCCTACTTACTCCCTAAATACCTCCATGCTCGCATACGTAGGAGGTCTTGGATTTGGTCCTATAAAACTTCAATAACTCTTTCCGGCCACTTACCTCATATAGGAACGCAAAGTGCGTTATTTTGTCAGGTAGTAAGCTACAGCGACGGTTAGTCAGCAGTTTACCGCCCCACAGCACAAAACGCAACACACCGCCAAGTGGTTTTACCCGATTAGGGTTAGGAAAGAGTTTATTAAATCAAGCTTGCCTGGTTTCAATGCTGATGCAAATCAATCCATAACTCTTGAATATCATCACTAAACAAATTATATCAAAGAAGGTAGTCATAGCTAATCATTAAGTGATAGTTACTGCCATAGCTTACGACAGTAGGAAAACTTATCAGAATCTTAAAGATTCTGCGCGTATAAGTTTGGGATAACCCTGAGAGGAAATTGTTAGCGAGGCTCCTTATTTGCGTATTTTCGGCAGTTACCCCCTTTGTTTTTACGTGTGTGCTCGTGGAAGTCATTAACTTTTCGAGGTTCGAAGGAAGTGAGTGTTATTTCTTTTTTTTTGGGAAAGGAACGGAAGTCTACTTTATATTTTGGTGAAGAGCGAGCCTTCAAAGTTTTTAATATTTGGTACTGTTGAAACTTTTTTCAGTTTATGAAAACTTTTATTATGAAATTCAGGGAAAGTATTATTTGTGCAAGACTCTAATTTCCGAATAAAAATTACAATACCTGCTTTAGCCATTGCAACTAGATTTCAGATGAGCGGATCTTTATGATTTTTAACCGTGGATTTTTTCCGAGTAACCTACTTCTTTCATGTAAATAAAATACACATATCTTGAGTGTTTCGTAGTTTTTTTTAAATAAGTAAGTTCAATATACATTGATTCGGCTGAAAAGATTGTTAGATTTTTTTAATGGAGTTAGAAGGGGACTAATTATTATGCTTTACTGCAATAACACTATGGAAGGTACGGGCTGTTTAGGTAGGTGTATCTTTAGAAGTTGCGAATTTGATTTGAAAGTGATAAAGATTTTCATTGTATTTGTTACGATATAGTAGAAAAAAGAACTAAAAAAATATAAACTGATGCGTTTATGATTTAACCGTAGCCGGTGCATAGCTGGAGGGTGCAGGGTGGGTCGCAATTAAAATTATAATTTTTGGCAAGCGATCCTGCCCCTTGCGACGTGTATCTATCTTTGACTGGTCCCGCCGGCGATACAACTTTGGGTACACCGAGCGCTAATAATAAAAATAATACCATATTAGTAGATGATGCCTAGAATTTCATCCGCGCAGATCTGGGCTTTTAGAAAATCCCGTGGGAGCTCCTTGATTTCCCAGCATAATAAGTAGCCCGTGTGTTCAGTTTAGGCTATAATCTATATCTATTTATACCTATTTTGTTTGTAATTTACTTCAATGTTATGTGTGGAAATAACGACTTTATTTAACTATCTATCTCTATTCCAAATTTCAGCCAAATGTGTTCAGTCTGGCATAGCCCAAACAATTTGTAGGTTGAAGTGGCAGTGGGCAGGACATGCTTGTCATAGGGACAATCCTTTGGAGCTGTGCGTGCCTACGATTGCCGCTTTTGACGACCTCCGTGGCGCAGTGTGTAGCGCTGTTGTCATAACGTGCAGAGGTCCCGGGCTCGATCCCCGGCAGGGTCAATTTGGGAATTTATAATTTCTGAATTTTCCGCGGTCTGGCCTGGTGGGAGGCTTCGGCCGTGGCTAGTTACCACCCTACCGGCAAAGACATGCCGACAAGCGATTACGCGTTCCGGTACGATGACGTGTAGAAACCAAATAGGGGTATGGATTTAATATAACTGCCATGCCCCTAACAGGTTAGCCCGCTACCATCTTAGACTGCATCATCACTTACCATCAGGTAAGATCGCAGTCAAGGGCTAACTTCTAGTGGATAAAAAAAAAAGTGTATGGTGCTCTCCAGCACTATGGGCCGACGATAATAAAGAGGGTAGCGGGAAGGAAGAAGGATAACCATGTGTGGTGGTGCTCTTTGGGAAATGCCTATGTTCAGCAGTGGACGTCTGCAGGCTGAAATGATGATGATGATGATGAAAATTATTGTAGGGGAAACCAGGTATGAAAGTAACACGGGATGAAAGTAACAAATGGGTTTTTGAACGAGTTTTGTTCGCTACAATGATGGCTTTATCACCAAATAGCACAATTTTGAACCCCTCCCCTAAACTCAGTTGCGCTCAAGGCGCTGTGTAGACGGTTCTTCACGTAACGAGTCGGTGCCGCAAAAATACCTTCGAAGTGAGTTTTGTCAATTTAGTTCAACTGCGTTTGTTTTTATTATGGTGGGTTCATTGAAATAGAATGAGTAAACTAAAATTCTACATCAATGGGTAGGTTTAAACTTGCGTGTCACTAACACTAAAAAAGCAAATTGGGAAACTTTTCAGGAAAAATTAAAACAAAGTAAAATAAAACATAATGTAGATACAGAAACAACCTTAAAAATTAACACAAGAGAACAATTAGAAAACTTTATAAATAAATTTCAAGATGCCATCACAGAATCCAGTAAGGTAGCGATTCCAAAAACAAAGAACACCGAGACACTTACCTTACCTTGGTGGTCTGAAGAACTGGCCAAGTTGAAGCAACTGGCCACCACCAGGAAGCGCAGGATCAGGAACGCCGCACCGATACGTAGACAGAGTGTGGTAAACGCGTATATTGAGGCTAGAGACGACTACGAACTGAAGGCCAAGGAGGCCCAGATAGGAAGTTGGAAGGACTTTTGTCAGAAGCAAGACAAGGAAAACTTATGGGAGGGGATCTACCGGGTAATAGGGAGGACAGCTAAGAGAGTTGAAGACATACCACTCGTAGAAGACGGCACCATCCTTGATGCAAAAGGCTCGGTGGAGTTGTTGGCCAAGACGTTCTACCCGGAAGACCTGAGGGAGAACGACAACCAGACGCATCGGGAGATAAGGAACCGAGCATCCGAGGTGAACTCTCAACCAGCTGGGGAACAAAACGATCCTCCGTTCACAAAAACGGAATTGCTCACCGCCTTAGATTCCCTGAATCCAAAGAAAGCGCCTGGCGCTGACGGCTTCACCGCAGATATATGCAGCCATGCCATTGGAGCCGACCCACAACTTTTCCTGGGAATTCTCAACAAGTGCCTGGAGCTTCATTATTTCCCGGTCATCTGGAAAGAGGCTACGGTCATAGTGTTGAGAAAGCCAGGAAAAGACTCGTATACAACGCCCAAATCTTATCGCCCCATAGGACTTTTGCCGGTAATGGGCAAAATCTACGAGAAAATGCTGGTCGCCAGACTCAAATACCACCTTTTACCAAGACTAAACTCTAACCAGTTCGGATTCATGCCCCAAAGGAGCTGCGAAGACGCCCTCTATAAACTAATGCAACACATCAATACAAAACTCGACGAGAAGAAGGCTATAGTCGTCGTGTCATTGGACATAGAGGGCGCCTTCGACAGCGCCTGGTGGCCAGCGATCAGAGTCCAACTGGCAAAGATGAACTGTCCACTAAACATTAGGAAAGTATTTGACAGTTATCTTGACCAGAGAAAGGTCACGGTAAGGTACAGTGGAGAAACGTTCACCAAGGCAACCAGCAAAGGGTGCGTTCAGGGCTCTATAGGCGGCCCTATCTTGTGGAATGTACTTCTGGACCCTCTCTTAAGCACTCTCTTGGCGGAAGGACATTACGTGCAGGCGTTCGCCGACGACGTTGTAATGGTGTTCGACGGTCACACGGCGCAACACGTGCAAAGACATGCCAATGCCGCTCTCGAACTTGCCCGGGTTTGGGGTGTCGAAAATAAGCTCAAATTCGCACCACACAAGACCAACGCGATGGTAATCACGCGCAAGCTTAAATTCGACACACCACGCCTGAGCATGGGCGGGATCGACATTGCCATGTCAAACCAAATCAAGATGTTGGGAGTGACGTTTGATGACAAACTCACTTTTAAATTGCACGTAGCAAGCGTCTGTAAAAAGGCGGTAAACGTATATAAACAGCTTGCAAGAGCGGCGAAAGCGAGCTGGGGTCTACACCCAGAAGTTATCCGTACGATTTACACTGCGACCGTCGAGCCCATCATTCTGTACGCGGCGAGCATCTGGGCACCGGCAGCCGGGAAGCTCGGAGTGCAAAGACAGCTCGGAACGGTGCAGAGAGGATTCGCACAGAAAATGTGCAAGGCTTATCGCACGGTCTCCCTGAACTCAGCACTGGTCCTGGCGGGGGTGCTCCCACTTGATCTTCGTGTACGTGAGGTAGCTTCACTATACAGGATCAAAAGGGGGGCGGCCCTGCCCGGATTGGGGGACAGAGAGATCGAGCGACTAACGCCAGCAACAGAAGTGTCACATCCCGCATTACTGGCAGACCTCGGGCTGACTTGCCTCAAGGACCAACACGACGTGGACATGAACAGCAGCTGCGCAGTTAAAATTTTTACTGACGGCAGTAAGATTGGGGGTAGAGTTGGCGCGGCACTGTCCGTGTGGGAGGGTGAAGCGGAGACCAGGGCTGTTAAACTCTGCCTGCCAATATACTGCACAGTATATCAGGCAGAATTGCTGGCAATCTGTGAGGCCTCGAGGCTAATAAAGAAAAATAAAGCGGCCACATTCGGAATATATAGTGACTCAATGGCGGCATTACAAACAGTTACCAACCTCGGCTCCCTCCATCCATTAGCCGTTGAAACACGCGAGAACATGGCGTATTCATCTCGACAGAACAAAGATATATCTTTGTTCTGGATCAAAGCACACGCAGGATTGGAGGGAAACGAGAGGGCAGACCATCTTGCTAAGGAGGCCGCGTCAGTGTCAACGAAAAGAAAGCCTCATTATGACCTGTTTCCAATCTCATTCGCGAAGCGACAGCTTCGACAGCAGACGATTCGCGAATGGGATGAGAGATACAAATCTGGTGAAACTGCCGGAGTTACAAAAATTTTCTTTCCGGATGTGGCTGCCGCGTATAGAGTTGCTAGGAAATTCGAACCGAGTTGCCTGAGCACACAACTGTTTACCGGCCATGGCGGATTCTCTGCATACTTATGCCGTTTTAAATGTAAGGAGAGTCCGTCATGTATTTGTGATCCCGGCGTAGACGAGTCTGTTCCCCACGTCGTTTTGGAATGCCCGGTGTTCGGCTACGACAGATACGAAATAGAACAACTTTTAGACTTAAAACTAACGATCGAGAACGTTAAGATTATTATGGCGGATAAACGTAGGAACAAATTTATAAACTACTGCTTGAAAATAATAGAGAAGGTTGTCAAAAGAAACAAGTAGTTATAAGTATGATTTCCATATATTATGAATAATACATAGGTAAATCATACAATGATACCCAAAAGTGTTAGTTACTAAAAGTAGAGATAAGCGTAGTTTAAGATATAAGAAGATAATAAAAATGTAAAACTAGATAAGTGAAAATGTGTTAGTGTAAAATGTAACCTAAGCATAAGTTATGAAATTAAAAGTAAGATAGAAATGTAAAACTAGATTAATAAAAATAGTATAGTATATGATGTAACCAGAAAATTTATATGTGAAATAAAATATGAGTGTAATAGTTAAAATAAGAAAACCCTAACAACCAGTAGTAGTATAGACCGGAATCCCACCGGGTATAAGCTTGAAAGAGATGAATGAAAGAAAGACTAGGTATGCAGAATAAAAGTGCGAGCGGTATACGAGATAGAACTGGAGTGAAAGCGAACAATAGGCTAACATAGGCTCTGATCTATGTCAGAGGTAGAAAGAAAAAAAAAAAAAAAAACTTGCGTGTCAAGTGTCAGAAAATTTGTTACGTTTATCCTGGAACCTAATTTATAATAATATGATTGCTCTCGGTGTACAAAGCGGAACCGACTCCCGAAAATACGTATCTTCCTAGATTTGGACACCCCCGAATGTCATTGTGATGTCAGGAGTGCACCCTTACGATATTTAAATATTCATTTTAACTCTTTAATTATACCCCGCGCATGTGAGCGACCTTTCTATTTTACTTTTTTGAACTCTTTGTTTCTCTTTTTTTTCAGAATGGATTCCTTTAAACGCGCTTCCGTTAAGTGCAGCGTTATGTAAATCCGGTTTTCCAAAAACAACATTTTCGTTACGTACTCATTAACGTGAAACAAAACGATTTTTCCGACCGTTTGTTTTAATTTTCTCAATTTTTCTGATTATACCCTACCTATTCAATACGTGCAAGGTACGCGTAAGTTACTTTTGAGTTAAAGAAAATCTTCTGCGGTCTACTAATGGAGATAAACACGCTGCTAATGCACACATTTGTATTTATTAGTAAAAAGATTGTAAGTAAGTAGTTTTGTGCATAAAGGATCAGTTAGTAGGTAATCAAAATCTATAGAACATAGACGTAAAAAAATACCTAAATGTATTAATAAGTACTAGTACGACGTACGTAAAATGCACTAGGAACTTTTTAATTCCTTGGCTAATTAGGTAAACGTATAATTGCGTAAACGTTTAGCTAATCTAGTGTTCGATTCCATTCAATATTTATTTTTTCAAATTAGGAACACTGCACTCTTAATGACGTTCAAAACATATAAAACATGTTGGTGAGATAATCATTGACGATATCTTTAAACTAAAGCCACGAGGGTTCGAAATATGCCCTGGTCTAAGAAGAGCTCATAAAAAACTCAGCCGGATTGTTTTTTACTATCCCCATCTCACAAACATAGTAAATTTAATAGAACTTAATATATAATGTGTAATGAAATATCACATTTCAAAAGTGTGACTGAGTGATAAAATATAAGTACCTGTAGGATAGATGGGAACGGTTTTAAATAGTAGCCGTAATCTATACAAACGTATTATAAATTATAACAAGTACTAAAATTGCGGCATGAAAATGAAGTCACTTAGTTGAGTTCTTATTCATAAATCTGAGGAAAAAAATTTCTCCTTAGACACGTTGAAATTAGATTTCCTTAACCGCTGCGCAGGCTGCGAAGTGCATATAAGTAGTCACCCGGCTAACAATTTTATTCGTAATCAATTTAAGGTGTCGCCTTCCCCCCACCGACCCACCGACGAGTGCACAGTGAAGTAAAGAAACCATGAAAGTGTTGTGGACCAAAACCTTTGTGAATACTATTAAATTCCTTGTGTAATTTTTAAAAGACAAAAATCTTTCTAAGGATATTTATGTTCGTTACACAGATTATAACGTTACACGTTTGCAGTGTTGTTATCATATTTAACTCAGACTTCAGGTCTATGAACGGGTGTTTAGATTTTTATCTTTTAAAAGCGATAATCACTGTGGAATTCTTAATTCATACAAAATAAAAAATAAAATCTAACAGGGACACTTTTCATCAGGAACCGAATAGGCTACTTTCTATCCCTAGAAATCCGTCAAACAAAGTTACACCATTTTGTATATCGTCTAGCGTTTCCTGTTTTTTCTTTTTCTTGTTCATATAAACGTCAAAAGTTCGTAATCATTATCAAATGCATTTTTTAAACCAAAGTAAAAATGTTAGTTCTACCTCGTTGGTAAAAACTGCCTCGTTGGTCTAGTAGTTGGCATGTTCGACTGCGGCCGACGAGGTCCTGGGTTCGAGTCACTAACACACACATCACTAACACGATAATAGTCGTTAAAGCCCGCCAACCCGCATTGAAGCAGCGTGGTGGTTCTAAGCTCTAATTCCCTCTTTCCTAGGAGAGTGGAGGCATGTGCCTAGCTGTGGGACGTTAATGGGCTGTAGTGGTAAGGTAAAAATGTTAGTTCAGTGGTTTTGTCCTAGAATTACGTTCGCTCGCCCACTGTGCAAGGTACGCCAACGTCAAACAAAGTTACGTAGCGCCGTGATTACTTTTCCTGCACTGCACTGTTTTGTATCGCTAGTGTTTATTGCTTCCGCGCCACTGACTATTCCATTTTCCATGCTTCTTTTTTTTGTACACGTCGTTAAAACGTTTTATGAAAGCAACGGCTGAGACTGTTTGCGATCTAATATGGGTACGCCGTAACAAAGTTAACGCTAGTTGCTGTTTGATCCAGATTTTTGTATTCAGATAGAATTTAACTCTTGACTGTGATCTCATCTTGCGGTAACTTGGTAAGTTATGAATTATGATGCAGTCTTTGCCGGTAGGGTGGTAACTAGCCACGGCCGAAGCCAGGCCAGACCAGGGAAAATTCAGAAATTATGAATTCTCAAATTAACCCTGCCAGGTTTCGAACCCACGTTAAGACGACAGTGCTATACACTGCGCCACGGAGGTCGTCAAAACGTGGCATCGTATCGGAACACTAAATTACTGCACGTTTTTACCGGTTGGATATGAACCAGCCACAACTGAAAGCTTCCACTATATCTCACTCCACCTCCATTCCCAAATTGCCTCTGCTGGGAATCAAACCTTTGATCTTCCACTTAAAAATACCATAGCGCTCACTGCACTTCGCGAATTAAATCGTTATTAGGATGATTCTGATTTTGATTAGTTTCAACCTATGTGAGGTGTGTCCATAAAAATAATAAACGGTTAAGGTGGCCTTCTTATGACAGAATATATTAAGCGATTGTGTGGAATATGCAACATTAGTCTAAGTTTGTAAGTAGATGGGTGACCACTTTCGAACTTCGAATGTCGCTTTTACCTGTCCTCCAATGCACCTATGTCGTTGATTCCACTTAAGGTCTAGCTCCACTACAGATACGCGGCGTGGAACGTAGCGGCAAGTATTCTTTGTATTATTCTTTCTTTCCTACAATAATTACGCAGTACATCTCTGTGCCGTATCGCTTTAGTGGGCCCAGCTCCATATAAATTCATATAATAGTTATTTGTGTTATATGGGGCCAAAGAAAATTTTTGTTCCCCGAGGGCGCTATTTTGAATTCAGAGCGAAGTGAAGGATTCTTAAGTAGAATCCTGAGCGTAGCGAGGAATTCAATATATGCCGCCCGAGAACAAAAAATTTGGCCCCGAGTGACACGCACTATTTTTCATCATTACGTATGAGGAAAAGCTAGGAGTATCAACGTACTATGCATGGACATTACCTATACGTTTAAGCACCAATCAGAAGCAAGAACGCGGACCAATCAGAACAGAGAAATGAAAAGTCTCATGGGCCTAAAAATTACATTTTGCTCCCGCTATCTTCTGAAGCCAATATTCGTTTTTCGAATAGGTATGATGAACAGAATATTTGCCGCATTGCGCAGCGCCACGCCGTGCATTTGTAGTGGGATTAGACCTTAGATTTTAAAAAAAAAATTAAGCTGACAGGCAATGGGGTTTTGTTCTTGTTTTATTTAATACAAAGCACAGGCTAATTTAATGTCTTAATTTAAAATATACTCTGAATAATCAAAGTTTAATGTACCTCCAACATGTAGTACACGACACTATGTTCTGTAGGAAGGTCTATCAGTTGAATTCAGGTTTATCAGTTGAAACTACCAAACGAGGACGTGTTTTTAATAAAGAAAAGGCTTCATCGGTCCTCTAAGTAAAATTTATTTAAAACCACAACGTAATAAAATACCTATGTTGATATTCATAACAACGCGAGACTTTGGGGAGCCGAATTAAATATGGGGTAGGCTTGCTTAATGATCCAATTCCTGTCATGTTCAGGAAAGGGTTTAACCCCCTAAAAAACTTGAAACAAACGCCGCAAAAACCTAAGACGTTTTCTCTATCGCGCCCTCCAAGAAAGGGGGTGCCCACCCCGGGGTGGGAGCGTGAATAATTATAAAAGAAATAAGATAGACATCGACTTTGCCTCGTCAGCTCGTAGATGAATAATAATGGACTTTCCTTTACGTGTGTAGCCGGCTTTATAGGCTTTTGTAGCCCGATATTTTTGATGGAGTAAACAAGTATTGATAATAATTATTATTTGTTTTATAGGTATATATATGTAGGTACTATTGAATAGAAGCAGGCGTTACTTTGCGGAAGTCCATGATAGTGAATGAACTTTCGAATGAATTGATCGTTCGAACGATCAACCACAAAGGTCCCACTTCGCTAAACATCTTTTGGACAGTGGACATAAGGTGGGCAATAACCATTCATATAAAATCCTGCATAAATGTAATAAAGGGTTTAGAATGTGCGTTTGGGAGCAATTAGAAATAATTAAACACAATAATAAAGGATTTGAGTTGCTAAATGAACAAATAAACGTATCAAATTCACCTTTACTCGATTTATACAGTAATAGGGGAGGGGGCGGGGCTTCAGTATGAGCCATGCCAAAAAGGTATATAAGCCGGAACTTGCGATACGATAGTCACTTCACAATCGTGCATTGTCGAGTCAACATCTCCTGAAGATGCTCCGGTGTCGGAGTGAAGCGTACGTTGAGAGTGATTTGGAGGATTTGTGTGGTGTGGTGTGGTGTTGTGCCTGTGCGAATTGCTGGGTGGTGGGTGTCGCATGCTGCTGGTGAAAGACACGCACTGTACCACAGAGATTTGTCTACTGTAGCGGATTATAGCGAATTAAACTTCTAGTTCATTCAATATATATGTAGGTACTATTTTATTTGAAACTTGCTGTTGTCTGCGACTTTGCCCGCGTGGTTAAATTTATTTTTATTCCCACCTGAACTCTGGGATTAAAAGTAGCTTACTCACTCTCCAGGTCCTCAACTATACACGTGCCAAAAATTGTGTCTGAAGGACAAACCAACAAACAAACACACTTTCGGATTTTTAACATTAGTGAGAGTATGATTTCAACGGCCGTTAATCAGTAAAGCACCTATTGTTATATTAATTAAAATGTAAGGGAAACTTACCTACTAATACTTGCTGGAGTGATGAAAAAATATACGGCAAAGTACGAAATTATTTGCTTTCTCGTTTCTTACTAAGCTAAGCGAAAAGTCCTATGTACAGTAGTGGATGTATACAGGATGGATGGATGGATGAGCTTTACCAAAGCAAGGTTTGCACTTGGCGTCATCACTTGCCGGCAATTTGCCAAGCGCTCGTCTATAAACAAAACAAATTAATCCAAGTAATTTCATTTCCAATTTTCCATATCCAATAAATACCAGCGCAATATTGGATAATCCAATAATTTGCAATGCAAAAAAGTTGTGCACTAAACTAAAACATCGAGAACTCCATTCATAGCTCGATACGAATCTGACCTAATCAATTCAAAAGAGGAAAACCTGGCAAAAACGAACACACGCATCGCGCCGCCTGCTTATGGAATTATATCGTGGAAAATCTGCGGTTGGGAATGTCGGGGAATAATTTATTCTTTTTAGGGATACGTCGGTGAAGGTTCAAATAAAATATTATTTTCGTTATTCGATGGTAATTAAGGTTTTACTTTAAATTTTTTATTAAATATTAATGTTAAATATATTATTATGACATAAATAATTTAATACTGAATTTTATTTCTAAGGCCGCGTACATATACTAAGGGTTGTTACTTGGAACCTGTTCTGAATTTCTTTTTTTTAACGATGTTTTGGTTACAAATTGTGACCTGTTTTATGTACCTTTTCCTTAAAATAAAAAAATGTCTTGCTGGTTTGCGAGAACATCCATTCGAACCCAAAATCATTTTAAATACGCAGTACAGTAGGTTGTCACCTCTTTAACTCCATTATAACGCGCGTACAATTCTATACAAACGCGCTGTCAATGCAAGTTATGGGCGCGTGAATTTTTAATAATTTCGTACAAAGTTCAATACAATGTATTCCGACTTATTTATATCGATGCAAATACTACAATCTGCTTGTCCAATGTCTGCACGCCGTGTGCATAATATGCTCTTAAACTTATTATTCTTAATCTTATAATTAGATATAAAATTATTTTTTTTCGTAGTAATAAAAAAACAATTATTGATGCCACAGCTGTGACACGGTAATTTAACGGTTTTAGCTATTCTCTATACGGTCCCCGCTGTACGTGATTCAACTCGCACTTGACCATTTTTTGTTGGTTCAAGCAGTTCGTCTGAGACGTAAATGAGTTAGAAAATTGAATGAGCATGCCTCAACCAGGTTAGGTATGAATAAATGAGCATATATGCACAGTTAAGCGCACAGCTGGCTTGTTGAAGCTGTTTTCTTCTTATTGTTTTATTTGATTTGGTTTTGAGGGAAATACGGGCGCTTTTGTTTGCTTATTTCTCTCTTTTTTGCCAGTTTTCACAATTTGATGTTTTTATTTATTGGGCACTGATTAATTCCAAAATAGATTCTTTAACTTATTATGTTCAGTCGAATTTTTTTTTGTAATTGCCAAGGTATTTTAGTTTTTCAAACTTTTACTAGTCAAATCCATACTGATATTATAAATGCGAAAGTGTGTCTATCGGCTACGCTTTCACGGCCCAACTTCTCAACCGATTTTGATTAAATTTGGTACTGAGACAGGTTACATCCCGGGGAAGGATATACGCTACTTTTAATCCCGGAAAATTAAAGAGTTCCCGCGGGAACCAAAAAACCTCAAACCACACAGACGAAGTCGCGGGCATCAGCAAGTCCATATCCATACTAATATTATAAATGCGAAAATGTGTCTGTCTGTCTGCTACGCTTTCACGGGCCCTCTGTTCAACCGATTTTAATGAAATTTTGATAAAAGGATATAAGCTACATTTTATCCCGGAAAATCAAAGAGTTCCCGCGGGAATGAAAAATCTTTATCCACGCGGACGAAGTCGCGGGCATCATCTAGTATTATAATAATTTTGTTACCAATAAAGTAGGCATATAAAGCTAATAGGTAACTCCTTTCTATCATCAGTCATTTGACATACAAAAGAAGACAAAACAACCGTTTTTACACTTTCTAAAACGATTTTGCCGTAAAAACAATCAAACTTAAACTCTTATTTTTAATAAATATGTCTAATTTTAATGTTATAGTATGAAGAATCTTAAAATAAACTAAGGATCGAAAGAAAATAACCCTTCTCAAGCTCATTTTATATTTTCAACATCGAATATTTTAATCAAAGAGATGCACCGAGGAAGAAGACCTCATAAGTATAACGCGATAGCATAATGCTCTTATCTTCACCACTAACGAGGTACATAAAAGATCTTCCATATGTGCGGTAACTAATGAAAAGAGTCGTATTTCGTCGATGCCTCGAGACGTACAGATAGGAAAATTAAAACGTCTAGACAGTAAGTCTTGTACTATTTTGTTTTATTCAAGACGTTTCCTCGCTCTTTGACTGTTTGATATGTGATTAGTATGAGTGGAACAGACGGACTAACTTTTAACATCGTGTTATTTTAGGTTCAAGTTTTATATAATATCTTTTCTTTATTATTTGACTAGCTGATGCCCGCGACTTCGGTTGCGTGTATTGAGGATTTTTGGTTTCCGCGGGAACTCTTTGATTTTCTGGGATAAAAAGTAACCTATGTGTTATTCCAGACCATAATCTATCTCTGTGCCAAATTTTATCCAGACCCGTTCAGCCGTTCTGGCGTGATTGAGTAACGAACATCCATCCATCCATCCATCCACTACAGCTTATTAACGTCCCACTGCTGGGCACAGGCCTCCACTCTCATAGGAGAGAGGGAATTAGAGCTTAGACCCACCACGCTGCTCCAATGCGGGTTGGCGGGCTTTAACGACTATTATCATGTTAGTGATAATAACCGGGACCGACGGCTTAACGTGCTCTCCGAGGCACGGGGGTGAAACACCGCCAACTTCCTAATTCCGGGCTAGTACGGAGAATTTCTAATCAGAAAAACCCAACACTTAATTATGGCCCGACCTGGGATTCGAACCCAGGACCTCGTCAGCCGCAGTCGAACATGATAACCACTAGACCAACGAGGCAGTCATCCATCCATCAATTTATAATATTATTAGTATAGGTTATATTTATAATATTAGGACAGTCCATCAGTCACCTTTTTAAGGTAGGTATATCTGTTCACGAGTGTTTTAATCGATTTTTTTTGAGGACCTCCATGGCGCAGTGTTGAGCGCTGTTGTCTGTCTGAGGTCCCGGGTTCGATTCCCGGCAGAGTCAATTTGGGAATTTATAATTTCTGAATTTTCCCTGGTCTGGCCTGGTGAGAGGCTTCGGCCGTGGCCAGTTACCACCCTACCAGTAAATACGTGCCGCTTAGCGATTTAGCGTTCCGGTACGATGCTGTGTAGAAACCGAATAGGGGTATGGGTTTAATATAACTGCCTTGCCCCTAGCAGGTTAGCCCGCTACCATCTTAAGCTGCATCGTCAGTTACCATCAGGTGAGAAGTCAAGGGCTAACTTGTAGTGGATACAAAAATAAAAAAGATTTTGATTTGGTATAGAAGGAGGTTGCATCTCAGGGATAGATATAGCCTTCTTTTTATCCGGCAAATCAGAGAGTTCCCACGGTATTTAAAAAATGCGGATTAAGTTACGGACATCATCGCATCTTTCATGAGAGGGTGGCGATCTATGGGTTTAAGGTGTCAACAATTTTTTATTTAAGTACACTAAGTTATAATTTTAATTAGCTGTTTCAAAACTAAGCAGTGCTTTGAACTGCGCCAGTGCGTTCAGTATGGATCAACCTCTGTAGCAACGACCATCTTATCCGAAACCAAAGCGCGTCCACGTCTTTGTCAACCACGCAGCTGGACAGTGGTAACCCGTCCAAGACTGTTGCAATATGTAGGGACCCACGAGGCTACGAGTTAAGCTCTACATTACTTACTACGATGGATTTGTGCTATACAGAATTTTAGAAGTTGAATATAATTATGATTGTTGAAAAACAACAATCTGAACTAATTAGTGCCAAGTCGAGTAAGCTAAATGTAAAGATGCCTGTGCAAAAGTTTTAAAAGGCTTTAGCTAAAGTCAGCCCATCCAAGACGTTCTCTTCATTAACGACAAGAAAAGTGATGTCATCCTGTTGTGACACAGCATGTAGGGAGATCCGTTCCCCCCGGTGGTCTCTTCGCAACTGACTTGTACGCGGTTACCAATCCCCCCGGCACCCATTCCACAGTGGGACGAGAGAGGAGGTGGACGGCTTTCTCTTTCATTTTTCCTTCGCTCCTCGGCTCATCCAGTTACATCGTTCTTATGTTTTATTTTTAATTAAAGCGTACGCAAGTCGGCGGCGTAGATCTTCTCCCCCCTAAGGGGGGTCGCCGGGTACATACGCGGTGGGTGTTGATGATTTTTCAATGGGGAGAAAGAGTTCCCTCATTTTCTTAAGAGAAAATTGCGTTTTGTTTTCGAGTAGTCGAAGTCTGTCGTAATCGCTTTTGTTTTGTAAGAAGTTTCTCCGTTCGTCGTGCATGTGGACGTTTTAGGAGTGCCGTAAATTGTGTACTTTAAAGTTTTGCAGGGGAATTGTTGAGACTACGCTGCAGCTAGGGTATTATGCATTGAAGGTGTCTTTGGAAAATGAGCATTTCTTGAATAAAGTTGAACTGATATTAGTGTTAGTTTTATTTAATTCCTTGTTGATTATAGTGTTTGCGGGGCTTTAATCTAACCCAGTGGTCGGCAAACTTATTAGCCAAAGAGCCAAATATGAACATTACAACAATTTCAAAAAAAAAATTGGGAGCCAATTAATCTGCTTATTTAGTAAACTTTTATTACACTAAATAAGTAGTACACTAAATAAAACTAAATTTCATACTTAATAAATATTTGTTAATGCGAACAATGTGCTTGCATCTCCTTGGAAAGTTTGAGTAAGTCAGGTTTGTATGTTGTTGTTTTCTATTTTAGGCATCATTCCAAGTTTTCATCAATAAGACGACTTCTCAGTTTACTCTTGATGCTTGAAAAAGATTATTCGCATATATATGTAGAACCGAAAAAGGAAAGAACAGCAAACGCCGCACTTAAGGTGTCAAAGAGCCACATGCGGATCTAACCTAACGCAAATGAATATGGAAAATCAATCTTAAATTATCTTAGACATTTAAAAATCATTTTCTTCTGAGCTATCAAGTCATATCGAATAATATTTAGGTTTAATGTTAATAAATTCTAAGAAAAAAAATACACTAACGGAACTGCCCTATCAAAACACTGGAGATAGGATGAGAAGTTATTATGGCAATGTTATATAGACATCTTCACCTCCTTACCTATTTTCAAGGTAGCAATAACTAAATGCGTGTCTATCTACGATGTATATATAGTAATCATCACATAATGGTACCTACGGGTTTTCTTGTGAGGTAGGCTCCATGATCCTTCCGCATGGTACTAAATTAAGGTCTTGCCTCACTACAAAGGCGCGGCGCGGCTAAGCACATAGCGGCAAATATTCTTCGTACGGATATACAACCTCGTATGGAGTTGGGCCCACTTAAGCGTGGCCCCATACTACCCATTAACGTCCCACTGCTGGGCACAGGCCTCCACTCTCACAGGAGAGAGGGAATTAGAGCTTAGCTGCTCCAATGCGTGTTGGCGGGCTTTACCGACTATTATCATGTTAGTGATAATAACCGGGACCGACGGCTTAGCGTGCTCTCCGAGGCACGGGGGAGAAACACCGCCAATTTCCTATCTCCGGCCTAGTACTGAGCATTTCTAGTCAGAAAAACCCAACATTTATTATGGCCCGACCCAGGACTCGAACCCGGGACGCCGTCAGCCGCAGTCAAACATGCTAACCACTAGACCAACGAGGCAGTTATACTATTATACATATAAATAAAATTTACCGCTACGTGCCGCTTCGCATGCATCGCAAGTGAGGCTGGGACTTTAAGTAGCAAACGTTTAACCAAATACCAAACATAGCATTTGGTATCTGATCTGCTTCTAGATATTCGGCTGTGGCTAGTTACCACCCTACCGGCAAAGATGTACCGCCAAGCGATTTAGCGATCTGGAACGATGCCATCTTGAAATCGACTAGGGGTATAGGTTTAATATGGCATACCCCTAGCAGGTTAGAGCGCTACCATTTTAGACTGCATCATCACTTACTATCAGGTGAGATCGCAGTGAAGGGCTGACTTGTAGTGGAATAAAAATAAAACTAGCTAATACGTATCGTAAGCTCATTAGAAGGCCAAATTAAACGCACACATACACAACAAATTATCCCCAGTCTCAAAAGTTAATGTAATGAAAAACAAAAAGGGCCAAGAAAAGGGTGCGTTAAGTTCTACCGAAAAACGGGAATTTGTAAGAAGTTGCCACCCCTTGACCCCCCCGGGGGACAGTGGCCCCCTCGTGTGCGAAAATAAATTGCCAAGAATAATAATTATAATGAAAGCGAAAGAAAGTATAAATTAGTGGGGACGCCTTGCGAAGTGATGAGACGCGGATGTGTGCGATGTCTTAGTTTATTTATAGGGGTGCGAGTGTGTGTGTGTGTGGGCAATGGGTTTTTTAATTACTAAAAATACTATAGTGTTATTTTTTTTTCGCCGTCATATAGTCAGCGTCATCTATTTTTTTTAATATAAACAACACAAATTTCTTTAAAAAATCAGAATTTCCTTATTGAAATTTAACACCAGGCAGGTAGTCATTGTATCTCGGCCACGCTAATTCCCGATTAATGCAAAAATAAACAGGAATCATACTAATATTATAAATACGAAAGTGTGTTTGTTTGTTGGTTTATTGGTTTGTTGGTTTGTCCTTCAATCACTCCACAACGGAGCAACGGATCATGGTGATTTTTGGCATAGGTATAGTTGAGGGCCTGGAGAGTGACGTAGGCTTCTTTTTATTCCGGAAAATTAAGAAGTTCCCACGGGAATCAAAAAACTTAAACAACGCGGACCAATAGCATAGCGGTTGGGACCAATAGCATATTCTGTGAAAATGGCCTGCGCCTATTATAATATTTACCGTTTTTAAAGCTTTATAGAAAGTAGAAACGAAGACTTTTATCATACCTACTTTGTATATCACGTAGGTTTTTACACCTTATTAGCTCATAATGGACACCGTGCAGTGAACGGTCCGTTTTACCTTTTTAATAGTCAACACAAAATTGATTCTATATCAAAGTTTTAAAATATACCTGAATTTCTCTGAGATATGAGCGGAAGTTTGATCGGGACAAATTTTACAACCGCTAGAATGAAATAATCCCTAAAGCAGGTTTACTTAATGAAAATTTTCAATGCAAAGCATATATTTTGCTATATTTACCTACTCCATATTTTTTTTTTACCATATTATACGAAAGGTTAAACTACTTTTATCCTGGAATTTTAAAGTCACCACGGGAATAAAAAAAAATGTTAGTCCACGCGGACAAAGCCACGGGCATCATCTAGTGATAACTAATTAAAAAAAAACTGTACTTACTTTAAATGATCTATACCTTGGATTTATTTTTGTAATTGAAAGCTGAGTTACGATTTGTCGGTGATATATTTATTTGTGCTTGGCTGTAACACCCTCGATCTGGCACTTTCCTTACCTGATACCTCTTAGCAATGCATTGCATGATAGAAGCGCGATAACTTGAGAGTAGGTGAGTACCTACTGCGTGAGATACACTACCGTGGTACTACAAATTAATAAATTGGTTTAAGAAATTTTTCATTGCAAAAAACTTAACAGACATTAAGCACCAGTCAGCGGAGCGTACATAATACACCCTCATACAAGAACTCAATACATATTTCTTGCGCGATCGCCGGGACGCGAAAAGGGGGAATGAAAAAAAACTAATTAAAAAAGCAATCAAGGTTTTCTTGACGGCGCTCACGTTCGCCCATATCGTCTTACCCCCACTTCCTGGGGTGACCCCCTCCGTCCCAGCTCACCCTTTAAGGGGAGGCTGGGGGGAACGGTACTAGATTTACGTAACACGTTTAAAGTGTGTTTTGATGAAGTAATCATCCCATTTCCCTGGACTGCGTTTAAGAATTTTGCGGCCCGGACTCACGGCGACATTTCCGTTTTTTTTGTTCAACTCCAACTCTTTAATCCGGATTTCTTAACGACTCGCCATACTATAATTTAAGCGGGCAATTCTCGAAATTCATTTCGCGGGAATGTATTGAAATTTCCTTTTTTAGAGATTTCGGAGTAATTGCCTCTTTATGGCTTAGCGGTTTTTTAATGGCTCCCGAATTGAGCCTTTACTTTTTGGGAGGCTGCGGAAATCTTTGAAAGCACCAGTTGCTTCATCTGCTCTTTCGCCAAATAGTTGTATTGGATTTTTAAAATCTAGGTACGTTTACTTAAAAAGCTCGCAGTTTAATTTAATTTTCATATAAACTTATATTTTATTTTATTTAAATTGGTTGAACATTCCAACTTATTTACGTATTTTATTTTGCCATAACGTGAACGTAAATATAATGCATATCGTACTAATATTATATATGCGAAAGTATGTCTGTCTGTCTGTCTGTCTGCTACGCTTTCACGGCCCATCTACTCAACCTTTTGATGAAAGGTAAAGCGGTAGGTCACATCCCGGGGAAGGACACTTTTATCCCGGAAAATTAAGAACTTCCCTCGGGAATTAAATACCCGAATGAAATAAGAACTTAAGCTACGCGGCCGAAGTCGCGGGCATCATCTAGTTATATTATATGTTCTTCATTCATAGTTATGTTCCGGGCGGACTTAATTACGAACCGAAACCGAATTCGTCAGGCGGAAGGCTTCGGCCGTAACTAGTTACAACCCTTCTGGCAAAGATGTTCCTTTGCGGCTTGTCTTTGTGTCTAAATCCCGTATACAACAAAGTTGAGTCCGAAGTCCGAACCCCAAGATATTATTCCAGGAAAACCATTAACTTTAAAATAATATTGGAAAAGAATCATGGCTCTCAGCCCCTCGGTCCTCAACGAGGACTACGGCGTAAAGGGCTGGTTGGAGGCTTCGGCCGTGGCTAGTTACATCCCAATCGGCATAGTGCGTTCATACGATCTATTGTTCCGGTATGATGCCATGTATAAAACTATTTATACATGGGTTTTAGCCACAAACTGCCTTAAAATTAAACGTGTTTCTACTAAGTACCTAGCTATTATGTAGTTAAATCCATACTAATATTATTAATGCGAAAGTGTGTCTGTCCGTCTGCTACGCTTTCACGGCCCATCCGTTCAACCGATTTTGATGAAATTTGGTACAAGGAGAGGTTGTATCTCGGGGAAGGTCATTTTATCCCGGAAAATTCAAGAGTTCCCGCGGGTACCGAATTTTTTTTTCTGTTCGACCGATTTTGCATGAAATTTGGTACAGAGATAGTTTATGTCCCGGGGAAGGACATGGGCCTCTTTTTATCCCAGAAAAGTCCAGAGTTCCCGCGGGAATCAAAATACCTTAGTCCACGCGGATGAAGTCGCGGGCAATATCTAGTCAATATTAAAGCTAAAATATACTAACTAATATTACTGGTCAAAGAATGAGGCTATAAGGCTATGATTGCAGAGTACCTGTCTACCTAGGTTTCACTAATAAACACAATAATTATTGTATCATTCAATTTCATTTGATCTTTCTTAAGAAAGAAATACTCTGCTACATATAATAAAGTAATTGGAATTTCTTCTGTCCTTTAGAGTCATCCTGTCCTAGATACAAGTGGCAAGACATGATTTAATCGAATGCCTAGCGAAAATAAACCTTGTTACCTTGGAAATAGAGATAAAATTACACTGGATTGGAGTCGGTTTATTAAAATACTGTGGCCGTACAGGTACAGAGGTAGAAATAAAAACGAGCCAAAGCAGTTACTTTTATGAGGGCGCGAATAAGATGTTTCGGACTCCGTCTAAGGAATGAGGTGGGATTCGCAACGTACACTTAGCGAATTAACTGCTCAAAGTGATTATATAGCAGCTACATAAAAAAACCAAAGCATGCTATTTTTATGGATTCGCTAGTTAGAAATCCTTTTAATTACGTATTCTGACTAATTAACGCTATAATGTACCCAAATATAATGCTGTTTATGATCTTGGCCTAATTAACAATAACTTTGTATTAACTATATTTTTTGTACTTCAGTTATTATTTTCTTTCACGCCTATAAAACGTGTACTCACATTAAAACAATAAAAAATAAAAAAGTAGTTTTATCTAGCTTCTGAAAATTAATTAATAATTTAAAGAACGGTGAAACTGTACTCCCAAAACTACTAGTGTTGCTATCCTCTAAAAACCAATTCAAATATAAAACTTACAACGCCCGTCAAACTGCCGTAAATAATATTGTCAACAAAACGAAAAGAGCTGATGTGAATTAGTTGGTTTTAAAAATAACATTAATATAGTAACTACTTACATTTAAAAAAACTTTGAAAGTACTCTAACTTAGTCGTCTTCCAGGCCTGATTTTATAATACAGATACTTTTTAGAGTAGCGATTTCCAAACTATTGCTGACCTATGATAGGAGACGGCACGTTTTTTTTATCCACTACAAGTTAGCTCTTGACTGCGATCTCACCTGGTGGTACAATACAATAATACAATACAATGTCTTTATTTGCAGAAACATAAATTTACATTAGATGTTACAAATTTATAGTCATATGTTTCGCCTAGCAGAAGGCATGCAAAATTTGTTATAATAAGAATTTACAATTTTCATTACAATAATAATTAATTATATAATCATTCAGACAAATTAAGTAACAACAGTCAATTAAGTGTAAAAACTAGTGTCAAGAGAAATTTCCAATTTAATCAGTTTATTATTTATCATCAAAGTACTCAGTTATAGAATAATAGCATTTTTTTACAAGAAATTCCTTAAGTTTATGTTTTAACATATGTATACTGAGAGATCTGTCTGCAAGCTCTCCTGGTAACTTATTATAAATTCTAGGTGCCATATTTATAATACTTTTCCCGAATTTCGCGGATGAGTGCTGAGTAAAGCAAATTTTGTTTTTTCTTCTTTCATTCTCAGAAAATTTAAACAGATTTTCATTCATCCTAATGAATACAACAACCTCATATATGTAAAGACATGGACAAGGAAGTATTTTTAACTTTTGGAAATACGGCTTACATGAATCAGTGGGTTGAAGGTGACAAATAGACCTAATACATCTTTTTTGAGATTTGAATGGCCTATCCCTGTTAGCAGAATTTCCCCAGAAAATAATACCATATCGTAATGTTGAGGTTACGTAGGCATTATATGCTACCATAACTGTATTTTGATTAACCACTTTAGAAAGCATATATAGCGCAAAAGAAAATCGATTCAATTTTAGACACACATTATCTATTTGGGTTTCCCACGATAGGCAGTCATCAATGTGGAGACCTAAGAACTTAGTGGTACTTATTTCTTTTATTTCAGTTCCTGAATATTTTATGTCAAGTGGTGGTAGATTTCTCTTTCTATTTTTAAAAGTCATTATATTGGTCTTGTCTAGATTTATTAATAAATTGTTTGATGTCAGCCAACTAATAATATTCTTCATAGCATTGTTGATGTCATTTTCGAGTGTCACTTTATTTTTTCCATTAAAAATTACAGTACTATCATCCGCAAATAAGACCATTTGATGATCAGTGCTCGTAGGAAAATCATTAATATACGTTATAAATAGCAAAGGGCCCAACACACTTCCCTGTGGTACACCGGTATCAATTTTTTTAGCATCAGAGAAATACCTCTCTGCTGTTTTATTGACCATATTTATGCGCGTTATTTCTGTTATTTGATATCTTTCACTAAGATACGATTTGAGCAATGCTAAAGATGTAAGTGAGTAAGTGTAAGTAAGTGATGGTAAGTGATGATGCAATCTAAGATAGCGGGCTAACCTGTTAGAGGCATGGCAGTTATAATAAACCCATACCCCTATTCGGTTTCTACACGGCATCGTACCGGAATGCTAAATCGCTTGGCTTGCATGTCTTTGCCAGTAGGGTGGTAACTAGCCACGGCCGAAGCCTTCCACCAAGCCAGACCAGGGAAAATTCAGAAATTTTAAATTACCAAATTGACCCTGCCGGGGATCGATCCCAGGACCTCCGCACGTTAAGACAATAGCGCTACACACTGCGCCACGGAGTTCATCAAAAGTTGTTAAGTGTTATAATGTCATTTATGTAGCGTTTTTCCACCTGAATGTGCGTTCTTCATGCGAAAATAATAAAATGCCGCTCCGAAGTCGTAACAAGCATCGTTGGAACAAAGCGGGAGCTCGCTCAAATAATTTGTATCAATTTGTAAAAATGCAGCGCCCCCCTCGAACCCGAACCCCCAGGGAGAGTTACGTTATCTTAGAATGTCATAATTACTAACGACAGTCTTTGAATTATAGCCTTACTAGCTGATGCCCGCGACTTTGTTCGCGTGGATTGAGGTTTTTTGGTTCCCGCGGGAATTTCTTAATTTTCCGGAATAAAAAGTAGCCTATCTGCAGCCAGACTATAATCTATCTCCGTGACAAATTTCATGCAGATTCGTTTAGCCGTTCTGACGTGATTGAGTAACAAACATCCACACATTCGTATATACATCCAAACTTTCGCATTTATAATATTAATAATAAGTATAGATTAAGTTAGTTACTTAGTTCTATATTCGTTATTTTATTTCGTTCTCCAATGCTATGAGTATGGAATGTCATGAAGTGCAGTGAAAAGGTCGTTCTTGTGAAGAAGTTGTAGAAATGAACATAGAAATGTTGCAACTGATATTGTAGGTAAAATTTTGTAGATGTAAGGTGGTAGAGCTGACATATTACGATAAGTGGCACAAGTTGACCTATATAAAATAAACATTTCATTTCAAATTTTTAGATTTTCCAAAACTTTGAATAATGTAGCCAATTTTGTTTAACACAATCTCTAAACTAAAAAAAATCGTGAAAATCTAGTACCGCCTTTTTCAACAGGTAGTATTATGAAAGAGACAGCATTATATAAATAGAGCTGTCATTTTAGTTTAGATTAGAGGTGCAAACACTGAGGCCAATGCTGTTGTACAACAGCATTGGCCTCAGTGTTTGTTAGTAAAAATTTTACACTTTGATCTTGTACCTATCTTAATTATTCCTAAGTAGATAAACGTTATCTTGTTAACGTGTGCACTGCGCATATTAAATTAAATTATCATAATACACATTTTTCGCTAGCTTCGCCAGACATGTTTTATTCCGAGACTCGCCTATAGAACACGGTTCTTTAAACTACTTTTGCCATCACAAATTAACGCTCCCAATCAAAAGACAACCCCTGCTCAAAAATAGGGCAAAAATTACTTCAAAAGCCACGCGTAGACTTCCAAAAAAGTAAGATAAAAATTACTTCAAAAGACACGCGAGGGCCTAAAGGCTAAAAAGGCTATAAGTTTAAAGACTTGTCGTTAGTAATTATCACTTTTTGACCGAAGCTTGAGGTAGGTGTTTTTTGAATGGTTTGTCAAATTTAGGATGATAATTTTGACAAATGAGAGGTGTATAGCAATAGTGAAGGACTAGAGTGAGACAGACTGAAGCATCACGACAAACGGCAGCTGCCAAAATTATCATCCTTTTGACAAACCATAGTTTAGTGATTCAAAATCCACAAAGTATCCCTGTTTTTCTTTGTATTTAGTTCATCATTATCATCATCATCATCACTAACAACCCATCTCCAGCGCACTGCTGAGCACGGACCTCCTTCTTAGTATAAGAAGGGTTTAAACTATACTCCACAACTCTGGTCAATTGTGGTAGACCTCACACTCTTTTGCAAACATTATGGAGAACTTTTAAGCATGGAAGTTTCTTCTGCGTGCGAGTGAGAAAATACATGTTGACGTTTTGTCTTAGTTGAGCAAAAACAATACGGAGAGAAAACGGGAGCGTAGGTAGGTGATCGATGACCAATCAACTCGTGAGAAACGGTTTTGTTCAACATTACGAACCGCTAAGGTTTTGAACGCCCTTTTGGCATTCGTGTGGATAAACGTACCACGTATGGAAATAACTTCAAGGCAAGAATGAATAGACATTTTCTAGGCAAGCGCATTCCAACCTGGACCTCATCATTACTTTTCATAACCATGATGGCAAGCGCAAGCCTATCTTGCAATAAAAATTTGACTACACGTAGTAGGAACTCAGCTGTTCCGTCAAACGTATCTGACTCGGTGGCCAAAATTGGAACTAATTTTTATGCCTGCTAAATTTTTGTTTATATTTTATTTCTAATAGATACTAGGCGACGCTGTCAGCGGGTCGATAAGTTTGTGGGACTATAATTTGGTTGAGGACTATCACATGAAAGCACTTGTACTTACATATACTCGAGGCATTCATGGGTAACCACGATTGGGCAAGCGCACTCAATATTCGCGCGTGACGCGACCATGCTCGGGCCAATTTGCTGTAATCGTTCCGGATTACCGATTAACCATTTTACAAACAATTTACATCACAATCATGGGAACTTTGTTTTTTTTAGAACGGAGAGAGAACTGTTTGGTTTCACTTCGGTCGGTCAGTTACGTCCTTTTTTATTTATTAAAAGATGTTAGCACTTGATTGCGATTTCATCTACCAAATGGCGATTCAGGCTAAAATAACCGCGAATAATCTATAGGTAATATTATAAATTTGCGAAAGTTTGGATTGATGGATATCTGTTACTCAATCACGCCAGAACGGCTGAACGGATCTGGCTGAAAGGCACAGAGTCCTATTATAGTCTGGAATAACACAAGCTACTTTTTATCCCGGAAAATTAAAGAGTTCCCGCGGAAATAAAAAAAACCCTCAATCCACGCGGACGAAGTCGTGGGCATCAGCTAATAGTAAATGTATCTCAGCCACGCCGGCTACGGCTCTGCGGATGCTAGCTAACCACGGCTGAAGCCTTTCTACCAGACTTGATTTAATTTAGTACCAGGCGGAACATTAAAATACCTATAAAAATTACTCGTGTCCAAAAATCGACTCTTTACCGTGAAGGACGTGCTCTGCACATAATGGCTGAATGTGTCCGGAATGAATCTGAAAAGTTGGATTTGTTGCATTACATTAATCCGCTTGATACATACGTGTGGAACAGCATTCTTACCTCTCCGACATTCGAAAAGGTCAGAATGCTGTATAAATTAGTACTAAACGGTTTAAGACGCAGAGCGCATAATTAATTATGAGAATACTAGCTGATGAAAAATACTAGCTGGTATGAAAAATAGATAGTAGCCGATTCTCAGACCTACTGAATATGCATATAAAATTTCATAAAAATCGGTCAAACCGTTTCGGAGGAGTATGGTAACTAACATTGTGACCCGAGAATTTTATATATAAGTAAGAAGAAGATGTTTTTGTAATGTTTTAGATTTCACAGGGGTGACATGCTCACTACGTGACTAAACCACTTTGAATAAATCTGATTAAATTTAAAAAAACGACTCAAGACCCTATTAAGGTAAAATTATTGTTACAGTTGGGATTGCAATTAGTTTACCTCTGAATACCAAATCCATTGTTTCAGGTAGAAACTTTAAGTAGCTTCAGCCAATCACAACAACAATAATTGGGTATTTGAGAACTAGTCAAATCAGCAACTTTTTTTTCAAACGTCGAAACGTGTGGATTTTGTATAAAATTAGTTGTGACTGTTGTGTTGTTTTACTTTAATCGATAGTTTTCAAAATAAAACTAGCAAGGGACGTGGATATTACGACTTTTGGGAGATCCTTTATTTAATAATCATTAAAAAATAAACTATCTCAGTAGTAGTCAAATACCCAATTGAGACTGTAAAAGGTATTGTTAATACAGTTTTGCGAAATAGGGCTACTGAGCTTTTCCCAAATAGCTTCTGATAGATGTTTTGTTTCAAAACAGAAAGAAAAGCGAAACAGAAATACCTACACAATCCACTTCGTCATTCAAAGTTACCCACAGTGCAATAGCATTGCAACTTAAACATGTTTGTTTTATACCATGAAGATGTTACAGTCGTTATCCTTGTCAAAGGTTGATAAATATGCAATATCCTTAGATCGATCTCCTATCGATCGTGTTTCGAATAACCAGTGTAAGATGAACCGCTTGCTTGTCCTGACGCGACGGCCGATTGTAAAATCAACTAATCGGAATCGAATTTTATTTTAATTTGTAGCAATTAAATATGATTTGAAACCTTGGGGAATGTTGTTTGATTAGAACTGCTTTATATTTTAATAAGTTTTCTTAGTTTTTCTCAGTACAGTTTCTGAGAAAATTCTTATTTATCACTGCAAGTTTATATTAATAAATATCAGCTGTCATTACAGTTTAAAACTAATAAAATATTTGAGTGCTTTTAATTACTGAAAATACACTTTAACTTCTTTTGATTTTATTAATTTAATAGTTAGGTATTTTAGCAATCTTCTCAAGAAGAAGGTTTGTTACAAAACCTTAATATATTAACCAGAATAAAAATGTTTAGGCTATATAGTTTTAGCAATCAAGAAAGCCACATTTCCAAGAAAGTTTCCAAGCCGATTTAGATTGAGGAATCACAATTGCAAAATTGATATCAAAACGTATGAAAGTTACTAATCGTTGAGAGTTCAATGTATTTTTGACATAATGAGAGCATTGTTTGAAAATTATAGATGGCGCCGTACAAGATGGTCCGATGTTTACATTCCGGTACGATGTTAGGTGATCTAGGGTTGTTTAGGAGGTTAGAGGTTATGTGTGATTACCAGTCTTGTTTGTTTTGAAATTGATTTTCTGGATGTGGTTTAATTTCGTGGGTACAATCTTATAATTTTGTTTGTTGAAGAAATTCATGTTTGACCTCCGTTAGGAATCATATAATTTGAACTAGGCATTATTATATTATTATCTAGTCTTTTCATAGAAAGGGAAATAACTATTACCGAACTCTATTATGTGGAAATATTATTAAGTAGTTACAAAATCATAACTTATGTCCATACTAATATTACAATTAATGCGAAAATGTGTCTCTCTGTCTGTCTGTCTGCTACGCTTTCACAACCCATCCTTTCAACCGATTTTGATGAAATTTGGTACAGCGGTAGGTTGTATCCCGGGGAAAGACATAGGCTTTTTAAGACTTTTTAACCCAAAAAAGTAGAGTTCCCGGGGGAATGAAAAAACCTTTATCCACGCGGATGCGCGCATCATCTGGTATTATATGAGAGAAAAAACTGGATTCCGTCTTGTCATAAACAAAACATGAACATATTAAGGTTATTGATTCATCCCTAGCTTAAAGGAAACTTTATTAAAGGTAATGCATTACCTCCGAAACATCAGACAAAACCAACTCAAACTTGCGTCGCACACAATAGAAATTCGCAATCAGGTCCCAGATCAGAATAAGGGTATGGCGCGCATCCTAAAGGAGTCTACACATACACTTATAATATAAATCATAGCGGTTATAAGATGCCCGTGTTCCTTTATGTTCAAGTTACAAATAATAATAACATAATTTCATAAATAAAATTATAAAAAAATATATAGCTGTGTTTGATAATGATATAAAGCTGTAAGTTCATGTAATGTAGGCATGTTACACGTTTACAGTTGGTGTCTTAGGCATATTCCATGTTTTAAAAGTGCTATCTTTTCCTGACACTTGGATGATGTGAAAAGTATTTTAATCCTAGAATAAAAACTTAGAAAACAACAACGCGATTTCAGTACTTGTATAAAAGCTAGACTTTATCCCAAGATCCCTTTTAGGTAAGCAAATCTGGAGATAAGACTCCACGCACATATTTCACAACTAAGATTGGAATGCCCATGAAGTAATTTCATATATGGCTAGATGTGATCTGGTGAGAGGTTTCGAACGTGATTAGTATTAATCTAACCAGAAATTACAGTTCATGTACAATGTTGCGTAGAACAGATCAGGGGATTCATAAAGGCGGGGATTATACCTTTGTAGATGGTCTCTTAGAGCGTCGACCGGAAGATCTTGATACGGCGCGGCCACTCGTGATTTAGAGCAATGCTCAAGAAATAGTCGTCCATTTGCACGACGAGCGCGCGTCGTGATGCAGGCGTTTGAAGAAATGTAATGTAATACGGACCTGACTGTTGGTAATAACTACCATAAGGGTATTTGAACACATACGCTATTAATTTGTTTGCTTTGTAAAATGAGGCTACTGACTGTAGGGTAGAAGCATGAGGGAATATTCTTCAAACCATATTATTTTAGAGGAAAGTGACGATCATACGAATGCGTTTGAGCAGTTCCAGTTTGTTTATCAAGTTTTGTCTCATCCAGATACTTACTCTTCTAATACTTACCCTGGCTTCGAACCCTATGCACACTACCTAGCATAGTTTTTTAGTAAGGAATAGACTCCGACTAGCTGAAATGATGACCAAATCTTAAGGAGATTATAGTTTGCGACAATCCTTAGTAATTTTATGTAGAGTGCCGCAGGGTCGATAAATGAACCGATAGTGTATAGTGTGGTCAACGATGGACTGATATTATTGAAGACTGCTTTATACAAGGTTTATGTTTAGCCATAATGTTTGTTTTACATGATAAGCATTATTCACATAGCTACGACTGTAGTTGCTGCAGGAAATGTTGGAATGGGAATCGTGATTGGTCAATTTAGCATTTTATAAAGCAGTTGTTAACTTTAAAATCTGTTAGATCTTTCCAATGCTGCGTTTTCGGGAACCGGGTTGCGATATACCCTAAAACCCAACCTAAACTGATAGTCAAAACATTTGAATCGTAAAGAGAATCTAAGGTTTCGGAATGCCGTTCCGATCAAGAAGAACCAGCCAGGGGGCTTACACCACCATCGCTTACAGTATTATTTCAAAATTACAGTTTTATGTCACAAATCTTGATTGTTGACGTCCCTATTTTAAGAAATAAAATACTAAAACACAAACGTCAAAAATATTAAATAAATAAAATATAATACTGCTTTAAATGATAAATGATTTATTTATTTCATGTAGGACAACTTGTGTCACTTATGATACGTTAAGATTCTACCACCGGTTCGGAAAGCTGTTTCTACTGAGAAGAGCCAGCAAGAAACTCAGCAGTTGCTGAAAGTAAACAATACAACACATACATTACGTTACAATTAGTATTACACTGACTTGTGGGTCACTGGATGCGAGGCCGGTTGATTCCATGCAACTTTGTCATTCAGAAAATCATCAACAGTGTAAGAACCTCGACTTAACAGATGCTGTTTAACACTTTCTTTAAATTTATGTAATGGCAAATGTAGAAACTCTTTGGGAACCATGTTATAAAAGCGTACACTCGACCCCACAAAGGATTTCTGCACCTTGCGCACACGATATGTGCGATGGTAGTAGCTTTAAGCGATGTTAGTAAGCCCCCTGGATGAAACTACACAGACACTAAAGGGTTCTTCTTGTACTATGGAACTCTAAAGAAGGCCATATTATGCTAGTTATACACTGTAGTGTGTCACGATTCTCCGTGAATTAGAACAACGATTAATAAATTATCCACCTCAGCTGTTCAGTCTTCTAATGTGATTTATTCAGTCATGTGCACTTCGCTTTCTTTACATAGTAAGTAAGTTATGCTTCTGTACTAATATTAAAATACGAAAGTGTGTCTGTCTGCTACGGTTTAATGGCCCATCTTTTAAACGGATTTTGATAAAATTCTATATAGGGGTATGTTAAATACAGACTTAAGCTACTTTTTATCCCGGAAAATTAACAAGTTGCCCCTAGAATCAAAAACTTAACGCAGAAAAGTCACGAGTATCATCTAGTTTATTATAAGTATTTTAGTTCTTTCCCTGTGCAGCACTGTTCAATTTTTTAAAAATCACATGTTTGTCTAGAAAAGATAAATAAAATCTAAATCATAGTCAGGTATAACCTAGTTTTTTCTTAATTTATCATTTCTATATTTAATTTTTCGTATCCAAATTATATCTTTTCACTGGTTATCACCCAAACAGGAATTAGACTTGATATTTAAGCTTGTAATGGTTATAGCATGCATATAGCAACCCATTGCCAAGACGTACTTAATAGCTCAGAGGTAATAAATAGTACCTTTATTCTGTGCCATTGTGCTCTATTTATTTTAAAGTTATTATAATATCTACCAATACAATAAAACTCTAACTAGACCATTCCTGTACGTTTGAATATATTATTTGAATAAATATGCAAAAATATATTTAAACATAAATCGGAATATGAAAGCAATTGGGCATTATTAAAGTAAACACTAAGGCTTAAAATATCATGAAATAATAGGCTGATAAACAATTGTGTAACTAAACCTACCTCCAGAATAGGTGACAGTTATTTTATTAATTTTATTGCACAAACAGAACTACCTGCTATGTACAATAGGCGGACTTAAAGATCGAGAGCCTTATCTCGAAGTTGAGTTATGGTATATGACCAAAAAGTTTTATTTTTATTTTTATATCCACTACAAGTAAGCCCTTAACTGCGATCTCACCTGATGGTAATAATTGTGCTGATACAATCTAAGATGGTAGCGGGCTAACCTGTTGTATTAAACCCATACCCCCTAATCGGTTTCTACACGGCATCGTACACGGCAACGCTAAATCGCTTGGCAGCGATCGCTTTGGTTTCATCAATCCAAATCCAATTGAAGAGTTACAAAAAGACCACACGACTCAGTAGATGTGTGGTGCACGCACCCAAGTCAAGAGATTTATTCCTTGGCTCTTAAGTCCAATAAGTCAGTCAGTAACTGCCATTAGTCAGTATAGATAGATTTCAGCTAACGAGCGATTGGCACCTGAAGGGAGAGTCGTTAGTTGGAGGCCCACTCGAGGTCGCGAGCCCGTATCCGTCTTACCAAAATCGACTCCTTTTACAGACTTGATAACATATAGAACTGACAGTGGCGATAGCTTAGTGGTTAAGACTGCCTCCTAGTCGGGAGTAGCAGGTTCGACCCCCGAGCACGCACCTTAAACTTCTCGTAGTTGTGTATACGTTTTAAGAAACTAAAATATATCACTTGCTATTACGGTGAGGAAAGGTATGTGAAGTATTCCAATCTGCACTTGGTCAGCGTGGTGGACTATGGCCTAATCCTTTTAATTCTGAGAGAAAATTCATGTTCCGTAGTGAGCTGTGGATGGGTTGAAATGATAAGACCTGAAAAAAAATTAATTAAATACGCAATTAAATTATAAATATTTTCCCAGCACCGTTTGCAAAAATTAAATAATAAACCCGCTTTTACTTTCATACATTAAATTAGTTTTGTCTAAAAGATTACTAAGCCTACTCCCAACTTTGATGGAGCGAGTAAGTATTTCCCAACTGTAGTTAAGTGTACAAATTACTTAATTTAATGTTAAGTTGGCTTCGATCACTCAAGGGTCATTAGATTAGACTTCGAAAGTGTAACAATCATTAAACTATTTCCTTCATATACGAGTACATAATATTATAGGAGGCTTGCATCTTGCTAGATATTTATTTTCGGAGCTTTGTTTAGTATTATATTAGGTAAATAGGTACCAAATGCGTTTTTTGAGACTTCTCTAAGCACTTCTTGTAAGACCTAACGATCTACAAGATTGTTGGACTAAAGGACCTAACGAAAAAGGTTTTTTCTAGTGACTTCTGTCCGTTTTTTGCTCACCAAACAGAACAGCTGTTTTTACGCCGCCATCTTTTATCTAGAGGTTTCAAAGGGTTAATAGTTACTCCTTTATAATGGAAGCTCTATTTTATTTCAAGACTCATTTTCATGGCTTAATTAGTTTTTTAATCGTAATATCTGCCATATCGTCAACCTTGACCAATGTAAAAGCTGGAGTTGAGACACTAACGTTTTTTTGGTATAAAATACTTACATATAAGATAAGTTACAGTGCACAACCAATATATATATGAAAATTTAGTATACGTGCATAAACATAATATTGATAAATTCAAGAAGAAAGGTGATTGTCATAATGTCAATACTAGAAATAAAAATAAACTTGTAATGCCTGCTTCTAAGGCTTAGTAAAACGAGCAGTTCATTTCTTGGAAACAGTGTCCGCCTCTACAATAAGTCCCCAGAAGACATGTTGAAGATGTCTCTGAATAAGTTCAAAGTTAATGTAAAACGTAAACTCATTAAAAAGTCCTATTACCATGTAAAGTATTACTTAAATGACAAGGAAGCTTGGAAATGTTTTGATCTTATGGTTCTGATAGTTACTTAGTTAAGATGATTTGTAAAATGGTGGTAATGAAAAAAACCCGACTGAGTTTGATGTGGGCTCTTCTCAGACCAGCAGCCCGATTCTGTAACTCAGTGGTTATCAAAAAATGAAAGCCACTGACTTATATTTTTTATCCATTGAAGATTTACTATGAAATGTTCTTTCATTTTTTCATAGTAAACCTTCAATTGACAAAATATATATGTCAGTGGCTTTCATTTTTCGATAGCCACTGAGTTACAGAATAGGGGAGCAGGGCGCGTTTGGAACCCTCGTAGCTTTAGTTTTAAGATACCCTCATTGATTATCACCAGTATATTTTATAAATAACTGGACATCAATAAGTGTAGTGTACTGACCTAAATTGAATAGACATTATTTGAATTTGAATTTAAATTACGATATATGTTTACCATAGCTATAGGTACTAATTATGTCTTATGCAACTCGTATAGTGATAGGAATTAGTATCTATTATTAACTAGGGGTTCGCCCCGAACTGAGACCTCGCGGTATCCATTCACTCCACCGTATGCATTAAAATGCGCCGAATCTGATGACGTCAATCGTCATCCGCTTGCGTGGATGGGATAGGTATACCTACAGTATTTTACTAAAATGCTGCTCGTTCGGTGAGCGGGTGTTACGTATCATACGATTTCATAATAAAAAAATGAATGACTGTGTTAAATGTGATTACTAAGACTGTGTGCTTGCGGCTCCTGCGGCGAGCATTCAAAAATTGTGCCCGTTTTCACCAACAATGTTTAAAGTTTAAGGAACTTATCTTATATTTTGTTAATAAATAGCTTACCATTATATATTGAAAATATTATCCTAGAAGGCAAAAGTCTTTGAGATCGAAAGGTCTTTGGCAAAACATAACGTCAAATTAATGATTTCTACCCCGCAAATGAATCAGACTGGTACAAATTTCAAGAAACTACCCCCCTCAAGCCTGCGGGGGATGTATGGGGATATCTACACTTTGGTCAGTCGGAATTTAATATCTGCCTCATATACAAACGTTTCCGAGTTACAACTGTACTCGCTCTCTGCTGGCTCACTTTATAGAGGGTGATCCTAATAGTGTCGTGTTAGAAACACAGTTTTTTTAGGGTTCCGTACCTCAAGAAGTAAAATAGAACCATTATAGGATCACTTCGTTGTCCACCTTTCTGTCAACACCTGTTTTCTAGGGAACGCGGAGGTATCAAGTTGAAATTAATATCTCTTTACGGTCCCTTGCAGCTGTAAAAAAATCAAGTTTCTAAGTCAACGCAATAAAAGATACGCCTGTTTAAGCCGCATATCCATGATAATTTTAAAAATGCGAAGGTTATCTGTCTGGGTGTCTGTTTGAATGCTACTTTCATGTTAATTACTAAAATATTTTTTATTGTGTGGTGGTACGGAACCCTTTGTACGCGAGTCTGACTCGCACTTGACCGGATTTTTTATCCACAATAAGTTAGCCCATGACTGCAATAAGTTACTTGATAGCACAGTCTATGCAGATACGTTATTTATCTATATTTTGAGACTGCAAGCGCAGAGATAGGTTTCAATGCTCCGATTCTTGCGGGGACTGCGAAATCCGTGAATTTTTTATCCAGTGAAGGTTTATTTTTATTTCATAGCGAACCTTCAATAGGTACAAAATTAATGTCCGTGGCTTTAATTTTTTATTGGATAGAATCAGGCGTTACTTTACGGAAGTCCATGACAATGAAGAAACTAGAAGTTTAATTCACTATAATCCGCCACAGAAGGCAAATCTATGTGGTACAGCGCGTATCTTTAACTTAAGTTGACTTAACTTTAGTTAACTTGAGTGGGAGTTAAGTTCAAGATACGCACTGTACCACATAGATTTGCCTTCTGTGGCGGATTATAGCGAATTAAACTTCTAGTTTCTTCATTTAATTTTTTGATAGGCAATGAGTTAGAGAATAGGACTGGTCCCAAAATCAGATGTTATTATACAATTAATTTCCCCAAACTCTAATCCCGGCCCAAACAATAGCCCGAACACCCTGTCATACCTAAATACACCAACGCCAAGAAATTACCGACGGTCAAAATATCTTAGTTATGACCACTCCTGTCCAGCGCACGGCTTACGTTTGCCAAGTTTACCCCCTTAAGGCATAGTTGCCTTAGGGTGACTATATATCCCGTTGTCCTAGGTGAGCAACAGAAGCGACGCCACGCTACTCGATGCAATACGACGCTTCTGTCACTCACCTAGGACAACGGGTCAGCTACTGTTTGATACTGTCGCGTCGCGTCACATCGCGTTACGTTACTGCGTTTGTCGCTCACCTAGAACAACAGGTCAGCTACTGTTTGATACTGTCGCGTCGCGTCGCATCGCGTTACGTTGCTGCGTTTGTCGCTCACCTAGGACAATGGGCTAGAATAACCTTTAGGACATTTCTTACCTGGTTCTTACGGACATTTCTTACCTTGTTCTTACGCAGTGGCGTACACAGGTTTCGAAGCTATGATAGGCATTAGCTAGTAAAATATTAGCTAATTACTGACTGGTATGATGAAAAACTAGCAGTGAACTTTTTCAGCTGGGGTAAGGAAAGTTTCTATGCCTCTGTAACCAGCACGCCAATGTATCTGCCTCTCATCCCAGGCAGGGTAGTAACTTAAACCATAAGGTATCATATTTAATGTTACAAATATCGAATTGTAACAGTAAAGGTAGAAACTTCCTATCTGAAATGTGCAACACAATAATTTATTATAATGTTACTTACCTACCGTAGTTTTCTTAGTTTATTAACTGTATAGTATTACTTAAAAGATTATAGAGGGAAGATTAGAGTGAGAGGGAAAGCGAGAGACATGAGAGATAGCGAATTAATATTGATTGAAGATCTTGCTACGGCATACTTTTATTCTGTGGGTTTCTTATGAGCATTTCGGAACAGTCTAATAAATCCCAGAAATACGGTCACCCTCAGCCACCCTCCTCATCCCTCACGATATTAATAAATCTATCTGTGCATATTCGGAGAGTTAAAGACAGTTGCGGTGGGATTCAAATAGGATAGTTGCTTTCACGAAACCTTCCGTCCAGTTTCAATATGAATATGGAATAGGTACCCACGCTATATTTTAGCCCACACTCTTGAAATTAACTTATATCAATTCATACTTCTATACTTACTATAATATTACAAATATTATAAATCCGAAAGTTTGGATGGATGGAGGGATGGATGGATGAATGGATGTATGGATGGATGGATGGATGTTTGTTACTCAATCACGCCAGAACGGTTGAACGGATCTGCATCAAATGAAGGAGAAAAAATTATGGAGTTCACGTGGACAAGTCGCGGGCATCAGCTATCTTCTATAATATAAATGCGAAAGTGTGACTGTCTGTCTATCTGCTATGTTTTCACGACCCATATTCTGTTAAAACAATTTTGACGAAATTTGGTGGAGATAGGTTGTGGCCTGTGGGGAAGGACATAACTTTTTATCCCGGAAAATAAAAGAGTTCTCACAGGATTTTCAAATTAACAAAATCTACGCAGATGAAGTCGCAAGCATCATCTAATCCATACTTATATATTTTAATATATGTGAAAGTGTGTCTGTCTGTCTGTCCGTCTGTCTATCTGTCTATCTGTCTGCCCGTCTCTTTTCAGACAAATATTCTGAAGAAACTTTTTTTAATAAGTACCCGCGGGAATTTCTTGATTTATAGCAACAAAATTAAGCAAAAGTGTTCTAACTCACGATATGACATGCCATTCAAAATTTTGGCCAAATCGGTTCAGTCATTGTGGCGTGAAGTATTATCAAACATCTAAAAAAAATTTGGAGTTTACCTCCTTTAGAATCGATTTTCATTATATATGTCACCGTAAGATTGTAAAAACCGTAAGATTATAATCTAACTCGCGAAATTGTAAACTGTCGAAAGATTGTGAACCGTTCAATGTTCTGAGTGTTAATTTTTATACGACTGCCTGAAAAAAGGAGTGTATTGTTTTCAGGGTTCATGCATGTATGTATGTGAGTTTCTATAAAAAAAAAAACAAAATCGGTTCAGGCTTATAGAAGTTATGGTGGACCATAACTTCTATAAGCCTGAACCGATTTTGATAAATGAGGTATCGTTAGAATCCCTAGCTTATTCCGGCTGACATAGGGTAGTAAAATTAAAAAAAAATTGATGGGGTGACCATGATACCGCATTAAAGACTAAAGTTGAAAAAAAAAAATTCGTAAATAAGATCTTAATCATCATCTAGAAAATGATGAGTAGATTCCAAAAGTATATAACACTATAGTTAATATCCAGTGATTCACAAAAAATATCATTTAATAAAAATGTGAATAAGATTCCAAAGGCTGTATAGGTATGCAAATCGCTTCTTAGGGACTCCAAAAATAATATGGCAGGGCAGTCGTATTTTTTAATTCGTTAAATTAAGTTCACTTGTTGAAGTATTCATTGTATTTACGTTTTCTTGTCTGTTTCTTGTAGATTGGGTTAGGGTTCGACATAATAAATCAAGTACTTAGGTTCTATCGGGTTAATATACCTAACAGATTACAATTTACCGAAAATAATGCGTTAAATTGTAATCTTTCGACAGTTTGCAATTTCGTGAGTTTGATTATAATCTAACGGTTTTCACAATCTTACGGTGACATATATAAGCCCGGGGTATGAAAACTTATGCGGAGTAAAATCAAACTTTCTCCGTTACGCTATTGACTTTATGTTTCCATGGTAATTCTTGTTTATGACTTTGTTATGTAATTTGATGAATGTATCAAGCATGCTTTCAGTTTAATATAAAAAATGCGTTCATTTACCCTCATTTACAAATCTATATATTTTTTAATCGTTCGTAAAGAGTGAACTCCGATCGTGCGTCAGAGCTGACACACATTTTTTTAATGTATAAGTTACTTATATTAAACTAGTTTTTGATTCCCACAGACACTCCTAAATTTTCCGGGATAAAAGGAAGCCTATATACTAGCCTATAGGGAAAAAATCACGTTAATCCGTTGGTCTGTTGCGGCGTGAGTGAAGGACAAACTCTCTATTTAACGTCCTTGGGGATAGGAATTACAAAAATTGTGAAATCCGTATTTCATAATTTTAAAACGGAAGCCTAAATACCAAGTTTCATGGCTATAACTTGAAAAACGATGGAATTTCATACGAAGTTTCCATACCTATTTTACCCCTTTAGATGTAGAATTTTGAAAAATCCTTTTTTAGTGGATACCTACTCTTCACAAAGAACACACCCTCCAAATTGCATGTCTCTAGAATCAGCGGTTTAGGCTGTGCGTTGATATATAAGTCAATCAGTCAGTCTGTTAGGACTCTGAATTTTATATATATTATAGATAATACCCATCAAAACAAATCATTACGAATGCAAATCCCTATCAGAATTCATCACACACAAGTAACTCAATTATACAGGGACAATTCAAGACGTTCGTCTGACCGCCGGACAATGGATTCGTATGAATCCAATTTGCTCTCACAACTCAACAGTCTTGCGGAAATATAGATTCTAGGATGTGCTCCTTACAACTTCTTGGCATGCTGGGAATATCAATTTGAATAAATTTAATTACTTAGGTACTTACTCTTTGAGTTAGAGTAGTGAAGTGAACGTGTAGTGCTAAGTGCAATGCAAAGAACACAAGAACATAGTGTCTCATAAACAAGTCATAATTTAAAAAAATAAAAACACGACTGCCCTGCCAAAAAACGAACTAAAAAGTTAAAAATCTAAATTAATCTAGTTAAATTAGAATCTTATTCATATTTTTATTAAATGATATTCTTTTGTGAATCACTGGATATTGAACTAGTGTTATATATTTTTGGAATCTACTCATCATTTTCTTAATGATGATTATAGTTAATCTTATTTTAGAATACTTTTTCAAATTTAGTCTTTAATGCGGGACCATCAATTGTTTTTTAAATTTTACTAGCCTATATCACCCGGAATAAGCTAGGGGATTCTAACGATACCTCATTCATCAACATCGGTTCAGGTGTATAGAAGTTATGGTGGAATGTACAAACTCTCATAAATAAATAAAAGTTTATTGAGCAACACTACAATACATACATACATACATGAACCCTGAAAACAATATACTCCTCTTTTCAGGCAGTCGTATAAAAAATCTAGCGTAAACTGTGATAAGTCAATGAAACAATTCTTAGATATAGTTTTAAAGTAAGTTTTCATCTGGTGATAGAAGGACTGGCTCAATTTTTGCGCAAAGGATCAGCCTGGCTGTCTAGTGCGGAAATGCAGCCAGAATACTTGCCACCATTCCACGCGGGCATGATTTATATAGTAATTAGGTTCGGCTAGCTAGCTTTAAATTCTATTGTATTAAGTATACTAATATTATAAATGCGAAAGTGTGTCTGTTTGTCTGTCTGTCTGCTACGCTTTCACGGCCCAACTACTCAACCAATTTTGATGAAATTTGGTACAGGCATAGGTTGTATCCCGGAAAATTGAAGAGTTCGCGCGGGAATCAAAAACACCAATCCACGCGGACGAAGTCGCGGGCATCATCTAGTATTCAATAAATTTAAAATAAATTAAAACAAAAAAAAAGTTTAGGTAGATAAGTTTAGGTTAAAATGTTTTTACTCATTAGCTTTACTTACTCATAGGCGTAACTTTAGTAGGGTATTATTAAATGATTTTAGTACTTTAAGATTTATATAAACGGAAGGTACTCAGTATATTTTGTGCTTTATCAGAACATAGTCCATCAGAACTGTTTTGCTCTACTTTTTTAATACAAACCGCTAAGGTATAATTTCCAGCGCAATTATTTCCTGCCACATTGAAGTTTTTTTTCACTACAAGTTAGCCCTAAATTGCGAATTCATCTGTCATTAGGCAGTAGGCAGTCTAATATGGTAGCGGGCTAACCTGTTAGGGGCATGGCAGTTATGTTATACCCATACCCCTATTTGGTACCTACGTGATATCGTACCAGAACGCTAAATCGCTTGACGGTAAGTCTTTGCTGGTATGGTGGTAACAAGCCACGGCCGAAGCCTCGCACCAGGCCAGGCCTTATACAGAAATTATAAATTCCCAATTTGACACCGCAAGAAATCGATCCCGGGACCTCCCACGTTAAAACAAGAGCGCTCAACAATGCACCAGGGATGACGTCAAAGTACCTTAAAGCCCGCATCACCTCTAAGCATATTAACTTAAGCCTAAACCATGTAAGGACATGGTTTAGGCTTTGGTTTATATGCTTAGGGAAGCATAAGATGAAGTTATGGAAGAAGGGTCGTCGGGCCATCATACTGATTTCTGAAGATCGTCCCGTAATCCAAGTCCGTCATCATATCATTCTGGATGTAGCAGTTTACAGTCTAAGCTCCTGCACACATCGGCCTTATTAGTGCACTAGCTTTTACCTGCAACTTCATCCGCGTGGAATTAGGTTCCTAAAAATCCTATACAAACATGCGTCGGTATTTAACGTCCTTGGGGATAGAATTTGCAAAAATGGCGAAACATTTAGGACTTCATATCTAACCGAAAGCCCAAATGTAAATTTTCATGTTATTGAAAAATGAAGGACTCATACAAACTTTCAACCCCTATTTTTCCCCTTAAGGGATGGAATTTGGAAAAATCCTTTCTTAGTGAGCGCCTACGTCCAGCCGTTTAGGAGGAGTTCAGTGACATACACACGTACAGTAGACTTATATATATATTTATATAAAGATATAGATTTACAGACCGACATGATCAGCCCACTGTTACGTCAGCTTGTTGGTGATTCCATGCATTTCCTCGTACAGGATTTAATCCCTGAGAGACATCTAAGATTCCTATATGATCTTATATATTAAATTCTCGTGTCACAATGTTAGTTACCATACTCCTCCGAAACGGCTTGACCGGTTTTTATGAAATTTTATATGCACATTCAGTAGGTCTGAGAATCGGCTATCTATTTTTCATACCCCTAAAATACCTCAATCCACGCGGACGGAGTCGCGGGCATCAGCTAGTGAATATATAAGATTCCAAGCTAGTAATATGATAGTAACATAACCTTGTAAAGGAAAATTTCCATATCAAAGGATAAAGCAGGTGTACAGTACATTAGCTCGACGGCAATGTTCCTTAAATCTTAGCCTGCACCTCTGACTGAAGACGGTTTGTTGTTCTCAAAGTATAATGTTGCACGTGCTAATTCATAACCGACTTGTAAAATCAGCAGTGTTATAGTTATTAGTTTATTAAAGAGTTATAGTTGTGACATTTGTTTTGCCTCATTCATTGTTGCGTGGCCACAGCATGCCTGAGATAATAATGATAGTCAAAGTACGTAAGCAAGTGTATTATTTTGCAAGTATATTGTAACTATACGTACCTCTCAGTTAATAAAATAATATAAAATATATTTATATTTGATAGTATAAATTATAAAATAATAATAAAAATATATTAAATTAATAATAAAATAAAAATAGTATAATGGACCTAGATGAGGAACGATCTTGCATGTCACCAGAGCGATTTCCGTCAATCGGACCGATCGCCAGGGGACGAAGCGAGTAGACGACGCGACGCAAGAAATAATGCGTAGCTGTAGTAGTGAGCGCGGTGTGGTTGTCTTGGCCGCCAAAGCGCACACTATGTCAGGGTCTTCTCCTCCTCATGATGGCGCGATTGGGAAGCAATTCATAGAATTTTAATATTTTATTATGTGCAATTAATGAAGCATTTCGAACGCATTACATCGTTGGATGCTGTCTAATGTAGGAGGGAGCCTTGGACTATGAGCCTCGTGAACCTGTCTTGGAGAGTATCCGACGATACTTGATCTACCTATGGTGGATCTATATACATACTTAAAATACCACATACTTACACGTATTATAATCACATATCAACCACTATCGCAGGTTGAGTTGGGCACTGTGGAATATAAGCTACTCGCTTCGGCGATGCCTCAGCACAGCTGGTTCTGCCTTGATGTCTACCTAGTTGGACGTTAAGAAGGGACTGGATTGTTGTTGTACCAGAGAGCTTGCTTTCTGTGCGCAGTGCACTTCGTGTGCACTTCTATGTTCTACAGTATGTCTGATTTTACCTTGCGGTCTACTTAAAGACGACTTATGCATATCATATGTAAATTTACGACGTTCGCTACGTTCGAACAATAACCAATCATGGTTGATAGGACACTGGTTATTAATATCACTACCTACCTATCTTACGTTCAAACAATGTTCTACTACCCATGGAGGTTTCCGCGCTGCATTTTATCTAACCATACTATTACTGAAGGTTGCATCACGCCTGTAGACTCTGTTTCGTTGCGGCGGACTATCCTGCAGAGCGCCTGGTGCATCCTTGAAACCTATTACAGGTATATGTGGGAGTACACCACTCTAAAAATGTAATTATCCAGCTATATGCTGACATAGTGGAACGCACCACTATAAAGTATGCCGACATACGTTGCGCTATTTCCGCGGTTGATGTCCTAGTGGTTGAAAGGGGGGGGGGGCTGTTGACTTTTGGTATTCTATGAGACTTATTAGTCCATGCATTAATATGCCTCTTGGGATACCAAGGGAGGGAAGAAGCCTACCGTTGGTGGCGGGGCGGAGCCAGCCAACCATCATTTATTTTTTAGAAAAGTAAATGATGCCATTCATAGCATCTTCCTTATCTTATAAAAGGAAGATGCTACCACTAGGATTAGTTCGTTTCACGGTGACCTTATGGAACAACATTTATGTTGTTAAATAAGATAGAAATCTTAACCCTGGGTTAAAACTTATAGTATAATATAAAATGTCTCACTCTTATAGTCAAAGCATAAATGTCTCGAAGTATGATATGATCCTTTAATGATCCTATACATAATGACTGGGCTCACTTAGTGTATGTGCTAAAGAAGTAAGGTTCTTAGAACGAGCAAAGCGCAGTATACTTGAACTGAAGCATGGCAGTATTGAATCAATACAACACGCGTGTAAAACGCGTGTCATTGTTTAGAGATGAATCAATACTCGAACACGCGGGTAAATCGCGTGTCGTTGTTTAGACATGAATCAATACTCGATCACGCATATTATTATAATTCATATAATCTCGAACTGAATTTATACATTGAAATTAATCAATGCTTGAACGCGTTTATAGATTTTTATAACTCGAACGCGTTTCTAAAGCCAGTCATATGTAAGCTAAGTTTCATCTAAATTAGTATATAATCAAGTCGTTGGGTTGATTGGACTCGAAGCTTCCGAAACTCTAAAAGATCGTGGTTTATTATGGACGCAACGATGTATGAGGGTCTTACTGCTAGATGATTCACGTGCCATTCTAAAGAAATATTCAATTTTATTGGTAGAGTAAGGTGTAGATTCTTAGGGACCACGGCAGTTTAGCTACAATATGGTGCCGTGACCAGGATGCTTGATTTAAAGCAAGCTATCTCAGATGGGTCCCGGTTAAAGTAAATCAGGTAGGTTAAAGTAGGCGAAAGCCTACAATATGCAAGTATTGTATTATTATTGTAGCAAGCATTTATTTTGTGAATATTTCTATTCCTTTACTCTCGTAACCTGATAGGATGTCAATTTAACAGACCGGGAGAAAAGTGCAGGAAGATAATTTAAAATTTTATAGGGAATTAAGTATTATAAAAGAAATTTGAAATAATCGAAAATTAATTAATCAAAAAGAAAATTTAGTTTATTGTATCTTGTGTATCAGAGTTTATTAAATATATTTAAAAAAAGGATTAATAATTAATTATAAATAACTTTTGTAATTAATTATTAACTCTTTTATGTGTGTAGCATAATTATCTCAAATAAAATTTATTAGAAATGAAATGTTTATCACTTTTAAATAAAGCATTTAAATAAATTGTACAAGTACTTTGTATACTGGAAAATCAGGCAGATTTTCCAAAAAAAAACTGAATCAACGCGGATTTTTTTTATCCACTACAAGTTAGCCCTTGACTGCGATCTCACCTGATGGTAAGTGATGATGCAGTCTTAGATGGTAGCGGGCTAACCTGTTAGGGACATCGCAGTTATATTAAACCCATACACCTATTTGGTTTCTACACGGCATTGTACCGGAACGCCAAATCGCTTGGTCTTTGCCAGTAGGGTGGTAACTAGCCACGGCCGAAGCCTCCCACCAGGCCAGACCAGGGAAAATTCAGAAGTTATAAATTCCCAAATTGACCCGACCGGGGATCGAACCCGGGACCTCCGCACGTTAAGACAACAACACTACATACTGCGCCACGGTCGTCAATTAACAAAAATCAACGCGGACGATGTCGCGGACATTATCTAGTAGGTAATGTCTCAAAGTTTTCACTTAACCCCGTGTTCTGGGTAGTCAAACTTACCCTCAGCTGACCACCGCCTCAGGTCAAGGGGGCGCTCATCCCCACTCCCAATACATTTCATATTCCGTTGACAGAGGCACAATAATAACGCCTGCCCGTGTAAAAGCAAGACATAGTTGATGCACCTGGATGTACGCGCACTAGAAGTAGTTAATTGGGTATTTGCCAACTACTCAAATCAGCAACTTTTTTTTCAAACGTCAAAACGCGTGCTTAGTATGGATTTTGTATAAAATTTTAAGTTGTGACGCCATCAAAGATTTTTACTTTAATCGATAGTTTAAAATGGTTATTCAAAATAAAACTATCAAGGGACGTGGATATTACGACTTTTGGCAGATCCTTTATTTAATAATCACTAAAAAATATTTTATTTCACTAGTAGTCAAATACCCAATTACATAAATAATGGTACTCAGAGACAATACGATACGTGTCATAAGTGACACCTGTGATGTGCAGGTGTAGTGGTTGAGACGTCCGTCCTCTTATTCCGGTGGTTGGAGGTTCAATCCTTGCACTTCTAACTTTTCCGAGATATGTGCGTTATAAACAACTACATGATCCCCGCGACTTCGTCCGCATGGATTCATTTTTTTTTCCACGGGAAATCATCATTTCCGGGATAAAAAGTAGCATATGTCCTTTCTCAGGATTTCATCACTATCGGTTGAACAAATCGACCGTGAAAGCGTAGCAGGCAGACAGACAGACAGACGCGCTTTCGTATTTATAATATTAGTATGGATATTATTATTATGGATTTAAATATTACTTGATTTATCGGTAAAGAAAAACATTATGAGGAAACCTTCATGACCAAGATCCCTTCATAATGTTGTCGAAGATGTATGAAATTTGCCAAGTCGCACGTGGCCTGCGTGGTAGGAACTGGTAATTATTATTTGTAATCAGCGATAGACTTGTATCAGTTGACGACAACGGCGTTTAGTATAACTATACCTTGTAAAATCGTTGATTTTAGATTCGAATTTAATAGTGAAAATTACTATTTTTGATAGGCTAACCACGTAAGAAGAAGGTATCAAATATTTTACCATCTAATATTTAATGTACACTCTAAAATTATAATAATTACTTCATATTTTAGGCGCATCTAGAAACTCTACATCCGCATTTGACCAATAGTTGGAAATAGTTGAATTTGAAGACGTTTGGAATTTACGAGTGGTTCCGACCCTATGGGCGCTCGGACGATAGAATATTCTGGCTTGTATAACTGTATAACGATTGCTTGGCAACGAATTCTTGAGGTGCCCCCCTCTCACATTTTGCTCACAATATTACTTATTGAATAACAACCTCAAAGACACCCTGGCTTATGCCGAGATGAATGCTAAGGTGAAGTATTTAGTACCATCATCTGTGTCGTATCTATACCTGTAACAAACATTGTAACTGAATGATTCCTGTACATTCAATATTTTTTGATAACTTTAATCGGGGGAAGCCATTGACCCAAAACCCAAAAAAAAAAATCCTACAATATTTGTCTGAAACAACTAGACGAATTTGAACGCAACTAGCAATCAGTCTGAGTTAACATAATATTATAGGCTATTTTCAGTGGCGATTCCTCTAAGATTGCACCAATAATTATTATGAATGAGTTATTACCAATTATACTAGACTTATTTAAGTAATATACTGATATTTTATAACATGAAATACCATACCACCATTACCGGTACCATTCACAAAACATACAAGTTTATATATGAAATGATTGCGCCAATCGATAATTATTTAAATTCACGCGCGTTCAGTCAACGACTCGCACCTAGGTCGGGGACGTGCGGCCGGCGCCGCCGCATCGCATCGTGGGCATAACGTCGCCCGCTAACTTCCGCTCACTACGGGTCGAAGGCTTGCGTTTTTCCGAATGGCTGCGTGTGCCGTGTAGTATTATTTTCGAAACGTTATGTTTATTTTTAGTTTAATAGTAAATTTAATTATAATATGAGTGTTTTGATAAAAAGTAAGTGTTTTTTTAATGTAAATTTAATAAAGTGTAATAATTTTTTAATGTAAATGTAAATGTCAATACTAGAAATAAAAATAAACTTGTAATGCCTGCTTCTAGGCTTAGTAAAACTAGCAATTCATTTGTTGGAAACAGTGTCCGCTTCTACAATAAGCTCCCAGAAGACATGTTAAAGATGTCTCTGAATAAGTTCAAAGTTAATAAAACGTACACTCATTGAAAAATCTTATTACCATGTAAAGGACTACTTAAACGACAAGGAAGCTTGGCAATGATTTGCTCTATGGCTCCGATAGTTCCTTAGTTAAGATGATTTGTGAGATGGTGATAATAAAAAGAAAAAAAAAACCCCGGCTGAGTTTGTTGTGGGCTCTTCTCAGACCAGGGCGCGCTTGGAACCCTCGTAGCTTTAGTAAGAAATTTTTAACGTCAGTAAATGTACCTGCAGTGTACCTATATTGAATAAATAAATGATAATGAGTATTGAGTATATTGAGTATAATTAAATAGTAGGTATCAATACTATAGATGCGAAAGTTTAGATGGATGGATCAATCACGCCAGAACGGCTGAAAGGATCTGGATGAAATTTTGGCACAAAGATAGATTATAGTTTGGAATAATACGCTACTTTTTATTCCGGAAAATTAAAGAGTTCCCGCGGGAACCGAAAAACCTCCGTCAACGCGGACGAAGTCGCAGGCATTCGTTAGTCGTTAGTAGTATATAAAGTAAGCCAAAAAATCACAATACATTATCAAGTAGGTACACCTGTTCTCTAAATTTTGCTACCGGTCAATCATTCCACTGGATTCTAACAAAACATTGGCTTAACTCATACAAAGCTAAGGTACCTTCGATGTAGCAAGAATATATACTTGTGTTTGACTTACCGCCTGAATGTCTCGCACTCCATCTTTAGTAAGTGCCGCAAGTTAGAAGAAAAAGCGATTGTTCTCCCCATTAGCCCTAATCCCTAGCACTAACACTAGCACTAATCCCTGTATCAATTTTTAGGCAGAATTTATGGTGTTCTTGCTACAATGGATTTGGCGAAAGAGGTGATATTTCTTTTTTATCAGCTATAAGTTAGCCCTGGACTGCGATTTCATCTGGCGGTAAGTGATTATGCAGTCTAAGATGGTATCGGGCTAAACCCATACTTCTAATCGATTACTACACGAAATCGCACCGGAATGCTCGGCGGCTTGTCTTTGCAGCGTGGTAAGAAGCTATGACCGAGCTTCCCACCAGACCGAACTAGAGACAATTCAGAAAATATAAAATCTCAAAACGATCCTGCTGGGATCGAACCCGAGACCCACCGCTTAAAAGACAACAGCGCTCACCACTGCACCAGCTAGGGCATACTATTATACCAAGAAAACTCTTAAGTTATATTGTGATTAATGAAAAACAGGTCACGACCCTTGTAAAGGCTTACAAGTCTTTAGGGTCGTTTCAGGTCGTTACAACGGTTTACAAGGGTTGACCTTTACAAGGACCTGCCCGTATTCTTTGTATGAGGTTGTATGGAACTGGGCCCATTTATGCGACGCGGTGCCCTACCGTCGTAATAGTAGTTTGTGATATAAGAGCGGTAAATAGGTTTTTACATACGAGTTGACTAATGTCAGCCCGATGACGCCAGTCGAGGGCTGACCGTCGTCACGAGTATGTAGAAACCTTAACGCCCGTGTATCACACAATATTTTTCAATACATTTGTGAGAAAAGTTGAAAATAAAAGTCGAATAGGTAGGCACTGGGTGCTCACTAGAAAATGGCTTTTCACGACCATACTTATTTCGAGATTTTTGGCGGCTAATAAAAGCGCGATTTTTTTCTCAGATTTAAAATACCTAATTGTTGATTTAATTTTAAAATTCCACATCACATCTACCACTCATATTTATTGATGATTTATAAGAAAAATTCTATGACTATTAACTACGGCGCGTTGTTGTAATTGCGTTTTTTTATTAAATTCATGGCTCTAGGTTCTAGTTCTTAGCTCCCAGCCTTTACTTTATTTAATTTATAAAACTTAAATCAATTTTAATAAATTATATTACTTTTTATTTTTATTTTATGAATTAATTTCATCAATTCACATCTAAATGTCATTATTTTTAAGGTTTTATACATACAAAGTCAATCTCATTATGAACCTTCTTGCAAGAAAACTTTTTAATTATAAGTAGCGTGGACTAAAAAATTAAAAAAAACTGCAAATGTACCTACTGCACGAGGGCAGTAAATATTTACTGCACGCGAGCAGTAAATTTAACTTACAAGCCCTGTTTACTGTCTCTGTAAGTGCATTTTTCGAGCAAGTGTATTGAAAAAACTCATACAAATAATATTTGCCGATACGTGCCGTGCCGTTTTATGCATCCTAAGGATGGCTAGCCGCTAGACCTTAATACGACACAGGGAAAGAACTCGCTTGCCGCTCATCACTTGTACAATTAACTAGATTATCTTAATGTATTTATATGCGGTCAAAGCTAATTTTCGGACAATCGCTGCGGTGTTCCCCCGCTCCAGGCTCCGGGTCTTATGTGGGTAGAAGGTGAGTTATGTTAGTCTTTCGGTCAAGGAGCAGTGGAATTGTTAATTTGGGTAAATATTGGGATGTTCTAAATTCAAATAACAACCTCGATTATAAACACCATTCTAATATTGTAAATGCAAATATACCACTTCTACCACAATTTTACAAATTAGCCCTTGACTGCGCTCTCACCTGATGGTAAGTGACGATGCAGTCTAAAATTGTAGCGGGCTATTAGTCGGTTTCTATCGCTAAATCGTCTTTGCCGTTAGGGTGGTAACTAGCCACGGCCGAAGCCTCCCACCAGGCCCGACCAGAGAAAATTCAGAAATTATAAATTCCCAAATTGACTTTACCGGGAATTGAACCCACACACGAACACTTTAAGACAACAGCGCTCAAAGCTACGCCAGGGAGGTAGTTTCTGTCTGTCTGTATGTTTGATAAAAACACGTAGACAATATTTTCCTTCTCTCTAATTGTCTCGCTGTCTGTTTGGGATGGAAATTAGTCTAAAAACCAGAAAGCAACCTATCTCAGTTCTGAATTTCATAACAATCGATTGAACAAATGAGAAGTGAATACGTAGCAGACAGACATGCATATTAAAGACAGATAGAGCGACACTTTCGCCTTTATAATACTAGCTGATGAATATTAGATATATATATGTCACCGTAAGATTGTAAAAACTGTTAGATTATAATCTAACTCGCGAAATTCTAAAATGTCGAAAGATTGTAAACTGTTCAATGTTATGAGTGTCAATTTTTGAAATATTCATTTTAGTTACGTTTTCTTGTCTCTTTCTTGTAGGTTAGGTTAGGGTTCGACATAAAATAACTAAGTAGTGCCCGGCCGCAGGCACTTAGGTTTTATCGGGTTTAAATACCTATCAGACTACAATCTACCAGAAAATAATGCGTTAAATTCTAATCTTTCGACAGTTTAGAATTTCGCGAGTTAGATTATAACCTAACGGTTTTTACAATCTTACGCTGACATATATATATATATATATATATATATATATATATATGTCATATATATATATATATATATATATATATATATATATATATATATATATATAATTATAATTGATAATTATCAATTCTTCTAACGCATCGCATGGCTTACTAACATGGGTAACTACCACGTTGGTACCATTTTTTAATAAGGTAAACAATTTTAATTTATTTAGTTAATTTACCATCATTATTATTACATTACTATAATAACCATATTATTACAGCAACAAATATAACATACTTATATACCAAATATATATAGTATAACGTTAATGGTTGCAATAGTATAAACTGATGCGCAAACACTAATGCGTAGCTCAGATAATAAGTACAGACACAAAAGTAAAGTCAACAAAGTGCCTAGGGAGATGTTGTTCCCATTCTATCGCGTTAACGTTCTACGATTTGTATGGAATTAATGTTTCATGTAAAACCGCTAACAGGTGGCGTTGTACGTTATTAGGTCGCGCTTCCGTTTGCTCGCACTTATCTACGTTTATCGAAGAAGCTGCACCGTTCTATTTAATCTATGTACTGATGTCCAGATTTTCAAGGCGAAATTTTTGGGAAAGGTACCCATTCTGGTATCCTCCTTGAATGACATAAATGGTTTATTTCTAGAATCAGGGCTGTTTGTCTTGTCTGTGTAATGTACGCGCATCATGTCAAAACTATTGAATGAATTCAAATGAAAATTTTAACCTAAGACTTGAATGATGCATATATATCAAAGCTCTACTAGTGGTTCAATCATCAGGTAGATTATAACTTTGATAGATTTTACATCTCTCATATTCGGTAAGTAGGTCCTTATTACCCCCAAATGGGGCTTGTAAGTGACCAATTAGCGCTCTAGGGTAATACTGTACCTAGGAAAGCCCTAGACCGGTAAGTAATTTTAAAAAAAACTCTTCACTCTTTTAAAAAGTTCGCGTACATCTAACCATCATACTGGCAATATAGCCCAATGACAAAAGAGGTCGCTTCGCTATTCAGCCTTGTCTTCATATGAGTATAATAGTCATCAATTTTAAATATCGAACGGCGAAGCTCAATTACAATTTAAAAAAAGGCGGTAATAGAAAACTTATACTTTAAATATTGTTTGCTTTTGGGATTTTTTTATAATTACGTGCTAATTAGGAAAAAAACATGAGTTCTGCAAGTGATGAAGATATGAGCTGCACTCCCGATTCAATGAAAATGGAAGCTGAAGCAGCAATTAACAATATTTTGCCTGAAATTTCTCAAGAGAGATATTTGAAAACTTACGAAGAGTTCATGAAGTGCCGAAAAGAAAATGTTTTATTCTTGTAATGCCGGTTTTTTTCTACTTACCTCACAATCGAGATGTAAAGCAGAGTAGTTAGCTCGGGTGTGAGCCTCAATTGCAGGCCGAGATATATTTGGTATATAAGTATGTAAGTATATATAAATATAAGTTTGGTATATAAGTATGGCCCTTATAGGGAGGGTGCAATTGATGCCTTACAGCCCTTGACTACTAATCTACTATTAATAACTCGGTAAGCTTTTGGAGATTTTTAACCGACTTGCAAAAAAGTAGGCAATTCTCAGTTCGGGGCGTATCTTTTTTTTTTACCGATATCTCCGCAGCTTCTGAACCGATTTGTTTTTTTTTTCAGTGGTTCAGAAGCTCACGAGGTGGTCCCATAAACATTTCTGACTCCAAATCCTCAATCCTGATGATGCAGGGTACAGAACTTCTCAACCATAGGGAGTTAGGAAATTTTGATGGTGAATTTATATAGTAGGTACAAAGTCACGTGTATACGATTCAACTCTGAGTCCCAACTCCTCAACCCTGATGCTGCAGGGTACAGAAATATATGTTAAAAATAATAACTCTTCGTTCCATTGTCTCCAGATTGTCATAAAATGGAAGAACTGAAAAGCAAAAAAGGTTACACCAGCCAATTTCTTGTTGTGAATATTTTAATAAAAATAAAGTTTAAAAAAATATCCGACTGCAAAATATTGCAATCGTCAAATTAATGCATTGTCTGTGAAACTTCCGCCCACTCGAACGTTCGCATCAAAACTAAAAACAATGCTCGAACAACGACTTTTGCCGCCAAAAAATAAAGGACCACTTGAAAATAAACACGTCGCTTTTAATTTTTGAAATGGCTAGTTTTTTAACTAAAATCACTGTACATTGTTGCGGGTGAAAAAAATAACTTTGAAGCGACTGAATCGACTATTGTCACGATTGACTTAATTCGAGTCTGCGACCAAACGAAATTCGTCCCAAAATTTTCGTATATTCGTGCTTTATGGGATGAAATATTGAGAAGAAATAAAAAAGTAAGATTTTTTTAATTTTATACGGTAAAATATGACAAATATTTTCTTACTTAAAAATAATTTACTTATATTCCATAAATATTTTTGTGATCATTAGAGCCTAGGATCTGATGATTATTTGGAAAATGGGAAATATTTTTCTTTTAATTCGAGTGCTTTTTTAAATTTCAAACCAAATTTTTAAGATTTGTTATTTCTTATATCAAATTGTTATCGTAACCTTATAAGTTGTTCTTAGGAAATAGTGTCTAATGAGAGGGCTGACATATAGGTTACCTAAAATCGCCTTTTAAAAATGGCAAACCATACCATTAAAACAAGTAAGTAGCCGTTGAGTTTAGACTTGACCATTTATCAAAGAAACAAACCTGACTAAAAATTATCCTATTCCAATAATTCTTAGTCCCTCAACCCTTCTTAAGCTCACACAACACAGAACTAAGTAAAACGCGGCTAATTTAAGGAGCCTACCTTATCGCTGTGTAAGTTCGACATCGGGCATCATTTGTCTTCGTCAACGTTGCCCGGTGATCATTTATGCCACAGCACACCCTACCCTTCCGTTGGAAACATACACAGTGGGATTGCACCTAGCTAGCTTGATTTACAATTTAAAAAAACAGGGTCAAAATCACTAGGTCATATCTAGTCATCAAATGCTCCTGAAAAAGCATATTATACTAATGAAGTAATTACGTAAATGACAAAGGAGCATGGATTTGACTCCCTCCAGCAATGTTAAGGACAGCTGTTACTTATATATCTACAAATTAATGAAATTGTAAAGTATCTTTTTTCAAAAGAGCAGCCGTCGAGTTTTTTGCTGGTTCTTGTCGGTAGAAATGGCATTCCGAACCAATGGTATATTCACTTGACGATTCAAAAGTACTTGTAAAAGTTTATTTGAATAAAAACCATTTTAATTTTGAATTTTTTGAAATTAAATCTATATTTTACCTCCCTGGTCCGTTTTGAGTTATAAATAAATTTAATAAATAAACTCTTCATTAGTTAGTTTATATATTTTTCAAATCCATCATAAATCTGCATAAATACTTATCTACTTACTTTGAGTTATCTACAGGTAATTTAATGCACAATTACAAGTGTGTAAAGTTAAAATGAAAGTTATTGCTGCAGGCTGCAGAAGGAGCGTTGTGCACTTCTTTCATTACCAACTTCTTGGCGTTTCCAACACAAGAAGACCTGGATATACATTCTCTAGCACATTGATTATTTTGCATCGTATTATTAAAATAAGTACGAAAACTTTTGGCATACTTTTGTTGACATTAAAATTAGGTGCTTGGGTAAGCCAATGGCCTTGAATTAAAAGCCACAATTTAAAAAAAAAAAGATTTATGTAACTGCTTACTTGAACCTACGCCAACACTAAATGCGAGTGTTGGAAGTTTGGCGTGAACTTCAGCAGTAAGTTGGATCAAATATCCTCCCGCATGTCCAAACCACAAATATTCTTAACATGCCACCCCTATTTCAAAACTCTTAAGGGCGCATTTTCCGTGACATATGTGGGAAAGGCATGACTTAGTGCTTCTTGGGGAAATTGAAGATGCTCTTTTGGAAAAGTGCAGTGACGTCGCGATTTACCGAACCACGAAATGAGTGAGTGATTTTTTTTTGTTTTATATCGTACCTAGGTGCTTGGTTAATTTGGAATATGTGGATATGAAAACGAAATAGATCTGAAAATAATTTCACTTCTAAATTATCAGTACAGTACAGTACAAGTACTGAGAATTTCTTGTCAGAAAAACTCAATACTTCTTATGGCCCGACCCGGGACTCGAACCCGGATCCGTTCCGGTTCCGGTCTAGTGGTCTCAATGGACGGTTGCCTATCCCAAGGATATCCTTGAGCTTATCGCTGAAAAGAGAAAGCAGAGGAAAGTGGCATAAAACTAGATCCCCACTTGATAAAAGGGTGTTGAATAACTTAACAAAGGCTCTTAGAAAAACAATCAAAAGTTTTAATTGTTCGCTAACCAACAGCTACCTCCAGAACCTCACGAGCGAAAACGTAGCTCAGACTACTCACTTTGGAAAGTAGCTAGAAATTAAAAAAAACCATGTGTGCATATTCCTCCTATCAAGGAAGAAAATGGAACGTGGGCAATCAATAGTGAGCAAAAGGCAAAAAAGTTTGCAGAATACCTGGAAAATATGTTCCAACCAAACGAAGGAGATCATATTGAACTAGCTACGATCGAAACTAATCAAGAAAACACTCCTATTAAACTGGTAACACCTAAAGAAGTTCTCAATATGATTAGACAGCTAAACCTAAAAAAGATTCCGGGCTATGATCTTATTACAACGGAAATTCTGCATAATCTTCCAAAAAAAGCAATCGTAAAATTAACAATACTGATAAATGCAGCGTTCAGATTGAAGCACGTCCCTGACTTGTGGAAAGTTGCGGAAGTCATTATGATTGCTAAACCAGGAAAACCTCCAAATGATGTTACATCATACAGATCGATTTCTCTGTTACCGATTATTTCAAAACACTTTGAAAAACTATTACTAATTAGATTTAAACCTATGTTAGAAGAAAATAATCTGATACCTGACCATCAATTCGGATTCAGGGAAAAGCACTCCACAATAGATCAAGTACATCGAATATCAAACATAATTGAAAGATCGCTAGAAGAAAAGAAAATGTGCTCTACTATATTCCTGGATGTAGCCTAAGCTTTTGATAAAGTCTGGCATGAAGGTCTTATTCACAAACTTAAAGTATTACTGCCTGAACTATTTGCAAACATACTGGAATCATATATATCTGATAGAGTATTTAGGGTAAGGAAAGAAGATGTCTACTCTAAACTGAAGGAAATCAAAGCTGGAGTTCTAAGTCTATCCATATTGATGTTACAAATAAAAAAGCAAGTTACTATCCTATTTATATCGACACACAAGAGATACCCCATGCTGATACAGCAAAATATCTTGGAATGACCCTTGATAGTAAGTTACGCTGGAAAGCTCACGTCAAGAAGAAAAGAGAAGACCTAGACATGAGGAACAAAAAAATGTACTGGCTCTTAGGGAGAAACTCATCGTTATCAATACAAAATAAGATACTCTTGTATAAACAAGCCCTGATGCCAGTGTGGACTTATGGTTGTCAGCTGTGGGGCTGTACCAGAAAAAGCAATATCTTAATAATACAGCAATTCCAAAATAAAGTACTCAGGGGTATCGTCAATGCACCCTGGTACGTCAGAAACGAAGATATTCATCGCGATCTGCAAATAGACTTCGTAGATATAATCATATGGAGACAAGCGAAATCCCACGAAAACAGGCTTCATCATCACGTAAACGTCGAGGCCATCCAGCTCTTTGACAATACAGATTAAGTGCGTAGACTTAAAAGGACTAAGCCCTTCGAGTTAATGTAGTGAAGTGAAAGTGTAGTGCTAAGTGCAATACAAAGAACACAAGAACACAGTGTCTGATAATATAATATAACGTAAACTAAGATAAGTCAATGGACCAATTCTTAGATATAATTTTATACTATAAGTTTAGGTTAAAATAATGTTACTCATTAGCTTTATTTACTCATAGGCTAGATCGTAACTTTAGTAGGGTACTGTTGTTGGTACTTAATGATATATAATTTAAAAAAAAACTGGATATTGAACTATAGTGTTTTATATTTTTGGAATCTACTCGTCATTATCTAAATGATGATGATGATTATATAGAGTTAATCTTATTTTCGATTTTTTTTTCAACTTTAGCCTTTAATGCGGGACCATGGTCACCCCATCAACTTTTTTTTAATTTTACTAGCCTTTGTCACCCAGAATATGCTAGGGTAAGCTATGCTATTCTAACGATACCTCATTTATCAAACTCGGTTCAGGCATATAGAAGTTATGGCGGAATATACAAACTCACATACATACATACATATATACATGAACCATGAAAACAATATACTCCTTTTTTCAGGCAGTCGTATAAAAAAGGCTCCACCGAACCCTTGTCTAATTAGTACGCTGATACTATTTGCTTGTCCAGTTTGTTTTTCATATTTGTACCGCCCCAGTGACTTCGTAACAATAACTTGGTCAAGATGTTCCGAACAGTTAATTTACTTTGCCTTGATAAGGGTCGAACCCTTCAAGATATACCTACCTACTTCAGGTGGTCAGATTTGAGACAAATATTGAAATTATATAATCAAGAATTCATTCCCTGAGGCTGGCTTCTCAGAGGATTTGTGGAAATTATTACGACCATAATATTATTATACTGTTTTGAAAATAAAATGAAAATGATCGAGACCCCTTTGTATTTATACGCATGTGACTAACCTCAGAGACCACCTAAAGAATTAAAAAAATGTATAACAATAGTAGTTCTAGCTTTGAATATCTGCCAACTACAAAGAATTACTTGGCTATAAATTATTCAATATAAACTTTGTATAGTGTGCGTTGCATAGTTATGAATAGTATTTATTTTATAAGTAAGATTTGCAATAAGTAGGTATACATTATATTTTATATAGTTATTAGTTTTTACTAGATTTTTGAAGTAAAACATCTTTAGGACTGGACAGTATATCCTTATTAATTGAAAATATAGCGTTTGCAATTACCTATGATTATATTGGTCAACATACTTCCGCTATTTGTTGCTGCAAGAATACCAAAAATTCAGATAATCACAAATTGAAACAATAAAAGATTTTATCTTTACACTTATCTTTTAAAAAATTACTTAAAACAAAATAGCCGTTTTAATGCTAATTGTTGTCATTAACGTTGAGTTAAAATTTCTGCCATCAAGGTCATGTTCAGTCCTGCATTATGAGCTTAGATTAGTCCTCAGAATACAACAAATATAATACTGTTTCTTAGCTTATCTCACAAACGAAGATTGTTTTTATTAATGTGTAAACAATCGCTAAAACTTAGATACAATACTAACAGATGACAATAGCTATTGTTGCCAGTGTGCCACTTTAATTATAAAGAGTGCTAGATTCTCTTTTTGCAGCCACTTCACAGTGGGCGGCTCAAAGCGGATGTGTCGTGCTTGGTAACGAGAGCTGTTTTAGTTTATCCTTTTTCTAGGCGATTTTAATATTAACCTAAGTAGAGAAGCATAATCCTCAACCATACTTCTAGTATTGTTGCGGTGCCTATAATAGGTACCTAGATAATATTTGTATATAGATACACAGTTGTTATAATATGTGACAGTACAAAATATGTAAAAGTTTGTCTGTCTCTCTATCCATCTATATGTCTGTCTGTCTTTCTGTCGGCTACGCTTTCACGCCCCATCTGTTTAACTGAACCCTCGGAATTTCCAAACCTGATCCAGGCATTTGATTTTCGAAGTTGTGGGCTTCATTTGACTACTAGTCAAATACCCAATCAAAAAGTAATATTAAATTATTGATATATATTTTTTTACTTTCTTTATGTAATTATTTAAAAGAAGAACTCCCAAAACTCGATATCCACATCCCCTGTCTAACTATCAATTAAAGTAAAAAAGTGCGTCGTAATTTGATGAAGTCACAATTCAGTATTTCATATAAAATACTATATAAGTGAGCATTTTGAAAAAAAATTGCTTATTTGTCACACACTGTCGTTAGGCAGCCTGTCTTGCGCAGTGAAGAGCACTGTTGTCATAGGGAGATCCCGGGTTTGATGGTTGACCTTTAGCCAAGCAATTTAGCGTTTGCGGTACGATAAGCGATAAGGGAAATAACTGTTAAGCGATAAGGGTTTAACTGTTTCAACACTTAACACTGGTGAAGTTGCAGTCACGGGCTAACTAGTAGTGGATTAAAAAACGTATGAAAAGTGAAACATTGTTTAGGTGAGACTGGCAACACGAAATCAAAACATTCACGTAATACGGGGGTATAATTATAAATTCCGCGTCACTCGGCAGCGGTGGAACAATGAAGTTAATCCATCAGGCCGAGTCCTCGGGCGTGGGCAGAGATAAGACAAGGGCCCGTATTCCGTCCCACCCCGACTTCTTAGGCAACCACCCGGTCATAGAGTATGAGACAAATATACCATATGACGCTTGAACGGACAGACGGACATTTAGGACGAAAATATACTTATTTCCTTCGCATTATTAAAGGTAGACTTATGATTTACATGAATATTGTATTTTCTTTTAAAGTATTTTCACATATTTTAAAACATTATATTACGCGATAAATATTCCACATATTTGTGAGAAACAAACAGACCCAGTTTTAGATTATCGAAAATTGGAGCTACAAATAATATGTACAATACTACAAGAAAAGACGATAATAGAAAAAAAGATCTTAAATAACGTACTAAAAGCTAGTGTCCTACAAACAGACTTTTAATGCGCATTACTTTGCGCAAAAGCAAAAAGTTGAACTCTCCGCGCTGGCAAAATTACAATTATTTATTTATTTTAGCAACATTTCATTTTTGGACATTTTAAGCGCTGTCCATACATTAAATAAGTTTTGCATTTGTTCTATGACTTTTCAGCCTTCATGAATCCATAATCTATATCCGAATAACCGCATACATTTCAGGTTCAGTTCTATCATAAATTATACATGTAGCTAGTAAGCAATTAACAGTTATCTCAGATGATTACGAAAATAGCTTCTTCTTTAATTATTTTCAATGTAGGCACAAAACTGTAAAATGCGTCGCATCTGCGTCCTAATCTATAACCAATGTCCATTCCTTACGGCCACCCTTCTCAGATTGTGACGTCCACCTGGGTCCTTCGTATGAATATTAATTCGACCATATCTTGACCCCTGTCCGGCGGCTAAGAAGGCGGCTTGACGTATGAATTTCTTAGGGAATAATTAATGATTCTAGGTTATTTGATTGCTTACACTGTCACGACGATTTATGCATATTCAATTCTAAAAGTACTTTTGACGACTTCCCTGACGCAGTAGTGGTCTTAAGTGGGAGATCCCGGGCACGAACCCCGCCAGGGGCAATTTGGGAATTTTTAAAACATTCCTTTAGTTCTTATTAGTACGATTAGACTCGGGGACCTGGCCGGGTAGAAACGTATGAGACAAAAAAGCGTGAAATTCCATGTCTCTACTCTCTACCTGTAGTATAGATGGAGAGAGACTTTTGTTAGTGTAGAACATTTTGAACCTTAAGTAGCTCAGCGGGAAACGATCCGCGTCTCTCGAAATTCTTTTTTTTAAATAGAATACTAGGTGATGCCCGCGACTTCGTCCGCGTGGATTAAGGTTTTTTGTTCCCGCAGGAACTCATAAATTTTTCGGGATAAAAAGTAGCCTATGTCCTTCCCCGGGATACAAACTATTCCCATACCAAATTTTATCAAAATCGGCCGTCAATGGGCCGTGAAAGCGTAGCAGACAGACAAACAGACACACTTTCGCATTTATAATAATAGTATGGATTTAATTGTAGCTATGTCTTGATAGGTTGTCCAACGACACTACACAGCTCGTTTATATTTTAGGAACTTTTCATTGACTACCTCCCAGGGGGTATACCACCATCGCTTAAAGTCGTATTGTATTGATATTGTTGACATTCGTGTTTTAGAATTTTTTTTTTTATTTACTTTTATCGAGCATTATTATCCTTGTTTTAATGATGTCAAGGTACGTGACGTAAAACAGTCATTTTTGAATAAGCTTTATGCGATGGTATTAACCCCCTGGCGTCACTGTGCGCTAACAGCATTTTCAAATAACCTAGATCGGTTGCGGGCATCATCTATACAAATATTATAACTGCGAAAGTTGAGATGGATAGATGGATGGATGTTTGTTACTCAGTCACGCCAGAACGGCTTTTTTTTATCCACTACAAGTGAGCCCTTGTCTGCGATCTCACCTGATGGTAAGTGATGATGCAGTCGAAAATGGTAGCGGGCTAACCTGTTAGAGGCATGGCAGTTATATTATACCCATACCCCTATTTGGTTTCTACACGGCATCATACCAGAACGCGTAATCGCTTGGCGGCACGTCTTGTCGGTAGGGTGGTAACTAGCAACGGCCGATGCCTCCCTCCAGGCCAGACCAGGGAAAATTCAGAAATTATAAATTCCCAAATTGAGCCTGCCGGGGATCGAACCCGGGGCCTCCGCACGTTAAGACAACAGCGCTACACACTGCACCACGGAGCTCGTCAATAAACGGCTGAACGGATCTAGATGAAATTTGGCACGGAGATAGATTAGTTTGGGATAACACATAGGGTACTTTTTAATAAGAGTTCCCGCAGGAACCAAAAAACCTCAATCCACACGGACGAAGACATGGGCATCAGCTAGTCCAGAATATAATTTAAAGATCTGATTCCCCTAATTTAAATATCTTTCTATGGAAGGAAGTGATTTCCGCGATACAGGGAATCCTAGTGCGGAATCACCGTCCCACTTACTGATGTAATTACTTCTATACTTTTTATACGACTGCCTGAAAAAAAGAGTATACTGTTTTCAGGGTCCATATGTATGTATATGTATGTATGTATGTATGTGAGTTTGTATATTCCACCATAACTTCTATACGCCTGAACCGATTTTGATAATTGAGGTATCGTTAGAATCCCTAGCTTATCCCGGGTGACATAGGCTAGTAAAATTATTAAAAAAAAAGATGGGGTGACTATGGTCCCGCATTAAAGACTAAAATTGAAAAAAAAATCGAAAATAAGATTAACTATATAATCATCGTCTAGAAAATGATGAGTAGATTCCAAAAATATATAACATTATAGTTCAATATCCATTGATTAACAAAATAAATATCATTTAATAAAAATGTGAATAAGATTCTATTTAACTAAGTATATTTTTTTTTTGGCAGGGCAGTCGTTTTTTTTTTATTTTGTTAATTATGACTTGCAGTGAACTTTATCTGAATAAATTATCTAAATTATCTTTCATAAACATACTCGTGTCTTAGCGCATCAAATTATCACGGTACCCTGTACCCAGCAGCCGGCACCGCAATCCGACGGTGTTATTTTAGAATCCCTGGCAATATATTCCTTAACGCTTGGTCAGATAGAGCGAATATTGTTTTAATTGATTAGCCCCTTGCTCGTGTTCTTGAGAATGGTGTACACGAATGAGAATAAAATTAATTTTCTGTTATCTATACTTACTAATATTATAAATGCGAAAGTTTGGATGGATGTATGGATGTGCTAATCTATACTAATATTATAAATGAGAATGTTTGGATAGATATATGGACGTATGGATGTGTGGATGGATGTTTGTTACTCAATCACACCCCAACGGCTGAACGGATTTGGATGAAATTTGGCTCAGAGATAGATTATAGTCTGGAATAACACATAGGCACATTTCATCCCGGAAAATTAAAGATTTCCCGCGGAAACCGAAAATCCACGCGGACGAAGTCGCGGCCATTCGCTAGTCTATTTATATATTTTTTAAATACTTTTCGGTAATTTTATAGGGGCGAGATTCACGTGCGTTTGGTAATACCTCAGAGTAAGATATTCTTACTCCGAGGGTAACATCTTTAAAATGACATTAAACTTGTGTATAAATTCCAAACGATTTAAAAGTTATATTTTATTATTTTCGTAAATATATTAATATTAAATGATGCCCGCGACTTCGTCCGCGTGGATTAAATTTTTATAATTCCCGAGGAATTTCCTTAATTTTCCGAGATAGCCTATGTCCTTCCCCAGGATATAATCTACCTCTATACCAAATTTCATCAAAATCGGTTGAAATAATGGGCCAGGAAAGCGTAGCACACAGAGAGACACACTTACGCATTTGTAATATTAGTATGGATAAAATGTTTAGTGCTTTTCGCCTTATATAGCCTGTATTAAGAACAGTGAAGCATGCAAAATGAGCAGGTAAATAACGTTTAATTTAACTACCAGGTACGTCGGTGAGATCTTACCCTAAGTCACACGATCGCGTCGGTCAAGTGGAAGCTTTAATTAGACAAATATCTTAATTGGACTGAATTCATGTTTTAGATGAGTTACTAAATATTTGAATGAGAAAACTTATCACAGGTATATTATTTGAGTGAAATTTTAAGACTACCTACGACTTAATAAAATTAATGTAGGTATCATCGGAGAACACGATGAAAATTATTTCGTACACGTGCCTACTTAAATTTTGAAAAATTAAAGACGCTATGACAGCAGTGTGCATCTTTATATAAGAACGAATATTTATTCTCACCATTGTGCCACACATTACAATACCTTAAATGCTACCATAATCATGATGTTATTTGTTTGTTGGTTTGCTTGCATGTTGGTTTGTACTTGAATCACGTTGCAACAGAACAACGGATCGACGTGATTTTTTACCTGAGTATAGTTGAGGACCTGTATTGCTAGCATGCGCACAACGAGTAAAATTATGTCTACCCGTTATCTCTATTTGTCTACCGACGCTAACATGGTTACTTGTCTCGTTATGTCAAAAATAGAGACAAAAGTAATATTTCTTATCTGTGGTATTTTTCTTTACGAACTATGTGCTAACATGCTAACTATTTATTTCTTGTAATATACCGCATTTTGTGCATGTAGGGTAAACAAAAAATTAGCCGACAATGACAACATCTCTCTCTCTCTCGTCGCGAAATAATCTCGTGGTGCGCATGCTAAGCACGCTGGAGAGTGACATAGTCTACTTTTCATCCCGGAATATTGAGGAGTTCCCGCGGGAATAGGAAACTAATCCATGTGGTTGAAGTCGCGGGTATCATCTAGTTATGCATAAAGAAAAAAGCCCCGACTCACTCATTCGCCAACTGACTGACTCGTCAACGCCCAGCCCAAACCTTTGGACCTTGAGTGAATCTGCGGTCACTGATTATATAATTATACTAGCCGAAGCCAGTGACTTCGTTCACGTGGTTTGAGTATTTTTTATTCCCAGTGAGTGAATGTGCAGTCTAAGAAAGTAGCGGGCTAGCCTGTTAGGGGTATGGCAGTTATATTGAGCCCATACCCTAACCGGTTTCCACATGGCATATTACCGTAGGTATTTTTCGGTAGGTTGGTTAGCTATGTCCAAAGTCTCCCACCAGCCCAGAATTCTAAAATATAATCAAATTCTAAAATATAATTCTAATTCTATAGTATAAATAATAAAATCTTATATTGAACCCGAGACCCTCATTATAAAACCACAGCGTGCACCTCTGCTCCAGGGAAGTCATCAAAAGTTTTATTCAAATTTTCAGTTCTAATTTTCCAAAAATCGAATATACTACCCAGAGGTAAAGTCACTAGGCCATTATTTGTCGGAATTAAACTAGGCCCAGCAAAATCGTTTCGGAAATAGCCCAGTCAGCCTATAAGGTCCGAAACCAATAAATCTCCCGATCGCAGCCTTCCTTCCCAGATAATGTATTTCTGTTCGGACGTTACTTACTTTGGCAATTTGCGGGAACCTTTGTGCCCTTTAAGATATCTCGTCAGACAATTGTACTCCTGCTATTCCTTTTGTACTGAGATTCCGTGGAGTTTGTTTGGGTGTGTCGAAAATAATTTTGGTGCGTTGCATTGGACTGTGTAAATTAGACAAATAAAAGTCGCCTAATATCGCCTTTCGCTAGGGAGGGAGTAGAGTGTGCACCTATGTTTGTGCAATATAACATCACACGTGCAATTATCTCTAGATTTATTTGTAAGAGAATTTGGCTCGCAATATCACTGTAAATTAGGCATTTTCTCTGTGGAGATTTGCAATGATAATATGTACTTAATTTTACTCGCAATTCAAAACAAATAGCGAAAAATAAAGGATAAGTAAAGCTACAAAATAAGTTAAAAGTATACCTAATTAAAAGTTATGACAATGGTTTTCTAATTTAACGTTAAGGGGCAACAAAATTTCATTAAAACGTCAATGTATTATCAACTCTATATAAATCCCGAAACAAAGTTATCGTCCAAGGCGTGATATATCCTCGTCTTCAGGAAGGGCCAAGGTCTGAGCCCATTTACAAATCACAAACACTGACCACCCACCCCCCACCACCCCTTCGGACAGTATACAACCCTTCTGTTACCTTTCCGAATTACACTTGAAATATGGTGGATTTTACCCTTAAACTGTCTTGGATTTTAGGGAATGTATTGTTTATACATTTGTGTGAAGACTAGATTTTACTCACGGCTCCGTCTACAAACTAACTTATTATTGCCAACGTGGTGTTGGTAATAATAAGTTAGTAAGTAAGGGTTAAAATTAAGAAAATAGATTTACTGGAAATTATTAAGAGATTTTTAAACTCCTTGATTTTTGATAAATTTTTGTAATACTAAAACTCGTCCTACTAAAAAATCATCCCTTGAACACAAAAAAAACAAACCAACTTTACCAAATATTTAAATTATTTTTACCTTGAGCATACAAAATGGCGTTTTAACCATATTTTAAGTTTAATTATATCATATAATGCTAGCTGTTGGTTGCGAATTCGTTCGCGTGGGCGAAGGTTTTTTGGTTCCCGCGGGAACTCTTTAATTTTCCAGGATAAAAAGTATGGCGTGAAGGAGTAACAAACATTCATACATCATAATTTGGCACAGAGATAGTCTGGAATAACACATAGGCTACTTTTTATCCCGAAAAATTAAAGAGTTTCCGCGGGAACCAAAAAACCTCAATCCGCGCGGCTGAAGTCGCGGGTATCAGCTAGTATTGGTTTAGATGTTATTAAATGTAAATTAGCATTATTTTAAAGCTTTCTGGTGTAATTCAGAGCTTTAAAACTTTCCTCCCTAAAATCCCGTATATAATATTACATTTAACCACTAAAAGGATGAGTATACTTAATACATTTTGTAAGTGGATATAGGTCACGTTATCGCCCCTTCAGAGCCGCATTTGAATAAATATCGCCAGTTAATTCTTCAGATAAAGACGCCCGTGACTGCGACCGCTTCCGCCGGAAGTCCAACTTGGACGGACATTCAAACTGGACCGGAACTAGATGGAACGGCGACATATATTTCGAATTTGGAATCTCTATTGTAGGTTAGGGATAAGTTTTGCTAGCTCCGTTTGGAATTTAGCGCTGGTTTATTCAACTGTGTAAGCTGCGATGGTTGAGCAATTAGTAGGTAGGTACTTCGATCTCATAATCAATACTTAATGGGGCGAAAATTCTTTTGTTTTTACGTTGATATAGAATTTTGTTTTTTTTTTTAACCTATAGTGAAAACAATTCAATGGAACTAACTAGCTAGCCTTACCTAAATGCTATGACAATCATGAAGACGTGGAGTGGTGGGAAGAATGCTGGCTGCAATTCCGCACTGGATAGCCAGACCGAACCTTAGCGCAAAAATTTTTGTTTTACAATGTGTCAAATAGGGATTTAGTATTTCGCAATTATCTTTAGTCTGGTCCACTGGGAGGCTTCGGCCGTGGCAAATTACCACCATACCGGTGAAGATGTACCGCAAAGGGTTTCAATCTTCCGATACGATGGCGGAAATTATTCTCTTAAGAAATAGTTCCGACCAAATAATATGTCTTTTCTATTCTTTAATTTGTACAATTTGTTGTAATAATAGTATAGTATAATAATAAAATAAGACTTCCCAAGTGATTTTATATGGACAAGACGCTGACCTACCGAAGGAAATGCACATTATAAAACACCTAGTTCATGTTTGTGTGTCTTACAAATACCTCGCAACTGTCCAGCAATTTCTGATAGTGTCGTGTTCAAAATTGCTGGCGTGCTGACAGAAAAGAGCAAAATATAGACCTTGAAGTATTGTTTTTTAAATAATGAAGCAATTTTCGAGCAAGTGGAGGTAAAAATAATTTTATGCGACTTTGTCTGAACACTTTGGCTGATTACACATATCCATAAGCTCCCAACAAAAACAAGCAACAAGTTTTAGTAACCATTGTAGGAACTTGCGTTTACTAGAGTCTAGACCCGTTCGTGTCGGCCGCTTAGCATTAAATATATGTTTTACCACCTTATAAAGATTGCGTTGGAGATGCGCCCCAGGCAAACCGCACGAAGCACTTGCACTACGACAGTTCTTAACCCTTGTAGTCTGAGAGATGATGTGCGAAGATTAAAACAAAAGTCATCGTCAATCCCAGACAGCCAGTCAATCTCATCAACGCCAGCGTGGTAGGCCGAGGCTACATTGGCGTGATGAACTAGATAAATCTCAAGTTCAGTGGTCCATAGAAGCACAAGATAGGAGGCCTTTGCCCAGTCGTGGGACAGCATAGGCTAGATTAGATTAGACATCGTCAATCGATAGGTCCATTTAAGAGAGCTTCACTCCACATAGTAGTGACTGGTTCAACCACCAATTCCATCGAACAACAAACTAAGCGCGTTGGTTAGACGCCACAACAGCTATTAAGTCAGCAATTTCCAGACATTTTTAATTTGTAACATGATGACTACGATGAGACCAGAATATTTTTGACACTGTTGCAGCATTAACTGTATCAAGAGTGATTTTAACTACATCGCCATACCTACCTAATATTATAAATGCGAATGTGAGTTAGTTTATTTGTAAAGCTTGCACAGCCCATATTTTCAACCGATTTTGACGAAATTTGCTACAGTTTTTGTTTTGTATAGCGAGAAAACAAGCAGGCGGGTCACCTGATGGTTAGTGATTACCGCCACCCGTGAACATTTGCAACACCAGAGGAACCGCCGATGCGTTGCTGGCTTTTGAGATATTTCTTTATCCGTCCTTTGAAGAGTCCCATATAATAATCATTAAGGAATACAGAAGATGGAAGCTGGTTCCACTATTTGCGGGTACGTGGCAGAAATGACCTGGAATAACGGGTGGTGGAAGAAGACCAGTTATCCAGGTGGTGAGGATGAAATTTGTATCTGCGACGTAGGGTGCGACTGGAGAACACAGAAGGTATTAGATTGAATGACTCCTCAGAGCACTCCCCATTGTAGAGATGATAGAACACACAAAGAACAGAAAAGAAGGTTGTGACAAAATTAAATTCCCACGAGAATTAAAAAAAAATTAAACCACACGTACGAAGCTATCGCATGAGCTAGTGTGGGCCACGCGGATTTACAAAGCGGACAAGGCTCCTAGACTATAGCAATATACTTCTGCGCACACAAGCTCACATGTGCATATCGCATACGTGTGATGGGCGCTACGTGACTCGGCAAATGGCTATTGCAGCCCGGTTCCACAATGCGTACTCAGGTTAAAGCTAAGTACGCCAGCTATTTAGCTAACCTATCGCAAAATATATCAGTATTACTATGCGAAAATATTAAATTGTATATATTACTATTATTCTTTACCATCAGTAATACTAGCGTAGCGGGCGGCGTATTAGTTTAAGAATTGCTGTAGGGAGCAAACTGAAAATCAGCGCTGGGTATTGCTGCCAGCACAAGGCTGAGTTTGCGACCCATGGTGTTTTTGTTAGTCTTTAAGTTTTTTTTAAGTCCAATATTATGAAATGTTATTTGAGAACAAGACTGTATAAAGACCTTATTTATTATTATTATTAAGTAAGTAAAATCGCTGTTACTTTTTTATCGCTGTTACTTTTATTAACGGTGCAATCGAATGTTATGTCTCGCGGGTCGCGTCGCCAATGAATTTGCTGCAATGGTGTAGGCCGTAAGGTATCAGGTAAAAAACTATATTTTTTCAAAACCCATCGTTTTGACGGATGATTATTAGCTGTATTAAGGTCATCATCAGGTTGCATCCTTCTACCATTAAAATGTATTGTGGAGATTTCTTAGAATAATAATTCAGTGGGTTCTTTGAAAAAATGGTAATTATCTACGGCATAAATGAGACTTAAATCCTTTTAAACCATATTGGTAAATAAAGTATTGGTAAGTAAACTCAGGACTGGACATTTTCCACACCCCATTTATATTGTGTAGTGTTGTTGTTATTGTTTATTAATTTAAATTAAATTAATAGTATGTTTTTCTTGTTTTCTATTTTTAGTGTTTTTTTTTGTTATGTATGTGTAATTTTAGTAATTTATATTTAATACTAGTGGAGCCCGGCAGACGTTATTATCTTCCTCACAATTTTTCCATATTTTCTCACCTTTAAAACGTTCCCTGGACTACGACAAACATTTCAAAATCAAAATCGGCCCAGCCGTTCTCGAGTTTTAGCGAGGCAAACAAACAGCAATTAATTTATATATATATAGATTAGCCTGATAAGACGAATTGGGAAACTGTAATGTCTTATCGGGTATGTCTTATCAATAAAATAAAATAACGTTAAAATTTCAGTGCAATCAGCCCTGAATAGATACATCCCTGCGCGGCCGGTTTAACACTTTAATGCCGTACACACAATCAGATATTTGTTTTAAATTATGGTAATAAAATGTCGGTGAGAGTCACGAGCTGCGGGGAACGCGTGCGCGGGCGCAGGATCGGGATCGGTATTAAACGGGCTTCATTATAATGACGAATTGTACCGGGTATGAACCCAGTTTGCTGTTATCTTTTGCGAAGGTGGTTTTGTTTGAGTTTTGCTTTGTATTATGACTCAGAATCATTTTTGTAGAACTTATGTTTTTTATGGCAGGATACAACGGGCAGAAAAAGCCGTACGTAATGAAAAAGCGATAAACTTTCTCACTCCCTCTAGTATAGATGGTATAAAAAAAATACTGAATAATAAAAGAAGTTCTCAGTAGCTCAGTCAGATAGGAGGCACGCCGTATGCAATTTGATGCAGGTACGATTCCCACACATGAAATTATTTTCATTTACATTTTTTTAAATAAAAATATATGCCTATGTTCTTACAGGGTGTCCAACGACACCACCAAGCTTGTTTTTTTTGTATGTGTTGTATAAAGATTAATAGAACACAAATAAGACAATAATAATTGAGATAGATGGCTATTAATAATGATGAAAGCTACAAGGTTCCGTAGTGGTTACGTTATCAACAATATAAATCTAATCATACGATTACATCTGCATCGGTATTCTAAATCTAGTTTCTGCTAGATTACGAAGAATTAAAAAAAACACAGAGAAATCGATCACAATTAATTGCAGCACCTCGCTATCTCACAGAACGACAAAAGAGACGTCTTTGTCCACACTAGACTAGATAAGCCGTAGATGTGCCGATTTAATATATCAATGTGCCGTAGCGACGCATACTTGGTTCTCTGCTAAATTAAGAAGAATTAAAAAAACCAGAGAAATCGATCACAATTAATTGCAGAACCTCAATATCTTATAGAACGTCAAAAGAGCCGTCTTTGTCCACACTAGATTAGATAAGCCGTAGATGTGCCGATTTAATATATCATTGTGCCGTAGCGACGTATACTTGGTTCTCTGCTAAATTATGAAGAATTTTAAAAAAAACCAGAGAAATCGATCGCAATTAATTACAGAACCTCAATATCTTAGGGAATGTCAAAAGAGACGTCTTTGTCCACACTAGACTAGATAAGCCGCAGATGTGCCGATTTAATATATCATTGTGCCGCAGCGCCGCATACTTGGTGCGCTCGCAGGAAATGCAGTGAGCGATAAGCCGAACGGACTTTGTGATGCCTGCTGTCCGCGCGTCTCCACTCAACTTCATTGTATTATTGAGGACATTACTAATCACTACTAGTAGAACAAATGATGTCCGCTGATGTCCGCGTGGATTGAGGTTTTGTGGTTCCCGCGGGAATTCTTTAATGTTCCGGGTGTTTGTGTTTATAAATGTTTTATTAAATTATGTGTTATTCCAGACAATAGTCTATCTGTGTGCCAAATTTTATCCAGATCCGTTCAGCCGTTCTGGTGTGATTGAGTAACAAAAATCCATACATAGATCCATCCATCCACTTTCACATTTATAATATATATTAGTATAGATGCGAAAGTGTGTCTGTCTGCTACCCTTTCATGGCCCATCTTTTCAAGCAATTTTACAGCGCTCCAGCGGTGATATTGTATTTTATTATACCCTTTATGTGATTGATCTGTGAATATTATTCGAGACTCGGAAAAGTACAGTTATCAATTAAATACCCATTTATTTTTTAATAATTTGAATTGTACGTACGTCTAATATTTGGAATAAAGGGTAAAAAATAAGCTTAGAATTACTTTATGAGTATTTCAATCGTATGTTGATTGTTAGGCGAATTTGGGCAATGTCCTTTGGTACAAAAAATGGGTTTAAATTAATTGCATAATATCTTACAGAACGACAAAAGAGACATTTTTGTCCACACCAAACTTTTTTGAAACTTTTTTTTGGCAGTTGCATTTTCATTTTTGGTCTCCATAATATTCTCAAAGATGTTTGTGCTGTGTTCAGCGTAGTGCACTGTACAGCCCTTCACCATTATTTTTGTTAGAGTAGAAGGCATTTTCAGTAGTGTGTCAGATAAAGAAAGAGCTAATGATGATTTATTTAATGTTAGGTACTAATAACTTTAATCGTAGGAATGTCCATACAATTCCAATCCGATCTAAGCAAATCAGAGATGGCGCATTGTTGCACTGGTTTAGAACAGCAGACATCTCCAAACTAACTCGATCCGTTCTCACATATTAATATATTCTATTCGATCATTCGGTAGACGATGTATCGATTTGAGATTAGCGAGTTTGTTGGAGGATATTCGTATTGAGCCGTGCATTCCGGCTCTGTGGAACTTGTGAGATAATATGATTTAGAATGTTGTGAATTGGATTCTGTTCGGAGAAACCGATGCTTAATCTATGTTATAGGAATTCTCTGGTTTGAGTCTTTTTAAGATTATTGTACAAAACTAATATGACTTTATTTTTAACCGTAAGTGATAACTTTTCTGTTTTTTTTTGCGTGCACTTGAATTTTTATGAGCCAATTAGCTTAGCTACTCAGTGGAGCCTATAATGAATAGCTATCTAGTTTACATCAAAGTCAAAGTTACACCACTCCTGAAAATAATCTTATCTTATATTGAGACTTTTCATTAAGGCGTAATGTTTTTAATCCATACTAATATCGCATAAAATCCAAGGAGATGAAATACCGCTTTACATGGATTAGAAACGGAAAGACGTACGCAAGGACGAAATTAGTCAGGCAATTATAATAAAAAATGAAGATAGTCTTAAGCTCATAGTATAATTTCATTAAGTAAACCGTCTGAATGTTATGGCTCCTAGACTTTTACAATAATAGACATTTATTATCAGAATGTGCGAGGACTGAGAACCAAGACTAATGATGTGCTTAAGAATGTCTTAATTTCGAACTATAAAATTATTGTATTCACTGAAACTTGGCTTAACTCTAGCATATTTGATAACGAACTGTTTGATTCCCGCTATGTTACGATACGATAGAAAAGATCGTGTGTGTTCTGTATCCAAAAAAGATGGTGGAGGTGTTCTCATTGCTATCTCACGTGAGATTGCATCATCTCGTATTTTAAATTGGGAAACTGACGATGAGAATATGTGGGTGGTATTGGAATTTAGTAACAACCATATCTCAAAAAGAATTGCACTTTGTGTAGTCTATTTACCTCCGCTAGTCAAACTAGAAAATCTAAATAAATTCTTAGAAAGCGTAGATAATGTAATCAATCACGTTCATGACCTGGTTGTAGTGGGAGACTTTAATCTGGGTTTTATGGAATGGTCTGCTAACGATTCAAATATGACTCCACATAATTACAATAATGCTCTAGGATACTCATTAGTCGATTTTATGTCCATCAATAATTTATACCAATATAATAGTATAAGTAACTGTGACGATAGACTTTTGGACTTAGTGCTTAGTAACTTATCAGACATTAAGGTCACAAAGCCTCCTGATTTACTAAGTAAATTGGACTCGTATCACCCTAGTTTTTTGATAAGTATAGAGTGTGGAAATTTTTCCCTCCTTCGTCCTAAAAGTCGTATCGATTACAATTACTTTAAGGCTGACTATAATGCTATTGTTAGAGAAATAAAAAATATTGATTGGCTTCATAAATTTTCTGATTGCGAAGATGTCGATGCTATGGTTCAAATATTTTATAAGTGCTTATTTGAAGTAATTGATCTATTTGTACCCGAGCGTAAGCTTATCTCAGCAAAGTATCCGATGTGGTTCAAGAAAAACCTGATCAAACTATTAGCTGAAAAAGATAGGCTCCGCAGAAAACATCGCAAATACAATAACCCCAGGGATAGCTTAGAGTTTCAAATACTTCGTAGTCGTTGCCATAAACTCTTTGATTCATGCCTAATTGATTATAAAGCAAGCACTGAGTCTAATATTTCAAAAAATCCAAAACACTTTTGGAAATACTTTAAAAATAAAAAGAAGAGTGAATCATCTTTACCCGCGCCCATGAAACTGAATGGCACGGTTGCTGATACTGGCTCAGAGATAGCCAATCTCTTTGCTAACCATTTCTCCTCTATTTATACTGTATCAACTAATTGCATGCCGGCAAATTCACCAAACCTGCCAAATAACAATATTCCACAGCTTTCTAAGTTGTATATTTTTGAGTCAGAAATTCTTAAAAAGATAAAAAAACTAGATCCTCAGAAGGTCCAGATAGCCTTCCTCCCCTTTTTGTTAAGCGGTGTGGTCCAGGTCTTGCTTTCCCACTGACACTTATCTTCAACCGCTCCCTTGAAGAAGGTATCTTTCCAGAAGAATGGAAGAAAGCGCGTATAGTGCCAGTTCACAAGAAAGGTGATCGTATGGATATCAAAAATTATCGCCCTATATTAATTCTTTCATGCTTCTCCAAACTATTTGAAAGTCTTGTGCACCCCGTTTTTGCCAAACACCTTGACAATTTCCTCACCAGTTCGCAACATGGATTCAGAGGCGGTTTATCGGTTCAAACCAATTTGACAAATTATACTTCCGATCTTATAAAAGGTGTAGATAAGGGCCAACAGATTGACGCTATTTACACAGACTTTAGTAGTGCATTTGACATGGTTGATCACCAAAAGCTCGTCAGTAAACTTTCTCAGTATGGTATAGGGTCCTCGTTGCTCAAATGGTTTGAATCATATTTAGCGCAGCGATCTCAAACTGTTGTTATCAATGGTTTTGAATCGAAAATATATCTTGCACAGTCTGGGGTACCTCAAGGTTCTCACTTAGGGTCTCTATTATTCTTGGTATTTATTAACGACATTACCACAGAAATCAAAAACTGTTCCTGCTCGTTATTTGCTGATGATTTAAAACTTTACAAACCAGTCGAATCAGCTGATGATATCAAGCTCATACAGGATGACTTGAATAGAATAATCAATTGGTGTAAAGTCAATAGTATGATCCTAAATGCAAACAAATGTTTTCACATAAAATTTACCCGGAAGAAAAAACCGCTTGTCTCTAGTTACTCAATTAATAATGTTCTTGTGCATGAGTTAGTGGAAATTAAGGATTTAGGAGTAACTATTGACAGTAAGTTAACCTTCAAATCACATATAAGCAATGTTGTAAATAAAGCCGCGCAGCTCTTAGGATTTATTAAACGCAACACAAAGACTTTCTCTTCTAGGACTAAAATTCTGTTATTCAATGCGTTGATGGTAAGAAGCCACCTTGAGTTCGCCAGTGTTATCTGGAATCCATCCTTTAGTGTGCACTCTCAGCGCATTGAAAGCGTACAACGAGCACATTGGCTTTCATGCTAGCGGTATCTTGCACAGACAACCCTATAATCAGCGACTGACTCATTTCAAATTGATATCTCTTCGAAAAAGGCGGGAAATTCTCGATCAGTGCTATCTTCATAAAATTGTACACAATAAAGTAAAGTGCAGCAATATTCTTAATCGCATGTCGTTATATGTCCCACGTAGGTATCCCCGTTGTTTCATCTCGAAAACTTTCCATATTCCTTTCGCGAAAACACATCTCGGTCGTCAAGCTCCCATTGCGCGTATTTGTGGCAAATATAATGAATATAATAAAACATTACCGGGCATCGACATATTTCATGACTCATTTACTGCTTTTAAGAAAATACTCCGTGATCATTTAGCATAGAATTTCACTTAAGGTAATATTTTGTTTGTTTATATTTTTATTTTTATTAATTTTATTTTCTCTTATTGTTTCCTACAAAATTATCATAATTAATTAAGTAAGTTTGTAAGTTTTTAATACTTAGTATTTTTTATACCCCATTGTATTTCAAAACCTTGTTATCTTGTTTGCATGACATTTAAAACCATAAATGCTATGTGCACTTGTAATAGATTTACGTATAAGAAATAGTAATAATGTGAATGTTCTTGTGATTGTCTTATATGTGAATTGTTAGTGTACTTAATAAATAAATAAATAAATATCATAAATGCGAAAGCGTGTCGGTCTATCTGCTACGCTTTCATTGCCCATCTATTCTACCGATTTTGATGAAATTTGATAGCGGGATAGACAGGGAAGGAATAGGCTACTTTTTATCCCGGAAAATTCAAGAGTTAATTAATAAAATACCTTAATCATCATCAATCATCATCTAGTATTTATATAGATCTCTTACAAACTTCAGGCATTAGTAAGCGCACTATCAAGTATATTGCGAAATATTACAATACAATAGAACCGTTTAGTGTTGCATCTCGATTGCCAGTTCACGCGAGAAGTCGATTTGCATCGATTGAAAAATGGTGATTTGTCAATTTGCGGGTCACAGATCAGTGCCGTGACACGATTTCGATGCGAGATCACTACTGAGCTACGCAAATGCTGTTAAATCAAGTCTGCTAAACATTTGGTCTCTTAATAAAATTGGTGAAGCATATACAAAAATGGAAATTGAAGCTACGTTTAAAATCCAAATTCACTACCAGAAAATAAGATTTATAATTTTAAAAAGCGAAAACACATAGGGACTACCCCTGGAGGAAAAGTCCGCATCGGTGGTGAACATTATCCTGTTGCTTAGTGTGCACGCATGAAGCGTAGAGATAAAAGTGTGTGACGCGAAATTTTACCGCCAGAAATTTTCAAATCCTATGGATGATAGACGTATAAATGTTAAAGCCTCATTATATTACTTTGGCGTAATGTGAAGTAAAATACTACAGATGCAACAGATAAAGGTATTTAGGTGGAGTGTAGGTTAGAGTACCTATTATACCAACCGATTACCCAAAGTTCGTAACCCCTGACCGATTAGCTAAGCCACGATAAAAACGTAATTATACACACGAATGCGCATGATTCACGAAATATTTGAATACTGTATTACATACATTCGCTACGCTGAAACCGTCTTACCCACCATCTTTAAACCTATCAAAATTAAACCCTATCTTTCTTCAAAATAGAGTCCAAAGTTGATCGATACGTCGATATAAATCTTAAAAGAAGATGCTTCGAACTCATCTTTAAAAGCAATTTTGGTCATTGTACTTTAAATTTTATTCCAAATGTACCAAGATTCCTTTTTGTGTGTATTAGTTATGACGTTTGGTGTAAGAATAGTGATGTGCCGTGGGAACTATCGAAATGGAAGCGCGAAGCTTGAACGTGAACCGATGGAGGTGATAGGAAGAAATTGTAGCTAACTTTGTACAAAATAATAAATGTTTATGGTTTGAATTTGTGTAGGAACTTTAGATTAGCGTGACTTAGTTGTAAAGAGACGTAGATGCAAATGTAAACTACTACCAATGCCGCGTTGGTCTAACTCTAGAGGTTTTCTTATTCGGCTGTGGATAGCATGAGGTCATGGGCTCGAGTCGGCTTACACTTTTGTGTTTCAAGCAATTTGTCTTGCGCCTAATAACTCTGGGATCGTGTTGGATTGATATCCCATCGAAATATTTGTGTGAAGGCACCCGTGCCCGCTCACGCACCGCTGCGCTGATGCATAAAAAATTCGACAACAAACAATTATTGGCGATATCTTAATTTATTTTCTTACAAATGCTTAATTAAAAATATTCAGTATTCATATGAATTATGATGTTTTAGTGTTTAATATCTTAGATATCTATACTATACTAACATAATAAATGCGAAAGTTTGAATGGATGGATGGCTGTTTGTTACTCAATCACGCCCGAACGGCTGAACGGATCTGGATGAAATTTGGCACAGAGATAGATTATAGTCTGGAATAACACAGGCTTTTTATACCGGCAAATCAAAGAGTTCCCGTGGGAACCGATAACCTCAATCCACGCGGGCATCAGCTAGTGAATCATATTTCGTTAGAACTCCTTTTTATATATTTTGATAGAATACCAATGTAATCGATTTTCATGCTCACGTGTCGCGTCGTCGTAGCCAAGTCACTACTTATGAAACTCATGCTCTACATATTAATTACTTTTTTAGTAATAGCTGACCAAGTTCCAAGGAATGTCCAATTTCCTGTCAATAGATGATACGTAAGATGATAATATTACTTATTAGGTATGAAATTAAGAATTATAAATAAATATTCGGTATAAGATTCGATTAATTGTAGGTAAGTATATCAACATTTAGAATACTATTCACCATGTATAGTTGTAGCGGTGATAGTCTACTGGTGTTTAGACATTCTGCCTCCTATTCAATAATGCTTAGGACTACGGTTACCTATGAATCTACAATAAATCTAAATAAGTTAATAAGTAAGGCATATTATAGAATCGATGACTATACACAAGCTATATAGATAAGCTTGGATTACATAAAATTATGTAAATAGATCTTTTATACACATATTGACGATTGTTTCTCAAGACTAATTTATTAATTTTATGACATTTTGTATATTTTGTAAATTGTTTAATTTTTTTTATTTGGTTTTATGTTTTATTTTATTTTTTTAATCTTATTTGACATTAATTAATTATAATTCTATATGATATTCGTAAGAGCCAAAATCTAAATAAATAAATGAATATGAAAAAAAAATATACACATTGATGTAATTGTAAATGATTTTCGTACACCGAGTTTCTTGCTAATAGGTACTTCTTGATAGGAAAGGCATTCCGAACCAGTGGTAATTCACTCAGCGATTCAAAAGCACTTAAAGAAAAATATTTAAATAAAAAAATATGAGTTTCAGATTTGAGTCGGGTGGTCAACTCTAACACTTCTAACTTTTTTAAGTTATGTATGTGCGTTTCGATCAATCAAAAATGAATTGTATCAATTGATAATATGATGGTGAAGGAAATAACTCGAGCAAATCTGCATACCTGAGAGGTCTTCCTAATTTTGTCACTTGGTCAGCGTGGTGGACTACGGTCTTTCTCATTCTGAGAGGAGAAGAACTCAGTAGTGTGCCGGCTATAAGCTGATGATGATGATGATGATCATACATTACCACTGAACTATTACACCAAAAGAAATGGTTCAAAGAAAGATACTAGGGCCCACTTATGGGTGGAATTGAGTAGAAGCGGGGTTCTTCGTGTTACCTAGAGAGTGACACTTAGGGCTACTTTTTATCATGTAAAATTTTCCAGGGAATTCTAAATAACCGAAGTCATATCTCTTTTATTAAAAAAAGCATATAACAAACTCGAAATAATTCCGAACTCAAAGCGGTTTCGATTTTATGATGAGTAGTTAGGCAGGTATACATATTTCAAGATTCACCCATCCCGATGTGAGATAAAACACAACTTCAAGCAAGCAATTAAAGTTCAATCTAACACTGCATTATCTGAATTAACATCTTCGCGCGGTCGGATCCTAGAACAATGCTGTGATAATGATATTTTGACGTGTTGACGTCTTATTAACCAATATGTCGGATCGCTGATTAAATTGTACTGATGAGAACTTATACCATATTGCTTTGAAGCGTGCTGTTACGAGTTAACAATCTAAAAATATTTATTAGGCACTAGGTGATGTCCGCTACTTCGTCTGCATTGATCTAGGGTTTTTATTTTAGAATTACGATGGGAAATCTTTGATTTTATGGGATGTGTATGAACTTAACTTTCAGCAAAATCGACTAACCGGATAGGCCTTCTAATGTACTATGCAACTATGTATGTGTCACCGTAAAATTATAAAACCGGTAGACTATAATCTAACTAGGGATATTGTAAACCGTCGAAAGATTGTGAACCGTTCAATGTTCTGAGTGTCAATTTTTGGAATATTTATTGTATTTACGTTTTCTTGAAGGTTAGGTTAGGGTTCGACATAAATAATTAGGTATTCGAAATATACACTTAGGTTTTATCGGGTTAATATACCTAACAGATTACAATCTACCGAAAAATAATGCGTTAAATTATAATCTTTTGACAGTTAACAATATCGCTAGTTAGATTATAATCTAACGGTTTTTACAATTTTACGGTTACATAATTATGTAAGCGGTAGGACGCAAATGCGGGATGACTTGGTACCTCTATCCGTGCCTCCATGCGTTTAGCTGATTAGTTACTTAGTTTCGTTGACCTGAAAATTAATAATTTTTGTGCAAATCCAAAGACACAAACAAAGTACATAAAATAAATACAAATAAATACGATTCTCGACCGGACAGCGCTTCGTGCGGCAGTTTGCTTACGCTCGGGAATAAAGGTATGTGAGCCTCATTACTGTCCTTGTGGCAGCCGCGTAGATCAATTTGGTCACCATGGACTCAGTTGCATTCGGAGCGCAGGCCGCTTGTATCGCCACGATGTTCTCAATGATATAGTCCGTCGCGCTCTGGCCACTGCCTCCATCCCTGCACAACTGGAACCCTCCGGTTTGTTCAGGGATAACGGCAAGAGGCCGGACGGGAGGACTATAGTACCGTGGTCGATGGGACGTGCACTGTTGTGGGATGCAACCTACGTTGATACGTTGGCAGCATCCCACCTACCGGGCTCGTGCCTAAAGGCGGGTGCAGCTGCCGAAACTGCTCAGTTGCTAAAGCGTCGCAAATAATCAGTCATTACTAAGGACTACGTTTTTGCGGCGCTTTCTTTTGAGACTCTGGGCCCATGGTCATCGGACACGAAGAATTTTATAAATGTCGTGTCCCAAAAACTGATCCACGCTTATTTAGCCCAACGGCTTAGCCTTGCCATTCAACGAGGTAATAGCGCCAGTGTTTTGGGCACCATGCCCATTAACGATCACTTGGACGGTGTGTATTTTTTGTAAATATAATTAGTTTTTTAATTTAGATTTTAATTTATTTATTAGTTTTAATTAAAATATATTATGTAAAGTAAAATAAATAGCAAATAAATACATACATACATAGTACAAAGTTATTCCATGTACAAATAGATCTAGTATGAGATTACTAAGTCACCTATACTCTATCGGTCTTATTCATAAAAAGATATAGAAGCTTTATTAGCTTGTTATAAGCAAATTCTCAAAAAACATTATTCATAAACGTTCAATAGTGCTATATCGCTCTATAATTATTCAATAGCGGCTCTATAACTTATAACATGGTGGACCCTACTATAAACCCTTATTAAAGAACAAGATGGCCGTCTTGTCCTCACACAGCTGATAATTTGATTGTGAGTTTTGAAGTGAGATGTCAGTGAGGTTATTTTATTGCGTATAAAAAGTGCGTATATGTAAATAAACAAACAAAACTTCGCAATCAAACCCAGATGACAGATTTGTAGTCAACTCAGTGAGACATAGATCGGATTAACAAATGTCACACATGCGTTACTTTTTTATTCACGGAGCGTAGAGGCCAGTATTTTTGCCATTTTGTCTATGAATTTGTCAGTACGACAACTTAATAAAGCGAAACCAATCTATAGCGAGAATTTAGTTGTGAGAGGTTTATTGGACCTTTATGAATAAAGAAAGTTATGAAACGTTTAATAGGCCTAATGAGCATTTTAGCTAATGAACATTGTAAACCTATAATAAGGGATTTTTATGAATAAGACTATATGTATTTACGACCACTTTAGTTACCTAAATTTACTAAAATTCAATTAAAGGCTAAAATGAAGTTTCTTATTAATACAATTTTATTTAATAGATAATTAATTTTACTATTTTGTAAGTAGACTAAAAAATAAGTAAACTTATGCTGTTGGGTATATTATGCTCTAACTTACAGTTTTCAAAGCTCAAATGTATATCCTAGCGCCATCTTTTATGGAGTAGCTGAACTAAGTTTAACTTGAACTAATAATAATTATTTTTATGCCTTTCTCATCTTCGAACCTAATCCTAAGCAAAACAACGCTGCTTGGCTTTGTAAAAAAAAATGGTTTAGATAAGTATAGTTAGAGTTCCGTAGTAAAACGAGGAAATACTGTACTTACGCAGTTTCGTTCAATCCGTCTGTTTTTTTACGTCTCTCTGTGTGTTACAACAGTTGAAGAAATTTTCTATAGAAACTGGCATGGCATTATTTAACAATAACTGAATTTGCGACAAAGATTATGTAGATAGATAAACTCTTTATTGCACACACTTAGAACAAAGACAGTAAACAAAAAGGTTAAATAATAAAACAGTAGGGTGCTAAGGCGGTCTTATTGCTAAAGCAAATCTCTTCTTTAGGTGTCTGTATCTGTTAGTATGAGGACTGGCATAGAAAACGTTACAAACTATTTATTCACGAATTATTTCTTGAAATCTTCAGAGAAATCCTTTAAGAGAAATATCAAAGAAAAGAGAATATACGTGAATTTAAGAATATATTAATTTATGTGGAGACCCGAATCCGTACATCGATTTGTGGTTAACGTTCTGAATACGAATTTTATACAGGTTGATTCTTAATTATTACCTACTGCAGTGAGTAGTGAGCTAAAAATTGTGTACTAATTATTTTTATTTGCCTACCTACCAGTAGATGATGGCATGATGTAAATTTTGGTAAAAGGACAGAAAAAATAGAAAGAGATTTCTATCACGGTAATCTGTGATTGGTTACCTATCCATAGTTTGTAATTGCAATGCAGTTTAGTGGGTGGTTTCGGCCGCGGCTAGTCACCCTATAAATCGCTAAGCGTTTTTAGAATACCGTGGGTAAGTAACAGAAAACCCTCAATAAGATTCTAAGTTTATGCTGAAAACTGACAATATTATTATTATTAGTAGTTATAGCCAGGTTAGGTATTATCATTCAATCGTCATTTCCATCCAGGAGAATTTGCCGCCAAATGCTTAAAGTATGGAAGGTTAAATACTTCTGAAACTTCTTTTTACAGTCTTATCTAAATAACTACATAAGTATTTAGAAAACTTATTTACTAAATGAACACTTAAGTAATTGAAAAAAAAGAACATACAGGTATTTTGTTACCAGGTATGTGTTTTTCAAGAAAACTTTTCGTAAAGAAGAAAAGCACACCCAGCCATCTTATATTATACATTTTCCTGCTTCAAAATATTAAAAGAACGTATGAAGAGAGATCCTCGGAGTATTTTATTTATTTGTTTTGCTCAAATGAATTTACATCGCCCTGTAGGTTCGGTGTTTTCTTAGCATTAGCGTGAGGTAGGCGTCGCTACTTTAAATCTTGGAAAGTACGTGTGATAGGGCTGTCACAAGACTAACTAACATATATTGTCTAAGTCTTGTTTTAAAAGTCAAAATCATTTTCTTGATAACCAAATGCTATAGACCAAATATTACCAAATTACCAAATGATTTAATAAAACATAATTAATATTAACATATTACCAAATTAGTCTTTCCCCAATATGGATCTTTAAGACATTTTAATTTTTTAAACATAGTGTCGTCTACGTATAATGTGTATCTTGCAATATTCATCACACCACATAAATCTTCCAAATTATTCTCAACGTATAATATAATATTAATGAGGTATTAATATGATGCCCGTGATTTGATTGAATCAAACATCAAGTAAATATTATTAATACGAAAGGTTGGATGGATGGATGTTTGTTACTCAATCACGCCCGCACGGCTGAACAGATCTGGATTAAATCTGGCACAGAGATAGACTATAGTCTGGAATAACACATAGGCTACATTTTATCCTGGAAAATTAAGGAGTTCCCGCGGGAACCAAAAAACTTTAATCTACGCGGACGTAGGTTCGGGCATCAGTTAGTTGAGTATAAAAAGAGTATTTTGTATATCCCGCGAAAACATTCGATAGGTGACAGCCCTGTATCAACGAAATTTCGCCACTTATTCCGCGTCGCCTCCCTCACAATACACTGTATGTTATAATTTTTGCCTTCCCCAAATATATTTGGGAACAAAAGGCGCCTTAATGAATGTATCGCGAATTCCGAAAACCGTGATTAAGCATTGTTACATTGAAATTCGCATCTGAAGATTTGTAAGAGATTTTTGTTTGTCTTATTTTGTTCGGTGGCTCTATTTTTTTTAGTAATGTACTTCGTGAACGAGGCGAACCCAAAAACAATCAGCGTTTTGTGAAAAGAACAAATATTGTTATGATATAGAAAAGTTATCAAGTTTTTTATCATAAGTGCAAAAGATATGTTTTATTTTATTATTTAAAAAATGTCAATGTTCGTTATTATTGAATGAGAAAAAGCTTAGTGTTAAACTTTTTATTAACTTAGTAATATAGAAAGCCTATGAGATTTCCAGAAACCTTTAAATTTTGGATATAGAATTAAGTATGATTTTTATGAAAATGGCAGACCGTACGTGTTTCAAGATCTGGTCTTTTTAGGATATAATGTGTTTAAGCTACACTCTCTCTACGTTGTATTCCTCATTACTGAGGGTCGTAACCCCTTTCCATTAATCAAATAGAATAGAATATAATAGAAGTTTTCTTGGTAATAATGCGGTGGGTTCCCACGTCCTTCCGCACAATACAGATTAAGAAGTATAAGTTAAAAGTAAGTAAAGTATAGTAAAATATGGATTACCCATTTTAAGTATAGATCTTAGTAGGTACCTATAACTTTTTTATCCACTCAAAGTATTAAAGAAAAGCTTTATGAATTACCCAATTATTACTGATTTCATCGGACAAAGTTGGAATCGTGAAAATTACTATTTATGATTGAGAGACTCAATTATTTCAAACAGAAGGGCTGGCTCATTTTCAGATCAAAGTATCAGCCTGACTGTCCAACGCGGAAATGCCACCATTCTTGCCACCATTCAACGCGGGCATGATTTATATATTGTATTGTTTTAATATCTAGTTGAAGCCCGCGACTTCGTCCGCGTAGTTTATGTTTCTTTTGGATTCCCGCAGGAACTCCTTAATTTTCCGAGATAAAAAGTAGCCCATGTCACTCTCCCGATCCTCAACTATATGCTATAATCACGTCGATCCGTTACTTGATTGAAGGACAAACCAGCAAAACAACAAAAAACACACACTTTCACATTTATAAAATTAGTATGACAATCCACTACAGCCCATTAACGTCCCACTGCTGGGCACAGACCTCCACTCTCATAAGAGAGAGGGAATTAGAGACCTTAGACCCACCACGCAGCTCCAATGCGAGTTGGCGGGCTTTAACGACTATTATCATGTTAGTGATAATAAACCGGGACCGACGTACGGACGTAGTCTCTGAGGCACGGGGGTGTAACAACGCCAAGTTCCTAACTCCGGGCTAGTACTGAGAATTTCTAGTTAGAAACACCCAATACCTATTATGGCCCGACCCGGGACTCGAACCCGGAACCTCATCAGCCGCAGTCAAACATGCTAACCACTAGACAAACGAGGCAGTATGATAATACTTGTATGTAATATAATTCGCGCGTGCTAACCACTAGGCCTGCGTAGCTGTTCCTATTCTTAGTATCATTAGCACCCCCTGCACCTTAAAGTACCCTCCCTTCCTTTCTTTCGAACGCTATTCAAAACTTTGAGTAAGAGTTACACGTACTCTGCTTTTCTTATGAGTAGGGCATCCATATTACGACTAATAATAATAAGCTTAGATTTTAATCGTTAATATTTTATAGGATTCTTACTACATAGGATACCTACTAGACCGTGGGCTTAGGTTTCTAAAAATCCCGTGGAGACTCTTTGATTTCCTTTGATAGACTTCCACTTTTCTCTTTGATTCTCCAGGATATTAAGGGAGCCATAAAGTAGCCTTTGTCCTGCTCCAAGATGCAAACCAATAATTCTGTACTTACCAAATTAGTTAAACGGATTGGCCGTAAAAGAGTAGATACACTTCGCATTTATATTAGGTAGATTAAATGATGCGCGCAATCTTACCTGCAAGGATTTATAATAAATTTCCGGGATAAAAAGTAGCGTATATGTCATTCTCCAGGTGCTTGGTCTACCCATGGAAAAACATACGTCGATCCGTGTTTTTTGCGGTGCGATAGAATGACAAAGCAACATACACACGTTCTTAGAATCCATATCCATAAATTTTTCCATATTTATATTATAAATGTGAAAGTGTGTCTGTCTGGTACCCTTTAACGGCTCATCTTTTCAGCCGATTTTGATGAAATTTGTTATAGAGGTAGGTTGCATTCAAGGTTAGGAGGCTACTTTTTATCTCAGACTTTCCGTAGGAATGAAAAAGTCATTATCTACGCGGATTTATAACATTACTAGCTGATGCCCGCAACTTCGTCCGCGTGTATTGAGGCTTTTTTGTTCCCGCGGAAAATCTTTAAATTCCGGTACAAAAAGTAGCCTATGTGTTATTCCTGCCTATAATCTATCTCTGTTTTCAAATTTCATCCAGATCCATTTAGCCGTTCTGGCGTGATTGGGTAACAAACATCCATCCATCCATCCATCCAAACTTTCGCATTTATAATATTAGTACAGATATAAGCAGAGATTAGAAGAGATAATTATTGGATGGATAATCCCGGGAGAATCCTAGAAAATGGAGTCAACATGGTCATGATGCGCGAGTGGGAAGCCAATTGTTACGAAGATTGGTTTAAGCCTCCGCATGTGATCTTAATTAATGAATGCGAACGAATGAGTAAGCTTATTTCGTTAATTTATTTATAACGGCAGCTCGCAGATGAATTGTATTATGATTGTTTGATTGTGCGTACTTGGGAATTGAGTTTGTGGGGTTTTATGAGGAATTGTTTACGCGCGATGTTGTAAGACGCGTTGATGTACCTAACTTTTTAAGTTATTATGTGCATCTGAGCTACGCACGGCGTTTTTTGATTTGATTCATGTTGACCATTGGTGTCGACCCAAAGTTTACACGGGACATTTATAATCCCTGATTTCCGAGGGAATTTGAGGACACAAGTAAGTATAAATTAAAAATTTAAAATAACCTCCGACATATTGAAGTTGCTCAAATCCCTTCATCAACAAGAAAAGAGCTGTTGATCTTCAAACGGCAGAACCGATTTTCTTGAATCATAGTTAAGAACACTCTCGATCAAGTCACCTTTCAAACAAAAACAAACTTATTAAAAATTGGCCTTAAAAGTGTAACAAACAAACAAGTAAACTCACATTCGTATTAAGATACTAGCTGTAACCCGCGTGCCCGCGTGCGCCCTTAATTTTCCGAAATAAAAGTGATATATGTGCAAATCCAGACTACAATTGATCTCTGTGCCAAAATTCATGCAGATCTGTTCAGCGGTTCTGGAGTAGATTGAAGCGTACATCCATCCATCCATACATCCAGCCATCTATCCATCCAAACAATATCCAAGTAAGATTTAAAAAAAAGATAGGATAGTTAATTATCGACCTTAGCGTGTATACGCGTTTTGAGTATTTAGCAAAAAATTTCTGTAAATTATGACAAGCTTCTAATTCGCGAAATTTCTGTTATCTTACCTCCAAAATCAGATAAGAATAAACTTTGAGTAAGTACTCGTAGCATAGTTGCAGAAGAATTCAAATGTTAATGATAAATGTTGACGTGCTTTTCTAGATACGGGGAAACAACTAACTAATCTAGGTATGGGAATAACCGTACCGGTACGTGACATGGAACGATGACATGATGAAATACCCACTACAGAAGGCAAGTACTCTTTGTACAGGGATAGGCATTTGTATAGGGATGATGACAATTCAATCAAATCAGCAAATCAAACTTAAAAGCTTTTAAGTAACGCAGCCAGCGTTCTGGGCACATTGCCTTATTGTGGCGACATATTATAGATGATATTATTAATGTTTTAGTGATAATGAAAAAAAAACTCGGCTGAGTTTGTTGTGGGATCTTCTCAGACCAGGGCGCGCTTGGAACCCTCGTAGCTTTAGTTTTAAGATACCGTAACTAATTATCACCATATTGTTTTATATGTAAGTAATGGACGTCAATATGTGTACCTAAATTGAATAAACGAAAAAATGAAATGAAAAAAATGTTAAGTTTTTAGTTTTTAATTTAGATTTAATTTAAATTTTAATTTGATAAATATAATTAAAAAGTACCTACTACTAATAAAAAATACTACTAGTTAATAAAAAAAGCAAATAACTTTAAAAAAAATTACATAATCGTACATTCCAATAGGAACATAGTACATACTATAAATAAATAAAAATTGTATATGAGTTAGATTATAATCTAACTCGCGAAATTCTAAACTGTCGAAAGATTGTAAACTGTTCAATGTTCTGAGTGTCAATTTTTGAAATATTCATTTTATTTACGTGTTCTTGTCTGTTTCTTGTAGGTCAGGTTAGGGTTCGACATAAATAATCAAGTAGTGCCCGCCCGCAGGCCGGGCACTTAGGTTTTATCGGGTTTAAATACCTATCAGATTACAATCTACTGGAAAATAATGCGTTAAATTCTAATCTTTCGACAGTTTAGAATTTCGCGAGTTAGATTATAATCTAACGGTTCTTACAATCTTACGGTGACATATATAAAAAAATATATATTTATAGACTTAAGTAGGGTAGGTACTTCTAAGTTGTAATATATCAATAATATAATAATAATTCACAATTGTTACGTCATCAAATTTCAACTTACTTTTTTTCTTTATATATTTAAAACTAACCGAGGATGTGAATTTTAGGTCTTTTGGAAGACCCTCTATTTAATAATCAGTTAGAAATGATTTATTTTTGATATAGGCAGCATCCCTATTAAGTCGCAATGCATCTCCGAGTCATATTGCTTAAGTGGGCTCCACCACCACCACCACTACAGCCCATTAACGTCCCACTGCTGGGCACAGGCCTCCACTCTCATAGGAGAGGGGGAATCAGAACTTATTCCCACCCCGCTGCTCAAATGTGGGTTGGCGGGCTTTAACGACTATTATCATGTTAGTGATAATAACCGGGACCGACGGCTTAACGTGCTCTCCGAGGCACGGGAGTGAAGCCCCGCCAACTTCCAACTTTTTTATCCATTAAAAGTTAGCCCTTGACTGCGATCTTACCTGATGGTAAGTGATGATGCAGTCTACTCTGAGCTGGTACTGAGAATTTCTCAATTGAAAAACCCTATACCTAAAATTTTTTATGCCCGACAGTAAATCGAACCCAGGACCTCGTAATCCGCAGTCGACTACGCTAACCAACGAGGCAGTCAGTAAGTGGGCCCGGCTCCATATTTACTCATGGAAAGAATATTTGCCGCTAGTTTTTTTTTCTTATTTTATTTAGGGGCTTCTAATGCCGCTAGTTATTTGCCGCGCCGCGCTGTGCATCTTAAGTGGGCCTAGACCTTGGATTCTGGTACTATTTTGACGACATCCGTGGCGCAGTGTGTAGCGCTGTTGTCTTAAAATGCGGAGGTCCCGTGTTCGATCCCCGGCAGGGTCAATTTGGGAATTTATAATTTCTGAATTTTCCCTGGTCTGGCCTGGTGGGAGGCTTCGGCCGTGGCTGGTTACCACCCTACCGGCAAAGACGTGCCGCCAAGCGATTTAGCGTTCCGGTGCGATGCCGTGTAGAAACCGAATAGGGGTATGGGTTTAATATAACTGCCATGCCTCGAACAGGTTAGCCCGCTATCATCTTAGACTGCATCATCACTTACCATCAGGTGAGATCGCAGTCAAGGGCTAACTGGTAGTGGATTTAAAAAAAACTGTATTGTCGAGAAATTAACGTATGACTCGATAGTAATTGCAATAGTGGAGATCTTCTCCAGAAATCAAATTTGCGTTTGACGAAAATCATGAAAGGAATGATGAAACCTAAACCTGTTTTTGAAGTGTGTTTTTTTCATGATAGGTAGTAAAATAAGATCTTAAAACATATTATAACATTATTTGAATGAAACATGACGACAACTTTGGCGCAGTGATGAGTGCTATAAATTGTATAAGTGGGAGTTCCCGGATTTGATCCCGCAGGGTCAAGAAATGGCATGGAAATTTATAATTTCTGAATTGATCATAGGGTTCAGCCGTTGCTTCTTACTTACAATGTTAAACTATGAATGAAAACTACAACCTAAAAGAAAATCATTGTACGAAACAAGAGTAATGAACCAAATAAAAATTTATCCTTAAACTGCAGCTGACGCTGATTTTTATTAGCGTTTAGACTCCCAAAGCGTCTTGCGATAAATCTACATTGAACATTAATGCTTTCTAGTTACCGTATGAATATTTCAAATGTGCCCGATCCACCGATAATAATATGGAGACGAATTTACTTAGAGTACCTACCGTTAGCAAAAACATTGCATCATACTAGTATTATAAATGCGAAAGTGTGCTTTTTGTTGGTTTTTCCTTCAATCACGTCGCAACAGAGCAACGGATCGACATGATTTTTTGCATGGGTAGGTATAGTTGAAAACTTGAAGACCTGGAGAGTGACGAGCTACTTATTTAACCCGGCAAATTAAGGAGCTCTTGTGGGAAAAAAAAATAATAAATCCACGCAGACGAAGTCATGGGCATCAGCTAGTTTTACAATAAACGAGATTAACATACCCACTTTGCCTTGATCACAGTCAAAGGCAAAAATGAATACTTAGAGATCTAAAGAAGTCTCTACAAAAGACCGTATAATATATCTGCCTGGATCCAGCGATTTCCTACAACTCGCTTGATGTTGACCATCCTTTTTTGTAGGGAAAACCTATTAGTGATCAAACAACTATTTGCTTTCTAATGCGTCGTGCGAGGTCGCCATTTCAGCAACTTGGAATGCCTCAAATTCACTTCTACAGATAATAAATCATGTGATTAATTGAGCATTAAAATTAATATACTGTAGTTTAAATTTTTCGTATGACGCTACAGCCGACAGACTGCATATTCGGATAAGAAATGCACACATTAAAACTTCGTATCTGGAGTCTAGAGCGCGGGTACTGAACAAAATGCACTTTCCAACAGTCACCATTTTGTTTACATTTTAATAAATGGTAAGTACCTACCCGTTCCACACGCTATGGTTTAATGGTGGTCACACAAATCTAGATTTTTAAAGTCGAACCACATATCTATCAATCAAATTGATCAATCATATCAAATAGATCATTAGCCCGCTACCATCTTAGACTGCATCATCACTTATCATCAGGTGAGATCGCAGTCAAGGGCTAACTTGTAGTGGATAAAAAAATATATTATCATAGCCTTTATTGCTGAACAAAATATCTTTAAAAAAAATTTTTTTTTATATAATGTTTAATTAAACATCAGCTTGTCCTGCGACATAGGCCTCCTACAGAAACTTCCGAACCACATAAAGAAATAGGAATTAGCCTTCGTACACGTATTCATAATATGGTGACTGGTGGTTTCTAACAGAAGGTTCTGTACGTACACAGCAGCTTCCCGGAACGCCGAATTGCTATTCGCTTCGCACATAGTCTTCCAGTAGGGTGGTAAATATTATGTTTAACAAGCCACGGCCAATAGCTTCAAAAAATCTAATCCACGCGGTCCAAGTAACGGGCATTATCAATGTAGTATACTTATTAATACTATCAAAGACGACGTATTTTAGCTTTAGAGAGGCAATAGCGCCAGTGTCATGGTCAGCAGACCTAGAATGATCATTTGAACGGTGTATAATTTTTTTCTTTTTTTATCCACTACAAGTTAGCCCTTGACTGCGATCTCACCTGATGGTAAGTTATGATGCAGTCTAAGATGGTAGCGGGCTAACCTGTTAAGGGCATGGCAGTTATATTAAACCCATACCCCTATTTGGTTTCTACACGGCATCGTACCGGAACGCGTAATCGCTTGGCGGCACGTCTTTGCCGGTAGGGTGGTAACTAGCCAAGGCCGAAGCCTCCCACCAGGCAAACATACTTTTTTTTTGTAGGTACTTTTTTGCAGTAGATAACAGGCATGATGACTAATTTTGAAAAATGGTCAGATTATGTTCGGAAGTATGTACTATTTCGAAAAAATATCTTATTTCAGCAGAAAAATAAGGTTTGGTAGATAAAATTGGCATTTGAAATTTAAATTTTAAAATTCACGCCAAAACGCTAGCCGGTGTCATGGCGTCGTTTGTGACGTCACTATTGTTTTTACCAATGTACTCTGTGCAGTGTGCAGTTAGCAATAGTGTGATTGTCAAAGCTCGAAAACAAACAATTGTGACGTCATTCGCTTCTTGGTGTATAATCCAATATGGCGAATTGCTGTATTTTATAGTTGTATTTTATCAAAATAAATAGCAATCTCACTCAAAATAGATAAATAAATACGTTTTTTATAATCCATGAATCCTATTGCATTAGATAAATTTCGAATTTCATTGATTCTTGGTTACTGTCATCATGCCTATTGTTTTTACAACTGCCTGAAAAAAGGAGTATATTGCTTTCAGGGTCATGTATGTATGAATGTATGTATGTATGTATGTATGTATGTGAGTTTGTATATTCCACCATAACTTCTATACTAATTTTAATAAATGAGGTATCGTTAGAATCCCTAGCTTATTCCGTGGTGACAAAGGCTAGTAAAATTTTAAAAAAATTGATGTGGTGACCATGGTCCCGCATTAAAGACTCAATTTGTCAAAAAATCGAAAATAAGATTAACTTTATAATCATCATCTAGAAAATGATGAGTAGATTCCAAAAATATGTACCTAACACTATAGTTCAATATCCAGTGATTCACAAAAAAATATCATTTAATAAAAATGTGAATAAGATTCTAATTTAACTAGATAAATTTAGATTTTTAACTTTTCAGTTCGTTTTTTGGCAGCGCAGTCGTGTTTTTTATTATTTTTTTTAATTCTGAGTTGTGTAAATATTTTAATTATTGTAAAACACTACGTGGTATATTATCCAAGACGACAAAGATAACGCCCGTAATATCTTGTGGGAACTCCTTGATTTTCCGGGATAAAAATAGCTTATCTTTAATATAACTTGCGACTTGCGTAACCTTAATAAACCATGCAAAATATTTAAGTATTGTTAGCAGTTTCCTTCCGTAAACCCGATACATTTGCACTAGATTCCATCAAAATCGGTTGAACAAATGGGCCTTGATAATATAGCAGACAGACACACACTTTTATAATATTATTATGGATGGATTAAGGTTAAATAATGCAGTACATTATGTTAAAATCTAAAATCAATTCCAGCTCCCTCCCCCATGCACCGACAACTCGCATCATTTCACTCCATTATGCTTAATACCTACGTCTCGGCGGATTTTTCTTCGCGACCGAGATTATTAGATTTTATTCAGTCTGTGGGACTGAATTCAGATTGTCTGTACGATGTTTAATGTGGGGAGGAAATAATATATTTGAGATCCACGCTTTTCATCGATCACAGGTTTTACGTTTGAATGCGAAAAACCTTCTTGTAAGTATTGTGTAAGTTCTCAAAAATTAAAATGTGACGTGGCCCGAGAAGCGGTGATAGCCTAAGACTGTGTTTAAGACACCCGACTTCCTGTACGGGGTCGCGGGTTGAATCCCCGTGCACGCACCTCAAACTTCTGCAACGTCCGTTCTTAGAAATCACTTGTTTCAAACGGTGAAGAAAAAAAATTTTTGACGCGACAGAATCAAGGATATGGAATGTCTTTCCGGCTTCCGTATATCTATATATATCCTTTAAATCAAGAGTGAACAGGCATCTTCTAGGCAAGCGCGCTCCACCTTAGGGTGCATCACAACTTGCAAGCAAGTCTGATTGCAGCCAAGCGCTATAGGTATATTTATATAAAATAGGTATATATAGGATATAGGTAGGTATATTTATAAAAAATTGAGAATACATATTATGAGTTATAAATAGAAATAAAATAAAAGTTCGTAATTTTAAATAAGTTGCAAAATAAACAAAAGCGTTTTTCATGTACATTGTCACAGACACGAAATGCGTAATTACTTGAAATTATTTTGCGAAAGACATCAAAGTTACATGTTCACGATTTCTATTATGTGTATACAAATTTATTTAACACTTTCGTTAATCTTTATGGCAAGAACAGTAAGGTAGGGGTTAGCTTGTAGATGTGTAAAAGAGATTTAGACGTGTAGACAAACTCATTCATACTAAATTGTTGCCGACAGTTGTGGTTTTGTATGGGGGATAATTTTGAGACTATGGACTTTCGTAACTTTGAGATGTTTACTTATGTGTCACATGCAAGTTTTGCATTATGCCGTGAATAAATTAATATAAACACTTTTTTTGTGTCCTTGACCAACAAGTCCAACAGAAATTTTCTTCTGCGTTTCGTATAATAACCGAATTATAAAGCACATTATAAATGCGAAAGTTTGAATGAATGGATGATTGAATGGATATTGTATGGATGGATGGATGTTTGTTATCTACTCAATAAGGCCCGAACGGCTAAATGGAACTGGATGAAATTTGGCACTGAGATAGGTTTGGACTAACACATAGGCTACTTTTATCCCGGAAAATCAAAAAGTTAATACCAAAACCGAAATACCTCAATCCACACGGACGAAGTCGCGGGCATCAGCTAATAATATACATATGGAGCATCCCTAGTCGGTACAATTTACAATACAAGATGTTGATGCCTGCAACTCATCCGCGTAGATTCAGGGCTTTTTAAATCCCTTGGGTACACACTAGGTATTATATTTTCTAGGTAGTTTGAATAACTAATTTTCTATAGTGTTTAATGCATATAAATTTAAAAGGTGTCATAGCTGATGTATGAATAGCCTATATCTGTCTCCGGGACGCAAATTATCTATGTGTAATGTCGTACTAGATGATGCCTGCAACTTCGCCTATCCTATAAAAAAAGCCAATGTGCTAGTTCAGGCCTGTAAAAGCTTCATATCTCCATTCCAAATCTCAGCCAATTCGGTTCGGGATAAAAAATAGGCTATGTCACTCTCCAGGTCTTACACTGCATCTTTACTTACCATCAGGTGAGATCGCAGTCAAGGGCTAACTTGTAGTGGGTAAAAAAAAAGGTTCTTAACTAGTTCTTACCACTCCAAAAATTCATGTCGAACCACGTGTTAATGCACAGACAGATATAATTAGCGACAATTATTTTGATTACGCGGTGACAGCCTAGTGCTTTAGACACTCAACCTCCTATTCGTGGTCGTGGGTTCATTTCCCAGGCACGCACCTCTTACTTTTCCGAGTAATGGGCGTTTTAAGAAATTAAATATCACTATGCTTCAAATGGTGAAGGAAAACATTGAAAGAACACCTATTTGCCCGGGAGTTCATCATAAGGTTTATGAAGACTGCCGATCCGCACTTAGCCAGCGTAGTGGACTATGGTCAAACCCTGCTCAATCCGAGAGGAGACGCGTGCTCAATAGTGAATGGGTTGAAATAATGACTAACTTCAAGTTTAGCTACGTAATATACCTAAGCAAACTACAGCGTAAGGGTAACATCTAGTCAGCTTGAACGAATTAAATAATGTCCAATTAGGTATAGAATTTATGTAATGTTTTGTTGTGTTTGTTTGTTTATTTTGTACGATGGAGCTGACATGTCCAAAAGGACAAAAGCCTCCAAAAAATTACATATAAACACGGGACGCGTCATATCGGCTATATTCGCCTTATCCCTCTAGCCGCGAACTGGGCAGTTTCGCTATTAATTATGATATTGTGTTGTCATAGTGATCAACTTTTTCATGCATTAGCGTCAACAATTGGGTAGAACAAGTCATAATTGAAAAAATAAAAAATACGACTGCCCTGCTAAAAAACGAACTAAACAGTTAAAAATCTTAATTAATCTAGTTACTTATATCGCCTTTGCGCACTTGTTTTTATTTGCTTGTTCATTTATTTCTTTTTAATGTTTTGTGTAGCAATAAAGTATTTATCTATCTATCTATCTAGAATCTTATTTACATTTTTATTAAATGATATTTCTGTGAATCACTGGATATTGAACATATATATAATATATTTTGTTATATATTTTTGGAATCTACTCAACATTTTCTAGATGATGATTATATAGTTAATCTTATTTTCGTTTTTTTTTCAACTTTAGTCTCTAATGCGGGACCATGGTCACCCCATCAATTATTTTTTTTTACTAGCCTATGTCACCCGAAATAAGCCAGGGATTCTAACGACACCTCATTTATGAAAACCGGTTCAGGCGTATAGAAGTTATGGTGGAATATTGTACATACATACTTACATACATGAACCCTGAAAACAATATACTCCTTTTTTCAGGCAGTCGTATAAAAATGACAAGGCACTCTCCCCTCGCCCCGCAAAACTTAGTCGACCGTAATTTCATACATTTTTCTTACCTACGTTTCCTATCCCGTGCTTATTTCATCCAAGATAGTCAGACATAAGACCAAGGTACGTCTTTACCTACCTAATTACAGTTGACGTCTTCTTTCTTCATATTTCCACTATCCCAGCCTTCACTTAGGCGGGCAGGAACGTGTTAATGCACAGACAGACAGAATTAGCGACAATTATGGTTACACGGTACACTAGCGTCGCAAATTACCAGAGGATGTGGGATTTTGATTGCGTAAATTAGCGCTCTCCTTGCAGATTTATTTTTGAAGCTGCATTCGTTTTTAAATTTAATTTCGTAATGTAAAAAGAATAATTTCCAGTTATAAAATAATGGTATAAAATAAGTAGTTATATTACAGTAACAGCTAGACTGGACTAGTAGGTAAGTATAATTTTTTTTTATTCCACTACAAGTTAGCCTTTGAATGCTATCTCGCCTGATGGTAAGTGATGATGCAGTCTAAGATAGTAGCGGGCTAATCTTTTAGGTGTATAGCAGTTATATTAAACCCATACCCCTAATCGGTTTCTAAACGACATCGTATCGGAACGCTGGCCAAACCAGAGAAAATTTAGAAATTATAAATTCCCAAACTGACCCTGCCAGTGATCGAACCTGGGACCTCCCTTAAGACAAGAGCACTCAACACTGCGCCAGGGAGGTCGTTAAAAAAGTAGGCCACTGTCCTGGTCTTCAATTATAATATTAAGTAAGATAGATGTGTAATTCTATGTATTATAAAAACCATAGACCACTGCCATCCCGAGAAAGACTAACACACATTCAAATAATTACAGTGAACTCTAGGTACCTATTTCGTTGCCTCATCAAAGTCTAAGTCTCTTTAGTAAAAACTGTTATTGTATGGTTGTATGGATAAACATCTATAATAATTTACCCAATAAACTAAGAACTAAATCTACCATCATTTAAAAAAGGACTGTTAGAATATCTTCTAAATCATTGTTTTTATTCGGTACAAGAATTCTTCAATTGCTAAATAAGAATATTATATTAATTTAATATTTGGACGTCGGTAACGATAAAATATCTATGCTTGTACTAATTCCTAATTTAACATCTTGTCTGTACCTTAATTTACCAAATAAATATGTAAGTACTTTACTTTACTACTACCTATTTTACATGTTATATTTTAAATCTTCAGCAAAGAAACCTCAGATCAATAATACGTACAAAGGAAAGTCTTTATTATATCTGCCTATTGTTTAAAAAATTCCCGCGTACATAATACATTCACCACATGCTAGAAGAAATTTGGAATGATCTACCCGTTTTGATAAGCCATGCCATGCATATATACAGCGAACTAGGGCTGGCACTTTTATGATTCTACTAGCTGATGCTCGCCACTCTGTCCGCGTGATTGAGGTTTTTTCGGGATAAAAAGTAGCATAAGTATTATTCCAGACTATAATCTATCTCTCTGTGCAATTTTATCCTGATTCGTTCAGCCTACTGGCGTGATTGCGTAAAAAACATCCATCCATACGTACATACATCTATCCATCCATCCATTCATCTAAACTTTCGCATTTAAAATATTCGTAAGTAATAAGAATTATATAACCTACACTTTTTTTTTAATTTTACGTGACAAAATATTTCTGTTTCAGAAAAAAAATTACTGAGTACCTCAGTTAACATGTTAAGTACTTAAATTCAAGACGATAACTGCAATTTTATCCGCGTTTAAAAATCCCCGGAGAAATATTTTATTTTCCGGGATAAAAAATAGCCTTTGTCAACGTGATTCAACCTTTCACTGACAGTATCTTTGGTAAAATCGGTTGAACAGGTGAGTGGTGAATTCGTGATGTATTGTGAGCGAAGCAGACAGACAGACGCGTTTATTTTAAGTACATATTATTTTATTTTGTTCTATGTACCTATAGTTTAATTTGTGTATGATAGGATAGAGTCCAATAAACAAAATGTATCAAGTACTTTTTACATTATAACACGGTGTAATTAATACAAGAATTTTTTCTCAACCCCCTAATTTGTAGGCTTGTGAGTAAAAACCACTGCACTGCCAATAGCTATAAAATAAAAACAAAAAAATTACAACGGATTAATCGTATCAAGTCCGTGAATCCACCGCATAGGTAGACAACCCTACGTTAGCTAAATTAAAGTAGCATTAGGTAAACAACGATTTAGTACAAATGCCGGATGCCCAGATCGTTACTATGATTATACTCGCGTTATTGTTTATCATATGATTAACATACGAAACTGTTTATTATCTGTGGCCGATTCATATATCTATGAGTTGTTATTGCTAGTCAAGAAAAATCCAAGTTATTTTAAAAGTTACAATGAACTAGTTGAGGTGAGATCTCGGAGAGCTCAGAGAAGGAATAAGCTAATTGTACCTCCTAAAAGACTGCAGATGTTTGGAAAGAGTACACATTACATGGCAATAACTATGTACAATAAACTTCCTGACAGCTACAAAAGCAGTACTTTTAATATTTTCAAAAGGAAGGTTCATGAGCTGCTTATAAATAAATGCTATTACAAAATCTCTCAATTCCTTAGTGATAATCTCAAGTAACTTATCTTAAATAATATAATATGTAAATTTTGATGACGACGATGTGATTATTAGCTGAATGGTTTTAAAGTGCAATAATTGAGTATCCCTAATAATATTCTAATTGTAATTTTGTATGACCTTTTATTAATTTAATTTTATCTAATTTTCTTTGTTTTTGTTTTAAAAATTGCTATACAACTTTGATGATGATGAATATTCATACACCATTAATTGGTAGAATGTATAAGGCTCTCAAACTGTAATCATGTCAACTTTATATCACCTACATTCTCATGAATAAATTATTATTTATTTATTTATTTTATCAATACTAATATTATAAATGCGAAAGTTTGGATGGATGTATGGAAGTATGGATGTTTGTTACTCAATCACGCCCCAACGGCTGAACGGATCTAGCTGAAATTTGTCACAGAGAAAGATTATAGTCTGGAATAGTAAATAGGTAGGCTACTTTTGATCCCGGAAAATTAAAGAGTTCCCGCGGGAACCAAAAAACCTTAAACCACGCAGACGAAGTCGGGGGCATTCGCTAATTTGGGAATAAATCCGAATGACTTTTGTAGGTACTTACAATATTTCATTTCAGTGTATCTAGCAATTCATTACTGGGGCCATACTGTTTCATTATTGCTTACTCTCGTGTTTTATATATAAAATCCTTATTTTAGAACGTCAAGGTACGTGACATCAAACTGTCATTTGGAGTAATATTGCTTTAGTATTGCTTTAAGCGTTGGCACAATGGCCCCTGAACAATTATCAGGTACGTACCTATGTTTCCTCGCCACGATGCCAAAGAGATCGACAAATAAATTATAATAAAGTGACATCGTGAGGTAAGGTAAACCTCTATCATGTCTGAGAACTCTCCATAATATTATCCTCTTAGGACTGTGAAGTGTGCTAATTCTACTTGTTCAGCGTGGTGAACTATCAAATAAGTCCTCATTCTGAGAAGAGACCTGTACTCATTGGAGGTGCTGAGTTGATTAGGATGACGAAGTCTACCTTTGACACACCTAGGTACCCCTCGATCAGGTACTATATCCTTCGAGGCTGCCACTATTCTGGCCCGTTTCCCGCCATTGGACGTACTGGCTGATATGGATGCGAGAGTGTATGCCCAAACCCACGACGGCCAGATGGGTGGAGAAGGGCTGGAACCCGAAGGGTTAAGAAGACGAGCGCACCAACAGGCACTTGTGAACTGGCGTATGCGTCTAGAGGAAGACAGGAACGTACGCCAGCGCGCTGTTGGTGCAATCCTCCCTAGTTTTGAGGCCTGGTTAAAAAGAAAAAGCGGCAATGTCACCTTCAGACTGACACAGGTGCTAACTGGACATGGGTGTTTCGGTGAGTACCTGTGTCGGATTGGTCGTGAAGCTACTCCCCAGTGCCATCATTGCGATGGAGACAGAGACACGGCACAGCATACCCTTGAGGAGTGTCCTGCGTGGGAAGTACAACGTAGCGCCTTAATAAACTATGTGGGGAATGACCTCTCCCCAGCGGCTATAATTGCGGCTATGCTGGAAAAAGAGGAAACCTGGAAGGCAGTGGTCTCCTTCTGTGAAACCGTAATGGTTGAGAAGGAGGCTGCTGAGCGGGTCCGTGAAAAAGCCGATCCCGCCAGGAGACGAAGGCGCTGGGGCGATGCCGTAAGCCGGCCAGTCCATCCAATAGACCTGATGTAAGGGACCTTCGAGGTCACGAACGGCTGGGGTGGGGGCTCCGGTCGTTTTATCGTCCATATATGGCCTTGGGAATATGGCTGCTTGCTGTGGCTCAGGCAGCCATAGTAGCGAGAGCAGAGTAGTCTGGGGTCACACCCCACACCCCAGACTACTCTGCACTGGGATGAGCCCAAAGGGCATTGCGCAAGGGAGGCACCGATGCGTTCTTTATAGAGATCTCGGAGCCTCCCAATATGCAGAGGGTGGCCACCGAGGGGGTTTTAGTAGGTACAAATCCTACATAACCCGACTTCTCCCCCAGAAGTTGGGTATCTTAGGAAGATTTCCCCCTCGAAAAAAAAAAAAAAAAAAAAAAAAAAAAGGTACCCCTCGATGACCCACGATCTAACAGTACCAACATCACCCACTTATGACTATTTATTTGCTCTAGTCTAGGGTCTCATCTGTGGTCTCACCAAACTTATCGACGCAAAACCAGCCTGAGCCAGTCAGAAAGGCTTTATGTATATGATATTAAGAGTCAAAACGCCGTTGTCGCGTCGGTAGATACTCATGTGTAGGTCTACAAAAATGTAACTAAGTAGATACTCGTCGTCGTCTCAACATATAGACATCCAATGCTGGACGAAGGTCTCCTGCATGGATCGCCACAGAGCACGGTCTTGTGCCACTTGTGTCCATACTCATCGAGACCAAATCAAATTCAGTAAACCCATTGTAGTAACTAGCAAGTACACGTAGTATATTGTAGTACTTACGTGTAAGTTTACAAATAGGTAATTTGCACCCTGAAAATTTATTTTTATTCCACTACTTGCAAGTTAGCCCTTGACTACGATCTTATCTTGTAGTAAGTGAAAGCAAAAGATGGTAGCGGGCTAACGTTTTTTCCCCTTTACCCCTATGATAATATTTAATACGGGGCGAAAATAGTGGTTAAAAATATTTCAGTAAGGCGACATCTTTGGTACACTTACATAACTAGATAATGAATGGTTCATCACAAACACACTGTACATTTAAGGTTCTGCTCATTACAGGGGACAAGTCAACTTTATAGTAGTGCAGCTATAATAGTCCAAAGATGGCGTTAGTAACAACATACCTTAATAATTAAAAATGAATCTCATCAAATCCAAATTTTTAACCGACTTACCAAATTCTGAATTCGGAACGTATTTACATGCAAATATTTTTTAAATAGATATTAATATCATCACTACTTTCGCAAAAAAAATGTTTTATTGTTTCTTTACGAGCCAGAATGTTCCGTTACAATTTTCAGCATGGCAGTGGTTATTGCACCTATTTCTAGGCTAAGGGCCAGGCAGGCCATGCCCATGCAGGCACCGATGATCTAGTAAAATAATGCTTGTTATTTAATAATATTATGGAGCGTCCCAAGTCTATTTTCGCGCTAATGGTAAAAGTAGGGGGTTTCAGAGCTCGATATCCGTTTGGATCCGCATGCCCCTAAGGCCCAGCATATACGGACAGTTTGAAGTAGTCAGGATGGACTGCTTCAAGCTACGACTCCATACTGAACTACAGTCTTCTACGTACACACATTCATGGAACCGTTCGAGCAGTTGCGGATGCTTCGGGCGGTTGGCAGAAGTTATCATTGGTACCTTGAGCTGTAGACTATGACTGCAGAGCGGTCCGTCCGTGTATGTAGATCACTGGCTAACTGCTCGAGCAGTCCGTGTATGGCCGGCCTAAGACGTTGGGTATCCCTCCTATACTAAGAGTAGGCACATGGATTTAGGTAATTGAGGATGAGAATTAATAATTATATTTCAGAAAAAAAAAGTGCGTTCTGATTCCTGAATTACATTGCTTTAGTCTTCATAATTTGTATAACCTATAGGAATTATAATAACCTTGACTAGCCCCAACATAATATTATCTTGTTTTCACACTATCAATTATCAACGGTCCTGATAAAAATGCTTTCATGGTAATGGACTACTGTTAGCGCTATCTGGAAAGCTTTGGGCTAAATATTAATTTTTCATTAAGCTTTCACCGAGGGCAAATGTATATTGCAATCAAAATGGCCGATAAGGTTGTATAAGATGGACTACGCTAAAATGTATGGAAATTGGGAATTTGAATTTCAAATACCAAGTTTTTTAACAAATTGGAGCTTGGAATATAGCATGTTTGAGCGCGAAGTAAGTTTTTGTATTAATATAGAGAGATAAGAAGAGATCTGAGTATTGATATATTCTACGATCTATGTCTACGTAAGGTTTATCACAGTACTCGCGTCGTCGACCGCAGTGCCAGTTCTTGAAAGCTGGTAGGCATAAAATTTCTTCGGTATCTTCGATTTAGTGTGGAGTTTTTACTTAGCTTTCATGCATTTTTATATGTATAAATAGTGAAAAGTACAGTGTCATTTTATCTTATTAACTGGTATTTATGAACCGCATACCGCGAAGGAAACGGGCATGAAATCAGATAGGTACAGTAAAGTAGTTAGGATTCAGACTCAACCCACGCAAATGGACAAATTATTACTTAGTAAGTTTCTCTAGAGACTTCATTTGTGTAGTTTAGCAAGCTTTTTGGAAAACAAATTGATAATTTCATAAAATAATCCAGCATTTCGTGAAACAGATAATTTCATGATCATAGCTTGGCTCTATCATGGAATGAAAATCGTTTGACTTTACCCCATAATTACCATTAACTATTGAGGCTTATTTAAACCAACCTATACTACGCGCGCTAGTTGAATGCAGAGCTTTTGTATGTATCACCATGTATACCATTATGTAGATAGTAAGATACCCTAACATCCCATTTTTTTAGTACGACACCTCACAGTTCCCGTTCCCAAATAACCTATGGCACATCAGACCAGCCAAAGAAGTGGCTTTAAAAACTACCGTGATGCTCATCGTTGGGGTTATTGGGATATTTTTCAACTCAGTCATAATTATAATCCTTCTGAAGAACAAATGGCTTTGGACCGCAAGCAACTATCTTATCGGGAATTTGGCTTTCATCGATTTGATCACACTCATCCTTTGCCCGTGGTTCATGCTTGTGAGGGATTTCTATCAGAATTTCGTTTTGAAGAACTTTGGGTGCAGATTTGAAGGGTTCTTGCAAGGTTAGTGTGATAGTTCTTCATTTGTAGGTAAGAAAAGTTTTTAGGTCGAAAATATTTTGTTTTCATAGTCTATTAATTTTTCTGAAGTGAAGTGAAGTGTTGTTTTTGAAGTTTATAAACTTTGAAGGACATGAATTCATAAAATTAAATATTTTTTCTTACCAACCCTATTTTGTTCTGATGGGAATAGGCCTACTACGAGTACAATTGTATCTAGCGACCACTGTATCTAAGATCGCCTACTGTCCAGGCTACCATAAAGCGTAAAACTAACTTTTCCTCTGTTGTTTTGGCACTATAACGTCTTATTTATTCTCAAAAATACCTACTTTCATTCGTATAAAAATCTTTAACTAGTATATTAATCATGTTTCAATTACGAATAAAATAACCAAATTTAAAACCTTTTCAGCCTCACTACTCTTAGCTGGCGTAGCAGCAGTAATGCTAGTCTCCTACGACAGACTAGCCGCTGCAACGTTAACAGCTGAAGCAAGAATAACTAAAAAGGCTGCACCTAAACTTATTGCTGCTTCATGGATCATACCGATGGGAATATCTCTGCCTTGGATAATAAAAAGAGAATTCATTGTATGAAAACATTTTTCATACGATAATTATTTATTTATAAAACCAAAGTAAAAACTTCACCCATCTCTAACTTTTAATTTTTTCTACGAAGTAGACAACATCACCAAAGCGGATCTTTTCTGTCAAAAAACCTCTAAATGAAATTTCTGTCTATTTATTGTTGACATATATATCGTTTCTAGCTTCGATATCATTCGGCTTTCAGATTAAATTTAGAATTTTCTTCTTTACAGGAACGCCAGTGGCTAGATTTCTTGGAGACATATTGTTACGAGGATAAGAAAGTACTTCCAATTTACTGGCACTGTATTATCATACTACTTGTTTGGATTCCACTCGGGGTTATGATACTGACTGTCTGTATCTTTTATAGCATATATTTTTACATTTTATATGAAGTACGAAAAAGTTTTTGAATTCATATCATGAATATTGTGCTGGGTTTCAATTTCACTATTTTTCATTTTATATACACGTCTGTCAGAGGACGCATAGGGAAAGAGTCGGACGTCTATGTAAATAAGTTAATTTTTATAATTTGTAGTACGGTGTAATAATGTGGCGATTGGAAAGAAGTGCCCGAGAACTGTCGTCTCGCGGTGGTGGTCAAACTATAACACAGGCCAGGGGTAAAGCTATGAGAATAACTGCTTGTATACTCCTAGCAACAGCGGTATGTAGGATACCTTACACGGTTTTGGTTTATTGGAGAAACAATCTGCCAAATGAGGTAAATTCGGTAAGTTTCGTTTAGCTTCTACAGTCAAAAATACCCTAAACTTTAGCCAGTTTTTCCCAATTTAACAAAAATGTAGCTTTGACGATTATAAATTCACTTGAATCAATTACCCTATCCTTGTAAAAAAGACTTATAAAGGAACATTGGAATTGAACGATATAAGAAAACTATACATTGATGCTTTTTTGCAGTTTTCTGATAGTAGAACTTGATGATTTACTAATAAAATTATAGTATCATGATCTTAAACATCTTCTTTTTATACATCATTTTCGTAATTGTTCTTAACTTTTAATCTATTCTAGGTGGAAGGAGGATATGAAATAATGTGGTTTATTGCAAGCTATCTCATGTATCTGAACTGCACTATCAATCCTTTTATCTATGGCTTCACTAACACTAGATTCCGAAGAGCCATGGACCGAACTCCAGGAGTTGCATGCTTCAAATTTGGTACATGGTGCTGTGCATGCACAACGGTAAAATCAATGTTATAATAATTGTATTATTAATATTATATAGGATTATTTTGGTAAGTTTGACACGACTGTTTCTTGCATTGAATATCTCTCTCTATGTCGTATCCCTCATTACTGAGGGTCATGACTCATTTCCATTAATCTATATATATAAAAGCGAAAGGTCACTGATTCATCGCGATATCTCAGGACCTATAAAGTATACAAACTTGAAATTTGGAAGATAGGTTTCTTCTATGGTGTAGACATCAGCTAAGAAACGGTTTTGAGAAAATTCACCCCTAAGGGGTTGAAATGGGGGTTGGAAGTTCATATGAAAGTCCTTTGTTTTTGAAGTTAGATACATGGAAATTTTCAATTAAGTTTTTAGTTACAAATAATAAAAACTTCTGTAAGCAATTTTACGAAAATCTACCCCAATAGGGGTGAAATGGGGGTTGGAAGCTTACATGAGCCTTCTAAGTTTTTGAGGTTAGATACTTGAAAATTAAGGCATTAAGGTTAGTTTTAAGTAACAATAAACTTCATAAGCAATTTTACGAAATCTACCCCACAGAGGATGAAATGACGGTTGAAAATTTGTACGCAAGTCCTATGTTTTTGTAGTTAAAGACTTGAAAATCAGGATTTAGCTATATATCTGCTATAAGTAGGCCTTTTGCAGCGGGAAAATCTCATAGGAACTCAGAAATTGTACGCGGACGAAGTCGCGGGCGACCGCTAGTCATAATATAATGGTAGGAGTTTTAGGAGTAGAGTTGATTTAATTTTTAGTGAGATGTCATTATTGTTAGAAATTAAATGAGGATACAATGTGATCTTCTAACTCCAGTCATTTAGATTCTTCTAAGTTTCTAAATTCTTTATTCTAATTAAATAATCGATTATAATAATCATTGACAATATTTTCCAGGTCGTGAAAAAGAAACAGTCTCTACAAAACAACAATGTTGAAAAGATTTTCGTAGTCGTCGCCAGTCCACGACCTAACCGGAAAATTTCTAGAGTGGTCAAAAATATTCTACACTTAAATAAGCAGACCTTAGAGTTAAGTGTCCCTAACGTTGATGAAGCTACTACAAAGCCTACTACAAAAGTAACTCCCTTGAAGGTCGAACAACTAGACTATAAAACCGATAAAGTAAATGATAAAGTGTTTATAGTAAAGGGATTAGAGGTTACTGTAAGTGAACGAATAGTTATTCATGATGAAATAAGTAATTTGTGAACAAATATGTGCGAATTAATAATAATATACTTTAATAAAATTATTACTACTTATAATAATATACTTTAAATAAATTACTTTAATAAAAGATATAACAATTAACAAAGAGATGAGATAATTAATATGGTCAGAGGATAGGAAAAAAATGGAGTCTGGATAAATAATTTTACCATAAATTTTATTATTATAGAAAATAATAGAAAATTATTAGCTTCCTATTATTCATTGTCTTTTTATTGTGTCTTTATAATGGAACAACAAGTTACAAAACCAATATAAAAATATATAGGTACGCTTTCATTTTACTATTCATATTTTTTTATAAGTTCACACCCAGAAATAAAACCAGCGTTAAACCTAACGTGTTGTTATTAATACAAGGGATACAAAAGAGAAAAAGATCATACAAAGAATCATATTTCCAAAATGATCACCAGAAATCATCTATATTAAAGATTAGTCTCATCTAATAAAGAAGAAAGCTCTTTAAGTTTGGTTTCCAAAACTTCTTTCATGTGAGGTTCTATTCTCAGAATGTGTGTGGCTTCTTGAAGTAATACCATGCTCTCCATTAATTGATCCTGAAATTAAGCCAAATAATTGATTTCACATTAACGGACTAATAGAGTAAGAATGAGTAAGATTGAACTGACCTAACCTTACCTCAACAATATTTTTACAAAAATTAATAAGTAACAACAGTTTCATTCAAGTCATTTACAAAAATTGGTATATTTAAAAAAAATAACATTAGATCAGTTTTGGAATTTTAATGCATTTTGTTGCAAAAAAAATACTACAATATTGATTTATTTACTTAATTGTATTCGACGCATTAATGTTATTTTATAATATCTTATTTTACCCACGCCACGTTGCTATTTAGTAAAATCTTTCGTAAGTAGTTTGCAGATATTTTCTTAGAATCTTCAAATTAACTTCTTTAACCCTTAAAACGGCAAGACTAAAAATTTACAAAAAACATTTGTTTTATGCATTTTCTTGGTTCATGATGACTTCTGGACTGGAAAAATATAAAAAAAATATATGATTTTCCATTTTCGAGAAAATTTACGGGTCCCACAGGATATGCTTCCGATTACTCTACGAAAGAACGACACCTACTCTCTTACGGGTACCGTAGTGTACGTTGCCGAGTAGTACATACTTAGTTTAGAATAAAACTAAAAAAATAGAAGAAAAAACGTATGACTGTTAGAATTGACGGAGAGTTTCGCAATTTTTACTCGCATACCACAAAACATAATCTTATTACCATTTTATAGAATAAACCATAGTTTTTCCTTCATTGCAATAGCGATATCGGGCATTTTTCTCTTGAATTTCCTGAAAATTACCAAAATAATGCAGACAAATGCTGTCTACAGATCAATAAGCTACCGTCTAGCCATAGAAAAATAATAAAGATAATCTAAAACTATCCAAATGTGTTTTGTGAAGTAGGTACCTGTAAATCTCCATCTATCACAGCTCTATGCCTGAATGTAGCTTTTGTTCAGTTATACCACCACCACCACTACAGCCCATTAACGTCCCACTGCTGGGCACAGGCCTCCACTCTCATAGGAGAGGGGGAAATAGAGCTTAGACCCACCACGCTGCTCCAATGCGGGTTGGCGGGCTTTAACGACTATTATCATGTTAGTGTTAATAACCGGGACCGACGGCTTAACGTGCTCTCCGAGGCACGGGGGTGAAACACCGCCAACTTCCAGCTCCGGGCTGGCACTGAGAATTTCTTAATTGAAAAACCCAATACCTAATATTTTTGTACGCCCGACCGGGAATCGAACCCAGGACCTTGTGATCCGCAGTCGACTCCGCTAACCGCTAGACCAACGAGGCAGTGTTCAGTTATAATTGAGAACTAATTTTTATTTTTATCTCTTTTGCTATTTTTGTTTTAGATTAAGTCTAGTAAGCCCTGTATAGAATTCAGGGTGGAGGTTAGCCTCTCAATTGTTTATCGAAGGGGATGGGAAAACTTCATCGATTATTAGTGTGTGAGGGACATTTTCATAGTTTTTATATTATGTAATCGAATAAATGCCTCATTATAATCCCCGCCATATCCTTAAATTTCAAGATTTTCGTATGAAGGAAGATAGATCTGAGCTTATAATAGAAGATGAATGTAATTCTAAATTGTACTCACTGTCAGAAATAAAACCTTTATTATCAGAACATACATTAATTAATGCAAATAAAGAAAACTTGCTCTAAGTAACCACACTTACAGATAAAAAGCACAAAAAAATCGTGACAACATGATTTTAAAAGATTTGAATGTATGCTGCTAACTTGCCAAGAAGATTGGCAACGTATCTCATGGTACCCGTTACTCGAAATCGGTAACAACGGCAACGGGAACCACGGGGCACATACACTTTTCTGAACCTATAACTTTATTATTCTAGATTGATGATCAAAATATGATATTGCAATCTATTAATTGACATTTATTCTTTCAATTTATAGTGAAAAGAACAGCTAAATAGTGCAAAAAATTAAAAAAAAAACACTTAAAACAAAACCTAACCGAACATTCTGTCGCCTTGATTCTATTTTGAATTTGACGGATAGATTTTATTTTTACGAGATCTAATTACAAATATATCTTTATCGCGAAATAATCTTTCAGATTATTAAATAATTCTCAGATTTAAAAAGAAACTAACGTATCCCAGGGTTCCCGAAATCGATCATATCAACTAATTCATCTAAATCGTCTATTACAATGGTCTTGACTCTTGATGGACATCTCGTCAGAATAGCTAGCGAGTAGGTATAATCGTGATTCGCTGTTTAAAGCTATTAATATATCTGGAACGCAGTTATGCCTATCTACAACTGAATAGTTAGAATAGTTTACTTTTGTTGGAGTTTTGCCAAATTTCTTTCGTCATTCATAGCGCCAATAATTTTTCGCCACGCACATTATGTTTTATCAAATACATAGGAATACCGTCATCTCACTGAGAACGTACACAATAATCACGTCATATTCACGTTAGGTTAATTTCTCTAACCCAGTTTAGCGTCAATTTTAATTTCAGTAATCTAAAGAAGAATGCACCGTACCTATTCAGTGATAGATAGTGATAACTAATAGAGCGATTGTGAGAGAAAACCCCTAATAGCTGTTTGTCAAATAGATATTTAAAAGATGCTTACTTAACGAAAAGCATCTATTTTACTTCTTCAACAGTTAGCTTAATGATTATGATATTATTCTTACACGATCGGGACCTCAGCGACAGATTAGGACGATTGAATAAATTAATTGTAATTAACGTGAAATGGATAAATCAAACTACGAGTATATTTAAAGGAGTTCACAGATACATGTCGAAACACATGTATGAACTTCTTAAAATCTCTCACATGGTTATGGGTTACTGAGACAATCGGGCCTCAGCTCTGGTCTTTGCTTTGCAAAAAGACAGTTAACTTTATGGTCAAAACTCCGCACCTGTGCTGCAGCTTTAGTTATTTTCTCCACTTCGAAGTCCCGTTTAGTTTGCATTGTCATGGCAGCTTGTAGTTCCAGGAGTATGGTCCCCCGGAACCGAGTCCAGCCCGGCTCTAGCTTATCCGCCACATCCAAGAGTTCATGACAGATGTCTACTTTTCGCTTTAGTAAATAGTCTGGAAGTTCTGTAAGAAAAAGTAGCATTTAAATAGTATTCTTGAAGTGTGAGACTATATATACATTGGAAAAACTTGGTCAAAATCAGTACATCAGTTTTTGGATATTCCTACTTCCCTGTTTGGAATAATTAATGTGGGAATTTTTGCTCTTTGGCATATTGTTAGTATGTTCCGTATTTTTATTTGATTAAAAATAAAAATTACGTATCTATATCGTTTTTATATTCACTTAGTTTAGTTTTAGACTTGTGCGTTTTATTACTATGCTGGGAAATAAAAATGTAATGAACTGAAAAATGAATTAGCAAGAAATCTATAAGTATTCCATACAGCTTGCTAATTTTGAGATTTTGCATGTTTTTTAAATTAACGGTTTATAAATAATCTCATTGCTAAATATTCTAACATGGCTAATTCACCTGTCAATGTGTATCCTTTATAGCTTCCATAAATTTGCACCAACGCCAGCTTAGCTTGTATCACGAAATGATGTGTTGAATGAAGTGTCAATGAATACTTATCAATAAATTCCTCGAACGCTTTAGGTCCTGATTTGTTAAGGGTTTTCAGCTCTTGTTTCAATGCATTATTACCCCAAAACATTTGGCGACTTTGAATGCAATAACCACATTTTTCACAATGCCATGGTGCAGATTCATATAACGGATTAGTAGAGACCATTTTTGCTTCTGTTTTTGATTTGTTATTCCCTAGAGATCCATTGCAAATTGAACAGTAAATGTTACCTAAATATGTACCAAATTCTGTTGGATCCTTACACCTTTCACAATCACAATCAATACATCTGTTTTCTTTTATATGTCTTCTTCTGTCTAACGTACCATATAACGATTGTGTATATGTCGCAGTTATCATTTCACCTTTAGCAATCGGTACGGTTGCTATCAAAGCTAAGTCATTATCATCACCCAAATAAATATGTCTTGTATTAGGTTTGCAGTTATGTTTCAACATCGATGCTGTCACGTAAATAGCGCGTGATCTTCTGGATCCATCTGGAGATCGAACATCAAAGGAATTGGTGTCGAACATAGAAGCAACTTTCAAAATAGTGCCTTCATCAAACGGCAATCCAAGTACACGAGCAATAAAAGTGACAAGATTAACTTTTAACACTTTATACAGTGGTGTATTGATTCTGTCCTTTAAGTGGGATTCTAAAGACATTATACTCTCATATTGACGAGGGTTTGTTTCATGCATTAGCAAAACCCTCATGGGTGCAATGACACAATACGTAGCTTCCACTTTATCAGGGCTTTCATATTTGATATCGCATTTATAATTATTTTTAGCCATAAGCTTACATTCTTCTCGATGTGGTTCTGCATTTTCGCAACCAAGATTACACATGGGCCAGTTACAGGAAGAACATTTATAGAAATCTAATTTATCTTCGATTTGTATCGGTTCGAGCTTTTTGTTACACGATAAACAGTGGGGTGTACAGGTTATCCTTGGTCCACTAATAGCTGGTTTTTCTTTTAGGATAGTCTCTCCTTGCTTTATATCTCTAGTTGCTACTATGTGTCTTCCTATCAGATCTGATTGTTCAATTTTATAGCACCGACATTGAATCTTGTGTCCTTCTTTCCATGCGTGTTTTTGGTGGTCTTTAGAACAGTAATAGACTAACTTGCATCCTCCACATGTTTGGTTGGCTGGCTTTTGGCAGACTTCGCACACCGGTATTTCCCGCTTATAATCCATTGTTTTATTGTAACTGAAAGATTTTAGGGCGGGACGAGCGTTCGTCTCAGACCGTCACTGACACAATACTCGTTAAAAATAGACTTATAATTATCACTGTACTAACTGTAGATCCGTGGCCGGTGCCAACAAAATGAGATATTAGAAATCTCGTGCCAGTTGATCGCAACAAATGTTTTAAGCTGTACAATAATTGTAGCATGTACGTCATGAGCGTTTACCCGCTCGAAGATAGTATTTGAATAAACTAGACTGGTAACTAATTACGTTGATAATCATATAAAATCATGTATTAAGCATCAATAGCCTATTCGGGGATCGAACTACGGGTAAGCATCAGCAACTTTCTTAAGAAGTCAAAATAATTATATAGCTTATTTTAACATTGATGAAAGACATCGTGAGGAAACTTGCATGCCTGAGAGTTCATATTGTTCTCAAAGGTATGTAAACTCTGCCTATCCGCACTTGACCAGCTTCGTGGACTATGTTCAAACCCTTCTCATTCTGAGAGGAGACTCGTATTTAGTCAGTAGTGAGTCAATAATAGGCTGAAGTAGCTAATTCAAGAAAAACTCTTACAAGTGCTTTTGAATCGTCGAGTGAATCTACCACTGGTTCGGAATACCATTCCATTATAAGGCTCATTCAGTTAGTTGATAGCAGTGCCAAAACATTATCAAGCTATCCTAGAGCTAGTATCACAAATCGACAGCTTCTAATGTCATGGAGTTGTCGTTTGATTGATTCATAGTTAGTTGGGTCAGTGGATTCCAATTGGGTAACACGACCCGGTTACGAACGTCAAATTATAACACCGTTGATAACTATACTCATACGAATACATAGGTGTAGTTTTTTGAGTATTTTCAATCATTATAATATTATTTAGTAGGAATTAGGTTAAGTTAGCCATCAAGTTATGTACTATCTTCTACTCCTTAGTCTTTGATTTTGGTTCTGGGGAAAAGTTTATAACAATGGATGGGATATACTCACCACAAGCGCTATAATTATAATCTTTTGCCGCTAATTCCGATGCTAAAACCTAAATAGGTTGGTCTACTCCTGGTTCTGATGATAATCTAGTGGTTAAACGCAACGTACTGTAACGCAATAAAGACCTTATTTATTATAATTATTATCGTTATATATTTTACTCTCACGCCCGCATACAAAATGAATACATTTAAATGACCAAAATAATTATTATAAATTAGTTACGTAAATAAATAGATATGAATAAACTTACATACCTACACAAATAAATAGTTGTAGCGGGCGGAGGATTATTATTATTATTATTAAAATACGGTCTCATTGTGAGTTCCAGATTTCGACGCACGCTTAACTAACTTTTAGTCAAGTTGACACTAGGTATAATAGGTGACGGAAAATATCGGGAGGAAAACAGTATGCGTGATTCTCATCAGCTCGCGCTCTCCATAATGTCCTCAAAGGTGTGTGAAGTATGCTGATATGCACTTGGCCAGTGTGGTGGACAATGCGCGTGTGTTACATCGCCTGGCAGCCGCCATCAGATGAGTTTCACAGCTGAATAGCAGCTGAATACAAGCGGCACAAGACTGTGGTACTTTAATCTCAAGAGGTCTGGTCGTCCATTTATTAGTGGATATTCGTCGGTTCAGACGATGGTTTCATCTGGTCTGGTCTGGTCTGCAAAAGTAATATTTTAGTGACTTATAGGCCTAGCTTTAGTGCCATGCAGTGATTCTTAATCATCACACAGCTCACTTCGATAAAAAATAATATTGTCTTTTAATTTTATGATTTTGACTTTGATTCGTTAAAAATAATATTTATTCATATCCCACCGCTGAAATCGTATCTAGCGTATTCCGCACCAATCAAAGATAAATAAAATTGAGAAAAATATTTTTTTTAAACTATGTAATTTATAATGGATGACGCAAGTCGCAACTCCCTGAAAGCCGGCTAGTCTGAAAGTTTCATGCGCCCGCGCATCTCGTCTACAAAGAAAAAGTGCTTTTGTTCAGTTTCCACAGAAATTATTTCGAGAACAATTATTTTGTATGGATTTTTTAAAAATAGTTTCGTTATACTTACCCAATTGTGCGATGTACATATATGTGATTCATAAATAATTTTGGAAACCGAGAAGACCTACCTATTTGTCCCGATTTTAATTTGGTAAGTAGGCCACCTACATATTTTATATTTTATATATTGTATATTTTAATCCACTTATAAGAAAATCGAACACGAAAGGTTGCTCTATTTGCTAGCCTTGAGCCCTAGCGAGTTGACAAATACATTAATTTGTAAGGTCCACAGTTCGATTTCGGCTTAGTGACCCAATTTAAGTAAGTACTTAGAGGCGTGCTGAATATATTAATCTACTACTATGTATGTAACTAGACTTAACGTTGGATCGCCTATGTGCGTAAAATTCCATTGATTGAATCTACATGTAGATACTTAAACACCAGGCGTAAAACAATATCCTCAGGTTAGCCCGCTACCATCTTAGACTGCATCATCATTTACAATCAGGTGAGATCACAGTCAAGAGCTAACTGTTAGTTATATTTGAACAATTCACTATAGCAATGGTCGTTATTGGGTACCTTGTAATCAGAGGGGTACCTACTACCTATTTTATTTACTATTATATACTTATTTCACGAAAAAAGGTGGAATGACGTAGCAAATACTAAGCTCATAATCCATACTAATATTATAAATGCGAAAGTCTGACTGTCTGTCTGCTACGCTTTCACGGCCCATCTGTTCAACCGATTTTTATGAAATTTGGTATAGGGATAGGTTGAATCCCGGGGGAAGGACATAGGCTATTTTTTATCCCGGAAAATTAAGAAAAGAAAATTAAGAATTATTATTCCCACGTTATCATATAATATCATAATATTTACATATTTCACGTTAAAAGCTATAAGTACGTTGCAAATACTTTGCCATAAAGCATTAATAGATCTGCGTAACAATTAATTCGTAATAACTAAATATTTAGGACGTATGCGGTTTTCGAATCTAGACTTCACGTACATACCTAATAATATGTTAATGATCATACCTACGTATCTACCTCAAAGGCAGATAGTTCAGTCAATAGGAACCAATTGACTTGTATTAGGTACCTTTTTTCACCCAAACTTATTTTACAGGAAACAAGGAGAAAATGGGTAAAGGAAGTGAAAATGGAAGAGAAGTTTTTGAGGTAATTTATTTGTTTTGATAAATTTCATATAACCGCCACTTATTGATATCTCTACAAACTATCAAGTCACTTGGCAGGAACCCGAAAAATGAGTATTTCATCCGAACCCGTTGAGTCACAATGCGATTACTTAAGAGAGAGCTAGATGGCGCTAATTCTTTTACATAAACGCCATCTTTTAATAACTTTTCGAACTACCAAGCCACTTGGTAAGAACCATAAAAATTACTGTTTTATTCAAACCCACTACGACGTGATAACATAAAAACACACTAGATAGCGCTAGGGCAAAACATTTTTAATTGGTTCTTAATTGTCATTATAGATGTCGCCACGATATTTCATACAAATATTATTTTGTTATTAAAAAAAGCTAATTATTAGTTTAATATATTACGCTTGAGTAAATTATAAAAAATATATAGTTATAATGATACTCTAAAGGTAATTATTATACAATTTTGTCGGCCAAGCGGTAATTGGTAATTTGTTGGTTTTTCTTTCAATCACGCCGCAACAGAGTAACGGATTGACGTGACTTTTTGCATATAACTAGTTGAGGACCTTGAAATAGGCTGCTTTTTATCCCGATAAATTGAGTTAGTACCTAGTGGGAATTAAAAAAACTTATTCCACACGGACAAAGTCGCGGGCATCAGCTAGTATTATTTAAAAAACCCAGTTTGGGTTGTGTGACTCTTTTTTATTATCTAACATAAATTGCTGATTAATATAACTCATCTACAGATCAACAAATCGGAAGAACTCGGACGGTACCTAGTAGCGGCGAGGGACTTGACTCCTGGAGAAGTAGTCGTCACGGAACTGCCTCTAGTCTTCGGCCCCAAAGCCATGATGGACCCTGAAGCTTCCATGCCCTGCGTAGGGTGCTATAAACCCGTGTTTACTGACATTGGAGAGAGATGTTCAAGGTACTTTAGTGTAGAAAAGACCTAGGTAACTAATGAAATGAAATGAAATGATGAAGTGATTTATTTATTTCATTTAGGACAACTTGTGTCACTAATGAAATGTTAAGACTCTACCACCGGTTCGGAAAGCTGATTCTACTGAGAAGAATCGGCAAGAAACTCAGCAGTTGCTCTTTTCATAGAAAAGAAAAGGTTACAATATGTAGACAACACAACACATACGTTACAAGTATTACACTGACTTGTGGGTCACTGGATGCGAGGCCGGTTGCAACCATGCAACTTTGTCGTTAATAAAATCATCGATAGTGTAATAACCTCGACTTAACAAATGCTGTTTAACATAGTCTTTAAATCTATGTAATGGCAAATCCAGAAACTCTTTGGGAACCATATTATAAAAGCGTACACTCGACCCCACAAAGGATTTCTGCACCTTGCGCACACGATACCACGCTACTAGCATATGGCGATTTCTTGTGTATCGATTGTGAGTATCACCTATTTTCTTTTAAAGATTAATGTTCTGCCTAACAAAGACTATATTATTGTATTTGTATTGCGAAGGCACCGTAAGAACACCAATCTCTTTAAATTTTTCACGAAGTGATACGCGTTATCCGAGTTTATAAATAGAACGGATGGCTTTTTTCTGCAATATAAAAATGGATTGGATATTAGCTGCTCTGCACCACAATAAAATGCCGTACGACATGACACTGTGGAAGTAAGCAAAGTAGACAAGTCTAGCCGTTTCAACATCGGTAAACTGTCTAATTTTCCTGACAGTAAAAGCAGCCGAGCTAAGTTTTCGCGCTAGTGTCTCTATATGAGCGCCCCATTGAAGCTTATTATCCAAGGTCACGCCCAAGAAAACTGTGGAGTTCTCCATTTTTAGTGCTTCTCCATTTATTATAATAGTTTTATCAATATTCTTTACATTAGGTAGAACAAATTCTAAGCACTTGGCTTTCTTAGCATTCAATAACAAATTATTGACAGTAAACCAGTGTGATACGTGTGATATTGCATTGTTTACATCGTCAAAATTGTCCTTACTTCTATCCACTTAAAAATAAGTGATGTGTCGTCAGCAAACAATACAATGTCACAGACATTGTTACATTGTTGGCATGGTATGGTAAATCATTTATATACACCAAAAATAGAAAAGGACCCAAGATCGAGCCTTGTGGGACACCCATTAATGCAGTTGAGCCCTCTGATTTCACGTGGTTTACGCATACCCTCTGAGTTCTATCATTTAGGTAAGAAGCAATGAGATCGAGTGCAACATTTCTGATGCCATAGTGGCTTAATTTCAGCAATAAAGTTTTATGATCAACACAATCAAATGCCTTGGACAACTAGTTAAATAATATCTACAAAGTTAGTCCATTAATACTTAGATAACTGAGCGATTATTTTTCAATACACTTGCTCGAAAAATGCATTTACCGAGGCAGTAAACAGGGCTTGTAAGTTAAATGTACGGTTTGGTCCCATCTGCCCCGCTGGCTTTGCCCCGCTAATGTTATCCTCGGCGTAGCCGCTGAACGGGGCAGATGAACAGGTTAAAAAACACAGTCAAAAATCAACAACAAATAAATTATTTTATAGTGTTATTTTTTTTAGTAATAGTAAATATACTTTATACCTAATGATCTTGTTTTGTAATGTTAAGATGAGACGTTTTTTTTTAATTTTTGTAAGTCTACTTCTAAATAAAAAGTTTTCTTGCGAGACGGTTTGGAAAATTATTTAAAATGAAAATGTCTTTGCAGGTAGAAAATTTAAAAAATAATAACATTGGTGGAGTGGATTGATGAAATGGATTCATGAAGTTCGAAATCGATTTTAATGTAGTGAATTAAAAATTGTTTTATGTTTAAGTCCAGGCTGAGAGTTAAGAATCCGTATCCCCGTAAACCGATTTGTTATGAACTTTTGACGAGCTTTGTGCATGAGATATTAGAATTATAACAAAAAGAAAATTAAAACATTAAAGACGAATCCCTCCCTAGTGGACTGTTGCAAAAAAAATGTTAATTTTATTGAAATATTATAGTGAAATTCTCATTCTCGCAGAAGACGTTTACCATTTTTACACTTTTGGGTGTCACTTTTGGCTCATATAAATCCACGAAAAATTATTATAAATGACTTATAAAAAATACTAATATGATAAACACACTCTTAAAATTGGACTGTTGCGACTCATTTTTATAAGTTCCATACAAAATTAGTTAATAAAAAATCAAATCAATGTTCACAATTTCACAAAATTTACGCGTCTCAATAACCTGTATTTCTTAAAAGTTTGGCGAATTTACTGATTAAATAAAATTTCCTATGAATGTTTAGTATTTAAATAACATAAATTGTAAAAAGATAAAGTTCTATAAAATACCTATATGACCAAAAAAAATTATCAAAAGTCCCATAAAGTCACGTGTAAAATGGATCGCAGACCGCACGACCGGCATACCGAGCCGAGCGCTCTTCGAGGGAGGACGTGTTGCTGGAAGGGCTCTTTTGTATGTGTGCGTGAGCTCACTACAAGCCTTTGTAAAAAACGTGTTGCAAACAATACATAGCGCGACTGCCTTAGTTTGATGAGCGTAGAATGTTAGGTTCTTGATCCGATTTTATCGATATTGAATGAATGCGTTATACGCATATAATTATTAATTAATAGGTGTCAGTTTTTTTAATAACTATTAAATAATTTTGTATGATATATATTATTATAATCTCATTTTCGGTAAATCGGTATTTAAGTATACGTAACCCATAACCCTTATCAGTTTCTACACGATATCGTACTGGAATGCTAAATCCCTTGGCGGTACATCTTTGCCAATAGGGTGATAAATAGCCACGACCAAAGCCTTCAACTAGACCAGACAATATTCCAAAATTGCAAATTCCGGAAATGACCTTGCAGTGGTCAATTTGCGAATTGAAGATAGGGTAAGGTTATAATTATCTTTTAACTAATCATGATTACAATTTAATTTGAACCTTATCATAAACAGCATAAGGTATGTTTTGCACGACATATTTTATAACACAATATATTTTCTTATTCAAACTTATTTTGGGTAAGGGCAATGGTCATAAAGTTTTTATTTATATATTTATTATAATTTGTTATCCAACTGTAAGTTTTTTCTACTTTTAGTGGTCTTGGATCTACCTAAATTGATGCAATTGCATAGTCCGCGTGAAGTTTGGTAACATTTACATATCCTGATACCTGAGAGGGTCCGCGTGTCTGTGATATTATTTATGACTAATCCTTTGCACGTGCTACCTATACCTGCTTAATACACAATACCAATCGCTTATCTGTGAGTTGTTTTCAAAATAACAATGGTGTTTTGAGATAGCCTAATTACTCTAATGACCCATGTAGAAAAACTTGGTCAATAATCTTGTACCTTAATTATTAGTAACAGTCAGATAACCTAGGTTTTAAAACTTAAAAAATCATAAACTTTAATGATAAGTAAATAAGTGAAAAAACATGTAGGTGTATCTAGTTTTTAGTCTTACATATACCCGTGTGTAAGCATATTTTATAAAAGTATATGTATGCCAAATAAACATTTATTAGGCAAAATAAAATAATAATAAAGTAATAACTAAGATTGTAAAAATTTATTAACATGTGAAAATAGTATGAACTTGACTACGCAAAGTATCAAAGTATCTTTACCGGCCTATGCCGTCTATGTGTGAGTGCAGCTAACGGTCTTACTGTGCGGTATACCTACAGATTCCAAAATTGGCCGAGCGCGCGGTAGAGCGAGCGAGAATACGGACCCTTAAGAGCTAGAGCCTATTTGGAGTCATGAAGCCAATTAAAAAAATACAACAACGCGCAAATCTGTGCGCGGTATTTTTAAAAGTTTCATTGAGTTTTTCTCATAGATTAATATGAGAGATTTAAGTGATGTGGTTTAAGAAATTAAATCAACAATTAGGTATTTTGGATGTTAGAAAAAAATCGCGCTATTAATAGCCGCCAAAAATCTTGAAATAAGTATGGGCGTGAGAATTATTTTTTAGCGAGAACCTAGTACCTACAGGTTCGACTTTTATTTTTAAGTTGTCTCACAAATGTATTAAAAAAATTTGAGTGATACACGGGCGTTAAGGTTTTAGCAAACTCGTGACGATCACAATTTACCGCTCATTCACAAACTACTACTTCGTTTCAGATGCGGATGGCTAGTATGCTCAGGGAACTGTCCAGGGCTGAGAGATCCCCGCCACCATGGACTCGAATGCGATATCCTGAGCGCTCGGCCAGAATGTGTTATGGATAATATGGCTGAGTACTACAGGTACATATAAATAGATGATTTTCGTCGATATCAACTCTTAAACGTCCATTGATGGAAACAGTTACAATTATTACCTACAGTGGGAGTCCTGGCAACATTCCATCCATCGAATAGAAATATACGTTGGGGTTCCACAACATATATTTTTATTGCTATTAGCCGTCTCTTTAGCCAAAACGCAAGTATGTGTGATTTCTACATAGCTGCCGATAGTTTATTCCTTAAGTAATATAAGGAACAGCTGAACTGATTTTGAGGAGATTATCAAAATTCTTTATAAGAAGAATGTAAGCAGATATCTCAAATATTTAGGGTATAGAAAGACTGACAAATATTTTCTAAAATATAATTTCAATTTTACTGTTTCTCCTTACGTAAGGTTTAACTTAGTCAGGGTATGCCCGACTAGACTATCTATTTCGGGATAGACAAGTATTAAAATCCGATGATATTATGAGACGATTGCTTACAAAGTTTTTTCTGAAATTTCAGACACGACGCGTTACTGCCTCTTCGCTGCGTTCTTCTTCAAAACACAAGTCCAGAGAAATGGAAGCAGCTTTTAGAATTGCAGTCGCACATGGAGTACCGGATTCCTGGCTCAGATTTATATGAGTAAGTTGTTGTCATCAACCGATAAGCGTCATGAGCTAGACATAATATTAAATCTCTTGTAGGGACTTCCATATACCGTCTGAATCCAGTGAATCCTCGCGACTCGCTTGATATCATCATATCATCTATTCACCTAGTGAGGACTCTGCCAACCATATGCTTACCACGATTGTTACTTCCAAAGAGGGTTCGAACCAAGTATCTTGGTGAGAAATACTAAAAGTTTTGACGACCTCCCTGGCTCCCTGGTTTTGTCGAGCGTTGTTCTCTTAACGTGCGGAGGTTCCGGTTTCGATCCCCGGCATGGTTAATTTGGGAATTTATAATTTCTTAATTTTCCCTGGTCTGGCCTGGACGCTTCGGCCGTGGCTAGTTACCCTACCCTACCGGCAAAGACGTGCCGGTAAGCAATTTAGCGTTCCGGTATGATGTTAAGGGTTTAATATAAATGCTATGCCCCTAACAGGTAGCCCTCTACCATCTTAGACCGCATCATCACTTAACATCAACAGAAATCACAGTCAAGGGCTATTTTGTCGTTAAAAAAAAGGTTTTTTGAAATTTTATTCATAATACGCTTTTTCTTATTTTTAGCGAAGCAGATGAATTTGTCGTTGAGTACCTGATCAATAGTTTCATAAATAGACTAGAAGAGAGCATTAGGAAGAAATACTTCAAGGAAATTTCAAAAGAACTTCTGCATAGAATGTGTGGAATAATCGACACTAATGCATTAGAAATAAGACTACCTGATGGTTCTGAGCTCAATTCTTTGTATGCTACCTCATGTTTGTTGGAGCACAGTTGTATACCGAACACGAAACATGTTTTTGGTCTCTTTCCGAAAGACAAAAGTGAACTGTATAGAATAACGCTTAAAATCGTAGTTCCTATAGTGAAAGGAGATCATATAACTACCATGTACAGCCATGCTCTGTGGGGTACCCAAGCTAGAAGGCAACATTTAAAAGATACAAAGTGCTTTTCATGTAAATGTCAAAGATGCATTGATCCAACAGAGCTGGGTACCTATTTAAGCGCAATGAAGTGTTTTGGAGATGATAAAGGACCTTGTGATGGTATACATCTACCCGAAGATCCATTGGACGAAGAAACTGATTGGGCTTGCACCAAATGCTCAGTCAAAGTTAATAACTCTCAAATAAATATGCTTATATCTCAAATGGGAGAAGAAGTTGAAAACGTTCAATTGATGGGTGGATCTGTTACGATGCTAGAGAATCTTCTATGTAGGTTATCAACATTTCTACACCCAAACCACTATCATTTGTATTCGATAAAACATTCGCTCGTTCAACTGTATGGGAGACAACCTAGTTACATGTCTGAGGAAACTTTGAATAAGAAGATTAAAATGTGTAAAGATTTGATTGCTATAACCACAACTTTAGATCCTGGAAACGCAAGGCTTAGTCTGTATAGTGCTGTTCTACATCACGAATTACATTCAGCATTATTTTTGTTAACTAAAAAGGCTAAAAGTGATGGTTCTATAAAAACTGTTGATGAAATAATTCTGTTGCTGAATGAAGCTAAAATTTCATTAGTTAAAGCTCTAGCATTTCTTAAAGACGATATCGAAGAGACTTCAGGGAAAAAATTGTATGAAGTTATCGAAGGCAGCAAAAAGGATTTTTTTAAATATTGTGTAGAAAAGAAGGTTAACATTTAAATTAAGTTTTATTACTTATCAATAAATAGTTACTTACTATACAATAAATAACAAAGTATAAGTTCAAAATAACTATATCATAATATCACAGTAGTTGCATCATTTGGAAATTAATAAATTATTCTTAAAAATCTAAGTGTTATTTGGTACGTCTAGATAATTTACGTTAACATTTTTGTAATCCAATAATTATTAAAGTTTTCGTCTCTAATATGAATACTATTCACATTCTGGTAATCGTATGTACTTATTAGTTACGTCTCAGAAATATTAAGAAGTTACGTCAGCGTTGGCTTTTGCTGTCGGCAAAGATGATAGAATCTGGTGACTTATGGACAAAACATTACACCTCTCGAGTCTTGCCTCGTGGTAAACGATCAGTTTAACTACATACTTTATCATTTCTTTACATAAATCATTAACTTCTTCTTAAAAACCAACTGAATCCAGATCTAGCATTATCCTCGTTGATACTAGAAACAATCCAGTCGGTGAACTTAGACACCCTCGTGTAAATTCCTGGCATTTTGGCCCTAGCGCACCCACTACCTGTCGAAACTACGCCGATTATTGTAGAATGACCTTTGTCTCCTTTTACCATGAGAGGACCACCGCTGTCCGCCTGAAAATTTTCAATATTAGCCTCAAATATTTATCATTCGTAGTTTTAAAGTTATAAATTTGTTTGTTTCAACAAATGTTTGTTGAAAAGCTAATGTCTCCGACTTTGCCCGTAATTTTTTGGTTCATGTTCTCGCTAAAATTTTTTACCAACTCTCTTAGTGCAATTCATCTTGTGATCCATTTTTAAGAACCTTACACCACTGTGCAATAATGAAAACGTTAATGCAGAAAAGGCTCAAGAAACTACGTTGCATATTATATAAATAGGTAAATTAGTAATGTCTTTGAATTTTTTATGTTCATATTTTTTGAAAAATATTAATAACTTATTCAGTTTATCTAAAATCTGTGTTTCATCTTAATATATTTTTACAAATTCAAAAAATCTATTGTTTCTTTTCGTTACTCACCCAACAAGAGTCACGTCCACCACTTTCATGTCCTGCGCACATTTGTGTTGAGATTATCCTTACTTTGCTGCCCTGTGATTCGTACCAATTGTTGCATTCTTGGTTTTCCACTACAACTACATCAGTCTTTTGCAAAACATTTGGTCTTGTTCCTAGAACGAACATTTTGTTAACATTGACGATATTGGTAAAATTACGTGCAATTATTGTCGCTACATGTTCTTGGACTCCTTAAAGTTACGTGACCAACCAGTGCAGAATCTCGATTTAAGGAAGTCCATAAAAGAAAGTTTTTCTCATGCATGCGCAGATGTTCCACATGGAAAGCCACATTGAGTTCTAGCAAGCTTAAGCCCAAGTAGATTTGCAATAGTTACATCTTGAGGTTTTGAATTTAAACAATACTTAAAAGTTGCGCTAAGGAGTGAATTTTTGAGCGATGCTAAGGTGTCAATTCGAGATTCCCTAAGCTTAAAATAAATAATAAGCTCGTAAGAGCTAAGCAAAGATAAGGTTTCCTCACGTTGTTTTATAATATCACCATTATAGCAAGTGGTATTTTATAGCATAAAACGCACATAACTCTAAAAATGTAGAAGTGCGTGCCCGGTGATGGAACTCCCAACCACCTGAACAGGAGGCCGAGTATCTCAACCAATGAGATAACACCGCCTTCAATAATCATTATCATACATACCTATTCCTCTGTCCTCATTAGTAAAGCCCCATCCAGCTACTGTGGCCATCTTGCCACTATAGTCGGATGCAAGAGGCTGTGGTAAGCACGCTGGTCGGAGCTCATTCGTCCACTGTAGCTGACGGATTGTTTTCAGGAGGGCTACGTCATTTGTCTTCTTTTTACACCTGTTATAAGAAAAACATTTGGATTAAACTAGGTGAGTGGTTAACCGGTACCCATAGTCTTAAGATGCCCTTGTGAATGTAAGAATGGGTTTTATTTAGAACTAGTGGGCCAGGCAGACGTTGTTCTGCCCTGAACCTAGAACTTGATTGCAGCGCTCCCTACCGGGTCCACGCATGATGGGCTTATGAATATAAACCGGCCCTGGATCCACGCAAGGAAATCCATCTAAATCGGTCTAACCATTCTCGAGTTTTAGCGAGACAAACGAACAGCAATTGATTTTTATATATATAGAAGAAGATTCGTAATGAGTACGAGTTCGTTTCTTTGGCGTGAAATATATCTGGTTCTCAATAACGGTAAAAACAACTGTATAAGAACTGCAATTACCTTCAATTGCATACCAGTTGGCATACTCTTCGGAGTATGCAAATTAGTAGGAAGGAGAGGTTTGAGTATGCATGGTTCGATCCCCGGCAGGGTCAATTCGGGAATTTATAATTTCCTAATTTTCTCTGATCTGGTCTTGTGGAAGGCTGGGACCGTGGCTACTTACCACCAAACCGGAAATGACATGCTGGCAAACGATTAAGCGTTCCGGTACGCTTAATGGTATCGTGTAGAAAACCGATCAGGTGTAGGTAAATATGGGTTTAATAGGAAGGCCTATCTGGTAGTGGAATAAAAAAAGCTATTCAAAATGTGAGATATACAATAATCAATAGCTACCTGTACTCAGGATGGGGTATGATCTTAGCAAGCTTCTCGTTCTGATCGCTGACTGAAATATCCGTGTAGCCAACGACAACGGATAGCTGCTTTGACTTATAGAACTCGTCGAATACACTGAAAATGATAAGATTGAAACCTAAACGGAGGCCTAAAAACAGAAATAATATTTTTTTTTAGATTTTAGCCAGCTTCTCAATATACTTAATTTTTAAATGATAGTGTCTTCCATGTCCATCCTAATGCGAAAGTGTGTGCTGTTTGTCTGCTACGCTTTCACGGTTCGTCTGTTCTACCAGTGTAGACGAAATCCTGTACAAGCACAGGTTGGATCCCCACAAATTTTTCACAGCACCTAAATCCACGGGGACGAAGTCGAATGCATGACGTTGATTACTATGTCGTTAAATCATTAGTAATTGATTAGTTTCTATGATATTTGAAAAAACTATGCTGTTTCAATCATTTATCGAAGCCACGCAAGGGTGGGAAAATGTCAAATAAATACAATCATAAATAGGTACATTATATCAAAAATAGCGGAACTGACTCATTTGGACCCGCATCTTTCTGGGTATCGCGCCTTGAGTGCCTTGGCCGATAGATGGTTCACGGTCCATACCGAAATTTCTGATAAATGTATATTTTCCTGTCTAAACGACTGTAATCACGTTGGAGGTCTCTTTAGGTCACTGAACCAATAGTGGTAATAGGTGTAAAAATAATTATTAAATTAAGAGTAAATATGCGTTCATATTTGAGCTTACCAACACATACGCGCTAAGAGTGGCCACCAAGGGGGTTTTTATTGAGTAAAAATCTCACAAGACCTGATATATACTCCAAGAAATTAGGCATGTCAAGAAGATTTCCCCCCGATTACAAAAAAAACGGAGGAAAGTAATTAATAATATCCCTTTCTTTAGCGGTGAAACATCGACTTCTTTATAATGTTCTCAAAGATGTTTAAAACTGCTAATCCATACATGGCCAGCGTGGTGGACTATTCTGAGAAAAGACCCAAAGTCTCAACTCATCGCCAACCTGTCAATGAGTTGGGACAATGATATTTGTTCCGTATGCCATGGAGACCCTGGGCCGTAAACCGTGGTATCATAATGGCATTTTTTTTCGAGATAATTGCCTCATTTGCGCAAAGGATCAGCCTGGCTGTCCAGCGCGGAAATGCAGCCAGCATTCTTGCCAGTATTCCACGCAGACATGATTTATATAGTAATTATGTTAGGCTAGCTAACATTAATTTCTATTGTATTGTTTTCAATAAATCCTTAGTTGGAAGTTAGTAATTTTAAATTACAATATAAGATATTTTATGATGCTGATAAAATAGATAATAGTAGTAAAACTTCTACGTTACCTGCAAATGCAGTGACCAGCAGTTAACAGCCACCTGTCACTGAGGATGGTGGCTCCACACTGGTGCGTCCCCTGTCTCCATATGCTGGCTGCCCAGGGGAACTCCGCGGGCAGACTGTCACTACCGCCCACTATTCTTGCGCTGCGACCCATCTCTAGGCCGCATTCTACGTCAGCCACTGAAAATACCATTTCATTATACAAGGTGGGAAGTCATAACTCGAAACAAAAGGTGACCCCCATTCAAGTTAGGACATTCATACATAAAGCTGTCGGTCCTGCAACCTAAGTCAAAAACTCTTTCCGGTTCCTGACTCGGAATCGAAATATGAGAGTGAGGAATTAAAGACCTATGTACACTTGAGACTAATCTTGAGACTTAAGTGTAAGTACCAAATCTCCTGGGTAATCTTCGCTGAGATAGGTCAGTAATCATTTTAAATAATCACCTCATTTTTCTAAGTGTCCATTAGTAACATAAATTGCGGAAGTTATCTTTGGAAAGTTACTTGCATGTTACTTGCTCCTGTAAACGCAATATACCTACTCGGGGGTCGGGGCAAGTTATTTTCTGGAAGTTTTTCCATAGGCAAGTAGGCTAGACTTCTGCGAGACATCTTCAGGTTTTTTGCAAGGGGACGTCATCATCTCAACATACCGCCAGCTCCCTACTATGCACGGGTAGCCATACCACTCTGGGCGTTGGCCTATATCGTGAGGAAATTAATATTTTGTTAAAAATTAAAATGAAATTAAAATTTATGAAATTTCTGTGTAACTACTAAACTTATGTAGGTACACCAATCGCTGATAAGTGAACATAAGAATATATCTTATGAGAATTAAGATAATTAATAACATTTTCATAATTTTAGTCTAATATAAAAATATTATTATATATAAAAAGAAAATTTTGCTAAAATGCATCAAAGAATTCCTCCCCATCACCGTCATCGGGCAAAGTGCCCAGAAGACTGGCAGCATTGCCACGCTGGATGGCAATGCTTAACCTCTGACCAAGGAATAGGCCAGCCCTCTGGTCACGTGTAGCGTCGACTAGTTTTTGAGAATTAAGTATATTATTATATCTTGAAACCGAAATTTAGTATTTAAAATGCCTGTAAGCCTGCAAGTTCTCCATAATTTTCTCAAATGTATGTCCAAATCTAATGGACATTGCTAATGGACATTTGGCCTCATGTCATGTTGGCTATAGGTATCGGAAGCAAACGGACCGGAAATATATATCCTTGAATCTTTCGTAGATGGTGTGGTTTTAATGGAAAAGTAAAACCAAGTTCAAGGAAATGCGGGCATGGACGCATGGTTCAAAGTACGTTTTATGGGTAAGATTTCAGAAAGAGAAAACGACAGTATCGCCAAGGGTAAAGTGAGTACAAGTAAGATACCTACCTAAAGTTTTTTGTAGAGCTCCAAATTTTGTGAGGCCCTAGAATTGCCAGTGTCGACGTTAAAAAGTGTGTTAAATCGTAGTGTTTTACAGTTAGAAAGTCAGCGTCAGCTACTTAGCTTAGGAACTTAAAGCCCTACTTTTACCCGTTTTTCCAAGTGAGTGACTGAAGGGTCGCGATGCAACGCGATGCGCTACGACTCCAAGGTAAAGGACCAACTTATGATCGACAACGTAGGCCACGTGAAGGATCACGTCGCTTCGTATGGAGTCGCGTTGTCGCCTTTGTCGCTGATGTAGGTAACGGCCTCAGTGTCGACGGATCACAAATAAATTGGTGTGAAAAGTTAAAACGTACAATCTTTTCAGTCCACTTCTACTAAAGCTTCAGATATGGAAGCTAAATGTAATTCTTCTAAGCTTCGAAAATATCACGAATTGCCTATTGATTTGCATCATACTTCATACTAATATTATAAATGCGATAATGTGTTTGTTTGTTGGTTTTTTCTTTCAATCACGCCGCAACAGAGCAACGGATCAACGTGATTTTTGGCATGGGTATAGCTAAGGACCTGGAAAGTGATTGCTACTTATCATCCCGGAAAATTAAAGAGTTCCCGTGGGAATTTAAAAAAACTAATTCCGTGCGGAAGAAGTCGCGGGCATCAGCTAGTTAAAAATAAAAAACTTACAGTTGACATAGCAGAATCCAAAATCCAAATACAGCACCATCCAAACGAGCACATCAATCAAACGACACATTATGACGGCAGCAACCTCTTATCTGAATAATTCCACTTAACCGAATGTCTTTATAAATAGGTAATGTTTCCTCAAACCTTTATTGGGTCTAGGATGTAATGATAAGGTGATTGAAGTGCAGCCGAGTCGAGGAGTGCACTTGCTTTACTGATCAGATTTCATACCGTAAATATTTAAAGGATTCTAATGATTTGTATTGTAACGACTTCTTCGTTCGTTTGAAGGTCTACCCCTATAACTAAACGAATTTAGTGATGCGCTTTGATATAGTATCGAGTAGTAGTAGTTTTGCAGATTTTTTTGACTCGATAGTTTGCAATTTAATTGTAATGAGATAAAAATTTAATTTCATAGGCATCACATTACAAAATTAAATATACGTTACAATTATACGTTAAAGATGAAAGCCACTGAGGCAATTTGACATAATAATTTGATATATTTTTGGAACGGAGTTCCTTATCGCGCGTTGCGAAAGGGGGCTAGACGGAAAAAATTAGGACCAAAAGTTGTAACGACACTTTTTGCTAAAGTTGTAAGCCGTGGCGGCGTGCGCGAGTTTCTCTCTCTCTCTCTCTCTCTCTCTCTCTCTCTCTCTCTCTCTCTCTCTCTCATAGAAAGCAAGCCAGTTATTTTCGTTTCGTCTTTCTATTTCGCATTGAACAGTGTGGTGTCGCAACGTACGTGTACCATTAGTATGGATATGGATATGGAATCATTGTGTTAGTAAATAATAAATAAATAACTTTTATTTCAGGCTATAATTACAACCCTTAAAACAATTATTATGACCAAGAATGACAAATGAGACAGAGCACTGCTAATGTTAAATGTGAGAAAAAAAATCAACTTTAGAAATAAATTACATATATTCAAAAATATGTAAAATATAAAAAAAAAATACGTGATTATTTTTATCGTGCGTTGCGAAATTGTTGAGTGTATACAGGTTCAAGGGACACCCGGATGGAACTTCGTTCGCGTGTCCCTTGATGCCTCCCAAGTTTTTTTTTATACATAAACATACACAGATTACACGTAAATAAATTAAATTAAATACGCATAGTAACGAATTACGATAGAAGTATAATTTATTTATTAAGGCATGACTTGGTTCAGAAAATATTCTTTGAGACTATTTTTAAAAATAGGTAAGGAGTCTCTAATATTTTTGGGGAGAGAATTCCATAACTGCACAGCATACACCGTGTACGATTTGCAGAAAATTTTGTACTATGGCTAGGTGGGTAGCAGTAGGAGGTACAGCTTCTGTTACAAGAAATATATTTATATGTAACGGAGGAATCAGATTATCCAGTAATCATTTCTTTTAGTATTAATTTTCTTCATATGATAGTATGTAACTCAACTCTATTTAAGTATTCATTATTCATTTATTAGTAAATGATATTAAAGTATAATATCTAATCCTATCTATAATTATTACTATATTAATAATAATAAATGATCAACTAGGGTCTTAGTTATATCTTCCCTTGGTAACTGTCGATATAATATTATATTAACCACTAGCTGATGCCCGCGACTTCGTCCGCGTGGTTTAAGTTTTTTTTGATTCCCGCGGGAACTTCTTAACTTTCCGGGATAAAAGTATCCTGTGTCACTTTCCAGGTACTCAACTATACCCACGCCAAAAATGACGTCGATCCGTTGCTCCGTTGCGGCGTGATTGAAGGACAAACCAACAAACTAACACACTTTCTTTATCGACTTTTGCGCGGTATTGGACTGAAATGTTTAATAACTTGTTTTTTTTGTCGATAGTATTTTTCGCACCACTATCGACTTTTCATTGTCAGGTTCGGCACAACCTCCGTTGATAAGCGTAGATAAGAGCGCGGAAACACCTGTCAATACCATCAATGAGCATTATCGAAATATTTCTAAGCAATGTCAACGGAAAGTAAACAGCGTTAGGATGACCAAAATTTGGTTTTATGTTTAATTTCTGTTGGTAAGATATCAGAAAAAAAATTGTGAATATATGTAACTTAATATTAATAATAATTTTTTTTAGTTTTTGTAACCATTGTCTTAGATCTAACATGAAACAATATACCTACTCATTTTGAGGAGGGCGATAATCACTGCAACGCAGTTTTTAACTTTTGCAGGGTTATCGTTCATATAAATGTTTTTAAGTCCTTGGTTAATATTTCTAAATAAAGTTTTTATTTTATTTTATTCATGTTTAAAAAGTGGACTTAAATAATTTATTATTTAGCTGTTTTTTAATGCTTTTTCTCAGTTTTTACAGCTACAATTTTAGAAGAAAGGAAAAGCTTAAAATTTAATATAGGTAAAAATTTAGTTTGGCCGTAGATAGACTTTTGAAACGAAGTAAATAGATAAAAGCACTATAAACACGCGACACTACTGCCATTCAATTTGAATTTGAATGAAACAATCGAATTTGACAAAGTGTACCATTAATTGTTGCTTTTCATTTCAGTTTCAACCAAAGTGAAACAATTTGAATTTGAACAAAATGAATCGCGTATTATATGTTTTTTTAATATTTAATAGACAAAAATATTATGAAATTTATATCAACTTCGAGAGGAATTCGGAAATTTTCATCAGATTGCAGAAAAAATCTGTAGTTTATAGCACCGATTCAAATTATACCTACTTGCAATTATGCAAGTTACGCGTTTATTCGGATAAGTGCATAAAGGATTTATGGTGATTACACATTGTACTGTAACCTTTGTATTTTGTGGTCTTTATAATAATTACCAGTATTGTATATTACCATGATTACTTTAAGGTTGCCAGTATCATTATATTTTTATTATTATAGGCTGTAATGTATATAAAATTATTCGGATAAGTCGTGTATATTCTTGTCTCTTTCTTTCTTCTAGTTTATTAGTCTATACTTGTTAAGTCGTTTAAACTGGTTTTGGTTAATTTAAACTTGAAAGTTTAAAATTATTAAAAACGCAAATCAACGAGTGTATTATTCACAGTAAATTAATTTATATTCAAAACATAATAGGTATTATGTATCATGATCATCATCATCAACCGACAGACGTCCACTGCTGGACATAGGCCTCTTGCAAGGATTTCCTCACGCCGCGGTCTTGCGCCGCCTGGATCCAGCGGCTCCCTGCGACTCGCTTGATGTGGTCCGTCCAGCGAGTAGGGGGTCTTCGCCATTCCAGCACTTTGGGACCCCAACGCCTGTCGGTTCTTTGAACTATGTGCCCCGCCCATTGCGACTTCAGCTTCGCAATGCGCCGAGCAATTTCGGTTACTTTCGTTCTTTTGCGAATCTCCAGATTCCTGATTTGATCGCGCAAAGAAACCCCGAGCTCTCTCCATCGCCCGCTGAGTGACCCTGAGCTTCCTTATGAGGCCCATAGTTAGCGACCAAGTCTCAAGTTCAAGGTATTATGCATATATATACTAAAAATTAAAATTTGCTTTAAACTTTATACACATGGTCACCCCAATATCTAAACGAGTCTAGATGTAGTCTAGTACTACTAGCTATTTAAAGTGTAACTTCTTCCTTATTTTTGGAGTTTGTCCTTGCTAACTAGTTTCTAAAAATAACTTTTTTAACTACAATGTACTTCTAGTAGTTACATTTTTTATTTTTTCCAGCATTATGATTTTAAAAATTACATGAAAAATCATGGCTATAAAACCATGGGTTATATGGGAGCGAGAGGGCTATTACGGTAGTTGCGATAATCACATTGCAATATTTGTTTTGCCTGAATTTATCCCCTTTTAGTCACTAACGCGTATGCATATACGTCTTTTTCTTGTACCATAAAGCTTATTATTATGTAATGGTAGCTTTATTGTTAACTTCCATCTAGCCTATGGGCTATTAAGTAAACTTAATTTAATTTAAACCTCTACTCATGATTAATTTCTACACCTAATGTACAGTCCAATAAATGTTGATAGTTTATTCTTATATACTAAGCGTTCACTATGTTTGTGTGACCCAGTATAGCCAATAGACGGGGCTCTATAGCTTTTGAAGTTAAATGCTAAGCCTATGGGCTATCATGACAACCTTTGTCATGCACAATCTTGTTCTTTTTCGTGACAAAATATGTTCATGTAACAAGCCAAAAAAACAATTTTTTTAAGATGCTCATATTATATTCGGTGTAATAAATACATAGTATTCTCTACTCTTAGATACAGTTCGTCAACACTCACTTTCACATACTGCCAAATATTGATTAATTGCCTAGTGCGCAAGTACAATGACAACAGTTATTTTTTAAGCAATGAATTATAATATTATTTTAATTTGATAATAATTTAGCCTTCAATATTGTTTTTTAGAATTTTTGGAACCGGTTAAGTAAAGTTTTCAAAGGTGCCACAGTGTGGTTACCCTGGCAACGATCTAGAAGCGTTTAGTCGGCCAAGTGCATCGATAAGTGGGGCGACGCATCTTGATCCAGTTAGGTTTAAGTAAGTGCACAGATTTTATTAGATAAGACTAAAAATAAATAAAAAACAATTTTTAATTCAACCCACCATATTTTTTCATTATTTTACTATACTTATGGAAGTATGTTCACCAATTTTTTAAATCAACCCTTGTTTATGGCTGTGCCATTCCATAAAGGTACATATTATCCTCAGGTTTGCACGTAGTATTTTAATTACTTATAGTGAAAATGACGAAACTTTGACGACCTCCGTGGCGCAGTGTTGAGCGCGGTTGTCTTAACTTGCGGAGATCCCGGGTTCGATCCCGGCAGGGTTCCATTTGGGAATTCATAATTTCCAAAAAAAACCTCGGACGGACGCGCCAACTAACTATTCTAACAATTCAACAAAAAATTCTACGCATTACTTGGTATTTTTTTTAAATTTATTATGAGGTAACGATAAGACCCTCAAGTCTGCAGGCGTAGTTGATAAGTAGCGCCTCCTACCATACTAGACGGAGCAAATTTAGACAATAGAGTTTACCAGCTGACTTAAAAAGGACCCCCTGTATATCAGGCGTCAGCGTATTGACTACTACGTTTATTAATATTAATGTCTTCAATTATCTTACTCTTACTTAATATTATAAATGCGAAAGTTTGGATGGATGTATGGATGTTTGTTACTCGATCGAGCCGCAACGGCTGAACGGATCTGGCTGAAATTTGGCACACAGATAGATTATAGTCTGGAATAGCACATAGGTTACATTTCATCCCTAAATTAAAGGGTTCCCGCGGGAACCAAAATCCTGAAACCACGCAGACGAATTCGCAGGCATTCGCTAGTGTTATTAATATTAATATCTGCAAAAATAAAGACATGAAGACATTTCGGACATATCGCCGCTGTTGCCTCTTCTGACAGTGAGGCTGGCTCTTTTTTTCTGGCTGGCTTTCACCGCGGCAATGAAGCCACCATTCTTGCCACTTGCCACTAAGTATATACTCGTAAGTCAATGGATAAGGCATGCTAGCTATACGTTTTATTGTAATACTGAATAATGCCAACAGCTTCGTCCACGTTCATTAAATTTCTGGGATAAAAAGTAGCCTATGACCTTCCCCGGGATGCAACCTATCCCTATAGAATAAAATCGGTTGAAAAGATGGGCCGTTATAGCGTAGCAAACCGACAGACATACATCCATCCATCCAAACTTACGCATTTATAACATTAGTATAGATTAGTATTGATTTACAATATTTTGTTATATGTATAGCGAGCAAACGAGCAGGCGGGTCACCTGATGGTAAGTGATTACCGCCGCCGCCCATGAACATTTGCAGCACCAGAGGAACCGCCAATGCGTTGCTGGCTTTTGAGATATTTGTTTATCCGCCCTTTGAAGAGCCCCATATTATAATCATGAGGGAACACAGAAGATGGAAGCTGGTTCCACAAATTGCGGGTACGTGGAAGAAATATGAACCATATATGGCAATATGAACTTATTTTAAAAAAATGCAAAGAGAACAACAAAGGATGACACAATTTTTATCGCAGTTTTGACTATCGAAAAACTTTATCGCGATACATCAAGTCCTTCGCAGTGATACGGAAGTGTGAGGCGGAAAGGTGTGTTTGTATGGTGGCGATAACTCCGAAACTAAGGCCGGGCGAAGGCCCCTGCTTGGCAGTCTGGACAGGCCCGCATGCTCGCACGTAAGGGTGGCGCTGCATACGGCTGAATATTAAAAAGGTGGGTGTGTTTTTAAAGAATATTTTAAAACTAGCGAATGCCCGTGAGATAAAAGTAGCACATAGCTATTCCAGACTATAATCTATCTCTGTGCCAAATTTCAGCCAGATCCGGTCAGCCGTTGAGGCGTAATAAACATTCATACATCCGTCCAAACTTTCGCATTTATAATATTAGTGAGATGTTAAGTGACTCAGGTATTCTTTCTTTCTGCAAATCTGTTTAACCTAGTTTAAAGTCCTAATAATACTGTCATAGTTAGGTAAAGCTGTTAGTTGGTTTACCAAATACCAACATACAGTTGCGTTCGTATAGACATCCTCATTTAAAATACCACCTACATTTTTTTATATATCCATTAAAGTACTTATCTACTATCATATCCAGATGTTATAAGGTCAGGTAGTTTTCTATCCTTTTGTCACGAGTGACTGTAATCATTACAGGATTATTATCATAATATCATCTGGATTATTACTCTCGCAATTTTTTAATATCCTATATGTCTGTACAAAAATAGGTACATTTTCATCAGATAGCTTATCTGAAGAAAATGTACTCTATTTTTGTATGATCGCGGATTTTTTGACCCAAAATATTAAAAGAATTCCCAAATGAATAAAAACAATAAAAAAAAAATAACAAGAATTCAGAATAAGTTGCAGAAATCATCTCGTTAGCAAAAAATGATGAGGTTGCTGACCGAAATGAATAAATGAATGAATGAATTATGCCCGCGACTTATCGCGACGTCCGCGTGGATCAAGTTCTGATCCCCACGGGAGCACCTTGATTTTCTGGGAAAAAGTAGAATATGTCCTTCCCGGGGATGCGTCCTATCTCTGTACCAAGTTTCATCAAAATAAGTTGAAAAGCGTAGCGAGAGATATACAACAGACTCACTTTCGTATTTATAATATTAGTATGGAGTATGGATTGAACATCAATCAGATTTTTGTTTTTTTACGTAGGTACCTATGTGGTACTACCCTAAAATCAGCGCATTCTTGTTGTAATTAATGTGGGCTCCTGAGAAGTATTCACTGATTTATTACCCGAGGAAATATCTACGATTCGATTATATTAGATATTTAACCGTGACCAATTGCTAAAAAATAAGGAAAATTTTGGCTTAGCATTTAGGGCCATCGCAAGCTAACTTAATCGGAGATTTTTGTTAGTCTGTTATATAAAAATTTAAATGGTCCAAGATTCCGCGACGATCAGTTTTTCGTTATTTTATTAAAGTTGAAAGTTTTTCTATGTCTATGTATTGTCTCTATTCTATAATAGAGGTTTAAAGTCAAATGATCCCCGACTATGAAGTTTGAATCGCGGTTGCTTTGAGACATACATAGAAAAACTTACAGCTTTAATAAAATAACGAAGGTCTGATCGTCGCGGGATCTTGCTTTAAAAGTTGCATTTTGAGTTACTGGTCTATATAAAAGTTAAGGCTAAATAGAAAATTAATAATCGTGTCTGTATCAATGCTGTAATGCGTTAGTAGCGATGCAAAATCTTGTTGCGAAGGTTTAAGACAAGTATCGCTACTGAATCGCTCCAAATAGTCCTCTCTAGATGTATTGAGCATTTCATTTAGCCAGCCCTGAATAGTGGCACCCAGTAATAGAAAAAAATTACGGCATAGAATGATCAAATGGCTATGGTAATTATTAAGCATTGTAAAATACACAGTTTTGTATACAATTTTCACAGTAATTCATTTAGCAAGTTTGTTTAACTAAAAAAGTGCATAGCGTTAGTAGGTCACACTGCGACATCATCTCCGTGCCCTGAAAAGCAGTACGTAGTAGTCTTAGCGCTTACTCGCGATCTCTACCCAGAATATAGTAATTGATAGGGTAAGGCAAGTGTTAGGAAAATAAATGAAACATGTTAAAAAATTGTCTTTGTTATCGAGAAAAACAGATGCTTAATGGACTTTCACTCTCGATTATTAATCAATGATCTTTTATATTATAATTAATGGTATAAGTTTAGATCAAGCTAGTAGTTGACCCAATAATAATTTAAAAAAAAACAATTATTTATGGCAGTGCAAATTTAATTTATCATTGTAAAATAAACAGTTAAATGAATACTAAGTAATTCAACATTTAGCTAGCCTAAGGTTTGTTTAGCTAAGCAAAGTGCATATCGTCGGTAGGTCACACTGCAACATTGTGCCAATTCCCGTGCCCTTAGCCGTGACCATGTAGCGCAGTTATAGGTAGTACTTAACGAATGCAACTCATGCGCAGCCTTTGGCGTTCGACGCGTTATGTAAGGTGACAGCTGTTATAATGACATTAGATTCGTTTATCGATGCAATGGCAGATTGTTTAGATGATATATCTGTGAGCGCTGTCTGTGTATGAGGTTTCGGGTTCGATTCCCGGTATGGGTAACTTATGATTATTATTTTATCTATACTAAATTGTCTCTGGTCTAGTCTGGTGGAAGACCTAAAAACTAGTTAGGGGTATAGGTTTCATTTATACTGCCATATCCTTCATCGGAATCACCACTTAACACCAAGTGAGATCACAGTCAAAGGTACAATAAACTTATATAAATTAAATTCTCGTATCAGAATGTTAGTTACCATACTCCTCCGAAACGGCTTGACCGATTTTTATGAAATTTTATATTCATATATTCAGTAGGTCTAAGATTCGGCTACTATCTATTTTTCATACCCCTAAAACACCTCAATCCACGCGGACGGAGTCGCGGGCATCAGCTAGTTATTGTATAAAAATGTTAGATAAACCGCTTTAAAGAACACAATTTTATACAAATAAAGAAAATTTTATTTTAAAAATTCACTTGTCGGACACCATGCCCAAAAGTAGCGCTATTTCGGAAAAAGTTATTCAACCCGGCGATCTTCACGTTTAAATGAAATACGTTTTCAGGAACATGTTTTCATATACATAATAAAAAGTATAGTATACACAAAATAACATTATAAAAAGGTAAAGTTTGTGAGTTTGTGAATTGAGAGTTTGTGACGTTGTAGGGGGTGATCTCTGGAAATCACATTCTCGATGAGCTATCAAGCTATCAACATCTTTAATAGGATAAATTAACTTATATAAGCATGAGTTGCTATTCGGCACAGAGGACTGATGATACAAAGAAGATGACGGGAATTAAGTAGGCTGAGGACAGGATATAATGGCGCTCACTACGGAAGATCTGTGTCCAACATGTTCTGATATGTTGAACCAAAACATCTTCCCAAGAATACGCAATGAATAAATCAGCATTTAACAGCAGACGTGAAATTGATTAAATCGTGAACACAAAACCGTCGGCGCGGTCAAAGGGCCAAAAAATCTGTTCCCATCTTGTAAAATTCGTTGTTGACATGCGAGAAGATACAAAAACAAATTTTCTCAACGCCATATCCATCACGGGCGGACTCAGGAGGTAAAAGGGTTAAGGAGGTTACGACCCACCCTCAGTTGTGCAAAACATCGAGGAGCAAATTTTTTTTAAACCATATCCGCAATAGCCTAAATTGTGAGGAAAATAGGAAAAAAGGGATTACAATCCTCCGTCATCTTATCAAATCTATACGTCAAAGGCTAAAGGTTTTGTAGAGTTCAATTTGCTCAGTCCTGGTTATTTCTTTGGCTTTAGTCTTTACCGATTCTAAGTAACCCCCATATTTAATCAAGGCTGCGTAGAAGCCAATATGTAGTCATGTTCGACCGTCGTCGATATAGCCGTCTACTGCAGCTGTTCATATTATTGTCTATTGCGTCAGTGCTAATGTCATTAATTAGCACTGACGCGAAACGGGAAATTGCCGCATTGAGGATAACGTTTTAATGACCTTTCACGGGCCTTTCAGGTTATCAAACTTCCTTGGAATGCATTGTGACAAAGTCAAACGTTACTTTATCAAGTAAGTACAGCAAAAAATTTGCTGGACCCTCTATATTTCAACTCCTGAATCCGCCTCTGACATTCATACGAAATCCAAAATGCAACAGGTAACCTTTTTGCGATTCCCATTGACAACAAAAGCCGGCTATTTGGAATTTTAAATTAGTTTCATGTATATGTCAGATTCGGGGCTTCGCCTAAACAGGATGAAGATTCATCAATGTTATGGCCCCGCAAACTTAAATAACAACCCGTTAAGCGGAAACCGTTTCTTATCCCACTTACATAAGTTCCAAAATGATATAAAGAAGCGTTTACACGAGCGCAAATATGAACTTGGTATTTAAAATTATTCGATGAGCTGAAGTCAAATGCGCTCTTTTGAAATCAGCTACTGGACAAAAAACTATATTGGCAGGTGAATCCTGCAATTTTAATAGCGGCATTGTGAAGTAGTGACGTCATGAAGTAATAGATTCTATTTTTATGCATAGAACCATGCCTAGAGCGATACATGGTTGACGAATGCGTTACTAGGTGTATTTTTTACGCGGCAGTATAATCGGTAAATAACTTTTAAATAAGTGAATTTTCAGGTAATTTTTTAACTGATAATCACATTATAGTTATTAGTTAGTAGGTATGTAGTTAGTTACATTAGTTACACTTACAATGACTTTTCTTTCATATGGCATATTTAGCTAGTATTTTTTTTGATATTTACATTATATACCTATTGACGATGTGGTGAAAGATTTTTATGTATAGTATTTTACTTCTAAATAAATTAAGGCCGCGGTGATCTAGACTAGCCCAAGAAGTTGGTAAGTATTTCTTGTTTAATACCACAGGTACATTCTCTATTCCTCTAATCGCAGAGTACAATGACCGGGAAGAGATCAGGTACAGGACCAACGACTTTAAGGACTGCTTATTTGTTTTAAAATTATAACTAACAACGACACAAGATATTATGAGGTTTGTCTCACTCAGGTGTAATTGAGATTCTTCCCCCAGCTCCCAACATAAGTAAGCAATTTAGCGGCAATTGTTAGATGAAAAGTGTACTTATACAAAACTATGTATGCAATGGCACAGCTTTCGGCTACTTAACAATACTGGATAGAAGCAGGCGCTACTTTGCGGAAGTCCATGACAATGAAGAAACTAGAAGTTTAATTTGCTATAATCCGCCACAGAAGGCAAATCTATGTGTTTTATGCAGTGTGGTGAATATCGAGGGCATCAAGTTCAAGATACACACTGTACCACATAGATTTGCCTTCTTTGGTGGATAATAGCGAATTAAACTTTTAGTTTCTTCACTTAACAATACTACCTACAGTTAAAACTATACTATGAGATAACTTATCTTTGCAACTACATATTTGCAAAGATAAGTTATCTCATCTATATTTCTGACTAAAACCATCGCTCAGTAAGTTTGAACAATCAATCTAGCAATGTACATGCCTCTTTACAGTGGAAAATTGATACGAACATTATGATGCAGGTACTGCTTTACATTTATCGTTCACTCTGCTTTTGATGTCATATCACTAATGCTAGCTTAATATAAACCGTAATACTACTTTTTTTAAAGCTTTATTACCGTTAAACAAGTGGAGTAGAGGTGTACAATAGTATTGAGAATTTAAAAATAGTCACTAAGTATTTTAATGGAATGAACTAAGATACAGAGCATCGACGTTTTCCAAAACCTAAATGTTCCATAAGTACATTATTGTGGCTTCAATAATAGATTTTTATGAATTTATAAAATATTGCTATAAGTATAATAATCCATACTTCCATACTGATGGCTAATTTAAAATACAATTACTATTATCATTAATGCAAAAGTTTAAAGTAGTAAAGAATTTGGTATAGAGGTTGTTTGTATCCCGGGGAAGGATACAGGTCTTTACTTTTTATCCCGGAAAAATAAAATAAAAAATTATCAACGCGGGCATCATCAAGTAATTATAATATTTAGTTTATTTTGTGAGTGGAGTTAAATCTATACTTCTATACTAATATTATAAATGCGAAAGTTTGGATGGATGTTTGTTACTCAATCACGCCCCAATGGCTGAACGGATCTGGATGAATTTTTTTATTGATGTCATATTTTGTTACAAAATATTATTATATATCTATTAGTTTTTAATCTGCGCAATACCTTCCTTGTTCCTAAACCTAATCTCAAAAGTAGGTACACGGGACGGAGGAGGTTCTCAAATACCTCCTACGTAATTATTATTTTTTTGTTTCCGTTGCTCTAGATTTTGTTACATAAAATTTATGTTTTACTGCGCACATCCGAGATGTTATTTAGTTATAACATATTATGACGTAAGTGATGGTGATGAAAATGATTTGATGGAATAAACAATACCATCATTAGGGTTTAGTACCAAAAGTATGAAAAAGGAACTCTTAAGGTGTATCTAAGCTCATCCATTTGTATGTTTGTCTGTCACGCTTGCCTACTTCAGTAATTGTCCTAATGCTGTTAAATTTGGAAACGTTATAGATTTAGCTTGCCCAGACTTGAAAATTTAAATTTGAAAACATGAATGATTTCAAAACATACGGTTTCCCTTCCTTGTGAGCTCAAAATGATGCAAAGATGGAAGTGTATGAACTGCAGTAGCTTTGGGAAGGACATGGCAATAAAGCAATTTATTGCACGCCGGTGTCTCCTGTGCTGCAATACTCAAGGGCTAACTTGTAGCGGATAAAAAAAGGAGGAAAAATTCTCAACGGAACACTCTGCAAACTAGTCGGACACAGAGTTTACCATTTTAGTGACAATTATGAATACACTAGCTAATGCCCGCAACTTCATCTGTGTGGATCGAGGTTTTTTGGTTCCCGCGGGAACTCTTTCATTTTTCGGAATAAAAAAGCCTATGTGCTATTCCAGACTATAATCTATCTATGTGCCAAATTTCAGCCAGATCCGTTCAGCCGTTGGGGCATGATTGAGTAACAAACATCCATACATCCATACATCCACACATCCACACATCCATACCCAGTGGCGTGCACAGGGCTTGAAGCTAGGGTAGGCATTAGCTAGTCAGAAAGCCTATTTACTGACTTTTATAATTAAATGAGCATAGACGTATATCCACTTGGGTAAGCTGTGCTTTTATGCCTCTATAAACTGCATTTATAATATTAGTAAGATAAATACTTAGCTGTTATCTACAGCGTATACAAAACCATGTGAGAATCAAAATACAGATATACTAAGTAAGATAACTGAAACAGAGGAGGCGAAGCCGCGAACAAAAACTACCCACAAAACGGTAATTCCCAGTAACATTATGTAAGTTCATCTTACCGAGTACATTATCATTCACAGCACTATCTCGAAAACCATGGCAATCAATATGTAATGGCCTGTTTACATTGTGCGAGCCAGTGCTGGCCTGCTCAGTAATTACTGTAGTGCAGCTACTTAAATCTGATCGCATACAAACACAGCGCAAAATTTGTGATACTGAGTGATATTTCCCATAATGCTATAAAATATTCAGCTTATCCACATACTTGCCCTGTTTTTGACTGAGCAAAGTTGGGTTTCCGAGTCTACTTAGGTGAATTTGCAATGTTCCATCCGTAATAACCGTGCGTTCATTGCTTTAAATAAATACAAATTGTTACTTGTAATCCATACTAATATTATAAATGCAAAAGTATGTCTGTCTCCCCTTCTGGCGACATTTCTTTAACATTTCGTATTAAATGGCTCATTTTAGTCCCTTGTTGAGCAATTTATTATTTATTAGTCCACAAAACTGACTGCAAACGTTTGAGATCAAATTTAAAGCAATCAATATAATAACAGTGCACAATCAACATATATTTGAAAATTTAGTAGATATGCATAAACACATTGATAAATTCAAGAAGAAATGTCAATACTAGAAATAAAAATAAACTTGCTTCTAGGCTTAGTAAAACTAGCAGTTCATTTGTTGGAAACAGTGTCCGCTTCTACAATAACCTCCCAGAAGACATGCTGAAGATGTTTCTGAATAAGTTCAAAGTTAATGTAAAACGTAAAACGTAATGTAAAACGTTAAAAAATCCTATTACCAAGTAAATGATTACTTAAATGACAAGGAAGCTTGACAATGATTTGGCTCTGTTAGTTCCTTAGTTAAGATGATTTGTGAAATGGTGATAATGAAAAAAAAACCCGACCAAGTTTGTTGTGGGCTCTTCTCAGGGCAGGGCGAGTTTGGATCCCTCGTAGCTTTAGTTTTAAGATACCGTTACTGATTATCAGCATTATATTTTATAATAAATAACTGGAAGTCAGTAAGTGTAGTATACCTAGCTAAATTGAATAAACATTATTTGAGTTTGAGTTAATCATGTGATGCGAGGTCTCAGGTCGGGGCAAGACCCTAATTCTTGAGACAGGTAGGGCGAGTTAATGATGACAGTAGCTTTACACTGCCAGACTAGCAGCTGGCTCTATGTAAACAAGCCATATAAGAATAAATGCATTATGCAACGAACCGCGGGTGGTTGTTCGTAAGCCAGTAACAAGCATTTGGGTGACTTTTTAATTTGTCATGATAAGATCACACGAGGCATGCATGGCACGCCCTTTTTTAATGTGATGACAATATATACCTACGTTACTATTGAATTATTTAGGTGGTTGGCTATTATGAAAAATAAAAAAAATACTTGATAATTGAGAACACGTTTTATTCCTCTCTTTACCAAAAGACTAAAAGGGAAGGGGACCCGGAAGCTATCATAATTCTTAAAAGACAAAACCATAGATACTATTTCCTGTCACAATTACCACATATAATCTTGTACTTATTAAATCTACTTTATCTTAAACAACTCTTATAAATATTTGTTGTCTTCATCACCCCCCCTCAACAAATATTTACCTATCAGCGCTTAACAATTAAATTAGAAAAACATTTATTATCGCTGATACAAATAAACATATTATATATCTTGACTATTTGTGACTGTACAGTTTACACTTTACTCTATCACTGTTCCGATTTTCATTGACAAATAAACATTAAGCATTGCTCAAACAAACTAAGTACAGAATAACTTATTACTTAATTACGCTAAAACAGTTTAAGTACCTAGTTAAAACAATATTCTTTTCTATTACGGTACTAACTAAAGCAGAAGCAGAGCAGTGTTATTATGTGCTAATTTATTTAAATTAAAATATTATTCTTAAATTTTTCAAACATTGTTTTACCCAATGGTTTAGTTAGGAGATCTGCAATATTATCTGAAGTACTTATATATTTCAATGAGATTAGTCCCTTATTTACTTGTTCAACAATGTATTTATATTTTATATCAATATGTTTTAATCTTTTGATATTTTCAGAATTATATGCTAATTTAATTACTGACTGATTGTCCTTATAGATAGTTATACTATTACACTCAATAGAAAACTTTTTCAACAGATTCTTTAACCAGTTCGCTTCCATAATACATAAACTTAATGCAATGTACTCAGATTCTGTTGAAGAGAGACTTATACACAATTGTTTCTTGCTATTCCACAAAATTACACATCCGAATAGTTTAAATATATAACCTGATGTAGATTTCCTATCTTGTATGTCACCAGCCCAGTCTGCATCAACATAGCCGTCTATTAATGTATTGTTACAGTTGTAAGTTAGAGAAAGTTGTAATGTACCTTTAATATACCTTAATATTCTTTTCAGACACTTATTTAACAACTGACTGGCGCAATGTTGAAACCTACTCAAGAAACTCACTGCGACACATATGTCTGGTCTTGTATCGCAAGCTGCATATAATAAAGAACCTATTATTTGTCTACATTTTGTTTCAATTTCACTACTTTCAGACCGTTCTCTTTGTAATATTTGAAAATTAAAGTTTTGATCTATTGGGGTAGAAACAGGATTGCAATTTAACATTTGGAATCTTTTTAATATAGAGAGTAAATATTTTTCTTGGTTAAGAGTAGTTATACCACCTTCCTGTTTAATGTTTATACCTAAGTAATTTGATGCCAATCCTAAATCTTTCATCTTAAATGTTTGGCATAATTGATCCCTAAAACTTTGTAATTCCTGCTGATCTGATCCAAAATATAGAATATCGTCCACATACAGCAATACATACATAAACTTACCTTTAATCTTTCTAAAGTATAAACATGAATCATTTTAGACCTTAAAAAACCCTGTTTTGTAATAAAGCTGTCAAACTTCTCATTCCAATATTTTGGAGCTTTCTTTAAGCCATATAGAGATTTGTTAAGTTTGCATATCTCTCCTGTATGTAATTTAATATACACTGTTTCCTTTATATCACCATGTAGAAAAGCACCTACTACATCCATCTGATAAACCGATTGTTTTAATTTGTTTGCCATGGCCATAAAAATCTTAAATGTTCCTAACTTAGCAACAGGTGAATACACATTTGAAATACCATCTTTTTGTTCAAATCCACGGGCAACTAATCTAGCTTTATACAATTTCCCTTCATCAGTATCCTTAACTTTGAAAACCCATTTGGTAGATATCACGTTTAGACCCTTAGGCATTTCACTCACCACTGTAAAAGTATTATTCACTTTTAATGTGTCCATTTCTCTCTGAATAGCTTCTTTCCATTTATCTTTATCATCCCTTGTCATAGCTTCTTCATATGTTAATGGTTCATTATATAATGACACGAGACCTGTTTCATATTCATCAAGCCACTGTGGCTTAACCTTCTTCCTTGATGGCCTACTAACTTCTTGTTCCTTCTGGATATTTTCTTCTATTTCTGGACCACTCGAACTCTGAGAACATCCTGATTCGTCCAAATACTCTGGATCATTTAGAGAACATTCTGCTTCCCTCTGTAATGTATCATCTTGATTTTCTTGTTGTTCCATAGTTAAATCATGCATGGTCGACGTATCCTCTTCATAAAAGCTGTGAAATTCATCATCTTGCCTTGTTTCATTTTCTTCTTCTAGATACTCTACGGGCCATTCGTTTTCTTCTAACATACTATGTTCTTTTGAAATATTTTCCACTTTGTTTAATAAATACAACTTCTCTTTTAATTAAAACATCATTTTTATTTGGAAAGTAAATCCTATAACCCTTGGTGTTTTCACCATAACCTACAAAGTAACCAACCTCAGATTTTGAATCCCATTTGAGACGCTTTTGGTCTGGAACATGTACAGAAACCTTTGAACCGAATACTTTTAATTGCTTTATGTCAAATATATCTTTATTTAACCATAATTCATATGGTGTTACTTCTTTGACCCTACTCTTACTAGTTCTATTCAAGACATCGACAGCTGTATTTACAGCCTCAGCCCACAAACTTTTGTCTAAATTTGAGCTTAGCAACATAGTTCTAGCAGCTTCTGTTACAGTCCTAATTTCTCTCTCCGCACATCCGTTTTGTTCTGGAGTATAGGAACAACTTGTTTGATGTATAATACCCATACTATCCAAAATGGATTGCATCTTTAAGTTGACAAATTCTTTACCATTGTCGGATCTGATTATTTTTACTTTATGACCTAAGTTATTTGTTGTATATTGTAGAAATGTTTGAACATATTTTACAGTTTCTGATTTATTAACTGAGAAATGAACCGTCCTAAAACGAGAGTAATCATCTTTAATTAACAGATATAGTAATGTGCACCACCTAATGAACTAACTTCCATGGGTCCGCACAAATCCATATGTAAAATTTCTCCAGGTTGTTGACCTCTAACCTCACTCAAAGGAAATGAGTGTTTATGTAACTTACCTTTTAAACAATCTTCACATGTAGACTCCTCAATACTAGGTGATACCTTAATATTGCATCTTTTTAGAATATTTTTAACCTGTTCAATATCTTGGTGGCCCATTTTACCATGCCACTCTAACAAATTATCGCTCACTTTACCTACACATGCAATATCACTATTCTTATATCTAAATTCCATTATATATAACTTATCTTTCCTATAAGCTATTGCACTTGTTTTCTGTTTATTATTATTTTTCCTGAAAATACAATTGTCTTTATTCATTTGTAACACATAACCCCTATCTGTAGCCGAGCTGACAGAGAATAAATTTAACTTCATGCCTGGCACATATAAAGCACCATTTAAGCTTGTTTCTATCCATTCAGAACCATTATATGCCTCTAAATATATATCACCTTTACCCATTGCATGAATGACTGTACCGTCTCCTATTATTATTTGTTTAGGCAATGAAAAACTTTCATAATTCGTAAAACACTTAATATTATGGCACATATGCTCTGAAGCGCCACTATCCATGATCCACAAATCCCTACTTTGACATTATTTTTAAACCAACATTCACTTATATTATGATTTGACCGTTTACAATAATTACAGAGCTTATTTTTCTTATATGTAGATTGACCTTTACAACACTCACTTTTATAATGACCTTCAACACCACACTTAAAACACTTTCTTCCTTTCTTCACTGCTTTAAACGCCTCCGAGGACAAACTCGTACTATCCTTCATGCGCAACTCCTCTATCAAAAGCCTAGAGGATAATTCTTCATACGTTTGCCTATCTACAGGAACGGACTCCCAGGCAGAGACAAAGTGCTTGTAAGGTGCTGGCAGTGATGATGTTATTTTCGTGACTGCCATGCTCGATGGGATCTTAACACCTAGTGACTCTAAGGTAGCTAAGTTCTCCTCTAAACGCCCCAAAAAGTTTGCTACTGTGTCCTTTTCAGTGAATTTTAAATTATAAAACTTTTCTTGAGCAATATGGACTGAGAGATTCCCTTTTTGTTCAAACACAGTGTGCAACCTGTCCCAAATTTGTTTTGCATTTGTACAACTAAGTACTTGTGATATTGTTTTTTCCGCTAACCTGCCAACAGTAATGCGCCTTTGCATCTATGTCTGCCCACGCTGCAAACTCTTCTTTGGCCTCTTCCGGCCTCGGACTGGAACCGTCCACGATGCCTAAGACACCTGCCGCCCTAAGAAGAACCTTGACCCGGAACTTCCACGCCGCCCATTGTGCTGGGTCACGAAGTTTAATGTCGTTGATGGCGTTAATGTTAATTGCTTCCATTTTGAGCACGCTTGACCACGCGCCACGTGTCTCTTCTTTGATGCTTTATCACACCGTATTTTTCGATAATAGGCAACCAAATATTTTCAATGGGGGATGAGCGTGTACTGGGCCCAGTAACCTATTGAATTATTTAGGTGGTTGGCTATTATGAAAAATAAAAAAAAATACTTGATAATTGAGAACACGTTTTATTCCTCTCTTTACCAAAAGACTAAAAGGGAAGGGGACCCGGAAGCTATCATAATTCTTAAAAGACAAAACTATAGATACTATTTCCTGTCACAATTACCACAGATAATCTTGTACTTATTAAATCTACTATATCATAAACAACTCTTAAAAATATTTGTTGTTTTCATCAGTTACATATTAAATTAAACGAATATAAAGTATATTATAATATACTTGCTTATCAATTACACTGCACTAAGTCTTGGACATTATTAATGAATAAGAACATAATTAAATTAATAATAAAATAACCTTTCTCGCGCGAGCGTTGTGAAAGCAAGACGTGTTTCAGTGTCTCCGACAATTTATTATTTTAAGAGTGAAGCTAAAAGCATTATTCCGAATAATTAATGTGTAAAATCTTAAAGTTACATAGTGAAGCTCTCAAAATGAACAATAACTAGGGTTTTCAGTATGTTTTTGGCGCAAACAAAAGTGATTGAAATACTGTGTTATCACATAATTGGTTACTTGGCTATTCAGTCTTAAAAATAAATTTCATGCCTACCCGCTTTACAAAAAAAAATTGTGTGTTTATTACGTTCAACATTTTCACTAAGACTAGTAAGAACGTCGTGGCGTACCGGTCAACTCTTCAACTTCGCTTGCGAGACACCGGATTCAAACCTCAAGTCAAGAAAGATTTTTCTATTTTTTAAATTGAATGTGCAGTTCAACTAAGCACCATAGAGCTAGAATTATTAAATTAATAAAAAAAAAGTGAATTTAAGCTAAAAAAAAAAAGAAAAAAAAGTCAATAGAAAATGTCAAAGGTTCAGATGAACTGTTGTAATAAATCGAAAGAAGATGAGGACTTTTTGAGTTGCGCAAAATGCAAGTACGGTTATCATCGCGCATGTTTACTGTCTACCGGGCAGTCTGGCATAAACATAGATTCGATATACCCTGACGATTGGGTATGCCCATCATGCGCGCCAAGAAGGCAAAAAGGCAATAACGAGAACACACCCGTTCGGAAGGATTTGATATTAAGCAGCGATCACAATGCTATGAAAAGATCTAACAAAAGAATTGCTGTATCATCGCCAGAACTAGCAAGCTCGAGTCAACAGGACGATTTACGGGAAATAGTAGGTGAAATTGTTAGGGCCGAAATGAAGGAAATGCTTGCGCAGATAACTTCATCCATCGTACTGAATAGTGAATTAAAAGTATTGAAGGATGAAATCGCCGACATGAAGAACTCAATAGATTTTATTAACAATCAGTATGACGACTTTATGAAGGTCCACCGTGCAAACGAAACTGTACTGAAGGATCTTAAGGCGCACAATACTAAAGTGGAGTCGACAATAGAGGTTCTAAACTCACGTATAAATGACCTTGAGCAACGTTCAAGATACAACAATCTCGAATTGCAATGCGTTCCTGAAAGAAAAAATGAAAACCTAGTAAAAATTGTGGAGCAGCTATGCAGTGTCATTGGGGTAGATATAAGCACTGACAAAATTATGAACATAACTAGAGTTGCCAAAGTCAACCGTCAGAGCACACGACCAAGATCCATTATTGTTCAGTTCAATTCCTCATTAACCAGGGATAGTGTGTTGGCCACGGTAATAAAGCACAATAAAAGCAATCCAAGGGAGAAATTAAATACTTCGCATATTGGAGTGGGAGTTTATGGAGAAAAAAAGCCTATGTTTGTTTTGGAACTCCTGTCACCTGATAACAAGGCTCTACACGCTGCGACGAGACAAAAAGCTAAAGAATTAGGCTATAAATATGTCTGGATGCGAAATGGTCGTATACTGATACGCAAGAACGACAGTTCCGATTATAAAATAGTTAAAAATAAGGACTTTTTGAGTAGGTTAAGTTAGAGTGTAAGGTCATGGAAATGTACTGGTTATAATAGTTGAAATTCGCGTCGATTGATATCTTTTACCCGAATGCTCGTGGTTTAAGAACTAAAACGCAAGATGTTTACCGTAACGTAGTAGTCAATGATTATGACATCATCATTCTTACCGAAACATGGTTAAATAGCACAATTTCAAGTAATGAACTATTTGATCGTCGCTACAATGTATACAGAAGAGATAGGTATACCTCTAAACTTAGTACAAAGACGGATGGTGGGGGAGTATTAATTGCTGTGAAGAATAATATCACTTCCAATAGAGTTAGTAAGTGGGAAAGCGATTGTGAAGATTTGTGGGTGGTGCTTGATGTACCCCACTTTAGCAGTTTTCGTCACGTAGCATTGTGCGGTGTCTATCTGCCGCCACCTGTAAATAAGAATTCGTTAAATATTTTTTTGAAAAACTGTAATAGGGTTTCGGAACTACACAATGATATGTTAACTTGTATGGTTGGTGACTTTAATTTAAGCACTATTACCTGGAATGTACCTGTAAACCCTACTGGTAGTAACACTGTTCCAGCAGCTCAACTTTTACTGGACTTTATCACTGAAAATGGACTACAGCAATGTAACAGCGTTCTTAACAATAGGCAAAAGATACTTGACCTAGTCCTCGTAGACTTACCTGCATGTTCCGTTAGTTATTCTTATAATCCTATCAGCAATATTCACCCACTGCACCCGCCCCTTGAAATTAATATACCTAACGTTAAATGGGACAGACTTACAACTAATACATCACAGGTGCGATTTAACTTTAATAAGGCTGATTATAACGCTATTAATGAACACTTAAATGAAACTGATTGGAAAAAATTGTTAGACTTAGATGATGTAAACGAAATGGTCAAAGTTTTTTACACGGTATTGCAGACTGTAATCGAAAATTATGTTCCCCCTAAAAAAATCTAAAAGTAACAGGTTCCCTACATGGATAAATCGAAAGGTTGCAAAAAGGATCAAAGAAAAACAAAAAATGTTAAAACGATTTATAAAATATAACAATCCATTGGATGAAATAGAGTTAAGAATTTTGAGTGATCGATGTGATAAAATTACGCGCGATGCCTACTACAATTATAACGACGACTTGGAGAAGCAAATTCACAAAAATCCGAAAGCTTTTTGGACGTTCCTGAAAAGTAAACGAAAAAATACTTACTCTTACCTAGCTGCTATGAGTAATGGAGCTGTGTCTTCAACTAGTGGATCTGATATCTGTAATATGTTCTCAAATCATTTTGCTTCGGTATACGATGACGCTCAAAGCTACTGTAATTTAGATACATCCTCTTATTTACGAAAAATTCTCAACTTAGGTAATAGCGAAAACTTTGCTACAATATATATAAGTCGGAATGATATCCTTAAAAAGCTTAAAGGCCTAGATATTACGAAAGGTGCGGGACCAGACAATACACCACCGGCATTCATAAAACGATGTGCTCTTGGTTTAACATTGCCTTTATATCAAATTTTTAAAGCCTCCTTATGCTCTGGTACCTTTCCAACTTTATGGAAACAAGCAAAAGCCTATATACAAAACCGACGATGAAAAGGATATTCGCAATTATAGACCTATATCGATCCTCTCGGTTTTCGCCAAAGTCCTTGAATCCTTAGTATGTCCATTAATACAATTTCACTTCAAGAAGTTCGTCACTGAACATCAACATGGACTTCTTCCAGGTAGGTCCACTACTACTAACTTGGTTAGTTTCACTTCTTCGTTATCCAATGCTATTGACTCACAAAAGCAGGTGGATACCATTTATACCGATTTCAAGAAGGCTTTCGATAAAGTTCCTCACGGTATTCTGGTCGAAAAATTATCGTTTTATGGTTTCTCAGGTCCAGTGTTGCAGTGGCTTACATCGTACTTGCATGGACGTTCTTTTTATGTAGTAGTAAATGGTTTTAGCTCTACAATAAATATGATTACGTCAGGTATCCCTCAGGGATCGCATCTTGGCCCAATCTTATTCAAGATATATATTAACGACATTATATTTTGCTTTGAAAACTCCACACCTTACTTGTATGCAGATGATCTAAAATTCATGAGAATAAGGACATGACCAGTAATTGCCCTCCGATTCGGGACAATGCACAGGATTTCCGTTTTTACAGTAAGGTTTAAAAATTCAAAACGAAATTATTATGGATTTGTTATTCCAAATAAGGTCAGGGTTCATATGACAAAAAAAAACAGTACGTTTATTGTTTAAATCTTGAGCGTCCGCTTTCCTCTTTAAGCACTACTCCATTTTGACGTTCCATTATTTCCATGCCTAATAATAATCTTGTAACCCTACATGAATACCATTTAAGTACCTTAGACATTATATTATGAATGATTTATTTTTGATCAATTAAATAGTAATGTAAAGGAAATGTATGTTTTGTTTATAATTATTTTTATTTTTTGACAAGTCTCAAACTAATAGATCGAACAAAGCATTTTGAAATACTGCGTTTAAAGGAACGCCCTTTCACATTGCATATGCTGCCATCTGTGGTCGAATAGTTGAACTTGTTAACCAAAATATTTTCTAGACTCACCACAGTAACTAGCGCCATCTAGTGTGGGAAAGCAGTTTTTGGTGAAACTTTTTTTATTTATTTTCTCAGTTTTCAGAGCCTTCAGACTCCTGAAACTTTTTTATTTGAAAACTTTAAAATATAACAATTACAATAATAAAGAAATAATACTTGAAAATATTTTTTTAGACTCGCTCAACACAATAAATAGCGCCATCTAGTGTGGGAAAGCAGTCTTTTGGTGAAACTTTTTTTGTTCATTTTCGCAGTTTTCCGAGCCTTCAGACTCCTGAAACTTTTTTATCTGAAAACAGTGAAATATTACAATTACAATAATAAAGAAATCATTGCTGAACATTGATTTTTGACACCTAGGCAAGCTGCGATAGTTCCACCGGTCAAGTCCTTTGTTCCCCGGATGATTCAACTCTACTGCAGAGCGACCTTAACAGATTAATAACCTGGTGTGAATATAATGGCATGCAACTTAACATCAATAAATGTCTGCATATTAAATTCACTCGAAAAATTAATATCATACAAACACAATATAGTTTGAGTGGTAATACTCTCAGGGAAGTTGAGCTTATACGAGACTTGGGTGTTACACTAGATAAAAAACTAACTTATCTTGACCACATAGAAAATGTAATAAACAAAGCTTCAAAATTGTTGGGATTTATTATGCGACAAGTTCGAACTTTTAAAGAACCGAAGACTAAAATCATACTTTACAATAGCCTTGTCCGCAGTCATTTAGAATATCGTAGTGTTGTTTGGCGTCCACATTACGCAGCCCACTATTTAAGGCTGGAGCGTATCCAGAAAAGATTTATGTGGCACCTATCATACACAGCGAAGATCCACAAAACAGTAGTCTCCTATAAAAAAAGACTAAATTATTTTAACATAATGACTCTAGACCAAAGAAGAGATTTATTAGATTTAATATTTTCATATAAATTACTAAGAAATAAATTAGACTGCCCCAACTTACTCAATAAAATAAATTTCAGAGCACCAAACAGATATCCCCGTCATGCTATTACTCCTTTTGTACCTCCATACGCCCGAACAGTCTTTGGCGCCAACTCCATCTTCCCTCGGTTATGTAAATTATGTAACAAATTTAGTCAGTCACTCGATATCGACATAAATCCACCTGGCATGTTTCGCAAACTAGTCACTAACAACTTAATCACCCAATCACGCTGATTGTGTTAAGAAACATTCTTCTTTGTACAACCTACTTATTAATTATATAGAAATAACTTCTTTTAATTTTTTTTTTCATTGTTTATTGTTTTGGTCAATCTTAGTAGATTGGCACTTGTGAAATTAAATATTAATATTTGATACAAAACTTAAATTAGCCTAGGTTTAACTAATTGTAGTTTTAAATAATCTATTTTACTTTTAATTAATTTCTGTTTGAGTTCTCTTCAACTCGTTTTTGGCTCTTTCTATTGTATCAATTTTTATATAAATTAATTTATATTTAACCATGTTATGTATGAGATACTTATATGCATGTAGTGTTTGCTTTCATATGATTTTACATACATTGGCATTTATCGATGAATTTATGTAACTTATGATTATCCTTTGTAAAAATGGCTAGCGAACCTTATGAATAAAATAAAATAAAATAAATAAATACACCTTTTAGTATGACGCTGAGTAGGTAAGGGTCGTCCCATACGATTTCAAGTGATAGCTGAGAGCCGCTGGAAGCAAGTGGCATAATTATAATAATTATGCACTACACTCCCTAAGTACACTTATCTAAATTCCTCCAATCACAGCAATTGAGACTGTAACTATAATTGACGACCTCCCTGGCGCAGTGATGAGCGACGTGGTCTTATAAGCAGGAGGTCCCGGGTTCGATCCCAGCAGGATCAGTACGGGAATTTATTATTTCTGAATTTTCTCTGGTCTGGCCTGGTGGGAGGCTTCGGCCGTGGCTACTGACAAAGACGTGCCGCCAAACGATCTAGCGTTCCGGTACGATTCCGTGTAGAAACCCATCAGGCTTATCGGTTTACTGCCTAACTGCCATACCCCTAACAGGTTAGCCCGTCATCATCTTATGCATCATCACTTACCATCAGGTGAGATCGCAGTCAAGAGCTAACTTGTAGTGGATAAAAAACAGTCCCAGGCTTTTGATTGCATTTTAATCACAACCTGTACACGCGTCCCATCAACTATGTAAACGAATATATCGGTCACATTTAAACTTAATCGCTGGAAATAAACACCTATTAAAAGATTGCGTAAAAACTTGTGCATGTTTATGTACTCACAATATCCATACTAATATTATAAATGCGACAGTGTCTGTGTGTCTGCAGCATCTGTTCAACCGATTTTGATGAAATTGTACAGGGATAGGTTGTATCCCGGGGAAAGACATAGGCTACTTTTTATTACGGAAAATTTAAGAGTTCCTGCGGGAATTAAAAATGTTTATCCACGCGAATCCTTCCCCGGGATGCAACCTTTTCAACAAAAGATAAAGAATATTCAGCACTAACTAAAAATATAATCATATACAGGTACTCCGTCTTTCTTCATCTATACTGGAGGAGGAGAGATAGTAATTAGAAGTAATTTTGTCTCGTAGGATTTTTCCAACCATTTTATCCCCGCCTTTTATCTTACCAAAAAGAATAGTAAGTAATTTTATGACTGCTCTCAATCATAAGTCTATTTACAAAATTAGTCCAGTGGACCTTAATTTATAAGCAGGTAGGAATAGCCTTTTATTAAAATAATATCAAATTCATCCCCTGTCGTGTTCAGATTATAATATCCTCATTTATCGGCATATTTATGGCCGTTTAAAAAAGCTACATCACTATTGACAACAAAGATGTATATTAATGCTAAATAATTTACAGATGGGACAATATCCCATAAGCTATGCACGATAAAAAACGATATGCTAACGCCTAACGGTAGTTATTATTATTGTTACTCGTAAACTAGATGAGTTAACTAATGTTTAAGTTATTTTAAATAATAATCACCCGCACCATCAGCATCGCTAAAACTTCTGAAAAAATTGGTACTTATGTTATTATTATGTATATTCATACCTTATTTATTCTAAGTATACATCTGTAATTGTGTGCCTTGATTTTTCCTATAATAAGGGTTTATACCGTAGAACCTCGCACGGTGCGAGTCGCACCACAGTTTATACATTATATTGTATGCAAAAGAAAGGCCACGAATACCAGGAGACAGGTGGTGGCAAGTAAAATTTGTTCCTAACTTTAGCAAAAATTGAAATCAAAAGGTTTTTCCGAACGCCATTTATCCGTGTGTTTTAAAAAAGATCCTTTAGGGAAAGCTCAGATTTGTTGGAGTGAACTCTGTTACTCTCTACATCTTTAACCGTATTCATGTAAAAATAAGTCGATTTGCTTCTCCGTAGCAGCCATCGATGTATTTTAGCGTGATTGAAGGGCAATAACAATAAACCAACGCATTTATCATTAATTATGTTGGTAGTTATTGTATTTGCGACTCTACATTTTACTTTTCATAAATCTCTCTGACTGAAAAGAGCAAAACATCGACAAGCAATAAGGCCAGGCAGGTTTAAAGTGTAATTTTCATATAATTATTATCAAACAGTTCCATTTGTCCAGTTTTGTAGTTTGTAAGATGTAATTAAAATAATTGGTTATTGTTAAAATGTATTGGTACATTTTTATTGATGGTGTCAATGAGATGTCAATGAAAAAATTTTGCTCGCTTCAAAATTTTTATTTATAAATATTGGGCTCGGTATTTTGGATTATTATTGGCATCAAATTGGCGCTTATTCGCGAAATACCCCGTGGTATTATTTTCATTGTGTTTTGAAATGGGATATTAACAGTAGTTTTTGTTTCAGAGCGAGGCGTTGCCACGCGGTGTCGCGGTTTCCCCTGAGCCAGGGGCCTCAGCGGGCAGTCGCCTGCTCTGCAGGCCTCCTGGTTGCCGTTGCCGGGGCTTCGCGCGCTTATAGACGCTATTGTGTAGTGTTTTAGTTTTTTTTTTTTTCTTTCTTTTGTTGTGTTGTGAAGTATGATCCCTAGTGCTTCTCAAGTTGAGTACATAGAATGCCCACACTGTAGCGATGGCAGGCTGTTTAAAGGTCGTAAAGGCCTTAATATACATATCGCACGATGTCACGGACCACCAGCAAGGCCTTTAACTTGCCCAAATTTCATGTGCGATCAAACGCAAACAGGAAGTCAAAACCAGGTAACCTTCGAAATGTTATTATCCAAGTATAGTCAAAATATTCCTTTAATAAAACGCATTCCGCGAGGGGCGAGGATATCATTGGCTAGATCCTTATCACATACAATCCAAAATGTCTTATCAAATTCACTTTTGGCTTGGCAAAATCTTTTTTTGTTTTCATATAAACATTTTTCAGTAGATAAATCAGAAAGCGGGTCGTTATGTTCAAAATTGAAAAAAAATTGTTCGGTTGATCGCGTTTTCCAAATTCCTGACTGCTCATTTCGAACACAAAATTACAATTTGAAAAAAATTGTGGAAAACAAGGTTATGGATGGGGATCTTAAAAACGCAGCCCGCATTTTGTTTTCTAATGATACGCTGGCTCCATTTAATGATGAAACGCTAGAAGCCTTACGTGACAAGCATCCTTTACCAAATCCCGACTCTTTACTTCCAAACCCACCTTCAAACGTTTCATTTTTACAGATAAAGGATGAAGAAACTTACGCTGCGATAATGTCATTCTCCAGTGGCTCTGCTGGTGGCATGGACGGCATAACACCACAACATCTAAAGGATCTTGTGGGTGTTACTGCTGGGGACGCCGGCAAGGCGCTTCTGAGCGACATTACCAGACTTTGTAATTTTATGTTATCTGGCGAGGTAAATTCATCCTTTTTGCCATTCCTTTACGGCGCGAGGCTCTGTGCTTTTAATAAAAAGGACGGTGGGATCCGGCCCATCGCTGTTGGCTGCACTTTTCGCCGTTTGGCATCAAAATTAGCGTGTAGACACATAGTTTCGACCCTAAAGGATAAATTCCAACCCATTCAAGTTGGATTTGGCAGTAAAGGTGGTTGTGAGGCAGCGGTGCATTCGGCTCGTACTTTCTTATCGAATGGCGAGGTTGAGGTACTGCTGAAAGTAGACGTAAAGAATGCTTTTAATTCATTGGACAGGGCAACTCTGCTTAACGAAGTTTCAACACAGCTTCCCGAAATTTACCCGTATGTTTGGCAATGTTACAGCTCTGCTTCTAAATTATTTTTTGGAGATGGCGATATTAAGTCCTCTGTAGGTGTTCAGCAAGGGGATCCTTTAGGTCCAGCCCTGTTCAGCTTAGGGATCCACAACCATATCTCAAATTTAACATCAAAATTTAACATATGGTATCTTGACGATGGAACCATTGGAGGCAACGTGGATGACGTTCTTAAAGATCTTAACAATGTTAAGCAGCAATTTGGCAAAATTGGTTTAGAACTAAATTTTTCCAAATGTGAACTGTTTTTCACAGAAAAGCTATCGCAAGATAGAATATCATCGGCCTCCGAATTATTTAATGAAATTGCCCCTAATATTAAGATTCTTGATAAACATTCACTTTGTCTTCTTGGTGCTCCTCTTTTTAACGAAGCCATACAACCAATCTTGGACAAAAAAGTCAGAACATTTTCGGCACATTCTGACAAATTGGGCGCTCTAAATTCTCACATTGCATTTTCGATCCTAAAATATTGCCTTTTTGTACCTAAATTAATTTATATTCTCCGTGCGAGCCCAATTTGGAAATTTCCTGGACTACTCGATATCATGGATGCCACCTTAAGAGATACGCTAGAAAAAATTCTAAATTTATCTTTTGATGATCAGTCTTGGAATCAAGCTACTTTACCGGTCAAGTATGGTGGCATCGGCGTGAGAAAAATTTCCAGTGTTGCTCTTCCGGCTTTTCTGTCCTCTGTGCATAGTATAAAAGAGCTTAGTTCTCAGATTCTTAATTCTAATTCAGTTTCACTGACCTATGCCACAGAGGCCTTAGAGAGTTGGAAGGTCAGGTGTCCCAATGACGATATCCCGAAGGAATGTTTCACACAAAAACTTTGGGATGTGCCGTTGGTTCGGCTGACACATACAAATTTGGTTCAAAATCTTACAAGTGAAAGAGATCGAGCAAGGCTTCTAGCCTTATCTGAAAAAGAATCCGGGTATTGGCTTCATGCCTTGCCATCGAAAAATCTCGGCACTCTTTTAGATAATGAAAGTTTTCGTGTGGCTCTAGGTCTCAGATTGGGAACACCCCTGTGCTTCGAGCACAGATGTCCGTGTGGAAAAGAGGTCGATAAATTTGGAATTCACGGACTCTCTTGCCAAAGGAGCGCTGGTAGGCTTTTTCGGCATGGCTCTCTCAATGATACGATCAAAAGGGCTCTTGCCACCATAGATATTCCTGCGCTCATTGAGCCGGCAGGGATTAGTCGGGATGATGGCAAGAGACCTGATGGATTGACGCTGGTTCCCTGGGAACGGGGACGGGCGCTAATGTGGGACGCAACATGCGTAGACACATTGGCCCCGTGTCATATCAGGGAGACAGCATCAAGGCCGGGAGCCGCAGCAGAAAAGGCTGAAACCGGCAAGCGGCGGAAGTATGCCTCTCTCATAGAGAGTTACATATTTGTTCCGTTTGCCGTGGAGACCCTTGGGCCGTGGAGTCTTAGTGCCAAAAATTTTTTGCGAGATATTTCACCGCGGTTAATTGCCTCATCTGGTGACAGAAGGGCTGGCTCATTTTTTGCGCAAAGGATCAGCCTGGCTGTCCAGCGCGGAAATGCAGCCAGCATTCTTGCCACCATTCCACGTGGGCATGATTTATATAGTAATTAGGTTAGGCTAGCTACCATTAAGTTCTATTGTATTATTTTCAACATTTATATAGAACAAGACGCGACATCGTCCGCATGGATTGATGTTTTTTGATTCCAGCGGGAAGTCTTCAATTTACCGGGATAAAATGTAGCCTCCTTCCCCGGGATGTACCATCTCTGAACCAAATTTCATCAAAATTGGTGGAGTAGTTGGGCCGTGAAAGCGTAGCAGAGAGTATTTACAATATTAGTATGGAAGTATGGACATGGATGGATTTAAGAGATGGCACGAGAGCTACGAACTCCTACGACTCATCATGATGGAAAATATTGCCGGTTTTTGGTCTTAAAATTTAAATTATTGTTTAATTATCATATTTATAATTATTATTTATTAAAAAAAAACACGTGTGACGTCGTGGCACACCAGATAGGAATGAATGAGTACATACATATTAATTTCAAGTTCTAGTCGAGGTAAACAGAAAATAATTATTCAGGTATAAATTTTTTATTATGATTTTTTATCGATAAAGATCAAAAACTACTTGACAAAATTATCTTAACACTTTTATTTTATTCACAATGATTCATAAAAATATATATAATAATAATTAGACACTGTATAGCGAACATACATAAACTATACATAAAAAATTGGCAGTCATAGAGACTGCCGATAGAAGTGAAAACGAATATTTAATTTTTTTCTTTTTTTTTAATAAAAAAAATATTAAAATATTAACAATAATGCATTAAAGTTAAATTCGAATTTAACTTTTTAAGTTTAATTTCGAATGTAGTATATTTATATTTAAGACCTTTTGTCTTCTTAACAACGCGAGCATGGTTTCACTTCAACTTTTTTGCATCTTACCTACGCATTTTCGTTACGGCTGTTTTTTGCCGGCTAGGGTACCCCTCCGCATCGTCCTTTATGGAACTATTGTTCCAAAAAATAATTAAAAATCTACGCGGGTGGCAACAACTTACATAGTAAAACTAATACAGCCGCAAATTTATAATTTTCATAAAATGTTGTATCATGCTATAACATTTCCTTATTAGCAACTAGTAGCGAAGTACGAGTAATTTAATGATTGTGTAAAGTGCAAAGTTACAAACAGCGGCCGCTCACAATCAGCTCGTAAAATTTAATGACATTCCTCCGATCGATTCTCAACGTAAGAAGCGTAATTTTGTGATTTCTGCGATCGCCGCCTTAATTTTGAGGTGTGGTTTTACTAAAACGGTAAATTCTTTTAGTACATCCAAGGAAGAGTGAAAATTTAATGACATTCCTCCGATCGATTCTTTAGCGACGACTTCGATCGCCGCCTTATATTTTGAGGTGTAGTTTTACTTAAATGTCAACTTCTATTGAGTACACTCAAGGCAAGGGCATTTTCTAGACAATTGCGCTTTCACCTAGACCTCATCATTGTTTGAAATATAATATTTTTAAATATTGAATTTTATACTTTTCTTCGAAAATAGCTCTTTCCGTTTTTAATATTTTTGAAACAATTTGCCGCCGACGAACCGATATGGTTAGCGGAACGTGGCCTTAAATAAATTGTCCCGTAATTATTTTAAACGGTTTAACTTAATATATATGGCACAAAGGATGGATGTGTAGCTATTATTTTTATCGTTAGTGTAACTCGAAATATATACCTCACTAGCGGACCCGACAGACGTTGTCCTCCATGATATATATTGTGCCGTTTTTCTGGATGATATCGTCTGCAGCGCCATCTGCCGGGCCGATTTGTGAATCTAAACCATACACGGCGCCATCAAAACGCAAAAAAAAATCATTCAAATTGGTCCAGCCGTTTAGGAGGAGTTCAGTGGCATACACACGTACAGTAGAATTATATATATAAAGAAGATAAGGTAATGACGCTTGACTTGCGTAAGGTGTAATATTCAATTTCGTAATTTAAATGTAAATACTTGTACATAAAGTACCTTATTGCTAGTCTTCTTTGACAACGGACCCATTTGACCTTAATATAAGATTATTATTTATTATGTACATGTGATTCGACATATTATATAAGATAGGGACCAAAACTTTTTGACATCCCTGGCGCAGTGTTGAGCGCTGTTGTCTTACAGAATGAGGTCCCAGGTTCGATCCCCGGCAGGTTCAACTTGTCAATTTATAATTTTTGAATTTCCTCTGCTCTGGCCGGGAGGCTTCGGCCGTGGCTGATTACCACCCTACAGGCAACCGATTCAGCGTTCGGGTTAACCCGATTAACAGGTTAGCCCGCTACCATCTTGGACTGCATCATCACTTACTACCAGGTGAGATTCATCCAAGAGCTAACTTGAAATGGTTAAAAAAAACTAAACTAATAAACAAGTGTAACAAAATAAAGTAAAACTCGTTCCATTAGTTTTATTGTAATTCCTTAGGTATACCCAGTAGTAATGAGAATCAGTTCCACTATCAGCGTTCGATATCTCAGAGCGCCGCAGTAGCGTGCATAGAATCTTTAGGTTGCGGTCGTTATACTAAAGCTAAGCGATTTCTAATAAATACAGTTTGCATTAGTTACAATAAGTATAAAACCTTATAATCAGAACGTCTAATGGGGGCTACCGCGCTTAAATTCGCCGCTAGAGATGCTACTGTAGAGTGAGGTCTCCGAAATGTCAAATAGGTATTATCACTGGGCCTTTATCGCGGGTCTAATTGTTTCATTAATGTATTTAGCAATATCGGATTAATTGATGAAGATGTTAGATACGTGTCAATGAATGTCAGTGCTCTGCGCTTTGAAAGCGGAGCTAAGAAAAAAAAGTGCAAAATTTAGCGGGTTGAAAGAAGAAGAATTCAGAAGTTACAGAAGTACATTATGTCCCTGGTACCTGTGTGCTTACTATTTAAAAACGTATTTTTTTTCAAAAGTATGCTTGTTTACCGAATTCACACCTATAATAAGGACCTTACTCGCCAGTGGCGCCAACTAGTGAGCATAAAAAGGGTAGCCTTCATTATGCGTTTACTTCAACTGATATTATAGGTACAACTTTGTTGGATAGTCCCTGATCACGCCGTGACAGTGCAATTTTTTGTGAAGGCATAGTTGAGAACCTGGAAAGTGACAAAGGTTTTATTACGGAAAAGCAAAGTTGCTGCGGGACTTTTCAAACCTAAATCCACAAAGGAGAAAGCGAGGTCATTATCTAGTTAATAATAAAAGTAGTATATTAGTGAATCTCATCCTTCGCTTCATAGCCACAGTACTCATGGAAAAGCAGCCTACATACCAATTCTGGGTGGCTTCGAAACAAGTTAGGCAAACCCCACATTACTCGTCATCATAAAGTTAAATTGCATTTCAACATGCGAGATAGGTAACAACGCAACAAATAATAACTGTATTAATGCCACGTTTAGCATTTTATGATCATCGATGTAAAATTATTACTTTACGTAACCATCATGGGATACTGACAATAATTATTTATGGCCGTTTTATTGCACTATTCAGTATTTACTGTAGTGTTTTAATATAGCATTTAACTTACTTATATATTATAACGTCTGTGTCTTCGTAGCTCGGAATTTATTTGAGCGATAAAATCTGAAAAGCAAATCTCTAGACTAGCATGTAGAAGCATCTGAAGGATGGTCAAATATCTCGGCAGATGTGGATTGGAAACTGCGTCTTGGCAAACCTAGCGATAGTACCCTCCCCAGTACCAGAGATACCAGAAGGTAGCTGGATTCGATTGAATGTGAAAAACTGAGGATTGAAAACAATAAGTAGCGCCTATTTTATAGAAGCCCATATCAAACAGTGGGTACATAGTTTGGAATTGAAGTTATTAATTTCCTTTGCTTATCGCTGACTGTACAACCGTGTCTTACAAAGGTTGGTATGAAGGTATCGCAGAAACGTAGCAGAAGCCATTTTAGTTTAGTTAAGCACTACGCTCCAATCATAGTATTGTTCTCAGGAACGCAATACTTAATGAATAAACTATAAAATAGCTCAGTTTTTAGTTTTTGTCTCTAAGTAGGTACTAGGTATTACAGTTAGCGTAAATAAAATATTCGTCTCTCAGCTGAGGCGCGAGTGCTTGTTTGCTCTCAAACAAACTGTCGAAGTCAACGTTCATACTACGCGCGAAAATAATATTATGCTATTGCGACGACTATTACTGCCTCGTTGGTCAAGTGGCTAGCATGTTTGACTGCGGCCAACGAGGTCCCGGGTTCGAGTCCCGGGTCGGGCCATAATTAAGTTTTGGGCTTTATCTGATTAGAAATTCCCAGTACTAGTCCGGAGTTAGGAAGTTGGCGGTGTTTCACCCACGTGCCTCGGAGAGCACGTTAAGCCATCGGTCTCGGTTATTATCACTAACATAACTCACTAATAATAGTCGTTAAAGGAATTAGAATGCCAACCCACATTGGAGCAGCGTGGTGGGTCTAAGCTCTCATTCCCTCTCTCATATGAGAGTGGAGGCCTGTGCCCAGCAGTGGGACGTTAATGGACTGTAGTGTTATTGTGACGCGTCTTGCAGTCAACTTCAGACGCGACCAAATGTTTGGCGCCAGCTGTAGATAAAGATTTAAACTTGAAACTTTTAGGCACACGGTACTGTGAAAACATAACATAATTTAGTATGAAAAGGAGGCCTTATCTTTTGTAGCAATTAGCAATATCCACCAATCTCTCTCAACTTCTTACTTACTTCTATTGCTGTATATGAAAGGGGTAACGGAGTACAGACCAGAAGTAGATTCACTTGAAGATTCAAAAGATCTTGTAGAACTTTATTTGACCAAAAAACATAATATAATTATGTTGGAATTTTCAGAGAACCGTGATAATACGCTTTTAAATTTAGTTTTATTTTTGTGGACATGAGAGAATCAATCAGAGTGTAATAAAATTCGTTCATTACACTAATAAAAGTAAGATTCAAGTAAATATTGAAAAATAAATTATTCAGTCGTACATTTTACTGCTTATACTTACTTTTATTTTTTATAAAAGTTATATTATGCACCTCATGATTTTTATGTATTTTTAAAGAATTCATATCGTTGAACTTAACTCGTTCACATGCACGTATACATAGTCCATACTAATAATATAATGAATGCGCAAGTCTGTCTGTCTCTCTGCTACACTTTAATGCCCTTTTTACACTTATTTACAACCTAGAATTTAGAAATAACTTCTTGCATTCTTTACTCATAAGGTCAATAATTTTGGTAAAATAATTTGGAGCTGAACTACCCAGTAGATTTCACCAAACGCTGTGTGTTTAACTATGTAAAATATTTTTTTTATCCACTGCAATTTAGCCCTTGACTGCGATCTCACCTGATGGTAAGTGATGTTGCAGTCTAAGATGGTAGCGGGCTAACCTGTTGACCCTGCCGGGGATCGAACCCGGGACCTCCGTTCGTTAAGACAACAGCGCTACACACTGCGCCACGATGGTCGTCAAATTCTGTCAAATTACAACAGTTACTAATACCTCCAAACTGTAACTAAAAATGCTGGTAATAGAGCCTAAGGTCTTCGTATTAGGTTTAAGACGGAATAACACTATGTAAACTTTGAGGTAGGTAACTAAAGTAAACAAACAAACGTAACAACATCAGTATAAATACGTTAATTTATAGAAATACAATTTTAGAAAATTTATTCACAAAATTTTAGGCGCTTTTATCTCTACGATATAGGGGGTATTTTCGGGTGTTTTTTTGTTAGTTATCTGAAGGTGAAAGGTTGCACAAGCTTCCAGAATGAGCCGATATCGGGATCTGGCTATTAACGCGAAGAGTTTAGGGCGTGGTCACACTGACGTGTTGATTACAACTTTCTGTACCGAAAAATTTGGGCTCGGGCCTAAGAGATGGAGGTAAAAGCTAGAGCGGATAATTGGAACATACTCATATGTGCAAATAAATCCCGCATACTTGAGTTAAGGCGTTAAGTGTAACTCATTCTTTTTCATTAAATCAATCGGTAGAGATGGCTTTAAATTGTTATATTTTTTCATCACAATTAAGATCTTTTTAGATAATGCCCTAAATTAATTCCGCTTAATTCAAGTTGTTCGCATAAACTTAATAGCTAGTCTACCCAAATTTGTTTCAAACAACACAGACAAAAATTTCTGAAAACTATTTCCCGCCGCTGAATTTTTGGTCAAGCTTACTTATAAGCCAAGAAGTTGTATTGTGTTTGTTTTTTATTCGGTCCTTACATCACGCTGCAACGGATTCACTTGATTTCTTGCATTGAACTGGATAGTGGCACAGGCTACTTTTTATCGCGGAAAATTAAAAAGTTCCGACTGGATTTATTATATATCCACGCGGACGATAATCTAGCGAGCTAGATTACTTTTAGAATTTATCTTCACATCTTTGACTCTCTGATAATTCTCAAAAAATAATTTATAAAGATTTTGTTGAGGTACCTGTGACCAGCAGTATTATTTTAAAATTGGCGTTTTCTATGACGTTCCTAAAATAAGGATTATATCTTTAAATCAAGAGCGGCAATAATATTAAAATACTAATACCTTAAGGGACTTTATTTTCAAATTATCGCTCTACATTTTACGTAACTGTCCTCGGCCGTGGCTGCATCGGCGCTAGGCCCCAGGCGGTTTGGCACTAATGAAATAATTCCACATGTAATTTAGGACTGTTTAAGATGTCAAATTTTAAATTGGATGCGCGAAAAGGTTGGCATGAAATAATAAATTAATCGGTTCCCTGAAATGGCAAAGTGACTTCGGGTAATGAAATTTGAGTTAAGTAGGAGGTGCGTTTTGCTTTTCTTACGTTTATTACCCCCTTGACTGATGAGAGTCAATTTAAAGGGTGATCAGATAACTGTGGTCGCTTACCGAGATGGCGAGGGCTTGCCTTATTAATACAATGTATTAATATGTGTTAAAAAGGCTTAATAAATTCGAGTTCGATTTTTTTTATCGACCTGATGAAATGAATAATGTAGGTAGCCTATATTAAATATTTTTTGAATATATTAGTCATCTTAAACATGTCTTAGGGTCAGTGGCGTGCAGTTTATAGAGGCATAAAAGCACTGCTTACTCAAATGGATATACGATAATGCTCACTTTTCACCGAAACAGCTAGTAAATAGGTATTCTGCCTAACTAATGCCTGCCCTAGGGTCAAAACCTGTGCACGCCACTAGTTAGGCTCCACGATGTGGAGCGAAACGGTAAATATACTATGTACCTATAATTTATTCAGCAAATCGATGACTTAGATTAGTAATTATTGGCATTTATGTCCATAAAATCTGAGCCGACTTAGTATTTCTTTTTCTTTAAAAAGATTATATAAACCTAAATTGTCTAGATGCTCCCACGTAAATTTGAAAAAAAAAAAAGCTCTGATAAATAGGGTAACGTAAACAAGACGCGTAATAGCTTGATAAAAAGTAAATTTTTAACGTTTTTGGTAGTGGGTACATAAGGTAAACCAACCCCGTGAAGCAGGGCCAGGTCATCAATTCTATCAACATAATCTGATAAACCTGCTAAATCTTCTACTTACTCAATGTAACATTTTGCTTTATACCGGTTCTTCTCAGTAGAACTTCTTTCCGCAATTGTATATCCTGGAAATAAACAAATAGAGTATTGACAATTGATCCTTCTCCTAAAAAGTCTCCTTATAGCAATCAATCAATCGGATTTCAAGCTCTTTTCAACTCCTGCCAAAATCTAAGAAAAACGTATTTTACTGTAACTATCCTAACAAATACTCCACACCCAGGCTGTTAAAATGCCTCGCGAGATATAAATTAGCGGTGTTGTTAAAAACCTGTAAAAGCAATTACACATCGCTTTAACAAGAGTACCTCGCTCCATTATCAATTACAGATAACGGGTACGTATGTATGAAATAAATTCTCGAGAGGGTTATCGCGCAATAACTCAGATACAATCGCTATTAAACCTGGGACTAGGGTGGATACAAGAAAATGTGCCCTTCTCTAGTATGAACCAGTTCTTTACCACTTCACATATACGCTAAAGGTCTGGTATAGTTTCTGCCATGCAAAACTTTGAGGGGGATTTGATAGAGCATAACAATCGTTCGTGATGGCCAAACAATGCTTATTATCAAGCAGAGACAGCCTAACTAGGTTGTTAAATACCCCCCAATAAAAACCTGGTATTTTACGTTTTCTTTTTCTACTCGATGTTTTTCCAAAGGGAAGATCGAGAGGAAGACAAAGAATAAAATGGAGTGATGATTTCGTGAAATAGGCATGATGACTGATTTTGAAAAATGGTCAGATTATGTTCGAAAGTATCTACTATTTCGGAAAAATATCTTATTTCAGCAGAAAAAAATGGTTTGGTAGATAAAATTGGCATTTGAAATTTCAATTTTAAAAATAACACCAAAACGCTCGCGGGTGTCATGGCGTCGTTTGTGACGTCACTATTGCTTTTACCAATGTACTCTAATGTACTACTATGTATGTGCAGTAAACAATAAGTCTTCGTACAGCAAATATTTATTATATATATATATATTTACTATTTATATATATTATATAATATATATATTTATATACTATTTACTATATAATATATAGTAAATAGTATATATATATATATATATTAATATTATTAACTACTATTTATTTCTGCGAAGATCACTTTGACGTAAGTTTTTGCTTTATTCTAATACTAGCTGGCGCGTGGATTGAGGTTTTTTGGTTCCCGCGGGAGCTCCTTAATTTTCCTGGATAAAAAGTACATATAAGTCTTCATCTTGAATCACTCTATCTATTAAAAAAACCGCATCAAAATCCGATGGGTAGTTTTAAAGATCTAAGCATCCATAGGGATAGACAGCAGGAAGCGACTTTGTTTTATACTATGTAGTGATGCTGTTTTGCTTATAACACAATAAAGTACCAAGAATCGAACCCCATACGCCCCGCTCAACCCCAATCACGCTCATATTAAGTTATATGGTATAGTTTTAAAAAACAACATTTCATACCTCTAATACCTATCATGAAGTGCTTAATATATAAAATAGCAGATTTTACGGATTTAAAACCTATAAATTATTATGTTATTATTAAATGGAAGTTTTGACGTTGCGAAATTCTGCTGAAGATAATTCTTTGTTTGATGCAAGATACTCACCCAGCATCAACAAATCAATCCTGGGCAAATTAGAGCTAGTAGCTTTGGTAAATCCTTTATCCATGGCTAACGATTTTTAATTTCTTAACTTTGGATTCGGTAAAACAAAACTAGATTAAGGAAATGATCTTCGGGAAACAAAAGAAAACGAAAATACTTGATAAACATTTAAAACACCGGTACTTAAAGAGATTGTTGGTCGATTGTCAAAGCTCGAAAATAATAGTGACGTCATTCGCTTCAGTGGTGTTTTATACAATATGGCGGATTGCTGTATTTTATAGTTTTATTTTATCAAAATAAAAAACAATCTCACTCGAAATAGAAAAATAAATACGTTTTTTATATTCCATGAATCCTATTTCATTAGATAAATTCGGCAAATGCAAGACAGGAAAATTTTCGTATTCCATAACCTTAAGCTATCAACGACTTCAATGAGGAACTTTCCAGTTTACGTTCCTTAGAAACATCACAGGTGGCGCTGTCTAGCTCACTAAGGATACAATCGTGCAATGAGGTGATAAGTACCATAGTCTAGTCTGAGATGATAAGTGCCATAGAGCATGGCCTGATGCCTGAAAAAGTTTTTACGAAGAAAACTAAGGCCAGTCACTCACCATTTGGTTTTGCGATACGGTTGTGTGATTTGGTTGAATTCATTTAATTTTTTCGTCTTTGCATCGAATATTTTTAGCTTAAAATAGTTCTAGAACAAGTTTTTCAGTATAGTATTATAGAAAAGTTCCCATAAAGTATTTTTAAAAACAAGGAACTAACCAGTAGGTATCTTGTGTATCGTTTCTACGGAAAGCCTGCCAGCGTATTGCCCTAGTCACTAGTGTATTCAATTTAGTCAGCCCGTTTAGACTGCCGCCTGACTGTCCATTGTCACAGTTTATTTATATATCGCGTCGCATTCTCCGCACGAGCGCATTTTATTCCTACTCTAATTAGACAGCACTTGGAAATCGATCGCGCCGATAGCTGAGCTTTGTATAGCTTTGGTTTTTTATTGCCCGCTCTACACTCACGCCTAAGAAACACCTGTATGGCCTATCTTTTATACTTCTATACTATACTATACTAATATACTATATACTATACTTTACTATATATACTATATAATATTATAAATGCGAAAGTTTGGATGGATGTATTGGTTTACTCAATCACGCCCCAACGGCTGAACGGATCTGGCTGAAATTTGGAACATAGATAGATTATAGCCTGGAATAGTACATAGGCTTTTATCTCAGGAAATTAAAGAGTTCCCGCGGGAACCAAAAAACCTCAAACCACGCAGACAAAGTCGCGTGCATTCGCTAGTAATATTATAAATCAATATAAATATAAAATATAATCTGAAAAAAATCTGCGGAACCGATTTTGAAAATTCTGGTACCAATAGAAAGCCACATTATATTTTGTGATTGCCATAGATATATATTTATTAACCCGAAAAATTTGGGAGTTCTCGTGGGAATTAAAAATACTTATTTCACGCGGACGCGGGTATCAGCTAGTATGAAATAAACAGAGCTTTAGTTTTAGAAAGTTAGTCATTTTTGCGAAAATAACCAACCAGTTAACCAATAAGTTAGTCATTTTTGCCGTATAGAAACCGAATAGGGATATGACTTAAATATAACTGCCATGCCCATAACAGCTTAGCCGGCTACCATCTTAGACTACATCGTCACTTACCATCAGGTGAGATTGCAGTCAAGGGCTAACTTATAGCGGATAAAGAAAAAAGCGGGACCCTGGAAAGCGGGCCGCTGGAAAAATGCACGTGATAAAAAAGCGTACGTTTCTGTCTCTCCCTCTAATACAGAAGGAGAAAGACAGAGTACTTAGGTATTTGTAATGATTTTAGTATTCAACATTTTGAACAGATGGCCTAGGAGCTATGGTGGCTTATGCCCACTTTCACCGATGACCCATAAGTTTTAAGGGACCCCTTAACATATTTAAGAGCCAGTTAGGGGATCGTTTTCGTTTCACCAATATTAATGGGTCCCATACTGACTAAACGGTCCCATAAATTTAGGAGGTGGATTATTGGTCCCTTAAACCTCACGTAAGTAAAAGAGACTTCAAGAGGACGAGATGGGCAGTGATTTGTTCGATTTACTTGATAATTTCGAGACGATTGATATTATCTCACTTACATATATATATATATATATATATATATATATATATTTATATATGTATATATATAAGTATTATTAGTTATTTATGTATGTAAAACTGTATGTTGCACATAGGGTGCATTTTATCTCGAAAATTAAGGAGTTCTCGTGACAATCAATCAAAAAACCACGCGAACGAAGTTGTGGACAATATGTAGTTTTTGATATAAATCGTAGTCAAAAACCTAAAATATATCGTAAACGCCCAACAGTATTTCAGTACGAAATTCAGTCATTCTAGCACTAAATTTGTATGCAGCTTGGAAGTGATACGAAGGTGTAGTAGCCAAAATTTTCTACTCTATATTTGTCCAGCGACTTTTTTTACTTTTGACCTATACCCGTCTATGAAGTGTTATTATCTGTTATAATTATTGACAGGCAACCACCGACAAATATACAATACTCCTTAAAAGCATATAGTTTTTTACAATAGTGAAGCAACGATCTCTTTTATCCGTTATTTCGTAACTCGTCTATTCATCTAGTAATTACAGGTACGACTTTACTTGTCAAAATAGTTACGGAGCTTCAACACTAGCTTTCTTAATAGTCTTTTAAGCAAGATGTATATCTTTGGCGATGGATGGTTTCTATGACCTGACGGATTCATATACACTTACTGTACTTTTGTATATAAATGATTTATTTTAATACATATATTAATATTCTTAGTCATTTAAATGCATTGGTATGTTTATAAAACAATAGGTAAAAAATGTTGAGCAAGGATAAATATCAATGTGAGAGGATAATCCTACCTCATAAAACGAAGTTTTATACAAACTCGTTCGCTGTGCAAGCTACTGAGCTTTGGAATGAACTTCCACTGACCATACGCCAGTCAAAGTCACTAGAAATTTTCAAAAATACTGTAAAATACTATTTTCTGAATAAAAAGTAGCTTATGTCTTCCCCTGGAACAAACTATTCCAATACCAAAATTCATCAAAATCTGTTGAAGTGACAATTTTTTTTTGATTCCCGCGGGAACTCTTCAATTTTCCGGATTAAAATGTAGCCTAAGTCCTTTCTCAGTCTCTCGACTATCACTGTACCAAATATCATTTAAATCTGTTCAGTAGTTAAGGCGTGATTGCGCAACACACAGACAGAGTTACTTTCGCATTTATAATATTAGTATGGATAGCTAGTAACTTGGAAAGCGATCGCTCGGATAGTACAGGTGCACGTTTATTTACCCGGGACTTTGTTTATCAACGAATGAAAGCTTTGATCTTAAAGCTCCTATGCCACGTTCTCTTGTTGGTCGCATGCACACCTACTTTTAGGGCTTGAACGCACTACTGACAGAACAGGACAAATAACGACAGCACCAGATTTATGAGGAGCTACATATACCTGCAGTGTGGCTCTATCAAGACGCCTACGACTGATAGGAAAGAACGTATCTGTACAGTTTAGACTTTGTGCTAATCTTCTATGTTACTTCTTACTAATATTACTTTTTACTATTCGCCCCGAACTGAGATCTCGCGGTATCCATAAGATAGTTTTAACTATATATTGTAATAGTTAACTTTTAACATTAGACGCAAAGAGCTAAAGAGGTAATGGAGAAACGAATAAACTTTTACAGAGCGCCATATTATATTGGGTTGTTCTGCCAAGAAAATCTCAGTATTAGCCCGGAGTTAGGAAGTTGGCGCTGTTCACTTCCGTGCCTCGGAGAGCGCGTAAAGCCGTCGGTCTTGCGCCTAATGTCTCTAAGGTTGCGACAGGAGACTTATCGGTAACGGAGCGCTGGTCAGTTCGAAGTTAGTTGCAAAGCTTGGAACATCGACACAAAGTTGCCTGTCTGTTGGTATTCTACAGGATATATTTCAGAGAGTGTGCTCAAGAACTATCAATCTAGCTCCTCCGTCACCTTTTTATTATCGAACCGCAAGGCATCGACAATGTCTGCAGCCTTACGCAGTCGAAATTTCGCGGGCTCGTACGGAGTGATTTGCTTCCTCGTTTCTGATTCGAACCGCTAGGATATGGAATGCCCATCCGGCTTCCGTTTTCCCCTCCTCTTTTAATATACCTTCGAATCAAGAGTGAATAGGCATCTTCTAGGCAAGCGCGCTCCACCTTGGGCTGCATCACCACTCACTAGCAAGTCTGATTGCACAGACAGTGCACCTTTGTTTGCGCAAACACTTGTGCACTATAACATCTCTCGCGTGCACAGTTGTGCTCTATAATTTATCTCCTGCGTAGATGGCTAATTTTTCTGAAGATTGACCGCCGCGGCCGAAATTCGGTCGGGAGGATATTAACTTATAGGCAGAAAACAGATGGCAGTTTTCACGAAATTTTGTTCAGAGATAGGTAGCTTCCTGAGATATACTCGTAGGCTAATTTTAATACCAGCTAAATCCAAGGGCATCTTCTACTGTAGTTGATAAAAAGCTGGTCGCATGTTGTTGTAGGCTAACTATAAACTTTAAACAGTTTTTTATTAACCCTTTATGGAATGACGTAAATTATGAACGTCGTAAATATAGAGTCGGGCGGATTATATGCGCAATTCCGGGTCGAAATAGAAAACTAATAAACGAATTGATTGCCCATTGAAGGCTTTTTATTGTCATTTTATTATTGGAATAAAATCTCATTTAGTGGTAATATTGATATAGTATACTATTGTATTAGAACATTTTTAGGATAGTGAAACGCGAGGACCTAGTGTGAAAAAAACGTACGTGACAAAAAAGTCTCTCCCTCTCTCTATATTTCGATAAATTATATTGTAATATTATAAATGCGAAAGTTTTGATTAATGGATGGATGTTGGTTACTCAATCACGCCAGATTGGCTGAACGGAACTGGATGGAATTTGGCACAGAGATAGATTATAGTCTGGAATAACACATAGGATACTTTAAACCAGAAAATAAAACAGTTTCCGCTGGAACTAAACCCTTAATCGACACGAGGACGAAGTCGCGGGAATCAGCTAGTTACCGATAAAGAGAGTCATAGTACCTAGTATGTTATTATTTAAGCGTCATAAGCAAGATATCGCATGATCGAATCAATGTAAAGAAATTCGCAAAATTATTTTTTTAACTAAGTTCCTGAATATTTTTTTACCTCGTTTAATCCCATTCTTACGGGGAGTCCAACAACACCACATGGTTTGGTTTGTTTAGATCTATATTTTAATTCCTGTCACTACATTGCTAAGTTTACTTCATCTGAAAGCATTGCAAGTTTATAATATTTTTTATAAATGGTTTTTAAGGTATGGTCTAACAGACCCTACATAAAAGAAAAAGAGAAACCTAAAAAAAACTATAATATGGAAAAACCTTTAATTTTATTGAAAAAGAAAAAACTATTTTAAAATACTTTTGGTTTTTAATTCCAATATCGTTATTCTCGGTAAAATAATCGTTTGCATATACAACATTTACAACAGCATAAATCTTGTAAACCACGATACTATATGTAACTGCCTCATTGGTCTAGTGGTTAGCATGTTCGACTGCGGCTGACGAGGTCCCGGGTTCGAGTCCCGGGTCGGGCCATAACAAGTATTGGGTTTTTCTAAACAAGAAATTCTCAGTACTAGCCCGGAGTTAGGAACTTGGCGGTATTTCACCCCCGTGCTTCGGAGAGCACCTTAAGCCGTCGGTCCTGCGCCTGATCTCTCTCCGGTTGTGTCGGATTTTCCATCCCATTGGGCTGTGAGAGTAAAGGAACAGAGAGTGCACCTGTGTACGCGCATACACTTGTGCACTATAATATCTCCCGCACAGATGGCTAATCTCTCTGGAGATCGGCCGCCGTGGCCGAAATTCGGTCGGGAGGACATTATATGTACGAGTGGTACAACTAACAAGAACGCAGATACAAGTATCGAAGCACGACTGTACGAAAAACGTCACACAAAAAGCATAGACTCCATCAACGATAAAGCTCCGCGAATCCGCTAAAAGCTGTGAAATTAACGGACCCTCGTCCAAGATTGACCGCCCCCGTGTAGTTTTTGTTTGTTTGATAGCATCATAGCAATGTACGATGCACCGCGCCTACACATAACCTAAACATAACATAACTCACGCACCGCCGCAGTAGTGCAGTCGCGGGCACGCATCGCGGATGCAGCAGTGCATCGTGTGCGACGGTGTGAACTCGCCCTTACATTTCGCGCGTACAAATAGAATAGTTAACCCTGACGAACTTTGGTCTAAATTTTTTTGCTTACTTTGCTTTTTCTATTCCAACAAAATAAGGTGATTTTTTAGTACTTTCGCGATTTTTTTATTATTTTGTGTGTCAGTCTAATAAATGCTAACTAAAGATTTTTTTTTTAATTTTCAATTGTTTCGATTCTTAATCTTTTTTTTCAAGTGCTTTGCAGCTGATTTAAGATGGTGGTAAAACTTAGTGTTAATTTGCATTTTATGAAAGAGAAAATAATGTTTACTAGGCACTTTTATTGTTTTGATACGCAATACTAATGGAATAAATTAAGGTTTGTGATGTTTTTGCAATCTAATATGAATCAATTTTTCTTGACACTTTGGCGAACATTTTTTATTAGTAGTGCATTATAAAATTATTATGTGCCGGACATAAACAAGTTATTTAAAATTATATGTCAAATAGTTCCAAACGGATGAATGACGAAATTGAGTCAGATTAAGTTTTACTATTCATAAAACTGTTTATCTAATACTTATTTTTATTAATGTTTTGATAATTTCTATTTTGCCATTTGACCAAAGTTCACAGTAGTACTGAGTTTCAAACGCAAAAAAATACTGACAATTCTAATATATCGCCCGTGGTATAATCTCAAATAGCAACGCATCACTATGTGATAAAATGCACATTATTATACATGCTATACACCCATAACTGTCAGCATCCACTTGCTTGGTGAATAATATAGTTTTACACGTTCTTTCGTTTTTGGGCTAGCTCCTAAATGTTGAACCCATTTTTCAACATCGCATTGAATTTCAAATATGTCTTTATAAGCGTGATTGTTTTTTTATTGTGGACTATTCCCAACTTGATGTTGCGAGGAAGTGGTTTGTGTTTTAGGACAGTGCAACAAAATAGGAACATGAGGTAAGGATTTTTATTATTAATCAACTAGTGCAATAATTTCATTTTATTGAATCCTTATTGGTATATAGCAAAATTGTTTCTATGAGGATATTATATCTGCTGAGCAATTTGTCGTTGTATCGATTTTTTTTACGATTTAATTCTTGATATTTCTTTTTAAATTTAAGTAAAAAATAATTATATTTCATAGATTTTTGTTATATAAGTACTAACTTAATTTGAATTATAATTTTAAGAAAAAGCTTGGGAAAATTATTGTTTCGTGTGGTGATTCATAGTATTTTTGGCGGCAAAGCGAATTTTTTTTTTACTGCTGCCTGTAAAAACCAAACTTTATTAAAATAAGAAATCTGGAGTTAGATACAAAACAACTTTTATATACTTCTAAATGCTCTTTTAGAATTAAAAATTCAGCTGTGTTCAATTTATTGTATGTTATACGTTGACAGCCAGGCTGTCCTTAACGTAAGAAATTAGGCATCAGCCAGCCGTCCTGTCACCAGATGAGACAGTTAACTGCGGTGAAATGTATGAATAAAATAGCTACTAATCATAATAGAGATTGACGAGCATGAGGAAATAATAATTACATTAAAAAATTTATGCGCTATTGTCAATACATTGTTTTATAATTTATATTCTAGGCAAACACTGTCCCACAAGGACGTTATAATATTAAACTGTAATTTGCTGCGCCATTTTTGGACTCTCGTAGTCAAAGGTATGCCTGTATCAATGATATTATATTCTTCTATTTGATAGAAGCAGGCGTTACTTTGCAGAAGTCCATGATAATGAAGGAACTTGAAGCTAAATTAGCTATAATCTGCGACAATAGGTAAATGTGGTACAGTGTGTATCCCGCACTTATAGCCCGCGATATTCACCGCACCACAGAAATCTTCCAAACTACTCTCAACGTACGTTTCACTCCGATACCGGAGCATTTTCAGGAGATGTTGACTCGACAATGCACGACTGTAAAGACTAACTTTTGTGTAAGACTGCACTTTACAATCGTGCATTGTCAAGTCCTAACCTAACCTTTCCTAAAGATGTTATGACGTGGATTAAGTTTTTTCTATAGAAAGTAGCCTGTCTTTCTCCGGGATGCAACCTACCTTCTGTACCAAATTTCGCCAAAATCTGAAAAGTTGGACCGGCTTAGCGTAGTAGACAAACAGACAGAACCACTTTCGCAATATTAGTGTGGAAGTATGGATATTGTTAACAGGGCAAGAAAAGCAACAGTGAAAGAAAAGTATAGGTAATCATTTATTGCGTGCAAAGTGGAGGGTTAACTTGGCGCCATGATAAGCGCTTCAGGCTAAAGGCGTTTTCACACAAGTAGTTTTAGATGCTAACAAATATCATATATTAACAATATTTTGCACTAATCAATCACTAATTCATTAATACCTACATTAATTCATAGTTAGATACCTATACAAAAAACCTCTTATCCGTGTTTGTTTACTTAATCATGCCAGAACGGATTAACGGATCTGTATGAAATTTGGCACAGAGATAGATTATAGTCTGGAATAACATAAATGCTACTTTTTATCCTGGTAAATTGAAGAAATCCCGCGGGAACCAAAAAACCTCAATCCACGCGGACGCAGTCGCGGGCATCAGCTAGTTCATAATATTATTATTATCATATTAACTTTTGCGATTCTTTTCATACATGACCTAAGTGTTTTAAATAAAGCCTCGTCCACACTGGTCGCTGAATTGGGTAGGAAGGTATTAGATATCGATTCGGTACACATAGCAACTTAACCCCTTGTAACAGAATCGCGAAGCCCTGCTGCGACATAATTACTACATCGTTAATGTCAGGGAATATAATACCTGCACGCAACACAGCTATTGCAAAGTTAGGGTCAACTGTTTTGTAATGCACTAAGTTTCAGCGCTCACCCAGCGACGAAACGAGGCAAGTGGTGTTCTCTTCGACGAAAAATTCAGCGACGATCACAGCGTTTGTAGAAACAGCTCAATTTAAAACTTTCTGTTTAAATTCATTAATAAAATAATCTTATATAAGTGCTTTTTGAATCGTCAAATAAATTCTAATTTACAGAGTTTAAAAATGACCTAGTTATAAAAATATATCACTCACGATAGTTTGAACGTTAAAATAGTTTTAAAATATACAAAAAGTTTCATGAGCTTTTAGAATGGTATTTATTATAATATACGGATGTTTAGCCTTGCTTCACATAATATTATTTTATAAAATGGGTAAGGCCTTCAATTTTTGTACCATAATATACTAGAAGGCTTAACACACAATTTATTAAGGTGATTACACATTCAGTCGCTCATGATCATGAGTGGCGCATTATGCTGAGATTATCAGTATCAAGTAAGAAATATAATATTGCGGTATTTAATTTATTGGAACGAAGTTCCTTATGGTACGATGCGGAGGGGTACCCTAGCCGGCAAAAAACGTCCGTAACGAAAATGAGTAAGATTTTACGAAGACAAAAGGTCTTAAATATAAATATACTACATTCGAAATGCTTTAGTGTTAAGGTTTATATAAAAAAAAAGAAATATAAAAAGATTCGTAAAAATAGAACTTGATATGTTCCTATTTGGTGTCCCACGATACCACACGTTTATATTTCTGTTTGTTCTTTTTGCGTTATCTCTCTAAAAGATTCTTACTTTTCTGGATTTTTCTGTTTTCGTCGTTGTCTGTAGATTGATACACACTTAATAGTAAGATTTATACTTTTTTGAATTTTTCGTCTTTGAACCGTATGGAGGGAGAAGGAGTTGCACGGACGCTTTTTTAAATCTCTTAATAAGCCGCACATCGATAAAAAAACGTTTGTTGCCTTGAAAAATTTCCATGTTCCAAGGCTTTTTTAAATAACTACTACAAAAAAGGAATGTGTCCATCGTATTTATCCTTTGACGCAACTAAGCTAGGTTTTTTACAGGCACTAAATATTTCAAACATTTTATTCATGCAGTGAATAAGGACGTAATACGAACCGATGTGATAGATAAAAAAACCCTACCATTTTTCGTGTCGCCGTTGTTAATCCTGCATTTACCGTGTTTCTTGCTGGTTCTTCTCGCTACGACGGACTTTTTGAGCCGTAGATTCATATAACGATTCAAAAGCACTTGTAAAAGTGGATTTGACTTGTAACTTGCATTAAAAAATCGATAGCCGTTTTAATAACAAGTCTACAATCACTTTCAATTTATAGACCAGCTGTTGACTGCAATCAGACTTGCTGGCAAGTACTGATGCCATCGATATATATGTAGATACTAGATGGGCCCTTTCATAAAAAAAGTTAGGCGTCTGACTTGTGGTGCATGCCCCTCACCTGTATAAGCCTGTCTTTGTCCCCGCCATAACGCTGTACCGCTTTTCAGACTCGATGGCGTTAACAATATACGGATACAGACCCTGACGATGATGATGATCACAATCTGAATGCAATACCAAGCAAGCGCCAAGTTTCTTGCTGGTTATTCTTAACAGGAATGGCACTCTAAAACTATATTGAAGTCGGGCAAGCCTGATGCATCAACTTTGGTTATCTTTACCCGCCCGACTTCAACAAAGTGTGTAGAAATAAAAAATATTTTTTACTTTCAAGTGGCTTTGGAAGTCGGTTATTTGGAAATAATTTTTATTTTTAACTTTTTGGTATCAGGATTGAGGATTTGGAGTCAGAATTTTTTATGGGACCACCGCGAGAGCTTCCTCTGAGGCCTGAAAAAAAATAATTTCAAATTTGTTCAGAAACCACGGAGATATGCACCGAGATACATTAAAAAAAATACGCGCCGAATTGAGAACGTCCTCCTTTTTTGGAAGTCGGTTTAAAACCATTTTGTTTGTGAAAAGTTTATTCAGATAAAAAACTTATCTATTCCTATTCCATACCGACAATATAAGATTATAGGTAGCTCTATATTTTCATACTCTATGCACGGAAAACATTCACAAAGTAAGCTCGAATCATCAAGTGATCCTATAGGTATAGTTATCTAAGTACTTTTATGTATTTTTCTCGAACTTGCTTGGAAATTTGAGCATTATTTTGACAATCTTCTTCGAGATAAATCGAAATTGCTGTACTGGCCAAATACATACAAGCAGCGGCCGGCAAAAATTGTATGAAAATCCATACCTGTCGTGGTTTAGCGGCCAAATAAATTACATAGTAAAATCATATCTGTCGTGTAATTTAAAAATGGAACGATCTTTTACTCCGAAACATGGCAACCAAGGAGGTAACTTATCAAAGGTTTTATTTAAATTTCGAACTAGCATCTAAATAGAAAGCTGTTTATTGAAAAAAAAACAAATGACCACTTTAACGCGGGAAAAATTATTATTGTTGTTCGTTGTTCGTCATTGATTTTGAAAATATGTATTTGACAAAATGAGTTCAAGTGAAGAAAATGAGTGCAATGAACTTACTTTATCGCCACCTAAAATTCAAGAGGCGGCAAGAGCCGTAATAGAAAACTTGTTACCGCCAAAATCGAAAGTAAAATATTTTTAAATAAAAAGTTCTGTCTAGGTACTACCTAGTTTTAATATCCGCGCATTATTTGAGAAAAGTACTATACAAGCCTTGGCCACAACTAGGCATTGATGGACTTACGTATGTGTGCCTCGGCTTCGCCTCGGCCCACATTTACACGTTCGTCCTTCAATGCCTGTTTTGCTGGCCGCTGCACTAATGTCCTATTAAAGGTCAATCCTTTATTATGTTAGGAAATAAAAAGTATAATCAAAGTTCAAAATAAAATACAAGTCTTTCTTAAAAATGAACATTTCCTGGTCTTTGATTTTGAAGGTTGGTAGAAATGATAAATTCCTACAGACAAAAACTATTCATATAACAAGGGTACCAATACACAATAGCGAAGGTACCTAGCCTCCAAATTATTTTTTAATCCTCACCATTGAGTCGAAACTCGTTATTTTTTCCGACCCTTTTAACATCCCTTTTGAACTTCCGTGTGTTTTTAATTGTAAGTAAAAAAAATACAATTGAATGAATTTGTTTCGAGGCTAGCTAGCTGTCCCTCCCCGGCTTCGCTCGGGCGATGTCACCAACTCACCGCTGGTCAACCATTGCAACTATCTCTAGAATAGGGACGATGACAACTCAATCAAATCAACCAAACCCTAAAATGCGCTTCTAGTATGTAAGTTTGTATGAAATAAATAGCTGTGACGTCATCAAATTTCACTTTTCTTTTTCTTTAATCTATAGCATAAAATTGTTAACAAACTTAGAACTAAACAAAGATGTGAATTTTAGGCCCTTTGGAAGACCCTTTATTTAATAACTCGCTAATGCCCGCGACTTCGTCTGCGTGGATCGAGGTTTTTTTTGGTTCTCGCGGGAACTCCTTAATTTTCTGGGATAAAAAGCCTATGTGCTAATCCAGACTACAATATATCTCTGAGCTAAATTTCAGCCAGATTCGTTCAGCCGTTGGGGCGTGATTGAGTAACAAACATCCATACATCCATATATACATACATCCATACATCCATCCAAACTTTCGCATTTATAATCTTACAAATCTTACTAATGTAAGATTAGTAAGATTAGTAAGATCAGTAAGAAATTATTTATTTTTGCTGCATTCTAGCCAAAAACGAGAGGGTGCCGGTCATTCGGAGGTAATTGCGATTGAAATAAACTATCATTTTATTGTGAACGAGACACTGATGTTAAAAGCTAAGAGTTGCCAAAACATTTTCAGTACCAAATGAACTATCGTTGATTAAACTGTTTTAGGGTAATTCACCCTCACAACGTGGTTTTGAGAGAACGCCGTAGGTTGTTCCTGGAAGTTCCATAATTTGCGTAGGTATTCAAGGCAGATTATGACCTCTTGTAACAAGAGATGAAAGAATACCATCTGGATGCAGGATGGATAGAAATTTGCTATCAAATCCTAATCCAAAAGACCTGCTTTGACCAATAAGATACATTAGAAAGGACGATAAAGTAAGAACTAAGACCAAAATCAGATAAATTGGTAAAATGTCAATGTTAAGAATCTGGTAGCAATGCAATTCGAAGAAACAATTGAATTTAAAGTCTAAACAAACCGGCAGGTTACTCGAGTCGATAAACAGACATCAAAGCGGGCTATAAATAATATAATGTCGTTGTCCTAAGTACTTTATAATTATCCATCTAACCTTTGTATTGTGAAATAGCGGACTTTACTGGTGCACAGATAAAAGAATTTTTGTCTTCTTACTTATTTAGTATAATGTTGCAAGTCAAATTGGGGCCATCTTCCTCTCTTCACTTCAACCAAGCTGTCATCGTCTACTGCTCTTTATAGCCTTTCCTTTCCTCATAATTTCTTTCCGCTACTTCAATCACTCCAGCAGACTGTAGAACATAGTAGTACTGTGGTACTACTATGGCCAAGTGCAAATTAGCAAAAACTCACGTTAAAGTTTAGGAACATTATGGATAACTCTCGGGCACGCAGATTTCCTCACAATGTTTTCCTTTACCGTTAAAACAAGTTACTTATATATAATTTTGTATTATGCACACATCCCCGAAAATGAGGGGCGTGCCAGTAATAATATAATACCATATTATATTATACACCACACTTATTTGATTGTAATCATTATCCTGGGTACTTATGACAACCTAGAGCTAGATATTCGACTTTTGTTTTTATGAGCTTTTGATGGAGTCTATAAAATAAATATACGGGTGCCGGAAGGAGAATATCGACATCTTATCAGTCCATAACCCGTGCTATAACCACCTATAACTCTATAATATAAGGGAAAAGGAAGCGAAAAGCTTCGCACGTTTTCGATGAATAATAATATGACGTATGACATGACGTCACGTAATAATTTTACACATTTTGTAGGGAACTCGGAAACTCGCGAAATATTGAAGATTTGTGGTGTGGTGAATATCGGTGAATGAATATCACACTGTACCACATAGATTTACCTACTGTGGCGGATTATAGCGAATTAAATTCCTAGTTCCTTCAGAAACAGCGATGTTTCATTTCACTCACACTCCGTGATTCTGATAAACAAAAATTTTATAAGATAATATTATAGAAGGACTCAGTTTTTATTTTAGTCCGGGTTCAATATTTTATAATATTCCTAATTTTAAGGGACTTAAATCCAATTTTCAAGACGTGTATAGTGTATACTGAATACTCCTACGATTCCCAATTATGTTACCATAATATCAACATCAATAAAATTTCAACAGTCTCAAATTCTAATTGCCAAGAGTAATATCACGTACCAAATAACAAACTATGTTAACAAACCAAAACACACGAAACATAATAATTCGCAATATATGAGTAAGTAAGAGCTAACGCAGACAGCCGTATTTTGTCTGAGACTATTATAGACTATAGACGGTAGGTATCAAGACCTCTGGGAACTGAGAATCGATGTCTGGTCTATGCATGTAACTCGACACTGGGTTTTATAAAACTGCCCGCCATAACCTCTCAGATTGCATCATCCATTATTATTACTTGCAGTTACCATTTACCAATACAACACGTCACCAATACTCACTGCCAAGGGCTGGCTTGTTATCGAATAATAAATAATTGACTGTTATTACTTACTGTGTTAGTTACGTAAGCGTTTCCGCAGGTTCTTTAACAACAGGTACTTTTGTAGGCTAGAGTTCACGAAAATTGGTCATACTTACTTTGCTTAACGCTTTGGTGTGAGATATCTTTGCAATTATGGCCATATATTTTTCAAACGGATATTTTATCGGTTGTCTGTGCTAGTCTTAAATTGTAATAACATAGGGTGTACAGTGTAAAAGGCACGTTTCAGAGCAGAAACTAATATTCAGTAAAGTGTAAACATCGACGTGAATGTTACTTGGTGATCAAAATCCACCGAAATCTAAATTTCGCATTTACACAACACCAACCCTGTTTCAAAAAAATTACGGTCGAAAGCACACTTCTTACAGGACAGAACAAAAATCCGCGAAAAACTTAGGCGCACGCACTTTTATATGATTACTTGCTGATACCCTAAACTTCGTCCGCGTGGTTTGAGTTTTTAACCGACTTCAAAATAAGAGGAGGTTCTCAATTCGACTGTATGTTTTTTTGTATGTATGCTACGCGATCATTCCGCCAATTATGAATCAATTTTGATGATTCTTTTTTTGTTTTGTAGATCAAAGGTATATAAAGTTAATCGAAATTGATTTTTTAGCGCTTTTTGAGAAATTGAAACGTATCTACAGAAATACCCATGCAAAAATGTTCAGACAGAGAGACGCGGCAGGGGGACTTTGTTTTATAATATGTAGTGATGGAGGTGTACAGACTTGCATGACACGAGAAAACGTGTTTCCCATACGATGTGGGTGTTACGATCTAAATATGTCATGCCAGAGTGTTTTGCTCTAATTTGGTATTGCTTTGCTTTCACTATCAGCAAGATTCATAAACGTTGTATTCCTAGAGCATGAACATTAAAAATTTCCAAGCATTTGAGAAACTTACGATACGAGGTTAGCTTTATTTTTTTAGGTCAAATATGTTGGTTGCATTGTAACAAATCACGTGAGTCACATGAGGGAATTAAGGTTCAGCCCCATTTGAGATGAACAGAGCGGCGCGGCATGTAGCGGCACATATTATTAACCAGCGAATGCCCGCGACTTAGTCTGCGTGGTTTGAGGTTTTTTGGTTCCCGCAGGAACTCTTTAATTTTCCGGGATAAAAATTAGCCTATGTGCTATTCCAGACTATAATCTATCTCTGTGCCGAATTTCAGCCAGATCCGTTCAGCCGTTGGGCCGTGATTGAGTAACAAACATCCATACATCCATACATCCGCACATCCATACATCCATCCAAACTTTCGCATTTATAATATTAGTAAGATTGTATGAGTTTGTACGAGGCCGCATCGCGTGCATCTCCGTGCCGCATCGCTTAAGTGGGGCCAGCACATACAACTTCGTACAAAGAATACTTGCCGCTATGTTCCGCGAAGCGCCTCTGTAGTGGAACTAGATCTTTAAAGGTACCAACGATATCTTTTAAGAATTTAATAAAGTATTATATCTCTTGTCATATTAGACGATCAAAGTTCGTAAGATAATCCAATCGCGTTCTCAGAAGCTGTCTAAAAGATTTTCAATGACCTGAGGGATTAGGGTTTCCTTTTATACTTCCAGGAATCAATAATAAGGCAATTTTTATGGCTTGGGTGATCTTGATATTTTGATCTTTAAACTACCTGTAAACATTGAGCATTGCAATATCAATCTACAAACAGTTATCTATTTAGCTAAATATAAGATTTTGAGAGAATACTGAATCCGAATGTCAAGATTTAAAACCGACACATTGCTTTTTGCCCGTACATAAAGAAAGACATAAGTACAGTTCGCACGCCAGTTGAATGCAGAGTAAAGGTATTCAACTCGTTGATGCCCGTTACTTCGTTCGCGTAGAATGAGGTTTATTGGTCCCCGCGGGAACTCTTTAATTTTCGAGCATAATAGGTAGACTAAGTGTGTGTTATTCCGGTAATCTATCCATTCATTCAGCCGTTCTGGCGTGATTGAGTAACAAACATTCATCCATCCATCCAAACTTTCGCATTTGTCATATTAATTTAAATAGATATAACTAGATATGCTGTTACCTCTAACAAGTATATCTACTATAGCTATTGACATATCTTGTATAAAAATATTTTAAGAACATTATGAAGAATTCTCAGGCATGCCGGTTTCGATGTTTCCTTCAACATTAACGCAAGTAATATTAAATTGCGTAAAGTAAAAAGTACTTAGCCCCGTAAAGATGTACCTAGCTGCGTACCCGGTGATCGAGGAGCTGCGTCCCCGAGGATTTAACCTCGAACCCCGGAGCAGGAGTAAAGGTTATACACTACGCTATCACCGCTTTTATTGTTATGATAAATAAAAATTTCATTAACTTGGCGTAATGGAGTTTACGAATAAACAAAGCCCCGTGTTACGTTGAAACTTGATGAAGACAAACAGGATTCGGTCATATCGAAATGAATATTCAGACATGAAAACATTTTGTTATATTGTACATAACAAATGTTTACTCGAGGATGGTTGAATGGCTTTTATTAAGAAATTACTAGCTATATTCCCTGCGACTTTATCTTTTCAAATAATTGGAGTTTACCACCTTTAGAATAGATTTTTTCATATATAAGCCCGGGGTATGAAATCAAAATCAAAATTTCTCCATTACGTTTTTGACTTTATGTTTCCATGGTAATACTTGTTTATGTTTCCATGTAATGTATTTTGAAGAATAGAAATTACATAATTAATATAAAACATGTATCAAGCATGCTTTCAGTAATAGACAAAAAGGCGTTCATTTTCCCTCATTTACTAATAATCTATATATTATTATGTAATCGTTAGTAAAGAGTAAACTCCAGTCGTGCGTCGGAGCTGACGTCTAGAATCTACGGTTTGAGATGTCAAGCAAAATTATCCTCTTAGCTCCATTGGGAAAATATTATATTACTATCAACAGCTTCAACATTTTAAAGACAGTTTCTTTAAAGAGCATTTTTATGTTAAACATAAAAATGCTCTTTAGAGCAATTACAATTAATGCCACCGCTGTTTAAAGCTTAAATGTATTTAATTTACATTTCATCAAGACATCAAAAGACCGAGTCTATTAAACGGGAGTTTAAGTAGTGAACCGACAAAATCATTTCAGTTTATTCAATAGTCTTAATTCATTCACGTAATTTCATAATTTTATGCTTTAAAAAATTGCTCGAGCAATTCGTAGTAACCCTTGATATTTAGTTTTTGTTTAGAGGGTGTTAAAGAAACGTCGTTTATGACAATCATCCTAATAATGAAACACTGAATAACTTGTCTGTTAACTGACGTAACTTTTATCGTTTTTATTTGTATGTTATTTCCTATCGAATTCTTGTTTCCCTGTGACCTAAGAGTTGAATATACCATACCATACATGGTTAGGTAATCATAACAGAGTCGTAGGTACATATTATGCGGAAGAGCCTGGGACCTCTACCGCATTACCATCCCAAGAAAACTCCTCCCAATATATTGTGATAAATGGAACGAGGTTACGACCCTCTAAGACCTAATGAGGGGTTAGTAATGTGAAAAAGTCGCAGAGAGAGAGAAAGTAGAATCAGAATAGAGGCAGGTCGTCTACAGAGGAATTCTTATAAATGCCACAATTCAAATTCACTGAATTAATTAACCATCTCACAAAACTTCCTTACTCGAAATGAATCTAAATCGGCCGGCATCGCGACGCTTTTCTGCAAACCGTGCTAATCCTTGAAGTTATTTATACGCAGACGTCTCGAAAAGCGCTAGCGTTAAGTAAAATGTGAAGACATTCAAACGATATTATGAGATGATAGACAGGACTAACCGAAAACTAAATATTTGGCTGCTTTTCGCCTCAAAAGTAAAATTTTTACAACTTGCTCTTACTTTCCTGATGCACTAACACTTAAACTTCAATTAAGAAAAAGTTTATTAATAATACATGAGTACAACATAACTTGCAAAGTTTATGTTCACACCATGTTTATTTGTAACACTATTATTGTAATATATTAATAAATAATTTAAAATAAAACTTTTTGAGGGTGTATGCACAGTACAGTAAACACATATTTACTTAGTATAAAAAACACGTCATCGCTCAAGTAGGTTTTGAACAAAATGGTTAAAGACATAATCTTAAAAAACGTACAAAAAACATACAATACGTACAGAAACACCTACACCTAACCAATATAAGATGGCACAGGATTAAAGAAGATGGAAACCTGTAGGTACTAAGAATAAGGAAGATGGAAAACAATAGGTTCCAAATATACCTAATATCGTAGCAAAAAAGAATACCAAGATGTTATTGGGATTCTTTTCCACCGTCTCGTAGGACCCTAGATTTGGAGATGATATCAGGAGATATTTGCGGGAAAGATATGATATGACAGTAAAAAAGAAAAAACTCAAAATATATCCTCCAGGTACAGTCGGATAAATGCGTTAACGCTATTTTGAGCGGTTGGACATTAGCGACTCTACCCTTTTAAATATCTTTGACTAAAATACATCAAAACACAGACAGAAATACAAAAGCGTGGCAGACTGACGGGCAGACGGCTTATTTATAGTGATTTTTCCTCCCATCCCGACATTTATTGATTTATTTGTTACAGTTTACTCATTGACTTTGAATTTTCTGCAAAAATTTTGTTTATGCTTCAATTTAGTGTCGACATTATTATGTTGAAATGAAAGCTATATTCCCCGCTTATATCTCCAAGTAAGTAGTTGTATCTAAATCATGTTGAAAATGGTAAAGCAAATAGGACCGGACAGACAAACTAACTTGTGCATTTATAAATATTAGTATTATAGTATAATAGTCATAGGCTTTTCTCATCAGATTTATCCGATGGATTTATCCGACAAATTTTATCCGTTTAGTTTTTCTTCCAATTGTCGTATTATATTATATGTATTGGAAGGGGCACGGCATTGCCTTAGCCAAGACGAACAATAAACAAACAACACGGATACGGCCGTACGGTCTACCAACCTATTCTCGAAGGTAGTCGTGGTACTTTTAACACCATTAATTTATTTTATTAATTACTTATCCAACTAATAACGGCTTTGACAAGGAGTAAAATTTCAAATATTTTAACTTACCTATTTAGTTATTAAACGGAATAGAAAACTTTTATCCTTATTACTTGCATAGAGAAAACCTATCTTCCTAGCGAAATAGTAAAACCCAACCAAACGGAAAAGGTTTCCCTCGTAAAGAAAATCATTTCAAACGAGCTGTCCTCCGCAAACAGTCGTATTTGTATTGAGAAGAATGATGGCTAATAAATCTTTTTTTACGGTAGTTACTGGAATTTGGTTTTCCTTAACAAGTATGTATAAGCTCACACACTGTATACTGCACAATACAGGGGTATTCTCCACACTTATCTTACCTAGCACCTAGCACACCTAACACACCAAGGAATTTTAAAATATCTGTACATGCTTTAATAATGGTGAATATTTTACTCAAAGTAAGTACCAAATTGTACACTTTTTGAAGGTCGTACAGCATTAAACAATAAGTTCATACAAATCATATTTAATAGTTAAGTATACAAGTATAAAGCCGTAGGTATAGTTTTATGATTGTTGGCGTTCGTGTTTGAGATTAATAATCCTTACTAGATGATGCCCGGGACTTCGTCCGTGTGGTATTATAGTTTTTGATTCCCGCGGGAACTTTTGAATTTTCCGGGATAAAAAGTCCTTATCCGTGTCCTTTCTCAGACTCTATCAAATTTCATTTAAATCGGTTCAGTAGTTTAGGCGTGATTGCGTAACACACAGATACAGACAGAGTTACTTTCGCATTTATAATATTATAAGTATGTATTTAAGGGAGCTCATATATAATGTCATTATGAAATATGTGGTGAAATTTTATACTCGTGCTAATGTCTTACTCGAATTCTTTCACATCTCATTTCCGATATAATGTAGTAAGCTCGTACTGTAGCCACAGCTTCAGGATAGTGGGAACTTTAAATAAAAACGAGCAATACAACAACACTTTCTATATTTATACATAAAAAAAACAAAAGACCATCTGTCGTAACTTGTTGGCGCCAAATTCAAAGACAGTTTACGAATTCATTATGATAATTTATAAATATTTAATACAGGATATTTATAAAATAATACTACTATTTAAATAAAGCTGAACGGTAGCTACAGACGAGTATTAATTAATAATCGAGTAACATGACTAAAAAAAGAAAATAGGAACTTCCTAGAACCCTCACTAGAAGTCTGAAGGAGTGAAGGAGTTTTAGTTCATAGTTTGCATAAAATAAATTAATATTAGAAATCACAAACGCCGACTTAGACGATGTATATCTCCTAAATCTCCATCGTCCGGTAGCGACTTTGAGGTCTATGAGGCTTATGAGGCCCACAGAGTACGAACTACTCATAGTGAGCGACCATTTTCGATACGATACCATTTTAGCGTAATGGGAAACGTATTCTTGTTACATATTTAGCTATACAACGTAAACTGTTAATCAAGACACGCGGAAGCGTGTCCAGCCAAAGTTCAAAAAAACTGGCGAGCAGCACCGTGTGTAATATTACACGAACCATTTGGAGCCACTTTTGACCCCCTCATAACTCAAAAACTATTTCACATAAACATGTCAAATTTGGCGCATATATTGAGACCCGTGAGATACATATGTGCTCCAAATTTCATAAGCACACCTCAAATGGTTATTTAGATATAAACGTACAAAAATCGTCATTTTTATGATCAAAGGTATAGATCAAAACTCTGACACGAGGCATGCTACCATTGCTTAAAGCCGTATTATTTTAATATTGTTGACGTTTATGTTGTAGTTTTATAATCATTATTTTAAGGACGTCAAAGTACGTGACATTCAACTGTTAGTTTGAAACAATACTGCTTTAAGCGGTGGTAGTAACTCCTTAACTATTGAAAATGACACATAATTATTATTTTAATGTAAATAATAATGAATAATAATATAGTTGCATTAAAACCTTACCTTCGTATTCATACATTTTGTGCAACGAAACGTCATTGACAGAAAAGAAGAAGAAACGTATTTGAAGTCGTCAGTTCAAGCTGTCAGTCATTGTGATTTGTATTCATTGTTTATAGTGGTTTTAGTGATATCGACTGTTTACCGTGCTTGTTTTCAATGTTTCACAAAAAACTTTTGATTTTGAACTTTTGCAATCAAAATTGATGAGATGTAGAAATGTGCTGTAGAGGTAGTCTGACCATAGATGTAATCTGTCAATGTCAGTGTAACTCTAGGTACACTATATATTTTTCTTGAGAATTCTCGTCTTTAATTATCTTGTACAATGAGTCGTACAATAGAATTACTGGTGGGTGACACACTGACCTTACACCAAATAATAAGTACCTACTAATGTAAAACGTAAACTAAACTAATAGAAAAGTCCTATTACAGTGTAAAGGATTATTTGAATGATAGCAAGGCATGGGTATGAATTGTTACAACGGCTGATTATGTAATGTTATATTATAAGTACATATATATAATTTCAAATATTAGTGAGATGGTGATAATAAAAAAAAGCGGAGTTTATTGCGGGCTCTTCTCAGACCAGGGCACGTTTGGAACCCTCGTAGCTTTAGTTTTAAGATATCGTAGTTAATTATCACCATCACGTCTTATGCTCTGTAAGCATGACGTTCAGAAGGTGTACTTTGTAGGTACATATTTTGAATAAATATGTTTTGAGTTTGAGATTGAGTTCAATAATTTCTGTACAAAAAGTAATGATATCCCATCAAAAACATAAATGTAAAATGAGAGCCAAGTTCAAAATTGTGATATATATGCCTTGGTTGTTGACTTCAGCGACAAAAGAAGTGAGATCTAAATGGGTGCCAAGTTCAATGGTCAGTCCTGAAATTTATTTATAACAACATATTATAATATTTTATAACAACTTAAAATATCATTTCTTCTTATAACGTAGTATAAAATGTTGAAGACTAAGGCTTTGGCTTGGCTAGTTTTCATATACGAATTATAGCGTTCACAAGTTGTAAAGCTGTAAGTTCTTATTTTATTCTTCCGAAAATTTAATAATAATTCGTATATGGAAACTAGCCAAGCCAAAGCCTTAGTCTTCAACATTTTATACTACGTTATAAGAAGAAATGATATTTTAAGTTGTTATAAAATATTATATGTTGTTATAAATAAATTTCAGGACTGACCATTAAACTTGGCACCCATTTAGATCTCACTTCTTTTGTCGCTGAAGTCAACAACCAAGGCATATATATCACAATTTTGAATTTGGCTCTCATTTCACATTTATGTTTTTGATGGGATATATAAATTGCAGGACTGACCATTGAACTTGGCACCCATTTAGATCTCACTTCTTTTGTCGCTGAAGTCAACAACCAAGGCATATATATCACAATTTTGAACTTGGCTCTCATTTTACATTTATGTTTTTGATGGGATAGCTTTTATCGTAACTAGGACAGTCATTAATTTGACAATCGTAAGGAATAAAGCATACATAAATAAATGGCTCATAAAGTATGTCAAATCAAAAGTTCACTGACACAGTTTCAGAATTCTTATGTGTAATATGTCACTATGATATGTCACACAGGATTTTTGCTAAACATATAATATATAACTGTCAGAGATCACCTAATACAGCGTTTGTTACTACTAGGTGTTGATTTAGTGCCAGAATTGGAGACACCAGTTATTGCTGATCATAAAGGACATTCTTGTTATAATAACCACAATTTCGAATACGACTGCCTATTACCTTTTCTGTGCTACTACTTACACTCACTTGTATACTGATACAAGAGAGATATTAAAAGAGTTTAGATACTGCATTCAAAGCACTATCAAAGTCTCAACTCTTATAATACGTAAAATATTCGACAATCCATCCGTCTCTTCTTTGGTTTAGGAGCAGAAGACGTATCCTTTGTCCAAGCATAATTGCCTTATTTTTTTTTCACAATTTAAAGTAAAAATATTGTTAAAAACCGCATTACAATAGTTCCAATATTTTTCCAGGAATGTTCCTAGGGTTAAAATATACTTAGTGTCAATAATAAGAACTCTCAGGTATACGCAGGTTTTCTCACGACGTTCGAGGCAAGTGGTATTTAATTAACTTCGAAAAGTTATAGAGGTGCGTGCCCGGCAATCAAACGCTAGAGATTAACGTTTTTTAATGTGACAAATTCCGTGTAACACAATCTCTAAATGATAAATGATTTATTTATTTCACGTGGGACAACTTTTGTCACATAAGATACGTTAAGACTTTACCAGCTTGCCGGCTTGGAAAATTGATTCTACTGAGAAGAGCCGGCAAGAAACTCAACAGTTGCTCTTTTCTTAAAAAGAAAAATGTTACAATAAGTAAACAATATTATAACACATACGCTACGGTACAAGTAACATTACACTGACTTGTGGGTCACTGGATGCGAGGCCGGTTGCTACCATGCAACTTTGTCATTAAGAAAACCGTCGATAATACTATCATATGATAACCTAGACTTATCAAACTAAACTAAACTCCTCTAAATCTAGTTCAGCTCCTTTCTGTAGAGAGTATTATGAAAGGGTTAGCAATATTTTTAAAGCTGTAATTTAAGTTTAGTAGATTGTGTACTACAAAATCAATCCCAGTGTCTCGAATTAATTCCTTTAAGTATAGTAACACTAACCAAACCATAAAGTACTACATTACAGATTCGTCATTGCACCTCTATTCCTGTATCACACCGTTTTATCATGATCAATGTACAACATCAAATTATAAGTGAGGCATTAATAATTCAATAAGTTATTGCATACTCACATTGGGAGATTTTCTTGTCTATATCGAGAGGAAATCTACTGATACATTTTGTTTGTTTATATTAAATTGCTATCCAAATATAGTAGAGGTGTAAAACAAAATTTAAAAAAAACCCTTAATTAAGGTGCACAAAATAGTTATTTCTGATACAAATACAGGATAATGTAAATTATATCTAAGGCGCAAACTTTAAAATACCGCTGAAAGTACCGCTGAAAGTACCTACCTAATTTTTAAGGGAAGGACATAGTCTTTTAATCCCAAAATATTATGAAGTTTCCGCGGGAATCAAATAACTAATTCCACGCGGGTCAAGTAGCGGGCATCGCCTAGTTTTACAATACATTGGGTTTCAGATATTTATTGTTTCATTAAGAATATACATATTCACTATGAAACTTACAGGCTATGTTACAGAGTTACGTATATAAAATTGCATATTATTGCGCGCAATAGCAATAAATAGTAAATTAAAATAGGTTAAGTGTAGCTTAAATTTCTAATAAAAAACATATTTTTATAGAAGTAGTACTATTATGATGGTGGTTATCTATGTATAGCACCATCGCATCAAAATAATATGGTCCAAGATCCCGCGACGATCAAGCCTTCGTTATTTTATTAAAGCTGAAAGTTTTTCAATGAAAGAGGTTTAAATGATATACAACGGTATCATATACAATGATATACAACCCCCTGTCAGACACTCTTAAATTATAAAACAACAGGGTGTCTGACAGGAAGTTGCAATCGTACTTAGTGTCTGACAATGGACATCGTGGTTTCTAACATTATTCCAGAGAGTAATATAAAAAAAACCGAGCTTAATACTTTAACGAATTTGAGGTGCAACCTTTTCTACCTTCCAAAGCAACCGCGATCCAAACTTCATAGTCGGGGATCGTTTATACCTGTATTAGAGACATATATAGAAAAACTTTCAGCTTTAATAAAATAAAAATTCTTTCCAAAAAATTGACTTCCAAAGCCACTATAGAGTAAAAAATAATTTTGATTTCTACACACAATGTTGAAGTCGGGCGGGTATGACAAAGAAAAGCAAAGTTGACGCATCAGGCGAATATAAAAATATACAGAATTTCAGTTTTTAACTTTTTAGATTCAAGATTGAGGATTTGGAGTCAGAATTTAAGAGACCACCTCGAAAGATTCCTATAAGGACTGAAAAAAAAAATCAAATCGGTTCAGAAACCACGGAGATATGCACCGACATACATTAAAGAAAAAATACGTGCCGAATTGAGAACCTCCTCCTTTTTTGAAAGTCGCATAATAACGAAGGTCTGATCGTAGCGGGATCTTGCCTACTATACCGATGACGGTCGGTCGAGCTACGGCTGCGTCACTGATTGGACAATACGTAAACTAGTTATTTCAATATATTTTAGTTGAATGAAATTTCATTAAAAAAAAATTGTGAATAAAACCTGAAAAAAATATTATGTGTTGTCCATCGAAGGCGTTATTAGTATAAGGTGTTGTCACTGTTTCGTCGTCTTTCGTAATCTTGGTGCGCCTCTGCCAGTGTATTGGGAAACCTTATTAGTTCCAGAAGAGGGACGGCTAAAGTTGAATAAAGTGGAGTCTGCCTAGATGCAAGCAATGATGAGTAAGTGCGCAAACGAGTCCTCAGTCTAGTCCAGCCACTAGAAATGGCCATGGAAGAACGTCGTGGGTTTTAGTAAAGTTTTAGTCGATAAAAGTCTGATATAGCATCCGCACATCTCCCGGAGCAGTGGTAGGTATCTTCGCACGTTTAGGCTATGGGGTATCCTCAAAAGATTTCCCTACAAAATTAGGTCATACCAACGGGCTATAGTTGACAGATCACGTCTGAGCTAGGTGCTATCGTGAAAATTATGGAACGGCCTCCCCTGGCCAATTTATAAAAGATCGTTGCTAGCAAAACACACTGGAATGCAGATGTAGCGCGATAGTTTTTTTTAGCTTGTATCAGAAGTAACTAAAGACCAAATACGCATTCGTAATGGCCCCGTATAACCTTCAAGTGCGCTTACCTTACCAGATTCCAACGGATCTTCTTTTTTCGCAATGAAACTATTACTAAAGACTGAAACAAACGGGACGCGCATACGACAGCGTGACCTACGTCTTGGATTCTAAAAGTTAGACCTAATTAATACCAAGTCGCATGCTTGTTTCTTCTACGAACAAGCCTTTGAACGTGTAACTGTGAAATTAACTGCATATTTCACGGAAAGTAAAATCTCGGAGTAAAAATCAGAGTATCAGAGACAGTTAATATTTTTTAGTTTCTAGTGCATATCTGCGCAATATTATTAGTTTGATTGGTTCAACCTTCGTTAGTTTGTTATGAAGTGCTCTAAAAAGTCCTCCTCTTTTTAAGTTTTCCTGCACCTGTATGCGTCTCACCAGTTTAGTATGACGAGCGAACGTGCAGTTACCGCCAAGCGTCGTGAATGATTCAGGCTTTAAGAAAACGTGCGCGCGCGCATGTATTGTTTGCAAAAAACACTGCTAATGGAAACACTAAATCATTGTGAAATTTACTACACCCAACTACGCCGAGATTTATAGAGTATGGTCAGGGATCGTCGGCTAGTGTTCCATCTGTTAAAATTCGCGCCACCATTATGAAATTTGCCTCAACGCTAATACAGCCGTTTTTGGCATGAACGTTTTTTTGATATATCGCTGGATATTACTTTCCCGTCGTGTGAAACAATGACCGCTTGTGGCATGGAGTACAAATTTATGGTCATTTTACCATATGAGCTTATTGAACTTAGTTCCAGGAATTTCATGAGAAACAAAAAAGTGTAGGTAGGTAATACCCGTCGTAAAATATCGGTGTAAGTGTAGGTCTAACGTCGACTGCCTCGTTAGTCTAGCGGTTAGCGTAGTCGACTGCGGATCACGAGGTCCTGGGTTCGATTCCCGGTCGGGCATAAAAATTGTTAGGTATTGGGTTTTTCAATTATGAAATTCTCAGTGCCAGCCCGGAGTTGGAACACAGTAAACAGATACAACCAGTACGGAAACTAAGCCAAGTTGATAAAATAGTTACCTACGCTCCAGTGAAGCAATAGGGTTGTCACTTTTAATGTGTTATGGTTTAATTTTGTTTTTTGTTAATTAAAACATTCTATGTTCTGTAGTGATCAATTAATCGAATTGAAATGGCTAGTTTACGAATACAAATTAAATAAATATCTCATGGCGTCGGTTAATCTCGATAGCTTAAAATACGGAAAACAGTTTAATATTGACACACAATAACTTGTAGATCTTTGTTTTTTTTTGTATGTCACTAACTTATCATTATGTTAACCTTTTACAAATTTTGGCGGGAGTGTACGCGATCCGCGGCTGAGCGCGCGGCAGGCGCCGCAGGTGGCGCGCGGACAGGGCTCATGAGCTCTGTTTACGGATGTTTGTCACGCATTTTCGGGTTGAAGCGTACCGCGTTTCAACCCCGAAAATGCGGTACGCTTCAACCCGAAAATGCGTCTGATACCTAGTAATTAAAAAAACATTGCATAAAAAATACCTTTATTCTTGAATAGCGGTCCGCCCCGGTTTCGCACGGGTGCAATTTAGATTTGTAATTTTTTCGTGAAAAATACAAAGTGAACAAATTACAGATTTTTTCATATTATGTAAGTACTATCTTTACTTAAATGTAAATTAATTAAAATTAATACTTGTAATGTAAGTAAGTATTTTTAGTAATCAATATAAATTTTGATTTCTATACCTGTTATTCCAGAATTGCGCAATTAAAACAAAATTATAACTAATCACTCGCGTAGATCTTGATCCCGTGAGGATATCGGGATAATAAATAGGTAACTAGGTTCTTAAGAATTATTAAAATCGGTCCAGCAGTTTTTGATAGCTGACCCGCCCCAATATATATCGGCTTCTCACGGGTAGATAGATAGACTGGTAGATAGATTTACAGTTGGAGTATTATGTCTGCCTCGGTATTCTGTTTGCGATGTACGGTCTGAGTGAATAATTAACTTGAAGTTATCTGAAGTTCTAAGTTTTGTTTAAAACTTCGTATGTAAAAGCGGTCTGTAATTCCCTAATTAAATCAATTTAAGAATTTCAAAATGGCGCTGATTTAATAAAATGTTGGTAACAGTTTTCAGTTTTGTGATCCTAGGGATCCTCAGATATCGATTTTGAACGAAATCGGTTCAATAACAAAGAATTTCAAAATGGTGCTGATTTTTTAAAATTTTAGTAATAGTTTCCTGTTTTGTGATTCAAGGGATACTCAGATATCGATTTTGAACGAAATCGGTTCAATAACAAAGAAATTCAAAATGGCGCTGACTTTTTAAAATTCTGGTACCTACCGGTTTCCTGTTTTGTGATCCTAGGGATCGTCAGATATCGATTTTGAACGAAATCGGTTCAATAATAAAGAATTTCAAAAAGGCGCTGACTTTTTTAAATTTTGGTACGGGTTTCCTGTTTTGTGATCCTAGGGATCGTCAGATATCGATTTTGAACGAAATCGGTTCAATAACAAAGAATTACAAAATGGCGCTGATTTTTTAAAATTTTGGTAACAGTTTCCTGTTTTGTGATCCTAAGGATCCTCAGATATCGATTTTGAACGAAATCGGTACAATAACAAAGAATTTCAAAATGGCGCTGACTTTTTAAAATTTTAGTACCAGTTTCCCGTTTTGTGACCCCAGGGAGCCCCAAATATCGATTTTGAACGAATTTAAAAAACGATAGTTCAGACAGAGTTCAAACAGTCGTATACTACGCAATACAATCCGTGCATTTTTAAAAGATCGCGGAAATAGACTTATACGTGACCACTCGTCATGACGCGGCACTCACTACTGGCGGCATTGCGACGACTGCTTATGGGTCTCGTAAATGCGCATGTTTGTGTGAGTGAGCTGTTTCGAACGTTTCTAGGTAGTTTCACTACTGTTTGTATCTGTTTACTGTGGTTGGAAGGCGGTGTTTCACCCCCGTGCCTCGGAGAGCACGTTAAGCCGTCGGTCCCGGTTATTATCACCAACATGATAATAGTCGTTAAAGCCCGCCAACCCGCATTGGAGCAGCGTGGTGGGTCTAAGCTCCTAATTCCCTCTCTCCTATGAGAGTGGAGGCCTGTGCCCAGCAGTGGGACGTTAATAGGCTGTAGTGGTGGTGGTGGTGGTAGGTCTAAGGTCCTACTCAACAGTGCAGAATATTGGTAACTACACGATGCCCGCGACTTCATCTGCGTGGGTACATTTTTTTATTCCCTTGGGGGAATCCCTAATTTTCCGAGATAAAAGTCCTACGCTATGGCCTTGAACCCCGGGATGCAACTCTATACCCAATAACATCAAATCGTTCAAAATATGGGCCGCGAATCCGTAGCAAACAGGCAATACGTTAACGCATAACGCTATTGGCGCTAACTATACACGCTAACGACAACGTAGGCCACTAAGCCACCACACGTGAAGGGTCACTATCGCGTCGCGTTCTATCTAGTCGCGAGTCACGTTTGCCAAGACAAAAAAAAACGTTATGTTTACCTAAACATCGACAAATAGACCTTTTCTCTGCAGACCACTACAAAGTTAGAATTGTATTAAAATTTTTAGTATTTTCCAGTGATTGTAAAAACCTGCTAGTGTCATGATTTTCTAGTTTTATATTCTGAGGTACGATATTCGCAATAAATATAAGGCCATAAAGGACTTGAGTCCAGGGCCTTAAAATAAAATAATTACAAATAGAGGGATTCTGGGGGCCAATGGGGCGCTTCCCGCCGATTGAGCGCGAAGGACGAAAAGAAAATCAGATTATTAAAATATTGTACAAGATAATTAAATTAGGTACTCCAAGAATATTATATTAACGTGAGGAATAACGTCTTAAAACGAATGTTAGGTTTTGATTTATTATACTAGTCAGGTCGTTGACTTTCTTATTTTAGCTTTGTACCTATGCTTTACCTATTTAATCCTATTGAAAACCTTCTCTCCAAAAGTTGTAACAATGTGTTTTAATTACCAATTTGGGACCTTATTTATAACTGCTGATGCATCTAAAGTTGAAAGTAATGGACCGAAAGATAAACGTGACTAGACATTTCTCGATCAAGTTTTGTAAACAACAACAAACTAGTTTTGTAAACTTTTTATGCTTATATTGAGATCCGAACGGATCCTAGTCTGAGATAGTAGACAGAATAAATAAACTATGGTAAAAGTAAGGTATGAAACAATAAAGTCATTAAAATAATATAATAAAAAACCTCTACAATGCGACGCTCCATCAAAATATTTTTTAGGGTATATAATTTACGTATGTTGATGCTCGTGACTCCGTCCTTGTGGATTTATTATAAAACCTGTTTTTTTTTAAAGATTTTTGCGGCTTATATAGTAGGTCTTACATACGTATAATATTTTTCAATACATTTTCTCGAAAAATGCACTTACAGGAGGTTACTGCCTGCTGAGACTACAGGGCTTGTAAGTTAGTGTAGTTGTTTTCCATTTTGTCCCCTTTCTGGACAGGCAAAGGTCTGAGACCATACAGCTTATAGGCCTATTACACCGCACTTTCCACAGGGCCCTGTGGTAAGGGTGGGTGTGGCCGCTAGTTTGAGCATCGCTTATTACACAGCAATATGGATCAAATTAGGGACCCTTTCTCCCTAAATCTTATTACACTACACTGATTCAAGTGTAAGGGTCCCTGTGAAAAGTGCATTGTAATAGGCCTATTAGTCGTGCTTACAAGTTAAAGTTAAATTTACTGTTTTTGCTGTTTTTTTTAATTTTGTAGGTCCGCTTTGCTTCTTAAAAGTTTTCTTGCTAGCAGGTTCACAATGATATGGACTTTGTATGTAAAAAACTTACAAATAATAACATTTAGATGTGCGTTGATGACATTAATTCAGTAAATAAAAAATTGTATTAAATTATGATAAGAATTTAAATAGGCTGAATAGTTGGACTCAAAGTTAAGAGCTAGAACCTGGAACCATGAGGCCAATTAAAAAAACGCACCCTACTAAATCTTAATCTGTGCGCGCTATTTATAAAAGTTTCATTGAGTTTTTCTTATAAACGATTAATTAATATGAGTGGTGTGATTTGGAATAATAAAATTAAATCAACAATTAGGTATTTTAGATGTGAGTCAAAAATAAGAAACCATTTTCTAGTGAGTACCTAGTACCTATTGTCCGCGCGCGAGCTCTGAGGAATCGTATGGAATGTTAAAGTAATGACCTAGAGTTGTTTAAACAAAACTGCTATCGCAAAATTACACGCGTCAAGCTGGATACTAGTGCTGGGAGCGAGCTGGATATGGAGCGACGATCGTTGGTGGCGTACAGCCGTCGTTTCTTCAGACCCCGATTCCTCGGAGCTCGTGCGCGGATTTAATTTTCAACTTTTCTCACAAATGTATTGATTTATTGAAAAATGTTGTGTTAAGTTGTCTGTTAAAACAACATTTTTCAATACTGTGTGCATTGTGTTTTGAGTTTGTTAAAATGCGTACACAGGCGATAAGGTTTTAACAAACTTGTAACATGAGTCAACTAGTACGAGTATGTAAAAACCTACTTACCGCTCTGATATCACAAACTACTGATGTCCACCTCCAATACCTACGCTCCAATCTCTGTATCGAATTTTGTCAAAATTAACGGTTTAACGAATTAATAAAATATAAGTACCTAAATACGGTTTCAGATAATATTTAGTAATTAGCGAAAGGATTAGTAAGAATACTAATCTATACAACTTTTATACATCATGCAAAAGTGTTCAATCTGTTTGTCGATTTAGATCGGCACACACTATATAAGACCCGGAGCAACTTAAGCTAAATTACAGAGCTCCCACTTCAGAAAACTATTATAAATACACGAGGACGGAGCCGCGGGTTCCTACCTATTTATGTAAACCTCGTTGTTCTAATCCTACTAGGTTCGACTACGTCGAGGTCCCGGGTTCGAGTCCCGGGTCGGGCCATGACAATTATGGGGTTTCTCTTATAAGAAATTCTCAGAACTAGCCCGGAATTAGGAAGATTGGCGGTGTGTTTCCCACCCCGTGCATTGGAGAGCACGTAAAGCCGTCAGTCCTGCGCCTGATCTCTTTCCGGTTGTGTCGAATTTTCCGTCCCTGTGTGTGCACCTGGGCTTGCGCACACACTTGTGCACTATATTATCTGCCGAGCATAATATTATGTCTACAAGCTAATCTCTCTGGAGATTGGCCGCCGTGGCCGAAATTGCGGTCGGGAGTACATTATTATCTAAGCAGAAAAAAATATTTAATCATGTAGTTAGGCCAGAAGCTACCGTATTTTCTGCGGTTAAGTATAACAAGTTTTGTTTGACCAACAATTTTATACCAGGATTGATACTAGGCAATGATTTATAGACGTAAATTATTGACCACCTTTGATAGATTTTCTGATTGTCTCATTTCAATATTAACTTCTAGAAATGCGCTCCATTCCCACGATAGAAAGTGATTCAAATTCCATTTCAAAATGGCATTGTATTCAAAATAATGGAGTAATTAGACACATGGTATTTATGGTCATAGTTAACTATAGATTTCAATCCGTCTTTATTGCTCCTCCTAAATAGGGCCCGGGTTTCTATTCCCGGGTACAATTCCCTAACCGAGCCGAATCCGAAATCGAACCTGGCCAGTGTAGTGGACCATAGCCTAAACCCTTTTTATTATAGGTGACTCGAGCTCAGTACTTAACGGGCCAGCAATGAGCTGATGATGTTACTAATCTAAGGCATAATAAATAAGGGGTTATAGCGTGAAAATTAAGGTTTCCCACGATAGAAAGTGATTCAAATTCCATTTCAAAATGGCATTGTATTCAAAATAATGGAGTAATTAGACACATGATATTTATGGTCATAGTTAACTATAGATTTCAATCCATCTTTATTGCTCCTCCTAAATAGGGCCCGGGTTTCTATTCCCGGGTACAATTCCCTAACCGAGCTGAATCCGAAATCGAAGCTGGCCAGTGTAGTGGACCATAGCCTAAACCCTTTTTATTATAGGTGACTCGAGCTCAGTACTTAACGGGCCAGCAATGAGCTGATGATGTTACTTATCTAAGGCATCATAAATTAGGGGTTATAGCGTGAAAATTAAGGTTTCGTACCGAAAAATTCAAACTTTTTCTATTGGATAAAATACATCTGTTGAGTCAAAAGTGTCCTTCCCTTGACCCTAATTCTAAGTGAATAATTCCATTTTGAATTGAAATTAATTAAATTACGCTTAAACGGCAATTTCATATTTAAATTTAGATGATTTAATTCATCTTTCCTGAGCTGAAAATAACGGTTTAATGTTTTGCTTATAGAAACCTACAAGTCCTAACCACCAGGTTGGTTACGCTCATCCTTCTCAACGCCGCTGGTGCTGGTCTGGCTGCGCCAAGTGTCCTGGTCACCAGACCCATCTCTAAAGTATCGGTGGAATGGCTGCCGATGGACAATCAAACTTTGTATAGGCTGGAGGAAGGAGAGACTCGAAAGTAAGTTATTTTGGTCTCTTTATTTTGTCATACACAAATTATATCCCTCTCTGCCTCTCTCTTCCTCATTGCTGATGATCGTGATCGCATTTCATTTATCAGATAATGGCTGGGGTATTCTTGTAATAATAATGCGGTGGATTCCCAAGTCCTTCCGCGTACGACTCGACTAAGAATACTATTTCAACCCTTACGTTTCTAACGATTATTATCAGATATTAGTGAAAATAAGCGGTCGAGGCTTGACGTACTCTCCGAGTCACGGAGGAAACGAAATGACCAAATTCGTTCACCCATCCAGTTACCGACTCAGGGATTGTTGTTTCTAGGTCACTCTTCCCTCATTCAATATTCTGTAGTAATAGGATATAATTTATTGCAGCTTGGAGCTGAACACGTCGCTTATCTCTCAGATGACGGTTTTCATCACAGTGAGCCCCTGCTCCAGGCATATGCACTGGGCGTTCTATCGGGGACCACCGGATTCTAGTGACTGTAAGTTTTATAAAGAGAGATTGAATACAGTAATTTATTGGCGATAACTAATGGTGATATTTATATATCATAGTGCAGTTACCATAATATTATGCCCGATTGCTGTTACTATTATATAAATTGAAACCTAAAACTTCATTATCTGTTTATAAGTCACTGTTTAATAATTTTCTATCACAAGCTGCACTCGGCAACCCCTGAACGTGTTACCTTCAGTAGTCGCCGTAGAAGGGCGTCCTTCGCGCAAATCATCAGTGCGATTGCTTCGACCAAGTTTAAAGTCTATAGTAAATTAAAGTCTAACTAGTTATAAACAGTGGCACGAGATTGGGCTTCGTCATGAAATGCCAATCGAAGTCAATTTTAACATTGTCGTTGAAAGAAACTCGTAATAAATCATCGAGTGAAAATTTTCCCCAGTCAAGTTCATTTCGACACACAACAAGCACTTTTGAAACTGCCGCCAATTTGTAAAAACAAAAATAATTATGACATTCTGAATTTTAATAATAGGTCTTTACCTATGAAATTGCCATTTTGTAAGGGAGGGACATAAAGTCGATTTTTTTAAAATATAATATATTTATTTAATCAAAGTATGTACCTTTGCTACCTATGTATTTTTGCCATCTCATAGGTAGTTCATTAATTCCTTTACTAAAAAAACCATTCGGACGGGAATCAATAAAATCTTTGAAGGCGCTTTGGACTGTCCCATTGGAGCTGAATTTTTTTCCTTGCAAGAAGTTATCCAAATTTCGAAAAAAATGGTAATCTGTTTGAGCAAAGTCCGGGGAGTACGGTGGATGTCTTAGACATTCCAATTGAAGCTCCTCTAATTTGGTAGCCGTCTGTGGTCTAGTGTTGTCCTGAAGCAGCAGTGGCCTAGAGCGATTGACGAGCCTCGGTTGTTTAGCAGCTAGCTTTTCCATCATGGTTTGCAGTTGCTGATAATAGACATCCGCCGTAATCGTCTGGCCGGATTCAAGAAAGCTGTAGTGAACGACACCGGCACTAGTCCACCAAACGCTCACAAGTAATTTTTTTTGAGTCAATTTTCGCTTGGGGCAGGATTTGGCTGGTTCGCCAGGGTTCAGTCATTGCGATTAGCGTTTCCGATTATCGTACAGGATCCACTTTTCATCACAGGTAATAATTCGATTTAAAATCCCTTCATTATTGTGCCGGTTAAGTAATGTAACGCAGCAGTCGACGCGCGTTTGTCGGTTTTCTGCACTCAATTCATGAGGTACCCACCTTTCAAGCTTTTTCCCCTCCCCAATTTGCTTCAAGTGGATTAAAACAGTTTTATCATTAACACCGCAACCTGCAGCTAGCTCGGACGTGGTTTGCGATGGATCCGCTTCCTCAATAGCCTTCAATTCTTCATTATCAACTTTGGTCTCCGGCCGTCCACGGGGCTTGTTCTGCAGGTCGAAATTTCCAGAACGAAAACGTTGGAATCAAAAACGCACTATGTTTTCTTTTGCGACACCGCCGCCATACACATCATTAATCCTTCGAGCCGTTTCTGCAGCACTGGTACCACGATGGAACTCGTACTCGTAAATAACGCGATATTTCAAGTTTTCCATTTTGTAAACGGAGTGACGCAAAGAAAAACCCAAAAGAGGAAAAAACAAATGAATAGGGGTTTTCAAAACACAAAAGCATGAGTAAGTAGTAAGTAAGTAGCTGTATAAATTTGAAATTGAAATTCCTAACCAAAGAGGAGATATTTGAGATCAAAGTGGCCAGTACGACAAAACGGCAATTTCATATGTAAGGACCTAATATAATATAGTCCGTCAAACTTATATGACTCGTTGACAGCGTCGCTAGTATCTACGTAAAATAAAATAAAAACAAAAACTAAACAGGCTTAAAAATTAGTTCCAATTTTGGCCACCGGGTAAGATAAGTTTGTGGGACATTCAGCATCCCATAACTTCTTTATTCGAAATTTAAATGATTTTTTCATCGGCAACTTTTCTTACTGGCCAATTCTAGAAACTCAGTGTGACCTTTGTATCATAGTAAAATTTACTTTTCTGTTCTGTTACCTACAGCAAGACTCCAACTGGTGCAGGAGCATGGAGGTGTAGAGATGCACACCTTATCATTCTCAATATCTAATCAAGACAGATATGTTTTACAGGTACGGATTTTTTACTTTCAATTATAAAGTGAAAATCTCTCGTTCAACGGGTTTTTAAAACGTCTAGCTTGTTGTAGAATATGCTAGCAGTAGTTACTGTATTGATTTAGGTTTTGCACATTAGCACTCCACTCCATATATAGTTATTTGATGGGCACATAAACAATTCCAAATATGGCAAAAGGAGTAAGTAGTATTTACATATTAGTTATAATTTACCAAAATATATGCCTACTCTAAACGACCTCAATTGTGGACGATGAATGTGGACTTATTTTACAAACGCCATCTAGCCTGAAAAGCGGGATAGAGCTATGGCGGGGACAAGGCTTATACAGGTGTGGAGCGCGATCTACAGGTCGGACGCCCACCTATTTTCTATGAAAGGGCCCATCTAGTACCTACATAAATATCGATGCCTACGCTTGAAAAAACTACCTTATATATTCTAACAATTAATCAATGAACAAGAAGCTAAGTTATCCGTTTAGAAGCTACTTGCTCTTTGATTATCATGGACTTCCGTAAAATAACGCCTGCTTTTATAAAATTTTCTAATATTTGCTTTTTTTATACGACTGCCTGAAAAAAGGAGTATATTGTTTTCAGGGTTCATGTATATCTGCATGTATGTATGCATGAATGTATGTATGTATGTATGTGAGTTTCTATATTCCACCATAACTTCTATACGCCTGAACAGTTATTGATAAATGAGGTATCGTTAGAATCACCAGCTTATTCCGGATGACATAGGCTAGTAGAATTTTAAAAAAAAATATGTGGTGACCATGGTCCCACATTAAAGACTAAAGTTGAAAAAAATATCGAAAATAAGATTAACTAAATCGAAGATACAAAATGATGAGTAGATTTCAAAAATATATAACACTATAGTTCAATATCCAGTCATTCACAATAAAATATCATTTAATAAAAATGTGAATAAGATTCTATTTAACTAGATTAATTTAGATTTTTAACTTTTTAGTTCATTTTTTGGCAGGACAGTCGTGTTTTTTAATTTTTTTAATTATGACTTGTTTTCAGTTGTCCTCCTCAAAAGGAGGTGCGGCAGCAGTGAGCGTGCGCGGTGAAGCCACCAGACTGGTCCGCATGCGTTTGCGTGTGCGTTCCAAACGGAGGCTTTCTGCTAACTGGGACCCTAGGTAACCATACAATTTTAATAATTTATAACATAGATAAAGAATACCTTTTCTAGGTAGGTAAAATGTCACCTACTCATAGAGACGAAAGTACTATAAATAAATAAATATTTATATACGCCTTTATTGCGTTACAGTCTTGTTCTCAAATAACATTTATAATATTGGACTTAAAAACTTGAGGACTAACCAAAACAATGGTTCGCAAACACAGCCTTGTGCTGGGCTGGGCATTGGCAGCATTACCCAGCGCTGATTTTCAGTTTGCTCCCGACGAGCAATTTTTAAACTAAATACTATGCTTCTTACGTCTTGTCTTGTTGCTCCAAGGAGCTTACTGAAAATTCCATTTCAGGCATTAAAAACATGTCCCCGCTCTTTTGTGTTTTTGACAGCCATAATCCCATACCCCATACCGTTAACATGAATTTCTCGCCAATAATTTAGAAAAATATCTCGCAACACACATCCGTGGGTACCTATTGCGTTTTATAGTCTCATAATATCTAACCATACATGGCGTATCATAAATTGATCAATACTCGTTCTTGTGACGAACAGACGGACAGCTCGGATTTATGGCCTGGGAGAGTTATGGTTTAACGGTGGTATTCCATATGAGTTTTTATGTTGAGATGTTTCGTACTCCCGTTAGGTCCATGATGTTCCTACAGCTAAAATAATTTTTAACCGACTGTAACGACTTATTTCAACATTTTATTGGTTAATAAATTAAGGAATTAGAATATTGTAGGGTAGAGTCTGTATTTATAGGTCCGACTATCAGTCGGGTATCCCCAAAATACGTACCTACTATATTTTTCATGATGCAAGTGTCCAAAAATCCGACTCTCATCTTTCACCGGACAGACTATCTATTTTCACAAGGTCACATTGCTGAAGTAGGTGTCTAGTTTCTAAACAGAACTATTAAAATGACTTTATCTCTTATAAAAACTGATGATAACCTAAACTTCTACGGTTCAGATATGGAAAGGCAAACATGAGCTTGAATACTTAACATAAACAGAATAAATATTTAAGGACAAGACGACAAATGGCGGTGCTGTCACATATCAATTGACTATTAACTTATCACTAGTGATGGGAGTCGTTTAATATCGAATGAATTTATTCAATCAGAGGCATAGAGGTTGATAGAACGGACTATGTATGTTAAAGGTCAGACTATTCAGACAGTCGTTAAATATCGTGATACGGGTCTCAATATTTATTAAAAACGATGTTATACAGTTTGAACATTAATAAACCATTATTGACGGGGTTACGTTATATGAAAAAATTGGGTCTGAGAAAGACATAATATTTTATCCCTACCCTGTAAAATACCTCGAAAACTACAGACCAAAAACGGATTCCAACGAACAAAGGTATATTAACTGTCCAGTCAAATACAAGGTATTTTATGGGCGGATGTTAGATGGAGCGAGAAACGTTAGTGAATTGGGGTGCGAAAAGCAAAATGATGTGAAAGCAATAGATATAATAATATAATGGTAAGCCTTTAGTGATAATTCATTTAACGTCGTCATAATTTTTATTGTTTAACGTGTCGAAATTTCGTTGTATGTTGAGTCGTATGCGGAAAGATTTGAGATTCGACTGCATTATTTTCTCAGAAAACACCTACTAAATGTTAAATAGATATGAGCAAAGAGGAATAAGATGAAAACACACCGAGAGAAACAAAGTAGAACTGTAAGTAATGTCAATTTAGGTAATAAATGATGCCTAGCGAAGTAGAGACTGCTAATGTTTCAAGATACCAAAATGGAGAGTAAAATACTGAGAAAAATTATAATTAAAAACTAGAATTTACGTTATTTAATTATCGACCTCCGATTATTACTGACTAAAACACGGAGTTACTGCTGTCCTTTTTTCAATTAACCATCCTCTTGTAGTAAAAAGCTCTCTTGCCACAACATTGTACATGCGGCACGGAACTGTTAATTGTATCAATACTGGCTTAGCATCTACATTCCCATTTACACTGGCACTTTTATGAAATTACTTAGTAGAGTATTAATTGGGTAATTAAATGAATGGTTTTAATTTAGTTTTACTTGCATTCATTATAAGGCTTGCAACCTTCGAACATAGAATCGACTTATTATTTTTGTTTGGATACACTGTTAAGTCAGATTTTCCCAATTTTTTGGTGGAGATCTGATGAATATTTTTAGAAATTGAGGTTGACACTCCTCAATAGATAACAATGGATTAAATTTTGTCTTATTGTCATAGACCTATAATAATTTGATCTTTGTGAAATTAAGAGTATTTAACTCTGCTGAGATGCTGAATTATAAAGTAATAAGAAAAAGTCTTACAAGCTGTCTTAGGAATTTGTAGGTGATCATGAACAATACTATAATAGCTAGTACCTATATTTATATTTATACTGTGACTTAATGTATTTATTTCGTAATATTTGGTTTTATTGTAATTTCTCTTGTTTATGGCTTTTAAACTTTGCAAATATAAACGAAAAATGGAGCTCATTACAGATAAAAGTCCATTAGCCCTTCAATGCTTTAAATTAAGAGATCTCTAGAGATGCCGAATCATAAAAGAGTTAGGTGTCTTAGAAGCAGTTAGTTCAGCAATTAGTTAGTAATCATGGACCAATACAGCCTTAACCGGTACATTCCTATTTATACTGGCACTTTTACGGAATGGCTTAGAGTGTTTATCACTAATTAATTGCTTTAATTTTACTTTGTACTTTTCCATGAAACTTAGTTGCTTTGTAGAATAGCGTGGAATTGAGAGAAATCAATTAAAGGTTTCAATTTCACGGAGTATTGTTATTATTTGCCTCAATTTTATGACGCTAACGGACGGTTCAACAAATATTTTGGCCTCTGTAATTAAAATTATCATCTCATCATTCATGTACACATATTATACCAAATAAAGAAATCTGAATCTGACAATCTGGCTGTAGGAATAAAAAAAAATATGACATCATAACAATCGCTACAAAATTAAAAGTTGTTTCGAACACTCGTGCTACTCCAGACTCATAATCATATTATTAAAGATTTAACATAAATATTGAGTAATCCAAGTGCACATTGAAGTTTAATAGGTACTTTTCCCACTTCTCTACCAAAAATTGCTTCTTCCTTAACTCAGATAAGTACCTACCTCGTTTGCAAATCAATAACCACAAAACTAAGTTCAGACAAAGTCACCTACAAATACTGCAGCTGGTTTTTACCAGATTATCATAATCGCAAAACGAGGCGCAATGTCGAAGTGAATTATACCAATTTTATATCCACATAAGCTCCATGAAGAATTCAATCGGGGCAAAAAAGAGCAAAATTTAAATTCTCAGTAACACCGACAACGCAGTTAACTGCAATAACGTTAATTAAACAAGTAACAAGTTTCTACATCTTGTATCAAATAGCCAATATAAGATGTCTTTACTATTTGCAGAGAACGCTACTGGGATAGGACTAGATAAATAAAATAAAGAGTCAGCAAAGGCAAGCTTCATTCCTTCAACTTTTTGTTTACTATTACACCTTTAAAGAAAAACAAATCTTATCCATAACAGATTAAAGATAAAATTTGTTCGTCTTAAACCGCCTTGATTTAACACATTGAAACTGATGAGGGATATGAAATTTAATTGCGCCAACATAAAGTCTTATTTCCAACAGTAATTAGAAAAATCCGAGTTCCACGCAAGCTTTGACCGAGCTTAATAGATTAGTGTGCGACACATTTGTTTATTATTGAAATATGGTTTATTTTCAGTACTAAAATTAATGCATGTAAAATTAATATGACGTCCATTGAGACAGCTACTTTAGTATGTAGTTGATATTTTAGTAGATAACTCTTGTAATTCTAATTCTAAACAAGATTTAACGATGGTAAATTCAATTAGTAATTCTGTATTATAACATTACATATTTTTATTGTCACTTATTCAAATTCATACTTACTAAGCTAAGCTATCGCAGCCGGAGTTTCTTGACTAACTACTTTAATTGATACCGCATTTTTAAAATAAAAAAAGAAACCTATAGTCCACTTTTTAATCTCTAAGAAGTCAGATTCTATAAACGTTAAAGTCACTTTGCCTTTATAAGAAATTGAATGGGATTTTCAAAACGCTTCACCTAGATCAAGATACTAGTCGGCACTTTAGCTTTTTATAAACATTTAAAAACCGTTTCAATGACTAATTAATCTGTAATTATACCTTTCTTGTAACATATTGAAGAAAAAAGGTTATCTATATAAATACTTTCTTATGGCTAATTAGTGCGATTAAGTACACTTTAATAACATCTTCTAATCAATTAATAGATTATTAAGGTAATCTATTTTAATTAATAAGTGCCAAAGCATGTTTTATTTGTTTGCTTGCCGTCTAACTGTTACTTTTTCACAGCTCATCAGCTCGACCAATTTTGGAGAAACTTAGTTTAAAGGTAACTTGTATCTGGAAACTGATTATTTATCCCAGATAGACAGCTGTTATCAAGGAATTTATAACAACCTAAATCTACGTAGACGCTGTTACAGGCACTTGTATCAGCTTCTAATGTCATAATTATAGATAGATAGATAAATAGATAAAACTCTTTATTGCACACACTTTGAACATCTCTCTCTCTCTCAAGTCGTTGCTTCATTGCTGAAGATCGTGGTCCTGAGGATTTTGTAACCTTGTGCGGATTAAATTTTTCCATGGGGTTCTATCGGAGGCCAATCTTGCAATGGTGTGAAATTTGCACTTAGAATCTCTCAGCTGGTCTGACCATCTGGTTGGTGAGTGGCCTCTCGATCTTTTGCCCTCAGTGTTGCCCGTCACTATAAGCCTTTCTAAGCTGTCGTTCCCTCGTCGCATGATTTCACCGAAGTAAGAGAGCAGGCGTTGGTAACATATAGAGGAAAGTCGCGTTTTTACCCCTAGCTGTGACAGGATGGATGCGTTTGTGCGCTCGGCTGTCCAAGGAATCCTTAACATGCGTCTCCAGCACCACATCTCGAACGCGTCTATCCTTTGCCTTTCTCTCGCCTTTATGGTCCATGTTTCCACTCCGTACATGAAAATTGGAAAAATCAAAGCACGGACCAGACGACTCTTAGTGTTATTGCTTATACCCCGATTCCTCCATATTCCGGTTAGACGTGTCATGGCGCTTTTCGCCATTACAATGCGTCTCTTAACTTCTGGAACACAGCTCCCATCACTGCATATTCGTGAGCCTAGATAGGTATATCCCTCCACAACTTCTTTAGATGGAATAGTGCAGGATTTTGCGAGTTTCCCAGCGCGGTCAACTATCATGAGCTTGGTCTTGCTTCTGTTTATAGTCAAGCCTAACTCCAAACTCTCCGCTTCCAGTCTTCGCAAAAGTTCCTGCATGTCTTCCAGTGAAGTAGCGACAATGACAGTATCGTCTGCATACCTTAGGTTGCATATCTGTTTTCCACCTAAAGGGAATCCTCCGTTCCAATTTTCCAAAGTTTTGCGGATTATGTATTCTCCGTATATGTTAAAAAGCATTGGAGAAAGAATGCAGCCCTGACGTACGCCTTTGCTTGTAACAAACACATCAGTACAGTCGGTGTCAATCTTAACAAAGGATCGGTTGCTGCATTAAAGGTTGCGGATAAGACCGGTAAGATGTTTTGGCACTCCCATTTCCTCCAAAACCGACCACAGTATGCTCCATACTACGCAATCAAATGCTTTGGTGTAGTCTATGAAACCGAGAACAACAGGGTTGTTGAACTCACGACTCTTTTCTATAATCTGGCGGATATTTAGGATCTGTTCTCGTGTAGCCTTTCCTTTCACAAATCCTGCCTGTTCTTCAGGAATCTGCCGATCTAGATAGGCTTTTAATCGCTTATTGATTATATGCAGAAGAATCTTGCTCGCATGCGATATAAGGGCTATTGTTCTGTAGTTTCCGCAATCAGTAGTCGAGCCTTTCTTGTGCAGCGGTATAAAGACGGATTCGGTCCAATCCTGGGGCCACTGACCCGTCTTCCAGATAGAATTGCAGATATTCGTTATTATTTTAGTACCTGCTGAACCTAGGCTTTTAATGAGCTCAGCCGGAATAGCATCCTTCCCTGGAGACTTGCCTAGTTTTAGCGACGATATTGCTGATTCCACCTCTGACGGTATAATGTCTGGTTCCAGGTCTTTCGGGCCCCGACTATGTGATCCTCCATCTACTGATTCACTCTCATATAGAGCAGCGCAGTATTGCTTCCAGCGTTCTAGTACTTGATTGGTTTCGGTAACTAAAACCCCACTTTCATTTTTTATTGCGGATGTCTTGATAATACGAGTTCTCGTTAGGACTTTTACTTTTTGGAAGAGATCTTTTGTTTCATTCTTAACGGAATGTCTTTCCAACTCTTCGCAGATTTCGTTAATCTGATTAGTCCTGTCCTTCCGACAACGTCGGTGTACATCTGCGCTCAATTCGGCATATCGGTGGTGATCTTCTTGTGACACAAGACCATTCTCCTTTACTTTCCGTCTCTCCAGAATGACAGCTGCCGTATCTGGAGTTATAAAATCCTTCATGGTCCCTTTCGGTAGTATATTTTCCTTGGCAGTTTCTACTATTGCTTCTTTTAAACGATTCCATGATAAATTCGGCTCGTGAACGCCGTCCTGTGGGAGGTCTTGGATTTTACTTCTTATGGCTTGTTTGAAATCAATGGTGTTTACTCGTCGCAGATCAGGTGTTCGAGTCGGTTTGAGCAGTGTCTTAAAACGTAGCCTTAGAGTGGTGACAAGAAGTTGATGGTCACTTCCGCAATCCGCACCTGGCATAGTGAGCGTGTTCATAATAGACGACCTCCACCGTTTCTGAACCATTATATAGTCGATCTGGTTTCTGCACCTGTGTCCCGGTGATATCCATGTGTACAGTCGGCGTATATGATGTTTAAAGCAAGTGTTCGTAATGACGAGGTCCTGCTCACTACAGAACTGCAGCAAACGTTCTCCTCTTTCGTTCCTTTCGCCAAATCCGAATCTTCCCACCAGATGTCTAAGATGGGTGTCACCTTGGCATTAAGGTCTCCCATTACTAAAGTCACCTCTCTTCGCAGTAGTTCTTCTAAGGTCTGAGACAGTGTGCTGTAAAACAAATAAATTTCTTCTTCGCTAGATTGAGATGTTGGAGCGTATACCTGAACGATATTTAAACTACATGGGGATGTGTTAGGCTTGATAGTGATTATACGGTCACTAATTGGTTTATATCCAATCACACACCTATCTAGCTTTTGTGGAACAATGAAGGCAACACCTCTACTACTTTCTTCTTCAGGTCCTGAGGAGTATATTTTATTACCATTATCGGAAATAAAGTGGCCTGATTTTCTCCATTTCGTTCCACTTAATCCAAGCAGTTGTATTCCTTTTCTGTCCATCTCTTTCTCTATGATGTTAAGTTTGCAGTCTTGATTAAGGCCACGAACATTCCATGTTCCAATGCGCTGAGGGTGTCTGGCCCGGATCTTCTCAATACTTTGTGCACCAGATGCATAATTTCCGCGTGGTGCCTGGTGAACCACACCCACGTGGCCGGTAGCATATTTCACACCACCTCTTCCGGGAAAGTGGCGCCGGGTGTTAGCCGGATCGTCCGGTCAGCACTGAGTTACAATCCATCATTTCTCTCTTGGGAAAATAGTGCAGTGGTTTCCCATTGCCTTCTGCACCAGTCCTTTTGGAGCCGACTAGGTGTAATTGTCGTTCTCCCCCTTACTCCCCCTCTTTGAACATAGACATTAACAAAAAAGATTAAAAGATAAAACAGAAGTTGTTGCTAAAGAAATCTCTTCCAGACAACCTTTGGGGACAGGAGATTATCAAACAAGAGCGCGGGACAAGCGGGGCAATTATACCTATTGATTCGTGAATAATGTAATAACACATTTTTACATTATTCCCCAAACTTTGGTCTCGAAATACTTCTAATTTTACTGAAATCTGTTTCATTTACGTACTGTACTTTTTTACAGTTTGCTGATTGTTTTTTTTATTTTTTAGTCCAATTGATCCACAAGAAACCACATACTGTGTCGTCGCATCACACAGAAAGAACTACACTTCACTATGCGCCGCCCAATACGATGTTAGATTGAATCGATTTGATAATAAACCAATTCGATACAACTCGGCTGAAGATCGTTCCAACGAGAGATTTCGTACAAGAAACAATCAAACAGACAACAATACTCGGTTATCTGATAGTAATAAAATAGATGTTGACACGGATAGTTTTAATATATACGAGGGAAATTTCAAAAGTATCTACAGGAGAAAGAAGTTTGGTAAGCCATTTGATAGTTACCTTGTACCAGATTATACTCAACGAAAAATGAAATTAATTAAACAAAAATGTCATAATATTACTTAGGTCAAAAGGTTCATAATGCAGACTGCTATTTAATAAATGAAAAGGGTTTATAAAAATAATAAAACAAATGATATTCAATAAATCATAATCTTTAAAACTTGATGATGATATTTTTTACAAAATAGGACGCAGTACAAGAGTGTCAAATGAGGATCCAGTAATTGCATGCGTTGCAGATAGGACACACCATTTAATAGAAAATCTGGATCCAAGCACGGTAAGCAAATTAATTGGAGACTTCGCGCTATATTTCGATGAACAGATAATGGACTGTTGTCTGAATAGCAGATATCTATATGCTGCTTAGATTGATGTTACTGATTCCCGAACTCTTCAATTTTCCGAGATAAAAAATAGCCTCGGGACCTAACCTATCCCTGCACCAAATTTTATCAAAATCGGTTGAATAGTTGGGCCGTAAAAGCTTAGCAGACAGACAGAGACACTTTCGCATTTATAATATTAGTATGGATTTATAACTTTAGAGAAACGCACTCAGAATTGGCCCCATCATTCATTTGATTAAAAAAGCTAAATATAACTTTAAGAAGTAAAGTAACCAAAAAAAAAACTACAAAAAGTAATAAAATATAGGTATTATGTTTACAGACATATTTCGTGAGTGTATTTGGAGTAGCAAGAGATCGCCGTGTAGGCTCCTTGCTTGCATCGGGCAGTGTGCGTCCAAGAACCTCCACGGCCAAGAAACTTCGTGAAAACGTGCCACTCAAAGCTGATATTAAGGGGAAAAGCGTATATTACTTGAAGGTAAGAAAGAAATTAAGGTTTTTTTTTTATTGAGAAATAAGATAAGAATTTTATTTTCGTGCCACAGATATACTTACCCTTATTATCAGATTATTGTGATTTTTATGAATGGATGGATGGATGTATGGATAGATGGACGGATGCTTGTTACTCAATCACGCCAGAACGTCTGAACGGATGATATGACCAGTTTCTGTCCCCCAGTTCCGGACAATGTGCACGATTTCAGTTTTTACAGTAAAGTTTAAAAATTAAAATCAAATTATTATGGATTTATTATTCCGTATCAAGGTCAAGCTTAAAATGTCTAAAAAAACAATGTTTATTGTTTATAGTCTAGAATAGCACATAAGCTACCTTTTAAGAAATCAAAAACCTCAATCCACGTGGACGAAGTCGCCGACATCAGCCAGTAATATTATAATGATTGATCTCTTAAATGACTCATGACCGTGACACGAAGAATTAATATTGATTTCTTTTTCACTATATTTCCTTCGCATTGTATGTTGAATGAATAAAGTATTCATCATATTATTTCCATCTTCTTAGCTGATCGATTGATCATAATATAGTTTTCATCTAAATAGGAGTACAATTTGAACAGCATTATTTAGATTGAACTTTATCGAGTTATCGACTGGAAGCATTGGAGCAATAAAGAAGCATTTCATCGAAGGTCTTTTATTTGATTCTTATACCTAAAATTAATATAATATTATTTTATAATAATAGATAATTTCTTTCATTTTCACAGACAATAGTTGGTAATGGAGGAGGACTCTGGCTTGCTGTATCAACTTGCGGTGGTTCTGTAAACATTGATGTTTCTGTTAAAGACAAGAGGTTGTATTCAGCTAAAAATATTGGTAAGTCAAATGGTTTACTACAATCCTTACTTAAATTATAAATTCCAAAATGTGTCTGTCTGTCTGCTATCGCTTTCACTCAATCAACTCAATTGTGGACGAAGTCTTGGACATCTACATATATAGGGACGAAGTAGTGGGTATCTGTAACTAGTTGTACCTACCAATAAATATTGTGAAGCCGATGTAATCATAGACTAAAAGTAAAGTCGAAAAACTAAACAGATCGAAAATCCTTGCTTTTTGCTTCTTTTGAAAGCTTGTTGCTAAGAAATGAAAGAAAGTGGACCAGTAGGATCACTTAAAATTATACTTTGCTTGTCTGCACCCACTAAAGATTAGTATTCTTAGAATATATTATTTTTCAGAACCACATAAAAAGTTTTACATACCAGCACCAATTTCAAGTTCATCAATACAAGAAACCAGTGATGAAGGTTCAGTCCAATTTGACTCGAGCTCTGAAGAATCAAAAATAAGATATGTGATAAGAGTACTGCCCAATAAGTGGTACAGGGATTTAGCAGTAACAGTTGAGGTAGGTGTTTTACCATCGTGAAGCCAATAGGTAGTATCTAAAGGTCAAGTCTCTGCAATTATTTCAATAAATTAGTTGAAAGTTACTTGTTTCGGGCGTTTGTTCGCGTCAGACTTTTTGACATTTTTCATGCACGATGTTTCTTTAAAGCGAAACGGCAACAGTCAAGTACTTTACTATTTTATTGCCATATTAATTTTATTTATTTTGGACAAGGTTTGTTGATTATACAGTCTGTAACTAACCTGCCGGGGTCCCTAAGAATCTACACCTTACTCTTTCAATAAAATTCAATATTTCTTTAGAATGGCACGTGAATCATCTAGCAGTAAGACCCTCATATATTGTTGTGTCCATAATAAACCACGATCTTTTAGAGTTTCGGAAGCCTCGAGTCCATTCAACCCAACGACTTGATTATATACTAATTTAGATGAAATTTAGCTTACCTATGACTGGCTTTAGAAGCGCGTTCGAGTTATAAAAATCTATAAAACGCGTTCAAGTATTGATTAATATCAATGTACAAATTCAGTTCAAGGTTATATGAATTATAATAATATGCGCGATCGAGTATTGATTCATGTCTAAACAATGACACGCGATTTACCCGCGTGTTCGAGTATTGATTCATCTCTAAACAATGACACGCGATTTACCCGCGTGTTCGAGTATTGATTCATCTCTAAACAATGACACGCGTTTTACACGCGTGTTGTATTGATTCAATACTGCCATGCTCCAATTCAAGTATACTGCGCTTTGCTCATTCTAAGAACCTCACTTCTTTAGCACATACACTAAGTGAGCCAGTCATTATTATATAGGATCATTAAAGGATCATATCATACTTCGAGCCATTTATGCTTTGACCATAAGAGTGAGATATTTTATATTATACTATAAGTTTTAACCCAGGGTTAAGATTTCTATCTTATTTAACAACATAAATGTTGTTCCATAAGGTCACCGTGAAACGAACTAATCCTAGTGGTAGCATCTCCCTTTTATAAGATAAGGAAGATGCTAAGAATGGCATCATTTACTTTTCTAAAAAATAAATGATGGTTGGCTGGCTCCGCCCCGCCACCAACGGTAGGCTTCTTCCCTCCCTTGGTATCCCAAGAGGCATATTAATGCGTGGACTAATAAGTCTCATAGAATACCAAAAGTCAACAGCCCCCCCCCCCCTTTCAACCACTAGGACATCAACCGCGGAAATAGCGCAACGTATGTCGGCATACTTTATAGTGGTGCGTTCCACTATGTCAGCATATAGCTGGATAATTACATTTTTAGAGTGGTGTACTCCCACATATACCTGTAATAGGTTTCAAGGATGCACCAGGCGCTCTGCAGGATAGTCCGCCGCAACGAAACAGAGTCTACAGGCGTGATACAACCTTCAGTAATAGTATGGTTAGATAAAATGCAGCGCGGAAACCTCCATGGGTAGTAGAACATTGTTTGAACGTAAGATAGGTAGTGATATTAATAAACAGTGTCCCATCAACCATGATTGGTTATTGTTCGAACGTAGCGAACGTCGTAAATTTACATATGGTATGCATAAGTCGTCTTTAAATAGATCGCAAGGTAAAATCAGACATACTGTAGAACATAGTAGTGCACACGAAGTGTACTGCGCACAGAAAGCAAGCTCTCTGGTACAACAACAAACCAGTCCCTTCTTAACGTCCAACTAGGTAGACATCAAGGCAGAACCAGCCGTGCTGAGGCATCGCCGAAGCGAGTAGCTTATATTCCACAGTGCCCAACTCAACCTGCGATAGTGGTTGATATGTGATTATAATACGTGTAAGTATGTGGTATTTTAAGTATGTATATAGATCCACCATAGGTAGATCAAGTATCGTCGGATACTCTCCAAGACAGGTTCACGAGGCTCATAGTCCAAGGCTCCCTACATTAGACAGCATCCAACGATGTAATGCGTTCAATATGCTTCATTAATTGCACATAATAAAATATTAAAATTCTATGAATTGCTTCCCAATCGCGCCATCATGAGGCGAAGACCCTGACATAGTGTGCGCTTTGGCGGCCAAGACAACCACACCGCGCTCACTACTACAGCTACGCATTATTTCTTGCGTCGCGTCGTCTACTCGCTTCGTCCCCTGGCGATCGGTCCGATTGACGGAAATCGCTCTGGTGACATGCAAGATCGCTCCTCATCTAGGTCGATTATACTATTTTTATTTTATTATTCATTTAATATATTTTTACTATTATTTTATAATTTATGCTATCAAATATAAATATATTTTATATATTTTTTTTTTTTTTTTTTTTTTTATTAACTGAGAGGTACGTATAGTTACAAGTCCCATGGTTTTGTTATCAACTGATAAAGTACTTATCGCAGGAAATTGTAATGGTTTGAGTTGACCACTCAAACCATTGGCACTCATAACTTCTTCTATAATTTTTTCTCAATGTCTAGGAAAGAAGATCTTCAATTTTAACTTAAATTAATTATTATTAAATTCTAATATTAAAAAATTCACTTAAACTAACAAAGAAATTCTAATTTTGTAATTCGATGTAGTTATAATAACTTAGAAATTTTGCACCACTTTTCCCGTGGGATCGTCAATTTTCTCTTCCAGTACCTTTAGTATTGTAACATTTTCAGCTCACAGCATCAACCACACGATGGGGTATCAGTACTCCGGAATTACCTGAAGATGGAGACAAGGTGCGAGAGTTGCGACCAAGGAGATCATGCAACTCTGTTGACATTGCCTTCTTACCAGCTTCCCATAACGCTACCGATGTTATCAGGTAATGCTCCATTTTCACAATTTTTTAAGGTAGAATACTCTAATGAGCGAGGATCTTAAATTGTAACACAATTGCTTGACCTTTTTAATTATTTTTACCTATTTTATTTAGTATTGCAATTGTTGTGAGGGACTTTTCCGTTTGGCCCGTTAAGGCCAAGCGGGGGTACGGGCTTGGAGGCCTGGTCTCCTTACCCGGGTAGGGCGGGGGGCAACACTATGCCCCGGTGAATATCTGGAAGCCTTAAAGTCGGCTAGGGTCTGCCTTAAAGGCTACGGGTACTGTACCTAATTAATTGATTAACCTGCAGGTCGTTGTCATGATATCTGACAACCATGTCAATGTCGATTTCTGCAAGTGTTTAGAGTTGGCAACTTGAAGAAACGGACTTGCTTCGATTACTTACACGGGGAAAAACGCTAAAAGAAATTTCGAGAACTACTTACCAGTGGGCAACTTTAAGCCAAGTGGGCTTAAAGTTTGGTCCACATTTTTATCATTTTGTTGTGAATCCTACGTAGCCACAGCATATCATACGTAAAGTAGTGCCTATACCTAATAATATGATCGTCTGCAGGAGTTTCGCGAAACTTTTCTTGTCTGTTTTCTCAACATATTAAATTTAAGTAATTTCTTTTCGTTTCAGATATTGCGTCCTAACTCGAGAGATAGTGAATAATGATAATTTTATATGTGCCTTATCAAAGAAATCCTCAAGTAAAGCCCTGTGTACAAGTCACTTACAACGACCTCCGTGAGTACTTTTAATATTTATTTATCCCACAAATTAACCTGGTAGGTAAATTGTTACTGGCACATGCATTGATTTCCTGAAAAAACGGTATCAATAGCTGTTACAGAAACTTTATAAAATACGACATGGTTTCTTAAGTCCGTATTAATAAGCCGATATCAGCTAAAAACAGATTCTGAAGAATTGGTCAATCTATGCTTCTCTCTGCGTCATAGTCCTCAGGGTTGTGACCCCTTTCCATTAATCACATAATGGCAGGGACTTTCTTGGGATAATTATCTATGCATAAGACCGGTTTTTACCATAGATTGATCGATACTTGGGGACCTGTTCTTATCTGATGTCGGTTTAATAATACGGGCCTTGAAGAGTGGCGCACAGAACCAATTATTCTTTTTGTGACACCACTCGACGCTGTGCACCTGTTGCTGCTTTCTCATACTTAACTAAACTATACCTAGATTAAAATAATGCATCCTCAATATATATGCAGTTCATCCCGATTCTCTCTTTCTCATCTTTCCCATAAGTTCATGAGAAATGTACCTAATTTTGCTAGTGAAAACTTTCGACCAATTTCTAAGCTGGAAAAGTTAAGTACCTACCTAGTCAAAAATTAAATCTTTCAATTTCAGAACGAGAGTGATAATTCAGAAAATCACAGGCCTAAAACCTGGAAGGAAGTATGCCGTACAAGTGACCGCTGCGTCAAAAGGAACCTCAGTGCCATACAACGCCATTTACGTAGAGACGAATGCGTCTTGTAAGGAAGAGTAATACCTATTTCTTACAGCTGCTGTTTCACTTGGCTGCCAATTCAACAGAATGGAACAACAAAGCAAAGTCGCGCTACGTAGAAATACATATTGCGTACCACTACGTGCTAACTACCATTAAAAAAGGGAAAATGAGGCGTTTTTAAATAATATCGAGAGGAATTTAAGATAAGATGTTTTGTTTCATAAAGTTATCGACACCAGCCTGTGTTCAAAAGTTAATCACCTAGAAATAATACTACGAACTATATTCTTGGAGCAAACGTTGACCAATGACAAAAATCGGCGCTGACATTGACAGAGCGTAGTTTCATTGAGTTGGTGTCCCTCTCACACACATGGCCACTGCCATAGATCAAGAATATTACAGAAAGGTATATTACAAAATATGCCACACTATTGTTTGTTAAAATTAACTTTATGTCTTAGAGATAAAGTTCTTTTGTAGGTACTATTATTAATGATATCCAAATAATAAAAAATATGGTAGCCAAGTCATGTAGTCCCTATTGTAATAGTAAATCAGTATTAGTTAAATTAGTAAATTAGGTTTATTTGGTGTATGTACCTACCTACTGTGAAAATAATAATTTAATATTTCATTATAATTAATTATAAAGAGGTTTCATTCGTTATTAATAAGTACGTAAGTATAGTTAATAACAATAAAATAATTATGTAAGAACAATAAAGGTATTGTAATATGAAGAAAGGTACTTAGATAGTTAGATACTTAAGTTATAACTACGAGTTAAATGAAATGAAATGAAATGAAATGAGAATGAGATTTTATCAGAGTACCCAATTTGTGTAAATAAACAGATAAGTAACCAAAAATATCACAATAATAAGAGTGTAGAGGTTTTAAATTATGACTACATAAAGAATTATTAATAATAATTGAATATTATTGTCCTATTATGTTGCCATAGTATTGTAAAAAACTTTTCTTTTCATGAAAAATATTGTAATGTACAAAATCAAACTGAACGTACTTAATAAGTAGTAATCGTAGAGTTTTCTGTAATATAATTTATTTTTAAAATAAAAAGAAGGGTAGTTAGTATATTCAAAAATACTGCGGCTAATTATGGCGTCTAACAACACACACAATCACATTCAATATCAATAAATATTATGTAATGTCTTTTTAATAAAGGTTTATAATAATCGGACTATAAAATCATTCGCTTTAAGTTATTGTCTGTCCGCGTTAAGAAAGCTGCCATACCAAGCCCGACGAATGAAGTTGCTGGAAAGCAAAAAGTATTTTGATTTCTCGCGTAAGTTCCTACTATTTTTATGGAGAGTGTCTATTAGTAATAGTAAGTAGTTTATAAAATATAGAATTGTAAAAAATAATAAATTTTTAAAATAAATTAGTAGTTTTTGTTTTATTGTCAAAATATAAATAGAAAAATTGTGCCTCTGGATATAAAAGCTATATTAATTAATATTAATTTTCCGGGATAAAAGTAGCCTATGTGTTATTCCAGACTATAATCTATCTTTGTGCCTTTCATCCAAATCCGTTTAGCCGTTCTGGCGTGATTGAGTAACAAACATCCATTCGTCCATCCAACCATCCAAACTTTCGCATTTATAATATTACTAGCTTATGCTCGTGACTTCATCCGCATGGATTGAGGGTTTTTGGTTCCCGCGGGAAGTCTTTAATTTTCCGGGATAAAAACTACTTTTTATACCGGAAAATTAAAGAATACAAGGCTACCTTGTGTTATTCTAGACTATAACTACTTACTCTATCTCTGTGCCAAACATCCAGATCTGTTCACCCGTTCTGGCGTGGTTGAGAAAACATCTAAGTATCCATCCATCCAAACTCGCATTTTTAACATAAGTGTAAAGCCCGTTCCCTGGGTGTTTTGCCCTATAATTATTATATTAGAAGTATAGATTTTGTTTGCGAAACATTGTCAACTATCATCAATGACAGTTGACAATGTTTCGCAAGACTAAAGCTACCCACATTTACTGGATATCAAGTTTCTAAAATATAAATATTGAAAGCGTTGAACGAAACGCAAAACTTTTCTATTCAATGAACTTTCAACGTCAATGTCAGTGTCATATTTTGAGTCGTGTCAAGTCAAGCCTAAAATTTTTTGGCTTTACAATCCTGCAAAATCAATTTAAAAATCCTAAAATTGACTTAATATCAGATAACTAAATTAATCTAAAAACAAATAAAATGGCTACAAACGAGAAGCAGTTCTTCGGGCCGCTTACTTTGCATCAGAAGAGTGAAAATCCATCGATCTTCAAGACCGACGCTCCGAACGAGTGCTCTTGTGTTTTGTGTGACGAAGTGTTTGTTTTGCCAGCGTCTGAGAAGCCGATGTTGACCCATCTGTTCATGGAACACCGCCTGGTTATTGCTGATGCCAACCAGATTGCGGATTTGGAAGGTTATATGAAGTATTGGAAGTTGAGATTTAAAGGTTAGTTGACTGTGGTTTCGTTTTACTAATATTGACATTTGTGAGTATTTATTTTAAAGAAATTACAGTATCCAGCAATGCTTTGAATCACCATGCATGCAGAGTTAATATTCCTGGATTACTTACCTACATTTCCTCAATCTAAATTAAAAAGATTTATTATATTAAGTATAAGTCTGCTAATACAGTACATAAGGACTTACTTATTAAAATTTCCAGTATTTAAAATTTAATTGCCCTCTGCATAGTGTTTTTTCAGAGAAGACTAGATAAGTACCTCTATTAGAATTAACTACCAGTATGTGACCACCTTTGAAGTCTTCAGTATTTGGGTTACAGTTTTTTAATTTTTAATTACTTAAACTGCTTGGCTTATAACAATATCTGTATGGTATGTTAGTTACCTACTCACCCATCATATTTCACATTTCGCGAAATTGGTTCCAAGTTCATGCAAGCATGAAAGTATTATTTTCATCTTATTAAAGCCTACAATCTAAATATAAATAATAATCTTAGTTGCAATTCTTACCTTGGCAAGTAATTTCAATATGCATTAAGGTAAAGCATTAGGTAAGTGTTAATTTTTTGTTTGAATTTTCAGATAAAAACCTGCCATTTTTCTGCACAATAATGCTGCTCGACAACAAGCCAGATGGAACTAAATCAAAGAATGAAGAATATTTCTTATTGAGTGATGTTTTACCAGAGGACAAAGAACTGCGGCTTAATCTCCGTCAAACCAAATTGGAAACGTTGTTAGAAAGGCATGCATTTGAAAGAGAAGACAAAAGCTACTCAAAGGAATGCCTGTTTTGCAGGTTTGTGTCAAATGGGACCAGAGCCAGCTACCTCAATCATTTGTACGAAAAGCACAACTTTCATATCGCTAAGCCGGACAACCTAATCTTTATCGATGATCTCATAGATTTAATAAGTACAAAGTTAGATAAACTGCAGTGTATATTCTGTGAAGGTTTGTTCAAAGATCGAACTATTTTGAAAGAACACATGCGCAAAAAAGGCCATAAAAGAATTAATCCAGTCAACAAAGAGTACGATAGGTTCTTTTTAGTTAACTACATAGGCGATAAACATCCAGTGAATAAACAGAAGCCATTCAACATGTCTAGTAGTTCTAAAATGTATAATATCAAAGTTAGAAAAGAGGAATTTGAACCAGACTCTAATATAGACAGCGATCCAGAATGGTCGGAATGGACTGAAGAAAATGGTCCGGTAATTACATGTTTACTGTGCGAACACACAGAAACTGAATTTGAAAATATGCTAGACCACATGGAGAAGAAACACGAGTTTTCTTTCTCAAAAGCTACAGCTGGATTCAACTTCTACTATAAAATTAAAATAGTGAATTATATTCGAAGACAGATACATTTAAAACAATGTTTAGCATGCGAAACTAAATTTGACGACTCGAAGAATTTAGAAAAGCACTTGAAAGAAATGAAACACTGGATATTAACTAAGGATAAATGGGACCAACCTGAGTATTACTTTCCGACATATGAAGATGACCTGTTTTTATGTTTCATACATGATGATGATGAGAGTTGGTGGTCGGGTGATGAGAGGGAGACAGAAAATCAGAATACTATGTCAGATAATATATCTAAAGAGATGGCAATGGCAGTGCTAGATGATTGAATCCAGATATTATAGATGAAATTCAAGCTACTTCACTTTATTATAAATGTGAAAGTTTGCTTGTCACCTTTTCATGGCTCAATCCCTGAACCTGTGTATCTATATGTCACCGTAAGATTGTAAAAACCTTTAGATTATAATCTAACTCGCGAAATTGTAAACTGTCGACAGATTGTGAACCGTTCAATGTTCTGAGTGTCAATTTTTTAAATATTAATTGTATTTACGTTTTCTTGTGTCTTGTAGGTTAGAGCAGGGTTCAACATATTTAATCACTTAGGTTCTATCAGGTTAATATACCTAACAGATTACAATCTACCGAAAAATAATGCATTAAATTGTAATCTTTCGACAGTTTAACGATAATCTAACGGTTTTTACAATCTTACGGTGACATATACATATAACATATACTATATTATATAACCTGTATATCTGTATCCTGAACTTTTGACGTAGTTCAGAATACAGATATAGGTTACAGGTTTATATCAGGATAAGAAACAGGTTACAGGATACACATAAGTAACAGCTGTGGTCTCGAGCTAATTTTATCCTGCCAAAGTTCTTGTTTTATGCTTGGAGTCTTCTAATGAAATGACTATATGTAATAAGCACTTTAACTTTTTTAATTTATTTAGAATAATTTATATTTGGTTTGTCAAGCAATTCAGTGTCATAAGTCATGCAGAAAAACTAGTGAAAAATACATATTGTATGAATGTAGTCTAAGTTAATAGGTTGTAATATTTGTTTTATAAATCGCATCAGTATAAATAGTTACCAAATCTGTGATTATAGCACCAAGTCTGTGATTTAACATTGTGATTCATATCACTTGCTGTAGTAAGAGTGTTAGAAGGATTGTAATTATTGAAATTGTTTTGGTGCTATGATTTTAGACTTATTTCATTTAATGGTATATTATTAAAGATAATTTGCTAAATTATCTTTAATAATATTCGTAAGTTGTAATGTATGTATAGAATTTTTGTGATTTGATTTCATATTATTCCATACTAGGTGATGCCTGCAACTTCGTCGAATAAGTTTTTTAATTCCCACTGGAACTTCTTAATTTTCTGGGATAAAAATCCCATGTCAATCTCCAAGTCTTCAACTATAGCCATGCTAAAAATCACGTCAGACCGTTGCTTTATTGCAGCGTGATAGAAAGACACCAAACAAATACACTTTCATATTAGTATGATTCCAAATTATTCTATTTTGAATGAGAAAATCATTCATCTAAAATTGGTCATGAGTTTGTAATTTAAACTCAACCATAGCTATAGTATGGACACATTTAGAACAAAGGTAATATAATAATTAAGTTACCACGAAAATTATGATGACTGGAGGTTCGTCGATATTTAGACCCAGTTGCATTCAATTACCTCAATTTAGATAGACGGACGAGCCTGTCATACAAAGAATGTGAACTTATTTTACTAACGCCATCTTGTCTGAAAAGCGGGACAGCGCTATGGTGGGGACAAGGACAGATTTATACAGGTGAGGGGCACGCCCTACAAATCGGACGCTCAACTTTTTCTAATGAAAAGGCCCATCTAGTACCTACATGTATATCGATGGTTGCATTAATATTTCCCGTCTGATGGATCCTATCACAAACTGCAATAATATGAGTTTAATTATTAAGGTTTTATCTTGGTTGTATAATTTGTAACCCTGAAATTATTTTAAGGACGTAAACTTATGTGCAATAAATTAATAAGAATTTATGTCTTTTTAAAGCAACAAAATTAGAATGATATCAGGATGTTTGTGTATTTAAATGAATTAATAGTAAATAATTATTTCTAATGTAACTCACTAGAGTTTTTATAATTTAATGGTGCCAATTTTGCTGTACACAAATATAAAATAATAAAAATTATGTGGTTTAGTCCTTATCAAGCTCTATGAAAGCTATATCAAGCTTGTATGTCCTAAACTTTTTGTATTAAAGTTTTGAGGTGTTTTAAGACCACTTTGATTTTATTTAAGAAATTGGTGTACTACCAAATTAGCACCAAAGCTGATTAAAATTTTTGTATCATGTATCTACGTTTATAAAATTTTACTAAGCAATTTTCTAGCAATTTTCTAATGTAATGTAATTTAAAAACGATGTTGTGCCTAAAGTCTCGACTCTTCTATATTCTGCAGGCACAGCTCAGGTATACCACGTTTATAAGTCGCGTAGGTAAAACTAGTTTGCGCAGAAAATTAACGCCGACTAAAACCAAATGTGAACACCAATGAAATACGTACCTTATTGCTTGACGTTAAGATTTTAAACAACCTAGACTCGTGCTATCTAACTATCGTGCTCGGACTCCGAACATGGCGCGTAGGAAACAACCAATAGCGGACGGACGCGCGCTATGATCGGCTGAGATATTTTCGCGCCATTCAAAAATAGGGTTTCTGCGTAGGCACATCGTCCGCCAACCCTCATTGGACCAGCGTGGTGGATTCCCTCTCTCCTATGAGAGCAGAAACTTGTGCCCAGTTGTGGGACGTTAATGGGCTGTAGTAGTGGTAGGCATATCGGCGTAACTTATAAAAGTGGTATAATGTGTCGTGCAGAGTAAAGAGTAAACTCCCGTGTTAAACACGTTTCTGTATTCGATCGATATATTTAAATAAACTAAAACAGTGTCTTTGCTTTTTGAACTTTGTCTATATTCTTGTAGGTATAAATAATATTATTTTTAGAGAAACCTTGACTCATGTTGTGTCGTGTACCGTAATATTTAATAATGTAGAAAAAGCATTAGGAGGTGCCATTTTCTTTATGCATATTATTGTTTTTCCAAATAAATATCTATAATTTAAAATATACACACACCATCCACATCTATTACACATGTGCACTTTGTATCAGATGCTATTAGGATGACAGTTTGCATTCTACCCCTGTAATGATATGAGAAAAAGGGATGAACCTATATTTACTATCCTAATTTAGCATATGGATTGGGTTATATCAATGATTTAAAGTTCAAATAAGTTGAGCCTAAGTTAAGCCTTATTATGCCTCGACCTTGGTAAATTCATCACAAGTCACGACCTAATTCTGGGTGTCCACTATCAAGTAAACTGCCTTTTAGCTTTCAATGTCTCTGAATACCGTTAGTCCAAACTTTTTGCAATTTCGTTTGATCGTATCCGAGCGTTCGATCGCATTGGCGTTAAAGTAATGTCCTCCCGACGGAATTTCGGCCACAGCGGCTAATCTCCAGAGAGACTAGCCATCTAAGCGGGAGATATTATAGTGCACGAGTGTGTGCGCAAACACAGGTGCACTCTCTGTTCCTTTATTCTCATAGCCCAATGAGACGGAAAATGCGAGACGACCAGAGTGAGATCAGGCGCAGGACCGACGGCTTTACGTGCTCTCCGAGGCACGGGGATGAAACACCGCCTACTTCCTAACTCCGGCCTAGTATAATGAATTTCTAGTCATAAAATCCCAATTACTTTTTGATGGCCTAATCCGGGAATCGAACCCGGGACCTCGTCGGCTACAGTCGAACATGCTAACCACTAGACCAACGAAGCAGTTAAGTCATCATAGTAAAATGTGACTAATTGTCAATAAGAGCACAATCCCTAAACTAAAATGACGGCTCTAAATATTTTGTTAGTCCTTTCCGCAGGGAGTGTTACGTAAAGGATAGCAATATTTAGAGGTGTAATTTGAGTTGATACAAAGATAGGTAGGTACAACAAATATAACCAGTGTCGATTTCTGCAAGTTTTACCTGCAAAAACTAAACTAAAACTGACTTGCTAGTGCAAGGCGAGTTTTATTGCTAGTGTGTAGACATTATACCTTTTGTAAATCCAGGGAGCACCTAATGTTTATAAAATAATCATAAATCTTATAAAAGAATAAAGAGCATTGTCTAAAAATATGCTAAACCATTGTTTCTTATTTACCTTGAGCATCATTTAACTACTTAGTTAGATCGTAGAGATATACTTCAGTGGGAAGTTTCTAAGTAGGTAAGTATACAAACTTTGCAATAGTTTAGAACCGACGAGCAGCGTCGCTTTAATTTTTCATCGATAAGTATGCTTGAGTCTAAACAACTACTGTTTGGGTAAAATGTTCCCGGGACGATATTATTCGTGCAATATGCGTCACTGACTGAGGAACTAATCGCGCACAGAATAGTCACCCCTGCCATCCCGAATCACTTCGTACCGGCTATAGAGATGACGGTACGTCTTATCAAGCATTAATTCGTGAGTAAAAGTATCAGAAAGTAAGCGTCGTAAGTACCTACCTACTTATCAGCAAAATAAATATCGATAAAATATCAGCCAGGATCAAAGGTCTTTTTTCGTGACACCAACTTTATGGGTATACTCTTATTTCTTTAATGTACCGCCCTCGACGGTTATTATTGAAATTACGTGCCTTACTATCTCATACGTGACAACTACTATGCGACTTGCGAGTAGGTCACGTAAAGGTACAGAAAATTTTATCCATTGGATTTGAGAGCATTTTTACTGGTATTATGGGACTATAAATGAAAGGATGTTTATTACTTTCGAGTCAGGTGTTTAGGGGTAGCGCAGACAACTGTTTTCACGAGCTTGTTCTAATATAACGGCGATATAAGGTATAATTATCTATCCTTAATAGGTAATGTTATTATTGCGGTGATAGCCAAGGTTCGATCTCCTATTCGGAGACCCAGGGTTCGATCCACACCACCACTTACCACCACCACTCGCACCACTAACTCTTCGGATAGGTAGGTATAATACGCGCGCGAGTTGAATGCAGAGTTTTTGTATGTGTCACCATAAATTAGCTCTGCATTCAAATGTGCCTATAGGTGTGTGTTTTTTTATAAGAAATTAATTTGTGATATGCTTTAACGGTTCTCCTTAATTTAATGTGCTCAAAAGAGGTGTGACGCCTTTGCCCAAAGAATATACTACTCTTCTTTGCCGGAAGGGTGGTAACTAGCCACGGCCCAAGCCTCCTACCAGGCCAGACCAGGGAAAATTCAGAAATTATAAATTCCCAAATTGACCCTGCCGGGGATCGAACCCAGGACCTCCGCAAGTTGACAACAGTGCTCAACACTGCTCCACGGAGGTCGTCTGTCAGTCTGCTACACTTTAAAGTCCCACCTTGAAAACTGATTTTGATGAAATTGAGTAGGTATACAGGCAAGTTATATCCCAGGAAAGGAATAGGCTACTATCCCGGAAAATTAAAGAGTTCCTCAGGTAACTAAAATAACTTAATTCACGCGGACGAAGTCGCGGGCATCATCTAGTTTCTAATATATCCTGTTGAATTCTGTAGTGACTTTCATATCCATTTTTTATGTCGATTTCGTCATTATTTTTTCGATGAGTTGAATTTTCTTTACAAAGTTTTCGGACTCTGGCCTTTGCGCTTTCATAATACCACGAAGGTAGGGGTTATGAACTTATCACAATGCATAACATCCCCTTTGAAGTTCAATCTAAGAAGGACTCAAACAATTCATAAGTAAAGGTAAAAGGAAATAAATTTCAACATTCAGCGGGCCCTTTCATTTTAGACGTTACTTAATTTAGGTATAAAGTTCATACTTTCTGTGTGGGTCTATGTTTAGGTACTATGTGTTGGGGTCAGCTAATACATCATCAATTAACCAAATATTTTTTTTTTAATACTATTCTGAATCTGTTCGACCATAGGCTAGGTAGGATCGAATATTAAAGGCCTATCCATAAGTCGCTAGCGGAAAAACGCGTGGAAATTATGGAGTAATTAGGAATAGTTTGGAAAGCTACCTACAGATCTATTGGTGGTACCAAACTGCCAAATAGTTAATCGACTTAATGGGCATACAATTTGTCCACACATCCGACCACCTGACACCTCAGAGGTGCGTCTTGTGTGTACCTGCTATCGATAATAATAGGTAATTTGATAACTTCGAAGAATACCTTTGTACCGATTACAATGCCAGCAACCGCCTGTCTCCAGAGGATCCTTGGGGCCTAGACAAACGGCATTCGATTCGCAGCGATTCCATTTCTTCTATCGCTAACGCTTTACCGTAAGCGAACTTCGTCTGCTAGACAAAGTTACCTGCGATTAACGAACGCCTATTCCATTCGGCTGTTCGACAAAAAGTAACTTTTGTCTATGGTCTTTCGTTATGAAACGTCAAATTCGTGCGCCAAACTTTGAATAGTGTATTGTTTGTGTTTGAGTGGTGTTTCTAAAGTGCGAGCGTGAAGTTGTTAATTAATTTAAAACTATTTCCTCTAATTAATATTATATTTCTTGGTAAGTATCAAAGTGCTTTTGTGTTTTATAGAAACAAATGAGATTTCAGCCAGGCAAATAAAGATTCAGAATACTTTTCCCTTCCATGAATAAAACTGATGAACTAATCTGGTGAAATGTTTTGTTTTCTCGCGTAGAAATGGAACCAAGAGGAAGGGCAAGTGGTGAGCAGTTTTCAGCTCTTTTGGAATTTATGGAAAGGTAAAATATTTGTTCCATACGTATTAAGTTTCTGAAAAGTTAAATTCTATACAGACGACCGAATGGCAGTCGTAATGTAAACAATGACGTGATTAACAGTAACGTAGTTAAAGGGCTCTTTGTTAACTCATATTTCAGCCACGGTGACTTGTCTAAACCGCAGCCTGCTATCCATTTTTTTATCACAGCATTGTGGTTGAGGGCGTCAACAACCTCTCTGATGCAACGGCTTGTTGTCCTTTGTGTCAAATGATGACTTACCCCCACAAGTCTTTGGTCAGACCCTGTCGCAAAAAAACTAAGTGCACAAAGCACCTCAAATACAGAAAAAACAATTTTATGAGTGCTTATGATAATCAAAACAACTTATCAAAATATTTCAGTACATAGTGGTTAATCCAATCCTCAGTTATTTCTTACCTTTATTTCCAAGGGTATCTCTCGTGACCCTTTTAATGCAGTTGAAGTCCGTAATTCACGACAAAGCTTTTTATAAATGGATTTACTGAGCCTAAAGCGTTCTATAAATAGTAATTCTGGCATCTCGTCAATGCTTTCCAATTGTTGCCGGGAATGGTATCTTCTTTGGCGTCTAAGCCAAACACTTTCATTATGCGCTGCCCACAGTAAACGAAGCGTATGCATTTTATATTATTATATTATTATTAATTTTAAATAATGCAAAAGACAACAATTTAATCACAAATTCATTCAGGAAAAGTCTAAAAATTATCAAAACAATCCACTCAACTTCACAACAATGGCGCTATTTGTTTCGTTTTCTACAGGGTAATGGCGTTCGTCAAAGTTTCCATCAAAAGAAGCGCTCACTATAGATATCGCTTGTCAAAAATGCCACTTGGCTAGCACTTGTCGACACATGTCTATGGAATTAGTCATTCGACATTGTCGATTCTTTCGATGGAATCGATTTAAATTAACATTGTCTAGCAAATTTCGATTCGTTTAAATTATACCACGTGACATTTCTATAGCTAATGTCAATCCCATACATTTTTGGACTTTTCTACTAGCGTCATCGCTAATAGAATGTCACTTTGTCTAGGCCCTCTTGATTATTTCGGCCACATGGCCAGAAAAGAGGGGCTCAATCAAAAAAAAACAAAAAACTTATTCCACGCGGACGATGTCGCGGGCATCAGCTAGTTACTGATAAGTTTGACGACCTCCCTGGTACAGTATTGAGCGCAGCTGTTGGTTGTCTTAACGTGGGAGGTCCCGGGTTGGATTCCCGGCAGGGTCAATTTGGGTATTTATAATTACTGAATTTTCTCTGGTCTGGTCTGGTGGAAGGCTTCGGCCGTGACTTTTTACCACTCTACCAGCAAAGACGTCCCGGTAAGATGCCGTGTAGAAACCGACTAGGAGTAAGGGTTTAGTATAAATGCCATACCCCTAACAGGTTAGCCCGCTACCATCTTAGACTGCATCAATCACTTAACATCAGGTGAGATCGCAGTCAAGGGCTAACTTGTAGTGGAATAAAAAAAATGTAGCAGGTAACACGGGCTACAAACGGTGGTAATAGGTACCTATTGTAAGTCAAGGCTTCTAAGTCATCGATATATAATATATGTAGGGTACTAGATGGGCCCTTTCATAAAAAAAAGTTGGGCGACCGACTTCTAGAGCGCTCTCCACGCCTGTATATGCCTGTCTTTGTACCCGTCATAGCTCTGTCCCGCTTTTCAGGCTAGATGGCGTTAGTGAAATAAGCCCACATTCTTTGTTTAACAGGGCCCGTCTATGTAAATTGAGGTCGTTGTTCCAAGTATAGATACACAGTCACGCTTTGGAAAGACTGCAATATTTTATTACAAGTCCATTACTAGCAGATCTCCATACACATTGCTCAGTGTTTATACCGAACTTTTACACTTACAAATTGTTTACAGACCAGTCTATTCTGTTTTTTGCGCTTTGATCAAAAATAGCGCCATAGCTCTTAACACCAGATGTGCCGTTTTATTCTTATTATGCTCTTCGGGAGCTTCTTTTACGATGTTTCATAAATCAAAGGAAGTGATTGGCTGTAATGAACATTCTGATTCTGCAGCGTCTTTTTTATTAACGTTTACCTATCTCACAGGAATAAATCACAAACATGTGATAATATGAGCAAATTAAGAGCTGTTTTTCCTCTATACGCTGCTCATGAGGCATCTTTCAGAAATATACGTAGGTATCAAAGTCAATAGGCATGATGACTGATTTTGAAAAATGGTCAGATTATGTTCGGAAGTATCTACTATATCGAAAAAATATCTTATTTCAGCAGAAAAATAAGGTTTAGTAGATAAAATTGGCATTTGAAATTTAAATTTTAAAAATCACGCGAAAACGCTCGCGGTTGTCATGGCGTCGTTTGTGACGTCACTACTGTTTTTACCAATGTACTCTAATGTACTGCGTGCAGTAAACAATAAGGCTTCGTACAACAATTTAGATATTTTGTGTGAATAATATGAATTCTAAAGTGTGTAAGTCGTGTGCGGTCCCCCAGTGTGATAACACATCAAAATTAACTCCAAACAAGTTATTTATCTAAATTCTGCTATTTATTTCTGCGAAGATCACTTGACGTAAGTTTTTGCTTTATTCTAATACTAGCTGATGCCCGCGACATTCCCGCAGGAACTCCTTAATTTTCCGGGATAAAAAGTCCATATAAATCTTCCTCTTGAATCATTCTATCTATTAAAAAAACCGCATCAAAATCCGATGCGTAGTTTTAAAGATCTAAGCATACATAGGGACAGGGACAGACAGCGGGAAGCGATTTTGTTTTATACTATGTAGTGATGATGTTTTGCTCATAGCACAAATAACTGCAAAAAGTTATATGCGTGCCAAGAATCGAACCCCAGACGCACCGAATAGGAGGGAGACGTCATATTTACTAGGCAATCACCGCTCATATTAAGTTATACGGTATAGTTTTAAAAAACAACATTTAATTAACATAACCTCTAGTAACTAAGTACCATGAAGTGCTTAATATATAAAATAGCAGATTTTACGGGTTTAGAACCTATATATTATTATGTTATTATTGTACTTACATGGAAGTTTTGACGTTGCGAAATTCTGCTAAACAAAAGTCTTTGTTTGATGCAAGATACTCAACCAACATCAACAAATCAATCCTGGGCAAATTAGAGCTAGTAGCTTTGGTAAATCCTTGATCCGTGGCTAACGATTTTTAATTTCTTGATTTTGGATTCGGTAAAACAAAGCTAGATTATGGAAATGATCTTAAGGAAACAAAAAAACATACAAAAATACTTGATAAACATTTAAAACACCTGTACTTATAGAGATTGTTTGCCGATTATCAAAGCTCGAAATAAATTGTGACGTCATTCGCTTCAGTGGTGTTTTATACAATATGGCGGATTGCTGTATTTTATAGTTTTATTTTATCAAAATAAATAACAATCTCACTCGAAATAGAAAAATAAATAAGTTTTTTATAATCCATGAATCCTATTTCATTACATAAATTCATAATTTCATTGATTCTTGGATACTGTCATCATGCCTATTGTAAGTATATAATTAAGTAGCTGAATTATTCTCTTTAGGATTGAATTACTCAGGATATCGTGAAGGTTTGTAATTAAGTTATGAGTGAAAATCTTCCAAATATTTAGTATTTTCGATGCTTTTAGCATTCACTGCAGTTCAAATAACACGGTCTATTACGTTTTAATGTTTAGAGTCTGATGGTACGGCAATGCAACATGACTGGAGTGATCAGGCGCAGGGGCGTACGATGGAGGTTGAACGTAGGCTTTAAATAATTATGTTTTCCAAATTTTGAGGCACTGTTGTGTAACCTCTTATCAATGAGAGAATAATTAACAGAAAAACTCAGCTTCTTAGCCATACACGGGGCTCGAACCCGGGGCCTGGATCCACATCCAAATAAGCGCACCGCTGGATCAACAGAACAGTCCTTTGACTACTAAAAGTAGCACGTCTTTTCGACGATGTAAGACAAAATTAAGACTTACCCTGTGAAGGAAATGGTTTTTATCCCTGTTTAGACAGTCTTTTATTACGGTTTCTTTTGAGTTGTTTTTTACAAAAATGTTGGCATCAAAAAACATTTTCTTAGATGTTGGTTTTCTATTGATTCACGGAGATTTGAAAAGCTTACCTAACTCTAGAAATCCTAGATAAAAGCATTTCGGTGTTCGTTCAGAGAAATATTTATTTATGAACCCCGCGACTTCGTCCGCGTGGACAAAGTTAAAGGTTTTTGATTCCCGCGGTAACTCTTTAATTTTCCGCGATAAAAAGTAGCCTATATCCTTCCCCTGGATACAAACTATGCCTATACCAAACATTAAAATCGGTTGAAGAGACAATTTTTTTTGACTCCCGCGGGAAGTCTTGAATTTTCCTGGATATATATAAAGTAGCCTATGTCCTTCCCCGGGATACAGCCTATCCCTATACCAAATTTCATCAAAGTCGATTGAATAGATGGGCCGTGAAAGCGTAGCAGGCAGACAGACACACTTTCGCATTTATATTACTAGATGATGCCCGCGACTTCGTCCGCGTGGGTTAGGTTTTTTCAATTCCCGAAGGAACTAAAATAAAAAGTAGCCCATGTCCCCGGGACTAAACTAAACTAAACTATGCCTGTACCAGACAGATGGACAGACAGACAGAAACACGATTAGTATGGATTAGTATGAATCCCATTGTCTTTGTCCAGATTTGATCTGGGAAAGCAAGTGATATGTTATATATAAAATTCTCGTGTCACTGAATGTTAGTTACCATACTCCTACGAAACGGCTTGACCGATTTTTATGAAATTTTAAATGCAAATTCAGTAGGTCTGAGAATCGGCTATCATCTATTTTCCGCCATCTTGAAAATAGGGTTAAGTTTAAGAAAAGTTAGAAGTGCAAGGAAGCCTGAGGATCGAAGCGACCTGCTGAAAAGGAAGCCGAGCATCTCAACACACCGCTATTACCGATTAGTGTGAGATTTGGTACCTACTACAGCGGAAAACGTAATTTATTTACCAACACCCTTGGTGACAATAAAAAAAGTCAAGAATTTTGTATTACACATCTAAGTAACAATAAAAAATCAAGAATTTTGTTTAACACATGTACATAACTGTAACAATAAAAGATAATTTCCGAGCCGCAGTGGATATCGAATGGCGGCAAATAGCGATGTGTCACGAGAAAGGCCTATTTCACGCACACGAAAACAACTTTTATTGAAAATCTTTATTGAAATTTATTTTAGGTCAAACTTTCGTTTACCCCTGGGCTGCTGTCTACATTATTTGATTGCTTTTCTTTATTCACACCGTTATAAAATAAAAGATGGGTGGAGCTCAAATTAAATTATAAATTACTAGCTGATTCCCGCGACTTCAAGGTACCTTCAAGGCAAGAGTGAATATAGGTATCTTCATCCAACCTAGACCTCATCATTGCTTTGCACTAAGCATGATTGTCGTCAAGCGCAAGCCTATTTCACAATAAAAAAATAATAAATTAAGACTTCGTCCGCGTGGAATAAGTTTTTTAAATTCCAACTCTCCAAACTATAAATATGCCTCAACTATAAACATGCAAAAAATCACGTCAATCCGTTGCTTTGTTGCGGCGTGATTGAAGGACAAACCAACAAATAAACAGACTTTCGTTTTATAATATTAGTATGACTTAGAACTCTCGGGCATGCAAGTTTCCTCACGATGTTTTATCCTTCACATCTGAAGCAAGTGATATTAATAAATTTCTTAAAACACACATGCTCGTAGCTCCATGCCCGGGGATCGAACCTGTGACCGGTTATCTCATGTGGGGTCATCTCCCCTAAGGGGCTCAGCCCACATTTCGATACGAGGATTTTCGTACTGAATAAGGCGTAAGTATTTGTAGATTTCAATTCAAGCTCACTTTGAGCTGAAGGGGTTATTCTTGCGAAATAATTTTTATATGAATAGAATTGTAGACATGATGTCAAATGAAATCAAATCAAATTTCGGCTACACAAAAATGGCTTGCGGCCTAAACACAATCAAAACGACAACGCCGTTTCCACGACATAGTATAATATTGCTAAGGCGAATCTATTGAATGAAAACTGTCTAGAGAGGCATAAAATGAAGTACATTTATCATAATCAAACATTATATCGAATATTATTTTCGTTTTGAATTTGTAAATTATCAGAGAGACTTAAATTGATAGTTAAGTTCATTAATCATAATTATTAATAACAAAAGAGTTGTAACAAATATTATTTTTGATTTGGAAATTAACTACATATTACATGGAAGATAAGAAACGTACCCGCAATAATAATCTATCAATCTTTGAGATTATTATGTATTTTGAATTGAAAAGTTCTTGTCACCTACCTATATGTACTTATAAGTACCTACCATTTCACTGCATTTTCAATTATATTCCTCACCCTGTCTCGAATAGGTATATATTATTCTGATTTTGAAATCATTTATCTAAAGAACCCAGTACACATTAAACTCAACACACTCGGCCAATGCACTCAGGTGATACGGTCAATCTTATACAATAAAAATAAATTCTCTGACTCATTCACTCACTGGCCCGACACATCAACGCCCATACTAAATCCATGGACCAGGAACTTTATAATTAATATGTGTGGGTATAATATGTCAGGTCAGCTCTGTGTGTCGTGAAGCATGGATTTGTATCTAATATGGAGGCGCTGTTATCTCGAATGTTAGCGATGTCGCAACCCACATCTACCGTGAGTACAATTACACCAAAACTCATACAATTCGATCCAGATGATACAGAGGCTGACATTGAAGGTTGGTGTGATGTCACAGAAATTATAGCGCAGAAGAAACGCCTTGAGGTGTCAAATTGCTGATAGAACTTACTATAGCGTTTAAGGGTCGTGCCTCTACTTGTCTTATTAAACTAAACGTAAAAGAATTAACCTGGAGTGCCGTTAAACAGGCATTATTGGCTAAATTTTCTAAACCCAAATTAATTCAAGATTACTTTGACGACATCATAAAGTTTCAAATTGGAGCTAAAGAAACCACTTCAGAGTCTGCAATGAGACTGTGGAACTTGAATGAGCGCATACCAAATACTGACCTATCTGAAGATGTGACCACAGGACTCGTCGTGCTATATCAAATGGATAGTTTGATACGTCGAGAGTTAACTGCTCATGTGATTACTACTCGCGCTCAATTATTTCGCATTATTACTAGCACCTAAACGACGGATAGATATTTCTGATAGAAATCAAGAACCTGATTCGAAGCAACCCCGGTTTCCAGGAAAATCTCATTGGTGTGACCAAGCAGAGCATCGACAGATTGATCGTAGGAAGCGCAAAGAAGATTCTGGTTCATCAAAGCTATAAGACCATTCAAGTTCTACGAGTGAAAAAAGCGGCCATTTGTTTACACCTTGTCCAGAAACGAAGAACGGTGATGGAACTTTGAACAAGGAGGTCAACCTCTGCGATTTTCGCCTCTCGCGATCCTCCTTAGAGTCATCATCCGGTGAGCAGTTTCCTTTTCTATTCGATAGAGGTCCATCGTCTGAGTGACTGAAAGTCACTGCAAAAAGTTCCCGGGTACTGTACGGAATAATCTTTTTTATCTTGGGGCTACTGACATACAGTGCTGTGCTCGATTTTAAGCACATGTATAAATCGACGAGGCTTTAGTTGATATTACTTTCACATCGTTCTTGATTCTATAATTTCTGTGCCGCTAATAATAATTATAGGCAGAGATATTTTGGGTAAAAGTTTTTGCTTGACAATCGATGACGACTCCGCATTTTAAAAAAATAGCAGCAGCAGATACTCAAAGGTTTAATCATGGGACACACAAAATGAAAAAGAAAACGCTGAACAAAAATATCCGTTATCATAGGTATGCCATGATTATCATCTTTATTTTAATGTATGTTCGGTTGAAGGGATGCACTCGCATGATTCAGATGTAAGGGTTTCATGGTCTATCCTGGGCGAAGAGTGAAAGTCCGGGTTGCATCTGAAAAGATCGGTATGAACAAAGAAAACACTTGTTAGGCCCAGACGTATTTGCGTTGGTTGACTGGTCGAAGGGACAATGCCGTCCGGTCCGCGCCGCTTTTACGGCTGGTCGAAGGGACACACTCGTCCGGTCCAAATTTGGAAAATGACCCATTACCCGCTAGAGAACAGCCTCTTTGTCAGGTTGGACGAGTAGATAATTGAAGACTGAGACTTTCCAAATCCTTTGTAATAGGACACCGTTAAGGAGCGCCCAAGGACGATCGAATGTCAGTCCGGCCGTGACGGCGCAAATGGAGCAAAACGTGACATTCGCAGATATCATAGGTAATAGGGAATATGCATAAAATTTAAATTTGTCTCAAATATTTTTTCTAGATTCTTTATTGTCTTTACATTATACTTAAAAGGTATTTTTTTATTTAGTTATTATTTAAACCCAGAAAATATTAAATAGAAAGTGAAAAACAAGGGAGGCAAATTCAAACTTGCAAAACGCGTCACCATTGGTCGAAACGAAATGTGACGTAAATGGTCACGTCAGTGGATTTATCGGCGTCGATATTCATACTGTGTTAGTAGTGTTTGTGAGAAAAAATTGTTTAAAACTGTATTCCTGTCTGATTACTTGTCTATATATATTTGTAGTCAATCTAGGACGATGACAGAAACTGGTTTAATCAAAGCACAATCGGATAATCTACCGAAAATAGATGCATTTATGATGTCAGCATATTTTGCATCAAATCTCGATTTTACGAGCGCAGAGATCAAAGGAGTGAAAACTGCAAGGTAATTATTATGTTACATGGTATATTTTAATCCATAACATAGATTTTAATGCATAAATATTTAAATAATACTTACAATTGGTATTGAGTATTTACGTTAAAATTATCTTCACAACAAAATATAACCGATAATGGAGCTAGATTATCCCTTCTCATCATCTTGCACCATTCTTCTCGTAATTTCGCATCGCGTGGAATACGAAAAAACACTTTATCGGGTATACTAAGAGTAGTATTTATGCACTTCGGTACCATACAATACTTGTAAGAAGGTTTTTTAACTTCTTCCATAATTTGTGTACTTAGCAATTAAAACTGAAAATAATAATTATGAAGTAACTGAACTGAATCGCTATAGTAAACAAACACGGGACATAACCAATGACGTCATCAAAAGCGCGCGATTAATGGTGGCGTTTGAACGGCTCAAATTTATACTTAACTTTGAAACACCAATTAACGTAATTATTTGACTATTTTCAAACCTATTTATATTTTTTACTATGTTATAAAGATGTAAATGATTGATTTAAGAAATAAAAATAAATCATGCATATTCCCTATTAACATACGTCGGACAACAGTGATGTTTTTTAAAAGCGGTCACTCTGACAGAGCGTCGCATTGGTGGTAGCGTGGCGGGAAAAACCAACTTTTGCCGCAGGCGCATCGCTTTCACGACGAATCGTTTTATCTGGCGCAATTCTAATTCTTTATTTAACTGTAATAATAATAATAATTTTATAAGTTGTGGTTAAATTTAATAGTTTGGGTTTAGTGGATCGGATTAGCCATGGATACCGACGAGAGCCATCCTGTGCCTATAAATAGTAAAACACTGAAAATGGAGAACTTCACGGGTTTTTTTGGGGTGACCTTGTATCTTAAGCTTCAGTGGGGCGCTCATGTAGAGACACTAGCAGGGAATCTCAGCGGCTTTTGCTATCAGGAAAATTAGACAGCTAACCGATATTGAGACGGCTAAGCTTGTCTATTTTGCCTATTTTCATAGTGTTATGTCGTACGGAACCCTATTGTGGGGCTGGGGCTGATATACTACAAACAATTTTTGTTTTACAAAAGAGGGTGATTCGATCAATAACTCGATGACGCGAGTCGCTTCGTGAAAAATTTAAAGAAATTGGCATCCTTACGGTTGCATCGCAGTACATTTATACGATAATATAATCTCTGTTAAACAAAATATTAGAGGGGATACACGAAATCGACTTACTAAAAACCGACTTAGTAAAACCGCAATGTCGTCTACCCAAGGTGTAGGAATCCTTTGTGGGGTCGAGTATTACCTTTTATAATATGGTTCCTAAAGAACTTTTGGATTTTCCGCTACACAAATTTAAAAAAAACCGTAAAGGAACACTTGTTGAGTCGAGGGTACAATTGACGAATTTCTTAATGACAAAGTTGTATGGAAGCAACCGACTTTGGGTCCAGCTCCCCACAGGATAGTATAATAACTTAAACTATTGTATGTAATTTATATACTTACATAAGTATTGTAATATCTTGTTTAAAAGGAAAAAGAGGAACTGCTGAGTTTCTTGCCGGCTCTTCTCTGCGGAATCTATTTTCCGAACCGGTGGTAGAGTCAAAACATGGCGTAACATAAGAGACACATGTATGTCCTACATGTTTTAAATAAATTGAAATTAATATTTATAATTACAAACTTTCTTATACTATAATAATAATACTATGGGAGCCTATTTGGAAAACTTGGATAATTTATATTTTAATTTGTATTTATAATAACGGTTATTTATAAATTATTTACCAGCTTATTTAGCCCAACGGCTTAGCCTGGCAATTCAGAGAGGCAATATGTCTTACTCTTGGGTACCATGCATTATGATGATATTATTTCCGATTCACCGATGTCCGATCTTAGAGTCGAAACTAGATAGATGTCACCAACTTTAAAAAAATCTCGGTCTACTTGGTATAAAAAATACTGTAAACGAGAAAAATCATAAAAACCTGACCAGTAAAGTCCCTCAATATCTACTGTCGACAAATTAAACTTTTTCTACTTGTAGGAATGTGTCTATTAGGTCTTGGCAAATATTTGATCTGGAGTGCTTAATTGCTTTTTGGAGCTCTTTAAGGAGGTCAGAATTAAACTTTTCGAAATTATTATTTGTCGTCTAGATAGTTGTAGAAAATAAAGCCTAAAATCAATAAGAACTTTTGGGTGTTATTTTCTACAAAAATAATTGCTATAAATTAGAGACTGGTCATTTCACAGTTTGAAAAATCAGTCAAAGCATCGTAGATCTAAACTAATATTTTGGATATAGGAAACATTTGTTTGTTTGTAATGGATAAACTCAAAAACTAATCAACTGATTTTAATTTTTTTTTTACTTATAGAAAGCTTCTTTATCAGCGAGTATTTTTTTTTTTGTTAAATTAGAGATTTTACGTAAATTTACTATAATGTTTCATTCACATTCTAGGAAAAAATCCTCTCATCTGAGAGCTTCCGCGTTCCTTCTTGAGAGAGAGCACGAAAACAATGTATGATGGAAATTCCTCTCAAAAAGTTCTAAAAATAAGTCCGCGATAGCATATATCTATCTTGGTTCTCTCACAATAACCATTTTATGATATAATTTGGTCTAAAACAAAGCTTTACTTTCGAAGGTGTTTTAACTGCCATTGTATTATTCCATCAAAATAAAATTGTTGGTCATCTCTTGAAGTATTTAATATAGACCAAATTCACCATTTACACCATTTAATTCAGATGAATATCTTAGAAGATATCATAGAAATAAATTAACGCGCAACAGAAATAGGGGCGGCCGGCAGGGTGGAGATATCGTAGTGCTAATGTAAAACCTGATGTGCTATCTGCTGCGCAATGCCGACTGGCTATCATTGGGTATGGACTATTATGATGATTAGTACTACCTATTCGAAGCCGGGCGGACCACTAGTATTGTTCGGTAATATTATTATTTAGTAATATTCGATAACGAGACTGCTTACATCCCAGCGATGGACAGACCCGAAAAATCAATGATTAACTCGCCGCAACCTATTAAAACTACGATTTCTCTAAAATTTTGTATGACTCCTACCTATTAATTATGTATCGATAGAATTGTTATGAATTAACCTATACTTATGATAGATAATATATTTCACTAATTAAAGAAAACAAAAGTAGGTAAGTAGGTAGGTAGGCTACGTAATAACCAGGCGCTTGATGAGTTCGAGCGGCGTGTAGTCGTATAACAACAATAATTATACGATTCCCAGTCTTATTACCCGCTCCGTAGGAATACTAAAAGCCTCTGGTACCTAATGTTACTTCATTAGTACCACAGAACCCCTTACTTACACGAAAATCATTTCTCCCTTGGCTTTAGGGCCAAGCTTTAGGCAGAATAACATATTTTAATGTTTTAACAAGAAATGTTTTTTAAGCGAAAGAAACTTCTTTACAATTCGATGAAACGAAAAAGCGACATTAAAAAGAGACACATATTCATAATAGAATTTAGCCTGCGAGAGAATGAGATAGAATATCTACAAGTTATAAGTATTCATTAGAAGGCAAATGCCTACTTATAGCTTTCTCCATCTCCCACTGACCCTGAGGCTTCTTTCCTTAGGAAGGGGTATGTTGTTTCTGTAATTAACACCTTTAATCGGTTTCTTTTGTAGTGGCACGATTTTGCTATTAGGATTAGCCACAGCCAAGACATTACGTGCCCAAAACACTTTGTAACGTCTTAAAACATTAAGGTATCTAGTGACGGAAAAATCCTATAAATTGTATTCATTGTCTACGACGGATAGGACAAAATGACCCTGTTGGAGTCCATCCATCTTTTACCTATCCAATCTTTTCCAGTCCCAAAGAAATAACGTTTTTTCTAAAGAATATTATCCAAGTCAAACATGACTAATATTCCAATTTTCTCTACAAATAAATCTTAAACTAGAAATTAGGAGTATGCACAGCGCCAGGGTGATAGAATGGGTTTAAATCATAAACCTTACAGATTACAACCCGCTCCTAACCGATGAGCTATATAGTTATAGTGGTAATCGAGCTATATACCTATACTTCCTAATACTTCCTAATACTATAAATGCGAAAGCGTGTCGATTTGTCTGTCTATCTGCTTTGCTTTCACGGCCCATCTTTCAACCAATTTTGATGAAATTTCGTATAGAGATAGGTTGCCATCCCAAGGAACGACATAGCACTTTTTATCCCGGAATATTAAGGGATTCCCGCCGGAATACAAAAACAATCCACGCGGACGAAGTCGCGACCAATATGACCAATAAGTTGATGTATTTAAGAAGAAAAAATGTAAGGTTGAAATGCAATCATGACCACAGTAGTTACAAAAAACCTGTTTCATGACAATTCAAAGAAATTAAGGTGAAATAATTATTCGCTTTTATCTAAAACAAATACCGACTTCAAAACGATACCTAGAAGTACCAACTTAAACTAAAAATTAACTAGTGGTTCGCCCCGAACTGAGACCTCGCGGTATCCATTCACTGCACCGTACGCATTAAAACGCGCCGAATCTGATGACGTCAATCGTTATCCGCTTGCGTGGATGGGATACGTATACCTACAGTATTTTACTAAAATACAGTTCGTTCGGTGAGCGGGCGTTACGTAGCATACGATTTCATAATAAAAAACTAAGACTGAGTGCTTGCGGCTCCTCCGGCGAGCATGTCTAGATGCGCGCTCATGTTTACGTTCATGTACATCAGTATTAACAGTAGACTATTTTTTAATTCCACGTAAGATGGTGTCAACGTCTATTATTTGCACAAACGAATAAACTTTTACAGAGCGCCATCTATTGACATCATTGTGAAGTTCTGAAAAAAATACTGAAGCTCATTACAAATTAAATAATTTCGTTTCCTTATAATATTTATCTAATTTTAGTATTTGTTGTTCAAGTCAACCTTTCAGAAAATTTAGAGTTCTGAGGTCAAGTTTTTATAACTTTTTAAGCCATATTCGGCTGGAGGCCATCGGTTTACATATTATATTTAAATTGGAAGTAATTACGTTCAGTAATTCAGAAGTTATAAGGCTCTGACAGACGGGCGGACGGACGGACAAGTGCAAATTCACTCAAGTAGACTCAGAGACCTTCGCTTCGCTCGGTCAAAAACATTATCTGGGTAAGTATATCTTTTGTTAATTTCCTAAAAAGCGCTAAATCAATTCGATAAAATTTATATGGGACCACCACTAAAGTATAATCTACCAGACAAAAAAGAATCATCAAAATTTAACCTTAATTGGCGGAATGACCGCGTAATATACATACAAAAAAAATATTAATTAAAAAAATATACAGTCGAATGGCGAACCCCCCTTTTTTGAAGTCGGTTAAAAAGCCGCTTCCATGTCGGAAGATTGCCAGCAAATGTATGTTTAAAATTTAACAAAAAAATTATGAGCTATACGTAAATAATACTAATATTATGAATGCGAAAGTGTGTTTATTTGTTGGATTGTCCTTCAAACACGTCGCAACAGAGCAACGGATCGATGTGAATTTTTGTTTGAGTATTTTTGCTTGAGGAATTGGAGAGTGACATAGGCTACTTTTTATTCCAGAAAAATGAGGAGTTCCCGTGGTGACAAAAAAAATATTGCCAGTCCTAGGCACTGCTGATAGGAGTGAAAACGAATATTTTTTTTTATTAAAAATAAAATAATTATTTAAATATAAACCTTGAAACTAGGGCATTAAAGTTTAATTACGAATATACATAAATATACTACATTTATGTTTAAGTCCTTTTGTCTTCTTAACGACGCGAGCATGTCGGTGTTCGCGAGCATGTCGGTGTTCGCGAGCATGTCGGAGCGAACATGAGTGACGGTGACGCGAATCCACAAGTTTACCCCCTACAAAAAAGTGCTCAACGCGGCTAAAGAAGTTTTTACTTCAAAAACTTATTCAACCTGGACAAAGTCGCTTGCATCAGCTACTTAGTACACTTTTACTATGTCACCCTTCCTTATTACTGCCCTTTCGCAGGACGGAAATATTATATAAAATAAACATATTTCCGTGGCAAAATGTGGTATAATATATCCGGGATCCGTGCAATTTCCTTTTACAAACATGTGAAAAATTGGTTTAATAACAATACAGTTTTTATGTGTGTGGATTTATTTTCATTTCTTAATTTTATTCATTCTTATTATGACAAGCACATATTATCAGATATGCTTTCCAATCGACCTCCCACCCGTCCCGACATCCTACGTCAACGAGGGCTGAGCCTCATAGAAGGCACCCTTAGAAGACGTTGCGATGTCTTCAAGCTCATAAGGCTCACACCCTACTTTTGGGCGATGCTTAGCGCTCGCCCACTCAGGTGCTGTAGGGCAGAATACTTAATCCAAAAAATACGTATGCTTCTGCTTAAATCTGCTATATAAAACGCAAGTAGGTTGAAGCCAAGTTGGAGCACCCCAATAGCATTGGCTACAAAAACGATCAGTTCGACTAGTAACTTTTGGGCTACCCCAAACTTATCTATCGAGGGTAGGAGTACTCGTAGATGATAATATTATTTCAACATCCTAGGTCGTGCTGTTGTACTAGATCATTTCGGTCGCTACAAAACCGTGGGCACATCTCATTTCTCAGTCCCCTAGGGTAAATTTTATACGTTTCAGCATTCGTGTTCTAAATTATATTATGGACGACCTTTAGCCGACGACCTATAATTAAGGTGGTGAAATGATGGTGGATTTAGACGTAGTAGTGAGCGGTGTAACGTTGTTTTAGAAATGGAAGGTCCCGGATTTGAACCGTATTTTTGAATTTCCTCTAATCTGGTCCGGTCTACCAGCAAAGACGTGCCACTAAGCGATTAAGCGATAGAAAAACTTCAACGGGGACGGGTTTAATGTAACCGCAATACTCCTAACAGGTTAGCCTACTACAATCTTAGACTGCATCACCATCAGCCTATGTAGAGTAATAAAATCTATCGTATATAGCAATAAAATTTCCTAACATCATAACCACCTACTGTGTTTAATTAAAAAATGCTACTAACAACGGCCATTTCTTTAAATTATGCTTTTATCAGGCAAGTTTGTTTTATAGCAGAAACGCTGTAAATTCTTTCTTAAAAAGAGTAACGCGGATTTGTAAGCTATGGAAAGGTCATTTTTTAGCTATAACTTCTTGGCTAGATGATATATGCTGGTGCTCGTGAAGCCTCTGTGTTCCACCGATTTTGAACAAACTTGGTATAGCGATAGTTTGAGCTTTAAGCTTTTTAATACTTAGATTTTTTTATTGCTGGATATTCTTGCGCTTGACGACGATCATACCCATATCTAGGTTGGAGCGAGCAAGCAACAAGGAACCCTTTTATTTTCTCCATGTCCGTCCAACTTCATCTGAATTTCTGTCTGTCCGCGGCTTAGCTCAGATTCTCATAGTTATAGAAAACTGAAATTTGGTATGGATATACTACATATTAATCACGTCGAGAAAGTGGTGAAATATGTACTCGGACAAGTGTGACCGGCAACTACAGGACCAAAACTGCGCGTGGCAAGACTTTTTTTTATCAAATACAAGTTAGCCCTTGACTGCAGTCTCACCTGATGGTAAGTGATGATGCAGTCTAAGATGGTAGCGGGCTAACCTGTTAGGGGTCTGGCAGTTATATTAAACCCATGCCCCTAGTCGGTTTCTACACGGCATTGTACCGGAACGCGACATCACTTGGCGGTACGTCTCTGCCGGTAGGGTAGTAACTAGCCACGGCCGAAGCCTCCCACCAGACCAGACCAGAGAAAATTCAGAAATTATAAATTCTCAAACTTACTCTGCCGGGAATCGAACCCAGGACGATGCGCTGTTGCCTTAACGTGGGAGACGTTAAGGCAACAACGCTCAACACTGCGCCAGGGAGGTCGTCAAAAATACTGCTTTATTGGCCCTTCCATTGTCTCTATAGGTGCGTATAAGTAATAATGCTTAGTTACGGTCAATTGCAAAGGAGGTGGGATTTATGAGGAACTTTCATCTAACGCAACTTTATCGCCGCCTTAATTGCTGGAGGGCGTTGAGGCACGATATTAAACTTTAGACGGAAATGGGCCTTGCTTCAAAGGATGTCATTTCAGAATGTTTCTAACACTGGCCCTCTAGGCAATTTTAGTTGCTCCCACAATTGTTGTCAGTTAAAATTGGGTAAGCACCGGCCTACTTTGCCTGGTGAGAAGATTTGGCCGTGGTTAGTAACTACCATACCGGCAAAGACGTACCGCCAAGCGATTTAGCGTTCCGATAAGATGCTGCGTCGAAACCGATGGGGTATGGGTTTAGTATAACTGCTATTCCCCCAACAGGTTAGCCCGATAGCATCTTAGACTGCATCATCACTTACCATCAGGTGAGATTGCAGACAAGGGCTAACTTGCATTGGCGTAAAAAAACTTATTCGAAGCCCGGAAATTAAAAAATATGTACCTAATCGTTCTGAATAAAAAGGGTAAGCCTTACCCCATTCTGCTGGACAAATTGATCGAATTCAATATTGTGCGAAAAAAAAAACTTGTAGGCAATAAGAAAATACAAGCAAAATACCTACAACAACGTTGCCAGTTGTTATTTTTCGTTGTTCAGTTGTTTTTTTAATGTCAGAAAATCCCGTTAAATTGCAATAGACGAGTAACAATTTAGCCAATCAGACAGTTATCCGATAGATTGAAATTGATGATGATGATGAAGGTAAAATAGACTATAGGCTTATTTTTTTCTGAATTATTAATAGCTAGCTGATGCTCGCGACTTCGTCCGCGTGGTTTAAGTTTTTTTGATTCCCCCGAGAACTTCTTAACTTCTTCTTCGGGATAAAAAGTAGCCTATGTCACTCTCCAGGTCCTCTATACCCATACTAAAAATCACGTCGATCCGTTCATCCGTTGCGGCGTGATCGAAGGACAAACGAACAAACCAATAAACCACTTTCGCATCTATAATATTATAATTAGTATGATTAGTATTAGTGTGATAGTACGAGTAGTAAAATTAGTAAATTAGTAATTAGTATGGTAGTATTAATGCACTCGGTATTTATAGAAAAAAACAAAATCTTACTATAGCGAAGATATGCATGCATAAATAATGAGGCCAATACTATTACATCCTCGTTACGCAAATAGGGTGAAACAGCTGTGCTACCGAGCTTTTCCCAATTTGTATTTCTTATACTATTCACAATTTACATGAATTGAAGTGAAAAGACCTTGACTTTAATTTGCGTAACGACTTTAATTTGAAAACGAGGGATACCTATCTACATTATCAAAGAAAATCTGCAATTGGCTTATTTTTAAATTATTTTGGTGTTTTTTTTGGTTTTACATACTGACGACTTAGGGTCTTGCCCCACATTAGATGCACGATGCCAGTGGCGTGCTTGCTTACCCAAGTGGAAATAAGTCAATGATCATTTTTCATCATGACAGTCAGAAAATAGGTATTCTGACTAACTAATGCCTACCCTAGCCGCAAACCCTGTGCACGCCACTGCGCCACGCGGCACGTAGCAACAAATATTCTTTTCTCAAACATGCATGGAAATATTGTCATTATTTTCGAAAAAAGAACACGCGATGTATCGAATTTTCGGACAAAGAAAATCAAATCCATTGCAGGAGCGTTTTTTGAATTTGGAACATTACAACGCTCCTGCAATGTTGTATGAAAAGGCGTGCTGGGGTTATTAAATACTCTTTGATCGGATCTCTTTTGTCATTCTTAGCATACCATAGTCTCTTTGCTTAGTAAAAATTGGTGGCTGTATAGCCATAAATACGTTTGCCTGTCGGCACAGATGATTAAAAAAAAATTGGCGGCAAAGCTGAAAATTCGTTTTGATTTGTTATTTACATACTTAATTAATAAATATAAATTTAATAATAAGTAAAATGAGTTCCAACGGTTCAGAGAGTACAATGGAGATTGATTGTACTCTACCAGATTTAAGATCAGAAGCCAAATTGGCAATGGAAAACCTGCTTCCAGCGAAGTCCAAAGAAAAATACATGAAAGTATATGAACATTTTATGAGTTGGAAAAACGAGAAAAAGTGAATATTTTCTCCGAAACAGTATTTTTGGCGTATTTTAATGAGATTGCTAAAACTAAAAAGCCATCTACATTATGGGCAATTTATTCCATGCTGAAATGTACAGTTCATGTTAAAAACCGCATTAACTTGAAAAATTATGGGAACTTAACTACTTTTCTTAAACGACAATCGGTTCAAAAGCAAGAAATCGAAAATTTTTACTGGCGAAAACAAAGCAATTTTTAATTAAAGCCCCACATGATATAAATTTAGCGACAAAGGTAAAAAAGTATGTTTTATTTCCCTGCATTCTTTTGAGAAAAGCACTATACATGCCTCGGCGGAAATGGCAATTGCCTGTCTTGTATTAGTGAAGTCCTCGCCTACGGCTCGGCCTTCAAACTCATACTTGACCTGCAACTGCCTATTTCCCAGCCTTTGCAATAATGTACTATTTCTGAAACATGCATGGAAATATTGTCATTATTTTCGAAAAAAGAACACGCGAAATATCGAATTTTCGGACAAAGAAAATCAAATCCATTGCAGGAGCGTTTTTTGAATTTGGAACATTACAACGTTTCTGCAATGTTGTATGAAACGGCGTGCTGGGGTTATCAAATACTCTTTGATCGGATCTCTTTTGTCATTCTTGGCATACCATAGTCTCTTTGCTTAGTACAAATTGGTGGCTATATAGCCATAAATGCGTTTGCCTGTCGGCACAGATGATAAAAAAAAATTGGCGGCAAAGCTGAAAATTCGCCTTGATAAAAAGCCATCTACATTACGGGCAATTTATTCCATGCTGAAATGTATAGTTCATGTTAAAAACGGCATTAACTTGAAAAATTATGGGAACTTAACTATTTTTCTTAAACGACAATCGATATGTTTTATTTCCCTGCATTTTTTTGAGAAAAGCACTATATATGCCTCGGCGGAAATGACAATTGCCTGTCTCGTATTAGTGAAGTCCTCGCCTACGGCTCGGCCTTCAAACTCATACTCGACCTGCAATTGCCTATTTCCCAGCCTTTGCAATAATGTACTATTGTATGAGTTTGAGCTAGGCCCACATAAACGACGCGGCATGCAAATGAACTGCGCGGCGCGGTCCATACAAACTCGTACAAAGAATACTTCCCACTACGTGACACGCCATCTTAAATGGGGGTAGACTTTTATCTGACGCAGTATTAATTTTTAAACTAGCCCTGTTTCAGGTTGGTATTTATATAACCTACAATCGCAAGTTAGGTTAGTTTCATTCAAAACTTCATCATAATAAATCAAACAGCAAAGTATTTAAGTTAACTTCGCAACGAGCCTCTTCAAGATCTTAAGCAGAAACTTAAGATCTTCTTAATGTCTTTAAAAGCTCTAAAGAAATAAATCAAGAGAAAACTTAAAGAAAATGATCAAGTAGAAATATTGTCATCTAGATACAAGAAGAGTGTGTATTTAGGGTTTTGATATATCTCGTGGAAAATTTAATTTTCCGGGATAATAAGTCTATGTCCATCCCCACGGTGCAACCTATCTCTTTATGTCAAAATCGGTTAAAAAATTGGGCAGTGAAAGATAAGACAAACAAACGGACGGACAAATGGGCGGATATATAGACTGATAGACACACTTTCGCATTTACAATATGGGTATAGGTATGGAATTAGAAATCCTGAATTTTATTTTCGCCTATATCCTTTTAGTGAAAGTTAGTAAAAATGTGAAATAAATTCACCCTAAAGAAAACTTTTAGCAAAATAGACTGGAGAAAGCAAAAGAGTTTACCGAAAAATAAACTTACATAAAAGTTACCACAAAGCAAATAACAACTTTATTCAATAAATAAAATTCTCAATAAAAATAATCATAACAATTCTCGAGTTCGAAATCGGTTGCTCTGGCCAAGTTAAGTCTTGGCAGTGCACCAAACTCCCAGAGGAAAACATCTGTGGTCAACTGCGTCCGTAAAATGCCTGGATACTAAAGCAGTGAAGCTTTTACACTAAAACATTATTGCTTTTTTTATTATTATTGGTGGTTTTGGCATATTTTTTAAATAGAAACAAAATTATTTGTTTCTATTTAAAAATTGTGACAGGGTAATTATATACACAGGGCGGGACGGACATACACGCAGAAGACCATAAAATTGTGTTCCACAGGGCTCCGTATTAGGGCGCTTCTGTGGAACTTAGCCTACGACGTAGTCCTTCGCATCGATGTCCCACATGGCATTACTATAGTTTGCTATGGGGATGGCACCTTGGTGCTACCTTTGAGGAAACATCAAGGCTTGCGGAGGCCGGCGTGGCATGCGTGGTCGCAAAAATCCATGAGCTCGGACTCAGAGTAGCGCCCCAAAAAACGGAGACTCTTTGGTTCCATAGGCTACCGAGCGACTCGAGCCCCCCAGCTCGTCGATTCGCGTTGGCGACGTAGATGTGCAGGTAGGAAAATATCTAAAATACCTGAGACTTACCTTGGACGGGCGATGGTGATTCGAGGAACATATTGAGCGCCTGTTCTCCAGGATACGAAAAGTTGCTAGTGCAATGCACGGCCTAACCTAACCTAACCTCGGAGGGCCACAGGAAGGCGTTCGTCGACTCTACGCCGGGGTTATTCGGTCAATAGCCCTTTACGGGGCGCCGGTATGGTCGAATCGGTTCTATTCTATTCTAATAGCGTGCAGCGCAAGGTAGCTATCAGGGTCGCAAGGGGATATCGCACGATATCCTGCGAGGCGGCTACTGTCCTGGCCCGCTTTCCACCTCTTGACATCCTTACGGATATGGACGCGAAGGTATACCTTGGATATATATCCAGACCCGAGTGGATTGCCAAAGCAGCAATGGGCAAGGGGGCAAGGGAGTCTCCGGCGCATGTTCTTTGAGAGTTCCCAGAGATTCCCATTATGCTCAGAGGATGGCTACCGAAGGGGTTTTAGTGGGTAAAAATCCTACATCACCTGCACTCTCCCTCAGGAGATCGGGTATCTTCAAAAGATTTTCCCCTCGAAAAAAAATATGTAATATTAGCTTTACCCGCGTCAAGTTTTATTTAGTTTTTAAGTCCTGAGTTTTTTTGCGGTTACCTACAGGCTTCAATACCTACGTGCTACTTAGTAGGTACCTACTTACCTACGCTAAGCAAAAAAACTGCAGCTTCCATACAATTTACAATTAATATTGGACATTCGCCAAGAAAGGTAACAAACTTTCAGCAACTTTTACCAAACTTCAAAACGTGCGCTTGGTATAGGAACTTCATACTATGTATGGAATACTAACTTGTGACGTCATGACAATTCGCAATTTTACATAGGTAATATTTTAAAATGGTTACCAAACTCAAAACTAACAGCTAGTGGACGTGGATTTTGCCTCTTTCGGAAGACTCTCTATTTAAATAATCACAAAAGAAAAATGTCAGGAAAAATCCCTATTAGCGAAAAATCGCGCAGTGAAATTTCGCAGTGCGGTCTTACCCTATATTTTATTTTGAAGCGTACGTGATATAGGAATAGTATTATAAGTAGGCAACTTTATACTATGCAAATATGTGAGTTTCTAGGTTAAAATCAAATCAATACACTGATTAATTTTGGACTCTCTTAGCATGATAAACGATGTTCTACAGCGTGCCAGAAGCGATAAAGTTTAATGGCAAATCTATTCGAATATTAATGTTTGAAACTAATTATAATGTACTAAAAATCAACAAGAGTAAACTGGTCCCTGCTTTGCTGCTGGTGCTTTGAAGACCTCCCTGGCGCAGTGGTGAGCGCTGTTGTCTTAACGTGGGAGGTCCCAAGTTCGATCCGAGCTAGGGTCAGTTTGGGCATTTATAATTTCTGAATTTTCTCTGGTCTAGCCTGGTGGGAGGCTTCGCCAGTAGCTTGTTACCACCCTACCAGCAAAGACGTATTTACCGCCAAGCGATATAGCGTTCCGGTACGATGTCGTGTAAAAACCGATTAATTTGGGTTACCTAAACAGCACAAAACCTAAACAGGTTAAGTAGCCCGCTACCATCTTAGACTGCATCATCACATCAGATTGTATTCAAGGGTTTGTAGAGTAATTGCAGTCAATTTGTAGATTACAAAGTATAAAAAAAGAAAGGAAGAAAAATCATTTATTCATCCTGTGCCTCGTACATAAAATCAAACATTAAAATTAAGCTATGGCTTTTGCACCCACATGGCACAAGATGAAAAGGCCCCGACTCAGCATTAATGCTGCAGGTTTTGAAGGCAAATCCTAAGCGCTGGTATTCTGCTGGTACCCAAACGAGGGAGACGCACGAGCTCGACAGTCTTCGCCACCGCCTGCAGTAACGGGACGAGTGTGATAAAATGGAGTAAAGTAAAATATGTAATTTGCACATGCAATTTGCAATTTGAGTGTACCTAGTGAGTAAAACTAAATATTAGAGAAAATAAAATATAGTTAATGGGCATAATATGTGAGTACATATAGCATTCAAACCACCAAGCTAAATAACCTGGAACTAGTTGAAGTTTGTTGTTTTTGATCGTTTAAAAGTTTCTTTTTTAATGTGATCTTAAACGCGGGAACTGAGCTTAGATTCCTCAGCGGAGGAGGAATATTATTCCAGCATTTAGTAACCAGATATCGAAAACTTCCACGAAAAGCTGCTGATTTATAACGTGGCCAAGTCAGCCTATTTAGTGGCCCTCGAGCATTAAAAGCTGACGAATGCCAAGATAACCTATTATAAAGATAATCCGGCGTTTTGTTCTTGATAACACCAAACAATAGTGTGCTGAAATGCAGTTTAATACGCGACTTCATAGTGAGTATATTGCCATAATTTAATTAAGGAGTCACATGGGTACGGTGAGGAATATAGTAGCAGAATCTAGCACACGCGTTCTGGACTCTTTGAATAAGTCGCATGGAACGTTGAAGTAAGCATGGACCATAAACACTGATGCAATAATTCAGCTTGGATAATATAAGTGCCTCGCACAACTTAGTTCTCAGGTCGGTATCGATATAATTTCTTATGTTGGATAGAATCCTAAGTCGATAGAAACTACTACGGGCTACTTCTTGTACATCATTTTCAAAATGAAGTTTCGCATCTATAGTAAGTCCCAAATTTCGTGCTTCGTAAACTCGTTTTATGGGAGCTCCATTTATATTTATTTTGACCGTAATCAAAGCCAACGTTTTTGGTTAAAGAGTACACAAGCGGTGATAGCCTAGTGGCTTTGACACTCAGATTCCTTTATGATTATTCAACTTCCAAAGGCTTTTCTCCAAAATCAACATTTGCACTTCACCTCGTCTTAGTCCACGTTTTTTGGCATAGTTCTGTTTTCCCTCGTAGGGAGGGTAAAACAATAATAGAACTGTATTGAAATTGGGTTAGATGTGGTAGTAGTTAGAAACTAAGTACGGAACCGGAAATTGCGGCGTTTTAACGAAACCGTATACTCTCGTACTCACTAATTGCGTGTTTATTTTTGCCATCTAATGTATATTGTGTGCCGTAAGGTTATACTTATTACTTAGTCACTCAGTTGCCTTATGTTTAATGTGTATTGTGTGTTGTAAGTCTATATTTGTTAGTAAGTCACTCAGTGGGCGACGTGAGGAGCGATGCTCGCATAGTCCGTTAAACTTATCTGACCCGTTGGCCAAAATTGGAACTAATTTTTATGCCTGTTAAGTTTTTATCTACTAGCGACGCTGTCACCAGGTCAGATAAGTTTGTAGGACTATAGTTACTTTACGTGGTCCAATCAACTCTCCGATTGTGTAAGGAAATCGTAATCGTTCGAGTAATACGCCAAATTATTACGATTTGCTTAAACAATTGAGCTTCAGATCGAACCAACTAAATATAATACAGTAAAATAGAAGTTTTTTTTCTTACCATAAAGTCCCATTACAAAATTATAATGGCAACTTTATTTTGTACTACCATCTAGCCTATGGGCTAAGTAATATTTTTTAGCTTTAACTTCTAATTTAATAATATTATGTTTATATTTAAGACCTTTTGTTCGTAACAACGCGGTGTCGGTTACGGTGTCGGTGACGCGAATCCATCCATCCAAGTTTACCCCGTAGCAAAAACTCAACGCGGCTAAAAAAGTTTCACTTCAAAACATAATTATCTACAACAGGAAAAAATGCGTATCAGCAGTACGTACGTACGTAGTTCGTAACTATCTAAAATTTTAATATCTGTGCTAAAAATAATATACTGTTAACGGAACCTGAATCGCGAGGAGATTCAAATATTTGAGTCCAGGAAAATCTCATAACGCTGTACGGTGATATTATAATATTCAGGATATTAAGAAATGCCATTAATGAAATATTTTCCGCCATATTTTCCGTAAATATTTATGTATACAGTATAGCAAAATAAAAATAGCGAAATTGTTGATAAATATAAATATGAAATGAATAGATAATAATAAAATTCAAATCTTGTCCAGCCCATTTTTGGCATAAAAAGGTCTGGGTGCGCAAGAATGTGCGAGGTAAAAACTGTTTTTTTTTTTTTGATAGAGCTGCATGAATCTCTCTCCATCGCGCGCTTTCAATAAAGTCCTGCAAGATTTCAATTCCCGCCCAGCACTTGCTTCGTCAGTCTGAGACTAAGGCTAGGAGGATATGGCATGAACGGGAAACTTTGAGAATAGGTATTGAATTATTATATTGCCGTCGCGCTGCTCCTCGAATAGAATTCCTTAACACCCGATAGAGACAATAGACATGATGACTGATTTTGAAAAATGGTCACATTATGTTCGGAAGTATCTACTATTTCGAAAAAATATCTTATTTCAGCAGAAAAATAAGGTTTAGTAGATAAAATTGACATTTGAAATTTAAATTTTAAAAATCACGCCAAAACGTTCGCGGGTGTCATGGCGTCGTTTGTGACGTCACTATAGTTTTTACCAATGTACTCTAATGTACTGTGTGCAGTAAACAATAAGTCTTCGTACAGTAATTTAGATATTTTGTGTGAATAACATGAATTCTAAAGTCGTGTGCGGTCCCCCAGTGTGATAACACATCAAAATTAACTCCAAATAAGTTATTTATTCACGCCCCACTTAAAAAAACAATGCGATCTAAGTGGCTTAATCTTGCACGGCGAGATCCTACAGCTATAGGGCTAAATTCTACTATTTATTTCTGCGAAGATCACATTGACGTAAGTTTTTGCTTTATTCTAATACTAGCTGGTGCCCGCGACTTTCTCCGCATGGATTGAGGTTTTATGGTTCCCGCGGGAACTCCTTAATTTTCCTGGATAAAAAGTACATATAAATCTTCCTCTTGAATCACTATATCTATTAAAAAATCCGCATCAAAATCCGATGCGTAGTTTTAAAGATCTAAGCATACATAGCGACAGACAGCGGGAAGCGACTTTGTTTTGTTTGTAGTGATGCCGTTTTGCTTATAACACAAATAACTGCAAAAAGTTAGAGATGTGTACCAAGAATCGAACCCCATACGCCGAATAGGATCCGAATAGGAGGCAAACGTCATAGAAGGCAATCACCGCTCATATTAAGTTATACGGTATAGTTTTAAAAAACAACATTTCATACCTCCAATACCTATCATGAAGTGCATAATAAATAAAATAGCAGATTTTACGGGTTTAGAACCTATAAATTATTATGCTATTATTGTACTTACATAGAAGTTTTGGCGTTGCGAAATTCTGCTGAACAAAAGTCTTTGTTTGATGTAAGATACCCAGCATCAACAAATCAATCCTGGGCAAATTAGAGCTAGTAGCTTTGGTAAATCCTTGATCCATGGCTAACGATTTTTAATTTCTTAACTTTGGATTCGGTAAAACAAAACTAGATTAAGGAAATGATCTTTGGGAAACAAAAAAACACGAAAATACTTGATAAACATTTAAAACGCCTGTACCTACTTATAGAGATTGTTGGTCAATTGTCAATGCTCGAAAACGATAGTGACGTCATTCGCTTCAGTGGTGTTTTATACAATATGGCGGATTGCTGTATTTCATAGTTTTATTTTATCAAAATAAATAACAATCTCACTCGAAGTAGAGAAATAAATAAGTTTTTTATATTCCATGAATCCTATTTCATTAGATAAATTCATAATTTCATGGATTCTTGGATACTGTCATCATGCCTATTGCAGCTTGGACCGATTTAATACCTACCTATGAAAAACAGTAGAATTCTTACTTTCGTATTTTTCTATTTCCACCTCCAAAACTGAACCGATTTTAATTATGTAATTATTATGGAGAAAGAGGAAACTTGGAGGGCAGTGGCATGTGAAACCGTAGCCGTCCAGTCCATCCAACAGACCTGAAGTTACAGACTTCAAGGTCATGAGCGGCTGGGGTGGGTGCTTTAAACGTTCCACCTTCCAGTTCTGGCCTTGGGAAGATGGCAGCTTGCTGTGGCACAAGCAGCCATACCTCATAACGAGTGCAGTTTGGTGTGTGAGCACCGGGATGAGCCCAACAAGAAACACCTCTAATTTATTCGAGAACATCCAGAGCTGGGCAAAGAGCGTCGCTTACGTGTTTCGCAAACACTTGCCACTAGACTACAGTAATAACAGCACAGTGTGAGTAAGTATTATAATTTGTACTCAAAATTCTGTCAGCTTGGAGGTAGGTACGCTCCCCCGTCATGTTCCTGTCATCTCGCAGCGAAGCTCTGTCTAGGACAGTCTGAGGAGATACGTCTGGTCTAGACGTCTCCGTCGTATTTCGTATGATTGGTAGGAATGAACGTTTCTTCTAGACTGTGATATGATTTAAAATTACTCTTAGTTTTACGCTACAGCTGTTAGTGGAAATATAACTTTGAAATAATTGATAAAGATTTTTGTATTATTTTTTAACTACTTAACTTAGCAACTAAAATTTGTCTGCGTTAGATATTTCACCAATGGATTTATCCGTCGCTCCGTAACTAGGTAGTACCTAGTTAACGAGCTACAGAGTACCTAGTTGGTACAAGGTATATTTAGAAAGCGAGATTTTAATTGAAAAGAACGGTTGGCTGCCAATTTGCAATATCCCGAAATTTATTAATGAACTTTTACCTGTGACTTTCAGTAGAAATGCGAAATATTTGTGGGAGAAATAATTCCTTAGAGTGATAAGCTTATTCATTACAAGAAGTAAGAAGACAACCTTGACGCTACACGCGCCGGGAGCTATGCGATGGAAAAATATGGGATGTGTAGGTAAAATCATTTCGCTTGCAGTGCTGACTAAAAGTAAACAGATTCCACGAGCGCGCTCTATTCAACCGATTTGGATGAAATTTGGTACAGGGATACAGGTGGTATTCCGGGGAAGGACATAGGCTACTTTTTATCCCGGAAAAAAAAAATAGTTCCCGCGGGAATCAAAACTCTTAAATCTACGCTGACAAAATCGCGGACATCATCTAGTAATAATATATATTTAGTTTCATAATCTATCAATAGTATGGTTATTTATTATAAAATTCAAAATTCAAAATTCAAATGCTGTATATTCAAATAAAGTTTTACAAGAACTTTTGAATTGTCGAGTGAATCTACCACTGGTTCGGAATAACATTCCTACCGAGAAGACCCAGCAAGAAACTCGTGTTCTTTTGAAAAAAAAAGACAATTTCATTCATTTATAGAATACATAAGTGACAGCTGTCCTTAGCATTATTTATGATACAGAGAGAGACAGATACCATAAGATTTTGTTATGACTGTTATCTTGAATTAATCCACACAATACTGGTAAAGTAAAGTTTTCTTATTATGTACCTATTTTTCTCGACCAATATTAAGGAAAGTTGGATCCAAGAATATCCACTCTATATCTTTCAAGAGCGTATAGTTTGTTCCAATTGAGACCTACTACTCATATAGTAGGTATAGAAGTGCGAAAGTGTGTCTGTCTATCAATGTGCTACACTTTCCCATGAAACATTGCATTAAACTAATAAATTGTGGCCGAGAAAAGGAATTGTCAAAATTGGTTTAGATTTGACGGAAATAACAACTAATCTAAGGTGGAGCGCGCTTGCCTAGAAGATGCCTATTCACTCTTGATTTGAAGATACCTATATTAAAAGAGTAGGAGAAAACGGAAGCCGGAAGGGCATTCCATATCCTAGCGGTTCTAATTAGAAACGAGGAAGCAAATCGCTTCGTACGAGCCCGCGGAATTTCAACTGCGTAAGGGTGCAGACCTTGTCGATCCCTTGCGGTTCGATAATAAAAAGGTGTCGGAGGAACCAGATCGAATAGTTCTTGAGCACACTCTCCGAAATATATCCTGTAAAATACCAACAGACAGACAACTTTGCGCCGATGTTCTAAGCGTTGCAGCTTCGAACTGACCAACGCTTTGTTACCAATAAGTCTCCTGGCGCGAGGATCACACACTGCTTCCACCGAATGATTGTTTTTCGGCATAAAATATCCTTTGTGTTAACTTTTAGTGTACCTAGCTAGTGTAAAAAAAGCTAGTAACCTAGTGTGTAAATTAACTTTAAGTGAGCAATGTTGCATTCAAATTCATCTCATAATTTCAGCGTGATGCCATAACAGATAGGTACCTGTTATGGCATCATGTAGGCACTTAGACAGACAAATATTTAAATAAATAGTTTAAGGCTCTGATCCTCTAATATTTGAAATGTGAAAGTTTGGCTGTTTATTACTCCTTTACGCCGAAACTACTGAACCGATCTTTTTTTTAACTTTTTTTATATCCACTACATACTTGTAGTGGATATAAAAAAAGTTAAAATCGCAGTCAAGGGCTTACTAGCCCTTGACTGCGATCTCACCTGATGGTAAGGTATGATGCAGTCTAAGATGATAGCGGGCTAACCAGTTAGGGGCATCGCAGTTATATTAAACCCATACCCCTATTCGGTTTCTCCACGGTATCGTACCGGAACGCAAAATCGCTTGGCGCCAGGGTGGTAACTAGCCACGGCCAAAGCCCTCACCAGGCCAGACCAGGGAAAATTCAGAAATTATAAATTCCCAAGTTGACCCTGCCGGGGATCGAACCCGGGAGCTCGCCACGTTAAGACAACAGCGCTACACACTGCGCCACGGATTTGGCGGAAATCTGGAATGAAGATAGCATCTACTTACCCTTAATTCATACATAGGCTATTTTATCCCGGAAAATTAAAGAGTTCCCGCGGGAACCAAAAAACCTTAATCCACGCGAGCGAAGCCGCAGGCATCAGCTAGTATACAATCTGAATAATACAATTAAGAAAGGTTTATTCCTTCCTAAGGAAAGGAAAACTCGGATTGTTTCATAATATTTAGATTATTATTTTGACTAATTGGGACAGGAGCAGTTACAAATTGGATAGACTGTGAACTTTTAATGACTTTAACTCATCTATAATTTAACTTGTTTGTAAATACCCGTATTCAAAAGCACCTTGACTTGTATTTAAATACTGTGAAATAATATCTATACTATATATTATAAATGCGAAAGTTTGGATGGATGGATGTTTGTTACGCAATCACGCCAGAGCGGTTGAACGGATCTGGATGAAATTTGGCACATATTATGATTGTTTATAGTCTGGAATAACACATAGTTATGCTACTTTTCCCAGGAAATTAAGTTAATTATATAAATAGTTAAAGTTTATTAGATAAAAATAATGACTCTTAACAAATTAAAATCTAAATAAAACTTAATTAAAAACTAAACATTAAGAATATCATCTACGCCACTGCAATAAGGCAATGTGCCCAGAACACTGGCTGCGTTACCCCGCTGAATAGCCAAACTTATATGTCGGCCAAGGTAACTGGCAGCCCTCCGGTCACCCGTGGACTCTGTGAGACGAGAACATAGATCCTTAAAAAAGGATCTAGCATCTTCGCCCCACGACCCCATGGTTTCAACACCAAAAGGCACAAAAATGAAATTATTTTCTATAATTTCATATTTGCGCCTCTTGGCTCTTTCTGCATTAGCGGCCGCCGCCCCCGCCGTCATGGAGCTCGCTTGCAAGTGGGACAACGCCAGCGTATTCACGCATGTGGCATCCCAAACAAGCGACCTTCCTTGCTTCCACGAAACAAGAGTCATCCCGTCAGGTCTCTTACCATCACTGCTTACTGTTAATTATATTATCTTACTAATATTATAAATACGAAAGTTTGGATGGATGTATGGATGTTTGTTACTCAATCTCGCCCCAAACGCTGAATGGGTCTGGCTGAAATTTGGCACAGAGATAGATTACAGTCTGAAATAGGCACATAGGCTACTTTTTATCCCCGAAAATTAAAGAGTTCCCGCGGTAACCCAAAAACCTCAAATTACGCAGACGAAGTCGCGGGAATTCGCTAGTAATATATATTTGCTGGTGGAATCCGATTAAGTAATCACCAAGTAGACTGATTCATAGAAAGACCTAGAAACGTCATGTATCTTCCAGGTCACAGATCTCCATCTTACGAGCAAACTGCATATCCTTTTACGCGCGATAGTGAGATGTTTATACTTTCAGGCACAGAATATACCTTCAGGTAAGAGTGTTGGAAGTCTTGTCGGCATAAAAGTCGTCTTAGCCGGTAAGGCGATAACCACCCACGGCCGAAGCCTCCCACGAGGCCAGACCAGAGAAAATTCAGAAATTATAAATTTCCGAATTGCCCTGCCGGGGATTGAACCCGGCACGTTCCACATATAAGACCACGCTCACCACTGCCCACTGATTAACTATAATATACTGTAAGAAAATAAATAAAAATGTAGGATTAATAACTTAATTTTATTTATTTAATATATTATAACTAAACTAGCGGCACGCTATGATGGCCGGTTTGACGTTTGTCCGCTCATGAAGTTCCGTATTAATTGATAACGACTTTGAAGGAAATAATTGTATTACTTTATTGACGATAGTGATGTGCAGAGATTCATAAATTTTATCGAATGTAGTTTTAGGTTTAGGACTCAAAATTTATTTATTAAATTGATTTCTTAAATGTATACAAGTGTAGAAAAATCAGTTTGCACCATTTAAGGGGTGAATGTACTTGTGAATATGAACAATTTTCACTATGTGGACAAACCTCTGAAATCGCAAAAAAATATCAATAAATTTTTAAAAATGGAATCTAATACGATCGTCACATAGGATCGCTGGCTAGCACAACTACTACCTCCGGCAAACTCGCGTCAATGCTCAATGCAAAACAAAGCAGTTTCGAATTGACGTTGCTTCGAAAAGTATAAACTGTCAGTGCAATGCGATTGTGATATAGTTTTGACCTGGCTTTGGATTTCAAATATTGATACTGCATTACTGTTGACCCTTGCTCGTTAATTTGGACTCTGTTCAAGCCCTTTGTTGTGGATTTCGTCGATATGACCGAACGTACGCAGAGAACTGTTCTAAATAGTCAGACACGTGAGTTCGTAATACGCCTTCGTAACTATTTCGATCGTGAAGCTCAAAATGGAGGGCCAATTTTACCTATAACGTCAGTGGTTGAACGCGTAGCTGATGCGCTTAATATTGGACAACGAACTGTTAGACGGATAACTAAAAAAAAATATGGCGAGACTGGCACAGAAGAAAATAAACTTCACACACCAAAAAAGAGAAAACGAGCAAAACCAGTCGTAGGCATCGATAGCTTTGATGCCGATGCTATCCGAAGACATGTTTACGGCTACTATTTACAGAAGGAGTATCCAACAAGAAAAAAGTTGGTGCATTCACTGAAGGAAGCTGGATTATTCTTCGGTGGGGAAAGTTCTTTAACGAAGATTTTGAAGACCATTGGATTTCGATACAAAAAATGTAACAAACGCAAAATATTGATGGAAAGATTTGATATAGCGATGGCAAGGTATACTTTTTTACGGCAAGTGAAAGAAATCAAAAATTGGCAAAATGTTGTGTTCTTGGATGAAACATGGCTTAATGCTAACCATACTGTAGGCCGTTCTTGGAACGATGACACAGCAGCATCTACTTCCAAAGTTCCTGTAGGAAAAGGATCGCGACTTATAATTTGTCACGCCGGAACCATCAACGGGTTTGTCGAAGGTTCTCTCATGGCTTTTGCGTCAAAAACCACTGGAGACTATCATGAAGACATGAATGGAGAAAAGTTTACTGAATGGTTTACCTCAATGTTGTGTAGCCTCCCTGAACCATCTATTATAATTATGGACAACGCCCCATACCACTCGATGCAAATTGACAAGCCACCTGCCCAATCCCAAAAGAAAGCTGATATCGTCGCATGGCTTCGTAAAAATGGCGTAGATGCAAACATGAATATGTTAAAAGCGGAATTAGTACGTCTTTTAAAAGAAAACAAACCAACCAAGATCCGATACGTCATTGACGAAATAGCATTAGAACATGGGCACAGAGTTATACGGTTACCGCCTTACCATTGTGAGTATAATGCGATTGAGTTGGTGTGGGCTCAAATTAAGGGATATGCTGCAAGACACAATACAGAACCCCCATTTACCACAAAAAAAATGCTAAAATTATTAGAAGAAGCTTGTGAACATGTGACTAAAGGAGACTGGGAAAAGGTTGTGAATAGAACTGTTAAATTAATAAGGGAAGATTATGAAAGAGATGTGAAAATAGATAATATTATAGAAAACGAACATATAATTATTAATGTATGTGATGATAGCAGTGACGACAATGAAAATAGTAGTATGGACGAATCTGATTAATTATGGCCTTTTGTGGCACCTTTTTTGGTATCTTTTGTATTCATATGTTTCTTGTGTGCATATAAAGTATGTATATTCATTTTCGTTCAAATATTCAGTTCGTTCAAATAAATTAAATAAACATATACATTTTTGTTTTATTAAACCTATTTAATCAGGTACAAAAACAAAGCTTAATTGTTTTTTGTTCGAGAATAAATTGACATTCCACATCACTATTGTAATGTGTCAAACCGGCCATCATAGCGTGCCGCTAGATTAGGTGTAACAGTAGTGTCAAAATAATAAGTGCACGGCATAGTTTAGTTTGAGCGTGTACTCGCCAACAAACTACGTGCGAGAAAATTTTGTATTTGTTGGTGCATTTTATAATATAAATAAATAAAACAAGTCATAATTACAAAAAATAAAAAACACGACTGCCGTGCCAAAAACGAACTAAAAAGTTAAAAATCTAAATTAATCTAGATAAATAGAATCTTATTCACATTTTTATTAAATTATATTTTTTTGTGAATCACTGGATATTGAACTTTATTAGTGTTAGTTATATATTTTTGGAATCTACTCATCATTTTCTAGATGATGATTATATAGTTAATCTTATTTTCGATTTTTTTTTCAACTTTAGTCTTTAATGCGGGACCATGGTCACCCCATCAAATTTATTTAAAAAAATTGTACTAGCCTATGGCACCCGGAATAAGCTAGGGATTCTAACGATACTTCAAAATCGGTTCAGGCGTATAGAAGTTATGGTGGAATATACAAACTCACATACAGAACCCTGAAAACAATATACTCCTTTTTTCAGGCAGTCGTATAAAAAAGGAAGGTCGTCTCTCGCGAGATTTTTGAAAGACATCAATATACCATGTCTCTCTCTGTGATTCTCATGGGATAATAATGCGGTGGTGTCCCAAATCCTGCCGTATAAAATACCTACATAGGTACTACGTAGGTAGGAATAAGGTAGGTGCATATACCACGCATCATAAACGTGTTTAGTGTTGCTTAAGTAGGGATTGTTTATCCATTAGCGCTATTATGCATTAATTCTATCACATATCGACCTCTATATTAATAATAGTGATATTATTTGATTTATGATGGATTGCTTAAAAGGTTTCAGTTTTTACGAGTAATTTTATGTGTAAACGCTATGGATCTTTGGATTATTATCATGACCGATCATCATTTGTATTAGGTCCTTATGAAATTGGCGTTTTGTCGTACTGGCTACTTTGATCTCAAATATCTCCTTATTGGTTAGGAATTTCAATTTCAAATTTATACAGTATTTACTCGACATGCTTTTGTGTTTTGAAAACCCTCAATTCATTTTTTTTCCTCCTTTGGTTTTTTTCTTTGCGTCGCTCAGTTTACAAAACGGAAAACTTGAAATATCGCGTTATTTACCAGTACGAGTTCCATCTTGGCACCAGTGCTGCAGAAACGGATCGAAGGATTAATGATGTGTATGGCGGCGGTATCGCAAAAGAAAACACAGTGCGTTTTTGGTTCCAACGATTTCGTTCTGGAAATTTCGACCAGCCAAATCCTGCCTAAAGCGAAAAATGACTCAATAAAAATTACTTGTGAGCGTTTGGTGGACTAGTGCCGGGGTCGTTCACTACAGCTTTCTTAAATCTGGCCAGACAATTACGGTGGATGTCTATTGTTAGCAACTGCAAACCATGATGGAAAAGCTAGCTGCTAAACAACTGAGGCTGGTCAATCTAGACCACTGCTGTTCAACGCTAAAGGACAACGCTAGACCACACACTGTACAACAGACGGCTACGAAATTAGAGGAGCTTCAATTGGAATCTCTAAGACATCCACCGTACTCCCCAGACCTTGCTCCAACAGATTACCATTTTTTTCGAAATTTGGATAATTTCTTGCAAGGAAAAAAATTCAACCCCGATGGGGCAGTCCAAAGCGCCTTCAAAGATTTTATTGATTCCCGTCCGAATGTTTTTTTTAGTAAAGGGATCAATGAACTACCTATGAGATGGCAATGCCTAAGTGCATAGATAGCAATGGCACATACTTTGTATTTTTAAAAAAACGACTTTATGTTCCTCCCTTACAAAACGCCAATTTCATATGTAAGGACCTAATATTAGCCCGTAGACTAGATCGTAGTAGACAATAAGGCTGCCGTGCTAAATGGGCTTTATAGCTAAAAGAAAAAAAGAAAAATTTAAATCCAAGTATCACTTGGATGGCGTGTATTTTTTGTATATATAATAAGAAAAAGGAAGAAAGTTCTGCAGGTCGAAATTTCCAGAACGAAAACGTTGGAACCAAAAACACACTGTGTTTTCTTTTGTGACACCGCCGCCATACACATTATTAATCCTTCATGATTAATAAAAAAAATTAAAAAGGTAAATTTTAAAAATTGTAGCAGTCCCTATGACTGCCAATTTTATTTTATTTAATTTTTCAAAGAGCCTACAGGCATGTTATCGTAAGAGTTAATGGGTGTAGTAATCCGTATTACAAAATTTCCGTATTAAAAATCAAATCGAAATTTAAAAAAAAGAATAATAAAAGATACTCCATTTACGAGACAAAGGATCGTTGGAGCTACTCAAGTTTGACTCGTTAAATTATCAAACAGCCAAAGGGTCTGAAATTTCGTAATTAAACATCTATTACGGCAATCTTCCACTATAATAATTATATTCTTTTATCACTAAGTAAACTGTTTTATCACAAAGGGTAGGTAAAAAAAACTTAACTTTCAAAAGATAAAGGTTAAACTAAGCATGGATACTTATGATTCGTACCGAATTTTACTGCAAATGATGCAACGATAATAATTAATATAAATTAAGCCATTTAGGGCCTTATCCATCTTCAAGTAAAGTGTCGAGTAGTTACTTCCTGATTAGTGTTAATCAGCAAGTAAAAGCTACAAGTAAATTGTATCGTATTCACAATACGAAACAAAGTCCCGAATAACAACTCGAGAGTTAATTGAATGATCTTCAAAATACATTCAAACATTCGGTCAATAGCGGTTGTTAAACGTTGCCATCTGTTGCCGGTTGGCGGGCTGACACCACAGAAACAATAGAAACAGCCGCACGTGTGAAAAAGGATCGAGTGGCTACTATTATTTATACTCCTTAAGTTGTAAGTAGTAGTTCTTAAATTAGGTATACCCGACGACCTCCGTGGCGCAGTGTATAGCGCTGTTGTCTTAACGTGCGGAGGTACCGGGTTCGATCCCCGGCAGGCTCAGTTTGGGAATTTATAATTTCTGAATTTTCCCTGGTCTGGCCGGGAGGCTTCGGCCGTGGCTAGTTACCACCCTACCGGCAAAGACGTGCCGCTGAGCGGTTTAGCGTTCCGGTACGATACTGTGCAGAAACCAAATAGGGGTAAGGGTTTAATATAACTGCCACGCCCCTAACAGGTTAGCCTGCTACCATCTTAGATTGAATCATCACTTACCATCAGGTGAGATCGCAGTTAAGGGCTAACTTGTAGTGAAAAAAAACCCAACTATGTTTTCTAGGTTTACCTTTACAAATAATTAAAAGTAAAACTGTCACTCACCTTTGCGTTTTAGGCGTAATTTTATATTTCTAATCAGATATTTAGACGAAATGTGGCAAAATAATCAGTTTCAATAAGATCGCCAAAATAATCAACACGAATTTTCGGAATTGTTCTTACTACTAGTACTGAACAAATTTCTGATACATTTAGTTGAAGATAGATCAAATAAATCTATTTTAACATTCATTTTGATAGGCAGGTAGGTACTTGGATGTCAACTTCGTGTAGTTACTCGTCGGTTAGCAAGCTTATTGGGCAGATGAAGCTGCAAGTAAGTTACAGGCTACTTTAACCGTCGGTTAGTGCTACTCAGCTATTGTGAAATACACATTCACTGTTACTCGTGACTTTAACCGGCGAGTAGCCTACTCGAGACTTTACTTCAAGATGGTGAATAAGGCCCTTAATATACTTACTTTCAATTATACTATATATAGCTCAATTACCACTCACTGACTCACTGACTCACTGACTCATTGACATAATTGTTCTCCTAGAAAGAGACAGAAAACGATATAATGATGTATGGGAGATGTGTTCGAGTGCGGGAGTCGAGTAAGGAAAAATTATGACATTTCGGAAAAACAAGATGGCGGCCGATGTGATTCTTGCAACTCTTTTGTTTTCCAACCGATTCCGTTACAACTCGCAGTGATTGAAGAAATTAGGTAACGGTCAACAGAAAAAGTGGAAGAAATTGGAAAAACAAGATGGCGGCCGAGCTGTAGTGTTTTCAAATTTTTGATTTTTCGACCTCGAACCGCGGCGCCACAGATCCGAAACGGCGTGGTCGAGCATAATTTTTTTTTCTATTTCCGTCTACAATTATCCTGTATTTTGACAGAATGGGGGTGGTTTTCAAAAATTCAAGATGGCGGCTGTCACGGCGGCCGTTCGGTTTGAGTTACGAAAAAACGCAATTTTAAAATTCAAATTTCTCGCAGTTGGCAACGTCGGAGCGTTTCGACTTCTACTAGGAGATTGTGTGTACAGACTCGAGGTATGGATTGGGGGAAAAAAATTACCCCATTTCTCGGGAAAATTTCAAGATTTACCCCAAAAATTAAAAAATCGAAATGCGTATTTTTTGCAAAATTCGAGTATGGGCAACCACGTGTCTCACTTGTACGAATGACATTTGGGTGTTTTTGTCGCCGAGTTCTGGCAACACTGGAATTTATCAAAGGAAAAGTGATTTTCGACATGGTCGTCTTTCAGGGGATATCATGTCGGCTGGGTGCGAGCGAGATGAAAGATTGAAACGTCGTCAGGAGCGGTGTATCCTGTAGTTCACAGGAAAATTATGAAACTATGCAAAAAGTTTCTGTGAAACGAGGTGGCGGCCATTTTGTATTCTTTTTGTGTTTTTGAAAATTTCAATCACGTCTTAGAGGCGGTTGGCAACATTTGGGAAAGTTGACATGTATGGATCGATTGTGTAACTCGACGGGCAGTATCGAGAAATCAAAACAGTGTTGCCACATTCGGGGTAGTTTTCGAGATTTTCCCCAAAAACTTCCTCCTGTAAAATTTTGTATGAAAAATTTTTTTTTCACTGCTGGCTTCGTATAGAAGTTGGAAAATATAACTTGAAAAAAAATATGGAGACAGCTGATGATTGAGGATTCCGGAGACGGGTAAAGAGCACGGCCAAGGTATTGAAGATAGGGGGGGGTGCTCGAACAAATATCACTCGAAACCTCATCCAATTGGCAATAAGTAAAAAAAAAACTCAAAATGGTTCAAGATGGCTGCCATACAAATTTTGTGAGTGTCTATCTCGGAGAGTATGAGAGATGGAAGTGTGGTTTCTTGGCAAGAGATGATCAGGACGAGGAGGTCTATTTAGCGAAATGAAAACAAATTCAAGATGGCGGAATATTTTTTTTCATACCAAATTATATGGCGAACATTGAAGAGACTACAAGTGTAGAAATATGCAAGATTTTGATACGGTTCCGTTTAACCCACGACGGGGCTCCCTGGGATTACAAAACAGGATTCTGGTACAAAAAATTTTAAAAATAAGCGCCATTTTGAAATTCTGTGTTAATTGCCCGATTTCGTTCAAAATCGATATTCAGGACTCCCTGGGGTTACAATACGGGAATTGGTCCCAAAATTTACGAAAATCAGCGCCATTTTGAAATTCTTTGTTTATTGATCAATTTGGTTCAAAATCGATATATAGGGCTCCCTGGGTTATCTTAACTGGAAACTGATACCAAAGTTTTAAAAAATGAGCGCCATTTTGAAATACTTTGTTAATTGACCGATTTCGTTCAAAATCGATATTTAGGGCTCCCTGGGATTACAAAACAGGAAACTGGTACCAAAATTTTAAAAAATCAGCGTCATTTTGAATTTCTTTGTTAATTGACTGATTTCGTTCAAAATCGATATCTGAGGATCCCTGGGATTAAAAAATAGGAAACTGTTACCAAAATAAAAAATAAAAAATATTGCAAAAAGCAAGCAAGGATGCAAAAAATTTTCATGCAAAATTTTACAAACTCAGCGCCATTTTGAAATTCTTTGTTAATTGACAGATTTCGGTCAAAATCGATATCTGAGGATCCCCTTGGATTAAAAAACAGGAAACTGATACCAAAGTTTTAAAAAATCAGCGCCATTGTGAAATTCTTTGTTAATTGACCAATTTAGTTCAAAATTGATACTTAGGACTCCCTGGGAATACAATACAGGAAACTGATATGAAATTCTAAAAAAATCTGCGCCATTTTGTAATTCTTTGTTAATTGAACGATTTTGTTCAAAATCGATATTTAGTACTCCATGGGATTACAAGACAGGAAACTGGTACCAAAATTTTACAAACTCAGCGTCATTTTGAAATTCTTTGTTAATTGACAGATTTCGGTCAAAATCGATATCTGAGGATCCCTGGGATTAAAAAAACTGGAAACTGATACCAAAGTTTTAACAAATCAGCGCCATTTTGAAAATCTTTGTAAATTTACAGATTTAGTTCAAAATCGATATCTGAGGATCCCTGGCATTACAAAACAGGAAACCGATACCAAAGTTTTAAAAAATCAGCGCCATTTTGAAATTCTTTGTTATTTGATCGATTTCGTTCAAAATCGATATTTAGTAATCCATGGGATTACAAGACAGGAAACTGGTACCAAAATTTTACAAAATCAGCGCCATTTTGAAATTCTTTGTTAATTGACAAATTTCGTTCAAATCGATATCTGAGGATCCCTGGGATTACAAAACAGGAAACCGATACCAAAGTTTTAAAAAATCAGCGCCATTCTGAAATTCTTTGTTAATTGACCGATTTCGTTCAAAATCGATATTTAGGACTCCATGGGATTGCAAAACAGGAAACGTACCAAAATTTAAAAAAATTCAGCGCCATTTTGAAATTCTTTGTTATTGTAGCTATTTCGTTCAAAATCGATATTTAGGACTTCCTCGAATTTCAAAACAGGAAACTGATGCCAAAGTTTTAAAAAATCAGCGCCATTTTGGAATTCTTTGTTAATTGACCGATTTCGTTCAAAATCGATGTTTAGGACTCCCTGGGATTTCAAAACAGGAAACTGATACTAAAATTGTAAAAAATCAGCGCCATTTTTAAATTCTTTGTTATTGTAGCGATTTCGCTCAAAATCCTTATTTAGGGCTTCCTGGGATTACAAAACAGGAAACTGATACCAAAGTTTTAAAAATCAGCGTTATTTTGAAATTCATTGTAAAAATTCAGCGCCATTTTGAAATTCTTTGTTATTGTAGCGATTTCGTTCAAAATCGATATTTAGGACTTCCTCGAATTTCAAAACAGGAAACTGATGCCAAAGTTTTAAAAAATCAGCGCCATTTTGGAATTCTTTGTTAATTGACCGATTTCGTTCAAAATCGATATTTAGGACTCCATGGGGTTACTAAACAGTAAACTGTTACCAAAATTAAAAAAACCAGCACTATTTTGAAATTCTTTGTAAATTCACCGATTTCATTCAAAATCGATGTTTAGGACTCCCTGGGATTGCAAAACAGGAAACTGGTACCAAAATTTAAAAAATTCAGCACCATTTTTAAATTCTTTGTTATTGTAGCGATTTCGCTCAAAATCCTTATTTAGGGCTTCCTGGGATTACAAAACAGGAAACTGATACCAAAGTTTTAAAAATCAGCGTTATTTTGAAATTCATTGTAAAAATTCAGCGCCATTTTGAAATTCTTTGTTATTGTAGCGATTTCGTTCAAAATCGATATCTGAGGATCCCTGGGATTATAAAACAGGAAACCGATACCAAAGTTTTAAAAAATCAGCGCCATTCTGAAATTCTTTGTTAATTGACCGATTTCGTTCAAAATCGATGTTTAGGACTCCCTGGGATTTCAAAACAGGAAACTGATACCAAAATTGTAAAAAATCAGCGCCATTTTTAAATTCTTTGTTATTGTAGCGATTTCGCTCAAAATCCTTATTTAGGGCTTCCTGGGATTACAAAACAGGAAACTGATACCAAAGTTTTAAAAATCAGCGTTATTTTGAAATTCATTGTAAAAATTCAGCGCCATTTTGAAATTCTTTGTTATTGTAGCGATTTCGTTCAAAATCGATATCTGAGGATCCCTGGGATTACAAAACAGGAAACCGATACCAAAGTTTTAAAAAATCAGCGCCATTTTGGAATTCTTTGTTAATTGACCGATTTCGTTCAAAATCGATATTTAGGACTCCATGGGTTTACTAAACAGTAAACTGTTACCAAAATTAAAAAAACCAGCACTATTTTGAAATTCTTTGTTAATTGACCGATTTCGTTCAAAATCGATGTTTAGGACTCCCTGGGATTTCAAAACAGGAAACTGATACCAAAATTGTAAAAAAATCAGCGCCATTTTTAAATTCTTTGTTATTGTAGCGATTTCGCTCAAAATCCTTATTTAGGGCTTCCTGGGATTACAAAACAGGAAACTGATACCAAAGTTTTAAAAATCAGCGTTATTTTGAAATTCTTTGTTAATTGACCGATTTCGTTCAAAATCGATGTGTAGGACTCCCTGGGATTTGAAAACAGGAAACTGATACCAAAATTGTAAAAATTCAGCGCCATTTTGAAATTCTTTGTTATTGCAGCGATTTCGTTCAAAATCGATATTTAGGACTTCCTCGAATTTCAAAACTGGAAACTGGTACCAAAATTTAAAAAATTCAGCACCATTTTGACATTCTTTGTTATTGTAGCGATTTCGTTCAAAATCGATATCTGAGGATCCCTGGGATTACAAAACAGGAAACCGATACCAAAGTTTTAAAAAATCAGCACCATTTTGAAATTCTTTGTTAATTGACCGATTTCGTTCAAAATCGATATTTAGGACTCCATGGGATTGCAAAACAGGAGACTGGTACCAAAATTTAAAAAATTCAGCACCATTTTGAAATTCTTTGTTATTGTAGCGATTTCGTTCAAAATCGATATTTAGGACTTCCTCGAATTTCAAAACAGAAAACTGATACCAAAATTGTAAAAAATTAGCGCCATTTTTAAATTCTTTGTTATTGTAGCGATTTCGCTCAAAATCCTTATTTAGGGCTTCCTGGGATTACAAAACAGGAAACTGATACCAAAGTTTTAAAAATCAGCGTTATTTTGAAATTCTTTGTAAAGTGACCGGTTTCGTTCAAAATCGATATTTAGGGCTCCCTGGGGTAACAAAACAGGAAACTGGTACCAAAGTTGTAAAAAATCAGCGCCATTTTGAAATTATTTGGGAATTGACCAATTTAGTTCAAAACTGATATTTAGGACTCCCTGGGAATACAATACAGGAAATTGATATGAAATTTTAAAAAATCTTTGCCATTTTGTAATTCTTTGTTAATTGACCGATTTTGTTCAAAATCGATATCTGAGGATCCCTGGGATTACAAAACAGGAAACTGATACCAAAGGTTTAAAAAATTAGCGCCATTTTGTTTTTTTTTTAATCACACCCCGTGAGCTGCTTTAGCAGCTCACGCACAGAGCGAAAAACTAGTCTATATATATAAAAGCGAAAGGTCACTGATTCATCACGATATCTCAGGAACTATTAAACATACAGACTTGAAATTTTGAAGATAGGTTCTTTCTATGGTGTAGACGGCCACTAAGAAACGGTTTTGAGAAAATTCACCCCTGAGGGGTTGAAATGGGGGTTGGAAGTTTGTATGAAAGTCCTTAGTTTTTGAAGTTAGAGACATGAAATTAAGTTAATAGCTATATATAATAAAAACCTGTATATGTAATTTTACGAAAATCTACCCTAATAGGGGTGAAATGGGGATTGGAAGCTTACGTAAGGACTCCCAAGTTTTTGAAGTTAGAGACTTGAAAATCGGGATTTAGGTTATTAGTTTTAAGTTACAATAAACTGTATAAACAATTTCAGGAAAATCTGCCCCACAGAGGGTGAAATGGAGGTTGTAACTTTGTATGAAAGTCCTGTGTTTTTGAAGTTAGAGACTTGAAAATCGGGATTTAGGTTATTCGATTTAAATAATAATAACCTGTATGAGCAATTTTACGAAAATTCACCACACAGAGGGTAAAATGGGGGTTGGAAGCTTACATGAGGTTTTAAGTTTTTGAAGTTAGATACTTGAAAATCGGCATAAAGGTGACTAGTAAGAAAATAAAACTCAAGTAATACGATTTGCTGCCAGTCTGCCCAGTGTTTTGGCAGAATTGGGATTAGAATACAGAACTATTAGGATGTGGAAAGGTAGACAAAATCTAGATATTAAAGAAATTATTATGAAGTGTTAAATGATGTGGTGTTTTTGTTTTTTGTTAAACTATGTATCAAAAAAAATTATAGTTTGTTTTTTTTATTGTAATAAAACATTTTAAGAATACAGTTAGTTAAGTCGTTGTATTCTAATTTAATTACCTGGAAAATATTAATTATACTAATGCGTATCGTTGGATTTGTGTGTCACGAAATGTCGAGAATTTAATATCAGGGAAATACTTGTGAGCCTATCGGATATATATTGGCTGTAAAGCGATGGAATGCCACCGTAACGTAGGAAGGTTAGCCAATAAATTTGCTTAAGGTTCCATAGTGCGTATGAATACACAACATACACGCAATGTTTTAACAGACTTCCAAAAAAGGAGGTGGTTCTCAATTCGGCGAGAATTTCCTTTTAAATGTATGTCGGTGCATATCTCCATGGTTTCTGAACCGATTTCAAAATCCTTTTTTTCAGTCCTAAGAGGAAGCTCTCGAGGTGGTTCCATAAATTCTGACTCCAAATCCTCAATCCTGACACTAAAAAGTTAAAAATAACAATTCTTTTAAAAAACCGACTTCCAAAACCACTGTAAAAAAATAATTTTGATTTCTACATACTATGTTGAAATCGGGCGGGTATACAAAGATAAACAAAGTTGACGCATCAGACTCTCCCGGCTTCAACAAAGTGTTTAGAAATCAAAATTATTTTTTTACGTTACAGTGGCTTTGAAAGTCAAAAGTTGAATTAATAAACCTTCGGCAATTTAGTGTTGTAGCCGCTGGATTCAGGCGGCGCGGAACCGCGGCTAGTGGAAGTCTCTACGAGAGACCTATGTCTAGCGATGGACGTGTATCGGTTGAGGAGGACGGCGACGAAACTTAGTGTGCCATTGTCTCTTATGCTTTGCATCCTATTGAGTTCAAGGCATATAATCCGAGAAATCGATAGACGTTGGGACCCAAGGTTCTGGAATGGCACAAGGTTGAAGGATGAAGGGAGCTGCTGGATCCATTTAGCGGTGCAAGATCGCGGCGTGTGGAAGTTCCTACAAGATACGTAGGTAAATATCGTTTGACGATGTCGATATCAATAAATAAATTCGAATAGTAATGAAACTTAGCGTACCGGGTTCCTTAAACTCAACAAACTATACAATTTTATACAGCTCTATACAATATAAGTTTACCAATTAATAGAATGTTTCACTAGTAATCAATTGAACGGGTAGATAACTACAGGATGGTGATCCATGCATCAATACCGTTAGTGTACCTACTTCCGTTAAAAGGATGCTGGATTATATAACGGTACTTGTACTTATAAAAGAAGAGAAACAGACTAACAATTAATAGGTTGCATTGGAAAGTATTCTATTAAAGGCAAACTCCCCACTAAGCGGACAGTTGAAATTAAAAGAGAGGCATGGAGGCACTGGATCCATGCGGCTAGAGACAACTGCATGGTGGAAGTTTCCAGCGGTCGACGTCTATCGGTTGATGAAGATGACGAAGTTGCTTACACACAAAAGCGTTTCGTAGTGTCTTATACTAACGCTGCGTTTAGCGTAAGGACCGTTGCGTTCTCCCGCACCAAGAAACCCAAACCTTTATCACCTAGAATGTATAGGTGTTGTTTTAAACTGCAAGAGGCTGATAACTGAAAGCTGGAAGGGCATAGAGCAATTCGATTTAGAAATGAGGAAGCAAATCGTTTGGTATATGTCCGTGGAGTTTCAACTACGTAGACTTTGACAACGGTTCTTGACAGAAAAGCCGTTTTTTTATCAGATCGGGGACTCGAACTTGGAACCTCATACGACAGCTAGGCAGTAAACGAGACATCGCAACGCTCTCTGGTGGATGATATATCGAGTGTCAAAGCCAATGAGAAAATAAGCCGTATCAATCCCCATCCATTAACCTTATTAAGAGCTCTGACACCTTGAGTTTGGAAAGGTTTTTGTCAAGACTGTTTTTCCAAAAACTAATAGACATAATGTCATATAATATAGGTTACATTATTTGTTTACCTTTTCTCAAGAAAAGTTAATGCAAGTGGGTAGATGAATAATAACATTTATTTTTAACTGTCATGTCGTCTACTTAGCTGAATAAATGTGTTACGTAAATTATCGTATTATTTATACATAATACATACGTGATATTATTCTTAAGGGTCCGTATTCTCGCTCGCTCTACCGCGCGCTTGGCCAATTTTAGAATCTGTAGGTATACCGCACAGTAAGACCGTTAGCTGCACTCACACATAGACGGCATAGGCCGGTAAAGATACTTTGATACTTTGCGTAGTCAAGTTCATACTATTTTCAAATGTTAATAAATTTTTATAATCGTTATTACTTTATTATAATTTTATTTTAATAAATGTTTATTTGGTATACATATACTTTTATAAAATATACTTACATATGGGTATATGTATGAATAAAAACTAGATACACCTACATGTTTTTTTCAAGCAGTCGTATAATAATAACAGTATTGTCTGCAATCACTGCGATAACTCTTGAAGTATCGTGATTGCAGATTTGCAAAAATTAGACACTGCACAAGGACGATGCTACGTGCAAAACGAGCGACATGTAGAGGAGATTATACATATCAGGGAAACGAACAGTAGAGATGAGGCGTATATACTGTAACAGGTTTCAAAACTAGGTTTCACCCAAGACGTATGAGTACCGAGTCTCTCGTCTGCGTACGAAAGCGTTTCGAGTATTTAGAAGTATGTACTAGGAAGTCGTGAGGTGCTTGCAAAAACCAAATGAAAATCAACCTTATTACTGAACAGTTAAGACAGTCTTTAAATCACCTGAACAGTGACCTCGTAATACTATTATGCCACGAACGCGTACCTTGCAAGATACGTTCGAAGAACTTTTGTTCATTTATTTACTTATCATAAAAATTTATGATTTTTTAAGTTTTAAAACCTAGGCTATGTGACCGTTACTAATAATAATTAAGGTACACGATTATTTACCAAGTTTTACTACATGGGTCATTAGAGTAATTAGGCTGTCTCAAAACACCATTGTTATTTTGAAAACAACTCACAGATAAGCGATTGGTATTGTGTATTACGCAGGTGTAGTTAGCACGTGCAAAGGATTAGTCATAAATAATATCACAGACACGCGGGCCCTCTCAGGTATCAGGATATGTAAATATTACCATACTTCACGCGGACTATGCAATTGCATCAATTTAGGTAGGTCTAAGACCACAAAGTCAAAAAAACTTCCAGTTGGTCAACAAAATATAATGCTATAAATAAAAACTTTATGACCATTGCTCTTACCTAAAGTAAGTTTGAATAAGAAAATATATCGTGTTAAAATATGTCGTGCAAAACATACCTAATGTTGTTTATGATAAAGTACAAATTAAATTGTAATCATGATTAGTTAAAAGATATAATTATAACCTTACCCTATTTTCAATTCGCAAATTGACCACTGCAAGGTTATTTCCGGAATTTGCAATTTCCAAATATTGTCTGGTCTGGTCTAGTTGAAGGCTTTGGCCGTGGCTATTTATCACCGTATCGGCAAAGATATCGGCCGCCAAGGGATTTAGCATTCCAGTACGATATCGTGTAGAAACCGATAATGGTTATGGGTTATAGGGTTATGGGTTATAACCGATTAGGGTTATGACTGCCACACCCCTAACGGGTTAGCCTGCTACCATCTTAGGCTGCATAATCATTTACTATACTACTAAGTTTTAGTGGAATAAAAAAGCTAAGAACAGTATAGTTTGTTTGTGTAGATATTGTATATTCCAATAGTAATTTATGTGCCCCTTAGATAATTGCTATATGGAAGACGTATGTGATATAATTGGTTTTGCCTTTAGCCAAGACTACGTTAAATTTGGGCTCTATTGGATCTCTTGTCTAATTTGATCCACTTGCATCGTCCGAGTGGTTTAGTTTTAGCAATTTAGCGTTCCGGTACGATGGCGAATGTGCCATTTTTATCTGGTGACTGCATCATCCCTCACCACTAGGTGACATCGCAGTCAAGGGCTAACTTTTAGAGGGGTAGAGGAATCAAAAAGAATAAAAATACCTATTAAATTATAAATAATATTTATTAAAAATGTTTTTATCTTAAAATAGTGTCTCTGAGAGGCATAGATCTAGCTTTTTGGGTATCCATAATTTCTGGAAGTAAAAGATTAAAATTTTACTAATTTATCTTCCATGTTTTTTCACAGTTTTAGCTATTATAATTATTTGGAAGCTAGGCGAAAGCTGAAACCATAATGGCGCTATTAGTACGATTTTATTAAAATGGAAAGTCTATACTAATATTATATATGCGAAAGTTTGGATGGATGGATGTATGCATGTTTGTTTCTCAATCGCGCCCCAGCGGCTGATCAGATCTGGCCGAAATTTGGCACCAAGATAGATTATATTCTGGAATAGCACATAGGCTACTTTTTATCCCGGAAAATCAAAGAGGCATTCAGTAGTATTTAATATTATAATATTAATACAAAATAGTGTACAGTCATGAGATAGGAGAATGTACGACAAGATAGATAATGATCACTAATATGATTATACACATAATATTGGGAATTTATTTCTCAACTAGATGATGTTTTAGGTAGTTTTTTGATTTCGGTGGAAACTTTAATTTTCCGGGATAAAAAGTAGCATTTGTCCTTCCCCGGGATACAAACTAACCCTATACAAAATTTCATCAAAATTGGTTGAACAGATGGGCCGTAAAAGCGTAGCAGACAGATAGACATACTTTCGCATTTATAATATTAGTATTGATTTTCTCTGGTCTGTGATTGATTGTGAGTGATTATGCAACCGGCAAATCAATTTAATCAATTAAAAATGAAAATCTCAAATCTTTCAGGTAGCTGAATTTGAATATAAAATAATCTTACTTTGTGATATATAAAACAAGTAAAATCCAATCCAGAAGCGAATACTCCGATCCAATTACAAAGCAAGGGTCTAATTGTTATTTTCACTGATTCCACTGTCAAAGTCCATATAGAGATGCCAAGGTCAGAAAAACAAAAACACTAAATTTGTACGGTTTTGTTGGAAACAGTTGAGCAGAGCAGAGTACCTCAATGATCGCAAGTGACTAGAAAATTGACAGTAAAAAGTTTGTGGGATTTATAGAATGAAAAAATATAGACATCTCTACCATTTGCAATTTATTTGTCTTGGAAATACCATTGTAATTTTGATTAACAACAAAAACAACGTTCAAATATTCGATAAATACAGTGCTTGTGTTTTATGCAGGTGCGATCTGCACGTGCATAGGATTAGGTCATAAATAAGCGACTCTTTCAAGTATCAGGTAATATAAAATACGCGGGCCATGCAATTGGATCAATTTAGGTAAGAGGGATCTTTTACCTAAATTGATCCAACTGCAAGTAAAAGTCAAAAAAGAAATAATAATGTGTTAAAATATGTATTGCAATTGGCAATATATACCTTATGCAGCTTAGGATAAAGTACAAATTAAATTGTATTCATGATTAGCTTCTTCGTTTTAGAATTTCAAATTGTTGCGTTAGTATTTTATGACTTATAATATTGTTTGATTTTTTTATCGAAAGGCAGTGCTTCACGTTATTATTGTGAAAGGTAAAAGAATAATTAAAATTTATGCTAACAATGAAACCATTTTATAATAGGTACATTTTATTGACCCGTGATTAGTATTGCTTACGATCAATTTGGGAATTAGAATTTCTGAATTTTCTCCGGTCCGGGGATCCGGGAGGCTTCGGTCGTGGCTAATTATTATCACCCTATCGGCAAAGACCTTGGACGCTCCGGTACGATGCCGCGTAGAATAGAAATCATCACTTACTATCAGGTGAGATCGCAGTCAAGGGCTAACTAAGCTTGTAGAGGATAAAAATAAATTTCAATGTAAGTAATGCTATGAAAACGGTATCTGCGTAAATCTCTCAGCAACAACGTATGCCATGTTGAGTTTGGCAATTACAATTTCAAAGAAGATATAATATTTCAGAAAGTAAGTTCAAAACCCATACAAATATTATGTATGCTTAAATACCGATTTACGAGAAAATGAGATTATAATTATGTTTATCGTACAAAATTATTTAATAGTTATTAAAAAAACTGATAATTAATAATTAAATACCAGTATCACGCATTCATTCAATATCGATTAAATCGGATCAAGAACCTAACATTTTACGTTCATCAAACTAAGGCAGTCGCGCTATGTATTGTTAGGAACACGTTTTTTACAAAGGCCTGTAGAAAGCTCACGCACACATACAAAAGAGCCCATCCAGCAACACGTCCTCCCTCGAAGAGCGCTCGGCTCGGTATGCCGGTCGTGCGGTTTGCGATCCATTTTACACGTGACTTTATGAGACTTTTGATAATTTTTTTTGGTCATATAAGTATTTTATAGAACTTTATTTTTTTACAATTTATGTTATTTAAATACTAAACATTCATGGGAAATTTTATATAATCAGTAAATTCGCCAAACTTTTAAGAAATACAGGTTATTGTGACGCGTAAATTTTGATAAATCGTGCAAATTGATTTGATTTTTTTAGTAACTATTTTTGTATGGAACTTATAAAAACTAATCGCAACAGTCCAATTTTAAGAGTGTGTTTATGATATTAGTATTTTTTATAAGTAATTTATAATAATTTTTCGTGGATTTATATGGGTCAAAAGTGTCACCCAAAAGTGTAAAAATGGTAAACGTCTTCTGCGAGAATGAGAATTTCACTATTATATTTCAATAAAATTAATATTTTTTTTGCAACAGTCTACTAGGGAGGGATTAATCTTTAATGTTTTTATTTTATTTTTGTCATAATTCTAATATCTCATGCACAAAGCCCGTCAAAAGTTCATAACAAATCGGTTTACGGGGATACGGATTCTTAAAACTTAAAAAAAACTTTTCGCTGCTTTTCTTAATAGTTATTTAAGCAATTAATATAAAGCGTCAAATCGGATTACAAATGATAGTGATACGCCATCTCAGAAGGATCAATTAAAATGAAATCCCATCAAAAACATAAATGTAAAATGAGAGCCAAGTTCAAAATTGTGATATATATGCCTTGGTTGTTGACTTCAGCGACAAAAGATGTGAGATCTAAATAGGTGCCAAGTTCAATGGTCAGTCCTGCAATTTATTTATCCCATCAAAAACATAAATGTGAAATGAGAGCCAAATTCAAAATTGTGATATATATGCCTTGGTTGTTGACTTCAGCGACAAAAGAAGTGAGATCTAAATGGGTGCCAAGTTCAATGGTCAGTCCTGAAATTTATTTATAACAACATATAATATTTTATAACAACTTAAAATATCATTTCTTCTTATAACTTAGTATAAAATGTTGAAGATTAAGGCTTTGGCTTGGCTAGTTTTCATATACGAATTATAGCCTTCACAAGTTGTAAAGCTGTAAGTTCTTATTTTATTCTTCCGAAAATTTGGCTTGCTTGTAGAAACTGTACTTTTAGGTACCTACTTAATAATAATTCGTATATGGAAACTAGCCAAGCCAAAGCCTTAGTCTTCAACATTTTATACTAAGTTATAAGAAGAAATGATATTTTAAGTTGTTATAAAATATTATATGTTGTTATAAATAAATTTCAGGACTGACCATTGAATTTGGTACCCATTTAGATCTCACTTCTTTTGTCGCTGAAGTCAACAATCAAAGCATATATATCACAATTTTGAATTTGGCTCTCATTTCACATTTATGTTTTTGATGGGATAAATAAATTGCAGGACTGACCATTGAACTTGGCACCTATTTAGATCTCACTTCTTTTGTCGCTGAAGTCAACAACCAAGGCATATATATCACAATTTTGAACTTGGCTCTCATTTTACATTTATGTTTTTGATGGGATATCATTACTTTTTGTACAGAAATTATTGAACTCAATCTCAAACTCAAAACATATTTATTCAAAATATGTACCTACAAAGTACACCTTCTGAACGTCATGCTTACAGAGCATAAGACGTGATGATGATAATTAACTACGGTATCTTAAAACTAAAGCTACGAGGGTTCCAAACGTGCCGTGGTCTGAGAAGAGCCCGCAATAAAATCCGCTTTTTTTTATTATCACCATCTCACAAATATTTGAAATTAATATATGTACTTATATTATAACATTACATAATCAGCCGCTGTAACAATTTATACCCATGCCTTGCTATCATTCAAATAATCCTTTACACTGTAATAGGACTTTTCTATTAGTTTAGTTTACGTTTTACATTAGTAGGTACTTATTATTCGGTGTAAGGTCAGTGTGTCACCCACCAGTAATTCTATTGTACGACTCATTGTACAAGATAATTAAAGACGAGAATTCTCAAGAAAAATATATAGTGTACCTAGAGTTACACTGACATTGACAGATTACATCTATGGTCAGACTACCTCTACAGCACATTTCTACATCTCATCAATTTTGATTGCAAAAGTTCAAAATCAAAAGTTTTTACTCAAACATTGAAAACGAGCTCGGTAAACAGTCGATATCACTAAAACCACTATAAACAATGAATACAGATCACAATGACTGACAGCTTGAACTGACGACTTCAAATACGTTTCTTCTTTTCTGTCAATGACGTTTCGTTGCACAAAATGCATGAATACGAAGGTAAGGTTTTAATGCGACTATATTGCTATTCATTATTATTTACATTAAAATAATAATTATGTGTCATTTTCAATAGTTAAGGAGTTACTACCACCGCTTAAAGCAGTATTGTTTCAAAATAACGGTTGAATATCACGTACTTTGACGTCCTTAAAATAATGATTATAACACTACAACATAAACGTCAACAATATTAAAATAATACGGCTTTATGCAATGGTAGTATGCCCCGTGTCAGAGTTTTGATCTATACCTAGGTAGAGCATAAAAATGACGATTTTTGTACGTTTATATCTAAATAACCATTTGAGGTGTGCTTATGAAATTTGGAGCACATATGTATCTCACGGGTCTCAATATATGCGCCAAATTTGACATGTTTATGTGAAATAGTTTTTGAGTTATGAGGGGGTCAAAAGTGGCTCCAAATGGTTCGTGTAATATTACACACGGTGTTGCTCGCCAGTTTTTTTGAACTTTGGCTGGACACGCTTCCGCGTGTCTTGATCATCGGTTACAATTACAAAATCAAACTTTATTCTGACATTTATTAGTTACTCTCGATAATCAATATAATTTATGAAATTCGTATGACTTTACAATGTGGTATCACTTTTATAATCTTTATAATAGTTAAGCATAACAATAATATCTCTTTAATCAAATAAATCTCAGTTTTAGAATTATACAATAGTATCACGCACCCTTTTACCGTAGGCCTCGTTCTAAACTGCATTCAAAAAAATGGCAACTAACCACAGTTTATACCACGGATATTACGCTTAAAGCAATAATGTGGTATAGATTAATTATGTCGTGTTACAGTCGGCCATCCTCCGTGAACGAGTCCCTTCGTTCCTATTCACTAATCAAATCAAGCTTATTCAGAGCAATTATGAGTTAGCACAAACATTAAAGTATTACAATCAATTTAAAAAAGAAAATGATCCTAAATTACGATTATGTATTACATATTCTTAAGTTACTCAATTATTGAAATGAAATGAAAATGTTTAAAATCCATGTAATCGAAACTAATTACAGATATCTATAGCCATGTGGTGTCAAAGTTACTCTCTTCGCTTTGGCACTCATGGGCGGCGAGTTCCCAATCGAAACATTCTCACTCAATCTAACTACAGCCGTACGGAGTCCTGGTTACTGCCTTCACCAGAACCCCAACGGCTGCGATGCTCTAAGCCACTCCTGGGCGGCGAGTTCATTACGCCAATCATGCCCGGCTTAGAACACCCTCCCTCGATCTAACTATAGCCGTACAGAGTCCAGGTTACTGCCTTCACCGGAACCCCATAGACAGCTGCGATGCTCTAAGCCACTCATGGGCGGCGAGTTCATTACGCCAATCCTGCCCGACTTAGAACACCATTCCTCAACCTACTCTGTAGCCGTACAGAGTTCAGGTTACTTTATTCACCTTCATTACCCTATACCCAGCTATCATGTTTTAAATCATTTCATCTCACTAATTTTACAAGGCATGTTTAAAGTAAATCATCACAGGTTACAAATCAATCAAAAGAATGCCGAAAACTGAGCTGTTTTTGCGTCTGAATCATTTATTTATAAAATATTCTATCCTGAATTATAACTTCACATAAAACCATTTAAATCAAAAGTGAATGGAGTTGTGGTTTAAACATTGGCAAATATATATATTTTTTATTGTTGTTAATTATGCAGAAGTGCCACATTAAACATTTGGTCTATGAACAGGGATGTTCCGATACGATTGAAATATCGACCCTACTACCAAAATGAGTAGTACACAAATCATTTGGTGATTCTTTTCATATTTTAATAATGTAACTTTAAGGAGTACTTTCGAAACAAAGCTATAGATTAAAGTTATCGCTTTTGGCTGTTGTAAAAAAAAAACAAATACGAAAACAAAAAAATATCAAATTACAAGTCGTGTCCTGCTCGCACGAAACTTCTACCCATAAATTTGTCATTGAGCAGGGCCTCCCAAAAATCTTCTTACTATATCTTTGTCTATCCTGTTAGTTTATACTAAAGTTTGAGAAGGATCGAGATAGCACTTTATTTGTAAGAAAGAACATCACGGACGATGCTTTGCGCCAAACATCCATGACCGGCAAACAGGCGAATCATTTACTGATAAAGCCGGTAAACGGCAGATCTACGAAATACGGTGAGATACGGCGAAATGATAAATATCGATAACTACTCATCTAAATACTATCATTTTTTAATATTATTACTTATCACATAGGTATTGATATCGTGATGCTTTATCGATTCGATTTCTTAAAGCAATCTATTTTATTTAAAAGAAAGGTTGAATCGATATATTACATTGTCATTATAATTTTAACACCTTGTACTATTCTATAGACATAACCAGGCGGCGCCGAAATATTTTTTTAATTAAGAATAAGAATAAGAATAATATTTATTTTCATAAATGATTGACATGATTAAATAACGGTCCCTACCCTCTACGCTAGGATAACCTGTATTGCAGAGGGTAGTTCCTTCCAATGATACATGTGAAAATATAACTAAAAACTAATTACTTATTTATGTGTGGAAAACTGAGCGTATCTGCGTGTGTATGTGTATGCGTGTGTGTGTGTGTGTGTGTGTGTGTGTGTGTGTGTGTGTGTGCGTGTGCGTGAGTGTGTGTGCATGTGTGCGTGTGTGTCGGTAGGTGTATGTGTGAAAGTGCAAGTGTAAGTGCGCGTAATGCTATTTTGTTATTTTTAAAATATTTTCAGTTGCATCGTAGCCCTTGGGTGCTAGCCAGCTTCTAAGAGATTTAGCTAGGTTAAATTTATTAATTTTATTCAAATTTATTTCTTTGTTAGCCCTACTAAATATATTATATGCATATGAGCTGAATTCAAATTGCGATTGGGCAAAACTTGTGTTAGCAACTGATAATGGAAATTTTACTACTCTTTTGTTATTATTTATAGTGCAGTGATCAAATTTTGAGTGAAAACGTAAAATTATTGAAATTAAGTAATGTTGACGAACGTTGAGTAGACTGCATTCTCTGTATAACTGGTCAGTTGGGTATCTAAAAGGTTTTTTAAAAATAGTTTTGAGTAAGGTTCTGTGCGCTCGTTCTAATTGAATTAAAATAAACCATTAATTTATGGAGTACAGTAAATCTATTTATTATTTGATAACAACAATCACGCAGATCATAGAAATCATCCATCGCCACAGATGTATGGTGCAGCACAATCGAGAGAGCCCGCGATGCAACTCCATAGTCATTTTGGAAAGAAAACTCGTAATGCCAATTGTAGAAAAGTATGCGAGCCACGAAAAGTTGGAGCCAAAGGCACGTCACTTCACTATTGTAAAAATCTGCATCTATTTAATTTTACAATGTATTGTCGTTGGTTGACCGTCACCAACTATGAAACTTCATAGGCGTGCTTATATATTGTCGAAAGTTGGAAGGAGAATATAAAAAAAAATATAAATAAATAATCTACGGCTATTGACTTTTATTTCTATACAAACTGTTACAGAAACTCAATTCTACCAAACAGTATAATGTTCGTTCCCTACTATCACACAAGTGTACGGTCCACAATCCAACCGTACAATTTGCTCTATCAGCATTAACCTATACGTTAATTCACAATCAAACAGTGCGCATAATACCAACGCGACCATCACGCGTGCCACTCATTCATATCATCCTATAAAACTATTAAAATAATATTTATCATTTAGCGGTCCTAGACCGAACAAATACATTCCATCCGGTACTGATTACTGAGTAAGTATCGAGGAACAATTCTAAAAGTACTCGGTGTCGAAATAAAAGTATCGAATACTATTGCTTGTACGTCCCTATCAATCATTGGTTGAGTTTAGAGCAGTGTTGCCAACTTGGGGGTTTTCCCCTCAAATTTAGGGCAGGTAAGATGGAAAGGGGCGACGCTTTTCTAGGGGCATTTTGGGGAAAACACAAGTGTCGAACGTGCTTTTCTCTACATACAACATTAATTATTTAGCGTCAATATGTATGACTTTAAAAATACTTATTATTTAATATAATAAATAATAGTAAAACGCAACTCGATAGCTAGGTCCACGATGTCTTAGACGAAATAATTGATAATTATCTTGACGTCGATTAAAGGACATGACCAGTAATTGCCCTCCGATTCGGGACAATGCATAGGATTTCCGTTTTTACAGTAAGGTTTAAAAATTCAAAACGAAATTATTATGGATTTAATAATCCAAATAAGGTCAGGGTTCAAATGACAAAAAAAAACAGTGCGTTTATTGTTTAAATCTTGAGCGTCCGCTTTCCTCTTTAAGCACTACTCCATTTTGACGTTCCATTATATCCATGCCTATTAATAATCTTGTAACCCTACATGAATACCAGTACCTTAGTCATTATATTATGAATGATTTATTTTTGATCAATTAAATAGTAATGAAAAGGAAATGTATGTTTTGTTTATAATTATTTTTATTTTTTGACAAGTCTCAAACTAACAGATCGAACGAAGCATTTTGAAATACTGCGTTTAAAGGAACGTCCTTTCACATTGCATATGCCGCCATCTATGGTCGAATAGTTGAACTGGAACGCCCTTTCACATTGCATATGCTGCCATCTGTGGTCGAATACTTGAACTTGTTAACAAATGTGGTGAGCAATACTTAAAAATATTTTCTAGACTCACCACAATACATAGGGCCATCTAGTGTGGGAAAGCAGTTTTTGGTGAAACTTTTTTTAATTATTTTCTCAGTTTTCAGAGCCTTCAGACTCCTGAAACTTTTTTATCTGAAAACTATAAAATATAACAATTACAATAATAAAGAAATAATACTTGAAAATATTTTTTAGACTCGCTCAACACAATAAATAGCGCCATCTAGTGTGGGAAAGCAATCTTTTGGTGGAACTTTTTTTGTTCATTTTCGCAGTTTTCCGAGCCTTCAGACTCCGGATTTTTTTTTATCTGAAAACAGTGAAATATTACAATTACAATAATAAAGAAATCATTGCTGAACATTGATTTTTGACACCTAGGCAAGCTGCCATAGTTCCACCGGTCAAGTCCTTTGAAACTTGAATTGAGACTCGTTTCTTAAGCCTGTAGGTTACTTTACATATGATGTCCAACTGAAGTAACCGTCCATTTCATTTGTCAGTGTGTCTTTTTTTCAATGTACCGCTCAAAAAATACCGCTATTTGAGACCACGGTTATTTTAGTGAAAGCTAGGGAATTTCAAGTTGGCGATAGGGGAGAACAGGGTAATTTTAAGCTGCTGTTAGGGAAAGCGCTCCGTAGTGGTTGGCAATACTGTCCAGAAACAAGTGATTATTGTTTGTCGGTGTTGTCTATATCCTATAATTATATTAACTTGTCTACTACTTGAGTATTTGTCTCTGATTGTTTATTCTATTCATCATTCAGTTGTTTTTTTGTTTGTTTACTTTGAGTGGAGTAATTCTCGGTTGACTAACAACAAGTTTATTAAGTATCGTGAACTGAGGCTGGACTCTTACATTTGATTATTTACCTGACTAACTAGTTGAACATTAAATAGACTTACAACACAGCTTACAATGTCTAGATCTACTAGATAGGTTATCCGTGGCGATATACCACGCCGTTGCTCACTGTTCCTTTGTGCGCCGGGCTTAGTAAGTATTAAAAAATGAAAAAACAAGTTGTGAGATATATGCAGATAGATATCAGATATCAACTGCCCGTTGGCATAACTAAGGGTAGGTTTTATTGATTCAGTGAATGTCAACAGCATGGTTGTGGTGCCTTGTAAACATTTTATTCTGCCTGTCCAGCATTCGCCTGCCAGTGCTGGTCTAATACAACACTAGTTCAATTCAAAAGTTTTTCTATTCAAATATATATTTTTTTTATTTACAAGTGCAAATAATCAAATTAATCTAACGCTGTAGATACCACTACCAATGACAGCATCTGCTGGTGACTGACTGTCAACAATCAGTGGACCTATCCTTATGTATACATTTGTATTATTTTACCTATGTTCTATTAGAGACTTGAATGCTAATTTATATAAAAAAAATCTTTTGTTTCAGATCACTGATTTATTATGTGTTAAATGCTAACACATAATAAATCAGTGATCTGAAACAAAATATTAATAAATTCAAGCTCAAGCAACCTCTATTATGACCTCGATCTAATAGTGTCATGGGAATGTCCTTATAATTAGATTTATCCCAGTACATCAGGTAATATGAATTAATAATTATTTTGTTTATTCAACTTGTACATGTGTGTATATATTACATACCTAATTCAACCTGTACATTCTATTATTAGGTTTCAAGCCTGGAAAAAGTTTGTGCTGTCTGTTGGCATTCAGCAAATAGAGAGGTCCATAGAAACAACTTGATGCAAATCTACCAAAATTGCGAGAATTTGATTCACCACTACCACACCAAAAGTTTGCTCTGAAGTCTTTTGACATGCAGTAGCTACATCAAGCTTTTAGATGTTTCGGACTAGAACACTTATTACTTGGTACCTGACCGAGCCACGCTTAAATATTTTACACAAGTTCCAAAAGTGCAATTATGTTTGAAAATAAACAAACTGAATCACCTGTTCGTTTTTTTTAAGAATTTCTCGAATAATGGGGTAATAAAATTATGTGTCCGGTATCCTAATGACTAGCTATAATTTAACATTTGCATGTCTTCATTATGGTAAAACATGGTTGGTATCTTTATGTATGATTACAACCTACTATCTGTGCTGTAACCCGTGTTTAAAGTAAATAAAAGAATTTATTATCATTATAACCCGAAAAATATTTCTACAGAATGCTAATTGAGTTGGCAGCGCTTGCTGGAAGGATTGTATCTAGCCATGACCGAAGCCTCTAAGCAGACTAGAACCCATTATTAGTTCTGAAGTACAGTCTAAAATTAATATTTTTTTTCTCTTGAATGCAGTAAATACTTTTTCTTGAATGTTACCTAAGTCATAGATTGCACCTAAATGATATCTACATCGACCAGACTTTCGCTGTGATTGGCTACGAATGAAATAATTATCCAAACCATTCATTTAAACTTACTAAAAGAAATTAATATTTACATGTTTCGGAACGCTACGTGTCTATGAATTTAATATTTTAAGATAAAGTATACCTGACAATTGCCAAACTTAATCTCAAAATACCTATAACTTAAAAGTCAGATTACTCTAAACTCCCATCAAATATCTTAATTTTTTTTAAAAAATTATTATTTTGTGATTGTATACATTTCTAATGTTTTACGGTTAATTTTGGTGACGCAAGAATAGCCTAAATCTCATACAAAAATGGGCATGATCAATACATTTAATCGATTAGTCTTACCTAATATCTATTCAAGATTCGTTCACTAGTTATGAAATTATACATTAAATATAATGTTTATTAACAATATAAAAAATAGGTGCTTATACCTAAAACATAAATAATAAAATTTATACTTCACTGCCCCGGCCCTGTCTGCCGGACCGGTGTGAGCTACGTCGCAAATTCATCCCTGGGTCGCAGTCACTCATGTGTCTGAAACTTTCAATAATGTGTTTTTATACGTACTAACAAGCATTTAACTGTAGAAGGAAAAGATATGCCGATAAGTCGACAAACACAAAAATTATAAAAATCAGTTCGAATCAGTACTTACCTATGTTTAACTATTTTACAAAAGAAAAAAACTATGTTCGAAAATCAAACTAGATGTAAATGTGGGGCGTTGGTAACGAAACAATTAGATAACAATTGTTAAGCAATCCCACTTCTGAGATGATACGCCATCTCAGAAGGGTCAATTAAAATGAAATCATCGGTTACAATTACAAAATCAAGCTGTTTATTCTGACATTTATTAGCTGGTATTTACAAGTTACTCTCGATAATCAATATTTAAGAAATTCGTATGACTTTACAATGTGGTATCACTTTTATTATCTTTCTAATAGTTAAGCATAACAATAATATCTCTTTAATCAAATAAATCTCAGTTTTAGAAATATACAATAGTATCACGCACCCTTTTACCGTAGGCCTCGTTCTAAACTGCATTCAAAAAAATGGCGTCAACCGACTAGTAACTAATCACAGATTATACCACGGATATTACGCAGCAATAATGTGGTATAGATTAATTATGTCGTGTTACAATAGGCAGGCGAAGGAAGATCGTTGATATGAATGATATTTATAAGCACTCCTCAGTGGGACGATAAGCGAACCGGACCTTATGCGTCCAAATCAATTTTTTTTAGATTCTATAGGATTTTTTTGATTTCATAGACACATCATAACAGTACAACCATTTTGTTTTCGCTCTTATAAAATAAACTGTAAGTATCTTATTACTTAAAATGATACTTTAGACTGAACAAAATTAAGAGTAAACAGCTTTTGAATTTTTAAGGTGAGTTTCGCCCTCGCGCCCTTTTAAGTTAAAGTGGCTGAAAAACTTATCATCTTCTTTATAATCTTCAATGGAGTCTTGAAAAGTTTAGGAGAATCTTGAATCGCTTTGTTACCTATTTATGCAGTTACGAGGACGTAATGGAACAAAATTGGGAGAGAGATGGATTTATTCAATGTAGTGTAGGCATCAGAATGAGCCAGAAAGAGATGACAATAAATCAATTTTGACCGTGATGTGACATAAAGACATAATAAAAAATATAATACCGCGTTAATATAATATATACGTTACTGTTGTACAAAAAAGCGTAAGCGTTTATGTAGTATAATAAAGTGTTTCAAATAATAATACAAAATAAAAAAAAAAAAAAATTTTTTTAAATCCACTACAACCACTAGATGGTAGTGGACTAACCTGCTGAGCGTATGTCAGTTATATTAAGCCTATCGGTTTCTAGATGCCTTCGTACCGGAACGATCGCTTCGCGATAGGTGTTTTATTGATATGGTGGTAACTAATCAAAATTTCAAAAGGTAAAGTTTCTGATTTTTGCCGGGGATCGAACCTGGTACCTCCCGCGACAACAGAAAAGGCTTCATACAAAAAAAGAAAAAAGTAAAACTCGTACCTACATATTTCAAGTATATAAATTGAATTGTTGAATGAATTGAATGAAGTTAAATACAGGTTCATTACAAAGCTTTTATAACGCACTAGGTTTTTAAGTATAATAAAAGGAAAACGCGGGAAACAATCGCACAAAGTATCACTCCAGATTTCCCCGCTTCGTTTAACCAACATTAAGCATTGCCGTTAACATTAAACCTGCCACCCCTCTTACGTAACTATAGTCCACCAAACTTATCTGACCCGATGACCAAAATTGGGAAAAAATTGTGACTGTTCTTTTTTTAAAATTTTGTTTCTTAATTGCTAGCGACCCTGACGCCGGGTCAGATAAGTTTGTGGGACTATACTTATACTGACCGGCGGCTTCGCATATCCGGGTAAATCTTATGTTTTTATTATTTTTATACCACTATCTACATTCTTTACTTGTTGTCATACAGTACTTATGTATTACTAGAGAATGCCTGCGACTTCGTCCGCATGGATTGAGGTTTTTTGTTCCCGCGGGAACTCTAAAATTTTCCGGGATAAAAAGTAGCTTATGTGCTATTCCAGACTATAATCTATCTCTGTGCCAAATTTCAGCCAGATCTGTTCAGCCGTTGGGGCGTGATTGAGTAACAAACATCCATACATCCATCCAAACTTTCGCATTTATAATATTAGTAAGATTATAATATTAGTAAGATAAGACTTCATCCGCGTGAAATAAGTTTTTTTACTTCCCATGGGAACTCCTTTATTGGCATAAAAAGTAGCCTATGTCACTCTCCAGATCATCAACTATACGCATGCAAAAAGTACGCCGATTCGTTGCTCTGTTGCAGCGTGATTGAAGAACAAACAAACAAACCAACAAAGAAACACACTTTTGCATTTATATTATTAGTATGTATGGTTAAACTCTACCCAGAGAGATGTGGGCCAGATTGGATGAGACAAGCTCGTGACAGAAATCTTTGGGAGAGGCCAAACTACGCCGTAAAGGCGAATTCTACGTAAATATGTTAATCGCCTTTCAAACAAAAAAAATATACTAAATGAGTTCATCCGTCTGGAAGCAACGATGTGACAAGAAATACAAAGACGCAGATACTGTAGATATATATTATACTTCAAACTGAGTTTGCGTCGGGGTTACAAAATTATTTTTATTGATGGTTTCAAGATTTGCACAATTCATCTATACTAATATTATAAAAGCGAAAGTTTGGATGGATGGATGTTTGTTACTCAATCATGCCAAAATGGCTAAACGGATTATAGTCTGAAATAACACATAGGCTACTTTTTATACCGGAAAATTAAAGATTTCCCGCGGGTATCAAAAGACCTTAATTCACGCGGGCGAAGTCACGGGCATCAGCTAGTTTAATCTAAAAACGATTTAGATTTTTCTATTTGCTAGTTCTAGTAGGCATATAAAACGCAAGCAAGTATAGAGGCTAAACCACTGAGCAACTGAGTTGTAACCGTATGGTTCAAACTCCAAGCCCAGTCGAAAGACAACTACCGGCGTTACAGGGCGGGCGGGCCGCTGCCATACATTTCTCTTCGCGAGTTTGAATTTCGAACGAACATACAGTCTACAAAAGAATATATTTAATTTATTTTTAAACAGTGACAACTTTTTCTATTATAGTTTTAACGTGGATAGATGGAATTCTGCAAAGTATTCAAAATGTTTCGTGCTTGGAAAACTTTTTTGTAAACTTTGTTGAGTGTTTGGTGCTTTACGGATTTGGATTTGTGGTGTGAGTAATTTCTTCTGGGTCGGCTACTTGTGAGTTCTATTTAAATATTATTATGTGTGTCTCGCAGGCCATCGCATTTTTTACTGTTATATTATAACATTAAATAAACAATTTTTTACAATTTTTGGTACGTAATAAGAACCTACCTGAACCTTTCTCGTTTTGTTAATTTCGAGCATTTCGAGACAAGTGGAAAACATTGTTTCTCCTAGCTGCTTTTCTATTCTTTTAGCCTATATTTAAAATTCTTAGTTTGTAGCATTAAGTATCAAATTAATAAAATACTGAAAATAATATGATTTATATGATAAAGCGTAGGTAATTAGACTGGTCGGAAAATTTTAATTTTCCATTATAAAAAATAGCCTATGTGAAGGACCCTTCGTCCTTCGTCCTTCTAGTTTTGCCCGAGATGCAAAATATCCTTGTACCAAATGCATTAAATTCTGTTGAATAAATGGGTCGTGAAAGTATACGTAACCGCATTTTATAAATGCCAAACACTTTCGCAAACCTATATATAAAAAAAGATGTAAAATATACATTTTCCTTTAATCCCACAAATTATTCGAGCCTCGAGGCTATAAAATAATATTGATGAAAATACCTAACAAATCAACAGACATTTTACACGGTGTAGAACATATTCTCGCATGAACGAAAATGGAAGCGGTTATCCTGTTAGGGATAATGGAGTTTTCATGCCGCAACACTGGTTTGAAAGTGGAATCCTGAGCTTAAAAATAAGTAGTAGGTACTTACTTAGAAACGACTTAATTTTACGTTGTGAGTAAAAATCAAAGTAAGAAAATCATATAGTTTTACTAAATCAAATGAACTTAATTTGAATTCCATGGATTAAGTATCATCACTTAAAGTATTCATAAAATGCGAAAGTCTGTCTAATACGCTTTCTTAACCCATCTCACTTTTCAATTTATTTAATCGTATGGCGTTTACATAAAGACGTTTTTATAAAAAGAACGCTTACTTCGCCTGCAAGTTCGTCGCTTGTTTAGCACCACCCAGGGGACACGTGCAGGGAGGTAGAAGGTAGTTCCTGCGGACGTGAGCGACGGGGCTTCCCTCAAATTTGCTGCTGTCTGTCTGCTTCGCTCACTTTTCAATGAATTTTGACGATAGTACCAGTCATAGTTTGCATTTTGGGGAAGGACATAGACCAACTTTTTACCCGAAAAAGTTTTTTCAGGATATTTCAAAAACCTCACCTGGACGAGGTTGCGGGCATCGTCTAGTCTATACTTATATTATAAGTTTGTATGGATGGATGTTTGTTACTCTCACACGACTGGAATAACACGTAGGCTACTTTTTATCCCGGCAAATTAAAAAGTTCCCACGGGAACTAAAATACCTCACTCCACGCGGAAGAAGTCGCAGGCATCAGCTAGTAATAACTATAAATTAATCTGACTCCGAAGACATTCCGTATTTAGTGTTTCTCAGTGGCGCGACTTAGGTACAACTTCCCTCAGTCTAACCTAACTCACAACGTTTATAAGGTAACTTAACGGAATTGTTAGTGAAATTAGCGGAATGTCGAACAGGCACGGCTATTAGCATTTGAATAGAGTAATAAAATTTAGTACTCTATTTTATATTCCGGTAGTTCTACATGACTCACTAGAGTCACTACTGTCTATCCTACTTAATATCTACGTACGGTACGTGCTACGCAGCTTTAGTTAAATAAATAATTCCGTAATCTATTATACCTAGCTGTTTACAATAATGGTAACAGTCTTGTTTATTCTAGTTTACAGTCAGCCAAACTTATTTGACCCGGTGGCCAAAATTGGGAATATTTTTTATGGTTGTTAAGTTTTTGTTTTTATTTTATTTTCAATATATACTAGCGACGGTGTCACCGGGTCAGATAAGTTTGACGGACTATAATTTAGTTTAACCGTCGTTTTCACTTGTCATAACCAAAGTTCTGTAGTCTGACAAACTTATCTGACCCGGTGACAGATAAGGGCTGGGCACAGGCCTCCACTGTCGCCACTGGCAATTAGAGCTTAGACCCAACACGCTGCTCCGATGTGGGTTGGTTGGCTTTCATATTAGTGTTGTTTTGATAGCGCTCTTGATACGCTCACGCTTTGATAGCTCAGTGGTTTATAGTGGTTTAGACGCACGACCTCCTATTCGGATGGTTGGAGTTTCGCACCTCTAACTTTTCGAAGTTATGTGCGTATGAAGTAAATAAGTATCACTTGCTTTAACGACAAAGGAAAACATCGTGTGGAAACCTGTATATCCGAGAGTTCTCAATAACGTTCCTAAAGGAGTATGAAATCTACCAATCCGCACTTGGCTAGCGTGATGGCCAAAACCCTTCTCAAGCTGAGAAGAGACTAGTGCTCAAGAATGAGCCAGTGTAGGTTGTTTTTTACTTATTTACTCATTATCCAATTTGAAAACAAAAGACAAATAGTGAAAATGGGGCGCGCCTAATTTTACAATGTCTCTCAAATTTCGGTCCGACTACTGCGACGCAACGAATTTAAGCGGATATTCTGCTTCAGCTCTGCAACGTCAGTAAAGGATTACAGTGAGTCGATTGCGGTAGAATAATAGCTACAGTGTCACAACCACGTCACGATCTCATTCATATTCGTAGTCAAGAGTGAGCCAGCTCAAGTGCTCAAGGAAAGTTTACTCATTTGTTGTTTATTATTACTCCTATTACAAATATATTACTCCTTACCACCACCACTACAGTCCAAAAACGTCCCACTGCTGGGTACAGGCCTCCACTCTCATAGGAGAGAGGGAATTAGAGCTTATAGACCCACCACGCTGCTCCAATGTGGGTTGGCGGGCTTCAACGACTAGCGCTCTCCGAGGTACGGGGGCGAAACACTAAGCTAATTTCTAGTCAGAAAAACCCAATACTTAATTATGGGCCGACCCGGGACTCGAACACGGGATCTCGTCGGCCGCAGTCGAACATGCCAACCACTAGACCAACGAGGCAGGTATTTACTCCTTATCCAATACAAATAGAGACAAATATAGAGAGAGTTAGGTGCGTCTAATTTTGCAATCTCTTAAAATTTTCGTTCCGACTAAGTACTGCGACGCGATAAATTTGAGCGTAAATTCTGCTTCAGCTCTGCAACGACTTCCTCCTTAACAACTAAATAAGATAACAGAAAAGATGATGAATGATAATACAATATACCTAAATACCTATCTAAATAATGCATATATTAAATTTCTTAAGTAGGTATCTATGTATTGAATTATTATTAGAATTTATCCTAATGACACTTTATATCGACCCCATTTAATAACTAATAAGCCATGCGTCCTAAGTGCTCAGTAACTCTTGGGTCCTTAAAGTTTATATTTGTAAGACTGTTAACTTATTAACCAGCCTTAAGAATCTCAAACATCTCTCAAACAATGTTAGAAAATGAATTACTGTATGTTAGATAATTTACCCGATCCTTGAGGGCTTTAATATTTCTTGAGTGGGAGTAAGTCAAAATGGATTTTTGATGATATAAATAGTGTTGATTTGGAACTGTTGTAAATTGTAGGGTTATATGTTAAATGCCTAAAATTTTGTTTTGAGTGAAAAAGTATAGTACAAATATTTTCCTAGACGCGACACGACAGAAATCATTTTGAAATGTTGTTTAATTCAAAAAAAGGTTAATAAGTTTGCACTTCAGAAAAAAATGCAGGGGAAAGATGGAACAATAGTGGGGTCAGATTGATATAGTGAATAAAATCGTATTCATGGCCGTACATTCGTGATGAATCGTGAACTCTCGGCTTCTACGACCTAACTACCTTAAAAGTAACTAAAATTCAAAAATCGCTTTGCCTAGTGCAAAAACTAATAATTCATCAAAAATATATATCAATCTTACCCCGTGAAAAGGTACACGGCCTGAGGTTCTCAAATCTTTTGATATGATATTTAAAAAAATACAGGCTCACGTTTTTAAATAGATAGTTGGGTTGATAAATAAAAATGAAAACGTTTAATTTTTAGTATATTTTTAAAAATAGAAAAATAACACACAATTCATATTAACAAAACACTTCAAAGCCTCGAAGCATAAATCTTAGGTAACGAAAATCAGTTGAACTAGTTTAATATTATCTTATGTTCATAAGCTGCTACATTGCTACGCTGCGTACATTGTCATTTCTTTATTCTTCACTCTCCGTATTGCAGCTGCAGTAGATATATTAAGTTGCCCGTAAGGAATTGCTTTTTCTTCCCGGAACAAAAAACTATTGGTTCCACCGTACACGAAAGTTAGGTACACCGTACACGGTTAGTTTGGCACAATAAATGTTTAAATATGAGAAATTTACTAGTTACCTCTATATAGTACATATTACATTTCAAATAAATTTGTCAATATCTAAACAAAATCATTGTAACTTGCCTGCGTAAAAAGATACAACAAGCGGGGTAAGATTGAAAATCCCAAATTTTCGATGGAAATGTGTTGTTACAAAAATCACTACGTAACACACGCGCGTTTTCACTAAGTGACTGACGCAGTCTGTAGGGCGGGACGTGACTAAAGGGTGTATGCAATGAGGTGGCCTGTATTAAAATAATTCCTCAATGATCGGCGCTATTTTCCTTTTTTTTATTTTCTCCCATTTTTCATCTTACCTACAGCCTTTCTCTTTACTAACATTAATATATTTTTCTCACACATGCTTGGAAATTTGAGCATTATTTTGACAACCTTCTTCGAGATAAATCAAACTTGCCGTACTGGCCAAATACATGCGAGCAGCGGCCGGCAAAAGTTGTATGAAAATCCATATCTATTGAATAGAAGCAGGCGTTACTTTGCGGAAGTCCATGATAGTGAATGAACTAGAATTTTAATTCGCTATAATCCGCTACAGTAGACAAATCTGTGTGGTACAGTGCCTGTCTTTCACCTGCAGCATGCGACACCCACCACCCAGCAATTCGCACAGGCACAACACCACACCACACAAATCCTCCAAATCACTCTCAACGTACGTTTCACTCCGACACCGGAGCATCTTCAGGAGATGTTGACTCGACAATGCACGATTGTGAACACGACTTCACAATCGTGCATTGTCGAGTCAACACAAAGAAAGTGAAAGACAGGCACTGTACCACACAGATTTGTCTACTGTAGCGGATTATAGCGAATTAAAATTCTAGTTAAATCCATATCTGTCGTGGTTTAGCGGCCAAATAAATTACATAGTAAATTCATATCTGTCGTTTAATTTAAAAATGGAACGATCTTTTACTCCGAAACATGTTAATCAAGGAGGTAACTCTTATCAAAGGTTTTAAAGCTGTTTATTGAAAATAAAAAACAAATGAACACTTTAACGCGGGAAAAGTTATTGTTGTTCGTTGTTCGTCATTGATTTTGAAATTTATTTGGCAAAATGAATTCAAGTGAAGACATTGAGTGTGATGAACTTACTTTAACGCCATCTGAAATTCAAGAGGCGGCAAGAGCCGTAATAGAAAACTTGTTACCGCCAAAATCGTAAGAAAAATATTTTTTAATAAAAAGTTCTGTCTAGGTACTACTTAGTTTTAATTTCCGCGCTTTATTTGAGAAAAGCACTATACAAGCCTTGGCCACAACTAGGCATTGAAGGACGAACATGTAAATGAGGGCCGAGGCGAAGCTGAGGCACACATACGTGTTTTGCTGGCCGCTGGAGTAATTTACTATTGTGAGTAACTTAATAAAAATTTGGTGTTATAATAACTTTATGCCGTTTTCGACCACGGAAAAGTATTTCGTTTCAAATTATCGCTTAAAATAGCTATATTGTTACTTTAATTCAAGTTTGATGACCTCCCTGGCGCAGTGGTGAGCCCTGTGGTCTTATAAGTGAGAGGTCCCGGGTTCTATCCCCGGCAGGGTCAATTTGGAAATTAGTAATTTCAGAATTTTCTTTGGTCTGGCCTGGTGGGACGCTTCGGGCGTGGCCGATTGGTGGTATGGGTGTAATATTACTGCGGTTCCCCTAACTAGTAAGCCAGCTACCATCTTAGACTGCATCATCACTAACCATCAGATGTGATCGCAGTCAAATGATAACTTGTAGTGGATAAAAGAAGTTAATAATACTGTTCCTGTATTGATAAAGCAAAAAACGCACATTAAAGTATATTATATCCTATTAAGGTTCCACTGCTGGGCACTGGCCTCCACTCTCATAGGAGAGAGGGAAATAGAGCTTAGACCCACCACGCTTCTCCAATGCGGGTTGGCGGGGTAAATAAAGTAGAGAACAATTAATGTTATTTAAATGGATTTAGTATACGTCCTTACGACTTATGTAATTGGCATTCCAGAAATACGAGTAGAAGCGCTTCTCCTTCGGGCTTCTAAAACAAACACACCACCGCAACGTTGTAGGACTTCCTTCCGACCTCTGTTGCCCAAACCACTATAAGATGTTACCTATGTTAAAAATTATTTATTTTTTGCGATTATGTTTTGTATTTAACATGATCTCCCAAAAGAGCCAAGAGGTGACCCTGTACTTTGATAGTTTTTTTATTTGCTAACCGTTTAAAACTATTGATTGTAATAAAAATAGTATTATTCTTAGTAAACAATGTTTTTCCGGTTTAAAATTCAAGCTACGAGTAGAAGTTGACAAAGTCAGTTTTCAATGACAAGCTACAAAACAAAACTGATTTCCCCGCGTCAGGCCCCATTGTAAAAATCACTTTTCAACCCCAACGTCACTACTCAAAACATTCCTTTTTACGTCACCGTGGAAAATAGTTTTCCATTGCGTTACTACTTGAAGCGCAGAATTGGAAATCGCTTATGTGGTTAAACCGTTGCCATAGTACGTGCTAAAGCAAACTGGTTACGTTGAAAAAAACTATCCCAATTTAGGCTCACCGTGTGAAAGTTTACTTAAAACACAAACCTTTTACTCCTAATGCAAGTTTCGTACAGTTTTCTAAAACAAAACCCAAAGTTTCTCCTAATAGATAGCGCCCGTGGCGAAAACTTTTACAAATAGAAATCAAACTAGTGAAAAGCACCGAAGTTTGGGTACGATATTTACCTACAGCTGGAATACGAATGGAAGTAGGGATAGGATGAGTCCATTATTTTTCAATACGAGTCTGTTTGTCTTACCACCCTGTCCCACTACCAAAGGTTAACTGGAAGAAAATACCTCTAGGTATTAAGGTCGCCTTTGTAGATTGTATTTTATCTGCAATAAAAACTTTAAAACAAATCGAGTATACTCGGAGCTTTAATCGAGTTGCGACGCTATAGTCAACTCAGATTCATGCCGACATGCAATGCAAATGGCAATTAAATTTTAAAATGCTGAATTATAAATTGAGGAGCATAAATTCGCTTGCTAGAAACATATTAAATGTCCTATAAAAATACTACATAGTAAAATAATGTAGATATTATCTACGTCACAAACCAAAAACCGAGCCATTCATCAATTTACTCGTAGAGTCTCTGTTTCGAGTCTGAATGCATCCAAATCTGCTGACTCCGTCTAAACCCATTGTATGACTCTAATATGTATTGTGTAATGTATGTTGGTTTATTGCATTATCCTTCAATCACCCCGCAGCGGAGCAATAGATCGACGTGATTTTTGGAATGGGTATAGTTGAGGACCTGGAGAGTGACACATAGGCTACGATTTATCCCGGAAAATTAAGGTGTGCCTGTGGGAATAAAAAAAAACTTAACCCACGCGGTCGAAGTTGCGTACATCAGCTATATAGAGTTATAATATACCTCTTGGAATTGAGTCTTTTTGGAGTGAGTCTACTCGAGTCGAGAGAAAAGCGACTCGAGACAACGAGTCAGCGAAGTGACTCGAATTACTCGAGTAGCATCACTCGAGTCGGCAGTCGCCCATCAATAAACGGAAGAAAATGCAATTTACTATTTGTTGCGGAAAAGTTTGAATATTTCAATTGAGTAGGTTTGTATGTGGAGTTTATATATGCAACCAATTTATAGTTTTCAAATCACGAAGCACTACCTGGTTATCTAAAGAATTCTCTTTGGGAATAAAGGTAAGTACATACCGTATTCAAAGCTATGTGGTGTTTATGTAAAATCTAATTTAAACTTTTAATAATGGTCGATGCAGACCGGACGTTAAAATAAACTACGTTAAATAAGCTAGAGTGCTTTCGCATGTGCGTTTTTTGAAAATCGATATTTATATACCTACCCACCACCTATCTACACTAATATTATAAAGAGGAAAGATTGTATTTTTGTATGTAACGAATAAACTCAAAAAGTACTGGACCGATTTTAATAATTCTTTTTTCATTAGAAAGCTACATTATCACTGAGTAACATAGGCTATATTTAGTACTAGATTACTATAGAAATCTTTAGAAATTCCTATTAAAACCAACTGAAGGTGTAAAAAAATTAGCCATAAAATGTCTTTCATCGCATACGCTGCGAAGAGTATTAATGATAGGACAAAAAAATGTTGGACAATATTATAGAATATATCAATATCTACAAAAAACTTCGCGAGACCATGTGTCTAACTATTGTAGTTACGTCACTATAACTACTTTTTTACATTTAACAAATAGATAGAAATGCCGATCAAAATCAGACCGTGTTATCCATACCATTTATACATTTTTATCAAAATAAATAATTTAATATTCAAGACTGTCTCAATACCTGATGATTACTTTTTGAATTATTGAAATCGGACATTCCATTCAAAAGATATCATGAAATTAAAATAAAAATACATGCCGGCGGCGGCCGCCACGCAGCGCATCGAGTAACTAACTCTTCGTGAGAGGGGCAGTGCGGGAGAAGGCGGTGCACCATTATAGAACTAGGTAGCCGCGCGGCTCCTTACGCAGTGGATGCAAGCGACATTGAATATTTCGAGTTTTTTTAACACATTTTTATGCTTCACTTAAAAAGTTCTTTTCAGAGCTACTTAGTTTTAGTATTAGGAATCACACTTTTTCATAATTAATAATAAATGCGAAAGTGTGTTTGTTGGTTTATTGGTTTGTCCTTCAATCACGCCGCAACGGGGCAACGGATCGACGTGTTTTTTGGCATGGGTATAGTTGACGACCTGAAGAGTGACATAGGCTACTTTTTATCCCGGAAAATTAAGCAGTTCCCGCGGGAATTAAAAAAACATTCACCACGCGGACGAAGTCGCGGGCATCAGCTAGTCTAATGATATAATAATTGCATGTTTATTTGCGTAATCTGTGGTCTTTGTAGTAAAAAAATATTGATGGAATAATACGAAAATACTTTTTTTTATTAAACTCAATGTTTGGATAAGTACTTAATGAATACAGTATTTTATTTATGCTGTATGTTCAAATATGTAAGTAAATTAGAAAGTTTAAAGTACATGCTGTTGCCCGCGACTTTGTCCGCGTGATTGAGTATTCATCTATCCAAACTTTTGCATTTATAATATAAGATAATAATATTTTGGCACACATGCATTTTGGACGCATATTTTAAATTCTAAGCCTGAGAGATTTCCCATACAAAACCTGCCAAAGCATCAATTTAGGCATAACTATAAGTTATACTTATTCTTTTTATACATCCTATGTATTATATTGTACTAGATGATGCCCGCGACTTCGAAATGTCCTTTCCGGGATGTAGCCCTGTAGAGTAATCTCTTTACCAAATTTCATCAAATTCGGTTAAAAACATCGGCCGTGAAAGCGTAGCAGACAGACAGACATACACACTTTCACATTTATAATATAAGTATGGATTTAGAGTTCAGAATGAGAATTTATAGGTAAATATTAGTGTGCCCACTTAACTCATCTAAGGTCATTTATATAAATATTTCAGCCATGCTCCCTGCATTATTCAATCCCTGAACAATGGTGTACAAAGAAGTGTCATACGTCTTTGTGTTCTCGTTTAGACATCACAAAAGACTCATTTAGCCGTACATCCACTAACATCAATTTCACGTCCTCGCTAACGTATCAGTGGGTGTTCAGTCTTATAATTTGAGACCATGGAAAAAATTAAAATCAGACGGGAGGAAGGTCGTTGTTTATTATTCTACTGCAGTCTCCAGTCCCTATAATATCCCTATAATTTCTCAGTTATAGTCAATAATGTGACTGTAACTGAGAACGAAGCATAGACTAATTATATTTCTATACTACCGTATAAGCCCGTCAAACTTATCTGACTTGGTGGCCAAAATTGGAACCAATTTTATTGCCTGTTAAGTTTTTGTTTTTATATTATTTTTAATAGTTACTAGCGACGCTGTCACCGGGTCAGATAAGTTTGACGGACAATAAAACGCTTTAAAAAATATAACTTGATTAGAATGACAAATGTCACACTAATGCTGAGACTATAGCTGAGAAAGAAGCATAGCTGTCTTATTGTGACTATAGTCCGTAGGCAGAGAAGGGAACTATAGCCCGATAAGTTATTGTTTTTATTTTATCAAGACACGCGGAAGCGTGTCCAGCCAAAGTTCAAAAAAACTGGCGAGCAGCACCGTGTGTAATATTACACGAACCATTTGGAGCCACTTTTGACCCCCTCATAACTCAAAAACTATTTCACATAAACATGTCAAATTTGGCGCATATATTGAGACCCGTGAGATACATATGTGCTCCAAATTTCATAAGCACACCTTAAATGGTTACTTAGATATAAACGTACAAAAATCGTCATTTTTATGATCAAGGTATAGATCAAAACTCTGACACGGGGCATACTACCATTGCTTAAAGCCGTATTATTTTAATATTGTTGACGTTCATGTTTTAGTGTTTTAATCATTATTTTAAGGACGTCAAAGTACGTGACATTCAAACGTTATTTTGAAACAATACTGCTTTAAGCGGTGGTAGTAACTCCGTCGTCCACTTCCTGCGGCAAATTGCATTACATTCTACGCATAGTGCATGCACAACTAAATAAAACAAGAGTTGTTAAGTAAAAAAAAACTCGGATTACATAAATCATACTACTGCAGGTCTTTGTTTAAATTCGTTATTTTGTGTTGTTAACTATTGAAAATGACACATAATTATTATTTTAATATAACTAATAATGAATAATAATATAGTTGCATTAAAACCTTACCTTCGTATTCATGCATTTTGTGCAACGAAACGTCATTGACAGAAAAGAAGAAGAAAAGTATTTGAAGTCGTCAGGTCAAGCTGTCAGTCATTGTGATTTGTATTCATTGTTTATAGTGGTTTTAGTTATATCGACTGTTTACCGTGCTTGTTTTCAATGTTTCACTAAAAACTTTTGATTTTGAACTTTTGCAATCAAAATTGATGAGATGTAGAAATGTGCTGTAATACCGCCCCGACTTGGCCAAATTAAGTATAAACAGAAAACGCGTTAAAAAAAATCCGGATACTGAATGGGCCATTCACTCGAATATTTCAAAGGTACAAGAAAATATAGAAAATAACACAAAAAAGACAATTATACCCCGTAAACGTAGGAAAATGCAGTAAATTAACAAAACCATTTTGTATAAATTTTATTATGAATAAGTACCTACTAATTTAAAACGTAAACTAAACTAATAGAAAAGTCCTATTACAGTGTAAAGGATTATTTGAATGATAGCAAGGCATGGGTATGAATTGTTACAGCGGCTGATTATGTAATGTTATATTATAAGTACATATATATAATTTCAAATATTTGTGAGATGGTGATAATAAAAAAAACACAGCTGAGTTTATTCCGGGCTCTTCTCAGACCAGGGCACGTTTGGAACCCTCGTAGCTTTAGTTTTAAGATACCGTAGTTAATTATCACCATCACGTCTTATGCTCTTTAAGCATGACGTTCAGAAGGTGTACTTTGTAGGTACCTATTTTGAATAAATATGTTTTGAGTTTGAGATTGAGTTCAATAATTTCTGTACAAAAAGTAATGATATCCCATCAAAAACATAAATGTAAAATGAGAGCCAAGTTCAAAATTGTGATATACATATTATATGCCTTGGTTGTTGACTTCAGCGACAAAAGAAGTGAGATCTAAATGGGTGCCAAGTTCAATGGTCAGTCCTGCAATTTATTTATCCCATCAAAAACATAAATGTGAAATGAGAGCCAAGTTCAAAATTGTGATATAAATGCCTTGGTTGTTGACTTCAGCGACAAAAGAAGTGAGATCTAAATGGGTGCCAAGTTCAATGGTCAGTCCTGAAATTTATTTATAACAACATATAATATTTTATAACAACTTAAAATATCATTTCTTCTTATAACTTAGTAGGTATAAAATGTTGAAGACTAAGGCTTTGGCTTGGCTAGTTTTTTCATATACGAATTATAGCCTTCACAAGTTGTAAAGCTGTAAGTTCTTATTTTATTCTTCCGAAAATTTGGCTTGCTGGTAGAAACTGTACTTTTAGGTACCTACTTAATAATAATTCGTATATGGAAACTTTTATGGGTACTTTCGGTTGACCAACTATCATGAAATTTAGCAAGAAACAACAGAATTTTTGAGAACAATTTGAGAGATAAAAACAATACTTTACTACTCTCTCTACTTCTCTACTACTCTACTCTCAACTTTTATACTCTTGGTCCCTTTGTTCACGGGTCAGACTCGCGTTTAACCGGTTTTTATGTTACCACTTATCAAGTTGGTAATGAGAATCAATGACTGATAGTCAATTTATTTACTTTCTTGTTATTAGGTCAATATGATAGCATTATATTTAAACTCAACTGCGGAATGCACAAGGTTATCACATTCTTACTAATCGAGCAAATCAAAGTCTGAAATCTTGTAACTTCTGAGTTAATAAAATAGGTTGAGGCCATTTCTTTTCCCATTTTTTTTTAATCTTTAAAAAGGCTTTACATCAAAATAAGTTTCAATTATAATTATCTTAATGTTAAACAGCAAATACTGGCATATTGAATTATAACCAAATAGCATAGTAATTACTGCCTCGTTGGTCTAGTAGTTTGCATGTTCATCTACGGCCAACCAGGTTCCGGGTTCGAGTCCCGGGTCGGGCCATAATTAAGTATTGGGTTTTTCTGACTAGAATTTTGTTTTATTAGTTAAAAAAAAATGCAGTCATAGGGACTGACGATACAAGTGAAAATGAATATATATTTTTTTTAATTAAAAATAATAAGATAAAAATATAAACCTTAACACTAAGGCACTCAAGTTTATTTTCGAATGTATATACTACATTTATATTTAAGACCTTTTGTCTTCGTAACAACGCGAGAATGTCGGCGACATGAATATCGATGACACCACGAATGCACAATTTTACCCCCTACCAAAAAGTGCTCAGCGCGGCTAAAGAAATTTTCACTTCCATAAAACAACGCGTTAACAATGGATTTTCATTCACTTTTTCTGCCCGCTTAGCACGTAATCAATGAAATTTTATACATTTTTTTTCCACCCGCATATTTGGTTGGTAGCAATGACGTATTTTCCACCTCGTTTTGAAAAAAGTAAGAATACCCTTTTCGAATGGGTGTCTGTATAAACAATAAAACCTACATATTATTAATATCGTTGTAGTTACATTTTGTACCCACACTATTCAGCAGACTTTGGACCCTTTCGTTGGCATGATACATTTTAGACTCAAATGTAAGCGACAATATATGTAGAAGTAGGTATTAATAAAACACTTTTAATATATTTGTCCTCTCATATGAAACTTGCACTCATTTGAAACTTTAATTATTCTAATGTATCTATGTTTACTATGTGTTGGGTCAGCTAATAATAGTATGTACATTGTTTACTGAAGGGCGAAAGTGACCGATTACCAATGAGGGCTCAATACACTATTAACGCACACAATACGAACTTGGCTCCCATTTTTACATTTATGTTTTTGATGGGATTTTTAATATACACCAGCGATGCTGTCACCGGGTCAGATAAGTTTGACGGACTGAAGAGAAAAAGTTTTTCTTCACCAATTAAAACGCACATCACACAGAAAAGTTAGAAGTGCGTGCCCCAAACCACCTGAACGGGGCCATTAAGCCCACTAGGCAATCAATTACTTTTATATTTTGGAGATATATTTTACTTCAATAAAATATAATATTTTAATCCCTTTATAACTCGCTTCAGAGATCCCATTCAGACGGTGCTCAGATTATAAAGCATGCAAGAGTCGATTAGAAATAAGATTTTTCACCAGTCACCTTGTTCAAACTTCATAAAAGAGCACAATAAATTATATTCGATTGAATGGTCGCGAAATTCATTGGATGCCTTTCTAAAGATGAGTTTACACGGGCCATAGATTGGATGTTTGAAAATCTAAAGATATCTAAGGCTTGGCTCTAGATGAGATCGCAGTCAACTTATAGTGGACTAAAAAAAATGGTTGCCAAAGAAATAAGACCTAAAGAACTCCTTCAGTGACGGAACTTACAATATGAACCAATGGAATATAAACATTCGCACAGGAGGTTCTAGTAGTAAGAAATAATTTTTGATCATATATACCGCGAGCAGCAAATACAAGTGCAGCTCCGAAACTTTACGCTTTATTATCTTTACTTCCATCACGAAAAGCAAAAATTTCTACTATTTTTACCCCATAACCCTTCTTGCCTCCCTTTAACTTTCCTTTTACTGAGGCCTGTCTTTTTTTCGCAAAAGAATACTTAAATTATATTAATATACTTACATACATGCTTTTGTTAGTCTATTAGACTATTGTCCAATCCCTTCCTCATAATTTAGTATAACAGACAAAATAACTACCAAAACTTTATTTGCTGACACAGAACAAATCCGTCCGAGTAGGTAACTAGCTACATAACTACTCGTTTGCAAGGTACTTTTATTTACGCAATATCTAGAAAAAGTCGAGTTTGTTTAATTCGACTAAAAAGTTTAGTCTATTTACAGATTTAATTTATGCTCCACCGATTACGAGACTGCTTAATGTCCGTAAACGTTACCTCATTACATATGTACGGTAAACCGCAAAAGGCTCAAGACACACTGGGGGAAAGTATACCTAAGCAAAACTCACAGCGTTAAATAAATGATTATTTATTTATTTACTTTAAAACTTCCACGTTTCCATCTAAATTATACAATACTAGCGGACCCGACAGACGTTGTCCTGCATGATATATATTGTGACGTAGTCCTGCATGATACCGACTGCAGCGCCATCTGCCGGGCTGATTTGTGAATCTAAACCATCCAGGGCGCCATCCAAACGCATACAAAAAAATTCATTCAAATCGGTCCAGCAGTTTAGGAGGAGTTCAATGACATACACACGTACAGTAGAATTATATATATAAAAAAGAAGAAGATAACAATAGTTTCAGAATGCTGATGGGGTTGCCGCGCTACTGCAGTACGTCACAAATATTTGAGGCTCATACCGACGATTTTTATGGTATAATGAGAAAAAGAGCGGCATCAGTGATGAATAGAGTACGCGGAAGCTCCAATAGTAAAACACTAGTAGGAAAGTGGGAAAACCCTTTTATGATGCACTGGGTGGGTTTACATGTGAACTCAAAATATCGAAGGAGGTACATGAATAAAGGAAAAAAATAGTTTATTAAATGATTATAAATAGTTTATTATTAATGTTGTAATATTATCAATTATGTATTAATCAATCATGAATGTGTGAATTTATTTAATTACTAACATAGTTTTAAAGATACATTGTTACTAACACTTTATATTAATTCTATGATCTAAAATAAAAGTTGTCCATCCACTGCTGGACATTGGCTTTTTCGAGAGACGTGTTCTGGAGTGGAGATCGCGTAACGGTAAGCGCAGTGTAGGACGACCTCCAGCTCGCTGGCCCTATGACCCAACGCTCTCAAAAAGGCCTATGTTCTTTATCATGACGTCGTGTAAACAAAACGTCGAACAAATTCTTCGTGATTAAAATAAATCTATTTTCTGGATAAATCACCGTCGCACACACCACAATGTCGCAATTGGTCCGTGGTGATAAAATGGCCTGTCGTCGTCCACAACATCAAGACAGCACAAAAGGTTGCCCGTTGCGTGTAGAACTCCCTACAAGAAAACATGATAAGAATGCCTACTTTCTTCAAATTTTTACTTAATTGATTTGTACTAGTATCTGTCACACACTTTTACATTACTACCTCAATTCCTACATCCATGTTACCCTCTTAATGCGTTTTACTGCCTTATTAAGCTTCGCATAAATTCTTCTCTACTACTATGTGTCTTGATCCTACACGATGGTATTTAAATCGTGTGTTTATTTAACTAAATGCGCTTTGAAAAGTTATTTACTTTTCTTAACATTATTAAACAAACATATCAATTGCAAACTAAAACTCTGCAACTTTTTCGTAACACGGAAAGGTTATAAATAAAGTAGATGTACTTACATGTTTTTTTATCCACTAACAATAAGCCCGTGACTATGATTTCATCTGGTGGTAAGTGATGATGCAATCTGGATGGTAACGGCGGAACCTGTTTGGATTATGACAATTTATTAACCCATACTCCTAGTCGGTTACTAACGGCATCGTATCGGAACGCTAAAACACTTGGCGGCACGTCTTTGCCGGTATGGTTAGCCAATTGACCAGAGAAAATTCAGAAATTATAAATCCCCAAGTTTACTCTGCTGGAGACCAAACTCATGACCTCTCGCTCATAAGAAAACAGCGCACATCACTGCACCAGGGAGGTCGTCGAAGTATAAAAAATCCTATGTCCATCCCTGCAATGGTAGCTGTCCTTTGTACCGAATTTTGGATCCTGAAGAGATAGGTAACAGACAGACACACTAGCACGTTTTCGGATTTTAGTATTTTTTGCATCTTAGACTGCATCATCACTCGTCATCAAGTGAGATTGCTATCAAGGGCTAACTTTTAGAGGCATTAAAAACTTCTGAAAACCTGAGAGTTCCATATAAAAACCTAAACACACACAATCCCGTACATCATAGTGAACTATGAATTCAACAGAGTATTTATACTTCCTTGCTTCGTCCTTCGAGATTAGGTATACATTGGTGCCGATTCTGTAATGTAACATCTCTAAACTAAACTAAAATGGCAGCTTTAAATCTAGTTCTGTCCCTTTCCGTAGGGAGTAATATGAAAGGGTTAGCAATATTTATAATGCTCTAATTTTAGTTTAGTTTAGAGATTGTGCACTACAGAATCAGCCCCATTGTAGTAATACGTCTAGGTATCGCCTTTCTACCACCTATTTAAAGCAGAGAACCTGCAGATTTTTATTTTTTATATTGTAGGTAGGTACGCCGGCCTACCCGCTCTGAGCGCCTGTAGTGTCACTCATTCGCGTTTTAGTGCCTCGCCGATCTCCACGAAATTTTTATAATGCCGAAACGTAGTCACAACGACGAAACTAATTATTTGAAAAGAAAGCTAAGGAGAATAGAGAAGAAGCTGGAAAAACGTAAATAACGTTTGCACGATTCTTCCCATAGTAGCAGCGTGTCGGTGAATGACTCACTCGAGCCGGTGCTTCTGGACTCCGAACCGGAGCATGAAGGTATTTACGGTGAATTTTTACCTATTCATAAAGATATTGTGAATAGTTGCAAGGACTATTTCCGTATCGAACCTTCCAATTAGTGTTGTGTACATCTCACGGGGATATTACCTTCGCATCATTGGTATCCCGGTAAATCTTATCTAAGTAGATATTTTACATTTGTCGTGATTGTGTACATTTGAAAGTAATGTTACCTTCACATTTTTGTATTTTAAATATTATTTTTTTAAATATCCGAATGGTTCATACGATAATCAAGTGTTGATAGACAGGATAATCAACTGCATACTTTTGAAGGATTATCGCCGCTCTTAATTAATTATCGAATATATTGTATGATATCGTTTAAAATTGTGTTGTGGCCATCTACTAGAGATGAGACCCTTCACTTTCGTCATGAAAATAGAGTGTAGAGGGTCTCAAGTACCTACACGTTTTATGTCCCTTTTCAGACGAATCACAACTCGTACCCGAGTTAGTATCAAGGAGTCTTGACGAGACCCAACCGGGTACGTCTACTGCAACTGCAGAAGGCGCCATCGGGGACGCACTGAAGACAGAACTGCCCGCCGAATCAGTATCTGCAGCTGATTCTCCGGAACTGGATGAGGAGATTCTAATTCTATTAGGAGAAACGCCTTCCAAGGATAAAAAATACGGACCAGTGAGTTAGCGGTGCGCTGGGAGCACATCGCTACATCGGGCTTATCGAAGGATTCCAAAAAGGATCTCCTAGAAAGACATCTTGTGCCAAAGAATTGCAAAAAAATTGATGCACCAATGCAAAATCCAGAGATAAAGGCTGCTTTATCGGATATCCTCATTAAAAAAGATAAGGCGTTAGAGACTAAGCAAAAGCAGGTCGCTGCAAAATATATCTTGCATCAGTGAAGCTCTCACTCGTTTGTTCTCGTTAGAACACAGAGACCAGTCTGTAATAAAATTATTGATCGAAGCGGGTCAACTAATCTGTGATTCGCAGCATAGCGAATCCAAGCGAAGACAAGGAGGAGCTTCATATGCTCCGCGATTAAGAAGGACATTAAAGACCAGCTGTTCGATACAGAAATAGATGGTTTTCTATTCGGCGAAAAGTTGGCCGACACACTTAAGGCTGCAAAAACGATATCAAAATCGGGCGCCGAGCTAAAAATAAACCCACCCGTACGAAAAACTCCCTCGGTGCAGAAACCAAGAGCGGCTCCTACGCAGGCTTTAAACCAGAAGCCTCCGGCAGGCGGGAGCAGCGAGGAGGTTCGAGTCCGCAGCGACGGCGACGCCGCGCGCACGGCAGCCGCAGCAGCAGCGAAAGCCGCTGCACTCGCAGCAGCGCCGCGACCCGCGTCGCTAGACCCGGTATGTTCCGCTGGACATTTGTCCAATTTTTATGACCAGTGGCTATTAATAACTAATGACCCAGTCATATTATCATGGGTGGGAGGTTACGAGATTCCATTTCCTAAACCGGTTTCTCAATCTCACGAACCTAGCTCGCCCGTCTTATCATCATCGGAATCCCTTCAATACAGAGTGGCCATCGCCGATCTAATAAATAGCGGAGCTATATCACAATGTGAACCGTGCGAAGGACAGACCGTGGGGAAAAAAAATACCAATTTAATGTTTTACCATTTGGTCTGAATATAGCCCCACTCGTATTTACAAAACTAATGAAGCCGGTGACGTGTTTACTTATATCTTTAGGCTACTTATTATTTATCAACTATATATTTAGATGATAGTTGTAAAATCAGACATTTTGCACGTTTGGTAGGACTCCTCACTTCGGCTTGTCCCGCGGTTTAGTATGGTTGGATGTATACCAAACAGATGGAAAGATGTAAATATCTTGCTTTGTGTAATGCAAATAACTATGATAGCTACATGTCGCTACCTCAGTCTTTGCAGGTTGATTTTACATGGTGGTTAAAATCTATTGATGTGACAGTCAATCTCATTAAACGAGATAACTACTGTCTAGATATTTTTTCTGATGCCAGTAAAAAAGGGTGGGGGGTGGCATGCGGTGAGGAGACCGCCAGTGGTCAGTGGAGTAGTTCAGAATCTGTCAATCATACTAACTACCTAGAACTTCTAGCTGCTTTCTTAGGCTTTCAGACATTCGCCAAGGAATTTAAAGAATGTCAGATTTTATTGCGTATCGACAATGCAACCGCTATTTCGTATATCAATTGTATGGGGGGGGGGAGTCAGATTTCCACATCTTACTGAAATAACAAGATCTATATAGCAGTGGTGTGACGCTCGCGAGATATTCGTATTCGCCTCATATATAAGCTCAGAGGATAACGAAATAGCGGATGCGGAGTCACGAAGGTCCCATCCAGACACCGAATGGGAGCTAAAAGATAGTGCTTTTAATAAGATTGTACAAGCCTTAGGCCAACCACACGTTGACCTTTTTGCATCCAGAATAAATTATAAATGTAAGAAATATGTCGCATGGAATAGAGATCCCGGAGCATTCGCCTTATATGCATTCACACTAGATTGGAAAGATTTATCTTTCTACGCTTTTCCGCCCTTTGCAGTTATACTGAAAGTTTTAAGAAAAATTATAACAGATCAGGCTGAGGGCATAGTCGTGGTTCTGCTGTGGCCCACGCAACCCTGGTTTCCACTATTTCAAAGCCTTCTTTGTTCTGAAGTAATTCAATTTAAACCTAATGATAATGTATTATTATCTGTTTCCGATCAGCAGCAGCAGTTCACGATAAAGATACAAGATTAAATAAAAACATCATGCCCAGGTTCAGCTCAACCTTGCATAAGTATTCCGTTTTATAAAGACCGGTCGGAAATTTGTCCAGCAAAAACGCTAGTAGCAGTAGTAGCTAGTAGTAGTAGTATATATTGATAGGACTAAACCTCTAAGAAATAAAGAGAATGCCCTATTCATTAGTTTTAAGAGGCCTCATAAGTCAGTATCTACGAATACTATCAGTCCGTGGATAAAGGACACGTACTATCAATTAGTGGAGTTGACAGCTCTATATTTTCCACTCATTCTGTTAGGCATGCAGTGACCTCTGCAGCTTACAGAAATGGTACTAGTATAGATACAATACGAAATACAGCGGGGTGGAGTGGCAACTCTATGGTGTTTGCCAGATTTTACCTTAGAGATGTTCAGTGTGATCAATCTAATCAGTTTGCTCTATCTATCCTTAACACTGAAGGGGATTAAACTGTAAAGGTGTTACAAATTTGATGTTATATTAATCTATATACTAACAAATACCTAATTTGTTTAAATACGGATGAAGTAACCGTTATATCATGTAAAAATCATTATGGCTCTTTAGTTATTTCCTTTTGTTAGATAATTACAATATTATTATCAAACTAGAGTCTTTTATTATTTCACTATCTTTCAAAATCTACAATGTATACCTAATCTCAAAGGGCGAAGCAAGGAAGAATAATTGGAGATTAAACGAACTTACCTGAAGTGAAGTTCTATCCTAATTATACGAGTTGCTTCGTCCCAAGAGATTAGTTCCCTCCCAGCCCTAAAGTCCCGTGCTAAGTGAAATATTAAAGTTCCAGGCAGGCTTTCAACTAAATGAGTGACACTACAGCCGCCCAGAGCGGGTAAAGGATCGAGAGTAGGGTCTGATGACCGCGTTACTAGGCTTTTCAAAGGTTTCTACAGACTTCGTCCTCCGGCTCCAAAATATAATGTAACATGGGATCCGTCTATAGTTTTAGATTTTTGGCAAGTTGGTATCCCAATAACAATTTAAATTAAAAAGATTTGACTAAAAGTTAATGGTTTACATGAACATGCACAGATAGCCAATATGTTTGCAAACAAGTTCAAAGTACATCCTCGATCTATAAACACAAACCTGGGAGCTATAAAGAGTCATCCTTCAGCCACACTTGATGACCCTGTGGTGCAATTTGCTCCTGATCAGATCACTAAAATAGTTCGTCAAATGAAGCGGGACAAATCACCAGGCCATGATGAGCTCAGTTTAGAGCATGTCCTTTATGGAGGTGAACTTTTGCATAGTAAACTATGCAAACTATACAATTTATGTCTTAGGTAATCTTATCTTCCTCAAAACCTCATGAAGACCACAGTGGTACCTATAGTTAAAAATAAAACCGGTGATCTGGGATCAGCAAACAACTACCGCCCAATATCATTGGGAACCATTACCGGTAAAGTTCTTGAACGTTTGATACAACCCGATCTGCTGAAAAATATTGTTATTGACGATGCGCAATTTGGTTTCCGTCCTGGTCTTTCGACTGACTCAGCAATTCTTAGTTTAAAGCATACCGTAGACTACTATACGAGTCGAGAGACATCAGTGTACGCATTTTTTTTGGACTTGAGTCAAGCTTTCGACCTGGTGAATTATGATATTCTCTGGGCGAAATTATACCAAAGTAACGATCCAAGTGAATTGGTGGGTCTCCTAAGATACTGGTACGGAAACCAAATAAATAGTGTTAAATGGGGCGACACGACGTCCAATTACTATAAATTAGATTGCGGAGTACGTCAGGGTGGTATTACCTCTCCGGATCTTTTTAACTTGTATGTAAATGACTTGATAGAGGAACTGAGAACCACAAAAATTGGGTGTCATATCGGTAGCACGTGTGTTAACAGTCTCAGTTACGCTGATGACATTGTGGTTCTCAGTCCCTCTATCAAGGGACTTAGGAAATTACTTTCAGTCTGTGAGCATTATGCCAATGCACACGGGCTGAAATATAATGTCACTAAGTCAGAAATGCTGGTATTTAGAGCGGGCAATGGTCCGGAGAGGGTACCTGAGGTTTTACTCGATGGATCGGCAGTTCGGGTTGTGAAAAAATTCAGGTATTTGGGACATGTTCTTACTGAGAATGTGAAGGATGACTGCGACATTGAGAGAGAGAGGAGGGCGCTCTCGATTCGTTGCAACATGCTAGCTCGTAGATTTGGAAAATGCAGCAAATCGGTCAAGATTGTACTGTTTAACGCGTATTGTCAGTGTATTTACACCTGCCAACTATGGACAAATTTTCTCAGAAGGTCCTACACGGCAATACGCGTGCAGTACAATGATGCGTTTCGTATATTGATGGGCTTGCCGAGATACCGTAGTGCCTCGGGCATGTTTGCCGAATCGAGAGTGCCGGATTTCTATGCAGTAATGAGAAAAAGAATTGCCTCCTTCTGAGAGAGACTCCGTGCATCGCATAACAGCATCCTCAAAATGATCTGTGATGGTATGCCTAGCAGTATATTCACATACTGGCTATCTGTGCATCGAATGAATAATCGGAAATAGTAGTAATAAGTAGGTTATTTTTGACCATGACGCCTTTTTTTTTTTTTTTTGACGCTGGGAAATGCGTTTAGGCATCCCTCTCGGAAGCAGTTGACCATGACGCCTGGGAAGAATTTTTTAACCTTCCTAGATAGTTTATAAGTTTTATGTATACATTACTTTAAGTAGTTAGGTACTTTTTATTTTATTTTATATTCTCTTTTTTGCATTTATATTATTTGTGTCAAACTATGTATACTGGGCAACTTAGCCTTTAATTAAAACCTTATTATTATTATTATTATGATAAAAAGATCGTCACTTTACTCATGCTGGTAACTGCTCATAAGGTGCAGACTATTCATTTAGAAAATATTTCTTTTAATAATCAGCAAATCACGATAAAGATACAAGATTAAATAAAAACATCATGGCCAGGTTCAGCTCAACCTTACCTAAGTATTCCGTTTTATAAAGACCGGCCGGAAATTTATCCAGCAAAACAAGGATTTGGTCTCTGAGGATCGTAATAAACGGAAATGTCAATCATTCCATATACTAATATTATAAATGCAAAAGTGTGTCTGTCTGTACGTCTGCTACGCTTTCACGGCTCATCTGTCTGAGCGATTTTGAAATTTGGTACTTACCTCACAGGAATAGGTTGTATCCTGTGGAAGGACAAGGGCTACCTTTTATCCCGGAAAAGAAAATCTCTGTTCACGCGGACGAAGTCGCAGGCATCATCTAGTAATATTACAAATAATGTAAAAGTATGAAATTGTTGGTTTGGGCGATTGTAATTCAAACATGCTACACGAGACGTAGAGGAGCAATGGATCGAAATGATTTTCTCGATAAAGTGAAATAATATAATGGCCGGCGTAGCTACCTACAATATAAAAAATCAAAATCTGCAGTTTCTCTGCTTTCAAGTATGTGGTAGAAAGGCGATACCTAGACGTAATACTACAATGTATACCTAATCTCTTCGGACGAAGCAACTCGTATAATTAGGATAAAACTTCACTTCAGGTAAGTTCGTTTAATCTCCAATAAACTGTCATAGTATATTTTTGTCCGAATAAGAGAAAAATGGGGCGTATTTTGTATTATTTTTAATCTGCCACCTGAATTTATTAATTGACAAAAACTAGAAAAAAAATTGGAAAGTGAAACTTTCATAATTTTTTTAGTTGTACATACAAAAAAGAGAAATTGGAATGAAATAAAGCTCGCTTTTTGATCTACAAAAGTTATTAAATTTAGTAATTTAAAGGTATAAAATAACATAATATCTTAAGTATAGTATAGCTACATAGTTGTTCAACAGTATTAAGCCTACGCCGTCGGATCGTAAAAAACCTTATTATTCCGCTGACGAAAATTGATACGTAACATCTTAGTATCATTGACACTTTTACGATAGTAAGGTTGTTATATTAAAGAACAACGTCCCATGAAAGCAATACCGTCTGACAAAGTGATTAAGAGCCACCGCGTTTTATTCATCCTCTATCCATCTTCTTCATCTCGATAGAAGGATAGTACATTGTATGTCATCTCGTCATACAATGTAATATCCTTCGCCAAACGGAAAAGTAATGCTACGTTGGCTATTCCGGTCCACTCCCAAATGTTTCTAAGCCACTAAGTTCTTCTTCTACCAACGCTCCTCTTTCTTCAACTTTGCCCATCATGATGGTCTGAAGAAGATGATACCGATCATGTCCGAGAACATGTCCTAAATAACTGATCTTCCTGCGTTTGATGGTCAAAATTAAGTCTCTCTTTTTACCGGTTTTATTCATGGGAGTTAATAATTCCAAAATTGTCTATTGCCTGGTCTGGTGGGAGGGTTTAGCCATGGATAGACAACTTCCTATCGGCAAAGACGTATGTCGCGAAGGGATTGTTTTTTTATGATGGCATGTATTATTCCGATCAGGGGTACGGGTTCTATCAAAAGAACTGATAACCTCTCACTTAAAAATTATGTTTGTCGCGTTTTGTACCTATACAATTATTGCGTGACCTGCTTTTCACCAGATCATGAACATTTCCGAAACAAACTCTAAAAGCAACGCCAAACTCTCGAAGCTAATAATACTTATACCTAAATAATTAGTAAATAATAAGTAACCAAAATTTTAAAATTTATTAACAAGTATTAAAATTTGCGGCTAGGCTTGTAATTTTCATTATGCTGCACTAGTAGTATAAATGACTTTTATAGAATATGCAAACGAAGTCATTAAAGTGAACTTTATGTAATATGTGACTTGATCTTCTATATTAAAATTAAAAATGTCTTTTGCTCCATTAGTTAGGCACCTTAAAGTTGTTCACAACAAGCAAACTGCATAACGCTCAGACTCGGGTTTCTTTGAAATGGATGTAAGTGGAAGATTTACTTCCATTTAGAAGTAACTGGAACATCCTATGATTTCATTTTTCTTCTATTAATACTAGTCTGAGTAATGTAGGTACCTCAGTTTAATATTATTCTCCTACAATTTGCCCGGGACTTGGTCCGGTTCTTTAATTTAATAGATCAGATGAATAATTCTTGCAAGTCCTAAACCTGTCTGAAAAGCTCAATCAGAATTGGCTCAGTTATTGCAGAATAGCCCGGATAGAGAAATTTAAAAAATCTTAGTTCTTTTTTTTTATCCACCACAAGTTAGCCCTTGACTGCGATCTCACCTGATGGTTTTTTTTTTTTTTAAATGAATGTACACTCCACAGACTCGTGGTCCGTGCCTTTTTTTATTTTGTGTTTAATTTTGTTATATTTTATTTCATGAAAGCGAATAATTTACATAAAACTCACATTAATCAACATAGCATTGTTTTTAGCAATTATATATTTGTAATATATATAAATAACTACTATTATATCACCATGTGTTTTTTTTTTATTTTTTTTTCCGGAAGTTAGTTATTCAATTTTGATGGTAGCGATTTTTTTTTTTTATTTCACATTTGACAATAATATTTAATACAATTATATTTAATATTACAATACTACAATACATTACAAATAATTCACATTTTATTCTAAGCTACTATTTAATAATTCACCTGATGGTTAGGTTAGGTTAGGTTAGATGATGCAGTCTAAGATGGTAGCGGGCTAACCTGTGAGGGGCATGGCAGTTATATTAAACCCATACCCCTATTCGGTTTCACGGCGTCATACCGGAATGCTAAATCGCTTGGCGGTACGTCTTTGCCGGAAGGGTGGTAACTAGCCAAGGCCGAAGCCTCCCACCAGGCCAGCCCGGGGAAAATTCAGGAATTATAAATTCCCAAATTGACCATGCCGGGGATCCAACCCGGAACCTCCGCACGTTTAGCCAACAGCGCTCAACACTGCGCCACCGAGGTCGTCACGGAAGTTTGGTTTGGTTTTGGGTAAGGTTTTGAAATATAACTAAAGGCAGTAACGTATTTCGTAAACATTTTCTGTCACTCCAATTTATTTGTAACTTTTGTATTAGGTATCTTAGATAACTTATAATTACATAATTAGGTGCCCAAATACTTGTTAATAACTCAAAGTATTTAATAACTCTCCAACTGATAAAATTAGTTTAAAACCGCTTAATCAAACATTATCATAACATTATTACTAAAGGAGAAACCGACTTACTTATTATTATATGAACGTATATCTCAAACTAAGTACCTAGTGTTGGATAAGTATAAAACCTATTTGTGGTAGAATTTGAAAATGATTAAATATATTATATCAGTGCGAATAAAATCAAGGCCTTGTCAGTTCCTATAAAATTAATACGCATTTATAATATCATAAATACGTAACATTTTGGCGACGAGGATTTCAAAAATGTCGGCTACGCGTGTGGGCATTGGATTATTAGTAAGTTTTGATCACAATGTACAGCAATGGAAATATTATAAAAATCGTATCAACCAGTGGTTCATAGCGAACGACATAGATGAGAAGAATGACAGTACGGGGAACAAAAGGAGGGCAATCTTGTTAAGCGCACTCAATGACAATACGTATAGCCTTGTCGCGGATTTGGCTTTGCCAAAGGACCTCACAGAAATGCCCTTCGAAGATATTTTATTATTATTGGACAAACATTTTACGCCCAAGCGTTGTGGGTTTGGGGAACGTTATAAATTTTATTCGTCTACTCAACAGAGTAATGAAACTTATGCAGAATATGCTGCAAGATTGAGAGGTTTGACAGCTCACTGCGATTTTATTAATGTTGAGGAAGCACTTAGAGATCGTTTTATAATGGGGATATCTTCGGGCTACGTAAAAGATAAGTTGTTTACCCAAGAGATGAAGGAGCTAACACTTGAAAAAGCAGTATCATTAGCCATTAGTATACAAAGTGCACGGATGAGCGCAGCAACTTCTTCTCAACATCATTCTCAAAACAACAAAATTCTTTGCTCAACATTAAGAAATCTTCGGGGGATGGTTTAGGCGGTCAAGTCAAGCAGGAAAAGTGTACGGTGTGTGGTCGCATGAATCACAAAGCAACTAATTGTTGGTAAGCTAAATATACGTGCAAAAAATGTAATACCAGAGGTCACTTACGTAAGATGTGTAATAAGGTCAATTACGTAGATGAGAAAGATCAAGGCGAGATTGTTGGTGAGTTTTTTCACATTCGCTCAAAAGGGGGGGCACCAATGACTGAGATAGTAGTGGTGGATGGAGTTCATTTAGAATTCGAAATTGATAGCGGATCAGCTGTCACTGCCATTTCCAAAAAGACGTATCGTGAACATTTCAGCCATGTGCCATTGTCACCTACTAAGAAGCGTTTATTAACTTATACAGGTAGTATAATAAACTGTGTTGGGATAATACATTTGTCTGTATCTTACTTAGATAACACGCACGGTTTGAATTTTTTTGTTATTCAAGGTGGAGGTCCACCATTGTTAGGTAGAGATTTTATTGCGGTATTCAATTTGGAGTTGTTACCCATAAAGTTCCAAAGGGAAAAAGATGAAATCGAAGTAAGTTTGGAACGCGCGTATCCAGCTGTGTTTACTGATAAATTAGGAACTTTTAATAAGTATAAGGTGAATTTACATTTAAAACCGAACTCTAAACCTATTTTTTGTAAAGCAAGGCCAGTACCCTTTGCTTTAAAAACAAAAATAGACAAAGAAATTGATCGTTTACTAGATTTAGGAGTTATACAAGGTGTGGATCACTCTGAGTTTGCATCACCTATTGTTCCAGTGTTAAAACCAAACGGCTCTATCAGAGTATGTGCTGATTTTTCGATTACCATTAATAAACAATTAATTGTTGAACAGTATCCATTACCAACGGTAAAGGAGTTATTTTCAAAAATATACGGCGGCCAGCAATTCACGAAATTAGATTTATCGATGGCTTATGCACAGTTGGTTCTAACAGAAGAGTCACAAAACATTACATTACACATCGTGGACTTTTTAAATATACAAGATTAGTTTTTGGTCTTGCTAGTGCACCTGCCATATTTCAGAGAGCTATGGATTGTTTGCTTGCTGGTATATATGGGGTACTTGTTCTTCTGGACGATATTTTGATTACTGGTAAAACGAAGGAAGAGCATTATGAACGATCATATGCTGTTTTAGATCGACTAAGAGATGCAGGCTTAACATTACAAAGGGAAAAGTGTAAATTTTTCCTAAATGAAGTGACTTATTTAGGATATATTATCGATAAGAATGGGTTAAGGAAATGTCCTGATAAAGTGAGAGCTGTTATGGAGTCTCCCATTCCGGACAATCTTAATAAGTTGCAATCATTTTTAGGGCTGGTCAATTACTATCGTAACTTTATTCCTAATGCTTCTAGTTTAATGAGTTCACTTTACAACCTACTTAAAAAATCTACCCAATGGCGTTGGACGTCAGAACACACAAAGGTATTTAATAAAGTAAAGGAACTATTATGTTCAGATAATGTGTTGGTGCATTTTAATCCGGGGGCTAAAATAATTTTGACAGTTGATGCATCACCATATGGGTTAGGAGCAATTTTGTCACAGATTTCAGAAGATGGTATAGAAAGGCCAATTGCATATGCTTCTCGTACTCTGAATGCAGCCGAAAAGAACTACTCGCAAATTCAGAAAGAAGCAACGGCAATTGTTTACGGCGTTCGTCATTATCACCAATATTTGTATGGTAGATCGACACCATTTATTTTGCGAACAGATCATAAGCCACTTCTGTAAATATTTGGCCCATACCAGGGTATACCAGAACTTTCAGCGAATCGTCTTCCAAGATATGCCATATTTTTGAACGCTTATAATTTTATTATTGAATATGTGAAAAGTGCTCATAATAGTGCAGATTTTTTGTCACGTTCTACGTTATCGAAGGAACCGGTAGCTGTAAATAGCAGTTGTGATGAGGCAGAAAAAGATTTAGCTACTTATATGAATTTTGTTGTAGATGGCAGTTTACCGATAACGTTAAAGGAGTTACGTAAAGAGACAAAAAATGATAATACTTTTTCTATAGTCACCAAGTATGTGTTGACGGGTTGGCCTTCAAAAGTGACAGATAGTAGTTTAAAGCCATTTTATTTATGTAGAAATCAGCTCTCATATGAAAATGGATGTTTAATGCGTGGTCATAAAGTCATTATACCGGAGTCTTTAAGATTCCGTATGTTAAAGGATCTTCATCAATCTCATTTAGGTATAGTAAAAACAAAAGCAGAAGCTCGAGCTAGATTTTGGTTCCCTGGTATTGATAAATCAATTGAAGAGCTTATAGGGTCATGTGAAATATGTTCACAATTTCTTCCAACTCCCGCACGAGCGCCTTTGGCAACTTGGAATTACCCTGCTGAACCTTTTACTAGAATTCATATAGATTTTTTAGGTCCTTTATATGAGTGTTCGTATTTGGTAATTGTAGATGCTCATACAAAACGGGTAGAAGTTTATAACATGAAAAAATCAAAGTCTTCAGAAGCTGTAATCAAAAAGCTTTTTGATTTCATGTCTAGATTTGGAACGCCACTTACTATCGTAAGTGACAATGGCATGGCTTTTTCTTCAAATATATTTGATAAAATGTGTTTTTCAAATGGTATTACTCATATTACGTCTCCACCTTATAGTCCGGCTAGCAACGGACAAGTTGAAAGTTTCGTTAAGATTATAAAGAAGGGTATCAAATCGTGTTTCATAAATAGCCACGGTAAAGCTGACCGGAAAGTCAAACTTTTAAAATATCTGTTTGATTACAGGAACTCCATCCATACTACAACGGGAAGATCCCCTTCACAATTAGTATTTGGGCGGAATTTAAGAACACGTCTTGATTTGTTAAAACCGAATTCATTATCTTTGGAAGATGATCTTTCTGATCACGTAAAAAGTAAACAATTGTTGCAGGCAAAATATTATAAAGGGCATAATGAGGAAGTTTTGGAAGAAGGTGATAATATTTTGTATAAAAAATTTAAAGGTAATAATAAATTTTCATGGGAAAAAGGGGTCATAGTAAAGAAATTGGGTAAAGTTGTTTATTTGGTTAAGGACATTGTGTCAGCCGATTGTGTAAAAAAACATAAGAATCAAATAGTTTTGAACAGATATACAAATAATCTGCCGCAAATAGATTATGATAGCATATCTGTAAGGGATTTTTCAGTGGAAGAGATTTCCAATCAGCATGTTGAAAATAATAGCAGGGAGGAAGAATGTAATGTTGTAGATCCTGTTATTGAAAATGAATTTCATGATGCTGTTGATACTGCAGGTCCATCAACAATGGTACCTCGTCCACGAAAACCTATTAATTTTAAGGAGTAGTTACATGTTTAAGGTTTTGTAAGAATACATGTTTTTGTTTTATTGTTGTTAAAGATTCAGGTGTTGTAATGTAAATTAGAAGGGAGAAATGTTGGATAAGTATAAAACCTATTTGGGGTAGAATTTGAAAATGATTAAATATATTATGTCAGTGCGAATAAAATCAAGGCCTTGTCAGTTCCTATAAAATTAATACGCATTTATAATATCATAAATACGTAACACCTAGTATTATGAGTTACACATCTAGGTAAGTAGATATACAGAATCAGAATATACTTTATTAAAATTTGGTACATTGTACCCTTTTTGAACGTCGATAGTAAGTTAATAACAGGCGAAATTAAAACAGGCGACGTCGATAACTTAAGCTAGTTTCTTAAATGTATGGTCGCAGAATTGACAACTTGGTTTATCCCCATTCGTCGGTTTGCAGTGGTTTAAAGTTACCAGTATGCCGTGACAAAGTTTTAATCGTAGTGTCTATTGCAGATGACTTTGTGCGATTCGGCCTTTGAGAAACTCTGACACTAGGTAGCTGGATTAAAATAGTTGCATAGTTGGTGCTATTGAGAGAGTGTATGCGACTGGAGGACAGTGGCTTTCACACTATCAGCAGCCTAATCATGTAAAACCTGCGAAGTCAAAGTCGAGTAATGTTTATTCAATTTAGGTAGGTACACGCGCCCTGGTCTGAGAAGAAGCCCACAACAAACTCAACCGGGTTTTTTTTCAATATCACCATTTCACAATTCATCTTAACTATGGAACTATTAGAGCCGATCAAAAGAAATAGATCTAATAATTTCCAAGCTTCGTCATTTAAGTAATCCTTTACATGGTAATAAGCTTTTAAAGGAGTTTACGTTTTACATTAACTTTGAACTTATTCAGAGACTTCTTCAACATATCTTCTGGGAGCTTATTGTAGAAGCGGACACTGTTTCCAACAAATGAATTGCTAGTTTTACTAAGCCTAGAAGCAGGCATTACAAGTTTATTTTTATTCCTAGTATTGACATTATGACAATCACATAAATTCTTCTTGAATTATCTAGTATACTAAATTTTCAAATATATATTGGTTGTGCACTGTCATAATATTGATTTATTTAAATTTATCTCTTAGTGACACTCTTGGTCCCATATTATATAATAAGGCTCGAACAGTCCTCTTCTGCAACACAAAAACAGAATTAATATCAGCAGCATTACCCAATAATAATAATAATATTATTAACAATAATGCATCAAGCATTGTTACAGTCTCAAATGATGTGATTGGCTGAATTTATGGCGTTCTTGCTGCGTCAATGGATTTTGTCCAATAGCAGAAGAGCGCCCCACAAGTGTAAAAACTTTCAGTCACAGGAAAGAATAGTATGCCCAATAGTCGAACATTGGTTGGACGTTGTCATGAGTCGAAATGGAAAGAAAAAGAAGAATAATTTGCAGTTAAAATATTTTTTAATCATACTAATATTATAAAAGCGAAAGTGTGTTTGTTTGTTGGTTTGTGAAAGAGCTCCCGCGGGAATAAAACCACTTAAACCACGCGGACGAAGTCGCGGAAATCAGCTACTCTATACTTACTAATATTATATATGCGAAAGTTTGGATGGATGTATGGATGGATGTTTGTTACTCAATCACGCCCCAACGGCTGAACGGATCTGGATAAAATTCGGCACAGAGATACACACTGGAATAACACATAGGCTACTTTTTATCCCGGAAAATTTACCGAAAAACCTCCATCCACGCGGACGAAGTCGCGAACATTCGCTATAATTAATAATGCAGCGTGAGCTATAGATCCAATTATATAACACCAGGTGATAACTGCGACCTCGTCCGTGTGGATAAAGCTTTACTGATTCCCGCGGAAACTCCTTAAATTTCCGGGATGAAAAGCATGTCCTTCCCCGTATGACAACCTATCTGTGTACCAAATTCTATCAAAATCTTTTAAAAAGATGGACAAACAAACAGACTGACAGATAGACCTAATTTTGTAACTCATTCTTGTTCCTGAGTTTCCTGTATGACTTACTCACTACAATAATTTTATAAGTGATCTAGCTCTTAAGAATGGTTGAATCCTTTTTTATAGTTTCATCGGAAATATATAGTCACGAAGATGAAACCGAAGCTGAATTATGCTAAATAATAAAAAAGTCGAAACGAAAATATAGTTTGGTCCGAATTTAGCTTGGTTTAAAGTTTAAAAATTGCTAAGTTTCATCTGGAGTTTCAAATGTCACGATACTCGTAGCTACGTCAAATTATCACAACGATGAAACCGCGAACACAAACCAATTTTCCAATTATATTCCTGTAGCATAGCAATGAAGGCACAATCTTTGTGATTTACATGACGTCTTATTTAGGTCGCAAATGCGTAATTTCGAAAATTTCTTTGTGTAGTCGTTATCTTACAAAAAGAAAAACTTTTTCGAAGTCCAATTTTATAAGGCCTTTGACACACGGGCGTCTTGTGAACTTTCAAAAGCAAGATATTTTTTATGTAATGTTTATATTTAAATAATAAATGTTTAGGTTTGCGATGTGCTAGTATGCAGCTCATCGCGATGCTGCCACAATAGGGCACCTAACCTAAGTCTAAGACCATTCCAGACACTGCACCATTTAAGCATAATAATTGCCTTGTTTTAACATTTGTTATTACTGTATTGCATGATTGGTTCATCAGCCTACCTTTTGCTTTCCATGCAGTAAAAAAGTACCTATATCAGAACGTAAACCAATCCGTTTTAATAAAATGTCGACTTAGCTAACGCCAACTGTTAGGAGATTCACAAAACGGTCTCTCTGGAAAAATACACTAGAAAAACGGCATTGTATGAAGACCCTAAGACAACGGCGAGGCTAATAAATCATACGGAGCGTAAATTAATATGATAAATGATTATTTTTATTTTTGGAAAATTCCAAAGTCTTAATGACATTGTAATGAGATTTAATAAGTAATCTAAAGGAATAATAAGGATCAGCCTGGCTGTCCAGCGCGGAAATGCAGCCAGCATTCTTGCCACCATTCCACGTGGGCATGATTTATATAGTAATTAGGTTAGGCTAGCTAGCAGTAATCTTACCTAAAAACGTGTTCTTAGTGCAATCTCTATAGGTACAGCAGCTTCCAATCGACATTTTAGATTAAATCTTTACATACAACGAGCTTCCTTTTAAAGTGATTTCGAATTAATTTATTCAAGCAGGATTAACCAGTTATTTTGTCAAAGGTACTCGTTTTATTTATAGAGTAATCTATCTAGCAGATGTAACCTCAAAAGCACTCCCTCAGTTACCGAGAAACAGTCTTTATATGAACAGGAGTAGAGTTCAAAATAAATCAAGTAAACTGAATAAATCCACTATACTATACCATTAGGTACAGCACAGGTAACAGTTTAGCCCGCTACTATCTTAGACTGCATCATCGCTTACCATCTGGTGAGATTACAGTCAAGGGTTAACTTAAGTGGATAAGTCATACTTAAAATAAAAAAAGACGACTGCCCTGCCAAAAAACGAACTAAAACGAGCATTTTCTAGATGATGATCATATAGTTAATCTTATTTTCGAACTTCTTTTTCAACTTTAGTCTTTAATACGGGACCATGGTCACCCCATCATTTTTTTTTAAATTTTACTAGCCTATGTCGCCCGGAATAAGCTAGGAATTCTAACGATACCTCATTTATCAAAATCGGTTCAGGCGTATAGAAGTTATGGTGGAATATACAAACTCACATACATATATGCATACATACATACATACATACATACAAACATACATACATACATGAACCCTGAATACTCCTTTTTTCAGGCAGTCGTATAAAAAAAAGATCTCACCACGTCAATATCGTCGCGGAAACGGCTCGAGCCGGTCAGAAAACGTTTTATGGTCGCGATACGACGCGATGGCTACCGACCCGGAAACGGCTATTAGCCGTGTTTTCACTCCGTAATACATAAAGCTTTTAAGACCGGCTCAAGCCGGTTCCGCGTCTCGATTTGGTGAGAACCTTTTTTTTTAAATTGCGAGATAGGCTTGCGCTTGATGATATCATGCAAAGTAATGATGAGGTCTAGGTTAGAGCGCGCTTGCCTAGAAGATGCCTATTAACTCTGGCCTTGAAGGTACTTAAGGTATATGTGGCAGGAACCCTTAACCAAAGCACGTCTCTAACGGGTAAAACAGACTATAGGTAGAGGTGGTAGGCATATTATTTGCGTGTTATAAACTTGGAATTTATGAATCAATATACATATTTTATTGCTTTATCGGATTTATTACTTCATGATAGACAGTCTGTCGTAAACCTGCAACCTTCAGATATCTGAAAGTAACTTTATTAGGTTAAGGCATGTGAAGTAGATAATGGATTCGAATATTGGAATTTATTTTCATCCAGCGACCTTCGTATTGGTTTGGAGTTCCAAACAAAAATGGAGAAGACTGGTGGGATAAGTATGGTGGTCCAATCAGTCAGTCATCTGGGCCAGTGGCCAAAATTGGAACTATTTTTAATGACTGTTTCGTTTTTGTTTATATTTTATTTTTAATAGATAACAGCGATGCTGTCACCGGGTCAGATAAGTTTGTGAGACTATAGTTAGTGTCGGTGTTTTTGGGCTTGGAAATCGCTTTGTTGGAATAAGTTATTATTTGGTGGCCAGTGTCTTACGCTTAAGTTCGGCAGCTTCATAAATCACGATATTATGATTATTTTGCGTTTGGAATATCCATTCTATAGACTGGATAGAAAACCGTGCTATGTTGCGGGATAAAATGGAACAAATTTTTGTATAAGTACTTTATTTTGCGCCCGTAGCCTACTAGGCGATGAGGCGACTTTTGACGAACTTCGTGACGCACTCTTAACGTGCGGAGGTCCCGGGTTCGATCCCTGGCAGGGTCAATTTAGGAATTTATAATTTTTGAATTTTCCTTGGTCTGGCCTGGTGGGAGGCTTCGGCAGTGGCTAGTTACCACCCTACCGGCAAAGACGTGCCGCCAAGCGATTTGGCGTTCGATGCCGTGTAGAAACCGAATAGGGGCTTGGGTTTCATATAACTGCCATGCCCCTAACAGGCTAGCTCGCTACCATCTTAGGCTGCATCTTCACTTACCATTAGGGGAGATCGGAGTCAAGGGGTGACTTGTAGTGGAAAAAAAAATAAGGCAGGCCCAAGCCGTTTTTATACGGCTCAAAGTTACTCACCGGGGCACAGTGTTGCCCCGCGCCAGTGTTGCCGCGCGTAAGGAGGCTCAGCCTCGAGGCCCGGACCCCCACTTGGCCCTCACGAACCAAACGGAGAAGACTCACACTCTTTATTTTGGCGTCGCAATGAGAAATGTAATAGTATGAAGTGCCCCCGAGCAGGCTTTTTTATAATTTTCTGGACATGTTCAATGAGGAAAAGTATTTTAATACGAAATATAAATTTAATACGAAATATAAATAAAACAAATATAAACCAAAATCTGTTTTTCAGTAAAGAAACAGATTAGAACAGTCTAAGAAAACTTAGGTACTTGCAAGGAAAACATTTCTCTACATTTTGAGCTTAATTAAAATGTCTCCTGCAAAACCTGCATTGAGTGAATTAACTTTATTAAAGCGAATTATAACTAAAAAAAAATATTGTGTCAACTGGATTAAGGATATAAACTAGAAATAATATAAGTAATTAATTTCATTTTTAATTGTCGTACAAGCAATCTCTATCTCTAGTTGGTCCCTCACGACTTAGGATTGTGATCACAATTACCACAGTCTAAGGCCCATATTAATAAACCGACATCAGACAAGAATAGGTTCACCATTCGACGTGTAACGCAGGTAGGTATTTTTCTACATACCTACCTGCGTTACACGTCGAATGTTCTATTGTTTTCGTAATAGTTTTTTTTTACTTTAGACGTAATAATGATTTATTGTAAGATTTAATACTTACACAAGCATTTTATATTAATCTAGATACTAATTAATTAACCTTAAGGTGCTTTATAATATAAGTACATACTAAGGCACATTATCATCGTATTATGTTTCTGTGATTGCTCATTACCTAAAATTTGTTCTAATTGTTAGCGCTCACATTATGTTGTATGTATATAGAGGTGAGTTAACCTGAACAACATTCTACCTTAATGATGTTAGCAATAAGTTACCTAACTATTGTATAACTTTTTGTAATTTTTCATGCCATAATAAAGACATTTAAAATTAATCAAAAAATCAATACGGGCCTTAGTTGAAAGTTATTTTCTACCATTCACGACGGACGCGTTTAGGCAGAACAACGCTGCGAGGTGACAGGGATGTGTGACGGAGGAGACTGGCAGAATATTCAATGTTTCAACCAACATTCATGATTGTTTCAATGTATTCGTAAATTTGCACAGTGAAATATTTGAATAGAAACAGGCGTTACTTTGCGGAAGTCCAGTTATTGAATGAACTAGAAGTTTAATTCGTCATAATCCACCCCAGCAGACAAATCCATGCTTATTGTTTATTTTAATTTAAAAAAAGGGATGTTATCGTGTTATGGAGGATAAATAAAATTAAAGAGCTACTCTTATGCTTGATATGTAAATTCCTGCAGTGAAATATTGCGTATCGCCTTGGATTTTATATTGATTCCGACGCAGCTTAGTAATCGCAAAGTCGGGCTACGTCTGAATTTTCAAATCTATTCTCCTCAGTCGTCCCTACCAAAAAGCTTAGATAAAGCCTACATACGTACGATGTAAGCATAAACACATACATAATATAATAAAAGCGAAATTGTTACAGTCACTGTAGCTTTGTTGAGGACGTTTGGGCTCAACCATAATGTGGAAAAAAAATAAAAAAAAACGTCGTTGCCATCCCATCCATCAGTTTTCCGATAACGTAAAAAAATAACATGACTTACTTACTGGACCAAGGACTGGACTGGTCCTGATCACAACAAAAAAATTATACTTAGTAACTTTTCATTTGTCGGCGTCCCCAAACGATTGTATTTATAATTGTTTGGGATGGCTGCTAGAGCAGTTAGCTCGGACCAGCGAAAGTCATGATTGGTTTTAGAAGTACCAATAATGATGAAAAATTACCAATAATGATTAAAGTTTTGTAGTTACGACATAGATTTGGGTAACACTAGTATGCATACAATTTTATTTTGCAGTAAGATATTGAGGTATCACCGTACCATAATATCGATAACATGCATTTTTTGGTGATAAGAGCTATAGATTGAAGCCTTCAATAAGCGATTCCAGGCAAATAATCTAGCATCCACTCGTGAGAACTATTACTACTACATTATTGCCGCACCGTATGTTTGTTGCACTGTGATATTGGAAAGACGTCGCATTTGGTTTGAAAAGGTTCAGTATTGGAAGGAAACATACCAAAGTTGGATATAAATGGCTTCGGTTTGTATCTCTAATGTATGGCTCTATACTTCAATGATTTTTTTACCTCAATAAAATAACAACAACTTTCTTTGCTTCAACTCAATAAAGTTTAGTAGGAAACTTTTGTACACCTGTGCTCAATCCCATATCTTAAGGAAACCTTAAGGCAGATAAATATCACACCTACGTACTTCATACTAATATTATAAACTCCAACTCAAATGTTTTTTATTCAAATAAACTTTACAATTGCTTTGAATCGTCAAGTGACTCAACATACTAATGTTAAAAATGAGAAAATGTTAATTTCTTGGTTTGTCCTTCAATCATGCTGCAACGGAGCAACGAATCGACGTAACGTCGCCCTAATAAAAATCCCTTTTTATTCAGAGTTAGGTAAACATAATTGGGTATTTGACTACCAGTGAGATAAATTACTTTTTAATGATTATTAAATAAAAGATCTCCCAAAAGTCGTAATATACACGTCCCCTGCTAGTTTTATTTTGAATACCCATTTTAAACTATCGATTAAAGTAAAAAAGTGTGTCGAACTTTGATGACGTCACAACTTAAAATTTCATACAAAATCCATGCTAAGCACGCGTTTTGACGTATGAAAAAAAAGTTGCTGATTTGACTAGTTGTCAAATACCCAATTATTACTTCTTCATAAGTATAATAGCTATTTTTATTTTATTTTAAGTAGTATGGATATGGATATGAATATAATTAATACAACTGAAAATGAAAAAGATTTATTTCATCATGGTTAAATTATACAAGACCCTTACCCTGGTTCTGAGGAAGCGAAAATAATATGCTTCAATGTATGGATAATAATGAATCCCATCAAAAACATAAATGTAAAATGAGAGCCAAGTTCAAAATTGTGATATATATGCCTAGGTTGTTGACTGCAGCGACAAAAGAAGTGAGATCTAAATGGGTACCAAGTTCAATGGTCAGTCCTGCAATTTATTTATCCCATCAAAAACATAAATGTGAAATGAGAGCCAAATTCAAAATTGTGATATATATGCCTTGGTTGTTGACTTCAGCGACAAAAGAAGAAAGATCTAAATGGGTGCCAAGTTCAATGGTCAGTCCTGAAATTTATTTATAACATATAATATTTTATAACAACTTAAAATATCATTTCTTCTTATAACTTAGTATAAAATGTTGAAGACTAAGGCTTTGGCTTGGCTCATGGTGATAATTAACTACGGTATCTTAAAACTAAAGCTACGAGGGTTCCAAACGTGCCCTGGTCTGAGAAGAGCCCGCAATAAACTCCGCTTTTTTTTATTATCACCATCTCACAAATATTTGAAATTATATATATGTACTTATAATATAACATTACATAATCAGCCGCTGTAACAATTCATACCAATGCCTTGCTATCATTCAAATAATCCTTTACACTGTAATAGGACTTTTCTATTAGTTTAGTTTACGTTTTACATTAGTAGGTACTTATTATTCGGCTTAAGGTCAGTGTGTCACCCACCAGTAATTCTATTGTACGACTCATTGTACAAGATAATTAAAGACGAGAATTCTCAAGAAAAATATATAGTGTACCTAGAGTTACACTGACATTGACAGATTACATCTATGGTCAGACTACCTCTACAGCACATTTCTACATCTCATCAATTATGATTGCAAAAGTTCAAAATCAAAAGTTTTTAGTGAAACATTGAAAACAAGCACGGTAAACAGTCAATATCACTAAAACCACTCTATACAATGAATACAAATCACAATGACTGACAGCTTGAACTGACGACTTCAAATACGTTTCTTCTTTCCTGTCAATGACGTTTCGTTGCACAAAATGCATGAATACGAAGGTAAGGTTTTAATGCAACTATATTATTATTCATTATTATTTATATTAAAATAATAATTATGTGTCATTTTCAATAGTTAAGGAGTTACTACCACCGCTTAAAGCAGTATTGTTTCAAAATAACGGTTGAATGTCACGTACTTTGACGTCCTTAAAATAATGATTATAACACTACAACATAAACGTCAACAGTATTAAAATAATACGGCTTTAAGCAATGTTAGTATGCCCCGTGTCAGAGTATTGATCTATACCTAGGTAGATCATAAAAATGACGATTTTTGTACATTTATATCTAAATAACCATTTGAGGTGTGCTTATGAAATTTGGAGCACATATGTATCTCACGGGTCTCAATATATGCGCCAAATTGACATGTTTATGTGAAATAGTTTTTGAGTTATGAGGGGGTCAAAAGTGGCTCCAAATGGTTCGTGTAATATTACACACACACGGTGCTGCTCGCCAGTTTTTTTGAACTTTGGCTGGACACGCTTCCGCGTGTCTTGATGTAAAGGGAGAGAAGTTTGGTCGTTTTCGCTGAGATCATGATAAAGTACCTATCGTGATATTAATAACCCGGCTGTTCAAAGTTTCTGATCGTCATAATTTATCTGTATGCCTAATATTAGAATACAGAACTTCAAAGTTATGTATAACAAGAGTCCCGGTCGAGTTTCAGCTGGCAACATCAATACCTTGTTATAAGAACGTAAGTCTTGGCAAGTTAAAACGCGGGGATCAGGCCCCCGATTGTGTAAGGAAATCGTAATCATTTGTCAAACGTATAATCCGACCTGTTTATGGAGTTCATAGATGCCTGCACGTCAAAGAGCATGTATGAACTCGCTTAAACAGTTCGAGTAATACGTTTTAAGCTGAATGAACTAGAATTTTAATTCGCTATAATCCGCTACAGTAGACAAATCTGTGTGGTACAGTGCCTGTCTTTCACCTGCAGCATGCGACACCCACCACCCAGCAATTCGCACAGGCACAACACCACACCACACAAATCCTCCAAATCACTCTCAACGTACGTTTCACTCCGACACCGGAGCATCTTCAGGAGATGTTGACTCGACAATGCACGATTGTGAAGACAATCGTGCATTGTCGAGTCAAGTCAGTTGTGTGGTGTTGTGCCTGTGCGAATTGCTGGGTGGTGGGTGTCGCATGCTGCAGGTGAAAGACAGGCACTGTACCACACAGATTTGTCTACTGAAGCGGATTATAGCGAATTAAAATTCTAGTTCATTCACTATCATGGACTTCCGCAAAGTAACGCCTGCTTCTATTCAATACGTTTTAAGCTGTCAATTGATTACAATATTTTCTACTTCTTCTGTATAGTACTATAATTGGACGCTGTTATACAATACAGTGTCAACCCACATGTCGGCCATTTTGAGTAAATCGAGTTTGAAGTTTCACTCTTAATATTGACCAATTTGTTAAAAAAATAATTGAATTGAGATTTTATATTTAAGCAAATATGTATATATGAACATAAATATACTATTCTAACATAAAAAACTGAAGATATTTATATAGTTTTCGAGAAAAATTCAAGTTTCATTATAACTAAATTCTGTATCACTAATTTTATTATAAAAACAGTTTCAAGATCCATAACACACTATTGCTTAACTTTAAATTGCTGACCCATTATCAACTTGTTGTAGGTTATGGAACTTAAAACTGTATTGTTCTTTTTGTAAAATACGATTAACCATTAAAAAAAATGTTATAAGAAAACAAAATTTTATTTGCAAATTACTATTTTATTAAAATTTATTAAGTACAAAATAAACACTAACAGAAACCATAATCAGTCTTAAATTTATTCATCTTTATCCATACTAATATTATAAATTTTAAAGTGTGTCTGTCTATCTGTGCTTTAACGACACATATTTGCAACCGATTCTGATGAAATTTGATATAGAGAGAGTTTCATACCGGGAAAGACAGAGTTTTTATACCGGAAAATTAAGGAGTTCCCGCGGGTTTAAAAAACTAAATAACGCGGATGAAGTTGCGGACATCATTTAGTTATGTACTAAAAGAAAGAAAAAACCTAATATTTTTAACAGTTTTCTACCATCTTGATTCTTGACACCTTGCTCGACTCATAAAGTAAAAAAATCTTACCTAAAAAGTAGTGACATCAAAATCAACACAACATAAAATTATTCGCAGTCTTGAAAATAAAAACATAATGCTATATTAAAATATTTCACAATATATTGTATCAGCATGTACCTAATTCTTAAAATTAATTAAACACATAGAATTATAAAACTTTTAGTTTCATTCTCAACAGTTTTGTAAACTTGCTTGTAATTGTTAACATTATTTTAAATTATATACTTACCTACCGGGAAAGAATCTGATACAAAAATAAAAATCTTTTCGAAATATAATAAAATGTCTTACTGACTTCAAAACAACGAAAATAAATATTCTATAAAAATGGATAAACCATCCATTAAAACTTTGAAAACAGTAATCTTAAAATAATAAAAAATTACCATGGCTGTAATAAAAGCAACCTATATGAGATCTAATATGTTTTTTGAAATGAACTAAATCAAATAAGATCTATTGATCTTGTTCTATATCTTCAATTTCAAAATCAATTGTATTTCCAAAGCTTTCTGTATCATCTGTAAAATCACTTGACCTAACGTTCCTCAAAAAATTGTAGAATGGTTTAGCGTCAGATGGAATCAACTTCATAATTTCCTTCAAGTCACTGACTTTGACACTCGAGAGCTCACGACCATTTGGGTACAGGATAGGTAAATTCATTTCAAAATTAGGTCTCACTTTACGCGCTTATGAACCTTTTGATATTATGTCAATTACTTTAAAGTCTTCAAGTTTTGACTTCATAAAAAGTTTTAAGGGATCATCTTTACGCAACTCAATTTCAAAAGTTGTCATCCACGAAATCTTTTGTTTTTCTATATCAATTTTTCTATTTGTGATTCGGTTGAGGATAGGCGCCACTGAAACAAAGTCTTCTTTTTTAAGTCTAGTGACTGTGAATTTGTTTTTTCTTCTGCAATTTTCCATCACCCTGATGTAATCATCATCTGTATAGAGTCGAATCTGAGACTTTAAAGCACATTCAACGTCCCCAAACTCAGAATCATTAGGGAGGTATGTGTGTAAAAATCGGATAGTTATTTTTTTTAGCCTTTCTGTAGTATGGAGAATATGTAAAAGCATGAGCACCATTTTAATGCTTCGATTTTCCAGGGAGGTCGTCTTTTGCCTTTTTTAGAAGGTAAGAACGAAGTAAGTATATACCTACAATAACATAAAATTGTAAGATTAGATCGTTTGTTTCCCATTTTGCTAAAATGTGTTAAGGGCTTTAAATGATTATTACAAATAAAATGCAAACAAGTTACACTTTATGTTCATTTTGCTATAATGTGTCAAGCTGATGATTCCTTTACAAGTTAACGTAAATAACCAATTAATAGTTTCGCAATAAGATGTCATGCAATATATTTAGTTTTATTGCTTGTATAGGTAAAGTTTTGTATAAATTCAGTGACTACTTGGAATTTCGTGTATAGAAAACGTATTTACTACAATTTATACCTTATAATCGGTTTTTCGCAGAAATTACAGGCAAAGTAACCTCAAAAATACAGTTTCACAGAAACCTATGAAATACATTGATTATTGGACTTACCTTCAATAATACTGTCACTTCTTAAATCATATAATACTTTATCACTCGATTTATGATAAAACTCGATTTAAAACTTTACTAACTATTAATTTCCATTACTAACTTAAATCGTCTAAATTTAATTGACATCTGAAAATAACGCATTGGAATTTTGCAATAATATTTCAACCCGCATAACTCATTATGGCATCAAACAGGTGGCGCTTTTAATGGTACAATTGTGTGCTAAGGTATTTGAAATACTATTGCAAAATTAACTATGACAGTTAGAGGTTTGTGTCAAGAGTTTTTCCTGAATTTTTGCTATTAAAATGATTCAAACCGCTTAAAACCTTTTTGAAAAACGTAGCAAATCACTCAAAGAAGCGATCTGCATTCAAATCTCAATTTTCGACTTTTTGTGGGTTGACACTGTATTGTATAACAGCGTCCAATTAACCTGTAAGCATATAATTTCTAGTTTTTGTTCTAAGTTCTCAGCGGCACTGTCCGATAGAAGACGCATAGTAAGCAGGATGTTACAGGTTCGAATGTTTTTTTTCCTTGTAGAAGAGTAAGAGTAATAAGAGTCGAGAAATAAGAGTTTCTTCTAATAAACGAGAGAATAGAAAACAACACAAAATACCATTTTGTGAATTAAGTTTATTCAACCAATCTAAATTAATTGAGAATATTTTTGATTGCAAATAAAGTAAATTGTAAATTGTGACGAACTTCCTCAACTCTGAAGTCCTTTGCAAATACTTGCCCCGTAAGTAAAAGCGCCATACTTAGTATGTTTTAGATAGATTTTGAACTTTCGACGACCTCTCTGGCGCAATAGCGAGCGCTGCCTTACAAGTGTGACATCCCGGGTTCGAATCCCGTCAAGGTCAATTTGAGAATTCATAATTTTTGAACTTCTCTAGTCCACCGTAGTTACCACCCTATCGACAAAGACGTGCTTCTTCTTATCCTGGGATTATTTTCCGCACTTGTTCGTAGGCGTCCGCTGTACGTGAAACCACTGCTGCGACTCCTCGCCGGATCATTCCAGCCAGCCGAGCTCACTCCAGAATCCAAGCAGGCCACCCAGGTCGGCGAGGACTTCCGGTAGTCTTGCTGGGGAGTCAATGTAGGCTTCTCGTTGGGTGGAAACACCGCTGCACTCGAGCAGCAAGTGTTTCGGTATCTTGTTACTCTCAATGCGGGTTCTGCATAGAGTTCTGTTGGTGATACCTAGAATAGACAGATGTTTGTAATAATAGAAAGACGTGCTATCAAGCTATCTAGCATTGCGATACGATGTCTTATAATCGGTTCCCTGTATGGGTTTAATTTAACTGCCGTACCACTAAGGCCCGGACTCGACCAAAGCGGAGAGGAGACGAGAGGAGAGATGTGATTTAAACAACCAATAGAATTTCGTTATTCCCACATCTCGTCTCCGCTCAGTTTCAGTGGATACCACTAAGCAGAGATGGATCATATTGGTATGGCGCGATCGATGCGGAGATGTGAGCTGTGGCTCGCAAGCTGGCGGCGGCGCCCAGCGGAGACGAGAGGAAATGTGAGCGGTGCGCAATGGAGACGAGAGGAGGTGTGAGCGGCGCGCAGCGGAGACGAGAGGAGATGTGAGCGGCGCGCAGCGGAGACGAGAGGAGATGTGAGCGGCGCGCAGTGGAGACGAGAGGAGATGTGAGCGGCGCGCAGTGGAGACGAGAGGAGATGTGAGCGGCGCACAGTGGAGACGAGAGGAGATGTGAGCGGCAAGCAGCGGAGACGAGAGGAGATGTGAGCGGCGCGCAGCGGAGACGAGAGGAGATGTGAGCGGCACGCAGCGGAGACGAGAGGAGATATGAGCGGCGCGCAGCGGAGACGAGAGGAGATGTGAGCGGCGTGCTGTGAGCGGCACCGCGTTCATCTCAACATCCAACGCTCATCGCACGTAGCTCAGTCCCGCTCTACCCAGCATACATCTCCGCTCTAGCCAGCACGTATCTCCGCTCCAGTCTAGCCAGTACACATCTCCACACAGCTTCGGTGGATACACCCTAGCTGAAAAATATTCCTTCTCGTCTCCGCTTCAGACATCTCCGCACATCTCCGCTCTGGTGGAGTCCGGGCCTAACAAGGTTAGCCCGCTATATCATCTAACAATGGATCATTTGGCGTATTTTAGTGGAATAAAACAGTGATAACATCATACTAATATTATTATAAATGCGAAAGTGTGTTTGTTTGTTGGTTTATTGGTTTTTTGGTTTGTTGGTTTGTCCTTCAATCTCGCCGTAATGGAGCAACCGACCGACGTAATTTTTGGCATGTGTATAGTTGAGGAGTGGAGAGTGACATAGGCTATTTTCATCCCGGAAAATTAATAAGTTTAGTTAAAAGCGGAGATCAAAAGAACTTAAAAGACGCATACGATGTCGCAGGCATCAGCTAGTAATATTATATACCAAAAAGATTTATAGTTTTGTTGTTTCTTTGTCATGGAAAAACCAATCGAACTGTTCATCTCAATTAACAAGTGCGTGTTAATAGACTGAGCAATGCGAGGGTCAGAGTTTAGGTACCTACTAGGCTCATCCGTCTCTTAAAGCCATGTAACTTATCGAATCAATCAATCTTAAACAAATATAGGTTAATTTAACTTATAGAATACTAGATGATGCCCGCGACTTCGTCCGTGTGGCTTGAGGTTTTTGGTTTCTTAATTTTCCGGGATGAAAAGTAGCCTATGTCCTTACTTGGTATGAAGCCTACCGCTGTATCAAATTTTATCAATATCGGTTGAAAATATGGGCCGAGAAAGCTAGCCTGTTAGATGTATGGCAGTTATATTAAACCCATTCCCCTAATCGGTTTCTACACGGCATCGTAGCGGAACTCTTAATCGCTTGGCGGCACGTCTTTGCCGGTAGGGTGGTCACTAGCCACGACCGAAACCTCCCACCAGGCCAGACCAGAGAAAATTCAGAAATTATGAATTCAAATTGACCCTACCGGGGATCGAACCCAGGACCTCCCACGTGAAGACAACAGCGCTCAACACTGTGCCAGGGAGGTCGTCAAAAAAGACGACATAAATTAAATGATCTTACGCGAGATATTTTCGAGGAATGATCAGGTGTATTATAATATTTTTGTAGTCTTATAATTAATATTTTATGTATTATTTTCTAGTTCTGTTTAAATAATTTCGATTCACTAATCATTGTTATAATGTTATACACAGTTGTGTAGTGTGTGGTTTCAGAGCTAGGTATTCCTCATTATGCTGGATCGTAAATTTAAACCATACTCGCTAGTATGACCGCATCGTGAACAAGCATAAATTAAACATATTTTATTTACCTCATTTTAACTGTCAAACGATTTGGTTTTCTTTAATAAATAAATAAAAAATTAAACGATTTTGCATGCAGGTTTCCTCACGATATTTAATTTCTTACTAGCTCACATAATAATTATATCTTCAAAAGTAGTGGTCTCGGAAGTACATGCCCGGAAATCGAACTCACCGACCCGTGCAGAACGTCGGGTGTCTTAACCACTAGGCTATCACCGCTGAACTTAACTCTTCTCATTCTTAACTCTTCTAACTCATTTTATTAATAACTATACTATAACTAAACTAATATTATAAATGTGAAAGTTTGGATGCTTGTTACTCAATCACGCCTGAACGGTCGAACGGATCTGGATGAAGTTCGGCACAGAGATAGATTAGATAGTCTGGAATAACACATGGGCTACTTTTTATCCCAGATAAATTAAAGAGTTCCCGCGGAAACCAGAAAAAAATCATTTCACACGGACGAAGAGGCGAGCATCAGTACCCTAATACATCTTATTTTGTTGATATCTATAAAAGAGTTCATTCTTGTCTTTCTCAACAGACGCTAGCTGTATTGATCTAATTTGCACTCGTAAATTATATTTTCTCCTACCTACCTACTCCCCCTACACCAGCTGCCATACAATTGTTGATAAAGGCCGATCTGGATTAGACCCTGAATGAGGTAATAGACTTAAGTCGCAGTTAACACCCCAGTGCACCCCTGCAGACGACATGCCAATGAGATTTTCATCCAGATTAGTCTGCCGTCTTGTTCATTCTGAGAAACGTCTTGGTCGACTCTATAGAAGTGAATTACGAGTAACTGGACTTTGCGAACTATAAGTCGTTTTCAGATTAGCGTTTTTTACCAATTCAATTCAATTCAATTGTTTATTTGCAAGAAATATTGTACAATTAAGTTGAAAACTAATTAATGAACAAACATGTTTCGTCATTGCTGACGTGCAAATTTATAAAGTAGGTAATCAATACAATAATTTATGAAACCTAAATCATTAAATCATAAATATAACAAAATAAAATATATTCTTGCAAATTTCTAGAGGATACTTGAAGAAGAAAGACGTAAAAGCTCTCCTGACTCATTTATTAACATGAACAATAAAAATATTACAGCGAGAAAATAAAATCACACAAGAACGACACGCAACGACGGGTGACAATGTAGTCCGCAGCAGATGCGCACGCATCCTTTTATAACCTCGTCTCTGACACCATCGTTATTTTTCTTAATCGCAGGGAATGTATTCCATTCTTAAATTTCATTTCTTTATCCTGAAACAAGTATCTTATGTTAGTAAATATCTTCAATACGGCCAGACTGACCCGAGACCGTCCCCGGGCTCCTTCATTTCAGCTCCTCTAGTCCAGCAGTGGCATTGCTTAGACTCCGTTGGACACAGACAGAATCTTGAAGTTCTTAAATGGCAGGCGCAACAGAAGCACCTGCAAGCCTCGGCACCATAGAACGTTGTTGGTTGCTGGCAACCCGGAAGATCATCTCATGTCCTTGTCTGCACCTGCGACATAAAACAACAAACTTCACATATCTTTTTACGGCCATTACCGAATACAACGCTTCAAATTTCAGAAGACACGTTAGGCGCATAAATAAAATTCGAAACGTTACGGCCACTGGTTAAGTCATTAAGCGCGACGTTAGCATGACCTAGCACGACAAGACAGTGGCACAACGTTTTACCCTAACTGGTAAGCAGTGTTAGAACAACTTGGGCCTAAGTCATTAAGCACGACGTTAGCATGACTTAGCCCGGCAAGACAGTCGCACGACGTTAGCTTGTCTGCCCGACACGATGAAGAGTACACATCTAAGTCATAGGCACGACGTTCGCATTAACTTAGTACGGCAAGATAGAGGCCCGACGTTAGCTTTTCTGCCCAGAGTGTACAGACAGCACAGGCCTAAGTCATTAAGCCCGACGTTAGCATGACTTAGCCTGGTTAGACAGAGGCGCGACGTTAGCTTGTCTGCCCGATACGATGAAGAGTACACATCTAAGTCATAGGCACGACGTTCGCATTAACTTAGTTCGGCAAGATAGAGGCCCGACGTTAGCTTTTCTGCCCAGAGTGTACAGACAGCACAGGCCTAAGTCATTAAGCCCGACGTTAGCATGACTTAGCCTGGTTAGACAGAGGCGCGACGTTAGCTTGTCTCGTTGCGGCATCGTTGAGAAAAGTATAAAGAGCAACTTCATGGCATAAGACATAGGCGCGACGTTAGCATAACTTAGCCCAAAAAAATAGTGCGCTCGGCCAAACCTGAAACCAATCAGTCACCACATCCCTGCACGCAGTTAGTCGCGAAGCGTCACACCTCCCAGTGTGACTAGCGAACACGCAGTGTCACGCCTCGCAGCGCGGCAGGCGAGCGCGAAGTGTCGCGCACTAGGCAAGCGCGCAACCCTGCGCAACCAGCAGACGCGCAGCAGCAGGCAAGCGCGCAGCCCTGCGCGACATGTAGACGCGCGGCTCGGCTCAGCAGGCGAGCGCGCAGCCCTGCGCGACCAGCAGACGCGCAGCAGCAGGCTAGCGCGCAGCCCTGCGCGACCAGCAGACGCGCAGCAGCAGGCAAGCGCACAGCCCTGCGCGACCAGCAGACGCGCAGCAGCAGGCAAGCTCGCAACCCTGCGCGACCAGCAGACGCGCAGCAGCAGGCAAGCGCGCAGCCCTGCGCGACCAGCAGACGCGCAGCAGCAGGCAAGCGCGCAGCCCTGCGCGACCAGCAGACGCGCAGCAGCAGGCAAGCGCGCAGCCCTGCGCGACCAGCAGACGCGCAGTAGCAGGCAAGCGCGCAGCCCTGCGCGACCAGCAGACGCGCAGCAGCAGGCAAGCGCGCAGCCCTGCGCGACATGTAGACGCGCAGCTTGGCTCAGCAGGCAAGCGCGCAGCCCTGCGCGACCAGCAAACGCGCAGCAGCAGGCAAGCGCGCAGCCCTGCGCGACATGTAGACGCGCAGCTTGGCTCAGCAGGCAAGCGCGCAGCCCTGCGCGACCAGCAGACGCGCAGCAGCAGGCGAGCGCGCAGCCCTGCGCGACCAGCAGACGCGCAGCAGCAGGCGAGCGCGCAGCCCTGCGCGACCAGCAGACGCGCAGCAGCAGGCGAGCGCGCAGCCCTGCGCGACCAGCAGACGCGCAGCAGCAGGCGAGCGCGCAGCCCTGCGCGACCAGCAGACGCGCAGCAGCAGGCGAGCGCGCAGCCCTGCGCGACCAGCAGACGCGCAGCAGCAGGCGAGCGCGCAGCCCTGCGCGACGTATAGACGCGCAGTCTGGCTCAGCAGGCAAGCGCGCAGCCCTGCGCGACCAGCAGACGCGCAGCAGCAGGCAAGCGCGCAGCCCTGCGCGACCAGCAGACGCGCAGCAGCAGGCAAGCTCGCAACCCTGCGCGACCAGCAGACGCGCAGCAGCAGGCAAGCGCGCAGCCCTGCGCGACCAGCAGACGCGCAGCAGCAGGCAAGCGCGCAGCCCTGCGCGACCAGCAGACGCGCAGCAGCAGGCAAGCGCGCAGCCCTGTGCGACCAGCAGACGCGCAGTAGCAGGCAAGCGCGCAGCCCTGCGCGACCAGCAGACGCGCAGCAGCAGGCAAGCGCGCAGCCCTGCGCGACATGTAGACGCGCAGCTTGGCTCAGCAGGCAAGCGCGCAGCCCTGCGCGACCAGCAAACGCGCAGCAGCAGGCAAGCGCGCAGCCCTGCGCGACATGTAGACGCGCAGCTTGGCTCAGCAGGCAAGCGCGCAGCCCTGCGCGACCAGCAGACGCGCAGCAGCAGGCAAGCGCGCAGCCCTGCGCGACCAGCAGACGCGCAGCAGCAAGCAAGCGCGCAGCCCTGCGCGACCAGCAGACGCGCAGCAGCAGGCAAGCGCGCAGCCCTGCGCGACCAGCAGACGCGCAGCAGCAGGCAAGCGCGCAGCCCTGCGCGACCAGCAGACGCGCAGCAGCAGGCGAGCGCGCAGCCCTGCGCGACATGCAGACGCGCAGCTCGGCTCAGCAGGCGAGCGCGCAGCCCTGCGCGACATGCAGACGCGCAGCTCGGCTCAGCAGGCGAGCGCGCTGCCTGGCGCGTCCAGAACGCCTCACACCGTGTTGAGCGCCGAATATGAAAGAGACATACAACAGATAATGACCACACCACACACGTTTGCCACAGGTTCTGAATACCTTTACAAGCCATATCACATGAACCACATTTCGAGTAATAACCTCGTAACATATCCATCGAACGAAACTAACTTGAACAACATTCTCTAAATGTGAACAAGTAGAAATGTTCCTTTTTGGTGCTCTCTATAAATGTGAGCATACCAGCGGTCCTTTATCTGTGAAAGAAATACGAACAAACAAACCAGACTTTATTCTACGTACACAACTTTAACAAGATCACAAAACGACCAAAAATTAACAGGTCAAACTTTAAATAATTTTACACGAAAGTAAATAAACACAAGTAGACAAATAATTGACATGACATGACAATATGTCATGGCTGATATGCGCAGAACTGAATAAGAACCTGAACACCCAATGTTTACATCTTCTGTTTACACGGCAACCAGGCAACGATGACAATTAGACTGCAATCCAGTTTTTCAAAACATCAATTACCCAACACTGAGCCCTCTCACTATTCGCAAACGAAGAAGTGAACGACAAGCATAGTCAACATATGTGCTGTAACTATCTGAACTCTTACTCGTTACTTCAAACAAAATGATTGCATATCCGCATTCGCGTCACTTACAACACATTCCAATTCAACACCCAACATTTGACCCCTGTGTGGTGCACCCAGCGGCTGCAACATGACCGCCGGCTCATAGAACATGACGGAGGTTTTTCCAACAACGCACGCCTATCAGGCGATGGTGATATTAGGCGTAGCAGGACTTTTCAAAGCACCTGACGCGAACTAGTATCGCGTCCACCTCATGCTTCAAACAACCATTATGACCAGTTCTACGACATTCACGCGATCACAATCAGGCATTCATGCCTTCCTTCCTCAAGTATAGAATTATAGAATCAGAATAGCCGGTAGGATTAGGCATCACGTTGATACCGAATCCCACTTCTGATCTTGCAAATTTCTAGAGGATACTTGAAGAAGAAAGACGTAAAAGCTCTCCTGATTCATTTATTAACATGAACAATAAAAATATTACAGCGAGAAAATAAAATCACACAAGAACGACACGCAACGACGGGTGACAATGTAGTCCGCAGCAGATGCGCACGCATCCTTTTATAACCTCGTCTCTGACACCATCGTTATTTTTCTTAATCGCAGGGAATGTATTCCATTCTTAAATTTCATTTCTTTATCCTGAAACAAGTATCTTATGTTAGTAAATATCTTCAATAATATATTTATTGCCGATACACAACAGTTACAGTCATTTTTAACTTTGGTCTCCGCACTAGGGAACCTGTATCGCGGAGACTATATTATGATTACCTAAGGCTAAACTTAACCGAGGACTAACTAGGACACAATAGTTGAATATTTAAAGGACATTGACCAAATTTGCCTAAGAATCAACATGTGTTTGAAATATACAGTAATTCTTAGCTTATTTTTTAACCTTTAATTCAAATATTAGAATTCAACGGACACTTCAAATTAATTACAAAATGAATAAATGGGTATTAAATTGATTATTGTACGTTTCCGTCTCTCGATTATTAACGACAGATCAATAGCTTACAGGTTAAAATAATATGCAATACCATCGCTTGAGCGCTTGATCCGTATCGTAAGAAACAAGATAAAAGCAGCTTAAAGTGCTGTGCGCTAGTATTTTGAATCTCCCAACGCCATCTATTGAAAGTACAATAATTAAATATATCTAGCGCCATCTGTAATGTTTTTGATGAACTACGGCGAATCTTTTCTTATCTACATACAGTTTACAGCTCTATTACAATTGGATAAAGATGGTATTTATTTGTTTAAGCAGATTGATTATGAAAGTTGAAATAACCTCAAAATTGAAAATATATTTGGTAATAAGTCATTTCTCAGCAAGTGTCCGTTGTTTAACCTGCTGTCAAGTGTAAAAAGGTATTTATTTGAACCCAGTAATCAATGTTCTATGACTGTTGGTTCTTAGGCGAACTTTGTATGGGGACGGAACAATGTCCTTTTAAGTAAAAAATAATTTTAAGTAGTTTTGCATGCCTGATTATAAGGTGAAACATTTGTACTGGAAAACTAATAATTAACATGTCATTCATTGCAAAGAATGTTTCTGCAAGTAAAGAATTTAGAATTTTTATTTTATTTTTTTTCCTTTTGAATTTGAGTTCAGTTTGCATTATGAGTATACATATATCATAATCATTTCGGCGCGTATAACGCTCGTTTTGGAAGTGCGTGTAGCGTGTAATGCGCCTTTGCCAAAACACAACTCTTATGAGCGTTCACGCGCTTGAATAAGCTCGTATACTACTGATTACTACCAGCTGTACTAGACTTATTCTATGCTACTACTATTGACTGACCCACGGGTTCGAACGAGCACGCCGGAACAAGCGCGAGTACGCGCTTTCGGTTTTTGGAAGCGCAAAATATGGCGGGCGTGTAAGCGCATTAAAGGCGATACGACCTCCGTGGCGCAGTGTGTAGCGCTGTTGTCTTAACGTGCGGAGGTCCCGGGTTCAATCTCCGGCAGGGTCAATTTGGGAATTTATAATTTCAGAATTTTCCCTGGTCTGGCCTGGTGGGACGCTTCGGCCGTGGCTAGTTACCACCGTACCGGCAAAGACGTGCCGCCATGCGATAGCTTTTACTAAAAAAATTACAGTCAATACTCAAAATGATACCAAACTATGTGTTAATAGTTTAATGGTATTAAAATTAAAAAATAACTGAACATAGATAAAAAGGACATGACATCTTAGCAAAAACCATCAAATATTTAAAGCCACAACATGTTACAGCTTTTCCGAACAAGGAAATTCCCCGGTAAATGCCAGGTACCTACTGCTTATAAATTCGCCGCAAATTCGAGTTTATAGCTATTAACAGGTGTTAGCGGTAAGCGGGAGTTACGGCGTACTAGGCACGAAGATAGACTAACCAATTTCGAGCGATCGATCTCCAAACAATATGAGGTAGGTAGGTGCGTTGTTCATTTTATATTACGTTACCAAAAATACATAACATTCGGATGTCTTATGAAAATCTCGCTTGTGACATCAGGAAAATTCGACGCCCGATTCGATTTTTTACCAGCTACGAAGATCCTCTATTTAAAAGTCACTAAAAAGAAACTAATTTTGACATGGGCAATATCACAATAAATATCACACTATTCGAATAACGTTTATAATACAGTAATTGGTATAATACAGTAATTGGTAGTTTTTCCTGGAAAGTTTCTAGGGAGTTTTGAAAATTGGTGTATTTCATAGATTTCGACGTGCTCTTTCCAAATTTTCACTTTGGCCATATTGGAAAAATGGCGCCTAAAAACAGTTTTTTGACCATAACTCCTTTCTTACTAATTAAACGATGAAAATAGCTATGTATTAAATTAAACTAGAAAAAATTTCGTAAATTTTTTTTACCAACGTTTTTTTTTGTAAAGTCAATAGTTTCATCGTGCGAGAGCCTCAAACCAAAACCTAAATTCACCTTCCCCAGTTTAAACAAATTTGTATTGTGGGTGTTTTACAAGTTCTTTAAACTAAATTAGACTAGATTTAGCCAAGTCAATCTAATTTAGTTTAAAGAACTTGTAAAACACCCACAATATATGACTATTTTCATTGTGAACTTAGTCCGGAAGGAGTTATTGTCAAAAAACTGCTTATGGGCGCCATTTTTCCAATATGGCGGCACGAGCGGCAAACATACATGGTGGCAAAGTGGAAATTCGGAAAGAGCACGTCGAAATCTATAAAATACACCAATTTCCAAAACTCCCTAGAAACTTTTCAGGTAACCCCCTTTTTGAGCACCAAATTACTAAGTTATTAGTTAAACTAGGAATAAAATTGTAATTTTAACAGAATTCGTATTAAACATCTGTAAAAACATTAAATTTATTCCCGCGTTAAACGTTACTCGTAGTTGGTTAATGACAGGAGTTTCTGCAATCGGCGCTACTGATGATATGTCATGTCCTGCCGCCTCCTGCCAATACTACATTGATGTAGAATTTTAGTACCTGTATTCTACTTCAATGCAATACTATTCCAGAAACTTGAGCATATTAATCTAGGTAACGTAAACCGGAACTTACAGAGGATTAGAGTAATTATAAACGGAATCCATAAAAACCTAAAGCCACCTCATTTTTTACATTATGTTGACTTATCATATATACATATATATATATATATATATATATATATATGTATATATATATTATGATCGCTCTCACTCTATCAAGACCGTATACCTACTCGTGTTAGCATTATTACTGTTTGTCATTAGATCTCATGAAACAGAAAGTATAATAACAGTCAATTTGATTTGTTTCATGTCATTCGATTTAATCTGCAGATACCGACGCCATATTGAAAATAGTTAGCTTAAATACGTGTGTTATGACGATGGTAACTCAGTCTCCTGCCGGCAGACTCGGCGATTATTGAATAATTTTGTGTTTATATCGCAATTTGGTTTACAGCATAACGATAGCAATCGTGGCCGGATAAAAATGAATATTGTTTTAATGTATAGGAAACTTTTATCTAATTAAATTAAATCTCTCGTGAAACCTCTACACGTTTAACCATTTCTTCTGCATGTTTCAAATGAGAGGATCAAAAATATTTTTTTTTTTATTAATACCTACTTTTTGATTGTCCCTTACACTCGTATAGTAATAAAAAGCCTAAGTTAATAAAATAACGCCAGGACGTCAAGTATTAAAACTGGCGGAATTTATAGGCAACGTGCTTCGCTTGCCAATCTTCCCTAATAACTCCGCCTTTTATTCAGACGATCTACAATACGAATGAAAGCAAAAATATTATTTGCCTAAAACCCAAAAGAATGATAAGCGTATCAAACTCAAACTCAAAGTATATTTATTCAAAGCTAGATGATGCCCGCGACTTCGTTCGCATGGATTAAGGTTTTTTGATTCCCGCGGGAACTTTTTAATTTTCCGGAATAAAAATTAGCCCAAGTCCTTCCCCTGGATACAAACTATCCCTACATCAAATTTCATCAAAATCTGTTGTAGGGACAATTTTTTTTTATTCCCGCGGAAACTCTTGAATTTTCCGGGATAAAAAGAAGCCTATGTCCTCCCCCTGGATACAAACTATCCCTATACCAAATTTCATCAAAATTGGTTGAAGTGACAAACCAAATTTCACTTAAATCGATTCAATAGTTTAGGCGTGATTGTGTAACACACAGACAGACAGAGTTCGTTTCGCATTTATAATATTAGTATGGATTGGTACCTACAAAGAACACCTTCTGAACGTCACGTTTAAAAGAATATTAGACGAGGAGCCTGCCTAGCATGCGCACTACGAGATAATTATGTCTACCCATTTTCTCGCGTTATATCTGTTTGTCTACCGTAGCTAACATGGTTACACTTATGTCCCGTCTCGTGTCGTCAAAAGTAGAGATAACAGTAATATTTTTTATCTGTGGTATTTTTCTCTACGAACCGTAACATGGCAGACTATTTTTCTCGGATATTATTCTATTTTGACATTTCGACATGGCTATTTACCGACCGTCAATATTGAGGGCGAGATACAACGGGATAGAATATCAACCATTTCACAACAATAAACTTGAAATTTTTCGGGTGGTTCCTCCACGATTATGATGGCGAATCCATACTACAGAAGCGCGAAAATTACAATGCAGACGAAATAGGGATGTCTGTGATCCATTTTATTTGAGCTACGGAGAGTTCCAATTGCTTTGCCGAGGACTTGGAGCCTGTAAACATTGATGGCCTGCCCGTTCATTTAAAGGTATGCCTAAGGCGAATCCCACACTGCGATGCGTCCCGTGGCAGATGGCAGAGCTGCGTACTGCGTAGTTGTTAATGTGATATAATTACGGTTAACGCGTCGCAGTGTGGGATTAGCCTATGTCTAGGTACTTTTCGGAGTTGTGTAGCTTCCTATTGGAATACTGTAATTCTATGATATAAACATTTTAACAATAAAACAGATACTTAGGTAAAATGTTATTGTAGGTATACTGGCGATTCCATTCCATTCAATTTCTGGCCAGTCTCGTCGCGGTAACCGTGCGAAGTAGTTGCGTCCGAGTGTTATCGCGTATAATATTTATTTTACCTGCGCTCGTCGGCCGCGGAGTACCTACCACTTGGTAGTTACTATACCTACGGCCGGCCGGACGCGGCCACATAGCGAATTTAACCGCAATGAATCAAGACAGCGCGCAGTATGCAAATAATAATGCAATGATGTTGTGCGGGGCACAAGAAATCCAACAGGCAGTGATGTTGATAGAAGAGCACCAATACAATCAAGAAGTCGCTATGGCGATGGAAGGCGACAGGGAAGAAGAATCATTAAAATCGCAGAAGAGGGCAAGAAGTGATGAGGAGAGCGAAAGCGAATGGACTACTGTGGGCAAAGGAAAAAAGACAAAAGCGACAAACGCGAAAAACTATCCAATTGAACTATATATCTTGAGCTCAGAAATTTTACCTAAACAGTTTGCTATAGCCAAACTTTTTAAAAATAATAACCTATGTGACATTGAGAGGGTGAAGTACATTAACCCGTATAAAATTAGACTAGATATACCTAACGAGATTAGCGCGAAAAAAATAGAAAACTGCAGGGAATTTATTGATAGAGGATGGAGAATCTTTAGAGCGTTGGAGAAGGACATATCCTATGGTATTATAAGAGGGGTGGATTTGGACCTGTCAAGTGAAGAAATTTCCAAAAGTATTGAATGCCCTAACCAAATTGAATTAGCGTCTGTTGTGCGCCTCGACCGACGCAGCAACACAACTGAAAATGGATGGACTCCAAGTGAATGCGTTCAATTATGTTTTAGGGGCGATTAACTACCACCTTATATACTAGTAGAAGGTCTCAAAATTAAAGTAGAACCATATGTATTCCGGGTGTCTCAGTGCTCAAAATGTTGGCGTCTAGGCCATATATTTAGAAGGTGCCCTTCCTCGAAGGTCTTTTGTCCAAAATGCGGTGCGAACCACGAAAATTGCGGAGCCACAACTTTTAAGTGCGTCAACTGTAACGGGAACCATATGGCGATGTCAAAGACGTGTCCCAGTTTTATCAAAGAGAGAAAAATCAGAGAAATAATGGCGGAACGGAACTGTACCTATAAAACTGCTTTATCAGTTTATGAGCCAGTTAGAACAGAAAATTCATCAGATATGCCGGAAAACCCCCCTTCACCTGTTTTTCCGTCGCCATCAAGTAGTAATGAACCTCCCCCATTCACAGATACCAGGTCATATTCACGTGTAGTAAAGACCAGCGCTACTATTCACACGCCACTCTCACGGCACAACTAGAACAACAAAGCCACAGCGAAGGCGAGCTCAAGAGACAGAAGAAAATATCAGAGATAGTGAAGACTTGCCCAATTTTAGAGAAAGAGAGGATCCATCGCAACCCAAAAAAAGAATACCATTTTTAGAGCTTTTATATAGACTTAAAAATATATTGTTTTTGCAAGGAATTTCCATGCAGGCAAAGTTCAAAAATATTGTGAAGTGTGTTTTCGAGTGGTTACTTTCGGCTTTGATGGATTACGTATCTGACTGGTCCCTATTAAAAACAATTATCGACTCATTTACTAAGAATGGCTAGTAGCCTTAATACTCGTATACAACTGAACATTATTCTCACGTGTAGTAAAGACCAGCGCTACTATTCACACGCCACTCTCACGGCACAACTAGAACAACAAAGCCACAGCGAAGGCGAGCTCAAGAGACAGAAGAAAATATCAGAGATAGTGAAGACTTGCCCAATTTTAGAGAAAGAGAGGATCCATCGCAACCCAAAAAAAGAATACCATTTTTAGAGCTTTTATATAGACTTAAAAATATATTGTTTTTGCAAGGAATTTCCATGCAGGCAAAGTTCAAAAATATTGTGAAGTGTGTTTTCGAGTGGTTACTTTCGGCTTTGATGGATTACGTATCTGACTGGTCCCTATTAAAAACAATTATCGACTCATTTACTAAGAATGGCTAGTAGCCTTAATACTCGTATACAACTGAACATTATTCAATGGAATGCGCAAAGTATTAAGCCTAAGTTGTTGTCGTTTCAAAATATTCTCCTACAGGAAAAAATTCACATTGCTGCTCTAAGCGAAACTTGGCTAGACTTGAATACAGCATTAAAGGTAAAGGATTACAATGTATTTCGTAAGGATAGGGTGGATTCGTATGGAGGCGTAGCACTTTTTGTCCATAAATCTATTAAAGCAGAACTGCTACAAATACCAGACATAAATACAGACATAGAAATAATAGGAATTAAAGTACATAACTGTGACACCATTCAAAACATTCTTTCCCTGTACTGTCCTCCTTCCGCGCGTACGCATCAGAGAGAGTGGGATATTTTATTTTCAAGTTTTAAAAACAAAACCTTAATTTTAGGCGACTTTAATGGTCACCATACAAATTGGTCTAATAAAATTAACCCAAGAGGTATTCAAATCTATGATGCACTTGAAGACCACTTATTTTGCTCTTTAAATGACGGTACTCTCACTCGAATGTCTCTGGTGAATGGTCAATGTAGGCAGTCAGCTCCTGATATTTCTTTAGTTTCTTCAGATATTGCATTGAAATTTTGCTGGAACGTTTTAAACGAATCACTAGGCAGTGACCATCTAATGATTAAGTTCCAACCGAAATTTATGCTCGTCCTAATAGTTTTCCTCGGCGTAATTACAAAAAGGCTAATTGGCCAGATTATAAAAATTGTTTACAGGCAATGTTTGAACATTTTAAATTTAAAGCGGATTTACAGACTTCGTATGACAATTTTATGCGTTGCTTAAATATAGCTGCTGACCTACATATTCCGTACATAAAAATAAACCCGAACCCTACAAACAAATTTTGCCCCAAGCCGTACTGGAATCCTAACCTCTCCAAATGTGTTGCAGAATGCCGTTTGGCCCTATCAACATTTAGACGTAACTCTACACCCCATAATTTTGATATTTTACATGAGAAAATTCAAAATTCACAAAGGAAAATGCGCATTGACAATGATAAATCCTGGCAAACTTTTTGTAACTCTTTAAATGAATCTTCCAACCAAAATGAAATTTGGCACAAAATGAGGTGGTTCAAAGGTCGTTCTAATTCTGGCAATAAGGTTGGTAAGGAAGAGTGTGTTAAACTTCTCGAAAAACTCTCACCCGATTATGTACTCCCAAATAAACCCGCTTTTTCATCAAATAACGTATCTTTAGATGCAGAAATATCTTTACATGAATTCAATAGCTGTATTAAAGATAAGGATACTACGCCGGGTAACGACGACATATTCCGTATTCTATGATTAAGAACTTACCAACTAATGGAAAAAATATTTTATTACAATTATATAATTCCTTTTTCGCTCACGGATTTGTTCCGATACAATGGAGGGACATTGTTATTATTCCTATCCCAAAACCCAGCAGAGGTCCGGATTCCCCTACATCACTCAGGCCGATTTCAATGATATCGTGCGTCTGTAAAATTTTTCATGGCATACTAATCAAAAGATTAGAGTGGCACATAGAAAAAAATAAAATTTTGTTGCCAGTTACCACCGGTTTTCCCAAATCTCGATCTTCCTTAGATAACTTATCCACGTTAGTTTCAAGAACTCAGGTAGCCTTATCCAAACAGCTAGTTACCATCGGATGTTTTATAGATTTAGAAGATGCCTATAACAATATAGATATCACAGTACTACTACAGTCAATGGACTCATTGGGTATTGGTACCAAATCATGTAGCTACTTGTGGAATTTTTTAAGTGAGAGGAATCTAAAAATTAACATTGACAATTCCTATATGTGCAGGAAAACTGGGAAAGGTCTGGCTCAAGGGGATCCGTTCTCTCCACTGCTTTTTAATATTGCGACATCCAGTTTAAGTAAAAGTGTAAATACTGATAAGGTCTCAATTTCTCAATACGCTGACGATTTTGTTCTGTATATAAGCTGTAAAAATACCTATACAGGATCACAGACTTTACAATTAGAAATAGATAAATTTGTTCACACAGCTATGCAACTGGGCTTACAGGTCTCACCAACCAAGAGTAAGGTGTGTATTTTTAGAAGGGGATTCAAAGACGTAACTGTAAATTTGACTGTCAATAATTCGACACTTCAGGTGGTTAATTGTTTAAAGCATTTAGGCTTATGGTTAGATTATTCTCTACGGTGGAAAAAGCACATTAATGAATTAAAAGAAAAATGCTCTAAAATTTTTAACGTTTTTAAAGTGTTGGTAGGGCCTGGGTGGGGCATTCACCCGATCCATTTAAGAAGACTATACATAGCTAAGCGCCCTTTGTCAGAATACATACTGGAGACGTAAAAATCATCCTTTACTAGCTTTAGTTCATGACGAATTCAAATCCACTGCATTCCATAAAAGCAAAAATTTAGAAGGTTTCTCCTTGGATACCTGGATCAGCAATGTGGATTTAACAAATGTAGTTAGCACGCAGATTGAAACGATAAGCAGCGCTAAGAGGCGATACAATCCATTTGTTTTAAAAAATATTTGTACACTTTTCATAGACAATAAATATAACAATTATTATAGTATTTACACGGATGGTTGTAAAGGAAGGGATGGTTCAGGCTTGGCTTTTTTGGACACTCAATCTAAGACATCAATAAAATTACAAGTTAATACAAATATGTCTATCATGCACATAGAATTAATAACAATAGCAGAAGCTGTGGCATACATCGACTCTCTTGCGCCTGGCAACTATGTGATTTTTACGGACTCGAAGAGCGCCCTCCAACATATTTTGAAGTGTACTAAAACTGTCTTTCGTGGGGTACCAATAGCATATAGCATAGTAAAATCAATTCTTAAGATCTTATCTGATAAAAAGAATGTATGTCTACAATGGATCCCTTCTCACATAGGTTTGCCGGGCAACGAGGAGGTCGATAATGTTGCCAAGGAAGCACTGAATTCTGAATTATCTTTTGATGGACTACCTTATTTTAGTGATTTAATATTTTTAATGAAAGAAAGATATTTCAGTATGTGGAAGGAACATTTTGACCAGAGATCACTTATCAAAGGCATTTGGTATAAAACTATCATGTCATCCCTTCCTCGGTCGCCGTGGTTTGCTAGTGTAAAATTAAATAGATGCAACTTTGTAGTTGCTTTAAGACTACGTTCCGGACACATTCCCCTGAACGGATTTGCATACCTCGTAGGTAAATCTGACTCGCCCAAATGTACTGAATGCGACGTAATTGAGGATGTATACCATGTCTTGGTCGAATGTGTCCGAAACGAGTTGGAAAGATTTCATTTTAAGACTAGGTTTAATATTGATTTGCGGGATTTGTCTGTATGTAACAGTGTCCTGGCTTACCCCTTATCAGAGGAGGCCAGGGCGCTGTACGAGATTTATAAAACATATGTTAAGCGTAGGCAGTGAAGTAATGATTTTGTTCCTATGAGGGTGTCATGTTCAATATTAAACAAACCCTCTTTAATAAATAGAGATTAAAAAGAAAAAAAAAAAAATCTGGCCAATGGGGGATACCAACAACAACTAGGGCAAGACCACAGCATGTGCGAGGCACATACCACTGTCAGTAGCTTTCTCGGACAATTTCTGACCTCTATTTATAGAAGATATCATCATCTACTTTTATAGTCTCCTTCAGTGTTCATATTATTAAAATGCCTATACCTATGTACAAATTTCAGACTCTGGTGAATGGGTGCATTTTCCTGCTACGGATACAGCCCGGAGAAGTATAACTGCGGGCTTTGAAAATAAATTTAACGCGCCAGGTATATTGGGGCTCATTGACTGCACACACATAAAATATTTCCTCCATCTGGACCACAAGGAGCCCAGTATAAAAATAGGAGAAAAGATGCACACAGAATAAATGTGCAACTGGTATGAGTCATGAGTATGGTATCTTTTCATGCTTTTGGCAGAGACCTAATAACTTTAACACCTCCACTCACTTAATGCAGTATCTTTTCCAAATGTCAGTTTTATGTCACGTACCTTGGCGTCCATAAAATAAGGATTACAATTCTACAACACGAACGTCAACAATATTAAAATAATACGGCTTTAAGCGATGGTATTATGCCTCCTGTTTACCGTAACAATAATAGGTTAAACGAAAAGAGCGCTCAGGATAATATTATTTTTAATATAATAATTTTAAAAAAAACTCTCGTGCCCTTTACCTCGTCGTACCCTTGGGCTATGGAAGTTTATTAATGTAATCCAATCTCTTACAGACAAGGGGGCGGAGGAGGGGGTAGGATCCCGCAAAAGGATCCCGCTTTAATGTATCGTGGCAGAATATGTACTATTTGGTAGGTATAGTACTTAAAGTATATTATTAAAACTACTTTATTTAGCGTTGGACCCTACGCTGAAATTGGGATGTTGCATTAATCAATTTTGTTTTGATCATTTAATAGAGAAACTGCCAAAAGACGTTCCTTGTTAATTTTATGTTTATGTTATCCATTTAAAAAATAGATTCTTCTCTTCTCAGTCATGCACTCTTGACAGAGCGGTCGTGGCTGCTGGGATGGTTCAGGTACACTCATCATCGGTCTTATTCTTTAAATTGGGCCGCACCGCCTCCCTCCTCATCCTCCCGATGCTCCTCCACTTGTCCCGCGGGAGCACTCCACCACAGTTGTCTGGGTCACAGTTTTTATCAGGTCTGTCCATCGAGTTGGAGAACGTCCTCTGGCTCGTTTCCATTCCACATGACCCTGTACCACCAGATGCTCAAATGACCCTTCATTTCTAAAGGTGTGGCAAAAGAACTTCAGAATTCGCAATTGCACAGGCGACGAGAGCCTTTCTTTTATCTTAAGTTCTTCTATGATAGAATTGTTTGTTCGAAAGGCTGTCCAGGGTATCTTTAAAAGGCACCTCCAGGACTACATCTCCAAGGCATCAATTTTACGTCGGTCTTATAGTCTAAGCGACCATGTTTCAGCTCCGAAGAAAAAACCAGACATCTCATATGCATAGTACAAAATAGATGACAGTAAACAAATGCGTCAAATTAATTGATTGACGTATCATACAACATCCCACACTAAGCGCGGGTTTTGTCATTTGAAAAAAGTTGCTGATCATGTACAGAAAATAAAACGCTGAGGCCACGTACAGTCACCGAAATAGGTAGCTATCTGCATCAGAATTAGGTAAAACTTTCAAGGTAATTATCACTGTGAATCTATCTCTTCCATTATGTTTTATATTCTAAAATCAAAATAAATAAATCTTGTCCATACTTGTTACCGATAAAGCAGCTATTTCGCTAGCGAAATTTATATCAAGTTAGCATTTTACGTGCACTACATCCTCGCATGCAATTGAGTAATGAGACGCTCACCTTGATTTAAACATTGCATGCAGGGATCCAATTTTGCGATCAACAGCTTTCGTTCCACGTACAAGTACAAATAAGTGGATTGCATTAATGAGAATTAATTGAAACTAAAGGTCGCAGCACGTTTATAACGCAAATATCTCGCACAGCAGATAAATAAGCATTCAAATAATGTGGGCGCTCGTACTCTGTAGTTATACTTTACAGTGACAGTGCAAAATAGCAGACAGCACTGTAAGCGAGCTTGCTGAAATCTATCCACTCGATGGTTGACGTCTTGCTTCCCGCAAGATTCAAGCGAGCAGTCCGCGCGCTGTAGCCGCGTCACATGTGTAGGACCAATTTGCTCAAACGTGTGTGGACAGAGAGCTGAGGCCATACTGCCAACGCTTAAAGCCATATTGTTTCATTAGTGTTGGTTATCGTGTTTAAGAATTATAATCCTTATTTAAGGAACGTCAAGGTACATGACATCAAACTGTCATTTTGAGTAATATTGCAGAAGATTTGCTTTAAGCGTTGGCAGTATGGTTGTCTGGTAGCTGTCAGTGGGTGGACAGCGTGCGGTCAATGCGATTAGAGGCGAGGCCGAGAGGTTACTGTGTTGGAGCAGTGTTGTTTAAGTGAGCTATGACCTTAAATAAAGGTGTTGTGGTTGGTAACGACACTGCATTATAGTAAATAGGTCTCCTAAGTCCTAATATTCAGAGAGTCCGGGTTTTTAGTCCTAGCAAAACTTCAACCATCGAATATCATACTTTCGATGCTATGTGCGCTATTTAAATATTTGGTGGTTAGAGTTACCCCCCATTCTTGAAAGTTCTACTACAGTTCCTAAGCGTGTGAAACTTACCATATCCACACTTGGTCAGTGTAGTGGACTATGGTATACACCGATCTTAGTCGGAGAAGAGGCCTATAGGTACTCAGTAGTGGGCTAACGTTGAAGATAATATGAATAGGCGGTGCTATTTCTCAGTGGGTAGTCTATTCAGCATTAGGCCTTCATGATCCCAAGAGCGCGTTATAATTCATAGAAGAAAGCTACAATCACTATGGCTTAGTAGAACAGGTCACAATTCATAATACGACGCAGGGAGAAATTAAATAACCTATTTTCAGATCTAGTAACTCTCCGAAAATAGGATGTTGGGAATGCAAATGCAAAATAAACAATTCTATGCAATCACGTTTGTAATTCGAGGTATTAGTCCAACAGTCATTAAAAAGTTAAAGAGAAAATAATGAGTTTGTTTTTCTATCAATACAAAAATAAAGATCATAGATAGATAGGTCGTAGCTTAAGTTTTGAGATACCGTAGCTAATATTATCACCACCCTCATTTCCATATTGCTAAAGCGGTAATAGCCGAGTGGTTAAAACCAACCTCATATTCGGTGGGTTCGGCGTTCAAATCCTTAAGAAAAACGAATAAAAACTTAAATTGAGAATAATTTAACCAATGAAGGGAAAGAACGTGTCCACCACGCTGACCAAGTGTGGGTAGGCAGATTTCACACATTTTTGAGAACATGATTCCTCTGGATGTTTTCTTTCATCGTAGGTATATTATGCAATTAGCAAGTGATATTTAATCGAACCTCGGGTAAGGGCCATACCTCGACATCCCTACCACCGATTGGCCATTACAAGCCAACCAGAGAAAGACGTTGTTCTTTGAAACACAGAACATAAAAAAATACTTACCTATTTATTAGGTAAGTACTTTTTAAGACTTTTTTCGGATAAGGTTAGCTAGTTAATATACTTACAATTGCCACAACGTGATTAACCTACTCCGTATCTTCAACTGATTGTGTTTGTGTTTATAAGAGTTTATATTATAGCCCAGCTTTGCCGTAATGGCGTTACCTTTACACCCTCAATTGCTTTTAATTGCTGAACTTAGAAATGTTGATTACGGCTATACCTATTCCTAATGGCCCACGGCGCCGTTTCCGAACCGGTGTGGATTTTAATTGTGAACAACGGACCCGCCCTAGTTTCGCACGGGTGGGATTTCTGAAAACCTTTCTCAGTGACGGTCTACGACTACTTACGTTGTGAAAAGAGCTACGCATAAGTCTAGTTTTAATTAGATTATAAAAGGAAAATCTAGATTCTAAAGTTTAACTACACAAATCACAGAAACCTTGGCGAAACGCGTTAGCGAAGCGCTTTACCCAGTGCTTTAGACGTTCTTAAGTTAGGTTTTTAGGGTTCCGTAGTCAACTAAGTACCCTTATAGTTTCGCCATATCCGTCCGTCTGTGTGTCTGTTTGTCTGTCTGTCCGCGGTTTAGCTCTCTCTGAGCTAGTCTCTAGTACAAGTAAGCTGTAATTTGGCATGAGTATACCTTTATTATAATTACGTTGATAAAGTGGTCAAATTTCTTTTCTTAGCCTTCCCTACTCTTAAAGTGGGGATGATTATTTTTCTCGTCTATTCCATGGTGTCGTTGGATAGGTAGTACAAAATTTTGCAGGTATTAATTGATTCAGGGATCTGTTTGCAATATATTCAGCTTTAAGGTGCTAATTTTTGTTAGAATCCATTGCCCTCTCTCCTCTGGCAGCTAAACGGTTGTTTTCGGATATGTGGGAAATTCATGGAAGTATTTTATATGACGAAGTTAAAAGGAACCTATCACAGCTAAGTAGAAGTTTACTTGTAATAGTCGACCAACGCATAAAATGTCCGCATACTGTGACGGGCAACTACGGATCCCGCTGCGCGTGGCCCAACACGCACCTGGCCGGTTTTTTCTTACGATTTTACCGTCCCTCGCGACAACATAAGTTCAAAGGAAAACTATCGCAGCTAAGTCGACCTAATAAGTTTACGAGTATAAAACATCCGCATATTGTGACGGGCAACTACGGAACCAGCTGCGCGTGGCCCGACTCGCACCTGGCCGGTTTTTCACTCACAATTTCCCCTTTCCCTCGCAACAGCGACATCCATCCCAGAGACGTTTCTTACACGTTTTAGTCAAAGTCAAAGTCAAATATATTTATTCAATTTACTTATTGAAGTCCAGTTACTTAAAAAATATGATGGTTGATAATAAACAGTGACGGTATATTAAAACTAAAGCTACGAGGGTTCCAAATGCGTCCTAGTCTGAAAAGAGCCCACAACAAACTCAACCGGGTTTTTTTTATTATCACCATTTCACAAAAATCGTACATTACTTAATTTGCTTAGCAAGCTTTTTTCTTCTTGTAGTTACAGAAAAACAGACAGCTGCATGACTATCGAGCTTTTTATTTCAATTTCCAATAACACCAGAACATAAGGAGAGATCGCCCGTCAAGGAAATAAATAAATAAATAATGTTTACTCACAAAATAATGTATTTTAAAAATAAAAATACTATGTTGTACGTTGCTTGAAAATTATACCCTCGGTGCTAGTTACTCTATACCATCGCCTGCGGCTCAGATATTAAAAACTAGCTAATGTCCGCGACTTCGTCCGCGTGGTTTAAGATTGTTTTAATACTCCTTAATTTTCCGGGCTAAAAAGTAGCCTATGCCACTCTCCAGGTCTTTAACTATACCCATACAAAATGACGTAGATCCGTTGCTCTGTTGTAGCGTGATTGAAGGATAAACCAAAAAAACAAACACACTTTCGCATTTATAATATTACTGCGCCTCGAGAATAATATTTTCACTTGAAGCGCAAAACAAATAAAAAATTGCTTTATTTCTCGCTCAGATCCCTATAAAGGCGGAGTTGTCGCGATAAAGCTTTTTGAAGGAATTGTAAAAAGACCAGTCTTACCATTATTATTGAGCACTTGACTTACGACCTTTTACCTTCCTTTAGTACTGAACTGCTATATTCCAATACGGCACGTAGTCTATTAAGTTTACAAGTGCTCTCTGTGCGTTATGTAATATTTCAATAGTAGGAAGATACCTGAAAATGGTGCTTTTAGGTAATATACAATTTTAGGACACCAAAAAATAGGAATATTTTTTCGCTTGTTCTTTGTAAGGTCTAATTCCCATAAAACTTCATCAGCGTGGATTTAGGTTTTTGAAAATCACGCGGAACCTCTTTGATTGTCCGGGATGTAAAGTGGTTTATCCCATTCTCCAGGTTCTTATCTGTATCCATAAAATATCACGTCCATCCGTTGCTCCGCTGCGTTGTCGTAAGACAAACCAACAAAGGAATACACTTTCGCATAATATGGACTGTAAATATGTGCTCTCGCCTAGTGGCAGTCTAAGGCTTGTATTAATAAGCCGGCATTAGTTAAGAAAAGGTTCTCAAGGATCGGTCTTAAGCACCGAGTGACCAGTATTTGAGAATCTGGTCTTAGCTAATGTCGGTTTATTAATACGGCCCAAGATATGGTGGGTTAGTGACCTATGTCCCCCCAGTGGGGCAGAGGGCGTCTACAGTGTTCCGCCATCTCGAGCGGTTACAAGCCACACCCTTTACCTCATCCCACGTCATCCCTATTCTCGCGAACTCCGCCAAAACCATACGTTTTTTTGGGTCGACCATGCTGTCTTTTTCCCTGAGAATTCCAGTCGAGAGCTTGCCTCGCGATATTGCCTGGTTCTCTACGTAGAGCCTAGGATATGGAAGTGGGGTGAATAACTTTTTATTTCTTGGTTTATGGCATTGCATCGAAGCGCTAAATTGCTAGCACGGTTTTGCCAGAACGACCAAATTCTCCCACCTAATAAGAAACGTTCATGGGAGGCGATAATCACTTGACATCAGGTGACACGACTGCTCGTATGCTCGCTATAGTATTGTAGATGATGCCCACGACTTCGTCCGCGTGGATTAAGGTTTCTTGACTCCCGCGGGAACTCCTTAATTTTCCGGTATAAAAAGTATGCCTAAAAAAGCTTATGTCCTACACCGGCATATAACCTACCCCTATACCAATTTTCAGCAAAATCGGTTCAAAAGATGGGCCGGGAAAGCGTAGCATACAGACAGACAGACACTATCGCATTTATAATATTATTAGTATGGGAATTTAAAAGTTTCCACGCTATGAAGTGAATTAATCCCGGGACCTCTTCCTATAAAAAACCCAGAGTGTCTTTCCGGAGAAGGCCTTCCTAAAATGCTGGCAGGGTTAAATATTTTTGAATGAAAATCATTGTTATACTTGTAGGAACGTACTCCCCAGTCCCCATTATGCAAATTCCCTGTTCTGTGGTACTTTCTGTCAGCTATCAACTGCCAATATCCAGATATTTCGGCTTTTGACGGCCGACAATCACCGTTACATTACATCCAAAGTTATATAGTCTGCCTTTTTTGAAACATTTCCTTTAGTATAGCATAGAATAATATATACTTCAAATGAATGCTATATACAGTGTTAAGTTAAGGCTATTAAAGTTTATCTGAACCAATAGAATCTATTGTTTACTGCTGGGGTCATAAATCATGTCAGTTTAATACAAACACATCGGGTCTATTTCGATCAAATAAAACGCTATTTTGATAATGTATAGGTAATTAGATTTTTATGACAAAATTCCGCTTTATAATATACGAAAGTGTTTACTTTATGTACTTAAAGAAAGATATGACGACTATTTACCTAATATTAATATCGGCGCCGAAGTATGCAGTTTAAATCCTCTTAACTAAGGTGTTTTCTTTATTCTATAAAGGGGGTCTATGATTCCTATAAAAGATAACCGTAAAATAATCTCATTCTGTTTTTTTATAGATAAACCTTAAAAATTGACAATTGACTTGAAACTTTTAGCAGTAAAAATAAATGTTTTTTTCTAATAATATTGTCTAGGTACAAAAATTCATAATTGGTACAATAAATGCGGAAATGGGTCTGTACTCTGTCTGACTGCTACGCTTTCACTGCTTTTTAGGAGACGTAGGATCATTATGGTCTAGCCCCACTTGAGATGCAGTGTATAGTGTAATTATTAGTAGTAATGAGTTTGAACGGGGTCGCGTCGTGCAGTGCATCTCCGTGCCGCGTCGCTTGAGTGGGCCCAGCTCCATACAACCTCATACAAAGAATGCTTGCCACTACGTGCCGCGCCTAGCCTCGCCTCTGTAGGAATCTAGACTTAGTGACATAGGTTTAAATCCTACATGAAATTATATATTATATATTATATTATATGTATATATTATATATGTCACCGTAAGATTGTAAAAACCGTTAGATTATAATCTAACTCGCGAAATTGTAAACTGTTGAAAGATTGTGAACCGTTCAATATTCCGAGTGTCAATTTTTAAAATATTCATCGTATTTACGTTTTCTTGTCTGTTTCATGTAGGTTAGGTTAGGGTTCGACATAAATAATCAGGTAGGGCACTTAGGTTTTTTCGGGTTAATAAACCTAACAGATTACAAACCTACTACCGGAAAATAAAGCGTTAAATTGTAATCTTTCGACACTTTGCGATTTCGCGAGTATATATTATTATTGATATGATAATATTCCATTATAATATATTAGAGTATTATAATATTCCATTTCATTTCAATTAGACGGTAACCGCAGCTCATTCGCATCCAGGAACTAACTTTTAAAATGTCGTAAAGTTCCCGTATCGTATTCGTGTAAACTGTAACGTATAGGAGCTTCTGTTATAAGTACGGTATGGGTTTAGCCACGCTCGTTACTTTGAAAGCCCATTCGAAATGATAATGTACGCATCCAAATATAATGTGTAATTAAACCCACGTTATTGCAGTAAACATGTGTGCGATTTTGTTGCTTTTCGCTTTTATTTTAAAGGTCGAATTGCTTCAATAGCATTTTAACTCCCATACTTTCATGGAATGGCTCAATTCATTATTTTATTAAAATTATATTAATTTTTTTGCTGTCGGTATAATTTATGTCTTTTTGTTGTATATTTATGTTTATGGCACTTGAACATGAACTGAAATTATAGATAGTAAGATTTAATGCTAACACAGTGGCAAAATAATTAGAATATGTATACTAATTATCAAGAAAAATAATTATTATCATTATTTTGTATTATATTACAAATAACATTATGTACTAGCAGACGCCCGCGACTTCGTTCGCGTGGCAGACGATTTTTTAATTCCCGCAGGCACTCCTTAATTTTCCCATAAAAAAGAAGCCTATGTTACTCTCCAGTTACTTAACTTTTGGTAATCATGCAAAAAACCACGTCCACCACGTTCTTGGGTATAGAAATTTCTAAAATATCTTGTAAAATAAAGGACTTTCATACAAACTTTCATCCCCCATTTCAGCCCTTTGGGGGTAGAATTTTCAAAAATGGAGAAACACGTATATCTTCATTTAAAACCAGTAGCTCAAATACCAAGTTTCATGGATGTAACTTGAAAAATGACCGACTTTCATACAAACTTTCAACCCTTTACCCTTTGGGTGTGGAATTTCGACAAACCCTTTCATAGTGGATACCTACTCTTCACGAAGAACACACCCTCTAAATTTTATGTCTCTAGGACCAGTGGTTTAGGCTGTGCGTTGATATATAAGTCAGTCAGTCAGGACTTTGAATTTAATATTTATATATTATTAGTACAACTTAACTTCTTCTTCAACTTAAATCTATCCTTACAGTAGTCTAATGCGATAGATTTATGCTAACAAAAATTATTTACCATACAAACTACAGACAAAAGTACGTACCAAAAAATATAGGACTACTAATAGACAAGTGCTTTGAAAGATTTGCGCAGTGTGGTGGAAAAAGAAATTTGGAAGTGGGAGTAAATATTATTAAGTAAATATTTTGAAGTCACACACTTACACATTTATAATATTTGTGTGGATGTAGTCAGTAAAATATCCTGAAATCGTTCCTTAATTTCATTGTGGAGCTTTTCCAAGTGTTGACAGTAAACAGAAAGTCTCGAACTCCCACAAGGGGACGTTATCGCCCACGTTGAGAACCTATGATCTAAGTGTTTTCCCCCACTAAGTACAAACAAATTACTTTCACCTTTTCCCCTGAGTGCCTATTTTCAATTAATGAATTTTTCTTGTTTATTTTTGGTTGTAGAGTTTCAAAGCAATTATAAAATTATAGGTTAAGACCGTTTAGCTTCATGAAAGGCGTTTTCTTCTAAATAATCATTTTATTCATGACTTCTGGTAACTTGCGGTGGAATGAAAATAAGTATATACTGTGAGGGTTGCTTATTGATTTACAACAGAATCCTAAAAATTATCATTAAGAATATAAGGTACCTACCCTGTAATTGTGATGAATTATCGAAAAAGTTTGTCTAAACTTTGGGCTCGACCTTCAATCTAGTCACGAAAAGCTGTTACCGCTTAGGTATTAACTTCAAAAACCATTTTTCAATTAAATTTTTAGCTTGATCGATTGCGAGAAATTCAAAAAACGTGACGGGGCGAAATTTGTCCGTTTCAAATCTTGGTTAAAACTTGTTACATTGTAAGGACTGTTATTATTACATTCCGAAGGAAAAATAATTGAATAACGAACTAACGCTAACGCACAAGCCTAGAAAATCACGGGTAGGAATCAGCGTTGTCCTAGGTATTTGATTGGAATGACATAGGTTACTTTTTATCCCGGGAAATTAAGTACCCGCGGGAATCAAAAAACGCGTACGTAATCGCGGGTATCATCTAAATATATAATGCGGTATTATTATAACTGAAACGTCAAGTTACATTGTGAAACAGCAGTTCCAAATTTGTTTTAACTGGCAATTTGCCAAGTTCGGATAATAATTTTAATTGATAACAACAGATATCTCCCACGCCTTACTGTAACAGCTGACCTTTGATTTTATGCACACTTGAGATACATTCAAATGATTTGGAGCAAGTTATTTCAGTCGATACAATTTCTCTTTATTTTCCTACAATCCATTTAGACATTAGACGACCTCCGTGGCGCAGTACCTAGCGCTATTGTCTTAACGTGCGGAAGTCCCGGGTTCGATCCCCGGCAGGGTCAATTTGGGAATTGATAATTTCTGAATTTTCCCTGGTGTGGCCTGGTAGGAGTTTTCGGCCGTGCTAGTGACCACCCTAAAGGATACAAAAAAAACTTTACAGTCTTTAAAAAGATACACCCTACTAAGAAGTTTTATCCAAAGAGACTATAATACACCTACCAGAGGTTTCAACTCTCACCGGGATAAAAAGTAGCCGAAGTCACTGTCGAGGTCATTAACTATACGATTTTAGTTTATTTCTTAGTTTTAATTGAAATAAACTCTATGAACTTAGTGGAAATACATAAATAAATTAAATTTTTGTATATTCTATACTATACAGTCTAAGATGCTAGCGGGCTAACCTGTTCGGTTTCTACATGGCATCGTACCGGAATGCTAAATCCTTTGGCGGCACGTCTTTGCTAGTAGCCACATAAGATTTTTTGCCGACGTCATCACACAAAATCTTTCATCCCCTATTTTTACCCCTTAAAGCCCTTTTGCGCATTAAAAAGTAATCTATGTCATTTCACAGGTTCTACACTGTCTCTGTACCACATTTCATTTAAATCAGTTCAGTAGTTTAGGCGTGATTACGTAACACACAGACAGACAGACAGAGTTACTTTCGCATTTATAATATTATTAATATTATTATTAGTATTAGTATTAGTAATTATTATGGATTTTACTTATAAGTACCTACTACTAAATTATTAATTTACCTATTGGTATTTTGTGGTTTTACTATGCGCGCTGCTTTTTCTATAGAAAGTGCGACCGTTAAGGATTATGATAAGATTCGATCAATCCATTTACTTATTTTCCCAATCACATATTACTATACCCAATAACTTATTATGACAGGGTAGATAAAGATAGTTCGTGATTATTCTGACAATAAAAAAATTAATAAAGGAAATATTAAGTACTTATTTCCCGTTATCTATAGATACGTTAATGAATAAAATCCAAATGCAGAAAGCTCAATTGTTTAGCAGACTGACTGAAATATGAGAAGGCGTAGGTTAGCTAGCGTCAGAAAGAGATTTTATTGGACGATGCTGTTGGACAAATTCATAACGTATTTTCTCCAAATTAAGAGCTTTATTACACTAGGGTCCGATCTAAACGTCAGCGCGAAACCTCCATGGCCACTAATGACGTTGTGTCCTGTCGCCTAGTGCACGCGCTCCGTACAAAAGTGAATAATGCTTCGTATCCCTTGTGTGTTCTCGCCCTAAAACTGATCCTCTTGACCCTTCCACATTTACTGTAACCAACCGTTTCCTCAAATATAAATAATGAATCAAAACAACAGTTCCAACTCAGATAAAATATAAATTAAACGAGGGTAGAGTCTCATTTACACTTACAAAATATAAATTTTAATGTATTATTTATAGAATAGTATAGAATGAATATATTTGTCTGAATATGTTGTTGTTCTATTTATTCAAAAAGTTTACAAAAATATAATCTACAATAATATCTATATTAGACTAAGTAATAATTTGGCCATTCGCGTAGGTGGGTGGGTCTGAATCCTAACTAGTAACCTAAACTTATCCATCTAGAATTTTATGCCCATTTCCTTCGCTGTTTGCGGCTCATAAGATAACCAGTTTATTGAATTAAAATAGTCAAAATGACACTGTACTTCCCACTATTCATACTCACAAAAAATGCACGTAAACTAAGCAATGGTGGTTTTATAGGTACAATAATATGACATAGGTTATTGTAATAATTTTCGTACGCAGGGGCGTTAACGTCTCGTCATAATCTCGTCAACTTAAGCATGTGACATAAAGTTTTATGACATTTTCTTTCATTCCACCAAATTACTTTCACTCCGTGAGGTGTTGTCATTTTCATTTATACACATATTGCAAAATGTGTTTCACGAATCAAGAAATCATAACAAAATGAAAAAAGTTCTAAAAAGCTTTTTTACTTATTTCTTACTAGATGCCCGCGACTTCGTCCGGGGATTAAGGATTTTTGATTTCCGGGGGGAACTCTTTAATTTTCCGGGATAAAAAGTAGTCTATGTTCTTCCCCTGGAACCAACCTATCTCTGTACCAAATTTGATCAAAATTGGTTGAACAGGTGGGCCGATAAAGCGTAGCAGACAAACAGACAGACACACTTTCGCATTTATAATATTAGTATGGATCCGCAAACTTTGCAGCCTCGTGACTAGTTCTTTCGAAACAAAGACACCGTTTTTGAAAATTTTATCTTTCGGTGTACTTTCGGTAATAATTTTGATAATTATTATCTATACACTATGAAGCAGTTAGTACATATTATTTAGTTTCATTCTGCAGCTGCCAATAGTTTCTTCCGAATATTTACCTGCTTCAAAAAATTTACTCATAAAGAATGTTACTATTCTACATCAGTTGATAATAATCCATGTATTACTAATATTATAAAATCAAAAGTTTCACATAAGCCAAGCTGACGATCCTCTTTCCGTTTTAAGACAAATTGATTCAATTGCGATGGATTCAATACCTTGGCCTTAAAAATAGAAATGCAGGAAATAGACACCACTTCATTTCTCGGTACTTATGTGAAGTGTGAACAGTGTAAATGAACCAGAATCGAGCGTTGCATTTTCTGTTACCTTTGATCTAAGTTAATTATTAAAGAGAAAAAGTTAAATACGAAACGATAGTTGAGTAATTTTGTTTAACTGCCTCGTTGGTCTTGTGGTTAGCATGTTCAACTGCTCTTCTGCTGCTCTCGAGGAATTCTCAGAAGTAGCCCGGAGTTAGGAACTTGGCGGTGTTTCACCACCGTGCTTCGGAGAGCACAGTAAGCCTTCGGTCCTGCGCCTGATCTCTCTCTGGTCGTGTCGGATTTTCCATCTCATCGGGCTATGAGAGTAAAGGAACAAGGAGTGCACCTGTGAATGCGCACACATTTGTGCTCTATAATATCTCCGGCACAGATGGTTAATCTCCCTGGAGATAGGCCGCCGTGGCCGAAATTCGGTCAGGAGGATATTATTACGTTACAATTTTGTTTGCATGCAATGGGGCTAATTTTTCTATCGAAGTGGTAAAATTAGCTCAGAGGCTGTTAGTACTAGAAAGCTGTAATTTATGACAAGTTATCCTGTTTGCCGGTAGGGTGGTAACTAGCCACGGCCGAAGCCTCACACTATACCAGACTAGAGAAAATTCCAAATTTATTTAACTAAGCCTGCCGGGGATCGAACCCGAGATATCTCACAGTATAGACCTAGGGAGGTCGTCGGACGAAAATTTAAATTTGTTATGGTTCCCAAAATATTATGTTACCATTACTACCATAGCACCGACCAATATTCCTGTACAAGTAGGTAACATTACTCAAGTTCGAACTCAGAAACCTTTAAAACACCATTATTTTAGGACCCATAACATAAATAGCGATGTACCTACTCTTTATCTTTCTTTGTTCTTGGGCACTTGTCTAGGGAGTCAAGTGGTATTGGGGAAAATATTATGTTCCATATATTTTCTTTTTCGCTCGAGATATGAAAGGTAAATCCTTTTTTTCAGGAATGTAATTTAATATTATCCTTACAAGTGATTATTTTGCATTTGTTTCTTTTTTTCTTTTGCTTTGAGTATGAGGGTAGTATTATATTATATCGTACAATAAAAAGATAAGTCCTCAATCACTCTCTTCACTGCCTTCGAATACAACCATACTAATGCTATAAATGCGATTTTGTGTCAAAGTGTGTTTGTTTGTCCTTCAATCACACCGCAACAGAGCAACGGATTGACGTGATTTTTGCATTGCATGGGCATAGTTGAGGACCTGGAGAGTGACATAGACGGGAATGAAAAAAACTTCAGCCACGCAGACGAAGTCGCGGGCATCAGCTAAGTAACAGATAAATAAAATAATTATGCAGTGAATTTTTGCGTGCCTATGAACGATTTTAACCCAAAAATCTAAATTTTGAAATGGATTATGACTTCGTAATCCAAAAAAGTATAATAAAGTCGCCACCACGTAAACGGTAAACTATACAGTGGCATATAAACAGTATTTTATAGCCAATATAACCGAATCTTAAATTGTTGGCATGGCCTGATAATTTTGTTTTTTACCATGGCCCATGCATTACAGTCAAACGGGGTAAATGAGATGGTCTTACCTAAGACGGCATTTCTATAAAAATAAAATAAAAAAAATAATTAAAAATTCTATAAAAATTCTTTAAAGGCCTGTTACACTACACTTTTTCAAGGGACCCTTACCTTAAATCAGCATAATAGGCCTCCTGGCATCCGCAACGTGGATGCTCAGTGCGGCCGTTATGTATCAGCGTCATTACACTATGCGTTTCAGTGCCGTCCTGGCTGGCTCCTGAGTGCCTAGTGGTAGTATGGAATTGTCAAGTGCTTGATGACAGAGTGCCTAGTGGGATAGTTTCTGCTCATTCGATAGTGACAGCTTTAACTTCAATTATATGGAACTTTCAAGCGCTTAATAGCTGGCCCTCGATCAATTACATATAAATTGTAAAGTTAACTCCTACACGGCGTTCTGGACCATCTGTGATGCACGGAAGAGATCTTGTTATATACTTACTAATATATAACAGTCCTTGCACTCCTGTTTTTTTTTTAATAAATAAAAAGCTTTATTGTATCTTATTGCTAGAATTTACACATTTAAACACTTATCGACTTAATCCTATGACTAAAAAAAGTAAAATAAAATCTAACAATATACAATGGGAAGCAAACTCAGCATTACTGAGCAATGAGCATTTATAACAATGCTCAGCGCTGGTTTTCGGTTTGCTCCAGTTCTATTTGATTGTACCAAAATTGCGCTGCTGCTCCCTTTACCTTATATTTAGACTATAAATATTAGAAATATTACACAACTAACATAAAAAACCAAAAAAAGATATTAAACTTTAGATAAGAAAGATAAGAAAGATATTATACAATAAATGAGATAAACCGAAATAATGCACTAACTTATACAGGTTTGGTTAATTATTAGAATATATAAATTTAGCTGCCTCCTATCTGTACGTTTAAACAAAAGTGTCTTAGTTTATTTTTTTACGTGATCTCGCTGGTGGGTTTATTCCATTCGCGGAGAGGTCATTCCAAATTTTTGCTGCAGCAAAACGAAAACAATCCCAAACCCTGCCTTTTAATGAGGAGTTTCCTGTTCCTAGTATACATATGTTCGAAGATACCTATTCTTCTGGTAACTTGTATCTGGACTTACTTGGTAGGTACTTAAAGCTTCATAATCATAGATGACCAATTGGAAGCCTTTATGTCGAAAATACACGAAGGAAAACTGTGCAGCTCTACATAAAAGTGTCAACGCGGCCGTTTTGCATTTCGAGTATATTTTCGTGGTACTACAACGTAACAATAATAACAGTACGACAATAATAACAGTTTGAAAAAATCAAAGTAATCTTCAAAGCGGCGTATTCTGGAGATCTCCAAAAAAATTATCCAAAGCGCAAAAGAAATCCGTGACATCATCAATCTCTAGCAAACCAGCTGCGCATAAACAGTGAACGTTTCACGAACAAAGCTCCCAACATGGATTAATGAAAACAGTATCTGATTTATCACGCAGAGCGCTTTAACCTTTTAACGACTTCCCTGCCGCAGTGATAATCTGTGGCCAATGATAGATTTAAAAGATCAAAGGCGATAGTGAAGTAGATGTGATTTATTAGAAGGAGGTTCTTGTGCTGTATACGAACCACATACGAACTCTATGGTATGTAAAGGAGAAGTTAAGTGTCAGTGAGAACGATTTTTTTATCCACTACAAGTGAGCTCTTGACTGCGATCTCATCTGATGGTAAGAGATGATGCGGTCTAAGATGGTAGCGTTCTAACCTGTTAGGAGTATGGCAGTTATTTAAACCCATACCCCTATTCGGTTTCTATACGGCATCGTACCAGAAAGGTAAATCGCTTGGCAGCACCTCTTTGCCGGTAGGGTAGTAACTAGCCACGGCTGAAGCCTCGCTAGACCAGGAAAAATTCAGATATTATAAATTCGCAAATTGACCCTGCCGGGGAACCCGCAACCTCCGCACGTTAAGACATTAGACAATAGCACTCAGCACTGTGCCACGGAGGTCGTCAAAATTCATTTCAGTCATTTGTATGGGCGCCGACCCACTGTATGAATATTATTCTAATCTTACGTATTGTTGTAGGATTTCAAAGTCTGCATTGAGTTCAGACATTCATGGTTATCACGTGCCGAATTAATTGGGCTAAAGTGTATTAGAACCTAGCAGCGTGGTGGGTCTAAGCTCTAATTCCCTCTCTCATATGACAGTGTTAATTGGCTGTAGTGGTGATTGTGGTGGTGGTACTAGAACCTTTAATGAAAAATGCATGCAACACTTAGCATCGTAGCTTTAGTTTTATGATATGGTCGGTAATAATTATCACCATCACGTCATATACTTGTAAGGTTGACGTTCATAAAGTGTACTGTATAGGTACCAATTATTTTGAATAAATATACTTCGACTTTTAAACGAACTATTACCTAGTGTTCTGCTGGCGGCTCTCAGAAATTCCTCACAATGGTCAACTTCGTCGTTTATTACCTTAAAAAAGTACTTTAATTATAAGCGAAAATAACAACACCAGACTTTTTATTCGGCATACAAAAAGGCAATTACCGCAGTGTGTCGTACGCCAAAGCCTCCACTCGAGTAGTCGTGAGTGCTGTGGAGCAGTTAAATCAGTGTCGAGCGCTTCGGCCGCTTTTTCAGACTGTGATGCAACTCCGGGGAGCTAAAGGGCTAAAGTTTCAGAAGGGACTTTAGCTTACACTAACTTGGGTACGATTTTATGAAATGACACAAAATTTCTGAAACGATGTTTGGTACTAGGCCTCAATGACATGTCATCATTTCAATTCTGGCCTCGGTGACATGATGATTGAGCATGTTTCTCCCCGAAGACTGACAAGAGTTAGGTGCACCACAATGGTCAAGTTCGAACGATGACTTTGAGAAAGTTAAGAAGAAATCTTGTGCACTTAGGTTCGTCGTTCAATAACTTAAAATACTTACTTTTATTATCTGCAAAAATAACAACACAAGAACAGAGAACAAAGTTTATTTTTTCATTTAGTCGTCGTTCGCGCATTCAGACTGTGATACATCTTCAGAGAGCTCAAGGGCGAAAGTTTTAGAAGGGACATGTTGTTAACATTTCATAATTCCTGGGTTAAACTGGTTAAACGTAACCTGGCTCTGCCGACAGACGCCGGTCAATTAACGAAATATAAAAAATATCAAAATCGGTTCAGAAATCCCGGAGAAATCAGTGGTACTACTTACCCGTTGAACAAGGTGAGCGACAAAGGCAGCAACGCGACGCGATGCATTGCGACGCAACAGTATCAAACCCAACAACAACAAGCTGACCCTTCACGTGGCCTACATTGTCGCGTAGACACGTCTGTCATTTTCCATTGTCGTATCGCGTCGCGACCCGTGGCGTCGCTTCTTTTACTCATTACATGTAGGAATTATATGTAAAAAATTGTGAATTATATACGAATTGTGAACTCCTTCTTTGTGAAAGTCAGTTATAAATAATTAAAACTTTCAAACTTAGGTACTAAAATTTCTTTTGTTACTTATTTATGCGTACTCAAATACTCAGTATCCTTTAATCCTACACCAAACTCCAGATACCTTCATAAAACATTTATTGTACTCTGTAATAGCTTGTTGTTACAAGTTTATTAACATTATAACGACCTTTTAGCGTAGCGGTGGAAATGCCCGACACGCAAGTTCCTGGTTCGGTGATGTGGCTATAAATTCACACGATAGGACCTACTTTATCAATTTTACTACCGTCTGTGAAAACAACTGTAAAAAGGTCAAAAGTGTTACAGACGCCATTAAAGAGTGAATTAATTTTATTTTGTATTTCACACTTGACTAATTTTAGTAGACATGGGGGCTATTTATTTTATTTCAGAATTCAATTGCTTGATCATCTTGCGGACCAAACTCGAATTTTCGTTTCATTCAGAAGTCGCGGGCATTCGCTAGTAATTTATAAGTTCCATGCTCCTAAGGGTTGCAAAGTATAGGAAAATGTCGGAGCAGTTACTCAAATATAAACTAGTGGTTCGCCCCGAACTGAGACCTCGCGGCATCCATATGATAGTTTTAACTATATATTGTAATAGTTAACTTTTAACATTAGACGCAAAAGAGCTAAAGATTTATTGGAGAAACGAATAAACTTTTACAGAGCGCCATCTAATTACATCAAGAAGTTCTGTTATAATACTGAAGCTCATTAAAAATTAAATAATTTCGTTTCCTTATAATATTTATCTTATTTTAGTATCTGTTGTTCAAGCACAGGATATAATTCAAATAATTGATCAAGTTTCAGGCTCAGCTTTTCAGAAAATTGAGTTCTGAGGTCAACTTTGGACGTTAGAAAATCTCCATTTTGAAAGCCCTCCATTTCGTCAATTTTAGGGGAAAAATTTAAAAAAATATATTTTTGTACTCTATTCCTAATTATCTTTAAAATGATATAGCGCAACCCTATGTAACGCTTTAAAAAATATTTTACTTCACATTCGCTTCTATGAGAGCCCCCCTGAAATAAACATTTAAGCCATATTCGGCTGGAGGCCATCGGTTTACATATTATATTTAAATTTCAAATAATAACGTTCAGAAATTCAGAAGTTATAAGGCTGACAGACGGACGGACGGACGGACAAGTGCAAATTCACTCAAGTAGACTCAGAGACCTTCGCTTCGCTCGGTCAGTAAAGTCACCAAGCGCAAGCCTATCTCGCAATAAAAAGAAAAAAAACCTAATACTCGTGTGAATTGACTGGGCATCCGGGTCTCGAGTTAAAGCTACTAGAGCCTCATTCCTTCGTCCGCAAATATCTCTCGCACGCCTCCACAGTGATACCCTAGGGCCTAGAGGGTCTAGGGTATCACTGTGGAGGCCCCATGTCTAGGGCCTAAACATATATACGTTTAAATTGGTTATTATACTTAGAATTGATGATTTTCTTAATGACAAAGTAGCATGGAAGCAATCGGCTTCGCACCCGGCAACCCACAAGTCAGTGTTACGTAACGTAAAATGCATTATTTATTACTTATAAAGTGTAATTTTTTTCTGAAAAGAGCAACTGCTGAGTTTCTTGCCGGCTCTTCTCAGTAGAATCATTTTTCCGAACCAGTGGTAGAGTTTTGACTTATCACTGGCACGAGTGGTAATATCTAAAATCTAATAAATAAAATCATTTCATTTCATAGTTATGAGAACGACGGAAAGAGGCTCTTACTTCCTAACCCAAATAAAATAATATAAAAATAACCACAGGGTCCGAATGCAATACAATCGCGCGCGTACATAATATTGACGTAAATATTATTCCTTGAAAATTACTTTCACGCTCCTAAAACATCGGCTACTTCCTGTAACAGACTGTTGAACTTTAGACTACGTGTTTAACTTTAATATTAGGCACGTGTAACTTTAGCACTCAAAGCGGATTTATTAGGGCCCAAAATTTAGAACAAATCAAGTTATATTTGAAATTAGATAAATTTATATTAAATTGAATTCATCTTGATAACATATAATACGATATTTTCAGCGAGTTATGCGAAGTCTAAAAATACTATTATATATTTACTAAATAAATACAGTAGTAAATTATCTATTGATGGTGTAATCTAGTGTATTGATAAATGACTAGTGTATTGAATGGAATGTGATCTTACAATACTTATTATACTGATGGACCAAAGTTTTTACTACTGAACGTCTAGCCTTCGCATTAGAGACGGCAACTTGGCGACTATCTCCGCACGGATAAACTGAAGTACCATATCTGACATGTCGTCAATATAGCCACTGTTCCGATATTTCCTTACACTTTACGACTCTTAGGGGCTTGGAAATTATGGGTTATTGTAGGCAGTAGGGAAAAAGTGAAATAAAACATAAAATAGGTACTCAGAAAAAAATCGTCTATTCAGTTACAGTCAATAAACAATTCTTCAAAATAGACACCCTCAAAAACTGACTGCCAGAACGTGCGCTTATTACCCCTTAAAAAAATCTCTTACCACTCAATTACCCCTCTCTACAAAAGCTTTTGATTAGTAGAGATAGCCGCCCTGCCCTGGCCGTTAGTAAAGTCAGATGAATTACCTACTAATTTTACAGTAATCAATAATAATATTACATATTAAATTATTATAAACTTTCTTATTTTATACTAGATGATGCCAGCGACTTCGTTGTGGAAAAAAGTTTTTGATTCCCGCGGGAACTCCTGATTAAAAAGCCTGCCTATTAGGCCTCTGACACTGCACTTTTTACAGGGCCCTGTGGTAGGGGTGGGCATGGCGTTAGAGCGTCGCTTATTACACAGCAATAAGGACCAATTTAGGGACCCTTACTTCCTAAATCTTATTACACTATGTCACGTAGTGATTTTATCAATCGATTTTAATTTAATTCGTAAATGGTAGGTAGGGACATCTAGCGTCAAGGCGCGGAGCGCGCGTGCATCGATGCGCGGGAGTTGCGTATAGATGGCGTTTTGAGTTGTTTTTGGTCAAAAATTTCGATAGGTTTATTTTCGATAATAATTACATTAATCTTATAATAATTCCATTAGTGGAGATTGTGATCATTAATTTAATTTCGAATTTCTTTTTTTTTTACTAGTTTCGTACATTCACTAGTTCGCATTTCGCTAGTCTATGGTCGGAGCCTCCTGAACGGAGCTTCGATACGCCTTGTCTCTTGGGATTTTTTTTTTGGAGAGATCAGTTTCCGCTTGACCTGACGATGTGAAGGTTACAGGCGAAAACTCGAATTTTGGCCCTGCCCCGGCTTCGCTGGAAAAACAATGTTTTTTTGTTTTAGTTAATAAAGTGTCTTCAATATCTTTCCACATCAATTTATGGTAAGTTCGTGATCGGAGTCGATAATCGAGGTTGATTCACATGCAAGATGGCGTCATAACCATTTTTGGATTTAATTACCATTTTGTTTGTCTTTCTTTTCAGTTCCCATATATGTAACAACGTGGTTGGGTTGGGAGGAACCACCCGAAAACAATAATTATATCGGAAGAGTTCCGTAGGTAAGCTCAAAGAAAATGGGAAAAATATGGCACACGTGGTTCTCATTAAGAACGTATTGTTAACTGTTTTTTTTCTTTTGTTTCAGGGTTTATATTATACTTTATTGTATCTTATTTATTTTGTTCTATTTTTATTTGCATATCCACCTTTTCATTTCACTTGCTGAGTTACGGTATTGCAAATCGCACCGTTGGGACATTTCGTATATACATATAAGTGCTTCCGAGTTCCGGGGGTTGAGTAAGTACTCGTGGTACTTATTTCTTCTACATGGTGACGAATGCACGCTGAGGAGCTGGATAGGACCTGAGGAGCCTGATTCCCTGAAGGGATACCCGCGTTCCTGATCCATGTTCCCAGGTGACCAATTCAACAAGTAAGGGATCATTTTTTTTTTTTGTTGTTGTGAGTGAGTCAAATTCTTCGAACCTAACTTTACCTCTGAGCTAAATTACTCGGCCTATGGCCTGAAATATACTTTGAACATTCTATCCGGACTACTTTAGAATCTTATAAGCCGAAGAACTGCTGTATTCTAGACTAAGTAGTTTTAAGCTACATTTTATTTACGATATTATGATAATTTCCATTAAAAACAAGTAGCCTGAATGTATAGAAATTTCATTCTCATCTCCTTTTGATAATAAGTCTGGAATCAAACCGGGATAGATAGTAATTTATGATTCTGTAACTTTGTAAGTGGGTGATTGCTTTTGCATCCGGGTTAATCACATTCCGCCTCAATTGCCCAGCTTACAAATGGCGCCCGAACGTTTTTTTTTATAATTATTTCAGTGTATTTTGAAGAAATCTTGGGAATTTTATAAATTGTACTCCGTTGATGGTACAATATTCTAAATTTTTAAGTAATGACTCACTACAAAGAACACTCACTTGTTTTATGGTTAACTAATTAAATATCAATTAATAGTTAAATTTTGTTTGATAATTCCAGTAATTTTCTGATTTTTTTTATTCTGTATTTTGATTTTCTTTGGCTTATTATAATATAATTAGTGCCTATACATTTTGTTTTAAGTAATTGACTTAACTTGGTGTGTGTATAACTAAATATGGTGTATTTACCTTCATGTTAGTAAGAAACATTGCTTAACTAAGTTATTAATTGAGATTACTTTAATAGCACATCTTATATTTTAAGAATTCCGGTAAACAAATGTAAATTAAAGTTTTGAAAGTTATGTGCGACTAACTAGTTACACACATAAACTATTATTAAAGTTTCAGTGTTCAGACTTGTGTAATTATATTAACTATATTTATGGATTTGCAATTTGTTTATTTATGATGTTTTGAACATTTTATTTTGTCGGTGACCTTGTATTTCATTACTTATGAAAACTTTGTTTAGAGTTGTGTTTAATGTTGTGACAGTAGGTACATTACACAAAACATATTATTAAGTTTAATTGAATGCTTGTTGTTAAAGTGCTATTTTGAAACAGGATTTGTGTTATTAGTGTAAAGTCACAGTGTGTAAAGTGACAGACACCAAATCATTGAAAAATTGCTTTAGTTTTGTACACTAATACTGCCAGCCAGAGTTCATTGCAACCTTGTTGGCTGTGTTCTTTTGTAATTGTAAAGGTTGTAGCACACCGTGTACCCATAAAGGTCATACTACACCTTACAGTACTATATTTAATTTTGAAAGTTTTTTTGTATATTTTGTTTATTGTAGTAATAATATTTGCATATATTATTAACTTTATTTTGAATAAGGAACGTAAATTGATGTGAAATAGTGTAAGATAGACCTAAGTTTTTTTTTGTTGTTTATTTTGTTTGGTGTATACTTAGTAGCTAAAATAACTTCTTTTGTGTTTGTGTTAAACCTATTTGTAAAAGGTTTTAACATAAACAGGTACACAAACTTAATATTTTGAAATTTATATTTTGATCTACTAAAATGGAACAGACTTTTGTTCAGTTTCATTCTCTTTTGAAGGACGAATTGTGTTATGAGGTGTCCATTCGTTCAGAAACACCAGCACCTACTGTGCTAGGTTTAAAGAAACAATTAAAACATTTAATCCAGGAAATTCCTTCTGAATTAATTTTAGAGACAGATTTTTCTGCTGAAAGTGAGTTAGCGGTTATTACCAAAAAACTTCAAGATTTAGGAGATTTAATAAAAAAGTTTTCTGACACTAAAGATAGACATGCCCTCTGTAGGTCTAAAGCCTTAGCTTCTCACTTGTACTTTAGAATTTTGAGAATACATTGTTCCGAACTCAATTTGATTAGTAAGAAGAGTGAATTGAATACAAAGTTAGAAAGTTTAATTTCTCGATTAGATTCTGACAGCGAATCTCAAGCCGAGTCACTCGATTCGGAGAGCACCGCCGTTGACTGCTCTGGTGATAAGAATGTTGCAAAGTGGAAGTTAACCTTCAACGGTCAAGGTGATCCGCGCAGTTTTCTCGAACGAGTTGAGGAATTCAAGAAGTCTTATGGCGTTTCAGATGAGAAATTATTTGCTTCTGCATTTCATCTTTTTACAGGTCGAGCATTGTTATGGTACAGAGGTAACAAGTGTCAGGTTTCGTCTTGGAAAAAATTAAAAACTTTATTTTTGGAGGAATTTGATGCAGTAGACTATGACTACAGGTTGCTAGGTGAAATCCGAGCAAGAACACAAGGCTCTGAAGAACCTGTGTGTATCTACTTCGCCGTTATGTTTTGCATGTTTTCCAGGTTGTCAACGCCGCTTTCTGAGGAAGAAAAATTAAAAATTTTGTTAAATAATATTCGCCCTTTCTACTCAGAACAATTAGCTCTTGTTGACATTGATTCTGTTGCAATTTTGAAAGAGAAGTGTCGCAAACTTGAGGCTGCCAAGCAGCGGTCCGCTTTGTTTTCTGAGCCTACTAATAGTAAGACAACTTTAATTTCAGAGTTTGCTTACAAACAAGTGCCAAAACAGATTAACACCCTTTCTGTTACACCTAATAAGGTTGATACTAGTAAAAGCAGTGATTTTAGGAAAACAAGTAAACAATTATTATGTTACAAGTGCGGCAAGGGTAACCATTCCTTTAAATTTTGCAGGACAGTTCCGAAATCTCTTAGATGTTTTTCGTGTGGACGTCAGAATTTTACAGTAAAGACATGTCCAATTTGTAGTAAAAAAGATATTAGTAAACCTCTTCCGGACAAAAGTTCAAAAAACTAATTAGTCAGAACTGTGCAGTGTCACAAGTAAACAGTTTGGTCAATAATAACAAAACACCGTTTTTACCTGACACAGTTCTGTATTCAGTGGATAAACAAGACTTCAGACCACATTTAAAGGCTTTTGTTAACGATTTAGAGATTACAGGTTTACTAGATTCCGGTGCTTGCGCGTCCATTTTGGGTAACCAGGCGCACAAGGTTTTTTTGAGATTTGGCTATAAATTACATAGCAGTAGTGACACCACATTTTCGGTAGCAAATGGACACGAACTTCATTGCTTAGGTTATATGTTTATTCCGATTACTTATAATTCCGTAACTCACATAATTAAATTTTTTGTACTACCCTCTATAGTAGTAGATGTTATTTTCGGTTGTGACTTTTGGAAAATATTTCAGTTAGCCCCTGGCATTTTTGATAATTTAGAATTAACTAAGGCACCTTCACAATTTTACAATATTTGTGCGATTAATAATGAACAAATTCATACCATTACTTCTTTTGAAAACTTATCATCTCAACAGAAAGAATTAGCCCAGTCTGTAGTGAATAAATTTGTAGATATTTCTTCAGAGAAAATAGGATTGGGCAGAACCAAATTAATTGAACACGTTATTGACACCGGTGATGCCTTGCCAATAAAAATTAAACAATATCCACTTTCTCCTGAAAAGAAGGAAGCTTTAAGTAAAGAGTTAGATAGAATGCTGGAAATGGACGTAGTTACTCCTAGTGAAAGCCCGTGGAATAACCCTGCAATTTTAGTTAAAAAGGCAAATGGAGACTGGAGGTTTTGCCTAGATTGTAGGAAGTTAAATTCAGTGACCAAGGGGGATTCATACTCAATACCGTACATTCCACAAATTCTAGATAGCTTGAAAGAGGCAAAGTTTTTATCATCGATTGATTTAAGTTCAAGTTTCTGGCAAATTCCATTAAGTAACGACTCTCAGGAAAAAACTAGCTTCACAGTCCCTGGTAGAGGTTTATTTAAATTTAAAGTTATGCCGTTTGGCCTATGCGGTGCACCAGCACGACAGCAAAGGTTAATGGACCAGTTATTTAATCAAAATTTTTGTAGCGATATTGAAAATGGAATAGTATTTTGTTATATAGATGACATAGTTATTTGTTCTGCTGATTTTGAAACCCACTTAATTTTGTTAAACAGAGTCCTGGATAAGCTAAAAATGGCTCAATTATCCATAAATTTTGATAAATGTAATTTTTTTAGAAAATCATTGAAATATTTAGGGTATATAGTGGATGAATTTGGTTTACGCACAGATCCGGAAAAGGTTGCCGCAGTTATGAACTTTCCGACCCCAAAATCCGCTCAGGAAGTAAAGATTTTTTTAGGCACGTGTTCTTGGTACAGGCGCTTTATTAGGAATTTTTCTACCATCGCTGCACCACTAAATAGACTAACTAGTAAAGGAAAGAAATCACCTAAATTTGAGTGGAGCGAGCAGGCAGAGGTGGCTTTTAACACATTGAAAAATGCGTTGATAACCGCACCTGTTCTTGCGGTTCCAAATTTCGAGAAACCATTTAAGATACATTGTGATGCTTCTGCATATGGTGTTGGCGGTATGTTAACGCAAGAAACTGATGGTTGTGATCATCCCATTGCGTATGTCAGTAGGAGCCTAAACAAAAACGAAAGAAATTATAGCGCGACTGAACGAGAGGCTTTAGCTGTGATTTTTGCGGTGGAGAAATTTCAGGCTTATTTTGGTTCCAAGCCAGTCACAATTATTAAAGTGGTTTTTAAATTTGGAGAATCCTTCAGGACGACTGGCCAGATGGGGTTGTAGATTGTCACAGTATAATTTTGTCATTGAACATAGGAAAGGTTGTGATAATGTAGTTCCGGATACCTTGTCGAGACTCATACATGTAGATGTAATTGGTAATCGTAAAGATAATTCTTGTCAACCGATTATTGTAGATGACTGGTATGACAAGACATTTAATGGTTGTAAAATCAATCCAGCAAATTTTCCGAATTTTTGTATTTTGAACGATAAATTATATCGATACAGTAAGTGTAAATACCAGCTTCTTAGTGAGTTCGACTGGAAAGAGGTAGTCCATAAGAACGACATTTCCAGAATTTTAAAAGAAAAAAACCATGCAGATGCAACTGCAGGTCATTTTGGAGTTTTCAAAACTCATCGCAGATTGTCCCTTAGATATTTTTGGCGTGGTATGTACAAGGACGTGGTTGATTATGTTAAAAATTGTGATACTTGTTCTGCGTATAAACACACGACATCAGCCACTCCAGGTTTGTTAGGGAAGCCTAAAGTCTGCGAGAGACCATTTCAGGTTATTTCTGCTGATTTAGTTGGACCTTTGCCTAGGTCTAAATCGGGATTTACGTTTCTTTTTGTAGTGACTTGTTGTTTTTCGAAATATACAATGTTGTTTCCGTTACGGCGTGCCACAAGTGCCGCTGTGGTTAAAGCGCTAGAGAATTTTGTATTTTTGAACCATAGTGTTCCAGAGACTGTAATTGTTGACAATGGGTCACAATTCACAGGATCTGAATTCCGTAATCTCATTAAGCGTTATAATATTCCGAAATTACACTATACACCGTTGTACACTCCGCAAGTTAATCTTGTCGAGAGGTACAATAAGGTAATTATGACTGCTGTAGCCGCTTATGTGAAAGATAACCACAGGTCCTGGGATGAAAACCTGTACAAAGTCCAGTTCGCCATAAACAGTGCGGTTAATGAATCCACTGGATTCTCCCCGTTCTTCCTTGTTCATGCGAGAGAACCGGTCCTAAATGGTTCCTTCTATAAGGACACGGATAAGGAGTACGAGGCAGGAATTCCAAGGGAGGAATACGCTGGAAAGTTTGGAATTTTGGAGGACATATTTAGTCAGGTTAGGGAAAATTTGTTTCAGGCTCATGCAGAGAATTCAACGCATTACAATTTAAGGCGTAGGTCTGCAAGCTATTCTGTTGGGGACATAGTGTGGAAAAAGACTTATACACAAAGCGACGCTACAAATTTTTTCGCAGCTAAGCTGGCTCCTAAATATGAGAAGTGCAGAGTTGTCAAGGTTTTGTCACCTTTGGTTTATGAATTGGTTAGAGTGGCTGACAACCACCCAATTGGCACTTGGCATATTAAGGATTTTAAGAAGTAAATATTCAGCATTACTCAGTTGGTCTTAACTGTTTGAATATTTAAGTTTAACAATATTCAATTAGGAATTTTATGAGAGTAGTGATGTACTGAGATAACAGTTACATTACCATGGTTTAGTTGACGATGGATGAAGTTGAGGTATGTGAGGATGAATGTATGATGATGAAAATGCTTGTGGTAGACTAACGGGAGGTGAATTGTAATGCAAATATTGTACTTTGGGGATTTTGATTTTGTTTCTTTTGTTCTCTTTCTGGATAATGGATCTAAATATTCCGTTACTTTTCTGATTCTGTTCATAGATTTATTTTTCCATGAAAGTTGATTCAATTTTTTTTTTTCCGTTTCCGATTTGGTTATTTTCCGAACGTGATACCATACGGTTGTCTTGTTAGACACCCGATCACAAAGATTTTCCGTACTTGTCAAATGACAACTGTTCCGACGGTAGTTGACAAAGAGTGAACCACCGTAGGCATAGACGCATTCTATCAGTTAACTGAAGAATGATGCCAAGGTGATTACACTCAAGTGTGTAAAACACCGTAGAGTTTTTTTTTGTATTGTGGTAGTTAGTATTTAGCAACTAGAGTTTAAAGTATACCAACGTAATACTTTTCTCATTTATTTATTTTGTTGTATAATTTTCAGTGTTAGTTAGTAGTTGTGTGTTGTGCATGACTTCGATTGTTCGTTTTCTTTCTTATTTCAGGCTATTGTTTTGCTTGTTGGAAGACGCTGAGGGCAGCGTGGTTCAACCAGTTGAACCTTTTCGTAGGAGGGGAGGTATTGTCACGTAGTGATTTTATCAATCGATTTTAATTTAATTCGTAAATGGTAGGTAGGGACATCTAGCGTCAAGGCGCGGAGCGCGCGTGCATCGATGCGCGGGAGTTGCGTATAGATGGCGTTTTGAGTTGTTTTTGGTCAAAAATTTCGATAGGTTTATTTTCGATAATAATTACATTAATCTTATAATAATTCCATTAGTGGAGATTGTGATCATTAATTTAATTTCGAATTTCTTTTTTTTTTACTAGTTTCGTACATTCACTAGTTCGCATTTCGCTAGTCTATGGTCGGAGCCTCCTGAACGGAGCTTCGATACGCCTTGTCTCTTGGGATTTTTTTTTTGGAGAGATCAGTTTCCGCTTGACCTGACGATGTGAAGGTTACAGGCGAAAACTCGAATTTTGGCCCTGCCCCGGCTTCGCTGGAAAAACAATGTTTTTTTGTTTTAGTTAATAAAGTGTCTTCAATATCTTTCCACATCAATTTATGGTAAGTTCGTGATCGGAGTCGATAATCGAGGTTGATTCACATGCAAGATGGCGTCATAACCATTTTTGGATTTAATTACCATTTTGTTTGTCTTTCTTTTCAGTTCCCATATATGTAACAACGTGGTTGGGTTGGGAGGAACCACCCGAAAACAATAATTATATCGGAAGAGTTCCGTAGGTAAGCTCAAAGAAAATGGGAAAAATATGGCACACGTGGTTCTCATTAAGAACGTATTGTTAACTGTTTTTTTTCTTTTGTTTCAGGGTTTATATTATACTTTATTGTATCTTATTTATTTTGTTCTATTTTTATTTGCATATCCACCTTTTCATTTCACTTGCTGAGTTACGGTATTGCAAATCGCACCGTTGGGACATTTCGTATATACATATAAGTGCTTCCGAGTTCCGGGGGTTGAGTAAGTACTCGTGGTACTTATTTCTTCTACATGGTGACGAATGCACGCTGAGGAGCTGGATAGGACCTGAGGAGCCTGATTCCCTGAAGGGATACCCGCGTTCCTGATCCATGTTCCCAGGTGACCAATTCAACAAGTAAGGGATCATTTTTTTTTTTTTGTTGTTGTGAGTGAGTCAAATTCTTCGAACCTAACTTTACCTCTGAGCTAAATTACTCGGCCTATGGCCTGAAATATACTTTGAACATTCTATCCGGACTACTTTAGAATCTTATAAGCCGAAGAACTGCTGTATTCTAGACTAAGTAGTTTTAAGCTACATTTTATTTACGATATTATGATAATTTCCATTAAAAACAAGTAGCCTGAATGTATAGAAATTTCATTCTCATCTCCTTTTGATAATAAGTCTGGAATCAAACCGGGATAGATAGTAATTTATGATTCTGTAACTTTGTAAGTGGGTGATTGCTTTTGCATCCGGGTTAATCACATTCCGCCTCAATTGCCCATCTTACAACTACACCGATTCAAATGTAAGGCCTATATGCCCTTCCCCGGAATTCAACCTACCTCTATACCAAATTTCATTCAAATCGTTTGAAAAAATGGGCTGGGAAAGCATAGCAGACAGACAGGCAGACAGATAGACAGTCAGACACACGTTCGCATTTTTATATTGGTATGGATGATTAATATTATTCTCATTATAATTCTCATAAACTAGCATATCATAAGATACCGACAATCACTTCAACTCATTGCCGGCTCACTACTGAGGCTCTCCTCTCGGAATGCAATGGTTTCGCCACCCAAGTGCCAAGTGTGAATTGGCAGTCTTTACACACATTCGAGAACATTATGAAGAACTCTCAGGCATGCAGGTTTCCTCACGATGTCTTCCTTCACCGTTTGAAACAAGTGGCATTTAATTTCTAAAAACGTACGGTCGACGTCAAAAGTCCATATTATAAGTTAGCTTAACTGCTAAAACTGCGTGCAAGTGATCTGAGCCGCTCATCTACACAAACAATATGTCGAAAATATATTTACCTTTATTATTTATAAACGTTAGGTTCTTAGAACCTTGTATCTGTTTACTGTGCCATTACTATTCAATACTACTCAGTAAATGTAAATAAAAGTAAAAGTAAATAATCAACAATGTCAACCTACAAGATGAATATTATTTATGTGAGTTTGAGGATGACTTTGTAAGTAACAAGCCCTCTTGATTGCTTATTCTATACCTAGCGAATGCCCGCGACTTCGTCTGCGTGGTATGAGGTTTTTTGGTTCCCGCGGGAACTTTTTAATTTGTCGGGATAAAAAGTAGCCTATTGGCTATTCCAGACTATAATCTATCTCTGTGCCAAATTTCAGCCAGATCCGTTTAGCCATTGGGGCGTGATTGAGTAACAAACATCCATACATCCATCCAAACTTTCGCATTTATAATATTATTCAATTCTATATTCTATTCTATTATTCTATATGGACTTTTGACGTCGACTGTAAAATTTAGAGGTGCGTGCCCTGGTGATCGAAGCCACGACCCCATATAGGAGGTCGGGTGTCTAATCCACTAGACTATCACCCTTATTATAATGGATAGGGAACCTTACACAAGGCTCGTAGGCTAATGCGGTCATCATAATGAATCTTAAATCCGATTTAAAGGTATTAACTCGAACTGGATAATTTTGTTTTCCGGCAAATTTGAAAATCTCCATGCGATATTGAAAAGATCTAAAATCCACGTGGAAGTAGTCGCGTGCATTATCTAGTTTAAAATATATCATTAAACTTTTCTTAAATCCAATTAGAAGCGTAACTTTTAAAAGAAAAGCCAAGTATTCAAAGAAAAGCCTACATTTTACTTTTAATGAAAATATTTGCACTTGGTCTGCCAATTAAACTTTAATTTCATTAAAAGTTTGTTTTTCAAACAAAATATTTTCTCGATAATGTAAGAAGAGTTTTAAATAAGAAAAAGTGTGAATAATTAATCACTAGGCATTATTACGCAGTTTCGATCTATCTTTCGAATGTTCTGTTTCTAGCGGTATTCATTCTATAGGAATTTTCACGTAAATACAAGTTTTTGTGATTTCACCCCTAGTCCCATGTGATATCAGCGACTATTAAAATAATTTCGTTGTTACGCCACTTGTACGTTAAGTACATGATAATAATATTATATCACAATGTTATTGTGCCTTATCTTAAAAGATAAGCTTATTCATTATATAATAGCAAGGCGTATGTCGCAGGCTTTGCTCGTTATATAAGTTAGTAAAATTATATGAAAAGTCACAGACTGTCGAAAAAGAACGGACGTTACGGAACACTTGCGGGGTAGTTTTAATTTTCCTAAAATTAATACACATATTTCATTACTACCCATGATGATTGACCCAACTTCCCAGAAATTAAGATCCTATACAAAATACATTTTCTACTTGGTAGAAAGTATCAGAATCAAACTATGAAAATGACATAATTTATTTGTGTATTGGGTAAATTTAGGAATGGAGCACCGTTCTAATATTTCTTATTAATAAACAATTAGGCCATGCAGCGCTTGTGCTCACTTGTGCCCCATTCGGGCGCTTTAGTTTTTATCACCCAACCGAGACACCAAGACACGGTGCTGAATAAATCATGCCTGACAGGTTCATCGTAAAGCTTCCACAGGGTAAGCGAAAAATGGATTTTGTTTATTTATGACACTCTTGAATGATATACTTATGTGCACTGTCTACCTTATTTTCCTTTAGTCCATGTCAAGAGGATAATATTATAACAAAGTTACCTAAGTTTCGGTGAAGCGTCCATTATTTACAGCTACGTAGCTTTCCTTTAAAAGCAGTGAATTCAGAAAGGTTAAGTTTATAAGTTCATGACTGTCGTTAGATTAAAATTAACTATGTTTACTTACTGGTTTATTTACCATTATGGTTTGACCTCTCTTATTTCTGGTTCGCCTTAGGGGGCCTTAGGGGTCACGACCCCTTTCTAATAGTAGCTTTTGTTTTTGGATATTAATGCAGTGGGTTTCTAGATATTTCCACATGCGACCCGACTCGGATAATCTTGAGCACAAGTTTTTAGACCCTTCGGTCATCATTATTTTTAACAGATGCTTATGATTATAACCGGGACCGATGACTTCACTTCCTGTCCGAGATAACTTATTTCGAATTCAGATAACTAACGAGATACCAACGGAGCTCGAGCGTGGACTATATTTCGTTCGTTACTGTCAACTATCCACACGTTTCGAAAAAAAAAAATTTTTTTCTTAAAACAAATACTAAAACCTCTGTAGTATTGTTTTTTTTAACGAAATGAACACGTGCGAGATTATCAACGGCTTGGCTTATAGCTGATTTAATTGAGACCATTTTCAAAGCAAATACTTTTAACATTTCATTCTTAAGTCCTGAACAGTTAAGCCAAACAACATAGCAGCTTACATGAAATAGTTTTATAGCTACAGAGATTGCAATTTGTTAGGAATTCTGTTAAGCTCGAAATTGCAATGCGATTTAACACTTGTTTGTTCGGAGAAATTGGTTTGTCGCTAGCCGTTTTCTGATTGCAAAGAATGATTGAAAAGTGTTTATTATTTTTCGCTTTTATTGATACAGGGTTCTCAAACATCTAAGGGCCTAAAGGCGAAATAGCACATTGGAAAGTTTTTTGTTTGGCGGACTAAGGGTGGTATCACATTAGCGTTTTTTCGGCGCGTACATGCACAGAATAGGTAATAGTACAATGTGATAAGCTCGTTTTTGAAAGTGCGTATAGGCGCGCCACACGAGCGTTGACGCGCTTTTTTGCTGGTATACTACTGACTATGAGGGATGAGTGGCCTAGTTGTGACAACGCATATCAGTCGATTGCGAATGTTAAGCAATGTTGAGCCAAGTCGGTAACTGTATGGGTTACCGAATTTGAAGGTTCGAATTTGGCCTTTTCGTTTCCTCCGTGCCTCGGAGAGCACGTTAAGCCGTCGGTCTTGGTTATTATCACTAATATCTGATAATAATCGTTACAAAAACCTAAGAGTTTCAATAGTCGAGTCGTATGCGGAAAGACGTGGGAACCCACCGCATTATTATCCCAAGAAAACTCCTACCATTATTTGATTAATGGAAAGGGGTCTGAAGGGGAATGAAGAATACGATGCAGAGAGAGACTACTGACTACAGTGTGACCCACGGGGCCGAGCGAATACCCCGGAATAAGCAAGTGTACGCGTGTTCGGTTTTTTAAGTGCAAAATGTAACGCGCGTTTATATGGAGCTGTTACACAGACTACCGCAACACGGCGACATATATTTTTCCACTGTTTCCCATACGACGCGGGCGTTTCGTAAATACGGACGCTTTGCCCTGACTTGCCCGTATTTTTGCCCAGCGTCGTAAGCTTTTGTAGCATTCAAACTAAGAATAGGAGGACCTTACAACCGTCTCTTGAAATATATACAGTTTGCAAGGAAAGTACTTTACGGAATTTTGTTTTTCAATATCCGTACAACAGTACTGATATTGAAAAAAAATACCGTACACAATACAAATACAAAAGAATTTCTGCTTGTTTATTTGCCAGTTCGCCTTCAATCATTTCTCAATATAGAGCAAGTGTCGAGTTAATTTTTACATGGGTATATTGTGAGATCTGGAGAGTGCCATTGACCACTTTTATCCCGAAAGATAAGAGTTCCCAAGAGAATTAAACTACGCGGACAATGATTTTATTATTGTTGCAATAACCTCAATAACGTCAGTATTGTTATAATTAACCAATCGTGATACGAGTGGATCCCGTGATAGGTAATATTGAAAGTGTATAGGCGCCTTACAAATCACATTGGGGCTGATTCTGTACTCTGTAGTGCACAATTTACTCAACTAAACTAAAATGACAATATCATACTTCATACTAATATTATAAACGCGAAAGTGTGTTTGTTTGTTGGTTTGTCCTTCAATCAAGCCGCAACGGAGCAACGGATCATCGTGATTTTTGACATAGGTATAGTTGAGGACCTGGAAAGTGACATAGGCTTCTTTTTATCCCGGAAAATTAAGGAGTTCTCGCGGGAATCAAAAAAACTTAAACCACGCGGACGAAGTCGCGGGCATCAGCTAGTTAAAAATATTGCTAACCCTTTCATAATACTCTCTGCGGAAAGGGACAGAACTAGATTTGAAGCTAACATTTTAGTTTAGTTTAGAGATTCGGTTGTACAGAATTGGCAAAATTGTTGCATCTCTCATGCTTAGAAAGTGAAAATTTAATCGCATGCAAAGGCTAGTAGCGCTTTTAATGTTTTCTTTCACGTAGAGTTTAGTTTGAAAACGGATATATCATTTAAATGCCCAAAAGTGTAGTAAACGACCAAATCTCTAACGTTGTTTGCCTGACGCCGCATCATTGTGTCCAATTTTTGCACAAGTGACCAAGACCAACCAAGATATTTGAGACCATTTTTCATATTTTAATTCGCATTATAATATTTTGTTTTTGTTGTTTGTTAGTGTTAGGTTAGGAAAAGCCACAGGCAATGACTCAATTCCAACTGAAACTATCAAGGCCTCGGGAGAATATGGCGTCCAGATATTCCATGCGCTGTGTAACAAGGTGTGGGAAACCGGTTCATGGCCGCATGAATGGGCCCATGATAGTGTCTTCATCCCACTTCACATAAAGGGTTCTACCAAAGTGTATAGCAATTATCGCCTCATTGCATTAATACTTCACGCAAGTAAAATCCTACTGCACCTCCTCCTATCTAAGAAGATTGCGCCTGAACAGGCGGGCTTTGTTAAGGGAAAAGGTAGCAGGGAACTGATACTCATAGTGCGACAGATCATTGAGAAATCTCGTGAGTTTAATAAGGCAACGTACATTTGCTTTGTGGACTTCTCAAAGGCTTTCGATTCTGTCAAATGGCCCAAACTTTGGGATACTCTGCTGAAGATGGGAACACCGAAGTACCTGGTTCATTTGCTTAGGTATTTGTACGAAGGTGGTACTGCATCCGTAAGAACAGATGACAAGCTATCTGCAGACTTTCATCCTAGTGCCGGCGTTCGTCCAGGATACATTATCTCTCCCCATTTATTTAACATCTACACAGAGCTAATAATGAGACGTATCCTTGAGAACTGGACGGTTGGATACAATAGGGGGTCTGAAAATCTCAACCTTACGATACGCGGACGATACCACCCTATTCGCGACTAGTATTAGCCATATGGAAGAACTTCTTCAAAAGATGGAAAGCGTCAGTCTTGGCCTCAAAATCAACCGGACTAAGACTAAAGCTATGATTGTCGACCGTATAAACAAGAACTCGCCAGAGGTCACACATATAGCAAACTGTCAAGTGGTCCAATCATACATCTATTTAGGAGCGTTGATTTCGAATAACGGTGGCTGCCTCAATGAAATTAAGTGACGCATGGCTATATCTTGGTCTGCCATGGACAAGCTGCGGAAGATATGGAGGAACCGAAACATCACCAAGGCCACTAAGACCCGGCTTGTCAGAGTGCTTGTATTCTCCATATTTCTCTACGCTTCAGAGACGTGGACCCTGCAAGAAAGTGAGAAGAAGAGGATAGACGCTCTTGAGACGTGATGCTGGAGAAGAATGTTGAGAGTGTCTTGGACTGAATTCTGACTGAATTCTTAGACTGAATGAACCTCGGCATCAAGCAGCGTCTCTCATCCATTGTACAGGCTCGCATTCTCAATTTCTTTGGTCACGTAACTAGACGCAACGATAACATCTCCATTGAGCGTCTGGTTGTTCAAGGAAGAGTAGAGGGCACCAGGGCACGTGGCAGATCACCCATGAGGTGGACAGACCAAGTGAGGGCTGCGGTGGACGTCCCCTTACACGAATGTACTCGTAAAGTTGCTATCAGGGAAGAGTGGGGACGGATCGTTAAGCGCGCCACAACCCCAAAGTGGTTGTCACTTTGGCGACCGCTCTGACAAGAGCGATACGACGGAGAAGTGTTAGGTTATTAGGTAAATACTAGTGCTAATTTAAGATGCAACTTAAATTAAAATGTTTAGACCGCCAACTCGCCAACAAACTGGCCCACCAGTTTGGCGAGATTTATATTTTGTAAAAAACTGTTAAATAAATTAAAATATATATATATATATATATATATATTTTCTTTGAAGTTATCTTTATACCAATACCTAAAACAATACCGTGACTAACTGACTGATAGATGAAGTACAACCCAAGCAAGGAAATATGAAATTATAGAAAATAATAATTTCATTTTTGTGCCTTTTGGTGTCGAAACCATGGGGTCGTGGGGCGAAGATGCTAGATCCTTGTTTAAGAATCTATCTTTTCGTCTCACAGAGTCCACAGGTGACTGGAGGGCTGGCAGTTACCACGGCCAACATATAAGTTTGGCTATTCTGCGGGGTAACGCAGCCAGTGTTCTGGGCACATTGCCTTATTGCAGCGGCATAGATGATACTTTTAATGTTTAGTTTTTAATTTAGATTTCATTTAGATTTTAATTTGATAAATATAAATTCTTGTAAATGAATATTTTTGTGATCTAAACAAGTGGTATGCCATTTGTTCATAATTTGGCAATGGCACAAATATTAATTATTAAGTACACTCCGGGGTACTTACCGTTCTCATTCTCACTCGTGCCGGCAATTGAAATGTTTTTTTTATTCCACTAAGTACCACAAGTTAGCCCTTGGCTGTGATCTCACCTGGTGTTAAGTGATGATGCAGTCTAAGAAGCAAGCCAACCTATTAGGGATATGGCAGTTTAACCTAATCCTTTTCTTCATGGCATAGATAGGTGGATAGGGTAGTACTTGCCATAGATGCCTCTCTCCAGACCGCAGTTCATAAACAATAAATTCCCTAACGGACCCTGTAGGGAGTCGAACCCCAAACTGTTCACTTTTAGACCACAGCGCTCACCGCTATGCTAGAGAGGTCTTCAGAAGCTCAAGGAATCAATTAAGGAAGGATCTTAATCTATCCCTTTCTCAAGCATCATAAGAAAACTGACCAAGTGGCGATTAGGATCCGCTCACCGAGCCCTCGACAGCTTAGAGCTTCTTAGCTTAGCGTACCTAAATAGTCTGTTTTACCATAATCAGTTCCTAAACCTGCTACCGTCTCAAGAGCAAATCCGGTTTATTTGGGACCGCTATAGCAAAATCAAATTTGTTAAGGTTTATTGCTGATATCGAAAAAAAAACATTAGTGGAAAATAAAAATAAAAGACTCAGTTTTCAATTACCTGTAATGATTACACAAACATGTATCAATTCTATAATTTACAGAAAAATAAATTATTTCCAATTCTTGCAAGTCAAAACCGAAGTTTGCAAAGTGTTTGTCCATGTCTTTTAATTAACATAGATTTTTTTGCTATGGAATGTCTAATGCTTACAACATAGTATGTAACCAGTAATCTAGTCATACAAAAATACTATTTGGCTATACTATACTAACAAAACTATTATTCACTAATACTATTTACCTCAAAGATTTTTAACGATGTTACATCACTGTGTAGGCTAGGAGTAAAATGGTGGTCATTTATATTTTTTGACAATGCAAAACACCTGCTTGGGCTTGTTAGCAAAAAATCTATTTAAACATTGATCAAGGACGTGATTATTCTGAATAAAGCATTTGATACTCATATCCGCTGGCGCAGTCGAGAGATTAAATATTATTTTATGTCAGCATCGTAAGCGTCGTCGCTCAGCAACAAATGAAAGAAGGGGTGTTACTTGAAATCTCTAAAATGGATAACTTTGGATAAAACCGATTTCTTTATGTGTTTCACAAACATTCGTAAACAGACCCGCCTTAGGGTGGGTTTTCACGGACCGAGATCAAAGGAACCCCACAAGTAGCCAGTAGCGAGACTCGATAGTTTTTTTGGAATGTTCCCCCTTTTTTAAATTTCATTGCTCTCTTGAATTTGTACCTAAGTAGATTTTGTCTATTCCTACAGTTGAATTCGAGATCCTATAATTAAGTACAGTACTTTTATTTTATTTTATAACTAGATGATGCCCGTGATCTTTTGATTCCCACCGGATCTCTTTAATTTTCCGGGATAAAAAGTAGCATATGTCCTTCCCCGGGATATAACCTACCCCTGTACCAAATTTCATCAAAATCCGTTGAGCCGTGAAAGCGTAGCAGACGGACAGACAGACACACTTTCGTATTTATATTATAAGTATGAATACCACAACGTAAGTATTAACTTACAGTAGACGCCCATAGAAATTGCACACCATAGGCTCACCTACTATACCTACCTACACCTTCTTATTAGTACCTACACTTCTAATGCATACTAATGTTGTGCTATTAAGATATAATTTTGCCCTGATAAAACTTTTAAAAAAATTAACTGACTTCAAAAGCATTAAATATTTTTTTATTTGCTTTCATCCAATGCACTCTTAGCCAATGAACAAAAAATCAAAACAAAAGTAGGTAGTTTTTGAAAATGCCGCTAAATTAAGATTCTTGTCCAAATAAGTACGAAGTCAAGACAGTGCGAGCTGAATTTATACAGTTAAGGGGTATGTTTGCTACCCTCTATGAGAAGCCACCACAACATAGCAAAGGGTAGTAGGTATGGAGTAATATAAGCACGTAAACATTAATGAAACTTGTCAAACACGAGACATTTCAGAATCCCGAGGCTATTGCAAAAGGATCGCTTTTCTCACTCGTGCCGAAGGGATGTTTTATTCATGAGAACCTGCGCTCGATATGGGGAAAATGACAGACATGAATATACAGTCTCATAAACATCGCCAGTATTGCAACTAAAACATTGTGACCTGCTGTTTTTTTTTTATAATCTGACATTTATAAGCTTTTCTGATAATATAATAGCGTTTTAGAGCACGTAATACAGTTTAAACTGAAATCTGATGGAAATAATCTCTACTTAGGTATACTAAGTTAGGTGTACTAATTTGTTGAGCGTTGTTGTCTTAAAGTGCGGCGGTCCCGGGTTCGAATTTTGATAATTTCTGAATTTTTCCTGGTCTGGCCTGGTGGAAGGCTTCGGCCGTGGCTAGTTACCCTACCCGCAAAAACATTCCGCTAAGCGGTTTAGCGTTCCTTTACGTAGAAACCGATTATGGGTATTGGTTTAATTTAACTACCATACCCTTAACAGGTTACCCCACTAACATCTTAGACTGCATTATCATTTACCATCAGGTGAGATCGCAGTCAAAAGCTAATTTATAGTGGATTAAAAAAATACAAAATTGATAGATCTAATTAATTTAGTACTCTTCCGCAGGGATCAATACGATCAATATGATCTATGTCAAACTGTGAAAAACATAAAAAGAATTGTATGCACAGTTTTTTGAAATTTTTCACTGAAATCACAAATACCAAGTTTCATGGATGTAATTTGAACCGCCTATTTAACCTACTTGGGGTGGAATTTCGAAAATTCTGTCCGTAGTAAGTACACCTCTAAGGTGCTCAAGGTTTCTCTCAAAATTTCAAATTCCTACGTTCAGCCGTTTGGAATGTAGGGTGTCTGTTAGTCACACAGGACAAAACCTTTTATAGTGATAATAGTATTTAATAAGTATCTAAACTATACATTACCTATCATGAAAGTCTATATTAAGGTAGCTTAAAGAGAAGCTTTCAGCAGCAAAAACTATGTCGTGCCGCACGATGAATACGACAAACTTGTGTATGAATGAAATCATGCAGATGCTTCAGTTTCTGGCAAAGTAAAATATTGAGGTTAAAAACGCTAGTCAAAACAAGCCAAAAATTTGAATAGTAGGTATTTTAGTTTACACATAAGTATAAATTGGTTGTCTGTGAGAAATCGCTATGACATGCAAAACATCGCCTTTGCATGCAAAACTTTGAGTTTTTTTTTCTTTTCTTGTAACTTATTTCCTGCTCTTGTATGCAATAGTGACAAATAATAGGTAGGTACTTACCTAAATTATTAGGCAAGGAGCATCAGTTGTTCAAAGGTCTTCATCGTTGTCGTCAACCAATAGAGGTTCACAGCTCAACATAGGTCTCTTGCAAGGATTTCTACAACCTGCGGTTTTGCCCTTCTCCCAGTGACTCGCTGGATATCTTTTTTTTATTTATTCTCTTATACACCCTGGTATTTTTTTTGCCGTCCTTGTATGTCTCGATTAACTAACATAATCAATATGATGAAACCAAATTAAAATTAATAAAATTAACTAACTCGCTGGTATTGTCGTCCGTTCACCCAGTGGTCTACCAACTAAAAAAGGTTCTAAAAACCTTAAGAACCAAATTCTTTGAACTATATGGTATGGCCATCATCTAAAAATGTTGAAGATGGCGATGGCCCCGGCAATCGTCATTTTCGACTCTAAAATTCATTAAAATAAGCTTAAAGAGCGCTTTATTTGAAAAGTCTGATGCAAAGGGTGCCTAAAAAATCCAGGTCGAAATCAATCCAATTTTGTACCGAGCTGTGTTCTGACTGTACCAGGCAATTATCACTCGATGGCGGTTAAAATTTATTTTATTCCATTCATGGTAACCAATTTGCGGGCTTCGGTGAAGTTATAAACAACTGCAATAAATCAAAGGTTGGCGATAGTGATCTATCAATTAATAGTTTCTGGTAGCTGATTGATGATCCATCGATACTGCGAAGCATTTCCATTATTAATTCGCATCATATTTTCAATGAATTGTCATTATGACATAGCAGTAGTTAATTCATGTTACGTGATATCTTCATAATTCCTTAGTGCCTTATGACCAAAGTTTTATAATAGTATGTATTGAAAGTGAGAAATTTGAATACATGACGTCAAGATCGCCTCTATACAAAGCTATAGCCTTCCCCGGGATGCAACCTATCTCTATATCAAAGGACATTGACCACTGCCCATACAAAGTTCGCCTAAGAACCAACAGTCATAAAACATACATTATCAGATTCAAAATAATACATTAATACTATTGAAAGTAGATCTAAACAACGGACACTTCAGAGAATTTATTTATTACCGATAATATTTTTGATTTTGAGGTTAGATTTTGGATGTCACCGCTACTCGGTCAAAGTCGGCAGGCACCTACTGAATACTTAGCGATAACAATTACAATTGTTGATGAGAATGATCTACATACCGTTTATATTCTTAAACTTAACTATATTTTTATTCTTACACGATTTTTTACCTATAAGCTATACCCGGGTAGGTTAGGTAGGTATCAAAATCGGTTAAAAACATAGGCCGTTAAAGCGTAGCAGACAGACAGACACACTTTCACATTTATAATATTACTAGCTGATGCCCGCGACTTCGTCCGCGTGGATTGAGGTTTTTTGGTTCCCGGGTCAACTCTTTAATTTTCCGGGATATAAAGTAGCCGTGTGTTATTCCATATACTATAGTTTAGCTCTTTGCCAAATTTTATCCAACTCCGTTCAGCCGTTCAGCCGAACGGCATACGTACATCCATCCATCCTCCGAACTTTCGCATTTATAATATTAGTATAGAAGTATGGATTATCTACTTGGCATACAGTGATATAAGACGTTGGAGCTGCCTTACTTATATAAAATTCAAATGGGCACGCCTTTTTTAATAATCATCATTCTTCTCCGCATTCAAATGCCTGCCTAAGTAGGTACGTTATGTGTTCTGTGCCTACGTTTTCACATTACGTTTTGCTGCTCCCTGTTACCCGTTTTTATACGACTGCCTGAGAAAAGGAGTACATTGTTTTCAGGGTTCATGTATGTATGTATGTATGTATGTGAGTTTATATATTCCACCATAACTTCTATACGCCTGAACCATTTTGATAAATGAGGTATCGTTAGAATCCCCAGCCTATTTCGGGTGACATAGGCTAGTAAAATTTAAAAAAAAAATGATGGGGTGACCATGGTCCCGCATGAAAGACTAAAGTTGAAAAAAAATATCGAAAATAAGATTATCTATATAATTATCATCTAGAAAATGATGAGTAGATTCCAAAAATATATAACAGTATCAATATCCAGAGATTCACAAAAAATATCATTTAATAAAAATATGAATAAGATTCTAATTTAACTAGATTAATTTAGATTTTTAACTTTTTAGTTCCTTTTTTGACAGGGCAATGGTTTTTTCTTAATTTTTTAATTATAACTTGTTAAGAATGTCTGACTTCATCCTACTAAGTTCGAAAGTTTATTTGTCCTTCAATACGCCGCAACAGAACAACGGATCGACGTGACGTTTTGGTTATGCTGTACAGTATGGCAGCTACGAAGAGTTAAGAGCATTTTTTTTAAATTCTACTACAAGTTAGCTCTTAACTGCGATCTCAACTGATGGTAAGTGATGTCTAAGTCTAAGATGGTAGCTGGCTAACTTGATAGGGGTACGGCAGTTATATTAAACCCATACCCCTATCGGTTTCTACCGCACGACATCGTAGGGAACGCTAATCGCTTTGCGGTACGGCTTTACTATTAGGGTGGCATGGTTACTAGCCATAGCCATAGCCACCCACTAGATAGTTATTTATACCGGCAAATCAAAGAAACATTTTCCAAACCATAATCCATGGCACACCCATCACCTAGTTTAAAAAACTGTGCTTATTTTTAGTCATTTGTAAAATATGATCAAAAACCAATAGCTGTTCTCCGTAGTTTTGATAGGTAAAATACAAACCCTGTCTCAATCATATTTCCTTTTTGTTTGAAAATGTTTCGATGTATTCAAATTCCACAAAAAATACATTCATGCAACGCGTATGAAAACAAAAATGCCAAATGCAATTAGTTTGCGATCAAAATGGATAAATATTGCCACAGGCCGCAGTATGATTAATGGGCCCGTCTCACTTTAGCGGACAGCTAAAAGAAAGGGAACACAATAATGCTTCAGAGTAAAACTTTTAGTAGGTAGTTAATTCAGCATTTATGCGGATTATAAGGCTAGATTTCACTATCATCGTATAACAAAATATCAAAGCTTCATGTACAACAACAACAATTAAAAAAAACTCGATGATTTGGCGATGGAACTATTCTAGCCACTACAGCCCATTAACGTCTCACTGCTGGGCACAGGCCTCCACTCTCATAGGAGAGTGGGAATTAGAGCTTAGACCTACCACGCTGCTCCAATGCGGTTTGGCGGGCTTTAACGACTATTACCATGTTAGTGATAATAACCGGGACCGACGGCTTAACGTACTCTCCGAGGCACGGGGGTGAAACACCGCCAACTTCCGGCTGGTACTGAGAATTTCTAGTCAGAAAAACCCAATACTCAATTATAGCCCGACTCGAAACCGAAACCTCGTCGACCGCAGTCGAACATGCCAACCACTTGACCAACGAGGCAGTTGGCGATCTATTCTAAAATGCTATCGAAACGAATATTTAAAACTGTCACATTCCAAAGCTTTAGGTCTCACATTATTACAAAGTGACAAAGGACGAAAGCACAAATAATTAAAAGGAATAATTATTTAACCAACTTCAAAAAAAGAAGGTCATCTTTCGATACATGTGTATTTAATATTAGTAGACCTGCAAAAAAGTATAATCAATAAGGGCTTTCAAACAAATATACAAAATTTCATAGGTGTATGTATGGTTGTATGTAAGTAAGTTTGGCCGCGGATTTCTTCAAAACTATTAATCAGATCGTCAGTCTTGAGTTTGGCCTCAAAATCAACCGGACTAAGACTAAAGTTATGATTGTCGTCACACATATAGCAAACTGTCAAGTGGTCCAATCATACGTCTATTTAGGAGCGTTGATTTCGAATAACGGTGGCTGCCTCGATGAAATCAAGTGACGCATGGATATATCTAGGTCTGCCATGGACAAGCTGCGGAAGATATGGAGGAACCGAAACATCACCAAGGCCACTAAGACCCGGCTTGTGAGAGCGCTTGTAGTCTCCATATTTCTCTACGCTTCAGAGATGTGGACCCTGCGAGAAAGTGAGAAGAAGAGGATAGACGCTCTTGAGATGTGTTGCTGGAGAAGAATGTTGAGAGTGTCTTGGACTGAATTCCGAACAAACAAGTCCATTCTTGAAGGACTCGGCAACAAGCAGCGTCTCTCCTCCATTGTGCAGGCTCGCATTCTCACTTTCTTTGGTCACGTAACTAGACGCGACGATAACATCTCCATTGAGCGTCTGGTTGTTCAAGGAAGAGTAGAGGGCACCAGGGCACGTGGCAGATCACCCATGAGGTGGACAGACCAAGTGAGGGCTGCGGTGGACGTCCCCTTACACGAATGTACTCGCAAAGCTGCTATCAGGAAAGAGTTGAGACGGATCGTTAAGCGCGCCACAACCCCAAACTGACGACCACGACCGCTCTGACAAGAGCGATACGACGGAGAAGAAGAATTAATCAGATTGTGTCCATTCTTTTTCATCAGCTTACATTTATTTCAACTTAGGGAACAGTGCAAATTCATCAAAATCGGTTCAGTAGTTTTCAATATTGACTGATAAGTGTGTGGTGAAGTCGGTTTAACTTTTAATCTTTTGGATTATCACTTGTTTGAATCTTCGATGAGATTGGGTTCTTAGAAAAATATATACTAAATAATTTTAAAATTATTTATTTCTATTAGAATGGAATGTGGCAGTTTTAAATATTCGTTCTGATAGTAAAAAACTATATTTATAAAATAAAAACTCCGGCTAAAATAAATAAAAATGCGATCTTTATAGTTAATTTAGTTTATGAAAGTGTCTCTTGTAGTCATAAATGCAAAAAATTGGTTCTGTGGTTTGTAAATATTAGAAACAACTTGTTATTTATTCGTTTTATTAGGTATCTTTTGTTTGTCTAAAATGCAATTAGGTACTAGTAATACTTTAAACTGATAATAACACTTACGCTAATTTAACTCTTTAAAACAGAATGTTGATAACTTAACGCCATTTTAAACACACGTGCAATCAAAAAAGTAGGGCTTAAAGGACATATTATATATTTTTCGGACGTAAGGGACAAGCTGTCTTTGTAACTAAAGCTTTAACGCATAAATAGATTATAAGTATAAGAGGACTAAAAGTTGAACGAAAACATTGAAACCACTTCAATATAGCCTGAAAAAGTAAAAAGGTCATAAACCTTATTTCCAAAAAAAAATGTTTTTTGGCTCTCCTGTAAAGTAGCAGTACCATCGACGATATTTAATCGTTTCGTCGCACATAGCTACATAAGAGGTACATGCCCGGGGATAATAACCAAGGTTCCCCCAAATGGGACTTGCTTTAAAAAATATTATTCCAATATAATAAATGGGGTGAAGAACCTCCACGAATGACGCAGGAAGAGGTACATAATAAAATACTATATGTATACCTTTTCAAATTTATCTAAGAGGGTGGAGAAATTCAAAGCGATAAAATTCCACACAAAATTCCGCTACAATGTAACTTATGGAAATCAGAAGTTAGGAAATGAAATGTGTTGTAGCAAGAAGCCGAAGAAAAAATTCTAACATTCGCACTGATTATTATTTTTTTTCAAAATTATTTATTGTTGTTTAAGAAGGCTTGCGCATGACGATAATCATAAAAAAATTGATGTTTGTTACTCAATCACGCTAGGATGGCTGACCGGATCTGGATGAAATTTGGCACAGGGACAGATTAAAGTCTGGGATAACACATAGGCCTAAATAGGCCCAAGCACAACCAGTTTATTGGTAAAAGAGTGTTTCGTGTATTCATAGATATAGTCATTTATGCTTTTTTTAGTTCTTAAGAATAAACTTTGATGCAGGTTTATTGTCCGAAATATAGGCTACTTTTTTATCGCGGAAAATTAAAGAGTTCTCGCGGCAACCAAAAAAGCTCAATCCACGCGGTCGAAGTCGCGGGCATTAGCTAGTACTTAATATTTTTTCTTAAAAGATGTTTCCCTTGTTCCAGTGAACCATGGACTATAACGACACATTCAACATCTCGGAGCCGTACAAGCCGTACTACGAACGCCCTGAGACGTACATCGTACCACTGCTGTTCGCGCTTATATTCCTCATCGGGGTAATCGGCAATGGCACCTTAGTGGCTGTCTTTGTGCGGCACAAGGCTATGAGGAATGTGCCTAATACGTAAGTATTTTTCATTAAATCCATAATAAAATCATATTCAAGAATTTGTGTCTATTGTCGGTCTGCTACGTTATCATTCTAAGCTAGCAATTTACCCGATTTTGGCAAAATTTGGTATTATAATAAATTAGTTGCACCTCAGGAAAGGCCATATTAATGAAGCTACTTTTTATCCCGGAAAGTCAAAGATTTCCCAATAATCTTTTAATTCATTCATAATGCATTAGTACGCAGGCAAGAAAAGCCATATAAGTCGTACGGATATGAACGTCCTGTAATTTCGAATGAAAACTTATGTAATTTTTTAAATTTAATTTTAATCCATATGAAATTTTACAAAATTACAAAAAAATGCAAAAATTAGAAGAATTACAGACAAGTACTACACAAGTCTCGGCTAAAATGATAATCCACTGCCATGTTTACTTAGAATCACTTGGGATTTGGGAAATCCTGAATATTACACAGCCGTAAATTGCTTTATTTTTAGCCTGATCAGTAATGTACTATTTTGTCTTTACTATTTTGGCGCTGAGACTACATTTTGCCAGAAAAAGAAAATAAATAAATGGAACCAGTCGGAACGGAGAAAGTCACAAAACAATATTACGAAAATAAAGTATATAATTAACTATATTATTAGCCCGAATGTAAGTTACATAATTATTAAGTTACATTTGGCATTTCGTTTATTTATACATTCAAAAAAGCACAGAGAAAAAAGCAGTTGATTGTTATAGCCACAAATAACCTAGTTTCCTGATACAAGAATTAGTTAGCACGCCACAGCTATAACACTTTAAATTTCACTCTGGTTATTTTCTTGGGAAAATTTTCTTTTCTCATCGAAATAGTTTTATGTCCTTTTGAAATCTAGTTTAATAGCAATGTAAATAGAGTCCGATCTAAAAAAAGATTATAAGTCTTTAGGGTTCCGGACCTCTAGAGGAAATAAAGAACCCTTATACCCTCACTTCTGTGTCTGTCTGTCTGTCAATCGCCTTTTTCTCGGGAACGCATGGTACTACGTAACAAGTTTAAATTACCTTATTTAGGTATACGATCCCTTGGAGCTGTAAAAAAATCAAGCTTTTAAGTCAACACAATCAAAAGATACGGCCGTTTGAGGTGCTTATCTCATCTCATCTCAAATATATATAAAATCGTTAGCTAATCAACGCACAGCCTAAACCGCCTACACAGTTAGAAACTTCTTGAAAGTCGGAAGTTTGTATGAAAGTTCTTCATTTCTCAAGTTATAGCCATGGTATGTGAGGTACCGGTTAAAAATAATGAAATAAACGAACGAAATAGGAAAATGAAGGAGTGCCTGTGGGAATACAAACTTATACCACGCGAACGAAGTCGTGAGCATCCGCTAGTTTTGCATATTTTGACACTCGCCAATAAATCTAAACCGATATAAAGTGATACATATTTAATGTGATATATATTTAAGGTGTATTAGGTATGTATGTATTCAAAAATTTGTTTCTTCTTCCTAAATAGGATGCCTCAGTTTAGGGACCCCTATAGTTTCGCCATGTACGTTCATCCATCCGTCCGCTCGTGCTTCCGTCCAGGGCTTAGCTCAAAGACTATTAGTACAAGAAAGCTGTAATTAGGCATGGGTGTAATACCCATACTAATCAGTAGCTGATGCTCGCGACTTCGTCCGCGTGGATTAAGGTTTTTTGGTTCCCGCGAGAACTAAATATTTAATTTTCCGGGATAAAAAGTAGCCAATGTGTTATTCCAGACTTTAATCTATATCAGTGCCTCCGTTCAGCCATCCTGGCGTGATTGAGTAACAAACATCCATCCATACATCCATCCATCCAAACGTCGCATTTATAATATTAAGTATAGATGCCGACAAAGTTGTAAAATAAAATTTTGAAAAGAAAAAAAAACAGGTTACCTCCTGTGCAAGTAAAGTGGAGATGAATTTATTTTGGAGATGAATTTATTTATTTTCTCGTCTATCCCAGTAGGTAGAGTGTTGTTAGATAGGTCGTCCAAAAGTATGAATTATAATAACAAATAAATGGGAATTAGCTAAATTTACGTATTCTAATTATTATGCTATGCAAATTAACAAATTACTGAAATCGAATCGAATATCGAATTTTAACGTAGTATACCTATCTCAAATAAACCATGATTTGCGTTTGTGCTCGAGTACTTAACTTTTTTTAATTGGCTTTAACATCTAGGCTAGTCATATATTGTGGCTAATTGGTCATTTAAGATCTAGACAAATCAGCAATTTATTATTAAACTTTAAAACGCAATTAAGAATTGTTGACGTCGTCAAATACTTACTCACATTACAAAATTCTTTCAAAAAAAACCAACCTCCAAAGCCACCGTAAAGTAAAAAATAATTTTGATTTCTACATGTTAAAGTCGGGCGAGCCTGATGCGTCAACTTTGCTTATCTTTGTTATACCCAGCCGACTTCAACACTGCGTAGAAATCAAAATTATTTTTTATTATTTTACAGTGACTTTGGAAGTCGGTTCTTTGGAAAGAATTTTTATTTTTAAATTTTTAGTATCAGGATTGAGGATTTGGAGTCAAAATTGTTTTATGGGACCGCCTCGAGAGCTTCTTTTTTTTCAAATCGGTTCAAAAACCACGCAGATATGCACCAACATACATTAAAAAAATATATACGCTCCGAATTGAGAACCTCCTCCTTTTTTGGAGGTCCGTTAAAAATTAATAATTTTCAGTTTTCAGGGTGCAAACTAATAAGTCATCAAGTCCCGTGAGTCATTACTTTCCTTACGATATTGAACTACTCGTAGCTCAGGTGACACGTCTAGTCCTTAGAAAGCTATAAAAAACCTATTCTCCAACAAAGTAAGCCAAAGGAAAAAGCATCGCGGGTTAGCAGCATATGAACATTAAAAAGTTGTTTTACAAAGAATAACAGTCTCGAACTATTATGATAAGGTTTATAATTTTACGAGCTGATGCCCGCGACTTCGGCCGCATGGAATAAGTTTTTTAATTACAACGGGAACTCCTCAATGTTCCAGGATAAAAAGCCTATGTCACTCTCCAGGTCCTCAACTATACCCATTCCAACAATCACGATAATCCGTTGCTCTATTGCGGCGTGATTGAAGGACAAACCAGCAAACAACAAACCAATAAACGAACAAAAAAACACACTTTCGCATTTACAATATATGCAAATGCGAAATGCAAGAGCATGTAACATTACGGTTTGAGTGAAATATTTATGATGTAGATAGGAAAATATCGTGAGAAAACCTGCATGCCTGGGAGTTCATATCATAATGTTTTCATTTGGCCAGCGTGGTGGAATATGGCCTAAACTCTTCTCATACTAAGCCATGACTGGACTAGACTAACTTTCTATATATTTATAATTCTATTTGTAGTTTTACATAAATAAAATTTCTAATTTGAAACAGTAACCTGCATGTGACAGCCGTTTGAAGCATCAATTATTATTAAAAAATAAAAAAAGACATTTATTATTATTTAGTCAAAATAAATATTGCTTTTACTCAACAAATATCAACAAAACGTTTGTATTGGAAAAGCATCATTCTCTTTGATGACACAAATATTTTAAGAAGTAACAAACCTAAGAACATAACGAGAGAATTATTTGCTACTTTTATAAAAGTTTCCTACTTTGGGCGGGACTTCTCACAATGAAGATATCCAAACGAATATTATGAATGCGAAAGTTCGCCTAACTGTCTGTTTGTTACCTTTACACGACCCATCTGCTTAACCTATTTTGATGAAACTAGATATACAGATAGATTTGGTCTTGGTCGAAATTGGATTCTGGAAAATTTCCATGGTATTTTCATAAACCTAAGGGTTTATGGACAGATGTAATGCCTGCTTCTAGGCTTAGTAAAACTAGCAATTCATTTGTTGGAAACATTGCCCGCTTCTACAATAAGCTCCCAGAAGACATGTTAAAGATGTCTCTGAATAAGTTCAAAGTTAATGTAATACGTAAACTCATTGAAAAATCTTATTGCCATGTAAAGGACTACTTAAACGACAAGGTAGCTTGGCAATAATTTGCTCCATGGCTCTGATAGTTCAGATGATATTTTGTGAATGGTGATGATAAAAAAAAACCCCGGCTGAGTTTGTTGTGGGCTCTTCTCAGGCCAGGGCACGTTTGGAACCCTCGTAGCTTTAGTTTTAAGATACCGTTACCGATTATCACCATCATGTTTTATAAGTAATTTTTAACGTAAAGTGTACCTACAGTGTACCTATATTATATATTGAGTATTGAGTATTGATGGACTTAACTGCAAGCCGACTGCAAAATTTCCGTTTTATTACAGTTATTGGGCTGTTGGCATTACTGCATCGAAACTGCAAACCGAGTGCACAGTCCTCTTGCAGTCGGTGTCAGCCATTATTTATTAGTACATATTATAAAAGTATTACACTACCCTGTCCTCACTGCCAAAGGTAAACTGGAAGAGAATACCTCTAGGTATTAAGTTCGCGTTTGTACATTGTACTTTATGTGCAACTAACTGATGCGACTTCGTCCACGTAGTTAAAGATTTTTTTGATTCTTATCATAATATTTTGATTGATAAAAAGTAGCCAATGTCACTCTCCAGGTCCACAACTATACCCATACCAAAAAATCACGTCGAGTCGTTGCTCCGTTGTGTAAGGGACAATCCAGAAGTAGGTATTTTTAAACTTTTACTTATAATATATTTGTCTTCTCTTTTGAAACTTGCACGAATAAGTGGTTAAACGTGTAGAGGTTTCACGAGAGATTTAATTTGATTAGATAAAAGTAGGCTATAATTAAAAACAATACTCATTTGATCCTGAATCACCATCGTCAAAGCACTCGTATTTATACCAACAATTTTCAATATGGCGTCCGTAAATCGAATGACATGAAACAAGTCCAATTGACAGATATACTTCCTGTTTCATGAGATATAATGGCAAACAGTAATAATGATAACAGTTGATTAAACTAACAAACAAACACACTTTCGTATTTATAATATTAGTACTAAACACGCATAGGCTGAAAAACCGATAGATGTCGGGGCAATTAATGCCTAATATTATAATGTGTGGCTGTGGTGCAAATGACCCGCAGCTGAAATTGCAGTATTGGTAAACCTACTAGGTGGATAGAACATACGGAAATCTACTGTTAGTAGGTCACAAGTGATACAAAACAATAGACAGATCACACGGATAGTCGCCACCATCAACACCACCACCACTACAGCCCATTAACATCCCACCGCTGGACGTAGGCCTCCACTCTCTTAAGAGAGAGGGAATTAGAGCTTAGAACCACCGTGCTACTCCAATGCATCATGTTAGTGATAATAACCGAAACCGACGGCTTAACGTGCTCTCCGAGGCACCGGGGTGAAAACACCTGCAATTTCCAAACTCCGGACTAGTACTGAGAATTTCTAGTCAGAAAAACCCAATACTTAATTATGGCCCGACCCGAGACTCGAACCCGGGACCTCGTCAGCCGCAGTCGAACATACCAACCACTAGAGACAGTTACACGGATAGTCAGTGCCGCCTAATTACGAACGCAAAGTAGCGTCACTGTTTCAAGATGCTTTTAACTGTGATAGCGTTGAGTTCGGTCTACACTGAAACCTTTTCTATCTGCCAACTCTGAGCTGTGTGCTGTGACCCCAACGTCAATCAGTTCTTCGACTCAGAAGGACTAGAATCCAGAGCCGTTAAACAAGTAAAATAATAAATAAAAAAAACAGTTCTTCGAACATTTTTTATTTTAATGGGGAGGGGCAGGCAAATCTAATCTCAGATGGCACCACCCTTGCTGGTAACTGTCAGGTTCATTTGCGAACATATTCGAGCTAAATAAGCGTCCTATTTGAATTGAATCTGGGAAAAAACCAATGTTTATGTATGTCCTCTCGCCGTAAAAATTGACAGGTCTAAAGTGAGCGCTACATAACCTTGCCGATAAACTAGGTTTCCATTTTGTTGGCGCAAGGCTTTATACCATAATCTTCTTCTTTCCTCATCAGCAGGGAAATGGTGTGCGCTTTTAATATCACATTTGAATGCACAACATTTAAGCATTCATAAGGAATAATCTAAGGAAAATTAAACTATCGCGTAAGAAATATATGGTGTTTGACAGGTAAACAACTCCAGCGACGATGCGACACCTAGCGAGATAAATTGGCAGTGTCCCTCCCCATTGTGTACTTACATATATATTTTTTCTTTTTTTTTTGTAAATAGAATTAGTTTTTATTTTTGATTTTAATTATTTCCTAGTTTCAATAGAAATAAACTGTACATAGTATTAATCCTTATCAAAATAAAATTCTTACTTAACTATAATATATCTCTTGCAGGTACATCCTCTCGCTCGCACTCGCTGACCTCCTGGTAATCATAACATGTGTGCCATTCACATCCATCGTCTACACCGTGGAGTCCTGGCCGTGGGGTGAATCAGTGTGCAAGATATCGGAAGCGGCGAAGGACGTCAGTATCGGAGTATCGGTGTTCACTTTGACTGCCCTGTCGGCTGATCGGTACTTCGCCATCGTCGATCCGTTGAGGAAACTGCATGCTACTGGTGAGAGGTCTTTTAACTCACAGATTACAGCAAGCGTCGCAAATAAGGATGCTGATGAACAGCAGAACAGCATTTAGATGAATACTTTATTGCACACACTAGCGATCCGCCCCAGCTTCGTACGGGTAGAAATAATAACCCTAATAGCCAACATACCCAGTGAGCAGTGGGCAGCTTTTACAGTTTAATATTACATTGTAAATATAAGCCCCGTCCTCATCACACCTGCCACAGCCGCCCCAGACCTTAGATTATAGATATTTAATCTGAGTGCCGGCCGAAGACGCGCCCTTTTCCCTTGCACGTTTCATTATTTCTATGATATCTCTTAAGATATTCATCTAAATTAAATGGTGTAAAGGACAATTTTTATCTTAATTAAATACTTGAGATGACTAATATATTTATTTTGATAATGATCAATACTATGCCGGTAAAAGCTCCCTGATCGGAACTTCACCTTCGTGGATCCGTTGAAGAAACTGTATGCTGCAACTGATAATTACATTAAACTAACGAAAAAAGAAGGTGCAGGCGCCATATTACCAACGCTTAAAGCCATACTGTTTCATTATTGTTGACTTTCCTGTTTTAGAATAATTATAATCCTTATTTTAGTAATGTCAAGGTACGTGACATTAAACTTTCATTTTGAGTAATATTGCTTAAATATTGCTTTGAGCGTTAGCAGTATGGCCCTAGAACTGTTTACTCACCAATAGTATCACAGACGAAAAGTGAATACAGACTTTCATACAACAGACAGACATTTTCGTATGTGCCAACAACCAGAATAGATGCTCAGATCAGCGCTATGCCTTTTGCGGATTTTTGCAGCCCTTGAGGTTTTCTGTGACCCTTGCGGCCGTTTTAGCCACTAAGCTTGTCCGTACTCTACCGTACAACGTAAAAAAAAACACGGAATTTGGTCCGGCCGTGGGAAGAATCAGTGCCTACAAATTCGTATATTATGGGTATTATGGGTCTGGCATAATCTCACAGAGATTCAAAGATCCTTTCAAAATTTTGGAATAAAAAAATTAAAATAAAAACTTCGTCAACCTAAACTAAATTCCATAACTACAACATTCCTTATTATAATAACATATTATCACATAGAAATTACGATAAAGAGAATACTTGGTGCCTTAGGTATCAGCACCAAATATTCCCTTTATCAGTGTAAGTATGTCGTATGCGAAGCTTAATTAGCAAAAAGGGCTTTATCCGACATTGACACGCGTGTCGGAGAAAACGCGTGAGTAATTATAATGGCCGAATGATAATTTTGATTAATTTCTCTCCAAGCATTACTAGACGAATCTCACACTGCGACGCGTTGACCGTAAGTACCTACATTACTTTGTATACGTGTTTTTCCGTACTGTGTTTGCGCTCTATTAATCGCTAAATCATTTGAAATCATTTGTACACCAGATGCACAAACCAATAACATAATAGGACTAAATACCTGCCTTCCCAAGCAAAATCTCCCTGTCACCATCACATGCTGTTACCCTTTAAGTATAATTTCACCAACAGGGAAATTCAGCGGACCGTCAGTGCCAGATGACTGGCTGGTTACCTTCATATCTTATCGTTTAGGAGTGTCGCATTTAATATATTCAATTAGAAACGATCCATTGAGCATGATTTATACTTGGTTATACCCACGAGTTAGTGCGCATGGATTCAGGATTTTGAGAAACCTCGTGAGACTTCCTTTATTTTCTTAGATAAAAAGCCTACCTGAATTTCTGCGATATGCAACCTATTTCTATACCAAATTTCGTCAAAATCGGTTAAACAGATGGACAGTGAGACGAAGCTGACAGACAGAAAGACATACTTTCGGATTTATATGCGTCACTAACTTTTGAGAGTAAACGCTTGTGTAGTTTTATACAGTTAAAATAAAACACTTGATTTAACGATGAAAAAAAATATCGCCTGGATATAAGATGGAAGCGGGCTAACCTGATAGGTGTACAGATTTATTATATGATGGTTTTATACAATCTGTACGCCTAATCGGTATCCACGCATCGTACCAGAACGCTAAATCGCTTGGTACTATTTCTTTGCCGATAAGATAAAAAAAATACCCGGCTGAGTTTGTTGTGGGCTCTTCTCAGTCCAGGGCGCGTTTGGAACCCTCGTAGCTTTATTTATAAGATACCGTAACCGATTATCACCATCATGTTTTATAAGTAAGTAATTTTTAACGTCAATAAGTGTACCTATACTGAATAAATGATATTGAGTATAAGGTGGTAATTAGGCACGGCCGAAGCCAACGCTCGCCAGCGCTAACCACTGCGCCATGGAGGTCAATAAAAAATCAATTTGCAAAGTCAGCAAGATTGATACTACAAGGGTTAATGGTTAACATAATATTATATTCGATAAGTATCCCGAAATTACCGTTTCGTTTTTCTACCCAATATAAATATGTAAATTTAATTTAAGGTCAAGTACGTCCAGCGATCAGGCTCTTCGTTACCCTTGATTTAGTATTCGCTCCGAACAGGTTAAGCGTCCACTTAACAACGTAGTGTGAAAGCTTACACTTATATTTTTCAGGGTTTCCCATTTTACAGATGCCGCAAAAAAACTGAGGGCCTATCTAGGGTTGTCAGGTGATTTGCAAATTATAAAACCCTTGATTTCTTGATTTCTGATAAATCCACTTGGTTTGAATCGTTGAAATATTTAATACATGGTTATTAGCCCAAAAGAAATTCCAGCTCCTCGATTGAACCGTAATCGTTTGTCAAACGTATACTATATGAGACTTGTATAAGGAGTTCATAGACGCCTGCACGTCAAAAGCATGTATGAACTCCTGAAACAGTTCGAATAATACGTTTTAAAATGCCAGATGATTACGATTTGCTTAGACAATTGGACCTCAGATTCAGCCCAGCCCAGCTGAGATTGTTATGGACTTCTCCGTAGAAATCGACAACACCCTGACGCAGTGGTGAGCGCTATGGTCTTACAAGTGGGAGGTCCCGGGTTTGATTCCCGGCAGGGTCCAGGAATTCATAAATTCTGAATTTTGTCTGGCCTTGTGGGAGGCGTCGGCCGTGGCTAATTACCACTCCACCGGCAAAGACGTACCGCCAAGCGATTTAGCGTTCCTGTACGACGCCGAGTAAAAAACGGATGGGGGTATCTGCTATACCCGCAACAGGTTCAATCATCTTAGACTGCATCATCACTTAATCAGGTGAGATTGTATTCGAGGGCTAACTTGAATTGGCGTAAAAAAGGGCACTTTTGTAAGTTTAGTTTTAACTCAAAACTTTGACGTACTTTATCTATGTCATCCCTGGTTCAACGCGAGCTTAATAAATTACCTAGATAAAATTACTGTTTGTCACGTAGAGTATTGAATTTTAGTATCCACTCCACTCCACTACAGCCCATTAACGTCCCACTGCTGGGCACAGGCCTCCACTCTCATAGGAGAGAGGGAATTAGAGCTTAGACCCACCACGCTGCTCCAATGCGGGTTGGCGGGCTTTAACGACTATTATCATGTTAGTGATAATAACCGGGACCGACGGCTTAACACATTGATGGACAGTCACGTCCACGGACGTTCAGATAGTAAATAATGATACGACAGAACGCCTGTAGACGTCATAGTTATTACTCGTGTCACGGCAGTACGTCTGAGGGCGGAGGATTTTCAATACTTTTACAAGGAAGAACATGTTGTAGTGTCACCGCAAAAGTAATGCGGCTTTCCTACTGTCATCGTACATAGTTCTACAACATGTCAAGTTACACACACATTGACAGAATTCCGGTACCCCTCTCCCCGCACAGTACGCTCGTGGGCGTCGTGTTTTCATACATTTAGTCACGTAGTGCGCGTCGGCGGGAGGATTAGTGTCACCTCATACTTTCGCGCGCAAATAACGGTTCGAGTGGTAAGTTATCAACGTATTTTTGTGTTTTTATTTATCGAAACATTCAAATTCAATTCATGTAACTTACGTATAAGGTAATTGTGCTTCTAATATTAGTAGTTGCTTGTTTTGAATGCAGTTTTTTGGTATTGAAACAATAATGAATTTATCTACAGATGGCGCCTGGAGATCCGTACGAAAGGGAACAAAAACGGTTGTTAGAATTGTTCAATGAAGTTGAAACTCCGGAATCTAGTGAAGATCCATATGCTGATGATGGGGAATACGGGTCCGACAAGGACTACTATCCTTCAGGCGACGAGTCGTTGAGTTCTGACGATGCTATATGCGTTCTGTCACTCAACAACATTGTACATACAACCGCATTGACACTACGCCCATAGGCAATGTATGAGAATAAGAAGTGTCATTTAGGAAGAAATTCTTAACTTGTACTGTCCACCAACGTGTTAACGTGCTCTCCGAGGCACGGGGGTGAAACACCGCCAACTTCCTAACTCCGGGCTTGTACTGAGAATTTCTAAGCAGAAAAACCCAACACTTAGTATGGCCCGACCCGGGACTTGAACCCAGGACCTCGTCAGCCGCAGTCAAACATGCTAACCACTAGACCAACGAGGCAGTTAATTTTAGTATATATATATAGTTATAATTTTAGTATATTCAATTATTATTAATAATGATTCATTGAGTAACCGCGAGGGAATTGGTTATGACGTGAGTGTTAGTGAAAAGCCAATTTAATTTAGCTGTGGGGTACACAAGCATCTTCTGATATCATTCAATCAGCCCTGTCTAAAATCTACACATAAATTAATTAGCTAGCTTAAATTTATAACAGAAACTAAATGATGCCCGCGATTTCGTCGACATGTATTATGTGTTTTATTTCCCGTAGAAAATCCCTAATTTTCCGGAATAAAAAGTAGCCTATGTCCTTCCCCGGGATACCACCTGTCCCTGTACTAAATTTCATCAAAATCAGTTGAAAAGATGGGCCGTGAATGCGTAGCAGACAGACAGACGACACACTTTCCCACTTATTTTACCTATTAAGTAGGGATAGTATGGATAAGTCAACGAAGGGCGGTCCTGTGAAGAGCTAAACTCTGGAGTTAATGTGTTTATATTACTATAAGTAAGCCCTTGACTGTGATCTCACCTGGTGATGATGCAGTAGATGTTAGTAACAGGCTAACCTGGTAGGGTTATGGCAGTTATATTATACGGTTTCAACATTCAGTACCGGTCGATAACGAGTATATATTACTATATATAATTATGGAGTATTATTAGTTACATACTTACTCAGTAGAGTAAGTATGTAAGCATTTTTTATTTTGCTACAAAAAGTTTTCATTCAACAAACGTGCTGTATATAAATAGGACTTATTACATATACATGTACTTTAGGCCTGGAAAGTACTAGTTTAATTCGTACAAGTAATAAATTTACTTGTACGAATTAAACATAAGGTAATCCACAAACTTCGATTTGGTCAAAAGAATTGGAGCAACATGGCAACGGCTGACACACGACACAGAAGTATGGAAACGATTTTAGGAGGCATTCGTCCAAAGGGCGTAGGTACTGAAAATACGGAAAAATTTAAATAAAATGTAAAATGAATAAATAGAGTGATATGTAAAATAAGTAGGATAAGTTATTTAACAATTAAATTAACGTGTTTTTTAAGTAATAAAGGCTTTATTATTATTGTAATTATATTATTATTAATCCGCAAATTTCAAATCGTGCTAGTTGCTACGGGGAGAGTGATGCTATATTTGATTGTAAGAATCCATAGTGGTGAAACCTTAGTCATTCGTAAGACTACCAAGTGCCAACGTCCTTCTGAATAAATTGCTATACCTACCTATAGTAAATCGATGTGTTTTTTTATTACCTGCTCTATTAGATTTTGGAAGAAAATAATTATACTACGCGCATTTAGAAAAAAAAAATGATTTATATTGGGAATGATATCGCAGACATCCATGGAAAATTATTTTCAGAATGTTAATATCGATAAATTGCTTTTTTAATTTGTAAAAGTATCTTAATTTATCTCCGTAGCAATTTTATTTTGCTTTCAATAACAACGATTATTAACTGTAACAGGAAGGCTTCTGTTGACTTTCCATCGTTCCGAAGTTGTAGATAGGAAGCCTGCAATTTCTCAACGATTTTTAGGAGAGACGAAGGGCGAGGGAATTCAGTTGTCAATTTTTTTATATGTATTTAAGTAAGTTTAGAAACTTTCTTCGTGTGTGAAGCACTGTAATAAAATTATAAAAAAAGTATTAAGTTGTGGTTCCGCTATGGAAATTTTCATATTTTCTTTTTCGGGTCTTGTGGCATATTTGAGGAGGACTATAATTTACCATCCTAAAGGAAAAAAAGTGATGTAGCGTTCCGGAAGAGGTGCCGCAAAGAAATTATAATTTTATTCCGTATTTTATTTCGTAAAAGTAAAAAATTACGCGTAGAGAGTTAAGAGAATCATAACACCTTAATCCACTCGGACACAGTCGCAGGCATCATGAAGTGTAAGTAATAGGTATAATAATTAAGTCAGGTCAATCTAGCTTCATAAAATAGCTCTCTGCACAAATCCCGCAAATCTTCTTTTCAAAATCAAAATTCTTTGATAAAAGAGTATTAGGTTCGTTAGAAGTCGTGTTAGAGCAAGAAAATCTGGAAACCTTTATGTAAGTTCGTTAGGGTACGGAGCAAATCCTATCCATTATTTAAAGTCAAGACACACTGGCGAGCCTTTTTCAATTCCATTATGGATCTGTGATCTTCAATTTTACCGACTATGTGAAACTGGCGATTGCTTATTTTATTCCACTACCTACAAGTTATGGCAGCGGGCTAACACATACCTCTAATCGGATTCGAGATTCCATTTCCATGTAGGTACTTACCTATAACATTAGAAATGAGAAAGTATTAGCTTTATCAAAAAGTAGGGCGACTAAATCCCCTAAACCCTAAATCTTTCCAAAGGGTCATAAACAATCTTATTTCGCAAGAAGTGAACCCGAAAACTTGGTTATTAGAAATTCGTTGGACAACAATTTGAAATTAAATAAATCGACTTAACCAAGTTATCTAACTTAACCAATTCCGTGGTGCCTTATAGTGTACACAAAACACTAACTATGATAAATTGACACGATGTCCCTTCCGGATTGATTAGATTTCGTCCAAAATATGCGTAACCTTCCTAATATCCAAACTCCTCATCATTTTTGACGACCAAGTCGGCCAAGGGGAGAAATGAGACGTCCCGGGTTCGATGATGACCAGCTGAAAATCAGCGCTGAATACATTAGCTGTTGTTCTTGTGCGTATACAAAGCGTACAGCATTATGCTGGGTCGGAACCATTTTTCGGATTGTGCCACACATGACCCCTGTCGTCCCGGCGCTTCTGTCACTTGGTCAGTTTAGCTCATTGTTGTTGGTTGTGGTCAGGATCCTCTTTCCCACTGGGCACTCTGGACAAGTTCTCAGGGCCCCGCGATTGATAGGGGCCCCCTAGTTACTGCCAGATTACCTACTGATAGATAACTGATATTCATTACCGATAACTATTTACTTACTCATAAATTACAAACAAAGTATACCTCAATAGTAAGTTAGTCAGATTTTAAATTGATCTTTAAGTTTTTGTAACCGTTTAAAATAACATTTACATCAATCTAGAATATTGCTTAACTACCACTTCATGCATGTTTTAAAAAAATAGACAGACGACTTGTTTTGTTAAAACAGACATATGCCTATGAAAACATAGGGGCTCCATTATCCTAATGTGCCCAGGGCATCGAATAATTTAAAGACGGCACTGGTGGTGGTGGTAGTGGTAATGGTGGAGGCGCTGGGGTAACATACCTCAGGGGGCATACTACCACCGCTTCAATCCGTATTGTTTTAAAATTGTTGACGTTCGTGATTTCGAATTGTAATCCTTATTTTAGGGACGTCAAGGTACGTGACATAAAACTGTCGTTTTAAAATAATAATGCTTTAAGCGATGGTAGTAACCCCTTTGAGGTATATTATTGTGTGGTAGAACTAGTAAGTAAATTATGTTCCCTTCGTCCCCGACAGGGTCAATTTTGGAAAAAGTTTCCCAGAAAATCACAAAAATTTCCACGGTATTCTTCAAAAACGTAAATAGACGTGAACGAAGTCACAGACATCATCTAGTAAATTAATTATTATTAAAGAAAAGGGGACAACTCATTAAGCAACTTCTAAATGCGACATAGACTTTGTCCTCCAAAAGTCGAAAATCTATAATTTTTTTATAAATTTACTTAGTAGTAGTTTTTAATCGAGACACGCGGAAGCGTGTCCAGCCAAAGTTCAAAAAAACTGGCGAGCAGCACCGTGTGTAATATTACACGAACCATTTGGAGCCACTTTTGACCCCCTCATAACTCAAAAACTATTTCACATAAACATGTCAAATTTGGCGCATATATTGAGACCCGTGAGATACATATGTGCTCCAAATTTCATAAGCACACCTCAAATGGTTATTTAGATATAAACGTACAAAAATCGTCATTTTTATGATCTACCTAGGTATAGATCAAAACTCTGACACGGGGCATACTACCATTGCTTAAAGCCGTATTATTTTAATATTGTTGACGTTTATGTTGTAGTGTTATAATCATTATTTTAAGGACGTCAAAGTACGTGACATTCAACCGTTATTTTGAAGCAATACTGCTTTAAGCGGTGGTAGTAACTCCTTAACTATTGAAAATGACACATAATTATTATTTTAATGTAAATAATAATGAATAATAATATAGTTGCATTAAAACCTTACCTTCGTATTCATACATTTTGTGCAACGAAACGTCATTGACAGAAAAGAAGAAGAAACGTATTTGAAGTCGTCAGTTCAAGCTGTCAGTCATTGTGATTTGTATTCATTGTTTATAGTGGTTTTAGTGATATCGACTGTTTACCGTGCTTGTTTTCAATGTTTCACAAAAAACTTTTGATTTTAAACTTTTGCAATCAAAATTGATGAGATGTAGAAATGTGCTGTAGAGGTAGTCTGACCATAGATGTAATCTGTCAATGTCAGTGTAACTCTAGGTATACTATACATTTTTCTTGAGAATTCTCGTCTTTAATTATCTTGTACAATGAGTCGTACAATAGAATTACTGGTGGGTGACACACTGACCTTACACCGAATAATAAGTAACTACTAATGTAAAACGTAAACTAAACTAATAGAAAAGTCCTATTACAGTGTAAAGGATTATTTGAATGATAGCAAGGCATGGGTATGAATTGTTACAGCGGCTGATTATGTAATGTTATATTATAAGTACATATATATAATTTCAAATATTTGTGAGATGGTGATAATAAAAAAAAAGCGGAGTTTATTGCGGGCTCTTCTCAGACCAGGGCACGTTTGGAACCCTCGTAGCTTTAGTTTTAAGATATAATAGTTAATTATCACCATCACGTCTTATGCTCTGTAAGCATGACGTTCAGAAGGTGTACTTTGTAGGTACATATTTTGAATAAATATGTTTTGAGTTTGAGATTGAGTTCAATAATTTCTGTACAAAAAGTAATGATATCCCATCAAAAACATAAATGTAAAATGAGAGCCAAGTTCAAAATTGTGATATATATGCCTTGGTTGTTGACTTCAGCGACAAAAGAAGTGAGATCTAAATGAGTGCCAAGTTCAATGGTCAGTCCTGCAATTTATTTATCCCATCAAAAACATAAATGTGAAATGAGAGCCAAATTCAAAATTGTGATATATATGCCTTGGTTGTTGACTTCAGCGACAAAAGAAGTGAGATCTAAATGGGTGCCAAGTTCAATGGTCAGTCCTGAAATTTATTTATAACAACATATAATATTTTATAACAACTTAAAATATCATTTCTTCTTATAAATTAGTATAAAATGTTGAAGACTAAGGCTTTGGCTTGGCTAGTTTCCATATACGAATTATTATTAAGTAGGTACCTAAAAGTACAGTTTCTACCAGCAAGTCAAATTTTCGGAAGAATAAAATAAGAACTTACAGCTTTACAACTTGTGAACGCTATAATTCGTATATGAAAACTAGCCAAGCCAAAGCCTTAGTCTTCAACATTTTATACTAAGTTATAAGAAGAAATGATATTTTAAGTTGTTATAAAATATTATATGTTGTTATAAATAAATTTCAGGACTGACCATTGAACTTGGCACCCATTTAGATCTCACTTCTTTTGTCGCTGAAGTCAACAACCGAGGCATATATATCACAATTTTGAATTTGGCTCTCATTTCACATTTATGTTTTTGATGGGATAAATAAATTGCAGGACTGACCATTGAACTTGGCACCCATTTAGATCTCACTTCTTTTGTCGCTGAAGTCAACAACCAAGGCATATATATCACAATTTTGAACTTGGCTCTCATTTTACATTTATGTTTTTGATGGGATTTTATCTTTCTGTAATTCGTTGTTCACATGTTGTAGAACTATAAAGTTTTGGACAAAAGAGCAAAACAATCGAAGATACACGCGGGTGAATTCGCAGGATATACTATTATTCAGCCTTATCATCTAATATTAAATCATTTTATACTCGGCAAGGCACGTTCCCTTAATACTGCAAATGATAACAATCAGTTATATTTAAGGACAGTTCTGGTCTGCGAAATAACTCAATCAGTTGTATCGGTAGGGTAGCATAATATCACTTCCAGCTTTTGCGTCACGTGGTTACGCTAACACTAGCGCTAATATTCTAATATAATAATTCGGGATTTATTTATTAGGTAAATAGCCCTTAAGATAGACTTTATCTTACTATTATTATTAATTTATTTAGATATATTTATTGCACACACAAAATATACAGTATATAGTTTAAAAGCAGTAATAACTAGTAAGACTTCATAATGTGCAAAGACGGTCTTATTGCTAAAGCAATCTTTTACAGACAACCTTTAGTGAAATGATAAGTAACTCGGTGCGCGGGATGGTCCTGTATTTAAAAAAAAAAAGAAATGCATACACGATAAAGTACATAAATTTTAGACCAATAAATAGATGTAAATATAATATATAACTACATACTCGTATATCTTTAATATATACTCAATAATAGAATAAAGTAAATCCTAATAAGTTAGTAGTAGGTATTATTATAAAAGATTGGATACTTGGAAGTTTATATTATGTTTGTTACTTGTTCTGTGACACAACTGTTTTGGCTGAAATTTGGAATGTACTCGATGGTAGATAGATAGCTTATACACTGATTTAACATAATATGTATCCTACCTACCGTATAGACTACAGAGGCTACAATTTATCCCTAAATTTAAAGAGTTTCCACTGAAAGCCAATTCGAGGGCATCATCAGCATGCCGAGTGGAAGTATTTTACGTATACGATCGCGGCAACGTAAACTATCATTAATATAGAACTAGCTGATGCCCGCGACTTCGTCCGCGTGGTTTTTGGTTCCCGCGGAATCTCCTCAATTTTCCGGGATAAAAAGTAGCCTAAGTATTATTCCAGACTATAATCTCTGTGCCAAATTTCATCCAGATCGATTCAGCCGTTCTGGCGTGAAAGAGTAACAAACATCCATACATCCATGCAAACTTTCGCGTTTATAATATTAGTATGGATTGATCGAGCGCCAGCTGTCAAGCGCTTGACAATTCGATACAAATCTTATAGAATGCTGTCGCGATCGAATCGAAATTATAACTCCCTCTAGGAACTCCAGACCAATAAAATCTTTTACTCATGTTTCTTCGTATAATGTTCTTATACCAAAAAATAGGTAGATTCTAGATAAAGTTTTTATCAAGAAGTTAAACGTAAATTAGTGATATACCTAACTATCAGGTAACTATACCTAAACTAAAATTACAGTTGCTTGTGCACGTGATAAGGAGTTGAAGGTCTTCGGACACTTAGCGTAGAAATATTATAATCACTATTGTGAATTAGGACGGAGCGGCATAATGCTCGAAGCGATAAGGGATGGAGGGACCGTAACTGTAAATTAATACCTTACGTGATCAAATCAGAAATGAGGATAATCAAATGCACTGACATAGCTTGATGACTTGCGAAGCTGAGGCAGTAATGAGCGGGGCACCTAGTTCTAAGAACCAATGGGCAGTAGAATAGTAGTATAGTAGAAAAAACACGATTTACCAATAAAAATACCGTAAAAAAAATATCGGTCATCCAGATATTAATTATAAATCGAAACTCTCTTATGCTAAGAAGCTTAAGAGAGTTTCGATTAAATTGTGAAAATTTAGCTTTGGCAAAACACTTACAGTAAGTAAAATCTTGTGAATAATCTCTAAGTTTTATATAAGTACCTTTGCTATAATTGACAGACTTATCATTGATTTCAGCAAGATTTCTTTTACGAGTGGACATTATATTTTGGCTCATTAGATCGAGAGACTACAGCCACTAATACGTCCTATTTACTCTCCCTTAAACTCGTACTATAAGAAGCAGTTAACGCTTGTCCCTCGGAATGCTCATTTGGCTCTGCGAAAGTGTATTCATAGCCTCACTGTATTCTCGCTAAACTAAGTCATCGGTGTCGGTCTATATTGATGCAATTCTAAAGATAATGAGACAGCTATCAATACTATTGTGTTGTGTTATCACCGGCTCTGATTAGGATTTATTGTAATAGCGATGCCAGGACATGCTTTGTTTAGATTTTTTATACGACTGCCTGAAACAAGGAGTTTATTGTTTTCAGGGTTCATGTATGTATGTGTGTGAGTTTGTATATTCCACCATAACTTTTGATAAATGAGATATTGTTAGAATCCCTAGCTTATTCCGGGTGACACAGGCTAGTAAAATTTTAAATAAAATTGATGGGGTTGACCATGGTCCCGCATTAAAGACTATAGATAAAAAACGAAACAAAGATTACCTTTATAATCATCTAGAAAATGATGAGTAGATTCCAAAATATATAACACTATATTCAATACTGGATATTGAACATAGTGTTATATATTTTTGTAATCTACTACTACTATCTATTCAGTAAAAAATATAATTTAATAAAAATGTGAATAAGATTTTAATTTATCCAGATTAATTTAGATTTTTAAATTTTTAGTTCGTTTTTTGGCAGGGCAGTCGTGTTTTTTATTTTTTTTTAATTATGACTTGAGTACCCATATCTTTGTGAGGCACTGACGCAATCGTTATTTTGATCAAAAATGTATTAAACGTAGAATACCTATTTTGAATCCTTTGACTCGTTATTTCTTTTGAATATTAAAAGGTCGTTTCAAACAAGCATTTTTGATTAGTCCATATCCCTGGGGGATACGCTTTGTGGCTACCTCGAAACCGGAAAAGAAGAATACAGATTGGGAATTTTATGGGTTTAGCGTCATACCTTTATACGTAGCTTCCCACCGGCTTTCGCTTGCCAAATACCCATTTGCTTCAGTAGGCCTCATAGCCATTTATATTTTAACACAGGTACTAAGTACTAATGTAGTTCCATATTGGTGCAAACATGTGCTCCTCAGTTGCGGACTATTAGCACAGTAAACAGATACAACCAGTATGGAAACTAAGCCTCGTTGATAAAATAATTACCTACGCTCCATTGAAACAATAGGGTTGTCACTTTTAATGTTTCATGGTTTAATTTTGTTTTTGTTAATTAAGACTTTCTATGTTCTGTAGTGATAAATTAAACGCATTGAAATAGCTAGTTTACGAATAAAACTGAAATAAGTATCTCATGGCGTCGGTTAATCTCGATAGTTTAAAATACGGAAGAAAGTTTAATATTGACACACAACAACTTGTAGATCTTTGTTTTTTTTTTGTAGGTCACTAACTTATCATTATGGCGTAACCTTTTACAAGTTTTGACGGGAGCGTACGCGAGCCGCGGCTGGGCGCGCGGGCAGGGCTCATGAGCTCTGTTTTCAGGTGTTTGTCACGCATTTTCGGGTTGAACCGTACCGCGTTTCAACCCCAAAAATGCGTCTGATACCTAGTAATGAAAAAACCTTACATAAAAAATACCTTTATTCTTGTCTAGCGGATGCAATTTAGATTTGTAATTTTATCGTGAAAAAAACAAAGTAAACAATTTACAGATTTTTCATATTATGTACTATCTTTACTTATATGTAAATTAATTAAAATTAGTACATTGTGACTATTTAAAGCGATCTGTAATTCCCTAATTAAATCAATTTTAGAATTTCAAAATGGCGCTGATTTTTTAAAATTTTGGTAACAGTTTCCTGTTTTGTGATCCTAGGGATCCTCAGATATTGATTTTGAACGAAATCGGATCAATAACAAAGAATTTCAAAATGGCGCTGACTTATTAAAATTTTGGTACCAGTTTCCTGTTTTGTGATCCTAGGGATCCTCAGATATCGATTTTGAACGAAATCGGTTCAATAACAAGGCATTTCAAAAAGGCGCTGATTTTTAAAATTTTGGTAACAGTTTCCTTTTTTGTGATCCTAGGGATCCTCAAATACCGATTTTGAACGAAATCGGGTCAATAACAAAGAATTTCAAAATGGCGCTGACTTATTAAAATTTTGGTACCAGTTTCCTGTTTTGTGATCCCAGGGAGCCCCAAATATCGATTTTGAACGAATTTAAAAAACGATAGTTCCGGCTTTGTTGAAGCAGAGTTTAAACAGCCGTATGCTACGTAATACACTCCTAGCATTTTTAAAAAGATCGCCGAAATAGACACTCGTCATGACGCGGCACGTGGCGGCACTCACTACTGACGGCATTGCGACGACCGCTTAGGGGTCTCGTCGATGCGCATGTTTGTGTGAGTTAGCTGTTTCGAACGTTTCTAGGTAGTTTCACTACTGTTTGTATCTGTTTACTGTGCTATTAGCCTGAGGGTATATTATTTTAATTTGGGCGCATTTAAACTGCAAAAACGCGCAGTCAGCGTATTAGCTAAAGTGACACAAGACACGTCCGCCCGACCCTATTTCACCAGTTTGGGTATTCTAACATTGCCGTGCCTACTAATTTACAATACTGCACTGCACGCCGTCAACCATAGGGACGAATTTAAAACAAGAGGCGACACGCGAAGCCGTAGCCTACGATATCCAAACAGGCTACTTACTAAGGGTGGACGATTAAAAAAGGCATCAAAAAGTCTACAACCGTATACCCCTAATAATTAAAGATGCACCCAGTTTAACAATTTTTTTAAATAAACTGAAGAACTGGCTTGTCGAGAGGTCCTTCTTTAGCTACAATGAATCCTTAGATTCTAAAATTATATAATATTATTTTATATCATAACACAATGTTATAACTTATAATGGTTTATATAAAACGACAGTATTGTTAGTATATAGTAAAATTAAATACAATTTTTTTTTTGTAACATGTATATTTAAAGTGACTTGTAAACAAAGGACATGACCAGTAATTGCCCTCCGATTCGGGACAATGCACAGGATTTCCGTTTTTACAGTAAGGTTTAAAAATTCAAAACGAAATTATTATGGATTTATTATTCCAAATAAGGTCAGGGTTCAAATGACAAAAATAACAGTACGTTTATTGTTTAAATCTTGAGCGTCCGCTTTCCTCTTTAAGCACTACTCCATTTTGACGTTCCATTATATCCATGCCTAATAATAATCTTGTAACCCTACATGAATACCATTTAAGTACCTTAGTCATTATATTATGAATAATTTATTTTTGATCAATTAAATAGTAATGAAAAGGAAATGTATGTTTTGTTTATAATGATTTTGATTTTTCGACAAGTCTCAAACTAATAGATCGAACAAAGCATTTTGAAATACTGCGTTTAAAGGAACGCCCTTTCACATTGCATATGCCGCCATCTGTGGTCGAATAGTTGAACTGGAACGCCCTTTCACATTGCATATGCTGCCATCTGTGGTCGAATAGTTGAACTTGTTAACTAAAAGTAGTGAGCAATACTTAAAAATATTTTCTAGACTCCATCTATCCATCTAGTGTGGGAAAGCAGTTTTTGGTGAAACTTTTTTTATTTATTTTCTCAGTTTTCAGAGCCTTCAGACTCCTGAAACTTTTTTAACTGAAAACTATAAAATATAACAATTACAATAATAAAGAAATAATACTTGAAAATATTTTTTTAGACTCGCTCAACACAATAAATAGCGCCATCTAGTGTGGGAAAGCAGTCTTTTGGTGAAACTTTTTTTGTTCATTTTCGCAGTTTTCCGAGCCTTCAGACTCCTGAAACTTTTTTATCTGAAAACAGTGAAATATTACAATTACAATAATAAAGAAATCATTGCTGAACATTGATTTTTGACACCTAGGCAAGCTGCCATAGTTCCACCGGTCAAGTCCTTTATACCAATAAATTGACTATTGACTATTGACCATAGTGTACCTACCGTCGCTTTAGGCAAGCGAAATATCTTGTTCAATACTTTGTGCCTTAGGTATTGTCTGAAGTAAATAAACAGGCTTTTACAAAAACTCTCTAGGGGTAGGAATCACGTAGGTAAACTTGTTAAAACAAAAATAATACAGAATATCGAAGCGTAGTATTAATGTTGAATGCGAACAGTTACTACGTGAATTAGAAGTGCGAACTGTTTTTACATATTAAACACAAATCTTTTTGACTAAATATGAACTTTGAGATAAACACAAATGCGTGTAGGCATTAGAGTCTTAATAAGTTGTAGAACCTAAATCGTGTGGCAGTGTGCCAGTACAGATAAAGTGCTAGTTACCAAACCAGCACCGCTGAATTCTACTTAGTTTGTTTAGTATGCTAATACCTAGATTCAAAGATAATAATAACTAATAAAAAAGTAAGCAATAAATAATAAAAAGTATTTTTATTCTTTTTTTACTGATTTTGATATTTATCGAATATTTTGTATTTTTAGTAATAGTTTGTATTTTAGCTGATACCCGCGACTTCGTCTGCGTAGATTAAGGATTTTTGGTTCCCGCTGGAACTCTTACTTTCCGGGCTAAAAAGTACCCTTTAAGTTATTCCACACTATAATCTTTCTACGTAGTTACCAAATTTTATCCAGATCCGTTCAGCCGTACTGGCGTGGTTGAGTAACAAACATCCATCCACACATCCATCCAAACTTTCGCATTCATAATAATATTAGTATATTAGTATAGATTCTGTGTTTTTTCTGACATTGATTAAAAATATTCTTTCTAAGGCTAGATTAATAGATAATGCTGTACAGGCAAATTAATATTTACAAGCTCCATGTGAACTTGGAACTTGGAAGCGCATTTCGTTAGGCAGCTTAATATTCACCATTCTAGGCCAAGCCAGTATACAAAATCGCTGCAAAATGGGCTGCCGTTTGCCAAATTATCCATATTATGTGGCCCAGGATTTATTATAATATATTATTCTGTGCCCACACGCCGTAACTCGACTTTAATTTAATGGCGGCAAATGGGTCATAAAACACACACATTTTAAAAGCGCACGCTTTACGTATCCAATAAAATTTTCTATTTTATTCCAGAAGATATTTTGATCCTTGAAAAGTAGGTATGTTGTATTGTTAGGTTAGACACTCGTTTGCGTTTAGCGGGCTATAGCTATCCCGTAATATTTTAGAAATTTAATATTGAATTAAAGATATTAGATGGAAAGAAGCAGGCGTTACTTTGTTGATTCTACACTGCACGATTGTAAAGTCAATCGTCCATTGAAGAGTCAAAATCTCCCAAAGAGGTTCCGGTGTCGGAGTGAAACGTATGTTGAGAGTATTTTGGACGATTTATGTGGTGTGGTAATAGTGCAAAATACGCACTGTACCACATAAGATTTACCTTTTGTGGCGGATTATAGCGCATTAAACTTGTAGTTTTTTCATTGAATTAAAGAATTGTAAGAGTACATACTGGGAGCTTCAAGTGGATATTAGTCAATTGACAATTTTGACTCAAGAAGGTAACTTGATAGGTGGCTGATATTGGAAGTTCCATTTACAAGTTATCACTACCATCTAATAGCATCAAAATCATTCTCAAATTGAGTTGTATGCGTAAGAATCGCGGTGCCCTAGAAAACTGGGTGGGTGGATATTTAATGTAACAAATGAATACAACGAGTACGTAGCTATGAAACAGCTGCTCCCACAGGAACACACTTAAAACAAAAGGGAACGGAACAAAACACAACTAGCTTCAAAACGGTTATAATGAAAAATATGTGAAATGACAATCAACAATAATTAATGACACTTATTTTTGATCCACCCTCAATAGTTATACATTACACCCTCACACTTAAACTAATACGCACCCGAACAATAATAAACAATTTAAATTCTAATTACTACAATAATATTAATCTATCTCTAGGCCATATCTAGAAACAGGCTTCACGGTACGGCCCGAGCGAGTCACACGCAGAGGTGTCGAAACAGCCTCTGCCCCCGCCCCCGCGCTAATACCCTGTTCCTGCCCGCATTCGTCCTCCTCCTGACCAACACTGGTCCTTGGAGTAACCGAATCATTATTTTCCTCAGCCGACCCTACTTCCGGATTAGGCCAAACCGGTTTCGAATTTTTTTTTCTCAATTTTAACTGATCAATGTGCTTTATTACCAGGGTACGACGAGACCCTAGAGGCTCCTGAATTCGACCCTGAAGCCACCGATCCGCACTAGCATGTTCACGAGCCCAAACTTGATCCCCCGAAACGAATGACCTATCAACCCCGCGCGCGTTTTCTACTTGTCGATGCTGTGCCCGCCTAACCTTATCCTCCAGCCCGTGATAACCTCGTAACAAATCGAGACGAGAACGCAAAACGCGTCGCTGCAACAATTGTGCGGGGGCCTCACCCGTCGTGCTATGAGGCGTATTACGATAGGCCATAAGATAGGCCTGAAGCGCGGCATCGACGTCTACCTTTAATCGCTTGGCTTTTTTAATAGCCTTCTTGCACAATTTCACTGCATTTTCCGCCGCGCCATTTCAAGCGGGATGATACGGTGGTGAAAAGGACTGCTTAATGCCATTTTGTTCTAAAAACTGTTTAACTTCTCCACACGAGAACGCCGCAAAATTATCGGAGACCAGCTCCTTAGGCAACCCAAACCGTGCAAAGGTTTCACGCAGGACTCTAATAACCGCCGCAGATGTCATCCTGGCCATTCTAAATACCTCTATCCATTTAGTCGACGAGTCGACCAAAACTAGAAACGTCTCCCCATCCACGGGCCCCAAGAAGTCAATATGAACCCGGGTCCACGGCTCTGGAGAATACGGCTAGGGTTGAGGTGGCGCGGCCGGCGGGGCACTGGCCTCTGCTGCGCATGCGCTGCACTCACGACTCGTGTCTTCAATGTCCTGATCCAACCCCGGCCACCAGACATAGCTACGGGCGATACTCTTCATTTTCACCACTCCCATGTGTCCAACATGAAGCTCTTTTAAAATATCTTTTCTTAACGTTTCCGGAATAACTACTCTATAACCCCACAATACACAGCCCTACTCTAAGTATAACTCATGTTTTTTTTAAAAAAAATGGACGCAGCTGCGCGTCGTTACACTGTGCCATCCCGATGTAACGTACATCAGCACCTTGGCTAATACACTATCCTTATGTGTGGCTTCCCTAACAGCCTCGCAAGTTACTGGCAAGAAATCTTGTATAAAATTTAGGTAAGTAATTTCCGGGCGCACGTTCGCTTGTTCCTCACTAGGTAACCGAGATAGGGCATCTGCTCCATTACTAGCACTAGCAACGTATTCTATATCGTAAGTGTATCCCGAAAGGAGAACTGCCCACCTTTGCAACCGGCCGGCCGCCATTACAGGAATCCCTTGTTTACTGCCAAAAATACTGACTAGCGGTTTATGGTCCGTACGCAACGTAAACTTCCTGCCATATAAATACTGATGGAATTTTTTTATACCGTAAATAATAGCCAATGCTTCCTTCTCAATCTGCGAATAACCTTTCTCCGCGTCATTCAACACCCGCGACGCATACGCCAGGGGGCGCTCGATGCCCGCCGGCGACCGGTGCGCGACGACCGCTCCGACCCCTACGTTGCTCGCGTCCGTCGTCAACACGAGTGGCAGTTCCGGAGAATAGTGCGCCAAGATCTCACTAGAGGCCAATAAATTCTTAATTTTAACGAATGAATTCTGACATTGCTCCGACCACTCAAACTTCACATTTTTCTTTAACAATGCATATAATGGTGCCAACGTCGTCGTTATATTATTTATAAATTTCGTGTAATACATAATCATACCTATGAAGGCCCGCACCTCGGTAGTATTTTTAGGAACCGGTAGGCCCTGTATCGCTTTTATCTTTTTAGGGCACGTTGCTATTCCCTCCTTGCTAATGACGTAACCTAGGTAGGTGACTGAATTTTGGAAAAATTCACATTTCTCTTTTTTTATTTTCAATCCATACTTTTGTAATCTTTGGAAAACAACATGTAAAACCTCCAAGTGATCCTTGTCTGTCCTAGCTGTAATAATGACGTCATCCAAATAAACACCTACAGTAGGCAGATCTCTGAAAATCTGTTCTAATTTCCGCTGAAATATCCCCGGGCTTGACGCTAGGCCATAAATGAGTCTATTATACTGAAATAGCCCCTTATGGGTATTAATAGTGGTGTATTTCTTAGACTCATCCAACGGAAATTGCGCGTACGCTTGACTTAGGTCGATTTTTGAAAACTTTTCTCCACCATTTAATTTAATAAGTAAATCGTCTATACGCGGAACCGGATACCTATCGATCTCCAAATACTTATTTAAAGTAATCTTATAATCCCCACAAATGCGAATGGTACCGTCAGACTTTACTACGGGAACAATCGGTGTGGCCCAATCAGAGGTTTCGACTGGAGTAATGATTCCGTCACTCACCATTTGGTCCAGAGCCCGCTCGACTGGCTCTCGCATCGCAAAAGGAAGTGGACGAGCGCGCATGAACACGGCCTGGGCACCCTCACGCAACCGTAGGCCCACCGTGCCGCCCGTGAATCGCCCTAGGCCGTCCGCAAACACCTCAGCATATCTGCAACTGAATTTGTCCAAACTAAAACTTTCACTATCACACAATTCGTTTCCTAGCTTATAACACTGTGGTAACATTATTCCTAGTTCCTCTAACCATTCACGACCGATTAGACAGGTCGCCGCATTCCGAATTACATACAAACTTAATTTACGCACAACCTTATTATATCGTATCGTCGGCGTTATTTTGCCCATGACCTTGACATTCTCCCCCGTGTAGTACCGCAGTTGCAAGTTACAGTCTTCTAATTTGCAATGATAACTAAATAACTTAACATAACAATCGTAACCGATACAAGAAATTGTACTGCCCGTATCTATCTCCATAGATAAAGGATTACCACACACTTCAAGTGTCATCATATAGGGTTTATACTTAGAGAGATACTGCAAATTAAAACACAGGGTAGTTACCTCGTTATTATTACTATTATCGCCTGAGTCTTCGCCGACATCCGCACTCATGTAATTGTTATATAATGACGACGTCACTCTAGGACACATCTTTTTCAGGTGGCCCCCTTGGTTACAAATTCGGCAGACATAGATTCTAAATTTGCAGGTCAAGGGGTCATGCAACCCCCCACAAACTCCGCAGGGTTTGCCGTGCATTCCTATCGGCGCACGATTCACAGCTGCTGCCTCTCGAACACCGTATCCCATAGAACGTGAACTTCGCCCTCTATTGCGCCCGCGCTCGCCGCCTCTGGCACCCCTGGGACTCGGCCTGACCGCATACACATATCCGCCCGGCCTGGCTGGTTTCCTTCCTGGCTGCGCTCATCCGCCCATGATTGGTAATTATTGTTCGTGGCCACTACACAGCCGCAATTTAAACTGCCAACATTAACAGCCGCCGCGTTCTTCTCTGCCGCCTCTAATGCGTTTGCCAATGCCAAGGCTTTCTTAAAATCCAACTCCTCTTCTGCAAAAAGTCGCTGCCTGGTAGTCTCGCAAGATAGTCCACACACTAGTTGATCCCGTAAATTCTCGTCTAACATTGCCTTAAACTCGCACTTCATGGCCAATTTTTTTAATTCAGCGACATATTCCACTATTGTTTCACCACTATTTTGCTTCCGTTACCTAAATCGGTACCTCTCTGCCAATATACTAGGTTTCGGCTGCAAGTGATTACCCATGACTTTCACCACCTCCTTGAAGGTCATAGTCGACGGTTTGTTCGGCGCACATAAGGTCACTAACAGCTCATACGCATCACCCCCCATGGCTGTAATTAATGTAGGCACTTTCAACTGTTCTTTCGTATCATTCACTAGAAAATATTGCTCAAACCGCTCCGCGTACAGCTTCCAATTGCCAGTAGCCGGGTCAAACGCCTCGATCTTTCCAAGCGACATTCTGATTTACGTCCCGCACTTTGCGTTCACTCTTGTCTCACAATGTATGCCTAGTCTGTCGCTGCGTGAGCGATAAATCCTCGTCGCCAGTGAAACAGCTGCTCCCACAGGAACACACTTAAAACAAAAGGGAACGGAACAAAACACAACTAGCTTCAAAACGGTTATAATGAAAAATATGTGAAATGACAATCAACAATAATTAATGACACTTATTTTTGATCCACCCTCAATAGTTATACATTACAGCTAAATTCTTTACCAACAAAAAATAAGGTTAAAAATATGATGCAGAGAAAGATACTTGTGAGAAACTTCAACGTCTGTACTGCCCAAAATAATCGGCCTCTTTCGAATACTGATTGCTTTGATCAACTACGATTGTTCAACGATTCGATTCGATTGTATTCGGAGGATAAAGACGAAAAAAATACAGCCTTACTTACTTTTCCAGTGTTGGCTTTGATTGCATCTACAAATCCTCAAAAATACAGACATGATTTTCGAGCTACAAACCTTTTCTCAAATATTACGTAAACGACCTCCGTGGCGCAGTGTGAAGCGCTGTGGTCTTAACGTGCGGAGACCCCGGGTTCGATGCCCGGCAGGGTCAATTTGGGAATTTATAACTTCTGAATTTTCCCTGATCTGGCCTGGTGGAGGCTTCGGCCGTGGCTAGTTACCAACCTACCGGCAAATACGTGCCGCCAAGCGATTTAGCGTCCCGGTACGATGCCGTGTAGGAACCGATGGTATGGGTTTAATATAACTGCCATACCCCTAACAGGTTAGCCCGTTACCATCTTAGACTGCATCATCACTTACCATCAGGTGAGATCGCAGTCAAGGGCTAACTTATAGTGGATAATAAAAAAAATTTGTTTCTGAATCGTATATCAGTCAGCCGCAGTCCAGCGAGACAGATTTGGCAAAAAAAACGTTATTTTGTAGTACACCACTAAAATATACAACAAATAACTATCGTTTTAGGGTGTCCAACTACATCGCCACTGAAAATTCAAAAACACTGAAACGGTTCAGTTGGTAAAACAGCGTTCCTATTTCATATAATGTTTCACGCAAAAAATTAAATAATTGAGTAAATGAAACCCCTTTTAGCCGATCTTATCCAACAAGTAGCTGAAGTGAACGGACTGAAGTAAGTTGATACTAATCCTAATCTCTGTGAATCACCGCTGAAGATGTCTCAATGAATGGCGAATAAAGCAAGAGTTGGCAGTGGATTAAGTAAATTAGCTAATTAGGCTGACATAGACTAAGCCACTGGATAGAACGTTAATGCATCACACAATTCTGCTAATCAACTTTAGCTGGATTCATTAATTACTTCAAGTAAATACAGATGCCGAAACATATTACGTTTTATCCCGGAAAATTAAAGAGTTCCCGCGGGAATCCAAAAAACATATATCTTCAACCGATTTTGATGAAATTTGGTACAGGGGTAGATGGTATGCCGGGGAACATTCTCGATAGATTGTAAACTGTCGACCGTTCAATATTCTGAGTGTAATTTTTTTAAATATAAATCGTATTTACGTTTTCTTGGGTCTTTCTTGTCGGTTAGGTTAGGGTTCGACATTAACAATCAGGTATATTAGAACCAATATTAGAATAGAACCTCTATCGGGTTAATATACCTAAAGATTACAATCTACCGAAAAATAATGCGTTAAATTGTAATCTTTCGACAGTGTACAATCTCACTAGATAGATTACAATCTAACGGTTTTCACTATTTTACGGTGACATATATATGTATGTAATGAGCCATTTAAAATATTATTATACTAGAGTAAAATATCAAAGGTATAAAATACGACAGGGGTTGTTAGTTCTTGTTTCAATGTGACATACAAACTTATTTTTATTATTGAACACACTATATCGAGTTTTCATGATGTTGATTATGTGAATTAATTAACAAAACACAAGGAACAAAGAAAGACAAAATATGAGGACTTGTGCATATGTGGATGAAATAGTGAGGTAATAATGACCAAAAATATTTTTTTATCATTTTGTCCTTCAGGCTTAAGGGTGCAAGCTCTCAAAAAATATATAGGCTAAGAGATAACTGCACTTTTGGTTATTATCGCCTGCAAGGCTGATTCAGTATTTGGTGCATGTAGAACTCTCCTCTAGTGAAATTTGTGATGATCTGCCCGCAAGCGGCTGGGGACCTGACTACTCGTCGCCGCTCAAAGACGAGTTATTGTTACCAAAAATGAACAATAACTAGGAAGGCTAGTCAATGATAATGAACAATTACTAGGAAGGCTAGTCAATGGTAATGAACAATAACTAAGAATTCATCGGGGCGTTTACTACATAATATCGCCTCTCAAAGACGTAATAAACTTACAAAAAATAGCTCAAGTGTCACCGCGTCTGACCGTCACAAATTCCACCAGACGAGAGCCCTACATGCACCAAATACTGAATCAGCCTTCCTTACGATAAATACCAAAAATACAGTTATCTCTTAGTCTATGAGTATTGACATTTGGGTTGCACGAGCCAGTGCAAATTTGTATGAAAAATTCGTGCTGTAAAAATGAGATTTTACAAATTCCAGATTGTACAAAAACTTTAAGTTATATTGAAAATATTGTTTTTTAAAGTGTTCCTTGATCTTTTACGATTAATTTGAAATAAATTTCATCTAAATAATGTCTCAAATTAAACCACAATAGTCCGAACGTGATAACGCCTTTTTGGAGATTTCCATGAATTTCCCGATAATTTTCTGCTGTTACAATACGATTTTATGACCACTTTTTTTTTAAATTACATCAAACTTCATTTAACTGTTGTATTTATTTGGTTATGTTTGAATTTTTGCTATCCTAAAATGTCGGAATAGAAAAGGATGTCTTAAGTAAATATATTGACCCTTAACGTCAACAGCTTAAGCCTCTACCGAAAAGCAATCAGACTGTTCATCTCTCTAATTGGCTGTAAGCTTTTTTTTTAAAACAAATTGGAGCTTACATGCTATGTATTCCGGAGTTAAATTGACATTTCATCAACTTGCGATTATTTCCAATCACAAACAATGTCATATCATCATCGAGGCTTTAGTCCTTATTTTTTCGTCGCTTTCATACAATTACGTTACATATGTATATCTCACCGTAAGATTGTAAAAACCGTTAGATTATAATCTAACTCGTGAAATTACAAACTGTCGAAAGATTACAATTTAACGTATTATTTTTCGGTAAATTGTAATCTGTTAGGTATATTAACCCGATAGAACCTATCTGCTTGTTTATGTCGAACCCTAACCTAACCTACAAGAAAGACACAAGAAAACGTAAATACAATTTATATTTAAAAATTGACACACTCAGAACATTGAACGTTTCACAATCTTTCGACAGTTTAATATTTCGCGAGTTAGATTATAATCTAACGGTTTTTACAATCTTACGGTGACATATACACGTTGTAATGCTCTAAATAATCATGTCTAATGATTTTATATATGCGAAAGTGTGTTTGTTTGTTGGTTTATTGACCCATTGATTCGTCCTTCAATCACGCCGCAACAGAGCAACGGATCGACGTGATTTTTTGACCGGTATAGTTGAAGACCTGTAGAGTGACATAGGTTACTTTTTATCCCAGCAAATTAAGGTAGGAATTAAAAGAACTTACTTATTCCATGCGGACGAAGTCGCGAGCATCTGCTAGTCTTATCGTTTTTGAAGTTAAACTTCTTTAGAATCGTTGTGATATGAAAATTCAACGAAACGAAAAAGCGACACCAAAAGAAGACAAACATTTAGCCTGCGAGAGAATGAGATAGAATACAACTTATACTTATCTCATTCTCTCGTAGGCTACTTTTCCGAAGTTTCACTTCTGCCGTGTGTAAATTGCACACACACACTTTTTTTTATTAAAAAAAGACTTATAAATAAAATAAGTATAAATAGAAATAAATCTATTATACTTTAGTTCAAGGTTCTTTCCCAATCGACACTATAATAAGCCATTAGGTATTTAGTTTATTGAAACATTTGTATATAAGATAAAACTCGCTTGAGCTCTGATCGCGTTGTTAACGAATCTGACGCTAATTGCATTCCTTGAAGCTTTTTCACTGATCAGCGGTAACTAGAAAATATTCTACCAAAATATGTACAAAAATAGTAGGTAATAGTAGGTAAATATAGATAATAATTATAATCTGATTACATAAATAATTATAAACAGAAAAAGATGCTGCACAAATGGTACAGCAACAGGCAGAAAAACATGTGAAAAATCCCATTGTTAGACCACAGCGCTCACCACTGCCCCAGGGAGGTTGTCGAGGATGCTTGCTGGTTATTCTCGGTAGGAATGGCATTCCGAACTAGTGTTAGATTCACTCGACGATTCAAAAGCACTTGTAAAAGCACAAAACAACGATAAGGTCTTGGAGCACGCTTGCCTAGATTCCATTAATAAAGCTTATTGGGCATGACCCTCATTAATGGTGAATAAGATGCAATGAAATGATTATAATACATAGTGAAGTTTATAATACATTTCATAGTGTAGAGTCCGAACGCAACTAGATTTCAACTTACAAGTTACTACGAATTCATTTTGTGATTTTCAGAATAGAATTGAGTACGGCTAAACGCTTTCAAACAAAACACTGGTAAGGGTTTAGATATTTAGCATTTATTGTTATAACCCACATATAGTGCAATAAAGTGAATCCAATCTATACCTACTATCTTCTATACTAAGTTTATAAAATGAATGAACGAGATGTTTAATTTGCTATAATCCGCAACAGTAGACAAATCTATGTGGTACAGTGTGTGTTCTTATATCAAATAATGCGAAAGTTTGGATGGATGTATGGATGGATGTTAATTACTCAATCACGCCCGAACGGCTGAACGGATTTGGATGAAATTTGGCAAAGGTACAGATTATAGTCTGAAATAACACATAGGCTACTTTTTATCCCGGAAAATTAAAGAGTTCCCGCGGGAACCATCCACGCGGATGCAGTCGCGGGCATGAGCTAGTTCAATATAAATGCGAAAGTGTATATAAGTGCGAATGGATGGATGGGTGTTTGTTACTCAATCACGCCTCTAATCATCAAACACAAGTTATAATATCCGTACTTTAGCTGCAAAAAATATTATCCAGAAGTATACCAGATGGCCACATTCAACACAATCCAACGATTGGCTGCAAATTCCATTACTCATGACTCTTTCATCAGTCATGAGTAAATATATAAAATAAATGATTTATTTATTTCATGTAGGACAACTTGTGTCACTTATGAAACGTTAAGACTCTACCACCGGTTCGGAAAGTATTCTACTGAGGAGAGCAAATACGAGTAAGTCATGACTAAGGGCATTATTGAAATGATTAGCAGCTCTCTCTGCGTCGTATTCCTCATTACTGATTGTCGTGACCCCTTCCATTAATCACAGGTTTCTTGGGATAATAATGCGGTGGGTTCCCACGTCCTTCCGCACACGACTCGACTAAATTTTAAACTCCTAGGGTTTTATAACGATTATTATCAGATGTTAGTGATAATAACCAGGACTGACGGCATAACGTGCTCTCCGAGGCACGGAGGAAACGAAAAGGCCAATTTTGAACCTGCAAATTCGGTCACCCATCCAGTTACCAACTTGGGTCACCTTTGCGTAACAATCGCAATCGACTGATATGCCTTGTCACAGCCAAGCCACTCGTTCCTTGGCATATAATTAACCACATTTGTCGAGCAAATCATTTTATCAATAAGTCACAGCAGGGGCTAGAAAAACATACAGCAAAACTTTTATACCGTTTATGGGACCCATTTATTTTTGTTTTGCATGAAAAACATTATAATGATAACGATGAAAACTCTACAGATCTCTTTACTCACAAACAACAGGGAAAAGTAGAGGGTAACAAGCAAAATATTGTAAGTTGTTTACTTTGTAGTTTTTTTTTTAGGAAGAATTTCTAAATGGTCAGAATTTTGTCGATAAGTATGTACGTTCTCTTTATCGATAAAACGAGAATAAAACTATCGATAAACAGCGCGTCAACAACTCTGTTATGCTTGGCTTCCATTCAAACATCGTTTGATGTGTAGGTACTAGGTACAGAGTACAGGCACAGAATAATGTACAGGCTACAAATTTCTAAACGTTTTGCTCACGATAATGTTTCTTGTTATACAGTCCCACAAAATTATCTGTACCGGTGGCCAAAATTAGAACTTTATGCCTGTTTAGTTTTTGTGTTTATTTTATTTTTCTTATCTACTAGCGACGCTGTCACCGGGTCATTTTTTGTGGCACTAAACTTCTATTTTAGGGGCGTTCAAAAAGTGTCTGGTATTCGATATTTGAAATTGGTAATTGAATTTCACGTCGATTTTAATATATTTAAGCCCGGGGTACGAAAGTTTATGGGGGAGTAAAATCAAACTTTCTCCGTTACGTTATTTACTGCGTTTCCATAGTAACTATGTTTCCATGATAACACTTTTCGCTCGTAATGAGTAAACTCCAGTCGTGCGTCGGAGTTGACACACGCAATTTTTTTCCTCTTATTGGGACTGTTTTTTAAATTGAGGTCCTTGTTTGTCACCGTCAAGTGTTAATATTGCATTCATTGTTTTCTATGCTTCACCATTTATTTTTTAATTCTGTAAATCCAGGCTTCTGCAGTGGCTAGTTACTACCCTACCGGCAAAGATGTACCAGCAAGAAATTTAGCGTTCCGGTACGATGGCGTGTAGAAACCGATTCGGGGTAGGGGTTTAATGTATCTGCCGTACTTCTATAGGTTAGTCTGCGACTATCTTAGACTGCATCATCACTTACCATCAGGTGAGATTGCAGTCGAAGGCTTACTTATAGTAGAATAACAAAAAAGTGGATACTCTTAATATGTCGAGTAGATATACGAAACGTGCGTTTTAGAGCGTACATAATAGAATATGGGTGAAAAGTTAGGTGTAACTTACACAATGACGGCAAGTTTAAGTTACAAATAATAACTTTTCCTTTGAGAGTAGCACTGTTGTCTTCTCCAAGGCAATTATTAACGCCATTTTGAACTTTACGTCTTGGTATTACAGTATTGTCGTTTAGTATGCTTTAAGAGACTGTTTGTTTAGGTCCAATGCAGATGCTAAAGGTTTAGCAAATATAGACTGTAAGATTAAACCAGATTTCGTAACTGTTTCGAGAGTCACTATTACAGCACAAAATTCTAACTAATATGTAATAATACTGCTAATAAATAAAGGAACGAGGAAGAAAAACATTAAAAATCTATAAATCCACTCCGCGTAAAATACAAAGTTCCAAAGGCGAAGTCACGTAGTATTCGATTATAAATAGACATCCGATATATTATAACTAGGTATTCTTTGTTAGGTACAAAGAATACCTAGATATAATATATCGGATGCCTAAAATAGATATTAACTAGCTGATGCCCGCCACTTCATCGGCGTGAATTGAGGTTTTTCGTTCCGGCGGGAACTGTTAATTTTCTGGGATAAAAGTAGCCTATGTGTTATTACAGCCTATAATCTCTATGCCAAATTTCTTCCAAATTCAGCCGTTCTGGCATGATTTAATAATAAACATCCATCTATCTATGAGAGTGCAGGCATGTGCCCAGCAGTGGGACTTTAATGGGCTGAAGTGGAGGTATCCATCCATCCATACAAAATTTCGCATAAGTAATTATAACAATAGATTTAATCAACAATCGAATATTATGAACGTATACAAATAATATAACGATGTGTAAACTGAGAATCATTTTAGCCGACATGTTAGTCAACATGCAAGCCTTGTAGACTCAGATAAATAACCTATTTGGATTATTTCCAAATATTATTTATTTACCTTAGATAAAGTTCTAACGATCTCGCTGGCACAGTGCTGAGCGCTGTGGTATTATGTGTATGTAGTGCGATGTCCCGGGCTCGATTCCAGACGGAGTCAATTTGGAAATTTATAATTTTCGATTTTTTTTTTACCACCCTACCGGCAAAGTACTAAGTGATTTAGCGATCCGGTACGATGCTTTGTAGAAACCAATTAGGGGTATGAGTTTTATTATAACTGTCGTACCCCAAACAGGTTAACCTGCTACCATTTTAGATTGCATCATGACTTGCCATGAGGTGAGATTGCAGTCAAGGGCTAACTTGTAGTGAAACAAAAAATAAAAATAAAAACGTTTTTCTGTAGAGGAATCGCTTTTCAGGCCCTTTGCCTAATCCATCTATATCTATATTAATGTATGACTTGTAGACGCTGTTCTAGTGAAATACCTAATAGATTTAGACTATTTAAGTATAATAGGATAAATTAGCAACAAATTCGGCGCACGGTTGAATTTGAGCTAAATACCGTTGCAATCACACAATTCTGAAATTTCGTTCGGTTCAGCGACTTATGCATGAAGCATAAAACGCACTAGACAAATTTAGTTCCTAGTGTGCGGTCCCTAGACTTAAAAAAAGATTCAACATTGGATTTAGCCTCGATTTAACTTTCACGGCCCAGCTTTTCAACCAATTTTGATAAAATAGGTTTCACCCTGGGAAAGGATATAAGGCTACTTTTTATCCCGGAAAATTAAGAAGCACCCATGGGAATTAAAAAAACAATAAGTTTTTTACGCCACGCGGACGAAGTCGCGGGCATTATCTAGTATTTTATATGATAAAACCCACTCTTGGAATAGTAGTAAGTATTAGCTTTTAGATACATCGGTGAATGCTTTTAAACGTTGGCACGTTGCGCTTTGCGATTTGATATGCGAATGCACCCATAATTATGCCTAGGTATACTTGAGCATTGTTAATGATTGAACCTTGTTATTGATCTTTGACTCCATTACTCACTACAGGAATTTTGTATCAACACACTTTCAATGTGTGATAGCTGGTGTCATTATAGACGCCCGGCTTCCAATTGGAGTGGTCGATGGTCCGTAGTTCGATCCTCAGGCACGCACTTCTATTTTTCGAGATAGGTTCATTGTAAGAGATAAATCAAAATTATGGTTTACACACCTTTGGTTTATGGTTAATTTTCAGAATTAAAATTTTTTGTCTTTTAAAATATTTGCTATTTGCCAGCTATTGGTTAATAACACAGGTTTTATGAGTGGCCGTTTTAAAAAAAAAATAAAGTAGCGGAACGGTATGTAGGCCAGGCTCAATACAAAAATATTCAAACCTTTTTCACTGCCTGATTCGTCTATTGGCTAGCTTATATAACATATTCGGCTTTATATAACATAGAGAACTCTCAGGTATAAAAGGTATTGAAATAAAGTTGAAACATTTTCATTCAAAAGAACGCATAAAATAAATACACCGATGCATGCCTCGCTAATGACTCTACCCTACGACCTTCTATTATGCTAACATAGCTCCGTGTTACGCAAACGAAAATAGTTGCGATCCCATTACCAGACGCGAAATCAGTTTCCCAATGCCGAGATTGTTTATTTTCCGTTTCATATCTCCGGATACCACAGAGCACTGAATAAACATACACTGAAAAGAGTGTAGACAAATAGACCAATAGACAAATAGATAGATAGTAATACGATATAGGTTGGCGCATACCAACGTCATCCTGCTTGGTGCAATGGTGAGCGCTTGGAAATCAGCCGTATAAAAGTATGTCGGGAGCGAATGGTATGCTCGACCGATGCAATAGGAAGATCTTCCTCCGAGCCGGTGTCATGCTCGGGGATCCCAGCTGGGCCAACATATATAATGTACTCTGTGGGGCCAACTATTGTAGGTTGATATTTCCATATATAGTACAATTCCGAAAGAACTTCGTTATTGTGATTCAGGCGGCGGCACATGATTGGCTAACGTAACCGCGTCATGTTTACGTCATCATGTAGGTGATTGGCTAACGTGGCCGCGTTTACGTCTAATGTAGGCATTGTGTGCCCCTACAAGTATACTGGATAGAAGCAGGCGTTACTTTGCGGAAGTCAAGTCGGAGATGTTGCCTCCACAATGCACGATTGTGAATCACAATCCTGAAACATCTCCTGAAGATGCTCCGGTATCGGAGTGAAACGTACGTTGAGGGTAGTTTTGGAATTTCTGTGGTATGGTGAATATCGCGGGCTATAGGTGCGGGATACACACTGTACCACATAGATTTTCCTGTGTTCGCGGATTATAGCGAATTTAAACTTCTAGTTCCTTCGTTAAGAGTATACTGTCTCTAATGAGGTCTACCTAACTCATGTCCATCATCATGCGGAGAAAACTGGCTTTCTTCGGACATCTGCAAAGAGGAGCCCAATTCTCACTTCCAAGACTAGTTTTGGAAGGAAGGATTGGCGCCAAAAGCGCAAGTAGTTGGACGATATAAGGGGGTGGACAGGGCTTAGCTATCCAAGGCTAAGAGATGCGGCTCAAAATAGAGAAGATTTTTGCATGATGACCGCAAGACTTCGGCTAGAAGAAGGCACGCAGTGATTATTAATGAGGTCTAATATCTTCTACGTTTTGAACCAAGGGTATGTACTTAACTCTGGCAAATAAATAATTAGTTTTTTTTAAAATTTAAAATGATGTTCATTTATACTGTGGCCAAAGAATGGTTATAAATTACTTAATTAAAAATTAAATTAATTAATTAAAAATAGTTTGATACCAATTTTTATGTGACATCCATAATAAATATAAGTACTAGAATTTAAGATGTTAAATCTTTAATTCTAGTCCTAATAACTTCCTTATTATTTTGTTTTGAGGTAAACAAAATAAAGTCAATGCGATCTGTCAGATTTTGTATAAAATGAGCTGATTACTTTACAAACTCAGGTTCTTTTGTTCTAAGGCTTTTATTTTGATTGGAGGTCGCGGGTAATTCCATTTCCGGTAGGGTCAATTTGATATCTTTTGAATTCAAAAAGGCAATTGCCTTTTTGGGTTTTTGAATTTATATATAGCTTTGTTTTTATTTTACCAAAATGATATTTGTTTCTTGTTGTTTTTTTATGCAATATAAGTTAACCCTTGACTGCGACCTCACATGATGAAGTGCCGATGCAGTCTAATATGGTAGCGGGCTAATCTGTTAGGGGCATGGCAGTTATATTAAACCCATACCCCAATTCGGTTTCTACACGGTATCGTACCGGAATCCTAAATCGCTTGGCGGCACGTCTTTTCCGGTAGGGTGGTAACTAGGCACGGCCGAAGCCTCCCACCAGGTCAGACCAGGGAAAATTCAGAAATTGTAAATTCCCAAATTGACCCTGCCAGAAATCGAACCCGGGACCTCCTACGTTAAAACAATAGCGCTCAACACTGCGCCAGGGAGGTCGTCAAAAACTTGATATTTTAATGTGATGTTGTATCAGCCGTTCCATCGTATTTAACATCATAAAGGCAAGCTGGGAGTCATTGTACAAACATTTGCAGTAAATAGAAACGATCGTAATTCGTAACTCTCAATGATTTATATCGAAACATCGCACGAATAAATTCCTCGCTATTTACTTTGGTTGAAGGTTGATATTTACCCATAGTAAAGTACTCACTTCAAATAAATCTATAGGTTTTTTTATTACCAAATAGGCTTACGCTGAACGGAGTTTATATCGCGCGTTACTAGAAGATTCCTAATCACTCTTGTCTGAAAAGTGCTAGGTACGTTATGGATGAGTATATTCTACTTCGCTGACTCAGTCATTCCATTCAGGGTCTAAAAATGAAACAAGTCATAATTAACAAAATTAAAAAAATTATCTAGTCAAATAGATTCTTATTCACATTTTTATTAAATGTTTTTTTTTTGTGAATCACTGGTTATTGAACTATAGTGTTATATATTTTTGGAATTTACTCATCATTTTCTAGATGATGATTATATAGTTAATCTTATTTTCGAATTATTGTTATCAACTTTAGTCTTTAATGCGGGACCATGGTCACCTCATCAATTTTTTTTAAAATATTACCAGCCGTCACCCGGGACAAGCTAAGGATTCTAACGATACCTCATTTATCAAAATCTGTTCAGGCGTATAGAAGTTATGGTGAAATATACAAACTCACATACATGCATACATACATACATACATACATACATACATACATACATACATACATACATACATACATACATACATACATACATACATACATACATACATACATACATACATACATACATACATACATACATACATACATACATACATACATACATACATACATACATACATACATACATACATACATACATACATGAACCCTGAAAACAATATACTCCTTTTTTCAGGCAGTCGTATAAAAATAAACAAAATTCAAATGTTTTTTATCCTAATAATCTTTTACAAGTGCTTATGAATCGTCGAGTGAATCTACCGCTGGTTCGGAAAACCATTCCTACCTAGAAGAGATAAAAAATCAAAAAATACAATCATTATTAATCAAGTAACTGTTGTCCCAAGCATAGCTAGAGCGAGTCAAATCCTGCGTGGATTTTATCGTTTACAAAATTTTCAACATTATTATAAGCTTTTTTAAGGAGCATACTTTTGATGGACATTTTAAACTTGTGTAAAGGCAAGTCTAATGGATCATGGAATTTTATTAAAGAGTACGCCCATTTCCACGGATGAATATATCGGACCTTTTGACCGTCGGAAACGGAGCAAAGGAGACGCGAACTTATTGTGGTTTCTAGTCCGCTTATCAAACAGATCGCTGATTTTTTTGAACTCGTGAATATGTTGTCTTATGAAAATTAAAGTTCTTACAAATCCTACAAGCTGCCATGCATGCCTGTGCTGCGCTTCTTAGCGTTGATCTATTCTGAGCATGCGAGTGCAAGTCTATCGAGCGACACATAGAGCATCCAACAGTAGCTACGATTTTCTATTGATTAATCTAATTTCACACTCTTTTCTTTTTTTATACGCCATACAAATTTAAAAAAGTATATAAAAGTACTCGTACACATAATTCATACAATATTACAAAGTTTTAAGGGAGCACAACAGGTGGAAAATGGTTCCGCAAATCACAGTACGTGGCAAAATGATAATGAAATTAAATGTTTTGAAAATTTGTGTATTATTCATGAAATACATTGAATTGAAACCGTAATTAATAATAAATTTGTAACGTAAATTATGTCCCAAACTATCACGCGACTAAGCATGTATTATCGAAAACATCTCAAAGCCAATTGAATAAATACATTGTAATTAAAACTATGTATAGTGTTTATAGAGAAGCAGGTGGCCGTTACTTTTTTATCTGGAACCGGTTTTTATTTAGTTGAATCTCTAGTCCCTAATTCAACGATTAAGGCAGCACAAGACCGTGACTTGTGGACAACCCTACAGAAGACCTATGTCCATTTGCAGTGGACGTCCATCGGTTGACGACCACGACGACGACTTCAACGATTCTTAGTTCAAAACTTACCTTCTATTAACAGTGCTATTAAGTGTTCTGTGGTTCGACGGTGACAATCGATGTCCGATATGATGCAGACTCGACGCACATATAGTCATACACCAACACCGCGTCATTTACTCACAAAAAGACAATTTTATTATGTGGGTCTCATATTTTAAAAATCAAAGCTCTTTTAAAAATCGTGTTGTAGCCCTACTTGCGTATGGTGATGGATAGGGGTTTTAAGATGTAAACTTACAATTTTTATCGCCCAGACTAGGTCATTTATTTAGTAAGAAACATAAGAACATATTAGATATATTAAATTAATTGCAATGTAACAATATAACAACTACATCCATAACCACTCGCAACCAAGGTAAAGATAGATCTACTTTCATGACACTTGTTGCTCAAGGCAATGGAGAGCACCGAATGGTTAAAGATTCTGAAATTGCTATAATATTAAACATAGCTGCCACATGAGCGGGAACTTCTCTGATTGGCGGAAACCTCGCGTAACTGCTTTGCTATCTCACAGTTACAGCGCCCTCTGTAGTCATCGAGCGGCGATAACAATTGGGTCAATTTTATGTTGGACCGTTTTTTAATGAGCATGCTGACGGTCTTTAAAACCGTCCAATTTCGATATCCAATTCCAATTTGATTGTATTAAAGGGTTCTGTTCTCTATTTTAGCCCATTTTTATTAGACAGACTATTTTGTGGTCTGTGATAGAGAGTATAGGTAGGTACAGATATATTTGACCGAGCGAAGCGAAGGTCTCTGTGTTTACTTGAGTGAATTTGCACTTGTCCGTCCTAGGGTTGCCAAAAAAAATTGTCCGTCTGTCAGAGCCTTATAACTTCTGAATTACTGAACGTAATTACTTCAAATTTAAATATAATATGTAAACCGATGGCCTCCAACCGAATATGGCTTAAAAAGTTATAAAAATCTTTATTTCAGGGGGGCTTTCATAGAAGCGAATGCGAAGTAAAATATTTTTTATAGCGTTACATAAGGTTGCGGTATATCATTTTAAAGATAAATAGGAATAGAGTATAAATTTTTTTTTTTAATTTTTCCCCTAGAATTGACGAAATGGGGGGCTTTCAAAGTGGAGATTTTCTAACGTCCAAAGTTGACCTCAAACTCCCACTTTTCTGAAAGGCTGAGCCTGAAACTTGATAAATTGTTTGATATCCTGTACTACAACAAATACTAAAATTAGATAAATATTATAAGGAAACGAAATTATTTAATTTTTAATGAGCTTCTGTATTTTTAACAGAACTTCACAATGATGTCAATAGATGGCGCTCTGTAAAAGTTTATTCGTTTGTGCAGACAAATTATAGACGTTAGCACCATCTTACGTGGAATAAAAAAAAACGGCGAGGTCTCAGTTCGGGGCGAACCACTAGTTATAATTGATACTTTGCTATAGTTACTATTAACTTTGTTATACGATGACAAGTTGATGGACAAGACTACAGTCTGCAATCTGTGGTGATACTAGGCTGTATCTGGAAGGGTTTGTATTTGTCCCAAATCGGTTTCACCCGCGATCGCACCGGAATACACCTTTAATACGGTAGGGTTAACCAAGCGTGGAGGTACTGTGTTATCCAGGCGTGAATATGAAAATACGGTAGCTTGAGCCTAAGCCTCCCACCAGACCAAACACAATCCAATTTATAAATTAGTTTTCAGTTTTCCCATGCTTGAAAATGAACCCAGGACATAGCGCGACCTCTGCATTAGGGAGGGCATCAAGTTACGAAAACTAACTACATCCCGTCTACATCCATTTTCGGGTGTGCCCAGGGCGTGTTACACCATTACCACAGGAGTTATTGTAGTTCTGATGGAATTGAGGCCCATTTCTACAAATCACTGGCAATTAGAATCGTCTATACCTACTGCTGACGATAGGTACTTAGCAAACCTCGAGAATAATTATTATTATGTCTATATCATCGTGATTTGTTAGGACTCCGTCTTTGCCTGCTTTTCTAATATCTAAGTAATATTACAAAAATGCGAAACTAATTATTCTGTTCGTTTCATTTTTTACTACCTGATGTTACTACTTCGTTCGCGTGGATTGCGGTTTTTTGGTTAGTGTGTTGGTTATTCCAGAGTATAATCTATCTCTGTGCAAAATTTCATCCAGATCAGTTCATCCGTTCTGGCGTGATAGAGTAACAAACATCCATTCATCCATCCAGACTTTCGCATTTATAATATTAGTAAAGATTTACTAAGTTCGCATGAGATTGGTTTTATCCCAGGGTGTTTATCCCAGAAAATCAAAAAGTTTCCGCGGTAAAGCAAAAAACCTTACCCTAAACGCGCCGATCATCTGGTTGAACATAATCAGCAAGGAAAAAATAATTTTGAAATAAGCTTCACGCTGAATGGTGCCCCATTCTTTATCTAGTTCCAACAGATTATAACAGAAAAGTCGTTTATATTAATAATGAATATACCTGGACAAATGCGAATAGCCTACTTATTGTTACATAAACTATTTAGAGGCAAAGAATAGAAGCCATTGTATTCTAAAAGAACAATGAGTGCAATGCTTCCATGATGTATCTTTAAGTTTTAAACCCACTACAAATGCACGACGCGGTGCGGCAAGTAGATGAGAATCAATAAAAAAACAAAATCGAAATAAAATATTTTTCATACTTAGTAGACTTTCAACAAGTGGTTTTGAATAGGAGTGAATCTACCACTGGTTCGGAATGCCGTTTCTAAATATTTTATTGGAATTTAGGTACCTCCTTTATGATCGATTTTCATATGATAATATAAGCCCGGGGTATGAAAATCTATGGGGAGTAAAATAAAACTTTCTCCGTTACGTTATTTACTTATATTTCCATGGTTAACACTTGTTTTGTTCCGTGACTATGTAATATATTTTGATAAATTATAAAATTAATATAAATAAATGTATCAAGCATGCTTTCAGTAATAAATGCGTTCATTTACCCTCATTTACTAATATAAATATTTTAAAATCGTTCTTATTAAACTCCAGTCGTGCGTCGGAGCTGACACGCATAATATTTTTGTACGAGTTTGTATGGAGCCAGATGCGGCATGGCGATGCACTGCGACATTATTGTATAAAGAATACTGCCGCTACGTGTCGCGCCGCGCCTTTATAGTGGGGCTAGACCTTGAATCGGTCCGGATAAATGAGTATGAATGTAAATGAAACAGCCAAAGTAAATAGCACCAATCCACTTAAATCCTGATGTAGCTCGTAAATCACTGCGAATTACGATTATTTTCATTTTAATGTAGTTCATAGTTACTACTAGGTATGTTTATGCAGCTTAGTTTATGCTTCTAGCCCTATTTAAATTTATGGGCTTTCATAGTTAAGGGTGGTATAGGTCTAGGGGCCAATAGGAATGATGCCTATATCAAAAATAAATTATTTCAAACTGATTATTAAATTGAGGGTCTTCCAAAAGACCTATAAATTCACATCCTCGGTTAGATTTAAGATTGCCATATTAAAATATAGAATAAAGAAAAAAAGTGCGTTGAAATTTGATGACGTAACAATTGTGAATTTTATACAATTTCCATATCAGAAGTGCGTTTTTAAGTTTAGTAGAGAGTTGCTGATTTGATTGAGTTGTCATCATCCCTATTATCTGTAATATTATAAATGCGATAGTTTGGATGGATGGATATATGAATGGATGTTTGTTACTCAATCACGCTTCGGATTTGGATAAAATTTGACACAGAGATAGCCTGGAATAACACATATGCTACTTTTTATCGCGGAAAATTAAAGAGGAACGGGAACCGAAAACCTCAATCCACACGGACGAATTAGCAGGCATCAGCTAGTAACGTAATAATGATTGTTAGGGCGGTTACAGATTAGCGATTTTTCGTACTCGTTTTTGGAAACGCGGGTATGCCTATGTATGGGATAGGCGCGCCCTTTGCCACACGCGCAACTCTTAAGAGCGCTGACGCCCTTATAACACTCGTATACTACTGACTGACCCAAGAGTTCACGCGAACACGCCGGCTTCATTATCACCTCTGAGGTGCGATTGTGTAAGAATTGCCGATCAAATCGTCAAAGTTCGGCGTCAAAGTAAAATAAACCATAACAGCATTGATTTAGAGCTCAATTTCGTGTATCCATTCTCATTAATTTAGGGTATCGTACATACCGTTGCTGCAATGCTGTTATAGTTTATTTTACTTTGACGCCGAACTTTGACGATTTGATCGACAACTTCTAGACAATCAGGGGGCTGATTGGTTAACACTATTATTCTGCTACTAGCCAAAATCCACTGTCGTAGCAATTCAATAGGTACCGACTGCTTATTCTGCTTTACCAATAGGGATGATGCCTATATCAAAAATAAATTACTTCTAACTGATTATTAAATAGAGGGTCTTCAAAAAGACCTAAAATTCAGTTTAGTTAATAGTTTTAAGTTTGAAAACCATTTTATAATATAGATCAAAGAAAAAAATTGCGTTGAAATTTTATGACGTCACAATTGCGAATTTCATACAAATTCCATACTAGAAGTGCGTTTTTAAGTTTGATAAAGAGTTGCTGATTTGATTGAGTTGTCATCATCCCTATTGGTGGCAATCTTTACTCTTTACTTAACGAAGCTAAGAATAATATTTTAGCCCATCGACGTCTCTAAGGACGACCTCCCTGGCGCAGTGGTGAGCGCTGTTGTCCAAAGGAAGGAATTGCCGGGTTCCCCGGCAGGGTTAATTTGGGAATTTATAATTTTTTAATTTTCTCTGTTCTGGTTAGAGGCTACAGCCGGGGCTAGTAACTACCTTACTGGAAAGACGTGCCGCGAAGCGATTTAACGTTCCGGTACGATTCCGTGTTGAAACCGATTGTTGATATGGGTTTAATATAACTGCCATGCCCCTAACAGGATAGCCCGCTATCTCTGCATCATCACTTACCACCAGGTGAGATCGCAGTCAAGGGCTACCTTGTAGTGGATAGATAACACGGTGCACTCTTCTGATTCTAAAACATGCTTTGTCGTGTTTTAGAATCAGAAGAATTTTGACCAAGCGCAAATTGGCTACAAAAGTGAGCTAAACAAAAGTTATGTAATTTAGGTCCGATTTCGCTAACTAACCTTGGAATAAAATTGAAATTCCTATCCAACATATTCTATCAAAAAAACCTAGATTAAAAGTTACCTACGTCTAGTGAAGTCGGTTTATAGAATAAAAAGCTCTCAGAGTTAAAATTAACTTGTTTATTTACTTCGTGAAAACATGACGTCACATCAAATTGTCATATTCGCTAAAAGCTTTTCAAACCATTATAGTAATACAAAAAAATTAAAAGCTTTCATGAACTTATTTTGCTTACTTTTTAAAAAGTTGACTTTTCTATATTATGTGATACTGTTGATATTTGATTCGTGTTATTTCTTCAAAATTGTACCAACCAGTTTATTTATATATCAATCTGTAAAATAAAAATAAAAATTGTTACCATAAAAACAGAATATTTCCCGTACCGGAAATCGAACCCGAGCCTCCTGGGTGAAAGCCAGGTATGCTAGCCATTTGAGCATACGAGATTTTACAAAAATTACGAAATTTTAATATAATTTTTCTGTCTTATGAAACAGGTATGCAATAGGTATTTTGTAGAAAAACTTCGATGATCAATTCAGATACTACTTAATAGGTATATTGCAAAAAATCTGTTATTTTAATAACTTATATTTTATTCTTCAAACAGAGAAGTTTCTTTTAAAAACTACATACGATTCAGCAAAAACTGGAATCGTACAAAATATCTCTCCTTGGGACGGGTCAAAACTGTATAACAACTAATCATCAAATGCCTCTTTAAAGCCATTTCCGCTTTCCAGCTTTTATCTCCACCAATAGTACCATTTCATTGCCCCTTGTACACTATAAAAGTAAAATAAAATTACCTAACGATAAAATTTTCGATCGGAATACAATAAAAGTTAATCCAACGCCAGATTTACGAGAAACGACTTCACCCCTAAAGTGAGTGGAATCAAACTAGGTTTATGTGCGACTATAATATACTCGTATCAGAAACTATATTTTGTAATATACCTGGGATCCTGGGAGTAGGTAGGTAGGTATCCTGGGCCAATAGAGTAAGAATCCACCGAATAGAGTAAGTACATAATATTTTACACACACACATCTATAATAATTTTCATGGACTAATATCATTATTAAAAAATCGAAAGCCTATCTATCCTATCGGTCGGTCTGTCTAGTTCAAGTTTATCGCTTAACTATTTTGACAAAATTTTAACTTGCATCCCGGGGATGGATAATATATGCTAACTCCTTTTAACCCAGAAAACCATGAAGTTCATGAATTTTTTAGTTTTTAAAAGTAATTAATTGGTAAACACTAACACCGTTACAATATTATATGAGTCACGTCAATTGGTCCATCGAACTGGATTGTCTTATCTATATTAAGCAAAGCTAAGGTTCAAGTTTATCACTTCTACCGTCAACAAGTGAAATTATATTACGAATTAAAAAATACGACTGCCCTGCCATATTATTTTTGGAGTTTACCTCCTTATGAAGCGATTTGCATATATAGCCTTTGCAATCTTATTCACATTTTTTATTAAATGATATTTTTTTGTGAATCACTAAATATTGAACTATATAGTGTTATATATATTTGGAATCTACTCATCATTTTCTAGATGATGATTATATAGTTAATCTTATTTTCGTTTTTTTTTTTTTCAATTTTGGTCACCCCATCAATTTTTTTAAGAATTTTACTAGCCTATGTCACCCGGAATAAGCTAGGGATTCTAACGATACCTCATTTATCAAAATCGGTTCAGGCGTATAGAAGTTATGGTGGAATATACAAACTCACATACATACATACAATATACTCCTTTTTTCAGGCAGTCGTATAAAAAGCAACGTATAGCCCGTCAAACTTATCTGGCCTGGTGGCCAAAATTGGTAGGTATCTACAAATATTTATGCCTGTTTAGTTTTTGGCTTCATTTAATTTTTCATACCTTACCGAAAGTAAATATATAATAAATCTATGCCTGCCAATGTAACTTAGTAACAATATCAATAGCACATGACCCAGAAAGATAGCCCGTCCACAAAAACTGTGAAGTCATAGGAATGACTTATCCCTATTATCGACGTATCATAAAAATCCTTTATAGTCTTATAAGCTTGGTTCGGTCTTAAATTAGATCGTATACGTCTTAGGCAGGGATGCGTAAATTATGCCATAGTAATACCATTCAATTTTCAAATAATATACATATAAAATAGTAGGAAAATAAACCTTTTCCACCCAGTTTATTCGGACCTACGAATTTATCTCGTTAGAATAACTTTGGGGATTATGGAAATCAATATAAGATATCTTTTCGGTCACTGCTTGAAGTTTCCTTTTATAAAGGTATTTCATAAAGAGCAGAGATTCACAAAGAGATTACAAATTCTATTGACGAAAAGGTTTTGTTATGGTTTCTCATATTTTTTCTATCACTATTTTTAATAAAAAGAAACTTTATTCACAGACGTGACTAAAACAATGTATTTTTTTTTCACAAAAAGCTTGTAGAAAAATGCTCTTTATTTAATCAAATATTAAATCAAAAACAGTCAAGAAGCCGAACAACATCTTCGCGAATAGTCCGCATTGAAGGAAACTACGCTTTGTCCTGTCGCGTTAGACAAAACATTTTGGTCCTAAACCAAAATGTAGGAATTGGTAAGGTTCAGTGCTTTAATACGGTACGGTTATTACGAAAGCAAGGGCGAAATCGGTAATCGGTAATACACTAGGAGTGACTCCTAGTGTATTACCGATTTCGTCCTTCCTTTGTAAACCTAAAAATACTTAGAACTGATGCTTTCTCTCTTTTTTAAAATCTAATAGGTACAAAGTTAATTGTTGCTTTGAGGAAGTTTAAAGATTCATATCTCTCAAAGGTTTAATCAAAGAGATGTTCCGCCTTGTCGTAAGCTTTTAAGTAGTTATAAAGATCTGACCTCTCTAGATAGAACTTAAGAGGTCGTCAAAGTAAAATGAAAATGAAATGATATTATTATGATATGGTGATAACTTTTTCTTTCTTCGTAAAATTACAGGAACTAGGTAGGTTGAACTTAGAATTGATTGGCTCACTCAAATATTATATGTACTATTACAATAATAATAAGGTAGGAATAATATCAGCGGCGGACTCTAATACCATTGCATTGGAAGCCCAGGGGGCCCAGGGCGGTATATTTTATGGGTTTTATTTGTTCGAAAAGAACTCGAGTGTGTACAGTTTTTTTTTTTTTATCTACGACAAGTTAGCCCTTGACTGCGATCTCACCTGATAGTAAGTGATGATGCAGTCTAGACTGCACTAGTTAGGGACGACTGCGGGTCCAGCGAGTTACAGCCAAGATGTCAACCACGACCAGTCTACTAAGACTATATCGCCAAAGCAGAGTTGTTCGGAGAGACTAATATAATCGCAAGCGAGACGAGCGCGAAAATTTTTCTTTAATTTCTTACTCTTAGGGGCATCCAACTACAAACTATTTAGTTAGGTAAATATTTCGATGATGCAGTCTAAGATGGTAGCGGGCTAACCTGATTAATAAGGAATGTTAAGGTATGGAGGTCCACTGGTTTTTTTTTAAATTAATGCTAATGTGTGTTTGTTTGATTTTGATAAAAGTTCCGGGGACATAAAGGATAAGTTTCGGAAAATTTAAGAGTTCCCGGGGCAATAACAATACATACATTAAACAAGGCGGGCGAAATCGCGAGCATCAGATAGTATATCTAATAACACTTATAAGATTTTAATTACGCATTTAATTTTACTATACATTTATACGACGTAAGTAATAGCTTGTTTAATTAAGGTGGCAGTTTTACGATCCGCCCCTGTTTGTCGTGGCAATTGAACTTTGTTTTTATATCATAAAGTTAATCAGAGAGGCGCCAGCACTTGACGAGCTTACTTCTCTTGAACACTGAAAAATGTTTGTCTAAATAAATGGAATTTTCTTTATATTGGAATTGTGATGATAATTGTTAAAACCCTGACGTCCATTGGATGAAGTTTCTGAACGAACTTCTCTAGCGAGCGCCTAAGAAGAAAAATTGTTTGGGAAGAATATAATAGCGAGCGAGAAATATTTTGGTCTGATTAGAGTTTTTTCTTTATCCACTACAAGTTAGTCCTTGACCTGCTGATAATGTAGTCTAAGATGGTAGCGGGCTAACCTGCTTAATGAGGATTTGGAGGCCTAAATATTATACCTAAATGCAAATATGAGTTTATTTGTTACGTTTTCGAAAATATTGGATATTTCACAGATGAAATTTGGACAGATATAGGTTACATCCCGGGAAAGAACATAGGATACTTTTATCCCAGAAAATTAGGGTGTTCCTGCGGGAATTAAAAAAATTTAATCAACGTGGACGAAATCGCGAGCATCATCTAGTTGAAAGTTAATTTGTTCACGAACAGTTGAGAAAAGTTAAACAGCAGGAATTGTCGGATTGTTGTTGTCCACAACGAAAGCGTGCCTTGTCCAACGAGACGCTAAGACAAATAAATCTCTCGGATCAAACACCAGAGTCGAGCTATACGAGCGGGGCAAATAAAACTGAAAGAAAATAAGTAAATAAAAGCTACAGTTTCAGACTGAATTTTATGATTTGTAGCGTAACGATAATTATTTGAATAGTTGTCAAATACCCAATTCTACAACTTTTTCTTTTATATGGAGCACACATATAGGCGACAGGTCAAAACGTCGTTCCCAACTGACAAGGACGTTTCATGCAGACTCTGTTCGGTCCCTAGTGTTTTCGCTCTTGGTGGAGTTGAAATTAGGCCGCAATTTACATTTGCAAGTTTTTACATAAGTACAAGTAACTTACATAACTTACTTTTGCATGCGATACGCTACTGACATTTCGTACTCATACTTAGGTACTACATACTTTCGTACTCGACTTACGTGGGTAAAACTTACAAGTGGAATCACGGCCTAAGCTGTTGAAGATTAAGTAAATGACAAAAGAGCGTGGCTTTGGGACTGCGGTTAGTTAATATACCTATGTACACTTTAATATGATTGTAAAGTTCGTGCGCGAGTTGAATACAGAGTAAATGTATGTGTCACCATACATTTACTCTGCATTCAACTCGAAGAGTAAATGACACGACACGACGATTCAAAAGCTTTTAAGAGTTTGTTTTTAGCTCGTAAAAGTTTATTTGAATAAAAGCATTTGAATTTTGAAAAGGCAAATAGTTTTAAAAGACAAAAGTTTTCCATTCGACTTCTCGCTTATCCCTAATCCGGTAAAGAGAAGGTGCAGCGTGAATCGTAAACTGTCTGAAATGGGTTGTCTGAATATTTGAAAATCCTCCGTGATTAGAATTTAAACGAGAGTTTTAGATTTAGAAGGTTGTAAACAGTATTTACGCAAATTGTAATCTGCTATTAAATCAAGAAGCTGTGATAGACTAATTGTAAAGACACCGGACCTATACGGGGGGGGCGCAGGTTCGATCCCGGGCAGCGTATACCTATGGCTTTTCGTATTTAATTCGTACCCCAAAAAAGAGGTAAGTACGCTTTACTAAGAACCTAAACAAGACATATCGTGCATTGTATGTAGGGGACATACAATGTGCGATAGATGTTTAGGTTAAGCTTTCTTAGCTTAAGATAAGCTTTTTCAGCTACCGCAAATGATAAAGTTAACAGATATCTGTACTCAATGAGTTCTCGCAGTACTGTGGTAAAATGGTGAAGGAGGAACGAGGTTGTGAAGTTCCTGAGCACACTCTCATAATAATATGTAATTGAACATACAATTAAATAGGAGAATGCCCTGTGAAACTGCAAGCCTTTGAATGTCTGTGCACGTGGTAACGTGGTAACCTAGACTAGATATGTAATTTAGTATCGCGTCTCACTAGAAACTGCTTTCTATTCATATTCACGTCTTCACGTTTAAACCAATACCTACACCCTCCATAGTGCAAATTATTCTAGTTTTAATTAGTAACCTCTTGGGGAATTGGATGTTTATTCATTCAGAATAATTTTGATTTTAGCTACCAACAAGTTTTAGTCGAGATTAAACTGCTATAATAAATTATTTTTTTCGTCCTTGAGCTTGATTCCGTAGGGGCAACTTGTCGATTTAAATTTATTATCTGGTCTTGTTAAATGGAAGGCTTCGGCAGTGGCTAGTTACAACTCATAAAGGCATAATATAAGGCCAAGCGTACAAAGTTACGAAGCTTAAAATATTTTTATGTACCTAGTAGGTACGACTTTGCTGTAATTTTGATCTAAGCAGCTATACTATACGTTTACTAACTATACGTTTCAGCCACAGACAGTATAATGCGTCTAACAGCCTTTATACGCGGACAGCTTGAAGCAGTCAGAATGGACTGCTTCAAGCTGCGACTGCATAGTAAACAATAGTCTTCTACGTACACACATACGGAACCGCTCGAGCAATGTGTGCCGGCCTTAGGCCTACCATACACAGACTGCCCGAGCAGTCTGCCAGTGATCAACATATATGAACCGCTCTTGCAGTCCGTGCTTGCTTGAAGCTATCATTGATAACTGCTGCCAACCGCCCGAAGCAGGCGCTGTACACATATACATGGAACCGCTCGAGCGGTTCCATTTATATGTGTACGTAGAAGACTGTAGTTCTCTATGCAGTCGCAGCTTGAAGCAGTCCATCCTGACTGCTTCAAGCTGTCCTTGTATGGCCGGCGTTATTGATTAATAATTATCTATGGTTTCAGCAATTCGAGTACCATCAAGGTGACGCATCTTTTTCACAACTTTTGTAACGGTTTGTCGATCACAAAGCCCCGAGAAAGCGTTTTCGCGCTGGTTAGGCTCAGACACGATATAATAATAGTATCCCTACTACGTGCTGAGGCTACAAGTGGACTGTTTTCACACGCAATTTCAGGGCAAAAGTTATTATAACTCTCAAAACGCACTCATTACTGAATAAGTTGGAAATTAATATCATTACGAAAACTAATTAAGAACTTCCCTCTTCTCAGAGTAGATACTTAAGAACCTAATTGCAATTCATTCAAAGATTCATTCTTCCGAATTGGTACTATTATAAATTATACTATTAGGCCTCGCAACGCATTACTAATATTACTAATGAGGGCTCTATTTATATTGGTAGTGAACTTTGAGTAACGGACTCGTTTCGCTGAAATGGGAAAGGTTCTACGAAGGTCTTGGGGGGGTTACTATTATCGCTTAAAGTATAATTCTTTCAAAATGACTCCTAAAAGCCATCATTTGGGAATTGAATTCAAAGTGACAGCTTATTGTTACGTACCTTGACGTCCTTAAAATAAGGATTATAATTCTAATACACGAACGCCAATAATATTAATATAATACGGATAGGGAAGATTTCAGTATGTCCCCAGTGCAATGTTTTTGTGCAACTAACTTGACAAAAAACTGAAGCATATTGTAGACTAACGACCGAATACTTAGTGAATTCAATTAAGAAAGGAAGACGTGTCTGTGTTTTGGGATTTGCTGTACTTACAATAATTAATTATGACATGCAATGTACCTACGAATTACTCTATGTTTGTCCGTGTTTGGAGAGTAAACTATGTCACTTTCACGTGATGGTCTTTCAGAGCTAGGAAATCGGTTATATCCTTACCAGGTTTTCTCGCTCTTAGATTTAAATGAATTAAATTTAATCTAAGACCAAGAAAACCTACTAAGGATCGGACAGGACAGGACAATCTGCGCGATCGACTACGTTGGAGGGGTCGATGTTTTGTACTGTTATACTCGTGTTTGCAGCTCAGAAATATTGTTTTGTCCATCGTGTGCTTTAGCTTACTCCCTTTACGTCAAGTGGTATAGTAGTTAAATTCGAATCTGCATTATGTGTACAGTGTATGATGTATTAATCAAGAAGTTAGTCGATCACCAAATTAGTTTGAGCAGGCAATCAGAAGCAATTCCTATTATCACGTATTGATTAGTTGCTGGGGCGGTTACTTGCTTTGCATTATGCATCACCTACATTGTAACATTGCATACATTAGAGGGACGTGCAATATCCAGGATTTGTTTTTTATTATTATTATTTTTTTATTGGCAGAACACACCCGATAAAACATTACAGTTTCCCAATACGTCTTATCAGGCTACAATATAACATATTATAAATTACTAAAAATACACATACTTATAAAAAAAGAGCACTAAAAATACAAAACGCTAAGAACACACTATCAATTAAATTTAAATTAAATTAACATACAATAACTAAAAATACACAATTTAAATGAAATTAAGAAACTACTTATTCTCTATTAACAATTTTATCGTGCCCGAGAGTTGGATCAGTGGGGTGTGGAAAATGTCTATAGTCCTGAATTTTTACGAACCAAATCATTGAGCAAGCGCAGTGCACGAGCCAATGGTGCATGTTTGGCGAGCTTTCGGAAATTGGGTAGCGGAAACAGCGTGCGCTGACGCGCAATAGCATACCCCACACATTCGGACACATTGCTGCATACAAAAATGGTAGGCATTTGTTTTATTCCACTAGAAGCACGCCCTCGAAAACGATCTCACCTGATGGTATAAGAAGTTATAATGCAGTATGCCTATTAGCGGGATATGGCAGTTATATTACCCTCTACTCTGAGTTTATCAGTTTCTACAGGGCATCGTATCGGAACGATAAATCGCTTGGCGTGGTAGGGAGATAACTAGCCACTACGAACAGCCCAGGCCAGAGAAAAATCCGAAATTATAAATGCCCAAACCGACCCCGCCATGAAATCGAACCCGGGAACTCCCACTGTAAGACCACAATGCTCACTACTGCGCCAGAGCGGTTTCTTACACTTGACTGATTCTGTGACAAGGATCGGCATATGCGTGACGTTAAGAAATCGTAGACTAGACGAATCGGCAAATACAAAATATCTTTCATGTTGACCTACATTAAAATTTTCAGACACTGATGTAATTCAGCCACAGAGTAAAAAATATAAATTAATATTATTATTATTATTATATTACGCTTTATTTGCACCACCACAACAAATTAAAAAAAAATGGAAATAAAACAAACAAAGACAGAAGTAGGATACAAAAGGAAATTTTATATAAATTAATAAAATATGCTTTTATTAATATACTATAATATCTGACTTTAAATCAATCAAATAAATATTATAAATGCGAAAGTTTGGATGGATGGATGGATGTGTATGGATGTATGGGTGGATGTTTACTCAATCATGCCCGAACGAATCTGGATGAAATTTGGCACAGAAATAGATTAAAATAAATTATAGTCTGGAAAAACATATAGGCTATTTTTTATCCCGGAAAACTAAGGAGTTCCCGGAACCAAAAACCACATACCAGGCGGACATAGTCGCGGGCATCGACTAGTCATAGACATAAATGTTTACTTATGTTTTAAATAGAGTTTTTTGGGAAAATAGCTGAGTGACTTTGAGGTCTTTCGACCGTTTCACTTCTAAAATATTTTTGCCCTGACGATGTACAAAATATATCAAAGGCCACGCATAGGCCGTCTAAATTTCTGTTGTTTGGTCCGTTTTATAGAGGCACTTTTTGTTTCATGTTTTATTCGCAGCGTGCGAACATTCAGAAAATGGTCCAAGCTCTGCGGTCATTTAGTTTCATTTAGTTTTTTTCACGAACAAAACTATCCCTTTTTTTCACAGGGTCAACGCTCTACCTATTTGTGGCTTTACACTGATGTACAAAATCTCTGGTACAAAATAAATAATATAGGCTTGAACGTGTGCGCTTTTGGTTACAAATAGTGGTTTTTGCCACAAAAAACACATTTCTTTCTTTGTAAATCAAATATTTTTTCATTTTTCAAGTAGACTTTTAACAAGTGTTTTGAATAGTCGAGTGTTTTGAACGCCGTTCCTACCGAGAAGAACCAGCAAGAAACTCGGTGGTTGCTCTATTGAAAAAAAAATATTATATCAATGTGTCGAAAAAATATTAGGTACTTAAGAACCGCTGTCCTTAGCATTGCTGAAGGGAGTCAAAATCCATGCTCTTTTATCATTTACATAATCGTCAACGGTATATTAAGCTTTTTTTCAGGAGCATACTTTTATTGGATTTCTTAAACTTGTGTAAAAGGCAAGTTTATAATAGGTTGTGGAATTTTGTTATACAATATTATACAATAATTTCTATTTTAATCACACAGAAGTATTTGTTGTCTAAGACATCACGAGAGGCCCGAGACGTTACGGAACATGTGGAAAAGTGTACCTGAAAACCTAAAACGAAACAACTTAGCTTAAAACTGAAACTTTACATTAACTTAACTTACAACTTAACTTAGATCTCATAGATATTCTCATCTTTGTTCCCAGGTGGAAGCAAGCGCGCCACCCGCCTGACAGTCGCAACAGCCATCGGCATCTGGCTGCTGGCTGCCGCCCTCGCCACGCCTGCCTACATCGGCTCCTACTTGCGAGCTTTCGTGGTCAACCCTACCACTCAGGTTAGTTATTTTTTTCTCTTTCGGAGAGTCCAATAGTCCTCGGCTCCGATTTTAAACCGTAGAAGCGAAGTCGCTTAAATAGGTATCCTACGCGCAAACGCAAGAGACACACCGGCGGAACTTTCGCGAAGGTTGGTAAGGTTATTAGTAGTAGCAGGTAAAGACCTGCTGATTCTTTTCTCCTCCTTGTCTCTTGACAGCAATAATTCTATTAATTAGTAGCTGACCCGCTTTGGCTTCGCACGAGTAGGCTTACCTCACATGCTAGGCATGTTTTTTTTAAATATATCTACTTATAGACTATCGCTTGGTTGCATTTAGACTTGCTGGTAAGTATTGAATTAGTGATGCAGACCAAGGTGGAGTGCGCTTCCCTATAGAAGATGCCTATTCATTTTATTCTTCACTATATCAAGTATTTACCTACCTACCTGTGTACCTGCATTAAAACTTCCAAATTTATTTAATACTAGTGAATGCCCGCGACTTCGTCTGCGTGGTTTGAGGTTTTTTGGTTCCCGCGGGAACTCTTTAATTTTCCGGGATTTAAAGTAGCCTATGTGCTATTCCAGACTATAATCTATCTCTGTACCAGATTTCAGCCAGATCCGTTCAGCTGTTGGGGCGTGATTGAGTAACAAACATCCATACATCCATAGATCCATCCAAACTTTCGCATTTATAATATTAGTAAGTTAAGATACAGCAAACTTCTAGTTACAATTTTTAAAAGTATACATTTAATTAAAAAGTTCCGTATATACGAGTTAATTTTAAGATTTTTAAAAATCACAAAGCACACAACACACGCGCACCCATTTGCGATGCAAAAAAAGCCCAGCTATTTCTCGCATGCATCAAATTAAACTGTCACTCCCACATGCCATTCCAAGGCAATTCGCAATACCAGTTTATCCAGAGAGATCTTTAATCTAGCCGTGTCAGAAAGGCGAAACAACTACAGTGCAGAAAGCGCTGTTTTACCACGTTTTTCATGCACGAGACCCGATAGTTTATGTTAGCCTGCAGTTAGAAAATATACGCGTCATAAAACTTCGAGGTTCAGTCCCCTTAGGGCTCGCATGCTCGCTTATCTCTTAGATAACCTTCACCATTATACTATTTCTATTTGACATTTTCACACATATCAAATTTTTCTTGCCCACAATTTCTTAGCCCCTGTGGATTGAGCTATTCCCATAGGAACCCTTTGTTTTCCGGGATAAAAGTATCACATAGCGAATCATGTAAGGAAGCAGATGGTAAGTTTGTGTTGTGCTTGGGGACTGCTTGTCCAACCTTTCAGCCAGCCACCACAGCCACCTTATTCTCTACATATACTTTTTACCCAATGAAGGTTTGCTATGAAATGTTATTTTTCTTTACATAACAATCCTTCGATGGATATTTTTTAAAGCCACACAAGTTATAGAATAGGGTTGGACAGCTAAACCGTTCGGTCACGAGTTGTAACCCCATTACCTGCAACGGTCGCTTGATCTTGCGGAATTATTTAATCTTCTCACAGGGGAATCATTGGACCCTTAATAAAACAGGACCCAAATGTGATTTCAAATGCGTAACGTGCGCGTGTGTTCCTCTATACGTATTCAGCAAACACGGGCATAGTTGCCACAATCCCATGGTGAAATTATCAAAATTAATGGAATACTTACCCATTGACGATAACCACCAATACATACCATTTTTGAGAGAAAGCTCTATAGCAGTGTGATAGAAAGAATATAATAATATTAATAATATAATTCTTTATTTAGGTAAAAACCCAAAAATTACAAAAATACGATATTAAATTAAAATAAAATAATTAACATAATAAGACTATAACTGAACAACAGGTGTAACAGTATCCATTTCTTATTTGGATTTCGATGCATTGAAATCCAACAGATACGTGAAGTTACATAAGGACTATGGGAACTTACCAACTTACCATAGTCCAGTAACTACACGGATCGGATCCGTTTGAGTTATATATCAAAAAATATACAAAGGCAATTTTATAACAAACGCGATGGTATAGCATTGGCTATAATAAACTCATAAAAAGAAATTAATTTAAAAATAGCCTGGACCGGATTTTGATAGGCAACTTAATTTAGGCGCATTTATCTAGTATTCAATAAAAATAAAAAGTAGGTTTCATCTGGTAAACAGATCGGTGAAGGACGTGGTATATCCCGATCTCAGATATAATTGAATACTTAATTAATTAACGTTGGTAAGGGGTAAACAGTTAAAAACAGGTATTTCTCGTTAGGCTATCATTGTCCTATTAACGTTAGCAGCTTAGTCTAGTTACACTTAAGTCAAGTCAATTGCTGCAAGTTTTTATTGCTAACATAAAAACATGCAGAAATTGACTTGTTGAGTGTTTGCAGAGCAAGTGGCTGGACATGGCTTGGACGCATATTTTAACGTCACGTCTTATCCTTTCTTTTGAATACATTTGGTTTAGGAGTTTCGTTTGAAAATCCCTTGTCAAATGGATATTCCCCATCTTACCCCTGGGGGATATTTATCTTGTCCCTCCTTTCAATAGCAACCTTACTCGAAGATTTGAAATTGTGTAGTATGATATTATCCGGTTAGGGTAAGTGCTGGGTTTGTTGAGTATTATACCATAAGTACCTTGTAAACAGAATAAACTGTGCTTTTCACAGCATGCAACATCATTTTATGGTAATAGTTTCTTTAATATGGCACCTCCATTGTATAATAAACTACCAGCATCTTTGGCTGACCGAAATCAAATTTCCTAACATTTAAACAAAAAATTAAAGAATGTTTGCTGAAGAAAAGATATTATACAATTAAGGAGTAAAAAAATGAATAAAATATTATATTATTATCTGTTAAAATATTCATATATTTTAACAGGTTCAAATATATGAATAGATTGAACATTTAAGTAATAAACTAGGTATAGAACATTAGTAAAATAAGACTTTTGAATGCAATACAATGAATTTTAATAAAATAATTTCATATAAATATTGTTTAAAATAATGAAACATAATATAATATAATTGATAATAAGATTGAAATGATGTTATGAATAAGTGTTTATTATTATTATATAATTTTTGCATGCACACACTGCAGATTGTAGTTCATACTAATATTAATAATGTAACACCAATTTTTCTACGCAATCTTTGCAAATAAATGATTTGATTTGAAACAAATTTGACAGACCCACCACCACTATATATAGTTCATAGGAAAGGTAGTAAGTAGCAACTCTGCCAATAACTATCACAAAGCTGTATCCACTACTGCAGCCTATTAACGTCTCAATGCTGGGCACAGGCCTCCACTCTCATAGGAGAGAGGGAATAAGAGCTTAAACCCACCACGCTGGTCCAATGTGGGTCATCTAACGGGTAACGACTATTATCATGTTAGTGATAATAACCGGGACCGACGGCTTTACGTGCTCTCCGAGGCACGGGGGTGAAACACTATCAACTTCCTAACTCCAGGCTAATACCTTGTTACTGAGAATTTCTAGTCAGAAAAACCGAATACTTAATCTGTGGCCCAAACCGGGACTTGAATCCGGGACCTCGTCCGCCGCAGTCAAACTTGCCAACCACTAGACCAACGAGACAGTATCTGGACCGACAGGGTTGCAAACCTATATTTTAGGTACTGTTGAACTGAAAATTAACATATAACATTCATGGCCTTACAGACTGTGTATGATCACTGTGCCCCAATGTACGTCAATATCCAATATTTTATTTATTTATTTATTCTAACCTTTACAGTTATGTAGGGCAGCTGTCCCGAAGCAGGTTCAGAAATAATGAAGCCCGTTTTGGTGTATATGAATATAATAAAGTAGAATACCCATAAGAATTGTTGGAGAACAATCCAGAAGTAGGTATTATAATAAAACACTTTTAATATACTTGTACTCTAACCACGAGAGATTTAATGTAATTAGTTAATTTATAAAACTCAGTTAAACAATACTATAGTATCAAATCATTTGACCAGGCTGCAGTTACTACCGCAGCTCGTAAACAAGGTAACGATCTAAACACCGAAGGTATTCAATAATCGTTTGAGTCTCGGTGGAGACTGCCTACCGATGGTAAAACATTCGTATTTATACAAGTTATTCCAATATGGCGTCGGGAACGAACTGACGAGTGAAATACATCGAAAGAGTCAAATATCAGTACAATCGAACCTTCATCAATAAATAAATTAACAATCTTTTAACTTTTGTAACAATTAATTTCAACTGTAAACGCAAAGCTGACAGTTCGGCCGTCCTGAGAACAACACGTCCTCGTGTTTATGTCATATCACGGGCGTTTATGCCCCAAATCATATAAATTATGATCAGACGTTTTTGCCTGGGGCGTTCTTGCCCATAATTACTAATAATAATTACTTGTAACACACTAATCAAACTGCTGAACTTCCAGTCTTATCAAACATACATAAACTATTCTTAAGAAATTGTAAATTGATACAACTAACCTCATTCGTTGTACTTTTCAAAATCTGACACACTTTATGAACGTTTAGCACAAACATATTTAAAACATCTAAGGTTACAGCCACTAATCTCAAAAACTTATCATCACATATAATATGAATACTTTCACAACTGCGAATCTACCACTGGTTCGGAATGCCACGTCCTAGCGAGAAGAACCAGCAAGAAACTCGGTGGCGTCTAACATCGAAAATAATTTTGACACAGCTAGTGTTGACGCCGCAACCGTTGAACAACGAAGGTACCGTTGCTCGGAAAAATACAAAATGGCGGTCGTCAACATCGTTGTTCAATCAAATAATAAATATGACAATTCGTTAATAAAGTAATTTGTGTTAGGCACGTAATAATTATCAGATATCCGCTAACAGATTCGGCCATCCGTTATTAAATGTGTCCTCACATCCATGTAACGATTTAAGTTATTTTTCATAAAAACAAAAAATATGTGATGACAATTACAACAACATAGGACACCTTTGTCCCATAAATGTAACGATAATAATAATAAGCTTATATTAATAATTAGCTTTAAATAGCAATATTTTGCTGACGCCTTTGTCTTGCACACAATAAGAAGGAACACTTTTGTCCAACAGAAATAAACAAAACCAATAATTCAGGACACTTTTGTCCAACACACAAATAAATCTACTCTTTTGAAACGCATGGAAATATATAACACTGTACTTGAGTACCTTTATTATGAAATTATGACATTTTTATTATGAAGTTACGACACTGTAATTTGTAAATAACATTAAATGTTGTATGACTAGGTACCTGGATAACTTTTTTTTTTTTTAATTTTAATGACATCAATGTAAAGGACATTGTTCCGTCCCCATACGAAGTTTGCCTAAGAACCAACAGTCTTTAATATTGATTACTGGGTTCAAATAAATACCTTTTTATGTTTGAGAGCAGATTAAAACAACGGACGCTTGCTAAAAAATGACTTATCTTGAGGTTATTTCAATTTTCACAATCAATCTGCTTGGACAAATAAATACCATCTTTATCCAATTGTAATAGAGCTGTAATGTTTCTTACGATACGGATCTAGCGCTCAAGCGGTGGTATTGCATATTATTTTAACCTGTAAGTTATTGATCTGTGGTTAATAATCGAGAAACGGAAACGTATAGTATCAATTTAATACCCATTTATTTATTTTGTAATTAATTTGAAGTGTCCGTTGAATTATAATATTTGAAATAAAGGTTATAAAATAAGCTAAGAATTACTGTATATTTCAAACACGTGTTGATTCTTAGGCGAACTTCGTCAATGACCTTTATATTAATATTGTTTTGTACAATATTGATCTGACTTTCGTAAGCGCTTTTGTAATTCTCACTTCTGTGCTTCGGTGACACTTTTTTCGTCCAAGCAAGGACACCTTTGCCCAACAAAAATAAATAAAACCAATAACGCTTTTGTGACACCTTTGTCATCTAAGCAATAATTCAGGACACCTTTGCCCAACAGAAATAAATAAAATTAATAACGCTTTTCCGACACCTTTGTCCTGAAACATAATTAAAAAAACACAGTCTTCACATGACACCTTTGTCATGTTAAGATAAATTAGGTTAATATATTATAACAGTCCGATTCCTCCTCACTCAGTCTGTCCTGATAGTGTCGTGAAAAATGTAACCATGTCTTGTGTATAATCAAGCTGAACGTTTGAATATTTTAACAGAAACACAGCACGGTTTAGGAGAAATAGGTCAGCTACTATTGCTATATTTCAGTTAATAACCAATGACCAGTTAATACTGAGAAAACAAAGATTATTGCGTTTAAAACTTCACAAGAAAAACACCTATAAAAATTCAATACAATAATGTTATAATTAAGGAAGTCAACACTATTAAATAGACTTCCACTGCAATTGGAAATACCACAATAATAACCTATGCAATTGATTAGAAAACATATGATGGATATGTGTCGTCTGTACTCAATAGCTTCCAAAAAAGAACATACGTGTTATATGTAGGGAACATTTCCTGGATATTTGTAAACCCATGTTTAAAGCACTTAAGATATTTATTTATCCTGTATTAATTTAAACAATTTCCTTGTTAATGAATTTATTTTTAATTTTACTGAATGGTAATATGTATTCTTGTGCTTGTATAAACAGCTAATATTTATTGTGTTAAAATAATAATTTAATAATAGTTTAATATATTGTAATATTGTATAAACTAGATTTCTTTATAATTGATTATTAAAGCTAGTTATTATCAGGCATAGACTTAAAATACGGAATATATAATAAGAATGCATTTGAAGTGAGTTAATAATATTGCATGCCATTCGATGTCAGATTGTATTACACCGTATTATTATATAACATTATATAAAGCAAATAAATGAATAGAATTCAATTGACCAAGCTAGTTACAGAATCCATTGACAAAGATCAAGGTATTACTGTAGATAGATTGCACACATGAAAATACAAGGTAAAGTTAGCTGTAAACTAGTTATGCAAAGGCGGCCTTATTGCTTACTGAGCAATCTCTACCAGGCAACCTTTGGTGAGACGTTCGAATAAGATACGTAGGGTAGTGTGGCAGAATACAATACAAGTTATAATAAGTAAGAACATAATATAAAAAATATAATAGACGTATTGCATATATACATTACATGTAAATAAAATATAGACAACAATAATAATATTACACATAAACATACACAAATTACACATATATAAATAAAATTAAAAACGCATCGTAACGAATTACGATAGAAGTATAATTTATGTATTATGGCACGACTTGGTTAAGGAAATATTCTTTGAGACAATTTTTAAAAAATAGGCAAAGATTTGGAGTTTCTAATATTTTTGTGTAGAGATTCTCATAAGTGCACAGCATACACCGTGTACGATTTTCTGTAAAATTTTGTCCGATGGCTAGGAGTTTTGAGTTTATTATCCATGGTAGAACGCAGCTGCATATGGCGAACGGCATCGAGAAACTTGAAACGTTCTTTATGATAGCTGGGAGTATGAGGAGCATATAGGATCGAGAATAGTAAAGAAAGAACATAAAAATTTCGAAGCAACCTAATTGGAAGCCAATCGAGACGAGCACGATACGCACTAACGTGATCAAATTTTCTCAATCCATAGATGAGTCGAATACACATGTTTTGTAAGCGCTCAAGCTTGTTTAATAACTCCTCAGTGAGATCCGTGTAACTGCTATCGGCATAGTCCAGTATAGGTAAAAGGAGTGTTTCAGCTAAGGATATCTTAGTTTTGACTGGAAGGAGATCCTTCCAGCGTTTCAGGGAGCCGATAGCCAGCAAAAAGACGTCGGCTAACGTGGTTAACTTGCAGTCTCCAGGAGAAGGAGTATTACTGTAGGTATTATATCAGACTATACAATCTGATAATGTAATAATTTATCAGTAATTTTTTTTTGGGAATAAAATTAGACCAACATTGTGATTGGACATCATAATAGTGGCATTTGTACTAGATCAAATAGATTCATAAGCTGGTGCTGCGTACCATGGTTACATTATGTCGAACCTTCGATGCAGAATTGTCATATGGGAGATCCTGGATTGGTATAAATAAATTAGTGTTATTGTAAAATGGTCTGTGTTTAATAATATTGTTTGAGGTCCTAATTTAATAATAAATTCGATCCTTTTGAGGTTAGGTTTTATCTCTTAAAAATCAATTAGGTACCCGTAATACAATACGTATAATAGGTAATAGGCGTTTCCCCAAACGCTCTAAATAGGAGGCAGACTTCTTAATCACTAGGCAATCACCTTTCATATTAAATTTTAAGGTATAGTTTTATAGAAACAACATTTCATCAACATAACCTCTAATAACTATCATGAAGTTCTTAATAATACATAAAAAGCAGATTTTACGGATTTAGGACTCTGACTGGTGCTCAATGTATTATGGCGAATTGCCGTATTTTGTAGTTTCATGTTATCAAAATAAATAACAATCTCGTTCAAAATAGAAAAATAAATACTTTTATTTTTATAATCGACGAATCCTATTTAATCAGATAATTTCATTGATTCTTGATTATTGTCATCATGCCTACTCGTTTACTTTATGCAACCGCATAGTCGTTATTTTGTGCGAGTCAGGAGTAATGGACTTTAATGCTTGGACTAAAAATTTAAGTAAATCAAGACCATCTCTACCCTCATTATTGAGTGTAAGGATGTCACCTCTGGAATTCCGGATGTCGACCTCGTCGGTAGCACGGCACAGGGGCATACGTAACCGGTGGCTGCTCTGGCAACACCTGTCGTCACGCGGCTGGCCGTGCTGGTGATGCCCGGAGCGCCCTCTGAGCGCTGCCCGGAGCGCCCGCAAGACGCGCAGATCGAAGGGCCCCCGAAGCGCCCGCGAGGTCCGCAGGCGAAGCGCCCGCGAGGTCCGCAGGCGAAGCGCCCGCGAGGTCCGCAGGCGAAGCGCCCGCGAGGTCCGCAGGCGAAGCGCCCGCGAGGTCCGCCGGCGAAGCGCCCGCGAGGTCCGCCGGCGAAGCGCCCGCGAGGTCCGCCGGCGAAGCGCCCGCGAGGTCCGCCGGCGAAGCGCCCGCGAGGTCCGCCGTCGAAGCGCCCCTCGAGGCGCTGCTCGGAGCGAGAGAACGGGCTGTGCAGAGCCCGCCTTGGCGCAGCGTACGTCACATGAAACAAAATAAGAAACCATGAACATTTCCGTTCGGTCTTTCTAATTATTGATGGGTCTGATTACTTAGCAATTAATCCGTATTCCTGTATTACAGCCAGCGGTAAAAGTAATATTTTTAAATTACCCACTATTAATATTATTTAAAAAAAAAATAACAAAACGGATGTGCAGAAGGCAAAGGAAAATCAAGGCAACGTGAATCATATCCCACTTCTGAACTGTTGGAGAACAATCCAGAAGTAGGTATTATAATAAAACACTTTTAATATACTTGTACTCTAACCACGAGAGATTTAATGTAATTAGTTAATTTATAAAACTCAGTTAAACAATACTATAGTATCAAATCATTTGACCAGGCTGCAGTTACTACCGCAGCTCGTAAACAAGGTAACGATCTAAACACCGAAGGTATTCAATAATCGTTTGAGTCTCGGTGGAGACTGCCTACCGATGGTAAAACATTCGTATTTATACAAGTTATTCCAATATGGCGTCGGGAACGAACTGACGAGTGAAATACATCGAAAGAGTCAAATATCAGTACAATCGAACCTTCATCAATAAATAAATTAACAATCTTTTAACTTTTGTAACAATTAATTTCAACTGTAAACGCAAAGCTGACAGAATATGGTACAAAATGTTTTTTTTTTCGGATTGAGTATGCTGCATAGGCCCTACTGACCGCTACAGCGTCACCGGGGGGATGGGCGAGCGCTAGGCGTCGCCGAGAAAAGAGCCCTAGGGCTCGATGACATTGGGGGCAACGTCTTCCTAAGGGCGCCTCCTATGAGACGCCTATGGGGTGACGTAAGATATCGGGGTCCTCGTCTTCGCCGGCGAAGACGCTGTGTTTGGTTGAAACAAAATGTGAGATAGGTACGTCCGTTCGTTTCGATGTTAGGTATACGAAGGCAGCGAGTATAGTCGGAATTGGATCTTCTATGGAAGTTGAGACGCGTGGCATACGTGCTGACGAAGCGCAGTCGTCCAGCGTAACAACACTATCAACATTTACTTACCTTATTTAGTATTTTGTCCTTTTAATAAATATTTGGTTATTTTGCTGGCGCAGCAATTTTTTGTTATAAAACATATACAAGTTTACCGTAAATCTAATTTTGCACTTTCAATTCACCAACTATGACCGTCAAAACTCAACTCCAATCAATATAATTTTTCACTCTGACTATTTATATTAAATGTCGACGCCATCTGCATTAAGTATTCTTTTTGTTTTATTCCGTTCAAACCCCAATTTAGAACGATTATCTTTAAAAGTTACTTATAAGGTAATACTTGTAGTGTAATAGCTTCATTGTACACCAAACAACAGCTGTTATACAGCTTCTTTTATTATACGACTGTCTGAAAAAAGGAGTTATTGTTTTCAGGGTTCATGTATGTACGTATGTATTTATGTATGTATGTATGTGAGTTTGTATATTCCACCATATATAACTTCTATACGCCTGAACCGATTTTGATAAATGAGGTATCGTTAGAATCTCTAGCTTATTCCGGGTGATACAGGCTTGTAAAATATTTAAAAAAATTGATGTGGTGACCATGGTCCCGCATTAAAGAGTGAATTTGAATCGTTCGTTCATCGTTTAGAAAATGATGAGTAGATTCCAAAAATAAATAACACTATAGTTCAATATCCAGTGATTCACAAAAAAATATCATTTATTAAAAATGTGAATAAGATTCTAATTTATCTAGATTAATTTAGATTTTAACCTTTTTGTTAGTTTTTTGGCAGGGCAGTCGTGTTTTTTATTTTTTTTAATTATCCTCGTACAGCGCTTCTACTGTACAGCGCTTCTAACGCATAAAGAAAGAAAGAAAAATAGTTTATTCAACAGTGGTGTCACAGAAAAAACTACATAGAAATGAAACACTTTCGTCTGTGACACCACCCAGAAAGGGCGTTTGCCCTGCGTTATATGCCCATAAATGTATACAAAGCAAGGCGCTGATTTTAAGATGTGACCCCGGCTGACGGGTGGCATAAAGCTGTATAATTGGTGCCAATTTTTTACTTATAAGGGCTTTATAAGCGCTTATACAGCCTTTATACAGCCAGGATATACAGCCTGTAGTATAAAAACGAACTTCAATACAGCTCGTGTACAGCTTGCAATGTTGCTTGGGTGGTTCTCGAGAGTGGCAGCACTGGTAGGGAACGCTTGGATAGAGATCGATTAAGACGTATTGTGGAATAAATAATAATAAGTGGTTACCGGGGTTTCCTTTTAATAGTACACAACCCTGGACTGGATGATTGAACAATGGACAGTTTTACGGGTTTCTAAATGTCATAATGCGATCGTACCAAAAATATGTATATTGGTTCTAACCAACACGTTTCTTTAATACATGAGATATCTTTGATTTGCGAGACGAATGTAATGTTTTCTCTGAATTAAAAAAGTGCAAAGCCTTCCCATGAGATTTATAAAAACTCTAAATCTACACGGACGAAGTCGCGGGCATTATCTAGTGTACTCAAATTATTTGTTAGTGGAATACATACATAGGAATGGTAACATAAGTCCGATATACTGACTTAGTTTTCAATGTCGAACAGCAAGAAATAGTTACCTATAATTTAATAATTCATACCTACATTATTATGGAGAAACGAGTAAGAAGCTAAATATTTTGGTCTTCTTTTAATAAGAATTCTTTAAATAGTCTTATGTAAATGAATAATTTTCCCAAAATACTTCTTGATTTGGAATAACGTACCTATTAGAAGATAACGCGTAAGCAATTTCTAAAATGGTGATCATATTTTAACAATTTCATCACAGACCTTTCTCCTTTCTTCATTATTTGTTATCTTTTTAGCCACACTCCACATTGTTTCGCAATGTTCCCTTTATAGTTTTCCAATAACAGGAAAGTACGTGGGTCTGTTATAAGGAACAACGCTCACCTAGACAGTGGAGTGAGCGTACTCGATTTTGAAGGAGTGCGATATGCCTTATGCTTTCGACCCCTTTTTTTAATTGCTGATAAATGTACATAAGCATCCTGTAACCGGATATTTTCGGAACTAACTATGAACCTACTATGAATGTATCAGGCACGACACATGACTAGCACTCGAACGTTTCCACGTTTACCTAGGTACCTGAATGCGCTGTCAATCAGGATGGCATTCTGCGGTGTAGGTCGATGACGGAACGGTCTAGTGGGTGTTGTTACTTGTTCCATGTGAATTCTTACAAAGATATTTTTTGCACGAACGATGTAGTGGGCAGAGAACTTTAGGTACACTGCCCCAGTGCACAAAAAATCGCAGTAGGTACTAGCCCAGAGTTAGGAAGTTGGCGGTGTTTTACCCCAGTGCCTCAGAGAGCACGTAAATAAATAAATAATAAAAAATTTCTTTATTGAAGCATCAGAGGCCCATATTTGTTAGTACAATGCAATCTTAAAAAAACCTATGTTAGTATTTTATTTCTAGTATAAATTTAATATAAAGATTCCATTTAAGTCACCGAACGAGAACTTTAATAAAATGGTGCAGGATCGGTGACTCTAATTTACCCGCTATTATCATCAGGATACTGTTTGGGCTTGAACGCAGCCTTGCCAAGAGGGATGCAGTCTTTTTCCTGATGACGGCATAGAAATCATCAGTACGTGCCTCTGCAAACATACCTGATGCTGAGCAAAATCGCGGCAAGCCCAACAGTATCCTGAATCCATTGTTGTACTGGACTCGCAATGTATCTATAGCCTTTTGAGTGTAGTTAGTCCACAGGCCCCCGTGTAGCAGGTTTGACAATAAGCTTTGAACAGCGTTATTTTCGCTTCCTTACTACAGCGAGCGAACCTGCGGGCCAACATGTTACATCTTACAGCTAAGGCTCTCCGTTCTCATTCTATATCTACCTGGTCTCTAAGATCCTCCGTAACATAGTGACCCAGATATTTAAATTGTGCCACTCGTTTTAGCAACACCCCATTGAGTGTGATTTTGGGTTCATATTTCACATGCTTACGGGGAGTCTCAAAGACCAGGTATTCACTTTTGGCCACATTATAGATGAGTCCATGTCTAATCGCGTACAGTCTCGTTACAGAGCCCTGCAAAGCCGCATCACCAAGAAGAAGAAGATGATATGTCATTGGATAGATCCTTCAAAAATATTGCAGGTGTGGGAAAGCCACTTTTCGATTCAGGGATCCGTTTTCGAAATATTTAGCTATAACTTAGTGCAAATTTTTGTTACAGTCAAATGCAGCCTAAACGATTGTTTTTGGTAGTGGATACGTGAAAATTCATGGCACTTAAAGAAACTATCACAGCTAAGTAGATTTAAAACGGGCAACTACGGAATCCATCATGGCAAGTGGCCCGACATGCCCTTGGCTACAAAAATTGCACGTACGAAAGAAAATTTAATTAGCAATAATCGTAATACGTAGGCAGTTAATTAAAAACAGTACCAAATGCATTAAAAATACGTTTCTGCTCATAACGTACCCTGAAAAAATATTTTTTCTTGAATTTTGATTTAAATTTTAACGTTAAATGGCTCCGGCACACAGACTTACAAATAGTAACTGGACGAGAATATATATAAGAGTAGGTACTTTGTTGACTATAAGTTCGATTTATTTTACGAGTAGATTTATGTAATACTAGCTGATGGCCGCGACTGCGTCCGCGTGGATTGAGGTGTTTTAGGGGTATGAAAAATAGATAGTAGCCGATTATCAGACCTACTGAATATGTATATAAAACTTCATAAAACTCGGTCAAGCCGTTTCGGAGGAGTATGGTAACTAACATTGTTTCACGAGAATTTTATATATGTCACCGTAAGATTGTAAAAACCGTTAGATTATAATCTAACTCGCGAAATTGTAAACTGTCGAAAGATTGTAAACCGTTCAATGTTCTGAGTGTAAATTTTTTAAATATTCATTGTATTTACGTTTTCTTGTCTGTTTCTTGTAGGTTAGGTTAGGGTTCGACATAAATAATCAGGTAGGTAACCCGAAAGAAACCGAACCTGAACCTGAACCGAAGGCCTGCGGCTGGGCACTTAGGTCCTATATTTTCGGGTTACACACTTTAGATTCTACACTTTCGGGTTAATATACCTATCAGATTACAATTTACCGAAAAATAAGATGTTAAATTGTAATGTTTCGACAGTTTCCAATTTCGCGAGTTTTATTATAATCTAACGATTTTTACAATCTTACGGTGACATATACAAGATCAATATAAAATTGAAATCTTCAATGAAAGTCAATCACGACGATATGACGCTAATGAATGCTTCTGCTGTATATTTTTTTATAAAGTCTCTTCCCGTTACTATGGCATATAATTAAATACACTTCAAAGTACTTACAAGTTTCTAGAAATGAGATTTGAAATCTCTGCCTCAGTGGTCAACCGACTTAATAAAGGTTATTACTACTGTGTTATTACTATCAGTTCTAATGACACTTGAGCAAACTCATCTTTATTATTAGATACTTTACTATGAAGTTACTTTACTTTACTACTTTATTATGAAGCGTGCTTCTGAAGTTATTAAAGTTCGCTGATAACTAATATTTTTAGCAATATTACAGTGCTGGTTAACTTGAGTATTTATATAGAAACGAACGGTTTAATATTATTTAAACCCTTTATATAAGACCCTTTTTTCTCATTAATCTTAATACTTAATTACGCACTAAGCTTAAGATCTGGAATGCTTTGTTCGCAGCTTCCGCGTCTAATAACAATACCAATTAAAGTAGGTATCTCCAAGTTAATAGGAGAGTTAACTTTTTGTTACATCTAATTTTCGTGAAGATTTTCCAGTAGTGAAGTCAACAGCATCACATAGGTATGCCGTAAATGTGTTTAAATTACTTCTATAAATTTCTGGCGGGTTCCTGTCGGTGCTTCCACTTCTAAGAATTCTTTGAAAAAAATGCTTATACATTTTTTTTCTTTATTTATTTAGAGGGCTTTTACTCCTTATACTTATAAAATACTAGCTGATGCCCGCGAATCCGTCCGCGTGGTTTGAGTTTTTTTATTCCCGCGGGAATTCCTTAATTTTTCGGGATAAAAAGCCTATGTCACCCTCTGGGTCCTTAACTATACCCATGGCAAAAATTAACTCGATCCATTACTTCGTTACGGCGTGATTGAAGATGTGTTGTGAGGTTTTGATTGATTTGGCTTGATTACGCTGGTGGCTTTTTTTTTTAAGTTTTTAATTTATGCTATGAAAATAATCCTGACTTAACTTAAAGTGCAATTTTAATGTTTTTAGGATGGACTACAAGGTACCTTAGAGCAAATTCCACAAAAACCAACAGACTTTCGCATTTATAATATTAGTATGAAGTATGATTAAGTGGAGTCTACCACAAATCCTCCTGAGCGTAGGTACCCGGGCAAACAAAGTGTACGCTTGATTTTCACTAATTACCCAATAAAGCCCGAACATTGTAGACACAATCTAGAAACTAATATCGGTGTCTGCGGTATTGGCGAGAAAATTGTGTACTTAGTTTACAAAGTTACACGGACTTACGGATAGTTTCTTTATCTTGTGTCAAAAATTTCATCGCTCATCTATTGTATGGTGCGCGGTTGAACGTATTTATGGTATATTTTTTTAAATTACAAGAGGGCTTATCAAGAAAATGCCTAGGCACTCATGCCTTGAAGGTACTCAAGTCATACGGCAGCAAACAAGGACGCAGGAAGGGAGTTCCATATTGATAAAGTGTAAAACTAAAATAAAATAAAATATTGTCTATGCCTAGAAAATTCGTGAAATTCAATTTAAAAAACAAATTAATCTATGTTCATGACCACAATATACTCTATGTTCGGGAAGTAAAATTATTAATTGTCTGCGTCTCTGAAATAAAAATGGTGAAACATACCTCTTGTCCAAATTATAAGAAAAATAAAATAGAGTTGTAACAAAAAGTGGCGTTAATGGAACAATCAAGCAATCAAACACATGCCTTAGCGGTTCGTATCAGAAATGTGGAAAAAAAGTGTCGTGTTACTTGATTGAACATATTCCACTAAAATTTTTTCTTACCACCTTCATCCTCTGTCACTTTAACATTTAATTGTAACTTGTGACACTAACCTCGATTATTCATATTATAACGCCCGTAGGTACTTACTAAATTATACTCATGCTTTGTCCTCGAGATTAGCATTAGGTATACATGTAGTACACACGGTGTCGCCAATCTGCACTGTCTATTGAGTTTTCGCGTGTGCTATCACTATTCACTAGTTATTAGCTACCTGCAATTTCCATTACACATTCAGTGCTCCGCCAGTCTGCACGCTTTCGTTAGTACTGCATTTAAGTGTTCCTTCACAAAAAATAAAACATGGGGAAACGTACTCGTGCCGTTACCGAGGACTATGAATCTATAGCTAACAAAATTAGAAAATTGGAACAAAAAATAATGCGCACACGACGCAGAGATCGACGAAGAACACCGAGATCTTCAAGGCTGTCATAGTCTTCATCATCGGACTCATCAAGATCATCATCACGCTCAAGGTCCGCTTCAGGACACAATACACATTGAAGGTAGGTGAAATCTCATATACCCTCAATAGATTCGTTTTATTTAAATCAATACTGCGGTTAACCTATGGGGTTATCACTCTATTGAAAAAACGGCGTCTTTTAGTCTGTGGGATTTTCACTTCGCTATAATAAATGACGTAGTTAAACAAAAGTGATGATGCGGTCATTCTCTGGGAATGTCACTTCATTGATTACGTATATGACACCTACTCAAATAAACGCAATAAATTACTAATGCGGCCAGCCTTAGGGGCTGTCACTTTATTAATAATTGCAGAAGTATAAAATTGGAGATGCGGTCAGTCTTTGGGGCTGTCACTTAACCAAGATATACTTTCTATATTTTATTTGAAATTTCATTACCCAGGTGTGCCACTGCCGCCACCGATTCTGAGGCCGCACCGTTAGCTTCCACCAGTACTACTGCTGCCGCCGAGCTGCCCTCAGCCAGCGTTGCTCAGGCAGCGCCTGGTACATCAGCACCTTCCACCAGTGACGGAATCGACATGATGGCGTCTCCAGTAGATCCGACACCGGCTCTGGACCATGAACTAATATTAATTCTAGGAGAGGATCCCACGCAGACAAAGTTGTACGGTGAACCGATTCAACCAGACCTAGCCATTCGTCTGCAACATATAGCAAGGACGGGTTTGCAAAAAGATATCCGTAAGGAGCTTACAGATAAATATTTACCACCGGCAAACTGCACTTTGATTGAAGCACCCTTTCTCAATCCGGAAGTGATTGCTGCTGTCCCCGAGGCGGTGGTTAAAAGAGATAAAGGTATAGAGCTCAGGCAAAAGCAACGCTCTTCCACAATATCATATGTTGCTGAAGCAATAACTCTGCTAATGTCTTCCGAACTGAAAAATACCGGCCTCATACAAATCTTGATGGACGCATTAAGCTTTTGTGTGATAGCCAAAACATGGACTCAAATATTAGAAGAAGCTTCGTCTTGAATAGCCTTAAGAAAGACCTCAAAGATCAGTTACAAGCTACGAAAATTGATAAACTACTCTTTGGCGATGGTTTGGCTGAAACGTTAAAGGCTGCCAAAGCCATATCCAAATCCGGAGCTGACGTGAAGCCAACATCTATGAAGCAAACGCCTGTACAAAAAAAGACACCACAGAAACATTTAAACTGGCATGCTCCTCCCCAAAACAACAGGCCGAAAGGAACTCAGAGGACGAAGGCCTACAAGGATCGCCCCGCCAGCTCATCGAAGCCATCGTCGCGTCAAGCGCAGAATCGCAGCCGCAACCGCCACTAGACATAGTGAGTTACGCCAGTAGGCTTTCATACTTTTATGATCAATGGTCACTCATAACAAGCGAAAATTTAATACTTTCGTGGATAGAGGGGTACAAAATATATAAACAAAATATATATATAAACAAACAAACGTTCTTGCGAAAAGAATGTTTCTGCCACGGAAAAAATTAAATACGAACTTTCTATTCGTGATCTTTTAAAAATAGGAGCTGTCACGGAATGTGAACCTTGCAAGGGTCAATTTCTATCTCCTATATTTTTAGTACCGAAACCTAATGGAAAATATAGGTTTATTCTAAACTTAAAATCATTAAATAAGTTTATTGATACTTCTTTCTTCAAGCTTGAAGATTTGCGAACGGCCTTAAAACTTGTTTCTAGAGAATGTTTATGAGTACGGTCTAAAAGACGCATATTTTTTGATACGCATTCATGATCATTCCAAAAAGTATCTCCGTTTTCAATTTGAAAATAGAATATATGAATTTAATGGTTTACCATTTGGACTTAATACTGCCCCTTTTGTTTTTACAAAGATCATGAAACCGGTAATCAGTTTACTGACATCGTGTGGCCATTTATCAACGATATATCTAGATGATACTTTATTTATATCTAATAGTCTAAAATCATGTCTGTATAACACCGAAAAGAGTAATCTCTCCCCGGATAGGTACAACATGTAAATTCCTGGGCTTCATAATTGATTCCCAGAATTTAAAAGTCACCTTACCTCAAGAAAAAGTTGCAAGAATTAAAACTGAAGTCAGTAAATTCCTAAGTATAAAACACTGTAAAGTTAGAGAATTCGCTCGTTTAGTGGGGCTACTTACCTCTTCCTGTCAAGCCGTCAAATACGGCTGGCTTTATACAAAAAGAACTGAAGCGATGTAAATATTTAACCCTGAAAGGCGATAACATTGACAAACACATGAGCATTCCATCATCAGTATTACCAGATCTTGAGTGGTGGTCTCACACGATGGTTAATCCCATGAATGATGATATTAAACAAAATGAGTTTTGTTTGGAAATTTATAGCGATGCCTCAACTACGGGGATGGGGAGCTGCCTGTGGTGGGGAACGCGCTAGTGGGATGTGGACGGCCCGTGAACGTTCTCGACATATCAACTATTTAGAACTCTTAGCTGCCTTTTTTGATTTGATCTTTGCCAAACCTTATCACGACTGTCAAATACTTTTATGTATTAATAATACTACGGCGATTTCATATATAAACCGCATGGGAGGCGTCCAGTTCCCTCATCTCACAAACGTTACTAGGAGACTCTGGCAGTGGTGCGAAGCCCGTAATCTAGAATTCTTCGCATCCTATATTAGCTCAGTCGATAATAATGTTGTGGATACAGAATCGCGACGTGTCCATCCAGATATTGATGGGAGCTGTCATATATTGCTTTTGAAAAAATTGTGCAACGTTTTGGAAATCCTGATATGACATATTTGGTAGTAGGCTGAACAAGAAATGTGCTAAATACATATCATAGCACAGAGACCCAGACGCTTTTATAATAGATGCGTTTACAATTCCGTGGTCAGATCTTTATTTCTATAGTTTTCCACCATTTGCCGTTATATTGAAGGCACTGAGGAAAGTTATTAATGACAAGGCTAAGGGAATCATGGTAGTCCCATTTTGGCCCACGCAACCATAGTACCCTTTATTTAAAAGTTTATCAATTTCTAAACCATTGGTCTTTAAGCCCTCTGTCACGTTGACTATCTCCCATTCCAGCAATCGAGATGTGCATCGGAAGATTACCCTGGTTGCCGGGATGTTATAACGACATCACTCTTGAAAAGAGGTGTATCCCAGCTTCCTTGCCTATAATGTTGCCATCATTTTCTGAAAACTCAGTAAAGCAGTACGACACATGCTTAAAAAAGTAGTTCATATTTTGCAAATCGAATAAAATTAATTTTTTATTGGGATCTGTACAAAGTATTATAATATTTTTAACGCAATTGTATGAGTCTGAGGCAAAATATGGAACTTTAAATAGTTGTAGATCAGCTCTTTCTCTCGTCCTCGGCCAAGAATTAACCAATAATTATTATATCAAGCGTTTCCTTAAAGGGATATTTGATTGCGTCCACCTCTACCCAAGTATAACACCGCATGGGACACATCTATTGTACTCAATTTCTTAGCAAGTTGGTACCCCAACGAAACCTTAACTTTAGAAAATTTATCAAACAAATTAGCAACTTTACTTGCTCTAACAACAACGCATAGAGTACAAACAATCGCTAAGATTAATATAAAAAATATAGAAATTCTACAAAATAAAATTAGTAATTCCCGTCCTGGAACAGCTCAGCCAGTGTTGATTCTTCCTACTTTTCATGAGCGGCCAGATATATGTCCTGTTGTTACATTGTGCTGTTATCTAAATGTAACGCAATCTTTGCGTTGTGATAATAATCTTTTTATAAGTATTAGGAAACCTCATAAATCCATCACATGTCAGACTTTGAGCAGATGGATTAAAACAACTCTGAGTAGTTGTGGAATAGACGTGTCCATTTTTACCGCCCATAGCACAAGACATGCTGCTACTTCCAAAGCTCATAGTCTGGGGGTTAATTTAGACCTTATCAGAAAAACTGCAGGATGGAGCGGTAGCTCCCAAATATTTAGAAAATTTTATAAATAGAATTATTGTAACTCAAAATGCTAATCGTGATGTCTCTTTTGAAGAGGTAATAAGAGTGATTCACTATGATTTAAAAAGACATTAAAATTTATTCGATATTAATTTAATATGATATATACTTGATTATAATGTATGTAATTAAGCTAAAATATATGATGATTCATTTGTTGCTAAATAAATAAATCTTTTGTTTCTTTGAAAGTTGATATTTTCACTCTCAACATCTACTTGTATACCTAATGCTAATCTCGAGTACAAAGCATGGGTATAATTAATGATTAAACGAACTTACCTGTTCGTGAAGTTCTATCATAATTATACGAAGGCTTTGTCCGAAGAGATTAGCAACCCACCCACCCCATTTAACATTTCCCGAATAATGAGCCTATTTAACGTCATATATACTTACCTTGTTAAATCTGCTTACCTTATATATTTTACAGTATATAACATTCAAATATCAACTTTGACTAAATGAAAATTGCAGGTACCTAATAACTAGTGAATAATGATACCACCCGCAAAAAAAAACTCAATAGACAGTGCAGATTGGCGACACCGTGTGTCTACTACATGTATACCTAATGCTAATATCTTCGGACAAAGCCTTTGTATAATTATGATAGAACTTCACGCACAGGTAAGTTCGTTTAATCATTAATTTTAATGTGTAATTCTCAATGTGAGTGAAGTATTTGTGTACTTTTTGAGTAATAAATGTCTTGCATGCTTCACGTGTTTAGTTTAATTTTAATTTAAGTAAATTGCTTTTGTAATTTTAGATAGTTATGGATATCAGTTTCGGAGGTGGGCGTTGATGGCTGAAATGCAGTTTACACTTTTTTAACCATCATCGTTCTTAGTTATATTAAGTATTATATACATTATTATACATTACATACAGTATTATATATTAAGTATATAAGGATGCCAACCACGTTTTCTCGCAGTTCTGTGATAAAATGTGGAGTTAGAAACTAGGTTGTGAAGTTCCTGAGCACACTCTCCAAATTATATCCGATAGAATAGCGATAGACAGGGGATATAGCGCCGGTGCTGCAAGCTGAACAATTTCGCATGGTGCATGAACGCCCATAATTTTCCGGGCGCAGCGATGTATCGAGTCTAATGCATCGAGTTGACGATTGGCCGAGCCATCCTAAAGATGGCAGCGGTATTCCATGCCAGAACGAACTTGAGCCTGGCAAAGATAGAGGCGTGAAGTACCGTTTCACCTCGATTATCAAAGTTCAGCTCAAATCACTGGGTTTAAATGGTGTAGTTCCCTGCAGTGCCGTAAGTAAACCATTGCAAGAAATTCCAAAGAAATCTTTAAAAGAACAATTTGCGGTCAAATTCACCTGTTTAAGCTAGTCTAAGCAAATGTTTTTCCGTTACACGAAGTTAAAAAGATTTGAGAAGGGACTTTATAGGAAAATTATGAAAAATTGGAAAAAATTTCAACATTTAAATTTTTCACAATTTATGTTAATACTTGCCGGAATGGCTTCACGCTTTCATGTTACTTGATGGCAATTAGATCACTTAAGATACTTAGGAAAAGTTTTAAAAATGCGTTTTATTTCAGTAATAGGCAGTATTATTATATTTAATATCAATATCATATATAATGTCGCAATATACTGAATATTATATACATATAATATCTGTTTTTTTAGAGCGATTGCGACATACTGCGATAAAAACAATATTTTGACTGGCGGATAAAAAGTCCGCGCTCGCTTTTTACATGAGACTGCACAGATTAACGCGACAGGGCAAAACGTAATTCCCACATGACGCGTTTTTTCCTATCCTGTCCAAGTTTTCGCCCTTATAGTGATGATGACTATAGCTTGTACGAAATATCTTACAAACTAATTACTGAAGTTTCAATACCCTAAACTAAAAAGTCTTAACAACATTTTTGAAGTAAAACTTCTTTACGCACGCTTGACTTGGGGAATAAGCTGGTGAATGCGTGACGTGAGCGTTACGAAAAATAAGTGTGATCAGGCGAGGTGAACGGAAGTTGAGAGGGAGATATAAGTTAGTGAAGATGGAAAGAGAGAGAGAGTTACGTTTCGTTTATTACTGTAGGGACATTTCTTTCTCTCTTCCTCTCATAGCCAGTTACTAAGTTTTACTTCAGTCGTGTGGTCTAAAGCACACTCGTTTTGTATTGTCCACAGTTCCACGTATGCTACCCCTACCCTCCTGAATGGGGGGAGTCGTACGCGCGTACCATGGTGCTGATGCGTTTCCTCCTCTACTACTCACTGCCACTGGCTGTGATCGCGCTGTTCTACATACTAATGGCGCGACACTTAGTGCTGAGTACCCAGAACATGCCGGGAGAAATGCAGGGGACACAGAGACAGGTATCACACATTTATACTCCCGAGTGAGGGGAGTCGTACGCGCGTACCATGGTGCTGATGCGTTTCCTCCTCTACTACTCACTGCCACTGGCTGTGATCGCGCTGTTCTACATACTGATGGCGCGACACTTAGTGCTGAGTACCCAGAACATGCCGGGAGAAATGCAGGGGACACAGAGACGGGTATCACACATTTATACTCCCGAGTGAGGGGAGTCGCACGCGCGTACCATGGTACTGATGCGTTTCCTCCTCTACTACTCGTTGCCACTGGCTGTGATAGCGCTCTTAGACTACATACTGATGGCGCGACACTTAGTGCTGAGTACCCAGAACATGCTGGGAGAAATGCAGAGGACACAGTGACAGGTATCACACAGTTATACCGAAGTGAGGGGAGTCGTACGCGCGTACCACGGTGCTGATGCGTTTCCTTCTCTACTATTCGCTGCCACTAGCTGTGATCGCGCTGTTCTGCATACTGATGGCGCGACACTTAGTGCTGAGTACCCAAAACTAGCCGGGAAAAATGCAGGGGACACAGCGACAGGTATGATACAGTTATACTTGCGAGATGGATTTACTTGTATCTGTGAACTTGTTCTAGAACATGCCGGGTGCACAGTAACAAGTATGTTACAGTTACCCTCCTAAGTAAGAAGACAGGTATGGAATAAAGTCATAGAAGCAGCGTAGCGAACGTAAGGCTCCTAGCAAACTGTCATTTAAGACTCTTGATCTTGAAGCTTGACAAGAATTTTTATCAAGTGTCCTAGGAAGATGTCCTCTATAATATACAATGGATCTCAATTAGTGTTTTGTGCTAGCGAATGTTCCTCTAAACTCTATACTTAAATATCACTTTTCATTATCGAGGGTAGAGTAGAAGAGTAACATCTCTGTATATAAAAAGAGTCCATCGAAATGCATTAAATCGCGGGTGCCACATTAGCATCAGGGTAAATTTTAAAGGAAGCGCCAAATATTATTAGAAGTAGGTTTGAGAAATAAACAAGGAAAGAAAACATTCATCATTATTTTGTACAACGTAAGTTGTTGAAATTTTCAATAATTAACTATTTTAGTCGACAATAATATTAATTTCTTTAACTCGGCATACTTCACTTCAATCTACAATTGATACATTCATACCATACCCTTTGCTACACCAGCGCCACTGTGGAAGGTTTTTGAACCGTTATTTATAGCAACCACTGGACACTTTTACAACTTTTCTCCCAAAAGAGATGTTACTACTCTACCCTCCATAGTTTTCATGTAGTAGGGAGAAACCACAGACTAATGCTACGTTCAGTCGGCCGGTGAAAACGTCAATACAGAGCAATCCTGCAGACAAGACGGAGGGCTTATGCCGGTAGAAATCGGCATAAGACACTTAAATTATAATATTATTAGAATTGGATGAGGCGTTCTATGGGCTCAGTGATCACTGTATGTATTGACGCTGTGAAGTACCTAATTACTTATTAGATATTTGTGGATTTGTCGATTATATGACTTACTTGCTAAACATTGAAACTTTAGTTAAGTCACAACTTAGGTTCAACTTCAGCGTCTGAAGTAAATCAAACATCATGATTAATTAAACTGAATCCATTCACTACGAATAGCTTTAATCTATTATGCCATAAACTAACAGTAATTTTATGTGACCTATTCTGTGGTAGTACTAGAGTAATGTAAAGGACCACAAACTTAGTAATAGGTATAGGTATAGGTACTGGGTATACGACAGGCTTCGTTTTCATTGATGTGGAGACGAGCGGAGTTGAGCGGTGCGGAGCTATGAAAAGAGGTACGATTACGGTTACGCTTCGAGATACGATTCCACTGATCCGAAATCGGTGCGCACTCGATTCCATACTAGTTTCCATTCGTAGGTACTCCCTTGTTTTATCATAAAGACATTATGTTAAAGTGTGGTTCATTCCGAGAACGGGTCCAACTTGTTTACCTTACAAAATGAAGAGAAGATTTACTTGATATCATTTAAATTATTAATATTAAACAGTTACTTCATATAGGTACAAATAAGTTACTCTCATTAAATTACATTTCACAAAATCGGAGAGGAAACGATATGTGATTGGTCGATTCGTGCTCCTCTCCGCTCCTTTCATCTCCACTTCAATGGAAATGCAACCATAAGCCCCGTATTGTTACAGATGCGGGCTAGAAGGAAAGTCGCGCTAACGGTGCTCGCCTTCGTGCTAGTGTTCGCAGCTTGCTTCCTACCCTCGCACGTATTCATGATGTGGTTCTATTACTGGTACGTTTGAAAACAGCTATACATTGTAGGTACTTAGTAGTATTATATGTGACGACCTCCCTGACGCAGTGTTGAGCGCTGTGGTCGGTCCCGGGTTCAATCCCCGGCAGGGTCAATTTGGGAAGTTATATATTTCTAAATTTTCCCTGGTTTGGCTTGTTGGGAGGCTTCAGCCGTGCTTTGTTACCACTCTACAACTCTTTTGTGAAATTGATTATTTAGTCTATGTTTTCGAATCCACGAATCTACCGTCCAGCTGTTCAAGCTATTTTGACAGGTAATTTGGTACAAAGCTAAGTTGCATCCCGGGGAAGGGCAAATGCTACTTTTGTGAGGGCAAACGTTACGTTTTGATGACCCCCGTAGCGCAGTGTGTAGCGCTGTTGTCTTAACGTGCGGAGGTCCCGGGTTCGATCCCCGGCAGGGTCAATTTGGGAATTTATAATTTCTGAATTTTCCCTGATCTGGACTGGTGGGAGGCTTCCGCCATGGCTAGTTACCACCCTACCGGCAAAGACGTGCCGCCAAGCGATTTAGCGTACCGGTACGATGCCGTGTAGAAACCGAATAGGGGTATGGGTATAATATAACTGCCACGCCCCTAACAGGTTAGCCCGCTACCATCTTAGACTGCATCAACACTTACCATCTGGTGAGATCGCAGTCAAGGGCTAACTTGTAGTGGATAAAAAAAACGTTTTATCCCGGAAAATCCTTAAGAGTTCATTTAATCGCAGGCATCCACTAACATAACAAAAAGATTGCCTTGATTGTAGCCCAACGGCCCAAGAGGACTACAACCCGTGGTGGCACGGGCTACGCATCCTCGGCTTTTGCTTTTCCTTCCTGAACAGCTGTGTCAACCCGATCGCTCTCTACTGCACCAGCGGGATATTTAGGAAACACTTTAACAGGTGAGTAACATCCTCTATGCATCCTTTAAATAAAAACATTAATCATGTCTTATCTTCATGTAGGTCTTCTACCTCATGCATGAGTCTAACTGCCGCACTCCGAGTCGCTTAATCATGAAAGTCTAATTGTATTATTAAAATTTTTCGCTTAATCATTACCTGTAAATGATGTTGATTAACAGGTAATGATTAAGCGACTCTGAATGCGGCAGTAAGCTAACTCTCAATTAATGAACATACATTAATTAATTATTAATCAACTTAGAATAACTTTGATTTCGAAATTTACGCGGTTGTAGTCGTTACTTAAGTAACTATAACCAATTAACCATACTATGTATAATTTATGAAATTATGCTCAGAGGTGTGATTATGTAAGAATTGCCGATTCAATCGTCAAAGTTCGGCGTCAAAGTAAAGTAAACCATAACAGCATTGAAATAGAGCTCAATTTCGTGTATCCATTCTTATACGATTATGGTATCGTACATACCTAAACGTATAAGAATAGATACACGAAATTGAGCTCTAACTCAATAATGATATGGTTTATTTTACTTTGACACCGAACTTAGACGATTTGATCGACAATTCTTACACAATTGGGGGGCAGTTCTATATTTGTTGATAACTCATAGTGAGAAACAACATGTGTGAGAACACACTTATTGTTTTGGCTGTTCAAAACTTTTGGCTTCCTAATAAGGCATTATTAACACGTCTTAAATCCATACTAATATTATAAATTCGAATGTGTGTCTGTCTGTCTGTATGCTACGCTTTCGTGGTCCACCTATTCAACCGATTTTGAGGAAATTTGGTACAGAGATATTTCCCGGGGAAGGACATATCTCTATACCAAATTTCCTCAAAATCGGTTACTTTTTATCCCTGAAAATTAAGGAGTTCCTGCGGGAATCGAAAAAACTTAGCGCGGAAGAAGTCGCGGGAATCATCTAGTCACTAGTAGTTGATATGTTGGCATCTAGCTACTTAAAGTCCAAAATATTTACCGTCAAAGATATAATTAAATTGTGTAGCTTCGCACAGGAACGTTTTGTAGCATCAATTAGGTAACAGTCTGCTGCCTAATTAATTATTATCACACAGAGACGGACTATGTGTGGCGTGGTTCCCCCATGCCGTGGATATAGAGGGCCTTCAAAGTTTGAAATATCCACATACATTTACAAGTCAAATATATTATATACGTATGCATATCAGGCGTTGTCAGGTGAACTACTTCAGTAGAAGCCGGTTTGTGGTTGGAGGCTCCGTTTAAACAAGGATCCAATCGCTTCGTCCTCAATTTTTATTCAATAGGTGGATAATTATTTATTATTTAGTTTTCGAATCTGCAAATGATTTACTCTATTAAAACTATAAGAAATAGTGCTTGCTTCGCTCGCGTAATTCAGTAGATAGGTATTAGATACCTAAGTGCAGATTTGTATGATTATCTTGCAATATTATTCGACATTATTTTGGTCACTTTGTGGCTGATTTTCTGTTCACTTAAACTATTGACGCATATTCTGATCAGTGACCGACCTCACCCCCAAAAATTAAAAAAGAGACGGGGTTCATCCAGTAATGCAACCCTAGGTCCCCCAGCGTCTTAGTCCGCTGCTGGTACCTTTACAAATGTAATCGGTATACACGGTGGTAGTCTGTCGTCACCGAATTCTTGAACCGTATTTATATACGGTTCAAAATAAGTCGACGCTGAAAACATGTTTTGTTCTACGCTCTACTTCTCTCTTTGGCCATTTTGAATAGAATATTATGAGAGTAGCACAGTAGACGAAATTGCGATCATATAGAATAGGTATATAGATGATGACCCATCATTCAAAATTAATTTAAATAATCTCTTACAAATCTCTTACCTTTGAATCGTCAAGTGTTTATTGTGGTTTATTCTAAGTGTTTTAGGAAGGGTTAACCCCTAAGGGGGTAAAATAGGGTTTTGAAATTTGTGCAGTCCACGTGGAAGAAGTCACGGGCAAAATCTAGTCTTTTGTAAATGTCTTAGCTGTTACCCGTGATTTATTCTTTATCTCTTTCCTATGTATAGTATTATAACTTTCTACTTTCCCGAGGGTCTAACACAATTTCCCGCGGTAAAAAGTAATCAAAAGCTGTACGTTTCAGCGATCCCAATGCAGAATTAGCAATCAGAAAGACAATCACGCTTTTATATTATTATTTTTTGTACTTACCGAGGGCTGTATTTTAAACAAAAATTTATCAGTAGGTAGGGTTCATCACTTTTTTTAAGAATGTATCAATAATAATAATTGTTGTTGATTGTTTTGAGACGACCGACCTGGCGCAATGGTGAACATTACTTTCTTATAACCGAAAGGTCCCGGGTTTGAGTCCCGGCAGGTTCAATTTGGGAATTTATAATTTCTGAATTTTACTCTAAGTCTAGTCTGGTTGAAGGCTTCATCCGTGGGTAGTTTACCATGCTACCGGCAAAGACGTGCCGCCAAGCGATTTAGCTTTCCAGTTCGATGCCGACTGCCGATAGAAGTGAAAACGGATATTGTTTTTGTTTTACTAAAATTATTAAAATATAATCCTTAACACTATGGCATTAAAGTTTAATTTCGAATGTAGTATAGGTCTATGTTCGCGAACATGTCGGTCATGCGAGCATGTCGGTCTCGCGAATCTACATTTTTACCCTCTACCAAAAAGTGCTAAACGCGCATAAAGAAGCTTTCACTTCAAAAATAATAATTTATTTTTAAAATTTCACTGACTTTCTTGCCAAATGAACGAAATTAAAATGGAAAGCATACAATATACTAACAGAATATGCAATAGCTAGGTTGCCTACCTAGCTAAGATCTTACCTACTCGGGATCCTCTACTAATCTACTATTTTTGACGACCTCCCTGGCGCAGTGTTGAGCGCTGTTGTCTTAACGCGGGAGGTCCCAGGTACGAGGTCCAAGGGCTAACTTGTAGTGGAATTTAAAAAAAACTATATAAGCTTTATAACACCAGGGCGTCTAGTTTTATCAAATCATGTTTTCCGAACGGAAGCATTTGAGCCTTCATAGCTGGCGTAGTACACTTGAGCTTTTGTAAGTACTTTACATGAAAATCCGCTTTAAATATGCGTTTGTACAAGGCAAGGATTGAACTGGAGCTCAGCATAAGCCCCAACTTCCCGTTCAAGCTAAACAAAACCTCAACTTGGCTTGGATTATTTATCCGGTGTGGCATAGGTACAGTATGTTTCCACAAGGATGTTATGTGGGTATTAGTTTAATTTTCAGGCATTACATTCTAGAATGACTTCACGCCCAGTTCATAGTAGTCTTATGTACGCCCGACCTTATAAATATTATCACTCAAGCAGTATGCGGATACGGCTTCTGAGGAATTTCTGCAAATATCTGAGAATAATATAATAATTTATAATAGAACAAATGGAAGCAGGTTTCTAAGGAGCTCTGTCAAGATTATAATTGGATAAACCGTTTATTCTAATGTTATTTGCCACTAAAGACTCTCAAGAGCTGTTATTATATTAAAATCAAATCAAAGAACCCGTCAGAAAAGACCCTTCATTAATTAATTTTTAATTGATATCATAAAGTCTCAGGTGCTTTACTTCTTATTAACTGGTTCAATAAAGAATGATTATAAAGCTTTGTAGAGTTTATTTAATTTAAACAAATACAAGAAATTTCCTACTGAAATTTGCCATAAAATTGTAAAAAATATGCACAAATGTGCACCTATAATTTGATTCTTAAAACACAATTTTAAGAATCAAATTGTAAGTTCAGACATTACCGCCTTATTGAATAGAAGCAGGCGTTACTTTGCGGAAGTTCATGATAGTGAATGAACTAGAAGTTTAATTCGCTATAATCCGCTACAGTAGACAAATCTGTGTGGTACAGTGCGTGTCTTTCACCTGCAACATGCGACACCCACCACCCAGCAATTCGCACAGGCACAACACCACACCACACAAATCCTCCAAATCACTCTCAACAACTCGTTGAGATAAATCCAATATACAGATATTGGATTTATCTCAACGAGTTGTTTGTATTCATTCTTCTTCTACATCAATGGTTTTACCCGTTTTCCTGAGTAAATGACTATACGAATCCATAGATAATGGCAACGTGAAGGGTCAGCTCCTGTTAATGAATCTTTATGTGTAGCTAGGTATTCATACAGTCGCGTCGCATCGCATCGAGTCGCGTTGTTGCGTTTGTCACTGACGTAACTACCTTTGTCCCAGGTAGCGACAGAAGCGACGCCACGCGACGCGACGCGATACGATGCCATAGAAAATGACGCGACAAACGTAGGCCGCTACTGTTTGATCTGTCGCATCGCGTCGCGTTGTGGAGCACGAGGGCAACGAGTTAGATTCTTTTCGTACTGCATTCGATTCGAGAAGAAGGAAAGAGCCTTCCTTACCATCGATTGTTTAGTAAAAAACTCATTATTTCTGTCCAAGGTACCTCTTGTGCCGAAGCGGATCAGCTCACGGCCAGCGCGCCTCCCTCTCTCTGTCGACATCGAGACGCCTCCATTCCAGCAGAAAGACCAACATCAGTATGGTACCTCGAACGTAAGTCACTTTCTTTATTATCTTCTTATATATATAAGAATCAAATGCTGTTCGTTTGTCTCGCTAAAACTCGAGAACGGCTGAGCCGATCTAGCTGATTTTGGTTTTTAAATGTTTGTCGTAGTCCAGGAAAGGTTTAAACGGTGAGAAAATATGTAAAAATTGCGAGGAAGATAGGGCAGGATAACGTCTGCCGGGCCCACTAGTGTTCTAAATATATAAAAATTGCTGTTTGTCTCACTAAAACTCGAGAACGGCTGGGCCGATTTAGCTGATTTTGGTTTTGAAATATTTGTCGTAGTCCAAGGAAAGTTTAAACGGTGAGAAAATATGGAAAAATTGCGAGTAAGATAGGGCAGGACAACGTCTGCCCACTAGTTAATAAATAAAAATGAATTGCCGAATGTATATACGCGGATGACTACAGAACGGCTGGGCCGATTTTGATGTAATTTTTGTGTGAATATAAATCATCCCAGGGTCCACAACCCTGGGATGGTTTATATTCACAATTGGACGCTTATATTCACAATTGGATGACGCGTAGGGGGCGCTGCAATCGCGTTCGAGGTTCAGGGCAGGAAGTCTGTCGGACCCACTACTTATTAATAAACTCTTTATAAATATTTTATACCACACCAGGAAAATAAATAGCTAACAATAAAGTAGAAGAATACAATAGGCGGCCTCATCGCTTAGTAGTGATTTCTTCCAGGCAACCGTAAGATTAGGAAGGAGTACGCACGTAAAATGAAATGGATAAGTGGGGCAAAATTGTAATGGCACATACAAACACTGCATAATAAAATGCTTTTAAACAACATTTCTGTATCGATTGCGCAACTTACATAAATAAAAAATTCTTCAGTACATACTTACCTAATAATATGTTTGTTTCCTCGTTTCTGGCACTCTACAGTGTAGAGACTAAACTCGTGAAGCGATTTTGATAATTCTTCCTAAAAAAAATCCGCAACATTCTCGATTTGTCGTAATCTTCCGAGCGTCAATAAAAAAAATCTAATTCCTAATGAAAATAAAAAAACATGGGAAAAGTGACCAATTCAACAATTAAAAAAATAAGGTCGTTGGACATCGTTTGTGTGTGTGGCAAGTGGGCCATCGTTAATTTAGGTCTTTTGATACTAAGATTCGTTTGGATTCCTAAATGACTATTTAGAATTTACGAGGATTAAAAGTTTGGTCTTCAGTTATTTAGGTTTTCTAACTAAATATACTAACTATATCCATTTCTTTGTCCCCGCCATAATAATTTCACATTCTTTGTTTGACAGGGCCCGTCTATGTAAATTGGGTATTCGACTACTATTCAAATAAAGGATTTTTTTGTGATTATTCAATAGAGGATCTCCCAAAAGTCGTAATATCCTCGTCCCCATAGAGTTTTATATTGAATAACCATTTTAAACAATCGATTAAAGTAAAAAAGTGATGATATATATATCATAAAACTTTAATGATGTCACATTTCAGAGTTTAATATAAAACTTAAATTAAAATAAAATCCCACACTTAGGACGCGTTTTGACGTTTGAAAAAGAGTTGCTGATTTGACTATTTGACAAATACCCAATTGAGGTAGTTGTGTATGATTTTTCGTTTCTTATGGTTGATTATTCTGAATAAATTGTATTAATTTTGCAAATAATGGATGTCAGTGTATACCTAATCCTATTAAACAGCATCCCTTACCCGTTTATTTTAGTAAACATTAATTCATTTAATCTACGGACAATGAGATATCGTATAAATTTTCAAAACAAACATGAAGGAAGCTACCCTTGTCAAAACGAAAACAATTGATCCTGAGGACTCCTATATAGTTTGTTCAAAGCTCTAAAGTAAGTTTAGTCAGAGCCAAATGTCCGTTACGTTTAAATTAAAAACTTTGTTGAAGTACGTTACACTACTTTAATAATAGAAATATGAACTCCCTGTCAAAACTCATTGACTTTTTTATTTTTTTTATACCACTTCAAGTTAGCCCTTGACTGCGATCTCACCTGATGGTAAGTGACGATGGAGTCTAAGATGGTATAGCGAGCTCACCTGTTAGGGGTATGGCAGTTATATTAAACCCATACCCATACTCGGTTTCTACATGGCATCTTTCCGGAACACTTAAAATCACTTGGCGGTACGACTTTGCCGGTAGGGTGGTAACTAGCCACGACCGAAGCCACCACCAGACCGGACTAGAGAAAATTCAGAAATTATAAATTCCTAAATTGATCCTGCCGGGAGTCGAACCTGGGACCTCCCACGTTAAGACAACAGCGCTCAACCACGCTCATTATTCCGGTATAAAATGTCTGTCCCCATTCTATTTTGTCATACTCGTATTAATGAATTAGTAATTTTACCGATGATCCGTGGAAAGATTACTGACGGACAGACAAACAGACGCCGCGATAAGATAACAGTCAGACAAACACACTTTCGCATTTACAAAATAAGTAGCGATATTCTGTATTCGGGCAAAGCGATTATGTGAGGTAACGATGTAATGGATCCATAGCGATAGCTTTTAGTCTGCAGTAAATCATTTTCATTACAGTGGCTCAAACAAGTTATACTCTCAGTTCATAAGAATGTATAGAAAAGCAAAATTATCGGCAAAATATATTGTTGGGTAGCGTAGTTCGGTTGTTTATAAAATTACGATAAATCAGTTCACGTAAACATTTAATTTGTCGATCTACAAATAAAAATTGTAAATATCTCTTGACTTCAATAATTTAAACTAATATTATAAATGCGAAAGTGTATTTGTCTGTCTGTCTGTCTGCTACGATTTGGCAATGAATAAACAGCAAACCTTTCCAAATGCCACTGAAAGATAAATTAAATTAGGTACCTGTTATACCTATCGCCAAAAACAAGCAGTCTAAATGTAGTGTTGTTTCTGACACAAAAGTAAGAAATGCCGAATGGATTTGTTTGCAAGCAAAAGGTCACTTCTAAAATTCAGGAACCAAACTTTTCAGCTACTATTTTTAGCAACCATATTTAAGAAAACCATACGGCAAACTTTATTCCTACACGTTAATAAGCCGATAGTAGATACCAATTTAGAGAAAAGCTATCAGAAACGAGACTAGACACACAGAATTGTTTGTAAGTCATGTTCATGTACTGAGTCCTATTGTGGACTAAACTGAACTGTGTTATGTTCATGAACTGAAACTGGAATTGAAATATTTTTTATAGTAGTCAGCCAGTTGTATTAAGTACAGGCTTTTTTTATAACTTAAATTTTTTAGGTTTGAGTAAGTTGCACGAACCCGTTAAATGTGTTTGGTCCCACATGACGGTAAGTGATGATGCAGTCTAAAATGGTAGCTAGCTAACTTTTTAGGAGTATGGCAGTAAAATTAAACCCATACCCTTCATTGGTTGTACAGGACATCGTACACGGTCGAAGCTTCCCATCAGTGTTTAAACTTGTGCCGTTAGTGTAATAAACTTGTGTATGAATCTGCACGTGTCTTGACGAAGGCACGGAGATATAATAGTACTGGAAATGGACATAACGTACTTTTTAGCCAAGAAACTCAAATAGTTCCCACAGAATTTTTTGAAAATCCTACGCTGATAAAGTCATGTGTAAAAGATATTTGTGCCTACAACTTGTACTTGTTGTGAACTTGTTGTTAATTAAAACTTTTTTGTACAGGACAAGCGTGGGGCGTGACAGCAGCATCCGTCTCCTTAACAACGGGTCCTCAAATCTCTGAGGAAGGCACCGTCCGCACTCCGCGGCGAACAACAACCAGGAACGGAGCAAGGAGAACTATAGAAAGTGTCTAGTCTTCAAACCAGATAACATGCCCCCTTTTCCCAAGTGTTGTGAGAGTGAAAACGGGGTCAAACACGCTGAGACCAATCTAGACGCCAAAGACATTAGCACGGAAAGTTTCCTTTTACCTTAGGACAATTTCGCACGGCGTTAAGAAATCAATGTAGTTTTAATTTATAGTCATTAAGTTAAAATTAAATTATGTCTCGACTCTAGTCATTAAGACTCGTATTTTTTAACAAAAACTAGAAACGGACTAAGGAGAACTATAGGAACTGTCTTGTCTTAAAACTAGATAGCATGATCCCTATCCTCAAGTATTACGATAGCAAAAACGCGGTTAATCATGCAGAGACCAATCGAAAAGCTAAAGACATTAGCACGGAAAGTTTCCTTTTACCGTTGGAAAATTTTGGAAGAAGTTAAGAAAACGATGAAGTTTTAATTTCTAGTCATTAAACCCCTGAATATTATTCATATCTAGACTGCAAGACATTAAGACTCGATTTTTTTTACAAAAACCAGAAATTTACCATCCTACCGGCAAAGACGCCAAGCGATTTAGTGTTCCGGTACGATGCCGTGTAGAAACCGACTTATGTCTAATGTATGCTATGGGCTTAATATAACTGCTATACCCCTAACATGTATGCCCGCTACCATCTTAGACTGCATCATCACTTACCATGAGGTGAGATCACAGTCAAGGGCTAACTTCCAGTAGAATAAAAAAAATACCAGGCGAACTATGTGAAGTGTCTTGTCTAAAAACCAGATAACATGGTATCCCTTCAGGAGGTATCCCTTCAGACTAAAAGTTCGAGGTTGTAGGTCAGCAAAAATGCAAAAAAGCATATTCTGCATAGCCATACATATTTACAATAAATTATCAAGTGATTTAAAGAAAATAAATAATATATATAACTTCAAAAAATTATTAAAACATTTTTAATAACCAAATCATTTTATTCTATTAATGATTATCTTAATGACAGTTAACTTCTTTTTACATGCATTTGATAAAACTTTGACTGTGACAATTTATGAACAACAAATCAGCATTTTAATTCTATTTTTTGACATTATTTTACTCGATACCCGCAGTTACGTTCTTATTAGCTAATTGACAATTGAAATGAATGTATGTTTAAATTAGTTTGACATTATTTTTGTTATTATTTGTAGTATTGTTTAGATTTATCATATTTATTTTAATTTTGGACGTAAAGGCGCCATTAAGGATGCGTCATGGGTCATTGCATGGTGTTGTAATAATGTATGATAATAGTAATTACTAGATTAGCACTCTGCGAGATACATTTTATTATAATAGGCTCGAAATTTCTAATTTGTAATGAAGCGAAAAGATTTGTACACCACACTGTGGTAGAATACATGATACCTTCTGTAATAGTGACATCTTACGTACTTTCTGTATTCACAAATAAATTAATTTGATTTGATTTGATTTGGCCCCTGTCCCCAAGTATTGTGAGAGTGAAAATAGAGTCAAGCACGCTAAGACCAATCTAGACTCTAAAGACATTAGCACTGAAAGTTCCTTTCTACTTAAAATTCGGATGAAGTTAAAAAAGGTGGGTAATGCTGCATGAAAACGTGTAATTTTCTCAACCTACTCATTAAGACTCAGACATTGTGATTTGTGGCTCATTCTCTTGCACACATTTCGTAAGCTAAATTAATGGCAGCTCTAAAAAAAGCTTTTAAATATATTGCAAATCCTTTCATCATACTCTCTGTAGAAAGGAAATTATTAGATTAAGTCCTGCCGAAAAAAGTTCTGTTGCACACAACAGAATTACCCACACTATTTATTTCTCTAAATGGGAGTGAAAACGCCAAATGCAGTGGGCGTGAAAACGGGCAGAGGTCAATCTTGATTCCAACGACAATTAGCAGGGAAAGTTTCCTTTCACGGTTGGACAACTTGGGAAGAAATTAGAAAGCTTTGTGACCTTAGAACAATGACTTATAGAAAGAAAAGTTACGATAGATAATGTCGAGTGCGCAGTTTTCCAATTGTTTTCAGGAAAGTTTTATTTATTATCGAAAACGTTTAATCTGAGAAGCTGTAGGTATATTGAAAACATTTTCTACACAAAAACATTTATTGAACCAAGGCGCCATACTCTACCGAAATAGATTTAGGAAAACTGTCTAAGTACAGAAAGCTTTCAACATTATTAAAACACAATTTTCACAAAACGAGTTCGCTGAATGGATCACTAAAATGTCTTCTAAATTATCTGATTGTAAGTTATTACACTGATACGTCTTCAGCGTAAAGTATAAGTAAATTAAATATTTAGTTGGTACTGGATGATGCCCACGACATCGACCGCGTGTATTTTTTTTAAATTTCCGCGAGAACTCTATTTCCCGGTAAGCATGGGATGCAACTTATCCTTGTATGATATTTTATCGAAAATCATAATCGGTTGTAAACTAAAACATTAGAGTTGTCAAAGAGTTGTTATTATATTTCGTTTAGAGATTGTATTCGATAGAATTGGCCTCTATATCTAAGGATACAATATTATAATCTAGATTCTAGATCGTCTTATGTACTCAGCATGCGAGTGCTTTGAACACGTTCCAATAAGTTTCAAAGTTATGTGGGCTCAAAGATTGTAAATCCTTTAGCACGTGTATCTTTGAAACTACATATCATCTTGTGTGAAACCACAGACAAATATTTGGTTGTAGATTTTTGTTATTCATTTTAAGTAGGTAGATATATAGCTTGACCACATAATACCTAATGGGAAGTGAAGGAAGTGGAAGCGGCCTAAGATGGGATGCGATTTTAAAGTCTTTATTGCACATGAAATACAATGTACTAATATATAATACATATAAATCCATTTAATACCAAGAAGAAAATGAGAAGAGAATACCAAGAGATAAAGAGGTAGATATTATCTCCTTATTTTAGGGAAGTCATGGTATTACATATGAATTGGCGATTTGTAAGGGAGGAAAATAAAGTAGTTTTTTTTAAAAAATCATATATTTATTTCATCAAAGTATGTACCATTGCTATCTATGCACTTTTGCCATCTCATAGATAGTTCATTGATCCCTTTACTAAAAAAACATTCGGACGGAAATCAATAAAACCTTTGAAGGCGCTTTGGACTGCCCCATCGGAGTTGAATTTTTTCCCTTGCAAGAAGTTATCCAAATTTCGAAAAAAATGGTGATCTGTTGGGGCAAGGTCCAGGGAGTACGGTGGATGGCTTAGACATTCCAATTGAAGCTCCTCTAATTTGGTAGCCGTCTGTTGAGCAGTGGGTGGTCTAGCGTTATCCTGAAGCAGCAGTGGCCTAGAGCCATTGACCAGCCTCGGTTATTTAGCAGCAAGCTTTTCGCACGCACGCACAGGGTCATGTGTTCATCGGTCTATATATTATGTTTGTTTGTTCCTTGCAGAAAAACTATAGCCTAAACGCGTGGACAAATTTCTTATCATTCTCATTTTTTATTCCACTTCCAACGGGCTAAGCTGTTAAACCGTTAACTGGGCAGTTATATTAAACCCATACCATACATAGTCGGTGTCTACAAGGCATTGTACCGGAACGCTAAATCGCTTGGCAGTACGTCGTTGCCTGTAGGGTGGTAACTATCCACGGCCGAAGCCTCCCACCAGACCAGACCAGAGAAAATTCTGAAATTATAAATTCCCAAATTTACCCTGCCGGGAATCGAACCCGGGGCCTCCCATGTTAAGACAACAGCGCTCGTCAAAACGTAAAACGGTCATCGGATGCGTAAGAGAACTTCCACTCGGCCTGCAAATGTAGCGCCGCAAATATAGGGCAAAATTCGAATCTGGAAAAATACCGTGAATACAATAAACTAAACTGTTACATAATTCATGCAGCCCCCATCATTCCCCCGAGAGCGATAAAGATTTATTGCGTGATAAAAATAGATGTAAATCCCATCCAGGGCACACTTTTGATGGAAATTTTTCCGTTTTGTAGATAATATAAAGCTAGTAGTAATAATATAGATAGAGCTTAAAAGATTATGTCTTGAAACACGTGTTGCAGTTTACAATATTTAAACTTTTAAATTAGAGGGCTCAAATTCTCTCAATATTTTTTGTAAAACTTTTATTTCAGTATTAAACCTCAAAACGAGATAGTAAACTTTTAAACAAAAAGCTTGATACTAGAATCTGACAACCCCCTTACAACTTATTATATTATTAAAGTGTACAGAAAAAAAAGCACCTTAAAATGTAAGGCAAAACCACTCGGCAATTTTCTGTTGTAATTCAGAAACTTTGCGCTTCGATTAAAATTGAAATTAAAGTTTACGTAGTTCGTACATGTAATATGAGATATGATTTTTTATATTCGCGCGGGCCACGAAATTTCGCGAAATTTGACACCGGGCAAAACTCCGTCGCGGATGTCCTTCAGCGCCAACTAGCGCCACCGCAGTCAAGGGGTTAGGTATCATCGTCATCATGTTAGTTTTCATCGCCGCTTTTTATTATTATTTTAATTCAAATAATAAAATTCGAATATGACGCCATAAAATATGACTGCAAAGTACGAAAGTAGAAAATATTCTGCGATATGTAGGTATCAGATATCAGTACCTACCTCGTTGCAACTATAAAGGATATGAGCAAACACTTATTTGAGAGCTATATCCGTGCTATATCGAATACAAAGACACTGAACAAGCTCCATATTTTACTCACAATTTCAGACCCTTTCACTTATACTATTCTTTGATCTCAAAGGCCATCTTGTTTAGTCCCGATCTCGATAAAGTTTAACATAATCGACTTTTAATCACATCGAGCGCGCGATAAAAGGTTTTATTTTCCTTAAATATCGATTTGAAAATCGATATCCTCGTAAAATATCTCGATTTTTATTGGCGAATATTTTTTACTGTTAGAATAATCATAACCATTTTGTAAATTATGTTTTGTACATAAAAAAGTGTAAATAAAATCATATGTATGAGCGAAACCAAAAAAAGTAGGTATAAATGTAATTTTTTGTCAAAGTAGGTGGTACATAAATAACTTAGATGGATGTTTTTTAGGATTCTATTACCTATCTATGTGAACCCAACTAAACTAAGTTTTTTACTGATAGGCATAAATTCGAAGTTTAAAGCAAGTAAAATATTAAGCTTTTCCTATTCTTAAGAGACCCTGAATAAAGTTCATTCAGCAGGGTGTAGAGTAAGTATTCTGCGTGAACGACAAAAGCGAAAACGATAATAGATTGGACGCGATGCGACAAATCTCGTGTGGATAATGACAATCGTTTGTCATTTTCCATGGATTTCTATCGCGTCGCATTGCGTCGCGTCATTTTCGTCGCTCTCCGGGTCAATCGAAAGGTCTGATAGAACTAAACTCGCCGGCATATTTAGCGGAACATAAAAAAAAGGTCCATAATTTAAAAAATATGGTTTTATTTTAAAATCTACTTACTACACTTCTTTTGTTATTTAAAGTTTCATTTGTTTTACTTAAAATGAGATCACATTAAGAACAGATTTTGCGAGTTAAGGCTATTTGTGAAAAATGGTACATTTTTGAACTTTTCATGTAACCGGGAAAAGTGAAATTTAATATTAAAATAACAATTAATTAAATTAGAAAAATGGTGATTAATATCGCGTATTTCCTCCACGTGCTCTTATTAAAGTTTCTACCCGTCTAGGCATACTGAGAATTATGTTATCGATGGTCTCCTGGGATAGTCTCCGCCATTCCTCAACTACGGCGATTCGCAGTTCTCCCACGTTGGCAGGAGCTGGAATTCTGGACTTAACTTTTCTTTTCAGTAAGTCCCAAACGTGCTCTATTGGGTTCATATCCGGTGATCTCGCCGGCCCCTCCATAACAGTGATATTCATATCATTAAGATAAGCTTGAGTTACCCGAGCGGTATGCGGCCGAGCATTATCCTGCATAAAAACAAAATCTTCACCGATATATGGGGCAAACGGTACGATATTTTCTTCTAAAACTTCTCTGATATAGCGGTCTGCAGTCAGACTCCCTCTGTCAATCACTACCAAGTCTGTGCGAACTCCCAAACAAATGCCCGCCCAAACCATTATTGATCCACCACCGTATGCAACTGTAGTTTCAAAATTTGTCTGAATGTATCGTTCTCCTTTGCGTCTGTATATTCTTTGCCTGCCGTCAATTTGATTTCAGAGAATTCTGCACTCATCACTAAACAATACCTTACTCCATTGGTCCGCGTTCCAAAGTCGATGTTCCTGAGCAAAAGTTAACCTGTTTCTACGATGATTTACCTCGAGCCTTGGAGCCTTGGCGGGCACAAATGAACCCAAACCAGCTTCTTCGAGCCTTTTTCGTACCGTACGCTCACTTACGGTTACACCCCGCACTGCTTCTAACTCATGTCGGGCTTGGACGGCCGTCAAACGGGGTTTCCTACGTACACGAAGCCGAATGAAACGATCATCCCTACTCGAAGTGCGTCTTTTTCTGCCTTGTCCTGCTCTTCTCACATAAGTACCGGCTTGAACCGTTGGATACTGCGATGGATCGTTGAAACTGGTCGACGAAGATCTCTGGATATCACTCTGTAGGTTTGACCATTTCTTCGCATATCGAATGCCCTGGCAATCTCCGTTGGGGCTAAGTCAGGCATAATTCAGTCATCAACTCCAGAAAGATACGCGATTAAAAAATACTAACAAAAAACAGTATTTCAATGAAATTTTAAATCAAACTCAGAAGGAAGAATTACTCGGAAGTTCGCTCCAGATTAGGTGTATTTGAATAAAATTAAAACAATTGCATAAAATGTGATGTTCAGTTGTTTTCTTAATTTGAAAATATTTCTTTTTAAATTAAAGGATGTATAAACCAGCCAGCAACCTTATATGATACTGATATCAAACCTTTTCTTTATGTTCCGCTAAATACGCCGGCGAGTTTAGTAAATATTATAAGGCTGTGAATAGAACCTCTATCTTTTGTCGTATTATGAAAAGATGAGTGATGAGTGATTTCAGATTAGATAATTTCCTATTGTGAACCGTCGTTGTTAAGTTTAATTAATTAAGTAGGTTAATCATTAGGTTTATTTATTAATTTTATTGTACCTAACTTCTAATGTAAACTAAAAGAGTTTAATTAACTTAAGATTTCTCACGGATTAATCAGTGGCGTGCACAGGTTTTGAAGCTAGGGTAGGCATTAGATAGTCAGAATACCTATTTACTAGCTGTTTTGATGAAATATTGGCATTGACGTGTTTCCATTTGGGTAAACAGTGATTTTATGCCTCTATGAACTGCACGCCACTGGGATTAATGTGATATGTGTAAAATGTTAGTGTTCCGATGTAAAGATAAAAATAATGAAGATAATTTGGAAAATTGAAACTTGTTTTTTTAACACGTTTATCAGCCCCAACCAGCCTAGACTGCCCCCTGATTGGTGTGTGAAAATCTTAATCGTAAGGAGGTCATAGAAACCTGCACGTCAAAAAGCATACAATATGAACTCCTTAACACGTCAACGTTCCGCTCGGTGGCCGGCAAACTTATCAGGCTAGGTGGCTAAAATTGGAACTAATTTTTATGCCTGTTAAGTTTTTGTTTTTATTTTATTTTTAGTAGATATTAGCGACGCTGATACCGGGTCAGATAAGTTTGACGGACTATAAACAGTTCGAGTAATACGTTTTAAGCTGTCAAATGATTACGATTTGCTTAGAGAATCGGTCTTCTGATCTGATTTTCAATATTGACTCTAATGCATCAGTAACCTCGAAGCACAGAAGGCTTTGGCCGCGGCTATTTACACTATAAGTACCAAAATCGTGCTGCCAAACCATTAAAAATTTTATTAACTTTTTTTATTTATTTAAAGCTAGCTAGATGACGGTGGAATAATCTTTTTGATTCCCGCGGGAACTCTTGAAATTTCCGGAATAAAAAGTAGCCTATGTCCTTGCCCGGGATACAACATATCCCTGTACCAAATTTCATAAAAATCGGTTGAACAGATGGGCCGCGAAAGCGTAGCAGACAGACAGACCCACTTTCGCATTTACCTGTAATATTAGTATGGATAGAGCAGGGTTGGATTTCGTAGTATAATTATATCTAACTGCCTCTAGTGGTTAGCATGTTCGACTGCGACTGACGAGTCCTGGGTCGGACCATAACAAGTATTGAGTTTTTCTAACAAGAAATTCTCAGTACTAGCCCGGAGTTAGGAACTTGGCGGAATTCCACCCCCGTGCCTCGGAGAGCACTTTAAATCGTCGGTCCTGCGCCTGATCTCACTTCGGTCGTTTCGGATTTTCCGTCCCATCGGGCTATGAGTAAAGGAACAGAGAGTGCACCTGTGTGCACACGCACACACTTGTGCACTATAATATCTCCCGCGCAGATGACTAATCTCTCTGGAGATTGGCTGCCGTGGCCGAAATTCGGTCGGGAGGACATTATTATTGTATATACTATTTGTACCATTATTTCATAGTGTACTGTATGTAGTATCGTAACGCCCCTGTACTACATGAGAATACCATGATGACCGAAAACGGCTGCATTCAAATACGGCCAAACCGACCTTAATGTAAACGCGACATAAGCTGTTATCAAATAAATGCGTGATCATTTGGAACCCGCACACAAACGAGGTCGGGCAAAGGTAAACGACTCGAGGGAGCTGCGTCGATGGTTTTTGCCAATTGGTAAAAATGAATACTTACAGCTTGTAATTTTCACGCCTGAACTACGCAAAAGGTACAGGTAAGGTACCTACTCTTAGACAATCTCAATGAATACTTACAGCATGTAATTTTCACGCCTGAAACTACGCAAAAGGTACCTTTTTAATCCACTACAAGTTAGCCCTTGACTGCGATCTCACCTGAGTAAGTAAGTGATGATGCAGTCTAAGATGGTAGCGGGCTAACCTGTTAAGGGCATAGCAGTTATATTAAACCCATACCCCTATTCGGTTTCTACACGGCATCGTACCGGAACGGTAAATCGCTTGGTGGCACGTCTTTGCCGGTAGGGTGGTAACTAGCCACGGCCGAAGGCTCCCACCAGGCCAGACTAGGGAAAATTCTGAAATTATAAATTTCCAAACCCTGCCGGGAATCGAACCCGGGACCTCCGCACGTTAAGGGAACAGCGCTCAACATTGCGCCACGGAGGTCGTCAAACCTACTCTTATAAAATCTCCTTAACTTCGCTAAAGCTGACGCTTCAAAATACTGGAGTATAATTTTAGAGCGAAAACATACTAGGGAGTAAAAAATCTACTTTCTGCACAAATGATTACTTTGATCGGTAACTTTTGTGCAGCGTAACTGGGGGACCACAAACACACTATCGCGTTCATAATATTAGTCGGATTATTAAAAGTAGGTACATTAAAAGTGTACATAAATGAATAATATTAACTATAATTAGGAATCTATCGCTTGTTTTATGATAATTACTAGACGATGCCCGCAACTTTGTCCGCGGCGATTATGGTATTAAGGTAGTTTATTGCGGCGGCAACTCTCAAATTTTCCAGGAAAAAATATATCATATGGTTTCATTCAGAGTGAAAAGCTCCTTTCCAGATTTTAGCCAAATCGGTTCATTCATTGTAGCGGGAATGAACCACAAACATATACACTTTACGTGAACATTTATTTCTAACTAGATAAATCCTGCGACTTCGTTAAGTTTAACGTTTTAAGTAAGATATTGGAAACCGTCTTTTATAGTTCAAACGTGAGTGGGTGTGACGGATGAACGTGGGGGGCAATAATTCATTTAACGCTCAACCTACGTGTCCCTATCCTCATCTTAAGGACACGGTTACACTTGTAAGTTTTACTCCCGTAAGTCGCTAAAATGAGTAACTTATGAAATGTAAAGACTTGTAAGTCACGTAACGTACCTACTAATAAGTAGAAACACTCGATATCCATATTAATCATACTTTATTAGCAATTTACACACAAACACTGAGCAGTCATCTTTGACATTCGGCACCGAACCCCCGCCAAGTGCTTCCAATCGTCCGTCACTGTCGATAACGCTGTAGAGCAGTCGACCATAGATAGACCATAGATAGATCCGTCAATTTCAGTCTAACACTACTTATGCAAAAGTTAGATATGTAAGTTACTTACGAACTCTACTTACGTAAAAAGTTGTATGTTCTTTGGCCACGATTACACTAGTGTAATCGTGGCCAAAGAACATATTGCCTAAGGTCATGGGTTCATGATAGTTTAGACTTAGTTTTTATGAAAGGCGCGATTTTGACTACTGTCTAGCGCAGTCGCTAGCGTTAAAGACTTACTGGTGGAAGTTCTGGGATTCCATACCTGGAAGGGGCAATTGTGTAACAATATATTATATATATATATATATTCATTTATTCAACTTGGGTACACTGTAGGTACACTTTTTGACGTCAAATTACTTATAAATCATGATGGTGATAATCAGTTACGGTATCTTAAAACTAAAGCTACGAAGGTTCCAAACGAGCCCTGGTCTGAGATGAGGTAACATATATGTACATATATTTTTCAATATTTTTCGAGACAATACAGGAGATCACCATAAATAATATTATTAAATCCATCAGTAGGTAATAGGTATACAATATATTTTATACAATAGTACCTGGGTAACCGGTATCTTTTTTTTGTTGGTAAATCATGATTTTTGGAAATTAGATTTAAATACAAATTACATACTGAAGAAATATGAATACCTAATATATTTCACAACACCGTCTCGTCGGATTCGATCTTACCGTAACAATAATTTTAAAAAAATGTACTGGTTGGTTATTTGTATAAAAAATAACGAGTGCAATGGGCATGATGGCTGATTTTGGAAAATGGTCCCATTATGTTCGGAAGTATCTACTATTTCGAAAAAATATATTATTTCAGCAGAAAAATAAGGTTTGGTAGATAAAATTGGCATTTAAAATTTAAATTTTAAAATTCACGCCAAAACGCTCGCGAGTGACATGGCGTCGTTTATGACGTCACTATTGTTATTACCAATGTACTCTGTGCAGTGTGCAGTAAACAATAGTGTGCTTGTCAAAGCTCGAAAACAAACAATTGTGACGTCATTCGCTTCTTGGTGTTTAATCCATTATGGCGGATTGCTGTATTTTATAGTATTTTTTAATCAAAATAAATAGCAATCTCACTCGAAATAGAAAAATAAATACGTTTTTTATAATCCATGAATCCTATTTCATTAGATAAATTCATAATTTCATTGATTCTTGGTTACTGTTATCATACCTATTGGGCTTCCAATAATAGTATTATTCTCTCTATCAATTATTAAATTTTTAAATCATCTATAAATTTGTGTCTGTTATAAAGTATGTATCTATCTATTCTATTAAAATGTTTGCTCTCGAAAGTGAAGCTGTCGCCTTAATGCACGATAGCTCCATTACGTCAGGTATAAAACAATTGTGTTGCCGGTTGGCACCCGCGGCTTTAAAAGCTAAAAGCCACCACGTTTCGCAGCGCGCTTCGAGTGACGATAAGGTTTATCGATGCAGTTTTCCATTACCTTTCAACTAGGTAAATAGGTGAGTATCTATTTTTGAAGTGAAACTTCTTTAGAATAGGTAGTTGTGATTTGAAAATTCAATGAAACGAAAAAGCGACACAAAAATAGACAAACATTTGAAAGGATTTAACCTGCGAGAGAATGAGATAGAAAACAAGTTATATTTATCTCTTTGTCTCTTTTACTTTTATGAAGCTTTACTTCTACCGTGTGTAAATTGCACACACACACACACTTTTTTTTCTTTATCTTTTACTGTATGAAAAAGTGAGTAAGTGACGGTGGAGGGCGTAATACTACGATAGATAGAAGGATAGATAGATAAATACTTTATTGCACACATGAAAAATACAAGGTAAAGTTAACTATAAACTAGGTATGCAAAGGCGGCCTTATTGCTTACTGAGCAATCTCTACCAGGCAACCTTTGGTGAGAGGATCGAATAAGATGTGTAGGGTAGTGTGGCACAATAGAATACACGTTATTATTAAGTAAGTAAGTACAAAATATAAAACATAATAAACGTATTGTATATATACATTACATGTAAATAAAATACATAAATATAACAATAAAAATATTATGCATAAACATACACAAATTACACATTTAAATATAAAAATTAAATACGCATAATAACGAATTAAGATAAAAGTATGATTTATTTATTATGGCATGACTTGGTTATGGAAATATTCTTTGAGACTATTTTTAAAAATAGGTAAGGAGTTGGAGTCTCTAATATTTTTGGGTAGAGAATTCCATAACTGCACAGCATACACCGTGTACGATTTGCTGTAAAATTTTGTACGATGACTAGGAGTTTTGAGTTTATTATCCATGGGAGAACGCAGCCGCATATGACGATCAACAGCACCGAGAAAGTTGAAACGTTCTTTGAGATAGCTGGGAGTATGAGGAGCATATAGGATCGAGAATAGTAAAGAAAGAACATGAAAATTTCGACGCAACCTAATTGGAAGCCACTTGAGACGAGCACGATACGCACTAATGTGATCAAATTACTAATACAATAAAATTGATAATAGCAAGGCACTTATAGTAGTGACACATCGCTATTCTTTTAGCTATAATAGGTTTAGTTTTGATTTCAGTCACGAAATAGAGATGTTGGAGTTTAGCCTACGAGCTTCTGAGAAAAAATAATTAATTGGTTTTGCCAATATAGTTATAATTCTACTAGATGATTTCATCCGCGTGGATTAAGATTTTTTGATTCCTGCGGGAACTCTATAATGATCCGGGATAAAGAGTAGCCTATCTCCTCCCCAGGATACAAACTATCCCCATACCAAATTTCATCAACATCAGTTGAACAGATGGGCCGTGAAAGCGTAGCAGACAGACAGACGGGCAGATAGACAGACAGACACACTTTCGCATTTAAAATATTAGTATGGAAGTATAGATAAGTGTAATTGGTTTTACGCGTGGCTGTCTCTTCCACTGTAAAATAAAATAAACAGCTAAGCTCTCGTTGAACTCGTTTCAGTTCAGAAATCAAGTGGATTTTAAAAGCTACCACGTTCCACAATGTGCTTCCGTCGATAATGTATATTGTTGCATTTTTCCATTACCTCTTAATCCTTTAAGTACCAACTTATCAGTTATAGGATATTAGTATAGTAGATCCTTAAAGTACCTACTTTAAGATAGAACTAGTCGTCACGCCCAGCTGCCCTCTGGTGGAAATCCTGTAAATCCTTTCTTAGTCTAGTTTCTAGTAGTTTCTAGTAGTTGAAGAATAATATTTTAATAGTAATAGATGCAATTGGCTTTGCATTCAACAGTCCAGCAGTATACTCAAAAGCTTGTTATTGTAATTTTTATTGCCTACTAGAACCCGACTGCAGCGCCCCCAATCAGGTCCAATATAAACCATACTGGCATTACCGGGTCCCACTCAACTACACACAAAAAATTCCATCAAAATCTGTCCAGCGGTTCTGAAGTGACGCGAGAACGGCAATTGATTTTTATTTATAGGTATGTAGGTATTATAATTATCAAAACAAAAATATTGTACTTATTATACCTAGTTTTTTCTTTTTAGCAACTACTGAGTTTCTAACAAAGTAAAAATTAAAAAGTGATAAAATCTTACAAAGTGAAAAAAAAAATTCTTGTACATATTTTGTTTGTAATGATCTTAATATTAAGTGAAAAATTGGACCCAAAGCATAATGCAAAGCATAAGCATACATAATATATATACCTACTTAATACATAATAGTATCTTCTAAGTAAAAACTTGTTTTTATAAAAATCAAGATTTAACTAGAGCGATTTTTTGCGATTTTCAGGGAAAGAAAATTTTTAAATGTTTCCTGGAAAATTGGAAAATTCGCGTAAAACTGGAAGTAATCTTTTCTATGGGGTTTTTGTATTGAAATTTGGACAGAACAACGTCTGTCGGATCCGCTAGTTATGAATATAAAGTGCTGTTGGTGATCGTTATTCAGTACGCGAGACCAATCAGCTGTTCATAGAGTTGTTCAACGACATGAATGCCGATGAGTTTGTGTTGGTACAAGTTCACTTCAATATATGACGACCTACGTGGCAGTGTTGAGCGCTGTTGTCTTAACGTGCGGAGGTCCCGGGTTCGATCCCCGGCGAGGTAAAGGAAAACGCCAGACTATGTATAGAGCTTTGCCCTACTTATTAAATTTCGTTTACAAGCATGCCGTATGTAGGATTTAATAGATTTTTTATTACTGATAACTATACATATATTTTGAAGCCTCTAACACTTGCGGTTTTTTATTAAAACTAAGTTTAAGTTGCAATATTATTTTAGGTTATATGCATTTTTAATTGTGAAATAAGTAAAAAAAATGCTGTGTATCATTACAATGCTCTTACACTACAGCCCATTAACGTCCCACTGCTGGGCACAGGCCTCCACTCTCATAGGAGAGAGGGAATTAGAGCTTACACCCACCACGCTGCTCCAATGCGGGTTGGCGGGCTTTAACGACTATTATCATGTTAGCGATAATAGCCGGGACCGACGGCTTCACGTGCTCTCCGAGGCACGGGGGTGAAACACCGCCAGCTTCCTAACTCCGGGCTAGTACTGAGAATCTCTAGTCAGAAAAACCCAATACTTGTTTTGGCCCGACCCGGGACTCGAACCCGGGACCTCGACGGCCGCAGTCGAACATGCCAACCACTAGACCAACGAGGCAGTTACAATGCTCTTGCCAAGTGATATTATGGCTTTAAAATGAAGTAGGATACTCACATGCCTGCGTAGCTTGAGGTCTACCTGAAGTAATATGATACCTAGTTGCTTGTGTTATCTTCTCTAACGATAGAATGGTTGACTAATTGGAAATAAAACAACTGTTGGTAATCATTGATTTATTAATCCTCATATTAAATATGTAATCAGTCGCTACATTATCAAGAAATACTGCCGTGGTGCATCAATATAATTTTGATGGTAAGCCCAACATGGCAACAACATGTCTTAGGATCCTGTTTACACTCCAGTGACAATTTATGCACCTCAACGTCGTTACCCAAATCGCAAGCAATGGAATAATCCATGGAATATAGCGTAAAGTCGGCGAGATCGACTCAATATTATAGAAGGTCTAGCAAGTTTTTTGTGAAACATTCAAAACAAGCACGGTAAACAGTCGACTTCACTGAAACCACGATATAAACAATGATCACAAATCACAATGACATTGACATCTTCAAATACGTTTGTCAATTTTTTTTTCAGTGCATGTTATTATTATTTAATTTTATCCCTTTTTTATTGAAAATAATACAATAGAACTTAATGGTAGCTAGCCTAACCTAATTACTATATAAATCATGCCCACGTGGAATGGTGGCAAGAATGCTGGCTGCATTTCCGCGCTGGACAGCCAGGCTGATCCTTTGCGCAAAAAATGAGCCAGCCCTTCTGTCACCAGATGAGGCAATTAACCGCGGTGAAATATCTCGCAAAAAATTTTTGGCTATATATACGTTTGTCAATGACGTTTCATTGCACAAAATGCGTGAATGCGAAGGTAAGGTTTTAATGCAACTATTTTATTATTCATTGTTATTTACAATAAAATAATAATAATGTGTCATTTTCAATAATTAACAACACAAAATAACGAATTTAAACAAAGATCTGTAGTATGATTTATGTAACTAATAGGAGATTAATTGTTTTATTTAAAAACTTAACAACTGTAGTTTTATTTAGTCGGAGCGTAGAATGTAATGCAAATTGCCGCAAGAGAAATAGGAAGTGGACGAGGGACTTGAATTACTTTTTTTTTACATTTTTTAAATCCGCAACTTTTTAATCAATAATTATTAAATCATACGTGGTCATAAATTCCTAAGATAATTTTAAAAAGTTTACATTTTGTGTAAATTATGAAAATTGGTGGGGCAAAATCTGGCATTCTCTTTTAGGAACTTATAATTTCTGAATTTTCCCTGGTCTGACCTGGTTTCGGCCGTGGCTAGTAACCACCCTACCGGCAAAAAACGTGCCGCCAAGCGATTTAGCGTTCCGGTACATGCCGTGTACCTAGAAACCGAATAGGGGTATGAGTTTTAATATTATATAACTCCCACGCCCCTAACATGTTAGCCCACTACCATCTTAGACTACATCATCATTTACCATCAGGTGAGATCGCAGTCAAGGAACAACTTGTAGCGGATAAAAAACCATCGTGCTGTACTATCAATATATACTTATTAGTAGTTACTTAGCACATGAAATTAAATTATGTAAATAAGTAAGTAAGGAATTATTTTTATTTCTGGTCACTTATTTGATTACCACCGGATCGGAAAGCAGATTCTCCTGAGAAGAGACGGCTAGAAACTCATTAGTCGCTCTTTTTTAAAGAAGAGATGTTACATATAGCTATTATTATATACCTATACAATACACACCTTACATAATTAAAGGAATGAATTATTAGAAGCTTGCTTGCAACGTTGTCATTAACAAAATCATCTCCTATCTGAACCTACTTGCTTACGACGCGGCTCTGTTTGAGCTGAGATACTAAAACCTGTATACATAAATAAACATCAGCCAAGATAAGGTTCTCAAGATTCGGTCAATTTATGGTAAGAACTGGTCTTAGGCATAGCTTAATAATAAAATAAAATCATTTTATTGCAGGTCGGGGTCCCATATAAAACATTTCAAAAAAAAACAATAATTAAATACAATAAAATGTATAAATTATGCTTACATAAATTGTAATAAAGTTTAAAATGAAAAATCATTTTACGTTAGGGGTCTGGTGTACCCTTAGCCAGTGTTTAAAGAACACGTCAGGGGATGCCTGAGAGACGACTTTAATCAGCTTATTAGTAGAATTGCGGACGGTTTCCCAGAAACCTGCAATTCTACTCCGAATAATGGCGTAATAATTTGGGACACCAGCGTCGGCGAACATGCCTGACGCGCTACAATAAGTACCTCGGCCTTTTTAATAAAATACGAAGGGCATCGTTATACTGTACCCTGAGGATGTTAAAGGATCTTTTAGTGTACTTGGTCCATAGTTGTGATATATAGAAGCTCATGCAATAAGCTTTAAACTTAACTTTAAGCTTAACAAATACTTGAGAATCTCTTCCTAAATGGAGTATTTAAAATCTTCACCACTAGCTAAAACAATTAAGTAGGTACTTAACGACTAAGTAACTAATTACTTACCTCGAAGTAAGAATAATACCTAATTACCTATGCGTACGTACTTACTCTTGTAGAGGGAGGGGAACGGTTTAAAGGTTTTTTGTTTTTGTACGATTTTTACGGGCCAGATCTACGCGTTGTACATATCGTGCCAAAAAAAGAGAGTTCATTAGGTAGTTATGTTCTGTACGAAGAAGTTTTATTATAGCGGGGCTTTTTTTAAAGATTTGAATCCGAAATCATACCATGATGGCCATGATAAGGGTTTGTTTTTGGTACTTACTTCAGTCTTTAGTGGTTCCTAAATTATTCAGTTTTAACGCCATCTAGTGTCCATGTAAGGCATATCATTTTTCAGTAGGGCAACATTTATATTAGCTTCTTAACAGACGAGCCAACACGGTGCCAAATCAACCACGATTCTTGGTCAGTTAATAATAGTACTCTGGGTACTCTTGTCAACTGTCACGGGCTGTCAATGTCAAACTCAAATATTAGCTTTGGCAGTTGGGTTTTCCTTTTCATAAAAAAATAAAATCAAATTATTAAAAAAATAGTCGATAATTGTTCCTATCTACCCTGTCTCATTAACATAAAATCATTTCTTTAAAAGGAGTTCAGATAATAATGCATCATGGTGAATGTTATGAAAGGCGTTCTTGTAGAATGGTAAGTTTGTCCTTACTAACCAAGCCTACTAACCATTATTGTGGTAGTATACAGCTTTGTATAAAAAAAATTGTTGGGTATTGGGTTTTTCAATTAAGAAATTCTCAGTGCCAGCCCGAAGTTGGAAGTTGGCGGTGTTTTCACCCCCGTGCCTCGGAGAGCACGTTAAGCCGTCGGTCCCGGTTATTATCACTAACATGATAATAGTCGTTAAAGCCCTCCAACCCGCATTGGAGCAGCGTGGTGGGTCTAAGCTCCTAATTCCCTCTCTCCTATGAGAGTGGAGGCCTGTGCCCACCAGTGGGACGTTAATAGGCTGCAGTGGTGGATACAGCTTTGTGATAGTTATTGGCAGAGTTGCTACTTACTACCTTTCCTATAAACATCGCTTCATGTCTGAGGGTCATGTCTGTATGCAAAGTTAGACTGGAAATGATCCTAGCCTAATGGAAAGAACTGGGATACTGCAGGTGGCTGTATAGAAAGTATCTTGCAAAACTGTTACGGAGTATCATACCTGATGCTTTTCATTTTGCTTTAGATTTTCAAATTTAATACAAATATACTTAAATATATAATATAGGTACAGTTAGTAGTAAATATTTATGTTCTATGAACTGTACTCATGTTACCTTTGCGTTTCTCTGAAAAGGAACTTGTTTTCAGTTGAGTTAGCTAAAGAAAAATGACAAGTACTTTGAAAATCAATGAAATTATTGTAAGTAAGATATTATATTAACAAGGTTTCCATTATTAGGAAAATAAGATCAAATCTTTTATATCAGTAGTTATATCAATGACATAGGATCTTAGTTTTCTACATAATCCATATCAGGTGGTATATTAAAGCTCTGGTTGATGACTTCATTCTCCATTTGGAATGTATTCTTGATGTATGACTTAATTATGTAGATGTTTTCCGTCCACCTGTTTGTAGCTGTTTTCAAGTCCTTAAATACAACAACAATATATACTAAGTAATAATTAGTCATAACATTTAAATACGATTGCTTAACATATTGTATGTAATTTGTTCTTCAAAACTGAATTGTAATTGAGTAACTTCCTAAAGAAGCACTATAGTATACTTAATTGATTATTAATAAAAATAAATGCTATTCTATTGCTATGCAAAAGTTCTTTGAAGGAGGGAACATAACCACTGCTTCTTTCCTTGCTATTTATTTATTATAGAAAACTATTATTAGAGATAGAGAGAGATAGATATAAGAGATACCAAGCATTGTTAATTTAATAAGACACACACATTAAGTTCACACTGAACTATATATTTAAAAAAAACTGGTCAACTGCGAGTCCAACTCGCACACAAAAGGTTCTGTTGATTGGCAAAAAAAAACCACTACACAATATAAATTGCTTTAGTAAAGGAAGATAAAAATTTGCTGAGAAATAACTGGCTTACAAATGGTGCTAAACTTGTAGCGCCTGACAAACAATTATACAACCTATGAGTATGGAACCATAATTAATGATTTTCGGATTTTGTCCTATACTTGTGCTGTGAGGACCTCGCTTCTTGCCAAATTTTATGATTCTAGGTTAATGTACCCTATAGGTTTTGATTTATTGGTGAGTGTCAAAATATGTAGCTTAAACGGCCATATCTTTTGATTGTTTTGCCTTGGAAGCTTGTTTTTTTTTACAGCTCCAAGGTACTGTAGATCTTAGTATTTGATATTAATTTCCACTTGATACTTCTAAGCATTCCCAAGTTTTTCTTGGTTGACAGACAGACAGACAACAAAGTGATCCTATAAGGGTTCCATTTTACCTCTTGAGGTATGGAACCCTAAAAATAAGAATTGTCTAGGTTTTTGATGGAATTGATTTGATCACATATCAGGTGTAGAAAAGGTTTCCTTTTAAACTCTACTTACTTCAATTTCAGTTTTCACTTGTGATATATACTCTGGGTCACAGTCTCTATATTTTTGTACTTCCTTTTTGAGTTCATTTTCATGCTTTGTGAGCTGTTCTAGAGTCGCCAGAAGCTCAGTTCTTTCATCACTCGGTTCTCTCCCAATCTATTAATTTGTAACAATTTTATCCAATAAATAAGGAACAATGTAACAATCTTCAAAAAATAATAAGACTTCAATTCAAAATTAGGGCCAATAATAAGACAATTTGAAAAATTTATTGAAGGTTTTTTAGATTTGATTATTATAGTTCAAAAGTTGAAATTTGTTTATTAGTACTTTATTTATTTCTAAATTACTTGTACAAAAATATTTGGTACTACTAAGCAAAATAAATAGAAATCTCTGTACTAACAGATTCTGTGATAATGGAGTCTTCAGATTTTTTCAATTTCTTTGTTATATCATCTAATTCAGTTTGCAAACCCAGCAGTTTTCTTTTCTTGGTATTCTTTGCTTTACTGTAAAAAACATTAAATTACTTGATACAATAATGTATTAAAATTATTGCTTGGCAGGTCTTATTCATATAAATCCAGAATGTATTTAAAGTTTAAACTATATTTAATTTAAGAAAATATTTAAAAAAGGCTTTTTAAGGCTTTTCTTCAAATAGGTTATTTGAAGAAAAGCCTTTTCTATAATACTCAAATTAAATTTCTTACCTCGGAAAAGACCAGAAGTAGATTGAAGTCCCAATTTTCTCAGAGTCCACCAGATGGTCATCAACTAGACTTTGCACCACCTCCTTGACTGATTGCATCGTTATACCTTTCTCTTTTGGAGCTATTTTCTCCAATTCCTGAGACAAATTAAACAATAAAATCTAACTAACTTTTACAGTGCTGATCTTGCTAGATAAGATTATAATTTTTAAAAACAAAATGCTTACCTTCAATTGAAAGAAATCCTTACTCTTATGGAATATTTCTAACATCCTTGTCTTCTTTTCATCAGCGCTTAATCCTCTCTTCTTAGACATTTTAAAGCTATTTACTGTTCAATAGGTCAAAAGTAGTTTTACACCTGAAATATTTAATAATGAAATTAATAATAAGCCATTTATTTACCAGAATGATTTTGTAAACAAATCAGTAATGGCGAAACAATGGTTTTAAAACAATTTGGTGATAATTCAGTTTGTTGATAACGACTTTCTTTGTAACCTATGTAAGTAACTATGTAATGTCAATGAACCATATTGATATTCAGCAGTTTTTGAAGACTGTATATATTATATAGCCCCTATATTATATTTATATAAACTTGCTGCTACACTTCTTGCTAGCCTTAAAATATTATTCGGCTCATTCTTATTCTTATAGAAATATTCAAATTGAAATTTCAGCCTAAACCACAGGGTATCCTACATTAGGCTACAGAGACCGACAATAAACTGTATTTTTTTTTTTGTGTGTTACATGTAATTTTATTTATTTCTAAGTTAAACTCATGTTAAAAATCAATAGTTAACTCTTTAATCTATCTCCTTCCAGTGATCCAGCAATGAAACAGTTTCTCCTGCATCTAGATGAAACTCTCGCATTAGGGAGAAAGTTTATCCTACAAGACCTGGACGAGACACATCTGTTCATATCCTCAGACATAGTGGACACATTGCAGGCCCGTGTTGATGATTTGATGGACCAACTGAGCATTCCAGTACATGATAAAGGATTATAAATAATAAGGTAAAGTTATTAAACCCCTGTTCTGTCTATTGCCGTTAAATGATGGATTGATGGATATAATATTGATTGCTAATAATTATAATCATTATAATTATTGATAAAGTGTTTTAGGAATGGCACGTGTGATTTATGTGCCCTGATTTATATTTAAATTATAAACAGAATGAAAAAAAATTAATGATGTTGAGGTACATTGTACAGTTTGACTGTGGACTGTACCCTTACCCTTTTGTTACCAGACATAGGAAGGTTTGCCAGTATATCTGTCCCCATGTAACCATTAGGCCAATTGTCAAGTAGAAAGTATACTTACAATTTCTCGTAAAAAGTCAGTTATTTGCACTGTTCACCTAAGTTCTTACAACCAGTCAACTCCTGCAAGTTGTATAACACCTGCAGTAATTGACATAGAAATTACAATAACAGCGACTTCTGCAAATAAACTTCTGCCAGTGGACATTCGGCCTTAGGTTTTGATAAATGAGGGTTTATTGGCTTCATCTTGGAATTCAGATTTAGTAGAGTGTATGAAAATAGCCAATTATAATGAACTTGAGATAAATGGAAATTTAAAGTTGTTGTTGCATAGATACCAAAAACAAAAGTAAAGAAAATTTTTAACAGGCTGTTGTAAAAAACAGCCTGGTGCCACACGGCTGTTTGTACTGTCACTTTCCAGGTATCACATCAGTCTTTTTACGATCTCTCTGCGTCGTTTTCCTCATTGCTGAGGGTCGTGACCCCATTCCATTAATCGCGTGATGGCAGGGGTTTTCTTTTTACTACCAAAATGAATTATATTCACCTACTGTGAAGATTCTACTGACATCAAAATTTTATTTTCTGTTTCAGATACAAAAATGGCAACAAGAGAGTCGGGTAGAGTTAAGGAAGTGGAGAAGAGGAGAGTTCTAGACGATGCAGCGAGAAAACGCAGAGCCAGGAAAGCGGTGGAGGCCCTCGAACAGGACAATTTCCATGAGGACCCTCACGCTGACCTGGTCATGTCAAAGAAGATACCTAAGTTCGCAGACTCCAATGAGAAACCTACGAGGAAAAAGAAGGCGAAAAGTGCTGAGTATTATAAGATGAGATTTAGAAAGAGCTTTGCGCAGTTGGTGGAAGAAGATGCAAGTTTCAGACCCAATACACCTAATTATTTATCCGCTCAAGTCCCACCATCCAAGTAAGTATTTTAAATCTAATAATAAACCCTATAGTCCTTTCACAATCACTTTCCCTGTAAGGTTGGCCAGGTTGGCCAGACCAGACTGTCAGTGTGAGTGATTTCATTGAGTTTATTCTGCAGTTCAAACATTTAATCCATTACAATTTCTAATTCAAAACAACAGCCAAATTAATTGTAGATTGGGATTGGATTGGATCACCCTAAATTAATTGTTGTTAATTGGGATAATAATATCACCCTACAGGATGCCCGCGGTGGCGTAGATTTGAGTCGCAAAGTCGCGGGCATCCGCTAATGTTAGATCAAAGGTGGAAGAACCTTTAATATGTATATCTATTTACGCTTATTTACAGATTTCCCGACCGCCACTTCTGCGCAGTATGTGGATTTCCATCAAACTACACTTGTATATCCTGCGGTGCGAGATACTGTTCCGTTCGGTGTCTTGGAACGCATTTAGATACGAGATGTCTCAAATGGACTGCTTAGAAATTAGTACTTACTGATTAACAATCCTGTGTAATTTATCACTAATAAAGTAGGTAAGAAATATATTTTGATGACTTTTTTATATATTATTTTAATTCGTCACTAGTAACCTAATTTTCTAGTTCCCGCCAATCTTGGGCATAGATAATTGCCACAGATTATATTATTTACAAAACTATACACTACGCTATCTGGTGAGAGTAATTGGTACTACGTAGTACAGCGCCATCTAGTGATGAGTAGGCTATATGCGCGTTGTTCTACTTGATAATAGATGGCGCTAATAAAACATACTTTACGAAGATTTTACTAAAGCTTTGAGATCCATAGATAATTATTAATATATTTTTAAATTCTAAATGGAGGCTAACTAGTATTATTTTAATCCTACTAAATAAATCTTATTACTAAATACTGGAAATCGATCCGAGAAGACATGATATTATATTAGCATTGTGAATCAATAACACTAGTGTCAATAGTAGGTACGAATCCATGGATGTATACGTTTATTACGAATCACTGATTGATCAGCAGGCCGAGTGGGATTTTTTTCGTAGGTATTCGATAGCGTTAAATTTAACTATAATTTGTATGAAATTGATCAAACGCCAGCTAAGCTGTCAATTCCATGCAAATCATAGTTAATGTTGACCCAATCGAATGGGAACAAAACCTCCCACGAGGCACTCAGGTCATTATGTGCCCACGAATCTCGTGCTCTCTTTAGCCAACTAGGTAAATACCGGCTTTTGTAATAGGAATGAAGCTCTTTTCAAAATAGGGAATTGTATCCAGCAGGCTTAGCATGCGCACAACGAGATATCTCGCGACGAGAGAGTGAGAGAGTTGTTGTCGTTGCCGGCTAATATGTCGTTTAGGGTAAATGAACATGCACAAAATCTTGTATATTACGGGGAAAAAATTGTTGGCATATATTAAGGGTTTGTAGAGAAATACCATAGATAAGAAATATTACTTTTATCTCTACTTTTGACGTAATGAGACAAGTCATACGTGTTTAAAGCTTCGGTAGACCAAAAGTGATAATGCGAGAAAATGGGTAGACTACTATACCTACTATTATACATACTAAATTTTAGTATGCGCATGCTAGCCCTACAGGACTATGAGACCTCTTCTATGAGATATTCGTTCACGTGCATGCGGTCTAATAATGATACCTAATCGATCCCCCGTATAGTTGCTAAGGTGGTAATATGGGCCGTTAGGGGCGATCGGCCACGTTTGCGATAATTTAACATTTGTGACAACAGCTGTCTCCGTGTCGTTACACTGCCCACTAATAAAGGGTAGATTGTTTGTAAACGTGCGCAGAACTAATGGGGATTATTGTTTGAAGGCGAGCGTGTAGATGACAAATTTTTAATCCTTGAGAGTCCTTTTAAGAACAACTTGTTTAAACTTAACTTTAGTAACTTTTATATACGGTTTAAATTTGTATAATAAAGAGCGTGGCTCCTCTAGAGGCACTCGCAGAAGTTCGCTGTATGAGGGGTCAAACAATAATCGAACTTATTACTGTGGATTAGTTGTCACTCGGCGCACCGCTACCCGCCACTCCGCGACTCTCTCTCCACTCCAACCGACTTCCCACCATTCCCAATGTCATCCTAAGCCGAGGTCTGAGCCTCATACAATATGATACTTAAATGATTTATTTATTTCTCGTGGCACAACTTGTGCCACTTATGATAAGTCACTATAAGTTCTTCTACTGAGAAGAGTCGGCAAGAAACCATAGGAGGCGCCCTTAGAAAGATGTTGCCCCCCGATGTCTTCGAGCCCTAGGGCTCATACCCAATTTTTCGGCGATGCCTTTGTGTTCGTCCAACCGTCCTGTGTTTCATGCTGGCTCTTCTCAATATGAATATCATTCCGAACCAGCGGTAGAATCACTCGATGGTTCAAAAGCACTTGTTTTACTTGTAATACTCGTTTAGGAAGTACGTATACGCTACTATGGTTCGTAAAAACTTAGGTTGTAATTGCGGTCTTAGATAAACATTCCTTGCAGATAACATTAAAAAATTGCTACTAGCTTGTACTGACTAGATGCGTACAAATAAAAATCCCGCGCTCACCGCGCCCTCCCTTTATTTTTAATATCCCTCAGATAGATAAGGGGCAAAGGAGTATTGACACACAGCCACGTGCCACCTTATCTGCCACCCCGACAGCTGTGCCCATGAGAGAAGCTATTGTGAACCAACAGATGCCCGCTACTTCCTATTTAGGTAAATGTCGGTGTAAATTGCCTCGGTTGTGTGTAAAAAACTTATTTCAAAGACGTTGAAAATTATGATTGTTTAGTTAAGCTGTTCGAAATGTGTTCGTTGCCTTTTATTTTAACAGAAATTAAAAAAAAACATTATATTGTTACCTTCTTACTTTGTAGGTATGTTTGGTTACCTGCATGCCCGGGAGTTCTTAATAATTTTCTCAATTCGCACTTAGAATGGTCACTGATGAACTATGACCAAATTCTTCAAATATGAGAGGAGACTCGTGGTCAGTGGGCCGGCGATTGGGTTTGAAAATTAGGTATTGAGATGATGATTATTGTCTATGTACTTACTTAACTAGCTACGGTTCCAGACTCGTAATCCATATTAATATTATAAATGCGAAAATGTGTCTGTCTGTCTGCTACGCTTTCGCAGCCGACCTATTCAACCTGTTTTGATGAAATTTGATAGTTTATATCGCGGGGAAGGACATGGGCTACTTTTTATCCCGGAAAATTAAGGAGTTGCCGTGGGAATTGAAAAACTTGGTCCACGCGGACGAAGTCGCGGGAATCATCTAGTTAATAATAAATGTACCTATTAATATTATAAAGGTTAATAATGCGTTCAGACTAGACTTTCCGCCATACTTAAATCATAATATTCCTTTTGCTGGCACCAACTAAAACTCGGCTATGTTAAATAATGTACTTCGAAAAAAATTGTACCTACCTATGCCATGAAGGTAATGCAAGGTCTATGACCTATACATATATTATTATCCTGGCATTACATTGGTCATAGACTTTCTTATTTTTACTTTAAACGCATTGTTATTGATATTACTTATGTAGTTTCAAATTATTATTAATAGAACGGTCAGTAATACTGTCAAGTTCAAGAGGAACTTTGATAATATAATATTGGAAAGAAAGAAACTGCATTCAAAGATTTTCAAAAATCTCACTTGGTTCAGGAACTTGTACATCAACATCATTATACTAACAATAAGAGATTAGTTTCGGTCATGATTTCTTAATTAATTCATTTTTAAAATGTGCAAAATCGTAAAAACAATTTTTCTCATCTATAAAAGCGAACCCCGGTACTATCTTTTTTCTTAGCTTTCAAAATAAAACCATAAATTCATAAGGTATTTATAAATGAATCAATTAATAGAACTAATAAATAAAACAAAGTATAGTTTTAAGTAAGTATTCTTTTCTTTATTTCGGTTTATGCGATAGATTTATTGTTTTGCACCAAAAAAGTGAGTTATTTTATTCTTTGAAAATCAAATAGATAGATTTTGATGTGAAAAAGAACTAAGGTAGATACTTAATGAAATATGCGAACTTCCTACATAGTATTAAGAAAAATATTTCAGTAGAAATGTAATAGAAGTAAGGAACAAATTTTAGAAAACAAAAAAATAAAAGCTACATAATTTAAAAAAAAAAGCTGATACCCAGATTTTAAAAATAAAATAACCCACTGCTTACATTCGACTGAAAACTTTTCAATAAGTTAAATTGCAATGCTACCAAGTCACAGTCATAGTAATTCAACGCATTAATATCTACAGAAATATATTATCACAATTAGGTACATATATTTAAGGCATTCAAATTACTTGCTCGTTGCTTGCGGTACGATTTATGCTAGACCGTGCGCCGTGTACGGACCATATGTTCTTAACCAAGCCGTCCGAGCCCCGTCCAAACTGGTCGGGCAAGAACCTTCCAACTCAGGTTTTTGTGGTTAGGGATCTTTTTAATCTAAACGGTACCTATACAATCTATTTTGCCTTGTTTGACTGAAATTATAAACGGTGTACTTCTCGCAGTAGCCACGTAAGTATGCCCACTACAGAACTTTCTTGCCGCTCGCTAACAAGGAAACAAGTGCGCAGTGCAAATCTCAGAGAAGTTTTCTGCGATTTCCTCTTTTTATTTAATTAATACATTATAGATGATAGATGAACTTTTAAAAATGATCGCATTTCATTGCATTTACATTCATGGCTCGTTCGTGTTACGGTTCGAACACGGCACGTCACGGCATAAAAACATCTTTTATTTTATGTTAACGTATATAATTTGTATTTAAATTGTCTTTTGTAAACTAATAATAGTTTGTAGTACATTCAAACGAGTTTTAACTACTCTTTTTTTATTGCAATGACTCTAACAAAATGCCCTTAGTTAGACAGAAGTCTTTATCAACATAAAGTCACTGTACATGACGTTTCTAAAACTACTATTTACATAAAATACATAACTTACGCATCTAAGTAAAATATACAATTCTGCCTTAAAATTACTGACTCGATTTGTAAAATTGTAATAAATATAAAGTATTAAAGCCAAAAATACATTAATTTACACAGTTTTGTCATTCCGTCTTTAATACTGCGATTTTGGGAATGGGTTACTTGTCAAACTATTTTTGTTTTAAGCTTTTAAAAGTAATTATATTGTCTTTTTTCTTAACTGAACAATTAATCATAAAGATGTGTTGATTCAGATTGATTATGCCATCATTATTTAAGCATCAGAATCCGTACCGTACCCGAAATCCGAAGTTAAAGGAACAATACGTTGCATTTGTACAAATTAGTGACTTTAACGTGTACCATCACAAGAACGAGATTCAGCACAACAATTTCAGTTTAAAAAACAGCGCTATACGAGCCGAAACACACAATACTTCTAGCATCGACTTTTAATGTTTACTTTGACTTTTGCTTTAGAGTAGGTATATAGACTCACTAAATTAATTTGACTGGCATTTATATGCGTGCTGCATGCAAGCTTTAAGTTAGACATACCTAGCATTTGATACAAAAGATCAATAAAATTTACAGGTACAAAGGTTCAATGATCAAAGCCTTTAGCTTCCGAAAAGCAATTATGTCAATTCCTGATGCTAGAAAAGTATTGTGTGTTATTAGCTGGTTTTAGTCAATTCTCTTAACCTACCGCAGTCTCGAATAAATATTTTTTTAAGTAACCAATTTTATTAAGTATTATTGTCGTTTTTGTACTCAATGACTTTAGGCTTCAAAGGACGGTAAAAAGATTCAAAGAACCATTGCTTAAGTCCTGACTCGTTTATGAGTACTCCTTCAAGGTTCGTCTTTCTTTTTCCTTAGTTTTCCTTCCGTGTGTATTGTTTGCGTGACCTTTTCCACTGCTTCTGCGAGGTCAGCTTCAGGTTCGTTCGCTGCTGATAAGGCAGCAATGTAAGCGCAAGCTATCCGGAGTACAGAAAGTTTAGATAGTTTTTGGTTATGACTATAGGAAGGTATCGCTTTTCTTAGCGTGTCGAATGCTGCACTGATGGTATGAACTCTCGTTCTTTCTCTCGCATTGGCTTCTATCCTCCTTTCTCTTGTCATGTTTTTGTAATTTCTTTGCTCTCTTGGTTTTGTCTTGTCCGTGAAACCTTGGTCCGTTACGCCGGGATGTGGTGGTACTCTAGGCGGGCCTGTAGGTTCTGGTATTGGGGTAGGTATGGGAGGCGGAGGTGGTTCTAAAGGTCTCCTTCTTTGCCTCAGTAGACTAGTTTCGCATTTCTTTACTAATGATAAAGGTTCTCTTTGAGGTTCTTCCGCGTACGACCAAGGCCTGAATCTTGGGGCATCGCATATATCTTCTGTGGAGTCGAGGCGAATTCTTTTCTTTGGGGGTTGCCGGGACGGTGAGTGGACTCGCTTGACTCGTGAGTCGGAGTCGGTGAGTCTGACTCCGGAGTCGTCAGAGTGAGCTGGGCCGGAGCATGAGTCGTCATCTTCTCCGCCTGACACAAACCCAGCATCCCGTTCTAGAATGCGATCTGTAACAAAGAAAAAGTTCCGTTAATAAATTGTTCATATTCTTAGCCAGATTTCTTGTTTTTCAATTCTTTGGAATATAGATGATGATGCAATATAACTAGATTCATAACTTCACAATATTTTTTAAGTATGGGGATTAACCTGATATTTTTTGTAATTCTTTCAGTGCAAACTGAAAATAATAGTATTGCATAAGACATTATAAATCTTTGCATGCCGAAAGCTGTAACTCAAGTTACTCAAGCCTGGTGGCTATTAGGTGGGTATAATAAACATACTTAGAGCCAAAAAACACGACCAATAAAATGGCATTTATGAATAAGTTTAAATAATTAATTTGTTACCCGCAGTGTGCGAAATATGATCGAATTCGAAATTGTCGAAAAAACCCCGATCCTTGCATAACTTATTTGAAAGCTGTTTTGTGGCCAATACGCGGAAAAATTCCTACATAAGCTATGTCTACACTGGCTACTGCTACGTGAGCATCTAGGAATAAAAAGCTCAGATCCTTTCCTGCTATTTTGTAACGCTCAAGCTGAAAATACTTCCGTTCGAACTTCAGATAACCGAGCTGCCTTTCCGACCGCTAAGGGTCGATTTTTCACTTGTGATTATTTTTTTATGGAGATTCTTCGTGCTGTGCTTGTGTGATTTACATCAAAACAAATTGTTTTTTTTAAAGGAAGTTAAAAATTCTGAAATGTGAGGTGAGATGAGTGATTAGTACCTAATTTCACGCCAACTTAAAACAGAAGCTATGACAATCAATAAGCTACGGAAATAGAAAATACGTCATACGGATATTATGAGGCTTTAGATATCAATATCCTATGTAAAGTTGCCATACACAATCTACAAGTCTAAATAAAGAGTAAAAACAAACCCTTCAAGCTCAACGCTCAACATTTTAATAAGCGATCGCTCAGATTTTAATGTGAAATCTATAGAGCATACTTTGAACACTGTGTTAAAATGAGACAGATTTATAATACGCACATAAGTCCATCCCGTTTTAACTGTAAGTAAAGCCTGAGCAGAGTCAAGGTACGTTCTATAGATCTCAGCATAAGTATAGCAGCTAATGAGCGTAAGGCCTAAGTTATAATATGAATTTAAATGTATCAGATCAGATAAGTATACTATATTATACAATGGCGCTTAAAGAAGTCGGTATTCCGGTTTGAAATGGTCGGAGACAGGAATCTTTATCATGTTGTTAAAAAACCTAGGTTTCTATCTTACTGTTGATTTATTTTTTATAGGATTATTCAAGCTAATCTCTAATACGCAAAAGGAGGCCTTAAATTATTATTATTTTGTTAATGGACAATGTAGTCTCTAACATTCTGTCTTATAGATTGTTTCATATTGTATTTTTAAGGTATTCTAATATTATACTTACAATAAATATTTTTAAATAACATCAAATTCATTTAGAAATATAGGTAGGTAGGTAGATATATCAAATCGCCCCCCCTTTCAGGGTTATACTTATTTTACGGTTATATAAAAATATGGAAATTAATTTTACTGCCACTGAATAAGGAATTTCAGTGGTTTTAAGAGAGCAAAATTTATACAAAACCAAAAGTAGGTAAGTAGATAGTAAAAGTAGGTAGTAAACCCAAGTACAAAGTACAATTATATTGAAGGTATTAAACGGTCTCTAGGTATATATGGGTAACTTGAATGTAACCTAAGAAGCATGCGTCTAAAGGTACATTAAATAAACATTGTTGGCATTCTACCTACTTACTTTTACCTTTAAAGGTATGGTTCATTAGTCAGCAGTGTATTAATTCAATTATTCACTATATCTGTGAGCATGGGAACACAGCGGCCAAGCGCCGGCGCCTGCGCATGTGACGTCACGAGTACACATGAGATGGACTTTATGTTCTGTCGCCGCTCTCGGAATGCTAAGTTTGCGAACAGGATATCATCGGCATCGCGTGTTTGTTGTAGTCATACGGACATAATATTATACAGTAGGTACCTGGATTACTGAGCTATGCTCGTTTTTTTTTTTTGGTAAATCGTGTTTTTTGGAAATTATAATTAAATTAAAAAAAATAGAACTTGAGACATCTGAACTGGAACTGGGGTCTTCTGGTTTGGGGGCCGCCCAGTTTCCCACTTGAGCTACCTATTATGATGATAACCTTGCAGATGGGGGCGAAATTTACCTTCGTTTTCTAATGATATTGTAGCAGTTTTTCATTGCCTGAAAACGCGGATAAAACGACATTTAAAAAAAATTAATCCTAGGTAGATTGATTTTTCGTGTATATATGTCACCGTAAGATTGTAAAAACCGTTAGATTATAATCTAACTCGCGAAATTGTAAACTGTCGAAAGATTACAATTTAACGCATTATTTTTCGGTAAATTGTAATCTGTTAGGTAAATTAACCCGATAGAACCTAAGTGCCCGGCCGGCCGGGCACTACCTGGTTATTTATGTCGAACCCTAACCTAACCTACAAGAAACAGACAAGAAAGCGTAAATGCAATGAATATTTCAAAAATTGACACTCAGAACATTGAACGTTTCACAATCTTTCGACAGTTTACAATTTCGCGAGTTAGATTATAATCTAACGGTTTTACAATCTTACGGTGACATATATATAGCTTACTGACAATAGGTAGGTAGTAGGTACTCGTAGGTATCTTACTAGGCACTAGGAGAGGTATTAAAATTCACAGTTCACGAAATGCGGAAAAAATAATACTAAGAGCAGAAATATATTTTAAGCAATAAGCATGTAATGCAAGTATCATATAGCGCGGATTTAAACCTTATATGTACTGGGTAGGTACTTCCACGTTCCACGTCCTATCAAATTGATTCGTCCTTTACATAATTCATGGCTGATGTACATCTCGAGATATATCTCATGTGCAGTGGCATTGTACTCAGCTTATCACATACAGGTTCGATCCAAACTGGTTTGCGGCAGGCGCCCATATGGCCGACGCGTCTTTGTTAGGCCCTGACCCGAGCAAAATCCGGGTGCCCTCCGGATTTAGCTCGGACGGACATGGTTAATAATATTAAAGGCGTACAACCGAAGCGCTGGCCATCGAACGCGTACCGAAATCCACAAGTGCGAGTGCTTGTTCCATAGAAATTAATAGAATTTTATAGTCCGTCAAACTTATCTTACCCGGTGGCCAAAATTGGAATTAATTTTTATTACGACTACACCCAATTACGGGTCCTACACGCAGTGATGATGACGTCACTAGCAGTGTGGACCCAATACCGCAAACCACACCAAACCTAAGGGCTCATAGCCTCCAAGGCAGACCCAAGCCTCGAAGCCCGTACCCCCGCTTGGCCAACCGGAGAAGACCCTCACAGCACACCCAAAAGCAAATGATCTACATTGCCACCGAAATTCGATTCTTTTGCACTTCAAACGTTATTCATGTTTTCTTATTAATTATCATATTTGTGGGGTTGTTTTTTGTTTTTTAAAATTACAACTATATATTGTGAATAAAAATGTCTTGGAGCGAGGGAGCGAAGCGGCATTGTGACTTGTGTGGAACCGGTCCGAATTGTAACCGGACTCCGTGTGGTCTAAGCTTTATTTGTAATATCATATTTTTACTTCTACAATAGAACAAAAGTTTGTCCGCATTCCTTTGCTTTTTGTTACCATAGAGATAATTGGTTTTTAATAACAATTTTGCGTACCTCTTATAATTTTTTTCGTACATTTTTTATTGTTATTATAATAGAACCAGAAACCTAGTAAAATATTTTTTATATTTTATTCTTACTTGAATAATTATGCGATTTGTTACTTGGACAAATTAACCACGAGACACATGATATCAGCTATATTCACCTCATCCCTCTAGCCGCGAACTGGGCAATTTCGCCATTAATTGTGGTAGGTTGTCATAGTGATCGACTTTTTTATGCACTTAGTGTCTATGTTGTATTGTTTACATAATGTAACCTTTTTCTTTTTAAGAAAAGAGCAACTGCTGAGTTTCTTCTCAGTAGAATCAGTTTTCCGAGCCGGTGGTAGAGTTTTAAGTCTTAATGTATCATCATAAGTGACACAAGTTGTCCTACGTGAAATAAATAAATCATTTCATTTCATTTCCCTCGCCCCGCAAAAGTTAGTGGAACGTGATTTCATTATTTTCTTACGTTTCCTATCCCGTGTTTATTTCATGCAAGTTAACGATGGAACGACGATACAAGAGGGTGGCGGGTAAAAGGCTGGATGAGGAAAGGTAAAGCCTGACGAGCGAATGTGGTCAGTGGTAGAGCTTTTGAGGAAAGGTAGAGCTTTTTAGCCGTGAGCGACCGCGGTATGAAATTATGAGCATATTGTACATGCAAAAAATGCAAAAAATCACGTTGATCCGTTGCTCCGTTGCAACGTAATTGAAGGACAACCCAACAAACAAACACACTTTCGCATTTATAATATTAGTATGATGGGGATATCAAGTCTAAAGTGTGACTGTTCCGAATCTCTATCCTACTTGACAGATCTGATTGACCCGGGACCCCCTCTAACGATAAGTGTAAAAAAATATCTGATTTTCAATTAGCCAATTGGGTATTTGACAACTAGTCAAATTAGCCACTTTTTTTCAAATGTCAAAACGCGTGCTTAGTATGGATTTTGTATGAAATTTTAAGTTGTGACGCCATTAAAGTTAGACGCACTTTTTTCACTTTAATCGATAGTTTAAAATGGTTATTCAAAATAAATCTAGCAAGGTACGTGGATATTACGACTTTTGGGAGATCCTTTATTTAATAATCACTAAAAAAATATTTATTTCACTGGTAGTCAAATACCAAATTATGTAGTTACCTATCTACTTACGTAGTACGTACCCGCTAGTAGGTATACCGCTTAAATAATAATTTCAATAGTTATAATAATAAGAACCAATGAAGCATTTCCGTCATCCAAGTAGGTGTATAAACCTTTTAAGGGACGAAACGAAAAATATTTTTTATGGGTAAATAAAAATAGCCTTAGGTAGGTACATATTATTAATTTCCGGTCGCAAATTCTCCTTGGGTTTGATAAAAATACCTACCTGCATCGTTTATTTTGGATTTAGTACTAAAATACAGTATACAAGCTTATTTCATTTCATTATTCAATGTATTTTAGTGTAAGTGTAGTAATTGTTTCAGTGTAAATAATTAACTTATTGTAATACTGAAATAGATTTGCTGGCATTCCCTATAATATTTCTGCATTTTCTTTCAGAAAGGTAACCTTTTTTATTCCTGATATACCTAACTTAGTCAAAGAGGATTTGACCGCAAGAAAGTCAAATATCTGTCTAAAGAATCAAAATGGATTATTAAAAATGAAAATGAACTTTTCATGCTGCGTTAAAAAAAACTTACGAGTGTCAAAAAGCTTTATACTGAATCTACACACTGAAAATAAATTATTATAATTTCCTAATGAATGATATTATAAGAGTAAGTGAAAACGCGCGAAAGATACCTACCTACCAGATAAATCTAAAGTCCGTATACCTAGATGAGCTACCGGAATTTGTTTATGGCTCGTAATCGAGCGGACGTGGCGCCGCGAAGGCGTTCCAATTAGGCAAGCAAAATAGAAGCCTGGGAAACAAACGCCACGCTATATAAGGCTATAACACAACGACATAAGAACATAGCAATGTTTTACGAACATTAAAAAATCTTTGCAGCCTTCGCCTAAGCCACGGACATCGTAGACATCGAAACTTATAGACAACCTATTATCTATCTATCTATAAATTAGAAAGAATGGATACAATAAATATAAATAAAATACTAAAACTTATTTTACATAAATAAATTCTTATTCGTATTAATTTTGACAAATTCCTTCTTGTCAATTGGGTAAGCCAATTAGCTCCTATATCTACCACTGATATCTATTTAATGCTTTTTCGATTAGGAAAACATCTGTGTACCTATTCCTTTATTTAAAAAGTGATACGTATTACAGTACAGTATATTCTATTTACAAAATAACATATCCATATAAAAGACGAATTAAGCTTTCATTTTACTGTAATGTTTGTGGCATAATCATTTCAGTAATCGCTGTTTTCAAATTAATTAATTGATTATTAAGTCTACCACGCAGTCTATAAGTTTGTATATCTGTGGCAATTACGCTAACGTACCTTCTCACACTACAGGTGTTTTTTTAAGATAGAACGTTGTTCATACGGCCCCGCCTACGTTTGATTGAGGTTTTAATTGCTTCGTGGCTTTATGTAGAATTCCTTTGCTTTTCTGATGTACGCTATGGGAATTGTGACTTGATAAACCACTCAACAACATCTGCATTCCTGGTATATTGAATCGACCTTGTTGACTAATAAAAACTTATGGAGTAACGTAAAGCTTAGATACAGATTTATAAGAGAATCTATATATAGATAGATTTTAACAAAATCCAATTTTATGAAACATTTATCTAAATCGAATTTTCGCTTTAGCTTGTTTGGTTGTTTTTTTTTACCTGATGTGTTATTTCTTTTTAGTTTTTAATAATTAAGTACAAACTATAATTAGTATCAAATAAATTGTGAGTCTAGTAGTTATAATAGTTATGGTTAATATCAACTGAAAAAAGTGAACCACATTAATATTACACAGCTACTTTATAATAACGACTAGAAATAAGAATCCATAGCCAGTATGCGAGTTATAAAAAAAACAACTATGTTCATACCTTAGTATGGTCCATGCCACAAAAGAAGTCTCATAGACGCGGCGCTGGTAGTCGCATATTTGTGCAGTTTTAATGTATGAAAAATGTATTAGTTCCACTATTTGCCGCGGGACTTCTTTCGTGCCACGGGCTATATTTATTTCATTAGGACAACTTGTGTCACTTAAGATACGTTAAGACTCTACCACCGGTTCGGAAAGATGTTCTACTGAGAAGAGCCGGCAAGAAACTCAGCTCTTTTCTTAAAAAGGAAAAAGGTTACAAAAGTAAACAATACGATACATACATTACGTTACAACTAGTATTACACTGACTTGTGGGTCACTGGATGCGAGGCCGGTTGTATCCATGTAACTTTGCCATTCAGAAAATCATCGAGTGTAATAACCTCGACTTAACAGATGCTGTTTAACACTGTCTTTAAATTTATGTAATGGCAAATCTAGAAACTCTTTGGGAATAATTCTATACCTCTCATAATATTTCCGAAGGGCGATAGCGGCACTAGAAACTTTAACAAGCAACCAAAGGGTTCAAAAGAGCCGGCGCTATAGGCCCTTCAATAGCCCCGAATGGTGTCGATCTCTCCACTAGATAAAACTGGTCTTGAGAGGTGATATCAATCTGGCGCCAAATTTCACAGAAACAAAACACGTCCTCAAAAAAAAGTAGCCTTTTCAAACACGCTCAGTGTTCTATTCGCTTTTTTTAAGCTCCGAGCACGGGTCAAGTGTTTCTTTTTGTATTATTTTGTAAAAAGGAGCTTGGCTTCGCCTTTGTCCTTATAAAAATAATACATTATGGTAACTATTTAAGTAAGTATTAAGGATGAAATAGAGGAAGCAGTAAGTACATAAACAAGGTTGTTTGATACATTGTTAGCTTAAAGCGAAACTAGAAGCGAGATTTTTTTAAAACTTAACGCTTGGACTAAACTTTAGAACCGTGGCTTGTCTTTAAAAGTAACATTAATAATGTTAAAATCTAAAACATTACCAAGCCGTGTGTGTCATTATTCCTAACAAGTAAATGACCACTCTTCTCCCCAGAATGTAAAGGATTTGAATTTTGGGTTTCTTATTCAGATTAAATTGAGAAAAATCTTATTATTCTTAAGGAACGGTTATTCAAATAATGTAAAGACAGGTTTTCATACTCATGCAACAAAAAGCTCATCGCGCAATTTACATTATCTTACCCACGCCATTTGCAAAGGAATATTTTAGTGGATTTAAATTTAAACACGGAACTGTCAAAACTGGTAGTGATGTACAAATGATTGCCGGTGTAATTACGAGGTTGCAACACGAAAGAAATGAGAAATTGATGACCAGTTATTATGAAAATGATTTAGAGTTTAGGCTAATATGTCGCGCTTGCGGTTAGATATGGACATTCGCACGGTCTCTACGACTTTGCTTAATGTATGAGAAGTCGTGATGTCGACTTTCACCGGCAAACATTACTGGCGCCAGGCCAGTGATAGATTTTTCAATATTGTTTAATCAATCCTCATTTGTTATAATATTATGTAGACACTATGAATCTCATCTTAATTGTGAATGAAGCTGAATGTAAGATGGATGAGCAAAAAACTGCAATAAAAATAAATACTCAAACAATTTTGTAGGACTGATAAGCTGTATGGTCATCGATCTTTGCCTGTTCTTAGGTGCAAAATCGAAAATCATCAGATAGCCATGCAATTTGCTTAATTTTAATTAAGGAAAAACCCTCTACGTATCAAATGCACATCACATTCAGCTAAGTCATTGGTCAAAGCAGTATCATAGGACACGTCAACTGCAGTAGGCTAGGGTAATCGGTTCGGGGAATCGCTTATATGCAGTCGATAAATGTATGTAAAAATACTTTTTGACTCGGTCAAGTGAAAACTGGGAAATTCTAGTGAAAAATTTGGTAGGGTTACCAAATATACCTATACTAGGTTTTCTTAACCTTTACTTATGTGCAGCTCAGTATTGCCATGATCTAAAAACCAAATCAGCTTTCACTAGACAGACTAAATACCTATATGATACTACGTACTAATATTATAAATGCGAAAGCGTGTCTGTCTGTCTATCTGTCTGCATGTCTGCTACGCTTTCACGGCCCATCTTTTCAACCGATTTTGATGAAATTTGTTATTCAGGCAGTCTGGCTGAACATACACGAAACATCGTGTGAATTGCTAAATTAAAGTCTAACGAAATGAACAACCAGTGTTTCCTGCTAATAATATCTATCTAAATTCTAGATTTTCTTTAAATAGGTACCTAGTATACTGCCTCGTTGGTCTAGCGGTTACCGTAGTCGACTGCGGATCACGAGGTCCTGGGTTCGATTCCCGGTCGGGCATAAAAATTGTTAAGTATTGGGTTTTTCAATTAAGAAATTCTCAGTACCAGCCCGGAGTTGGAAGTTGGCGGTGTTTCACCCCCGTGCCTCGGAGAGCACGTTAAGCCGTCGGTCCCGGTTTTTATCACTAACATGATTATAGTCGTTAAAGCCCGTCAACCCGCACTGGAGCAGCGTGGTGGGACTAAGCTCTAATTCCCTTTCTCCTATGAGAGCGGAGGCCTGTGCCCAGCAGTGGGACGTTAATAGGCTGTAGTGGAGGTACCTAGTGGTCCTCCAAGCTATCCAATTTCACACCTCAATACATTTGTGTGGGATAAAATCCCGCAGTACGGGGTCCGATTAGTCATGTAGGTACAATGCGGTGCACGCCGTCGCGGCGTCACAGGGGCGCCATGCGGCCGCCATCGGCGAGTACTAAACTATCTTTATATGGAATAGCTGTTATTATTCTTCACTAATCGCCCATTACATAAGGAAGCTACAATAGTTAAGACAGCAGATGAAACTCAATCATTTATATACCTGTCTCATGTGAGGTACCTTAATGACACAAACAGGTAAACATGGAAAGTAGATAATTCAGTACCTATCTGGATAAAAAAAATTGTGGCCAATTCTGTATACACAATCTCATAAAACTAAATAAAAAGGACAGCTTTCTTAGGAAATCTAGTTCTGATTCTTTCCGCAGGGACTAATAAGAAAGGGTTATATATATTTTTAATGCTGTCATTTTAGTTTAAAGATTGTGCACTACATCAGTCAGAATATTCAAATAAATCTTTAGAACTATTTCCGAAAAACCTTGATTTAACGATTAACAAAAATATCGAGTAGATTCAAGTACCTGTTTGCCTTGTAGTTCTCCTAATTGTTTATTCTTTTTTTAATGAAATCTCAGGTAGGTATGTTATCGATTATCTATGGTGTGTAAATGTCTGCTAATCCATACACTGACTTGTAATTCTGCTTTTTTTTTAATGAAATCTTAGATGTGTAATCGATTATATCTAAGGTGTGTAAACGTCTGAAAATTCATACATTGAAAGCGTTGTCGACTATAGCGTTTATTCCCTTCTCAAGTTCTCATTTTGCGAAGAGTTTGAGTAGGACAGGAGTAGGTAGGTACTCAAGTCGAGTTTGATGGGTTGAGATTAGAGGTTCACCATCAGGTGATGATGATGAAAAGAACAAAATTAAAGAGTTTCCAAACATTTTGGATTAAACTAAATGATCCAGTTACCAGAAATACTATATAAATAATAATTTAAGAGGTATCGTTTGTATACATGACGGCCAGGTGCGATCCAGAGACAAATTGTTGAGGCTACCGTAACGAAACAATAGATATTTTGACTCCAGTTAATGTAGCTGTTATACGAGGCTCGTGTTATATGAGCGTGTAACAATGGTGATATTTTCAGCCAGTCATTTAATTCAAACCTGTTTAATGAGGATTCGTGAATATCCTCAAATGGTAATATAGATAGAGAAAATACGAGTGTTGCGTTGTTTGAGATAAAACACCCAACGTAGCAGAATTACTTTCCAATTTTAATTACTTACAAAGATTTATTTTTATCTTCCAGCTTAAATCTATCTTTACAGGTATAACCTAATGCGATAGACTTAGACCAAAAAAACATATACCTATATATTACAATAAAATAGACTTAATTAACAACAAAAAACATACCTATCCTATGAAACTAACTTGTTGTTCTTTAAACAAAATACTTTTAATTCTTGTTAATAATCGTTCTTTTTAATATGTTTTAACCAAATTTTTAGACTGGAGACTGTCCCCGAACAGGAATCTAGAGGAAAAATTGTCCTAAAAGTTTGTTTTTTTATTAATTCCTCAAATAAAAAAATAAAAAAAAGTTAAAATATTTTGTCTGTTGTCTTAACTTGTCAAATCCCGGGTTTGATCCCCAGCAGGGTCAATTTGGGAATTTATAATTTTTTTTCCCTGAGTTTTCCATGGTTTGACCTGGTGGAAGACTTCGGCCGTGACTATACCGCTATAGTTATCACCATACCGGAAAAGACGTGCCGCCAAGCGATTTAGCGTTCCAATACAATGCCGTGTACTTAAAACCGATTAGGGGAATGGGCCATACATTATCAGGTTAGCCCGCTACCATCTAAGACTGCATCTTCACTTACGAGTACCATCAAGTGAGATTGCAGTGAAGGTCTAACTCGTAGTGGATACAAAATGCTAAAATTAATATACTATCCCAGCAACAAGAGGTCATGTGATGTTACTTTTTGCTCCCAATAAAAAACTTTTAAAAAATCCGCCAACAGTAAGCTTTTTTTACGCTCATAACGAATACGATGTATAATGGATATAACCACCTGGTTGAACAAGAAATATTGCATCTCCGTGACACTTTGGCAGCATCATTTGTTAGTGCCCCCATTTGAATAAAACCTAGGACTCGATGCATAGATTTTTGTAGACACATTAGAATATTATGCGTATCTATGGTCGATTCGGCGGCGTCGGACGTAAAAAATGAAAAAAAAATGTAAAAAAAACTTTTTGGTTATATGGATTTTCCAGGAGCACAGCTGCACGCAACTGATTCTGCCATTTGATTGACAGTTATATGACAGTTTACTGGGATACGAGGAGTCGACTGTACAAGCTTTTTTATGCAGCTGGGGGCAAACGTATGGTGATTTTCGTTTGTAATGATTTCTTAAATAAAACACATTAATTTAGTACTTGTTTTTGTTTTGTCTTCTGACAGCGTATATTAAACTTTTGTTTAATGCATTTTTTGTGACGATATGTTCTGAATTTATGAATCAATTAAGTATTTGAGATGTTAACTATAACAAAAATTTTACACGTAACTTTTTGCATGTTCCATAATTTTAGTTTTTTTCGTATTCATTTTATACTATTTAAGTAGGTGTAAATATAGATTTTAGTATATTTTGTAATTAGTTTACTTTATAAGTAGATAATATGTGTTTTATTGTCATTATAATAAGAGTGGGGTTATGTGTGGATTAAACTTTCATAAAACATAATAAGTTAAGTACATTTTTAATTTTATATTATTTCTTCCAAAAAATATGGATAAAATATTTTGTGTAAAATCTCGTCAGTATTATTTGTAAGCTATTAGCCCCTTTGAAAATATTTTTAATACAAGTAGGTACGGATTACAATTATTGAAATCATTAATAACATATTAAATAGGTACATAAAAAATTCAAAACTTACACTAAATAGATATGGTTAGTTTCAAATGACAAAGAATATTTATATTGTCAATTGAGCGACGTACAGCATGACCTTGTCGTGACGTCCCGGCGTTGAGCAAATAAATCACACAAATAAAAAAATGATTAAGTTCCAAGTCAAACCAGATGGCGGATCCCGGTGTTTTACCACCATCTGGCGCGGAAAAATGTAATTGCAACTTTGATCATTGCGATTTTTTCATCCGCTGGCTGAGAACGATACTTGTTTAAAAATATTTCTCTTGCTTACTTCATTTAGCACCGTTAGCAGTTTTATCACTTTACGTTTATGTACTAGGTGAATAGGTACCTACTTGTAAGTATATCATTCGCTATGTTTTTAATTTTTGGTTAAAATTACTCATCTTGCTTTACTCAGTTATGAGTTTTTACTATCGCTTTTTATTACATATAGCTATAATTTCATAAGTATTTGAATTTGTGAGAACTAGCTGTCCATCAACGTTTATTCAACAAAAAATATAAATATCTTTTTTGTACATACCAAAAATGTACAAAATATTAAACAACTAAACAAATAATAGGTTAGAAATAACATTAAAAAAACCATAGTTCACATTAGTTAAATTTTTTCCCGGATGTTATTCCAAATCCGAACTAGTTAGCGCCAGTGCCATTTAAATTAGGCGGCAATCTATTTTTAGAGGATCTTTTATAAGGGATTCTACATATGTAACAACTTTCATTCCGATTTATGTTCGAACTAAGTGGATTTTTTTCCGACATTTGTAGTTAAAACGGCTTATCTAAGTCATGCGTCTCAAAGAGTATACTACGTGTATTAATTACATTTAACAACTTCGACTTTGGGGTTTAATTTACGCAAAAGAATGTCAACCTGAAAACCAACTTGTTGTCATATCTGGAAAGCAGTTTACAAGTTGGAAACGACTTATTACAGCAAAAAATGAAAGGCAGATTTGCGTTGGAAGTTGGTATATTTGTAGGAACTGTTTAGAATTCGTTCGGTACCAGTTGGCAAATTAATGCAAATGGCTCGATCGGCGCGCGTGGAATTTTATTACGTGACCATCTTGTCAACATTTTAAGTAAACAAAATGTAATTGTTGCTTTCTAAAACAATCGGTGAGTAATTAAAAAGTAGAGTTTCCTGTAAGGTAGGCAATCATGATATAAAAGATGTTTATTAGATATTCTACTTTCTATAATTTAAAGTGCTCTCTGCTCCTAAACTTGCCATACATATTCATATAATATTAGAAATGAGAAAAGGTGTCTGTCTGTTTCTCTGCTACAATTTCACGGCCCATTTCTTCAACCAATTTTGACAAAACTGGATACAGATATAGGTTATATCCCGAGTATGGGTAGCTACTTTTTATACCGTAAAATATAAAAATTCCTGCGCGAATTACAAAAACATTATCCACGCGGACAAAATCGCGGGCCTTATCTAGTGTCTAATACTAATATTTATTAGTATATTATTGTAAATACATAAATGTAGACTAACCGTCCCAGATTATTTCCTCACTAGTTTTTAAAATTATGGAAAAAATAGAAATGCTTAATAATTATTTTTAGCGAAATTTCTATCATGAAGCGGAAAACATAAATTATTCTTATAAATTCTGATGGGTTCAAAAAATGCGGATGTAGGTACTACTGCTACTTTAGTACCAAGGAAACAAGACACTGATTTACGCATAACGTTCAAGAATTTAATAAGTATCTACTTAATTATGAATACAATAAAATGTGTCAGTTACCTAATATAAATTAAGATCTTTTAGTAATCCATACTAATATTATAAATGCGAAAGTGTGCCTGTCTGTCTGTCTGCTACGCTTTCCTGGCCCATCTTTACAACCGATTCAACCGATACGATTTTAAAGATTTGATGTTAAGCATTACTTTTTCGATCAAATAGTAGCATGCCGCTACAACTTTGATCCCGCTACTATTTGATTTTTACCTTTTCTGTATTTTTGATTTGACAATTTTTTTAACGTAGAGCTGGTACATATCCATGGTTACATACGTAACTTTTCAAAGTGATCACGCTACCTCCGTAAAAGGCGACTCACATAACGAATAACTTAATCTCTATCACTTACGTATCTCTACCGAATGGCATCGGTCATGTATTTAAAAGAGTGAAGAGCAGAAAAAAGGGTAAAAAAAGCAAACCGGACGACCTAACAAGGCCACACAGTGTCATTCCCCGGACGACGTGATGCGTTTGATTACGATCACCCACAGCAATCAACGATGCAGGCAACATTGTTGACATTAGACTATTTTTAACCCACAATTATATCAAACGCTATATCTGATTGACATCTTTTAATTTGGATGATTTCTGAAGAGAAAACTTCTTTAGGCGATTTGAGCACTTTTGGGTAATTTATATTGAAGTGTAAAACTTCTGTAGGCGCGTTGAACACTTTTTCGTAGGTAAAAATGTAGATTCGCGTGACCGTGACCGACATGCACGCAAACATATACATATACTACGTTCAAAATTAAACTTTAATGCCTTATTGTTAAGGTTTATATTTTAATAATTTTATTTTAATTAATATAAAAAAAATCGTCCGTTTTCACTTCTATTGGTAGTCCCTAACTCCCTATTGCCAATTTTTTTTATTTATTACAATAAAGTGCCTGCTAATTTTTGAAACTGATAATGTATTGGGATCGTTTTGACAATAGGTTATTTTTGGCAGTTGTTAATGTATGCTATATAGAGATTAATGAATGTATGTAAGATATCACCAGACGAGTCAGTGGTTAGTTTTATTTAAATGTAAAAAATATTTTATGAATAATAATCATAATTATAAATGCGAAAATGAGTTTGTTTGTTGGTTTGTCCTTCAATCAAGCCGCAACGGAACAACGGATTTATGTAATTTTTGACATAGGTATAGTTAAGGAGAGAGTTTAACCTGGAGAGTGATATAGGTTACTTTTTATCCCAGAAAATTAAGGAGAACCCGGAGGAATCAAAAAAACTTAAACCACCGTCAGCATCAGCTAGTAAAGCATCAAGCACGCGGTACTCCGTACAATGTTGAGTAGCCGTGTTTGGTCAGTAGTTAGTTATGAATTTATGATAGTTATTTCATTTAGGTATTTCAATGTGAAACTTTTCTGATCTATAAAAAAAGTAACTGCTGAAAAGTTTTTTGCTGCTCCACAGCCTTTCTTCATTAATCGTAATGAAAGTTTAAAATGTTAAGTACATATGTACTTAATCATTTTTTTCAAGGGCCTAATAAATAGCTCAATTGCACTAAAATAAATGTAGGTGATACCACCTCCTTACATTTATTTCACACCTTTATACAGAGAACGTTTTTATTATGTGTATTGGTTTGAAAATAATCACTTTCCTTAAATGCGGATCTGATATTAAATTTATTACTCATATAAATAATTTACTTTCTTTAATTTTAGTTTGCAAAAAAATCTATAACGCAAAAAAAATACCAAAATCAGATCAATGAAACCTCACTTATGCAACGTATTATAATATTATGACGTTTATGGCATGCAAGTATGGAAGTTGAATTCTTAAGTCTTCTATTAAATAAGAACTCAGCACTTTTTTTGTGTAGTGTCAACTTTTTCTGTATCCGCGTATGGTTTTTACACTAAGCGACAAATCATCACGACAAAAAGCAGTATCGATTTACTTTTGCATCATCACAAGAAGAAAAATATGTTTTTGTTTAAAAGTTGTAAAAAAATTTAATTCAAAACTGTAGTGACTAGCAAGCCTAACTAAATAAGAAGAGTAAACAAATTAAAATAGTTTGTGGAAAAATAAAATTCCTTCAATCAACGTATCTGTTATTAAGTTTCCGCCGAGATAAATTTGAAAATAGGGTTGTTGTATAATTTCGAATATTTCGTCGTGAAATATTGATGGTGATAGCCACATTGAAATCCATGGAGAAGTTTAAAAGTTATAAGAGATTTATGGACGGATGAACTGGTCTACGATTATAATCTATTCTATTCAGAAAAAGAGAAAAATTCATGAAAGTTACTAATTGCGTTTAATTTCTCATTACGATTTTTCGTATCGTAGCTATGTTGTAACGAAATATCTTTTATACAAAATGTTCTAACCATAAGAATGAAGGGAAGTATGGGGCTTTGTCTTTTTGTGACCTACCGCCCGCATCCTCTCTTTGTTGTCTTTTTCGATGAATTTCGGGCTTCCCGTCACCCCTTCGATAATGCATATGCATGCAGATTTTATAATTTGATTTCCACCCTAACCTCTTCGCAATGAGAAAAATGTTAATGTAGTTAAATGCGATTTCATTAATAAAGACTAAAAGAACGTTCTGTTTTTAAAATTTATTCAAATTTGGTTAGTTTATGTGTGAGAGAAAAACTTCGACAGCAGTTACGAATAATAGATGTCATTGTTGTAACGAAACTTAGTCTTTAATGCGGGACCATGATCAGCCCATATTTTTTTTTTAAATTTTACTAGCCTATGTCACCCGGAATAAGCCAGGGATTCTAACGATACCTCACTTATCAAAATCGGTTCAGGCGTATAGAAGTTATGGTGGAATATACAAACTTACATACACACATACATAAGTACATATATACCTATGTATCTATATACATGAACCCTGAAAACAATATACTCCTTTTTCAGGCAGTCATATAAAAAGAGGATCTCCCAAAATCGTAATCGTAGGTCGCAATATCCACATCCCCTGAAAATTTCATGTTGAATAACCATTAAAAAAAGTGCGTCGAACTTTATTGACGTCACATTTCAGAATTTCATATAAATCCCATACTTAGGACGCGTTTAGAAGTTTGAAAAAAGTTGCATATTTGACTATTTGTCAAATACTCAATTATCTAGCTCTATTGTTAGTAACATTGAGCCCGAGTCAAAATGAATTTTCAGATACCCACGAATACTCAGACAAACAACAAACCTGAATACATTAGGTATATGATATATCTAGATACCAATACAAATGCGATACTGTGTGTACTGTGTACAGTAGGTACAGAGATACTAACAGATACATCCTCCCAACAGATGTCAAGCATCATTACAGGCAACGCATAAAACAATGTTAGTGTCATAAGGCGGACAGATGGACGAACAATCAACAATATGCAGTTGCTACAAAACAGATGTGGATCACTGGGAAACATTTCGTAATCTTGTCTTTGTTGGGTGGCAACAGGAGTTTATTTTAAAATGGGCCTGAACTGATTCAAGCTTTGTCGCCATGATTCAAGTTTCCGCCACACACCGTAGTTTTCAAAATAAACTCTCTGGTTTTTCGTTAGAAGAGTATTCTAGCGTCCTTTCCAAATTCAACTGTATGGTACATTATTTTGGAATTATGTTGGATTCGGAATTTGCAGTAGGTTAACTTGTCAATTCAAAAACAGTTTGTAAATGTTCATTTGACTAAGTTAATTTCTATTGTATTACAATTTCGTTAATTGAGATCTTTCCTAATTCTATAATACATAAACTTTTAAAAACTTTTCGGTTCAAATTATTGCTTTAAATATGGTGCTGATAATGCCGATACAATTACAGTATACAGTTTCTTCAAAATTGAACTACAATTCTCAGATTCACATTCAAATTCCGTTTGACACAATTTTGTGGGACCGTCAATCATAAATCATAATCAGATAAATTTAAAATAATGTTTTTTTTAAATCCAATGTCTTGAAGATAGCACAAATTATTATATTTTAAGCTTGTTCCTTTGTAGACTTTCTGTATCTTCGTGGTTACTATCTTTGCTTAATCGTTACCTAAAGATATTACTATATGATTGATTGTCTAAAGACTGGAAGACTGGGCTAAAATGCTTGGACTTGGATAATTATAACGGATTGGACTATTTGATTTTATTTTAATTTCATATATTAGCAGGCAGGCAGCAATCAGAATATTATCTATTCTGATTGCTGCCCACCAAAGCACTTCCGGTCGTCGCATAGCATTGCATTGTTACGACTAAGTAATTACCACCAACAATCAGTTTATCACCCGGCTTTTATACTTACAGATCTAAATAGATAAGTGTTATCAACGCAATTTCTAAGTAAATGATTTCCTTCATATTTTTCTACGATAAAAAACCAATTATTTCTCGTTGCTTATCCTTTCATTGATATCAGGATGTTACTCCTTTTTTTTTAAATTTTGATCACGGTATCTTGAAGGTAAGTTTATACAGATCTATCTACCACCGTCTCGTCGTCTTCATCCACACTAGACATCCACACTCAAAATAGGTCTCCTGCATGGATCTCCACAGAACAGGATCTTAATTCTTATGCCGCTTACTTCTATTTTCTTGCCTGAGATCGACCGTCGCGTCTTTCGGAGAGCCACAAGTTCGCAACGCTTCGCTTATCAATGTGAGGGCATCATTCAAATACCCTGTGACGTCTACTTACGTAGACTATAATTAAATTTTAATCGGTGCCACAACGCCTATCAGTTAATGAAACTACGTATCTACACTGACTGTTGTTACTTTAGTTTTGCGAGAAGATGAGCTGTATTGATTACTCTTATAAGATCATTCTGTACTTCAGTTTTGAAAGTAAAACGGGAAATTTCACCTCCATTTCCTCTGATATCCGTTTATTGTGCATTTTTACGGGCGTTATTTTGAAACAGTTCCCACCACATGGCACGTGAATGCCTGCACGTGGTTGATACGCAATAGCTTGTTTTCAAGTCAACATAAAACGTTTCTAAGGTAAAGAGGCATATTACATTCATAACTGCAGTATTTTCGACGATAAAAATCAAGGGGTCTGGCATGGAAGTTTAGTTTTTGATCAGTTTGACATTTCGACAATTTCAATTATTGTAATTGGCTGCGACTGTGGATTTTGTGATAATTTGCACTTTACATCCCGAACGCTACTTATTATCCCGTAAAATCAAAATAATAGTCTCCACTGCCCACGCTATTTTTAAAATTAAGCCCACGCGGACCAAGACCTGCATCTCCTATCTCGTGCTAGAATAATAAAGAATTTCAACACAATACGTCATTAAAAGTTTTATTATTTAGTGCCTATTAAATTCACAAAATCGATATTGGATTTTAAGACCTCGTAGAGGTTGTCCTGTATATGTCACCGTAAGTTTGTAAAAACCGTTAGATTATAATCTAACTCGCGAAATTGTAAACTGTCGAAAGATTGTGACTCGTTAACATTTAACGGGTCACAATCTTTCTGAGTGTCAATTTTTGAAATATTCATTGTATTTACGTTTTCTTGTCTTTTTCTTGTAGGTTTAGTTAGGGTTCGACATATACAATCAGGTAGTTAGGTTCTATCGGGTTAATATACCTAACAGATTACAATCTACCGAAAAATAATGCGATAAATTGTAATCTTTCGACAGTTTGCAATTTCGCGAGTTAGATTATAATCTAACGGTTTTTACCATCTTACGGTGACATATATAAAACAAACTCTGATAGGCACCTATTCTATGAATAATGTACAGTACAGATTTAATTAGTTATGAGTACATATGCTAACATCACAAAAAAATTGGTTTAAGAATTTTCCAAATTTTGAATTTTGAGTACCCAAGATTCTGTTCTGCTTTTATAAATATGTATGATTTTTAAAATAGTAATAATTATGATCTAACAAGTCATAATTAACAAAATTAAAAAACACGACTGCCCTGCCAAGAAACGAACTAAAAGTTATTAATCTAAATTAATCTAGTTAAATTAGAATCTTATTCGCATTTTTATTTAATGTTATTTTTTTGTGAATCACTGGATATTGAACTATAGTGTTATATATTTTTGGAATCTAGATTAGATTTTTAGATAATGATTATACAGTTAATCTTATTTTCGCTTATTTTTTTTCAACTTTAGTCTTTAATGGTCCTGCGTCATCACCCCATCAATTTTTTTTTTAAATTTTGCTAGCCTATGTCACTTGGGATAAGCTAGGGATTCTAACGATACCTCATTTATCCAAATCGGTTCAGGCGTATAGAAGTTATGGTGGAGTATACAAACTCACATACATACATGCATACATACATGAACCCTGAAAACAATATACCCCTTTTTTCAGGCAGTCGTATAAAAATAGAATAGTAGGTAACCTACTTGCAAAAAATTGCTAACGCTATTCGGCATTTGAATCGCAATGCTGATGTTATCGTTAATTGTAGAAAAATCTTCTAAAACATCGCTTTTTTGTCGCCATCCCTAGCGCATTACGCAATCGGGAAATCCCACATTATTTTGTTGTCATAAACAAGATCCTGAATGCCTTCGTAGCCTTTTCAAAGAAATAACCTAAGGAATAGTATATGCTTATTAGTTATTATCATTATCATCGTCATCATCATCATCATGACCTCAATCCATCACTGGCCCACTAACGAGAGTCTTATAAAATGAGCACGATTTAAGACCAATATAGCACATGTACATTACACTGGCCAAGTGTGCATTGGCAGACTTCTCAGACACCTTATAAACTCTCATGCATGCAGGGCTTCTCTCCATTTTTCAGTTTTATTGTTCCGAAAATGTTTAGACGTGCGTTTCATACGAGTATTTAGTCTTAGTTTTAGATTTCAAGTCAATTGACCTAACAAACAACTCATCAATTATTTGTAAAAAAATAATCCTATTAGGAAAATTGTCGCTCTTATGACTATAGGTACAAGTGTCAAGACTCTACCACCGGTTCAGAAAGTGTTAAAAAGATGCTACTGAGAAAAACCGACAAGGAACTTAGTAGTTACTGTTTTCAAAAGGTATGTTTGTTACATTGTCAAATTTTACCATTTGTAAAGAGTACTTTTAACTTTTGCTATGCAAGCTCATTGCTTGTAAAGCAAAAGGTAAACATAACACGATCTGCATCAGCATAAATACTTTACAGCCCTATACTCGTAGTTACACTGCCAGATGGAAAATTCAAGATTACAGTAATAATTGACTCGGCAATATGACTAACGAAAACGATTATCTTCATATTATACGTCCGAGACACACTTCACTAAAGAGTCATATATGAGACTTAAAGGATTTAAATTATACCATGCCTTACATCCTAATAATACATCTAGGGGTGGCAGTGCTATCATTATCAAAGAGAATCTCTACCATTGTCAAGAAAGCTAATGAAGAACATGAATTTCAAGCTGTAGCCTTATGTGTACAAACAAAGATGTACCCAATCACAGTAGCAGCCATATATTGTCCCCCGAGGCACTCAATAAAAAAGGATAAATATGTTAGTTTTTTAAAACAATATGGAAATAAGTCTATTGTAGGGGGAGACTTTAACGCTAAGAACACCTATTGGGGATCTAGATTAACGACAACCAAAGGGAAAGAACTTCTAGAAGCAATCAAATAACTGAAATGCAATGTAGCCAGCACTGGAAAGCCTACATATTGGGCGACTGACCCAAATAAAATTCCAGACCACATAGACTTCTTCATCTACAAAAATATATCATCAAAATATATAAGAATCGAAGAACGACATGATATGAGCTCTGATCATTCTCCAATTTTATTGATATTGAGTGAAAAAATTTTGTTCTAAAGGATCTTTTCCAACCCTTACAAGTAAAAATACTGACTGGGAAAGCTTTAGACAAGAATTAAATGACAATATAAATTTAAAAGTGCCATTAAAATGTCCAGAACAACTAAACGAAGAGGTCAATCAGTTTGTTATAGACATACAACAGGCGGCCTGGAAAAATACTCCATCATATAAATATAGAGAGAGAGGAACAGCATACCCGAAACACATCTTAAACGTAATAACTGAAAAGAGAAGAAAAAGAAAAAGATGGCATCAGACTAGATCTCCATTAGATTAAAGAATTTTGAACAATCTTACAAAAAAATCAAGCGTGGAATCAAAAAGTATGAGACAATAACTATAGTCAATTATCTTCAAAAGTTAACGAATGACCGGAGTACAGGCTATTCTCTCTGAAAAGCTACAAAAAATATGGACAAAACACTAATTCATATTCCGCCAATTAAAGAAAGAAAATGGAGAGTGGGCGATAAGCAACGATCAAAAAGCCAAACGATTTGCTGACTGACCACTTAGAAAATATATTTCAGCCACCCGCGGGACAAGTAATTGATTTCGAAACCATTAGAGAATGAATGAACTAGAAGTTTAATTCGCTATAATCCGCTACAGTAGTAGATAGTAGAGTAGTGAAGATCTTCACAATCGTGCATTGTCGAGTCAACATCTCCTGAAGATGCTCCGGTGTCGGAGTGAAACGTACGTTGAGAGTGATTTGGAGGATTTGTGTGGTGTGGTGTTGTGCCTGTGCGAATTGCTGGGTGGTGGGTGTCGCATATTGCAGGTGAAAGACACGCACTGTACCACACAGATTTGTCTACTGTAGCAGATTATAGCGAATTAAACTTCTAGTTCATTCACCATCATGGACTTCCGCAAAGTAACACCTGCTTCTATTCAATACCATTAGAGAAATACAAGAAGATTTAGATATCAGGCTTGTGACTCCCAATGTGACTCCCAAAGAATTGCTCAGAGAAATTAAATTTAAGTTAGGCCCTAAGAAAGCTCCAGGATACGATTTGATCACGAGATAAATTTTATTAAACCTCCCAAGAAAAGCCATAGTTAAGCTCACTACATTAATAAATGCTGCCTATAGGCTTAAGTATGTGCCTAATCTGTGGAAAATAGCTGAGGTCATAATGATGGCAAAGCCAGGAAAACCTCCCCACGAAGCGACATCATATAGGCCTATTTCTTTGTTGCCTATTATGTCAAAATTATTTGAAAAGCTCTTACTCAAGAGGATGAAACCAATATTAGAAAGCAAAAATCTCATACCAGCCCCCCAATTGTGTTAGAATTGTCGATCAAATCGTCTAAGTTCGGTGTCAAAGTAAAATAAACCATATCATTATTGAGTTAGAGCTCAATTTCGTGTATCCATTCTTAAACGTTTAGGTATGTCCGATACCATAAACGTATGAGAATGGATACACGAAATTGAGCTCTATTTCAATGCTGTTATGGTTTACTTTACTTTGACGCCGAATTTTTACGATTGGATCGGCAATTCTTACATAATCATACCTTAGATCATCAGTTTGGATTCAGAGAGAAACATTCAACGATTGATCAAGTAAATAAAATCGTCACTACCATAGAAAAAACAATTGAAGAAAAGAAAGTGTGCTCTACAGTGTTCCTAGACATTGAAAAAGCTTTTGATAAAGTCTGGCATGAAGGTCTCATTTATAAAATTAGAAAACTGCTACCCAAAGCATACGCAGATATCCTGGTATCATATATTACTAACAGAGTATTTAGAGTAAGACAAGAAGATGCTTACTCAGAACTTAAATTATAAAAGCTGGAGTTCCGAAAGGGAGTGTTTTAGGTCCGGTCCTGTAACTATTATATACCTGCGACATTCCAGAACTCGAAAGTAACACCATTGCCACCTTTGCTGATGATACACCCATTATGTCTGTAGGAGGAGCACACGAACAGGCAGTGGGTAAAGTACATACAGCGCTAAATAAAGTGTATGACTGGACAAAAAAATGGAGAATCAAGCTAAATGAAACAAAGTCAATTCATATTGACTTTACAAATAAAACCAAAAAATACCACGCTGTTTTCATCATATAACAAAAAATTCCCTAAGTGGATACAGCAAAATATCTTGGGATAACCCTTGACGTGAAGCTACGCTGGAGAGCTCACGTCAAGAAAAAAAGAAAAGAACTTGACATATAGTTTAGACAGATGTATTGGCTACTTGGTAGACATTCCTAGCTGTCAATACACAACAAGATACTGTTATACAGACAAGTCCTGATGTCCATACAGCTTTGGGGCGGTACCAAAAATAGTAACATCCAAATCATACCACCACTACAGCCCATTAACGTCCCACTGCTGGGCACATGCCTCCACTCTCATAGGAGAGGGGGAATTAGAGCTTAGACCCACCACGCTGCTCCAATGCGGGTTGGCGGGCTTTAACGAATATTATCATGTTAGTGATGATAACCGGGACCGACGGCTTAACGTGCTCTCCGAGGCACGGGGGTGAAACACCGCCAACTTCCAACTTCGGGCTGGCACTGAGAATTTCTTAATTGAAAAACCCAATGCCTAATATTTTTGTACGCCCGACCGGGAATCGAACCCAGGACCTCGTGATCCGCAGTCGACTACGCTAACCGCTAGACCAATGAGGCAGTCAACTAAGCCTTTTGAGTTAGTGCATAGTGATAAGTGACAGTGTAAAGTGTAGTGCTAAAAGAACACGTGAACCAAGTGTCTAAGTTTATCGAGAAAGACTAAGATGCGTCAATGGACAATTTCTTAGTACATAAGATAAATTATAAGTTTAGCTTAAAGTAAAACTGCTCATTAGCCAATTAGTTAGGCTAGATCGTAGTTAAATGAGTACCTCGCTGGTACTCAATATTTAACATTCTACTCATAATGTAATTTGTTTTATACTTCTACCATACGTTTACCTTACTTTACCCTCGCTGCGCTCGGGAGTTAAATTTGGAGTCCTTCGTTACGTTCAGGATTCAATGTAGCGCCCGTGACATAAAACAGTGCTTTATCCCCTTGGTGTATAATCTACTATTTTGATTCCCCAAATATCAATACTGCCTACCATGCCATAAACCGGGAGGTACTCAATGTTGCCAGATGAGAAATGAAAGCTTAAACAATAATCGGGTAGCAATAAAACTGAACTGTTGTCCCCACATGTCAAAGCCATGACGTCAATCCCCTTGGTCACCAGATGTGGCGCCCAGATGTGGGGCATTATAGCTGTAATAATGTGCACTGGCTGTCGGCTGTTTGACATCTGTATCTGCGTTGGCTTTAATTAAAGGGTGACTGCCGCTAAAATTTTTTGGTCAGAACTTGGTAAAACCACTGAACTGCCCGCGCGGCGAGCTCATGCGGCTATATTTTTAAGTATCATTGTTTGGACAGTTTTTCTGTTCTCATTGTAAAAGAAATTAGCCATTTTATATCTGTTACTAAAGGTAACATAAAATTCCTACATAAGAATAATTTATTCATTTTAGCGAAATCTTTTCAGTTCCAACTTCCCCTTCTTATATTATTAAAGTTATCTACTGCCAAGCCGGAGTTGGTCAGTTATAGTTATCCTTTAATTGCTGATTTTGTTTTGCCAAATCTTTCGACTTTATCATTCACGACTCGCAAGAAAAGTGAATCACATTTCGTGACAACCAATCCGAATTTTAACATCTTATTTTTTACTGATTTAAGAGTACCTACTATGAAATTTTAAACTATGTCAGTATGTTTTATGCGCAGAGAGTAGATACCCAAGCAACTTGATTGATTAGCAATCGTAAGGGAAAATACCTGCATAAAACAATCCTTGATTTTGGACTGAAAACGAACTGATAAGATAAAAAATATATGTAAATGTGTCTATAGTTATTGTATGCACTGGAGTAAATTAGAGATTACCTAACAGTTAGTTGATTAGGAATGATAAAACTCATACACAAGTATGTATCGTTTGTGCACCGGCTTAACTCTTGTTGCGTTTATTCCCGAAGTTATCTTATTAAATATAATAAGATAACTCCGGGAATATAATAATATTACCTTATGTTTCTATCCATTTTCTATCAATAATAATAATGGCGCACGTTTAACTTTGATTAGCGTTTTTTTGGACCATATCTTTCTTTTACATTATTTTGTGTCAGAGCTCCACTGAACTTTACATATCTAGCTTTACCCTTTACCCATTTATTTTAATTATGTAGTAAGGTTCTTGGCCCTGGGTTTTAGAGTCTATTCCTAGAGCATCGTGCAATTATTTTTTAACTAAATCTATATTTACATCATAGAAACATAACCTAATTGCAAAAGTTTTGAAAAAAGTCCTCCCTTGAACTTTTTGCCGACGGCGATATTTTGTCTCAAATCCAAAAAGTTAAAATATAGTGTGAAATTTGTGTTTAAAACAATATAGAACACATAAACAGGCAAATAACCTTAAAATATTAATCGATACCAATTTATTTATCGCCTGCTAAAACAGAAGGGGTGCAACAAAAAAACCATTGCACATGTTACGAGGGTGGCAACCCCTGAGTGAACAAGTGTACGTTTCACTAGAAGTAATTTATTCTCGTTAACCTGTTTAGTGTTTTAACTCTTATTGCTCAGGAAATAAGCACGTTTTTAGGTTTACGCCTAATTTGTTTGTTCACATGTCGCGTAGAGGGGGTTGCGAAAGATTTGGAGTCAAGTTTATTTTTTTTAAGCTCTTTTTTCTTTACAATTAGGTCGTTAGTGTTGCCAACTGTTCCGCAAACATAAACAGTTCAATTTACAAATGCATTTTCTTTTGATAAAATTGGTACAAATTTGTTTTGGATGCGGTAAAACTAATATGTTATTAATAAATTATTATATCAACAGCATTTTGCATTACAAGCTACCGGACATGACCTAGCTTTTTAAAATATGTAGGTATCTACAACCTGATAGGCATAAGGCACCTTTTTTTTTTTTTTTTCGAGGGGGAAATCTTCTGAAGATACCCGATCTCCTGGGGGAGATTGCAGGTGATGTGGGATTTTTACCCACTAAAACCCCCTCGGTGGCCATCCTCTGAGCATAATGGGAATCTCCGGGAACTCTCAAAGAACATGCGCCGGAGACTCCCTTGCCCCCTTGCCCATTGGGCTCGTCCTGGGTGATGTAATCCCTGATTTCATACATCAATCAATCATCAATTTGAGGGACCAGCGTTGCGATGCTTTGCTATTTGTGCGCTCAATGGTGCCAGAAGGTCTCTGTGACACCACGAATACAATGTGTCTGTGGTCTGACAGTGTGATCACCTCGTCTGCAACTCGCCAGCCTGACACCAGTCGTGATGCAGAAGGAGTAGCCCATGTGAGATCCACAATTGACTCACCCTGCCACCGTACACAAGTGCTTGTGGAGCCTTGATTTAAAAGTCGAAGGTCCAGTTCCGACGCCCACTCTTGGATGATATCTCCCCTTCGATCGTCCCGCTTGTCTCCCCAGACCCTCGACCGCGCGTTGAAGTCTAGGCATAAGGCACCTACCATATAATTAAATTCACTTAGGTAGGTATGTTAAGTCGGGAAAAGTCCTGAAATATTTATCATACTTAAATGACACACTCACGCCGTTAAAAGGTGGTTAGTTACGGGATGAAAGTTTGTATGAAAGTTGGTCATCATTCAAGTACTTAACCTGCCTAAATAGCCTAAGTAAGTAGGTATGTGCATGAAAATTGGGCTAGAAATGAAGAAGTGTTTCATAAAACCGTGGAACATCAAACACGTATCGTAGAATTTTTAGAATTTTCACCCCCATGAGGCTGAGTGTTAATTTGGGGATTTAAAAAATTTTTTGTCTGTCCGCCAGTCTTCAGTTAATTCTTCTGCCGAACAGGTTTTGATGCTACTTTAGCACGGAACAGAGAAAGCTAGACAGAATACTTTCATCCTAGAAAACCAAGACTTCTCACGGGATACGGGATTTACCCAAGCAGGCATCGTTACGGGCGTCATGTAGTTACTCGTTTTCAAACTCGAGTGCAATTATGACTTGCAACATTTAATAACGTATTATTAGGTACAATTGATTCAATACAGGTCTTACCATTAGTAGGCGTAGAACAATTTGCTATATAAATTAATCGGATCCTTTTACAGATTGCTTTATTTACGATCCACCTAATATGGGATCTGAATTTGTCATTCCGTCCGTCCGTAGACTAACATACCTATAATCTAAGACTTCCGGCGGTCACGTTGAACTTACGCCCACTTGGTAAGCAAGGAATAATGATATTAGTTGGCTGTTTTATTACAAACTGGTAGATTCACTTGACGATTCAAAAGTACTTGTAAAAGTTTATTTGAGTAAAAATAATTTGAATTTGATTTTGAATCCATACTAATACCTATTATAAATGCGAAAGTGTGTCTGTCTATAGTTTGTCTGCTACGCTTTAACGGCCCGTGTTTTCAAACGGCTTTGATGAAATTTTGTACAGACCTAGATTGTATCCCGGGGTCTTAAGGACAACTTTTTATCCCGAAATATTTCCCGCAATAATAAAAAAATCGAATCCACGCAGGCGAAGTCGCTGGCATCATCATATTATCATCATATTATTACATAATGTATGGTGACACATACATTAGCTCTGCATTCAACTCGCGTGCATACTACTAGTTTGGAATTTTGCCTAGGTTCAAATTTCCTTTTCCTGTTTGTAGGTATATATTATGAAAATATCAATAATTATTACACTTAAATTTGTATATAATAATTATTAAACATAACTTAAATAATCTAAAATTCTTAAATCTTGGTTTTAATAATCTAAAAATAATAGAGTATCTCAAAGATAAAAAATAATATGTTGGGATAAAATATTATAGGGATGTGACGCGTTCCCCGTCAATTGTCAATAAAACAATAAATTACCAAATATTTAAAATCTATGAAATCCTATTTTTGCCCAATCCTTCTCCTACTTGGTTTTTAACTCATGTCAGTGCTAATCATTAGTTACATCACATTATTATAATATATTTCGATGCACATTTATTTCGATGCACATTACTATCATTAGTTAAATTAGACCTATCACAAATTAAATATTAGTACAGCCCGAATCCTAAACAAAACCAAGATAATTGCAATGTTGTCATGTGTACCAGTAAAATTATTATAAAATCAAAATCAAAATTTCGGCATGCCTAAATAATTATTCAGACTGTCAAATGTCCAAAATATTCCAGTCCGGTGGCCGTAATAAAGTGTCCTTCTGCTCCCAGTAGGTATTACTTTTTTTTAATTAACATAAAAAAGTTATTTTAAAATAATTACCCTTAGCATCAGCTACTGCGACATCCTCTGGGGCCGAAATAAAAGTATTTGTTGACATTTTCCGTCACGCTCGCTCATTCAAATCCAATAAACTTAAAACAATGCTCATCGATCAATTCATGGACCATATATTTTATTGAACACTTAATAAAACAACTTCGCTATATTGGCACGTTATAACACAGTTTCATTTAGGAAAAACAAACACTAAATTGTCATTGTATCGTATTACGTTTACGTGATGAATGTGCGATTACATTGAACGCGCAACCTCTCCCCTCGATAGACTGTATTCAACTGAAGTCCAAGTCTGAAACGACGTCAGAACTTTTGTTGGCGGTGGAGCCGCTGCCGTGGCGGGGTAAAAAAGCGCGGCGCCAGCCTAGTCTCGCCCTTAGAGATGCACCGTCTGTCACATGTTTGGAATTTATCGTAAGTATTGCTGCATACTATCGTATAGTGCACTTTAGTGTAACTTTTTGTAACAACTTCTGTAATCGTTAACGGTTTTTATATACCTATCTCTCTCTCTGAATCCTAATCCTCATTTCGAATACTAATAAAGCAGGCTCCTTAGTCCTAAATCCTTCCATTTCATGGTTCTGCATTTGATATTAATATGGGTTTTAAAAGAAATATGTAATGAGAGAAAATCCTTTAGCTGTCGTAACTTGTATAAACATTATAACATTTCCGCAATAATCTTTTTCAGGAGCCTAATAAATGACTGATAAATGCAGCATTATAATCAGACTTGGCTCTCTGTATTACAGTAGTAAATTCTTTAGAATGATTTTCCTCATTCCCGCTTCAATTCATTTTCAAGATTTTTTAATCGAATGTTAGGATTTCTGCTTTTTATTCAATCACGTAACTAACAAAAGAATGTCTAGCTAGGTTTTTTTTATTCATTATAGACTTACGCTTGACCACAAACACACCTGATTGTGGTGATGGCGAAAATAGCACAAAAACAATTTTTCAATGAGACACGATGAGACTGCTGTTTTTTATAGTCTCTAATATGTATCCATGCAAACCTACAGATGTTTAAAAGGAATGCGCCAACTTATCGAACACAAATGTGACTGTCCAAAGATAAACTCGAAATTTAAAAATCTATTATTAGTGCAGTAATCGTTTATCGATAATACGGCAACACTGGCGCGCCAGCCGGTCGCATACTCCGGCCGGCGGGGCGGCGACTTGTCGTGTGAGGATCGCCGTTCCATCATTGATACACTCCACCGAAGAAGCTCTAGATATGTATAAGATTATAGTTTTATAAAAACGCTACATGCACTTTTAATTTCCAAATAAATGCTACAGAGTTGACTTGCTGTATGCTTTCCACAGAGTTGACTAAGAAAGCTAAGCTGGACAAAGGTTAGATGAAAAAAAAAATGTAAATGGATTAGATACGTTAGTTCCAAAAGTATATGAAGCACGTCACTTTATTTGACTTGAACCTGTTACATCATCTATCCATCTATCAGCCTGTATGCATCCACTGCTGGACATAGGCCTTTTAGAGAGCGCGCCACCAAACACGGTCCTCGGCCTTTCTCATCCACCCGCTTCCCGCCACCTTCTTTAGGTCAACGGACCAGCGAGCTGGAGGTCGTCCTACACTGCGCTTGCCGATACGCGGTCTCAACTCCAGAACACGTTTGCTCCAACGGCCATCGGTTTTGCAACAGACATGGCCTGCCCACTGCCATTTCAGCTTGCTAACCCTCAGAGCTATGTCGGTCACTTTAGTTCTTCTCCGAATTTCCTCGTTCCGGATTTTATCCCTGAGAGAAATTCCCAACATATCCCGTTCCATAGCACGCTGAGCGACTTTTAAAGTTCTTCATTGTATTTTTATATTCTCACATTATCTTTCTTTTCTATATCAGTAGTTGGATGCGAACATTTGTTCAAGTTGCAGCTATTTCCATGTCCACATGTGCAAGTGCGCCGTGACTCACGCACGCATACGCATTACGATACTTTACGATCATTTATTCGCAGCGAGTGCCGACGCTCCCGCATTTGGATCAAATTAGAATTTAATAACCATTTCATTATGACGCCCTCGCTAATTTCTCACGGATTCCTTATGATTTAAATGTGTTAAAAAGTTAAATAAATAATGACAAATTGGGAGACGAACTTGTTACTAATTAATTATTGTTAAACAGATATGAATATTAAAACGAAAAATCTGTTGCACAAAGACATTTAAGGAATTAACATAAGTGAGCGGTATTAGAATTCATTATTTATATTAGGTCCTTACATATAAAATTGCCGTTTTGTCACTTTGATCTCAAATATCTCCTCTTTGGTTGGGAATTTCAATTTCAAATTTATACAGCTATTTACTCATGCTTTTGTGTTTTGAAAACCCCTATTCATTTGTTTTTTCCTCTTTTGGTTTTTTCTTTGCGTCACTCAGTTTACAAAATGGAAAACTTGAAATATCGCGTTATTTACGAGTACGAGTTCCATCGTGGTACCAGTGCTGCAGAAACGGCTCGAAGGATTAATGATGTGTATGGCGGTGGTGTCGCAAAAGAAAACACAGTGCGTTTTTGATTCCAACATTTTCGTTCTGGAAATTTCGACCTGCAGAACAAGTCCCGTGGACGGCCGGAGACCAAAGTTGATAATGAAGAATTGAAGGCTATTGTGGAAGCGGATCCATCGCAAACCACGTCCAAGCTAGCTGCAGGTTGCGGTGTTAGTGATAAAACTGTTTTAATCCACTTGAAGCAAATTGGGAAGGTGAAAAAGCTTGAAAGGTGGGTACCTCATGAATTGAGTGCAGCAAACCGACAAACGCGCATCGACTGCTGCGGTACATTACTCAACCGGCACAATAATGAAGGGATTTTAAATCGAATTATTACCTGTGATGAAAAATGGATCCTGTACGATAATCGGAAACGCTAATCGCAATGACTGAACCCTGGCGAACCAGTCAAATCCTGCCCCAAGCGAATATTTACTCAAAAAAAATTGCTTGTGAGCGTTTGGTGGACTAGTGCCGGTGTCGTTCCCTACAGCTTTCTTAAATCTGGCCAGACGATTACGGCGGATGTCTATTGTCAGCAACTGCAAACCATGATGGAAAAGCTAGCTGCTAAACAACCGAGGCTCGTCAATCGCTCTAGGCCACTGCTGCTTCAGGACAACGCTAGACCACACATTGCACAACAGACAGCTACCAAATTAGAGGAGCTTCAATTGGAATGTCTAAGACATCCACCGTACTCCCCGGACTTTGCTCCAACAGATTACCATTTTTTTCGAAATTTGGATAACTTCTTGCAAGGGAAAAAATTCAACTCCGATGGGGCAGTCCAAAGCGCCTTCAAAGATTTTATTGATTCCCGTCCGAAGGGTTTTTTTAGTAAAGGGATCAATGAACTACCTACGAGATGGCAAAAGTACATAGATAGCAATGGTACTTTGATAAAATAAATAAATATATTATATTTAAAAAAAATCGACTTTATGTCCCTCCCTAACAAAACGGCAATTTCATAGGTAAAGAGCTATTATTTACATTTACATAATTAGTAAAGATATAAGAGATAAAACAAGCAGTTCAAAGAACCGAAATCATAGTGATGAAGATCCCTATCGAAAATGTCTGATAATTTGGACATTATGACAATACTTTATTTCTTCAAAGAGATACTGATATGTGTAGAAACAAACGATTGTGTATCCTGAAATATTGTAAAACACTCGGTGTCATGGTATTTCTCGGTTGAAGGAGGAATATGTTTCTTTTTGGTTTTGTCGTGATCCCTCAGCGCCAGATTTGAGTCTGCGGTGGCGGCATCCCTTTTAACATCTCTTAACGCGTCCTGATTTGGCAACGTTGATACGAAATCCTGTTCCGTCGGCTTTTTGCTCGGACATTTCCTCAGATTCCAGGAATGCGCGCACAAAAAAAAACCAAGTTTCGCCCGCAGCCGCTTATACAGGTTTTGTCATGAATTTTTATGGGCTCAAACAGGGTAACAACATCAAATCGAGTCATGAGCGTAGCGAAAATAAATATGCCTTTCTTCCTGATTTACGCAGATTGTGTGCACAAAATATTGTGAACAGTTGGCAATTTTTTACATTTTAATGCACTTTAGTATTTTTGTCCCGTCTACGTAATTTTCTTGAACATATCCGGTCTTTATAAGTGCAAATTGATGATTCCCAATATTTTTGATCAGACGCTGCACAATAATAAAAGTATTCGCAGGAAAGGTTATTTAACTTGATGGTTAAACATATTACGATGTCATTTCCGGAACAGCAAACGATTACTTGTCTTTCGAACTAAAGGTGAAAATTAGGATAATAATATGATAAATGCTTCAGATCCAAATGTTACTTACCTACTAAGCATTGATTTGGTGTATAATTTTACTTCAAGCCTGTACCATCACCGATGTTGAGAAAAAACTGGCAAATGTGGGCAAAAAACCGTTGTCCTAATCGTACGTGTCAATCCCCGGGAATATTTTACCTTATTTAAACAATAATTTGAGTAGCCTGTATGGGGGTGTGAACCTGCGTAGGGATAACTCCCGAACAAACATAACTCGTACATTTCGGACCAATATAAACTTGTCCTGTGTAGGCGTGAAACGGTCAGGTAAGGCTTTTGACACCTAGCTATGAACGTGTGGCGTGAACTTCGCCGCGTCGTGTTTAACGTGTAGTTTTTTGGCTGTTGTATCACGAATATTGGAGACCCTCAGAGAAATATCGATGTCACGAGCACAATCGGAAATGATAATATTGACAATGCTTACAAAATTGTTTTAGTCGCATTTACCAGATGCATGTAATAGGATCAATGGAAACTGGTTGTGTTTGTAAAGCTTTTACTGATTAAAAATTGTATGATCCTCTCTGTCATAGAAAGCTGTAGGTATATTGCACATTAATATTTTGGTCGATGTAGAGATACGTCCAATAGAGCAAGATTCAATATATAAAGAATATCTGCTGATCGATTACTGGAAGGAAAATTTGTTGGATAGTTGGAGAATTTTTGGTTTTTGATATTGGATATTTATAAAAAGCCACCGTAACTCTTTTTAAATATCCATTCACCTTGGGTACAAAAGTACTGAGGTATCATAATTTTGGAAAATGTTACTAAAAACAGGTTATTGTATATCTTTTAGCCTGATAAAAATTAAATTAGAATCATTTAATCGACCTTTAGATACATAAATAATTCAATCTAACTTGTTACCAAGATCACTTTTTAAACGATTATCGTAATACAAAAAAGTTCAATCTTTTCCCAATGATAGAAGCTATAAAAGATTCAAGAATTCGAAGATAACTCGACGTCTCAAAACACGAAGGTGAACAAACGGCATTGCCCAATGATATGATAATGAAAACGATTTCGGATTTAATTGACTCGATGCCAAATGAAGATCCCATATCGTTTGATAAGATTTATCGGTAATGTAACGGCGAGAAAGAGCAGCCACCTGGCAATGCAAGTGGCGCCAAATATAAACTCGGTAACCGTGCCTATTATTACTTGCTGTGTCATTTAAAACATTTGTTTTGTGATCCGACTGCAAATGAAAGATTAATTATTATGTATACATATACTTATCTAATATTATAAATGCCAAAGTTAAGACGGATGGATGGATGTTTGTTACTCAATCACTCCAGAACGGCTGAACGGATCTGGATGAAATTTGGCACAGAGATTACAGTCTGGAATAACATATAGGCTACTTTTTGTCCCGAAAAATTAAAGAGTTTCCGCGGGAACCAAAAAACCTCAATCAACGCGGACGTAGTAGCAGGCATCAGCTAGTGTATCATTATTGTCAAACCTTTTCTTTATATTATGTGATTCCACGAGCCACATTCAGACGTAAGCACAGGTATGCTAAATGATTTAGGTCTGAAAAAAAGAAACGGCCAACTATGACTTAGACCCTTGTGAAATATCGGAAATATGCAAGGACGAAGAAAATATAATATACTTGCCAGGAAATTAAATTAGGCTTCAGGAAAGTACGAAGTACCTTATCGAAGAATAGCTTGATGAGTTTGCACTTCCATAAAATGCTTTTCGAGTATCTGTGCTATTTTGAAAAAATAATGTATAGAAGTATTATTATAGATACCTAGTTATTCGAAGACCAGAAGCTCTAAGTTACCCACATAAACTTTGATAACAAATACAATTCAATACGAAAAACTCATGCTTCCTAAAAAGTAGCTTTCTTTTTCTTGGCGTTTGGAATTCAAAATCAAGAAACCAATTCAATACATGACCGAGCAATAAATGAAATGTTGCTTTATATTGTTAGTGATACAGTTAATATTCAATTGCGGCTGGGGAATACAGCTGATGCGTGTTAGGTTATTGGATTTTGTGGCTTATCTGAATGATGTATGATTGAAATTGGTGTGAATGGGTGTAAAATGTAGTTGGCAGGATAGTAGGCGCCGCGTTTGCCGCCGTGGCGCCGGCTGGCCGCCGACACCTCTTGTATTATGAACTAGCCCCGTGACCTGGCGTCGATCAACTAATACTTGACTCAGCAAATGGACTAATACAGAGTTTCTAAGCAATTTAAGCATAAATATATGGGTATTTGTTTAATATTAATGAGGCGTTGGATTGTTTTGCTGTACGTATTCTTGAAGAATATTTGTTTTTTAATGCAGTCGTTATTATTTAATTATGGTGAGTATATACCTACCGAGTACCTAGTATTAGTCAGGTCTTTAAAAAAAACACTTATAACCTGTTTTTTTTTACTAGACAATGATAACTTTATAACTTTTGTGCATGGATTTTATTATCTATGGCATATTTAATAATAACATATTTTCGGTAATTTATATAATGACTTTTATTTTATAAAAATAAAATATAGCTCTGTTCTATGTTGTCGTTAAATATTTATGCCTAAGCATAATAAAAATAATGGTTCGAATTATTGATAGAACAAAATTAATTAGAAGTCGGTTTAATAGGTATAATACGAAGTAGGTTTTCATGCCGTAAAGAAGTGACTGTACCTACATAATTATGTCCTTTTGTGAAAAAAAAACATAATATAGTATCATGAGAACAGATATAAGTCAATGTTTCGCATCGGGAAACCTCGGTCCTCGGTCGTGGTTTCACCAAACATTATACGAACCGCGACGAAACAAAAACAAGTGTTTAGAGAGAGACGAACGCGTCCCGCACTCCTGCCACAGAGCGAAACATCGATAATTTATGCGAACATCCCTAACAAGAATGCAGTATGCACTCTCGCAATCTAATTTTAACCTTAACTCTATCCATTAAGTCTTAAAATTGTTCGTCATCTAATGGAATAAACGCTGTGATTGAAACAGGTGTTCTGAGCCAAGCCTGTTTGATTTATTAAATGCAAAATTAAACTTTATATTTAATAGTGTATAGTATATTTTTGATTGTGTTTAAATGCAGTTAAGTTCTTCAGTATTTGTTGTTATGTTTCATTACTCCCAGATGTGCAGCGTAGTCTCGAAAACGCCTCGGTGTATTTGAGGCGCGGGCTTTGTAATGGAACGCGATGTCGACAATTAACGGCTTTAAAATCGACTTCCGATTAATTGTGCATATCAAGTTTTTGATAAATGCACTTACCTATTCAACTCACTTACTGAGAACAATGAACAGCAGGTTTCTTTTCTTTATTCTTTTTACTAAGTACCTACTAGTTAACCCATGACTGCGATCTCACCTAGGTAATCGTAAGTGATGATGCAGTCTAAAATAGTAACGGACTACCTGTTAGGGGATCGGCAGTTACATTAAACCCATAGCCCTAATCTACACGGCATCTTACCGAAAGGCTGAATCGCTTGGCGGTACGTCCTTGCCGGGTGGTACCTAAGTGGTAACTAGCCAGAGTCATATCCGATGCCTACCACCAGACCAGTCCAGAGAAAATCTTTCAGACGGCGTGTGGAAGTCCACAAGAGACCTATCTTCAACTGTGGACTAAATCGGTTCAAGGCTGGTGGCACTTTACTATCTCTCTTTCTATGCGTCGTATTCCTTGTTACTGAGGGTCGTGACCCGTTTCCATTAATCACATAATGGTAGGAGTTTTCTTAGGATAATAAAGCGATGGGTTCCTACGTCCTTCCGCATACGACTCGACTAAGAGTATTTAAACTCTAGGTTGTTTTATCAGATGTTATTTAATAACATATTTTATTACCATATTTTAATATTTTTATTACCGGGACCGACAACTTAACGTGTTCTCCGAAGTACGGAGGAAGTGAAAAGGCCAAATTTTAACCTCCAAATTCGGTCGCCCATCCAGTTACCGACTTGGGTCAGCGTTGCTTATCAATCGCAATCGACTGATGTGCGTTGTCGCAACTAGGCCACTCGTCACTCAACTAACTGTCAACTGTACTATCTAGGTACCTACAAAAGTCGTCAACAAGTTCTTCAAAGTTTAAACACCTTAGAGAAACGTTGATGTTATCGGAAGCACATTAAACTGATACCATCTCCACAATACGAGTACCCAGCCACAGACAATATACGAGTAAAAACTAAAAATAACGGGTCCTTTGTAACGGAGTGAAGCGCCGGCGCACCCCTGTCAGTGTGAAGTGAGTGACAGGGTGACAGGTACCTTATTGTTCGAAATCTTTTTTTTCGGATTGAATATGCTGCGTAGGCTGCTACAGCGTCACTGGGGGGTTGAGCGAGCGCTAGGCGTAGCCAAGAAGTGAGCGCTAGGGCTCGAAGACATCGGGAGGGCAACGTCTTCCTAAGGGCGCCTCCTGTGAGGCTCGGACCACGGTTTAGGATGACGTTGGGACGAATGGATTTAACTAGACATTATTCAAAGATATTATAGACTCCGTGTATACGATATTTGACGTGGGTGTCTATTGAATTCTCCGACCAACGCGCGTTTGGAATCCAAATCATTCAGAGATAATATTTTAGGCTCCTTGTCGTAGGTACCTATCTGTTGTCTCCTCTGACCAGGACACGTTTGGTATCCTCCTAGTTTTACAATGGCGTACAGTGAATTATCTTTTATCAGCATTAACCCACTTAGCTCTCCAAAAATCTGTGTTTCCCACCAATTACAATCTGGGTAAACTAGTGGTTCACTCCAAACTAAGACCACAGAATGCTTAATAGTAAACCTCAAACATTTATTAAGTTTTCTGCCACACTGTAACCTACATACATTATATTAAATATCAATGAAGTATTCCAGTAATTATTATTCCAGTCCAGTAATTAGTCTCAGTTTAATCAGTAAGTAATCTTTATTGCTAAAGTCGGTAAAAGAAATCATATTAGCAAAAATCTCTTCACGTATCAGTAAAAAGTCCCCCGGAGATTACAATGGTCCACCTGATACCTGCCCACTGCGGAGTTGATACATTTATTAGTTTTTCTAACTTATATCACTGTAACCTACATCCCGGCGCGCACCTGCGTGAATCCTTTCGGTTTTTTTGTGCCTACACCTGCACGCCCGCACCTCTGTGCCATTGTGCAATGCAGACTTACGAACTTATAGATATGGCTATATTATATCTACACATGAATGTAATTGTATTTTTTTTTCAAAAGAGCAACCACGGAGTTTCTTGCTAATTCTTCTCGGTAGGAACGGTATTCCGAAATAGTGGTAGTTTCACTCGACTATTCAAAAGCACTTGTTAAATGCAGCCTACTTGAATAAAAAATATTTAATTTTGTTGAGGTTTTTCAAAATCAACTTTTTAATTTTACTGGATACAAAGTTGTAGGATAAAAGTAAGTTTGGCGTAGGTAGTGGAAAAATCTTAAATCTATGCAAGAAATAAAACTCCAAACACATGCACTTTCGCATTTGTTGTTTTCAAGATATTCCAAGATACTGATTCCAGATACCAAAAAGTGCTCAACGCGGCTAAAGAATTTTTCACGAATATCTGGAAATCCTTTCTAAATGGAAGTTTACCGTGTCTGATCATTTAAGGCTCTGTAGAACAAAATCTTTTTCGACCAGTGTGTGAAGGTCGGTACTCGAATTTTTTTCATCAAAGGTGTGATTCCAGAGCCGATTAAGAAGCTTTTTCGGAACACAAATTGCCTATGTATATTTTAATAAAATAAATCGTTAATGATACCTGCCTACATTCATTTAAATCCAGATGTTATTCAAATTTAATCATGCGTAAATAAATATAATTTCGGGTAGCTAAGCTGCGTTGGTTAAGTGATTAAGTACCTATAACTCAAAATTCCCGAACTACGGGTCAATTTTTCGCTTTTTGCAAGACAAGGAAGCACGATTTGTATTAAAAATGAATAATTAGAAATTACTGAAGAATTTTATAATTTCACTATAATTATTTTTGTACCTAGACCAACAAGTATACAAGTTAACAATTTCACCTTACTCACTTTCAAGGAAAGCTCGTAGTTTCTGTTAGAGAGACTAAGCTTCACCTTTGTTCACTTATTTTCTGTTAGTTAAAAGACATATTTGATATTTCTGTACAAAAAATTTTAAAAAAGCTTACTTCGTGCTAAAATATTCACACACCTACAGCGAAGAGAGAAAGACATAGTATACAGGTAGTTAAAGAAACCTGTTCAGTGCGTAAAATGTCAAAAGAAATCTGTTATAATGTAGCTATCCAACTCTTGGAGAATCACGGCTTGTGTAAGCTATATTTCGCTCTTTACCTAGTATAAGCACAAGCCTATCTCACAATAAAAAAAATATTATTACTATTCTTCGTACTAATATTATATTTTAATCTGTAACTCTACCGGCAAAGGTGATTTGGGATTTCGGTATGATCGTGAACAATACTCATTCAAATTAGTCGCGTTGACTGATTTGAATGAGTTGATTTTCAAAATCACCTGTGATTGACGCTATTGGCCAAAATCCATAGACGCAGATAGGATAAAATAAATTCAGCCAATCACAACAGTTAAGATTGTGGCAAATAGCAATTAGGCTGCAGCTTTTCCGTAATCGGAGGGCAGAAGTTACTCCAAAATACATTCATTAAAAAAAACTAAATATTATTAATTATTCTACTATTACTTTACTGTGGTTCTTCTCTTGTATTAATTCATCTTTCAAACTATAAGCTTTTTATAATTTTTTTAATTACCTAATCCTATGTGTATTAATATTAATTTTTCCACCTTTGCGAGCTATTTTTAGCTCATGTAACTTCTATCTGTGAAAACTTGTAATTGGCGTTATACTATAGAACTTAATGCTAGCTAGCCTAACCTAATTACTATATAAATCATGCCCACGTGGAATGGTAGCAAGAATGCTGGCTGCATTTCCGCGCTGGACAGCCAGGCTGATCCTTTGCGCAAAAAATGAGCCAGCCCTTCTGTCACCAGATGAGGCAATTAACTGCGGTGAAATATCTCGTAAAAAAAATTTGCCACTAAGACTCCACGGCCCAAGGGTCTCCACGGCAAACGGAACAAATATGTAACTCTATATGAGAGAGGCATACTTCCGCCGCTTGCCGGTTTCAGCCTTTTCTGCTGCGGCTCCCGGCCTTGATGCTGTCTCCCTGATATGACACGGGGCCAATGTGTCTACGCATGTTGCGTCCCACATTAGCGCCCGTCCCCGTTCCCAGGGAACCAGCGTCAATCCATCAGGTCTCTTGCCATCATCCCGACTAATTCCTGCCGGCTCAATGAGCGCAGGAATATCTATGGTGGCAAGAGCCCTTTTGATCGTATCATTGAGAGAGCCATGCCGAAAAAGCCTACCAGCGCTCCTTTGGCAAGAGATTCCGTGTGACACACGGACATCTGTGCTCGAAGCACAGGGGCGTTCCCAATCTGAGACCTAGAGCCACACGAAAACTTTCATTATCTAAAAGAGTGCCGAGATTTTTCGATGGCAAGGCATGAAGCCAATACCCGGATTCTTTTTCAGATAAAGCTAGAAGCCTTGCTCGATCTCTTTCACTTGTAAGACTTTGAACCAAATTTGTATGTGTCAGCCGAACCAACGGCACATCCCAAAGTTTTTGTGTGAAACATTCCTTCGGGAGATCGTCATTGGGACACCTGACCTTCCAACTCTCTAAGGCCTCTGTGCCATAGGTCAATGAAACTGAATTAGAATTAAGAATCTGAGAACTAAGTTCTTTTATACTATGCACAGAGGACAGAAAAGCCGGAAGAGCAACACTGGAAATTTTTCTCACGCCGATGCCACCATACTTGACCGGTAAAGTAGCTTGATTCCAGGACTGATCATCAAAAGATAAATTTAGAATTTTTTCTAGCGTATCTCTTAAGGTGGCATCCATGATATCAAGTAGTCCAGGAAATTTCCAAATTGGGCTCGCACGGAGAATATAAATTAATTTAGGTACAAAAAGGCAATATTTTAGGATCGAAATTTCAATGTGAGAATTTAGAGCGCCCAATTTGTCAGAATGTGCCGAAAATGTTCTGACTTTTTTGTCCAAGATTGGTTGTATGGCTTCGTCAAAAAGAGGAGCACCAAGAAGACAAAGTGAATGTTTATCAAGAATCTTAATATTAGGGGCAATTTCATTAAATAATTCAGAGGCCGATGATATTCTATCTTGCCATAGCTTTTCTGTGAAAAACAGTTCACATTTGGAAAAATGTAGTTCTAAACCAATTTTGCCAAATTGTTGCTTAACATTGTTAAGATCTTTAAGAACGTCATCCACGTTGCCTCCAATGGTTCCATCGTCAAGAAACCATATGTTAAATTTTGATGTTAAATTTGAGATATGGTTGTGGATCCCTAAGCTGAACAGGGCTGGACTTAAAGGATCCCCTTGCTGAACACCTACAGAGGACTTAATATCGCCATCTCCAAAAACTAATTTAGAAGCAGAGCTGTATAATTGCCAAACATACGGGTAAATTTCGGGAAGCTGTGTTGAAACTTGGTTAAGCAGAGTTGCCCTGTCCAATAAATTAAAAGCATTCTTTACGTCTACTTTCAGCAGTACCTCAACCTCGCCATTCGATAAGAAAGTACGAGCCGAATGTACCGCTGCCTCACAACCACCTTTACTGCCAAATCCAACTTGAATGGGTTGGAATTTATCCTTTAGGGTCGAAACTATGTGTCTACACGCTAATTTTGATGCCAAACGGCGAAAAGTGCAGCCAACAGCGATGGGCCGGATCCCACCGTCCTTTTTATTAAAAGCACAGAGCCTCGCGCCGTAAAGGAATGGCAAAAAGGATGAATTTAATTCGCCAGATAACATAAAATTACAAAGTCTGGTAATGTCACTCAGAAGCGCCTTGCCGGCGTCCCCAGCAGTAGCACCCACAAGATCCTTTAGATGTTGTGGTGTTATGCCGTCCATGCCACCAGCAGAGCCACTGGAGAACGACATTATCGCAGCGTAAGTTTCTTCATCCTTTATCTGTAAAAATGAAACGTTTGAAGGTGGGTCTGGAAGTAAAGAGTCGAGATTTGGTAAAGGATGCTTGTCACGTAGGGCTTCTAGCGTTTCATCATTAAATGGAACCAGCGTATCATTAGTAAACAAAATGCGGGCTGCGTTTTTAAGATCCCCATCCATAACCTTGATTTCCACAATTTTTTTCAAATTGTAATTTTGTGTTCGAAATGAGCAGTCAGGAATTTGGAAAACGCGATCAACCGAACATTTTTTTTTAAATTTTGAACATAACGACCCGGTTTCTGATTTATTTACTGAAAAATGTTTATATGAAAACAAAAAAAGATTTTGCCAAGCCAAAAGTGAATTTGATAAGATATTTTGGATTGTATGTGATAAGGATCTAGCCAATGATATCCTCGCCACTCGCGGAATGCGTTTTATTAAAGGAATATTTTGGTTTTGACTTCCTGTTTGCGTTTGATCGCACATGAAATTTGGGCAAGTTAAAGGCCTTGCTGGTGGTCCGTGACATCGTGCGATATGTATTTTAAGGCCTTTACGACCTTTAAACAGCCTGCCATCGCTACAGTGTGGGCATTCTATGTACTCAACTTGAGAAGCACTAGGGATCATACTTCAGAACACAACAAAAGAAAGAAAAAAACTAAAACACTACACAATAGCGTCTATAAGCGCGCGAAGCCCCGGCAACTGCAACCAGGAGGCCTGCAGAGCAGGTGACTGCCCGCTGAGGCCCTTGGAAACCGCGACACCGCGGTTCCACCGCTGTGAAACAAAAACCACTGTTAATATCGCATTTCGGAACACAATGAAAATAATACCACGGGGTATTTCGCGAATAAGCGCCAATTTGATGCCAATAATAATCCAAAATACCGAGCCCAATATTTATAAATAAAAATTTTGAAGCGAGCAAAATTTTTCATTGACATCTCATTGACATTCATTTGAATTTTATACTTAATCTTTATTTATGTATCCATTTCTGTTGTAGCTGTAAGTTTTGTGTACTAAATAAAATAAAATAAATAAATAAAATATTATGTTCGTGGAATATGTTCTTAGCTGATGTCGGTTCATTAGTACGGGCCTGAATCTCTTCACTGCTAGACATAATCGCCACCACTACCACCATCCCACCACCACCGTGACCATCTTCGTAGCAAGCCGCCACCGTTTTATAATAGTGGCTAGTTCATATAGGACTGTGAAGTACGAAGCTAGCTATGGTTCTTCGGAGGGCATCACTGGCCTTATGAGTACTTTCCAACGGCCAGCCATCATATTAAACAACTCAAATAGGACTGCCTGCCTGGAAGCGACTAGCTGGAGTGGCGGTACCACTTCAGCTAGTCGCTACTAACTTCGCAAAAAAGTATAAATAATATGATTGTTTGCGTGTGGCGGACGCACAACCGCACTCGAAATGACAGGAACCGCACCAAACACTCATAATCACGAGTCCTGTGAGGTCCAAACGCACAAAAAGTCCCGGCCCATTTGACTAATGATCTCATCAATTTCTCGGCAAATTCCTTCCGAGAGCGACACATGCAGCACATGTCATCGTATGATATAACGACTTGCGTTTCCGGTGCGAAACGCTGCCAGGGATGGTGTTAACGAGGATTTTATTAAGGGATTTTGCTTGTATTATAGAAGTCAGATAGACAGACGGAAACACTTTCGCATTTCTAATATTAGTATGGAAACATGGATGAATAGTTTTCTTGCTAGAATTTCTACACCTGTTGCTGCTTCACCTGATTTAGCGGCGTCTCCCTACGATTTGTTTGATCCCTCTCTCTAGACGAAGAGACGTTCTCTTCGTCTGGACTCTAGAGTGTAGGCGGGAGGTCTGCTGCGCTTATCAAGCGATGTCGCCATTCCAGCATCTTGGTACTCCAACGTTTAAATCGGTTCTTCGAACTATGCATTTGCCACTTCAGCTTCGCAACTATTTGAGTTTTGTCAGTTGCTCTGGTTCTTTTATGGACAATGGACGTCCTCATTTCTGATTTGCTACTGAGCAAAGCGAGGTCCATAGTAAGCATTTCTAGGATTTATTTTTATCCCACTACGTTAATGCCAAAAGAAAGAGTTATGATTTTGGTAGTTTAAGTATCTAACATAGTCACAAACAAAATTGAAATGACGGATGTTACATCCAAAAAGTGGGGGTCTCTGAATTTATATCAGTGTTTTTTATTTTCTTCAAAAGTTAAATCTTACACTTTAAAAGAAGTTAAGCAAAGGCGTATCCACACTAAGCAGTCACGGGATCCTCAACTGAGTTCCCACTAAGCTGTAACATATCTGTTTACACCGACGGGGTAAAAAAAATTAACTTAACTTAAAATACGACAATTTGACAGCCAATGAGCCGGATGCCGCTTTTAATTAGTTCAAATTGCTCGCATTTTATCTGTATTTAGGTTGAAGTGAAAGAAATTAAGTTGCCGATGAAAAAATCTTAACGCTAACTTAGCGTTAATTTTAAATGATTTGCGTTCAGTTTAGTCAAATTTAACAGATGTTCTATTTAAATAAATAATTGAAACATTTATTTACGTATTTTTTTTAGTTTTCTGTGTTTTCATAGAACACGGCATCGTACCGGAACGCTAAATCGCTTGTCGGCACGTCTTTGCCGGTAGAGTGGTAACTAGCCACGACCGAAGCATCCCACTAAAAATTATAAATTCCCAAATTGACCCTGCCGGGAATCGAACCCTGGACCTCCGCACGTTAAAACAACAGCGCTCAACACTGCGCTACGGAGGTCGTCAATCTTTAGTGTACCTTTAGATTTATTAATACTTGCGAGGAGTTTTCTGGTTTATAAATAAATAGTATCAGACCAGATGGCCGAGGATATCCTGCGCGGCAGATTGCCGGGGTAATTACGTCGTAAGAGGCGCGTGCGCTAGGGGGGGTTACAAAGCTGTTGAAATTCAACACGAATACACTGTGTTTGTTACTTCACTTTGTAAGCCCTTGTTCAGAAGTCGCAAGTATACTATCTGTACTATGGTACCTGTGGTATAGTTTCATTTGCGCATTGAGCCATACATAAAGTAAAGTAACATGGTTGATATGTAAGTGATAAGACCGCCATGCATAGCTTTAAACTATGTTTATCTCTTGTAACCCATTTCCTGTTTTTGTGTGCAATAAAGTTAATGAAGGCCAGCGGCCAGCGGTTACTTATGTATCTACATATTGATGAAATTGTAAATTATTTTTATCAAAAGAGCACCCAGCGGGTTTCTTGCTGGTTCTTTTCGGTAGGAATGACATTCCGATTCAAAACCACTTGTTAAAGTTTATTTGGATAAAAACATTTGAATAAATAAACGTATGACATTTAATTACTTGCTATCAGCAGTAGGTGTGCTTTTGAGTTACGACTTCAAAAGCAGTTATTTTATAATATTAAAAGTTGCCCAAAGTGACGTCACAAAATACCAATCACGTCATTAAAAGAGTACCTAGGAACTAACATTAACGATACCGATACGGTGTTTACTTTGTCTCGACTCTGAACAAAGCTTTCCACTTTAGTAGGTTTTATGTATCTACCTAGGTACTTACATAGTCAATTAGTTTTATACTATATCTCCAAGATTTCCATCGGCGCCGGACTGATGTCATGGAGGTAGACCCCCAAAGGACGTACCTAACCACTTCTGGCGCTTTTATGCTTGGAAGGAAATGCGGAAATTTTCAAAAAAAGAAAAAGAAAAGTCCTTATGTACGAAGCTTAACACGAACAAATTCGGAGCTCGCGTGTGGCTTCCGTTGGCCGCTAATAGTTGGCGTCGCCAGGGGTAACCAACACTCATTAAAAAAAAACAAATTTTTCATTATAGATTCTGCACTATTCCACGCCACTAGTTTCAAAAATGTTATAGGCTCACTAGAAAAAAAAAAAAAAGTTTTACTGAAGAGGTGAAAGACGCTCTAGCAACCGCCCGCCCTACCAGCTACCACTGTCACACATTTCGAAAACTTTTCACGACTTATAAACTTACATACTTCTATATTACATGGCGTCAGGTGAAAAAGCTCTGACTTTAAACTGCGTCTAAAAAACCTTAAATTAATTATCACTCACTGATAATAATACTTACATAAGTCACAGGATAGGTAATAGTACGTTTTATATATCGATCTTTTTGGTACATTTGAAGACATTTTTAGTTCCCTCAAGTCTGAGATCAAAAATTCTAGTTTAATATCCTTTCAAATCACATATTTTTGTACATAATGAGAGAGTTGATAAAAAGTATGACTTTATGTTATGTCCCAGTATTTAACACATTACACACACACAGCTCTTTTATTATAACCTATAAGTTAACTTTACACCTAGCTAACTTAAACTTACTTCGTCAGGTCCGTCAGCGTAAAGTTAGGCTTCCCGTGGAAACTCCATTCTCCGGAATAAAATGTAGCCAAAGGCTGTACTATTATACCGCTGCTGTATTATGTATTCTGTCATCTGTGCCAAAGGCAAAACTACACATACATCTGTTCCTTGGTTTCGGTGTGATAGAAGAATAAACCAATAAGCCATAAACAAACACACTTTTGCTTTTATAATATTGGTAGGATAGGATTTAGAAGTCAGTGATGATGCATGCCCTTGTAGGACTTTTCTCTCTTTTTCAAAGGGAAAGGTTGGTTTCCCCTGCAGCCAAGTTCAGGATGTCTCGCTGCCGAACAACTGTTCAAGTATACAAGACAATGAGTGACGGCGTATGTTATATTTGTTTGCGTTAAAAATAACGCGCTCACTTCGGCGTGCAGCGCGTGAAGGGATCCGACTTAGCTGCTGTCAGTTTATTTGTGCTTGACTGAGGTATTTGATATATGAAGTGGACGTGTGGTACCTACTACCTATATAACTCTCATCAGCCCCAGAGAGTCTGCATCCACTGTTGGATATTCAATACACCTGAACCATGCACCAGATTTTGTCTGACTTCGGCCGTGGTTAGTTAAGTACCACCCTGCCGGTAAAAACAAACGCCAAGCGATTTAGCGTTCCGTATGGTGTCATATCGTGGGATAAAGGCTTAGTAGGTATTTAATCTGCCATAACCCTAGCTTGGATTGCATAATCAATAATCATCTTACCACCAGGTAAGATCGCAGTTAAGGTTTAACTTGCAGTGGATTCAAAATAAATAATTTAAAAACAGAAAACTTTGTTTTTTTAACATCCAGTAAAATTTGTGAAATAACCTTCACACCTTCATAATTTTGGAAACATACAAACGGACTGGCCGTAATTTCAGGACATTTACTTCTGCAATACTTTAATTATGTCCATCCACTAATATTTTATTTTTATGGTTCCCCTAAAGAAAAAAGTAATACCTACACATAAAAAGATGATAATAAAAGTTCGATTAATCAAATAATCGTCCCAATAGTTGAAAAGGCGGCACCTACCCCTCAGGGACTTTACTGGCCGCAAAGTGTAAGTCTGAGTTTCGCATTTTCATTCTTTCCTACAGAGTGGGAAACGAAATATTGAAAAACACTTCTCCAGTAACGTCTTTTAAGCCTATGTTTGAGTCTTGTGCCCCCGCGCTTTGAAATAATGTGCTATAAAAAATCAAAATAAAATCCTTAAAATAATGAGTGCAGAACAACAATAGATGGCGCCACGTGTAAGCCACGCGTCGACCACGCGTCAGTTGCACGCTGACCTCCGGAGGGGCAACATCTATTATAATTAACGCGTAGCGCTCCAAACTAAAGGGTGCAGTAATTCTTTCCTTATGCATCGTCGCATTGTTTGGATGGCTTTTCGAGGGTAAATGGGCGTAAATGAAATATTTCGAGTTACATAATATAAAGATTATAATATAATACCCGAATGGAAATAGGGTGTCAAGCCACCCTATGTATTTAATATTACTGACTTCTTTTAGGCTTCTGTAAAAAGAAATAAGTGGTTGGGTCCTATGAGGGTGAAGTACGTTATTCTGTCTTATTACTTCTCACTGCCTTATGACTAATAAAAATTAGCTCACATAATACCGAAAAAGATTACATCGCGGAGACGCATATAAGCTCCTTATTATCCCGGAAAATAGTATTTTGAGTTCCATGCAAAAATAGTGATATTCAATAAACTAATTTCACATGGACCATGCTATATCACAGCTATAAATACGAATATAAAAACAAAGCCTTTAGTACTAATTTACAATTTTTGAATTACAAAAATAATGATAATAGATATCTAAGTAAACGTATACATCAGTCGGGTTCTATATCAGTGTGTCCTGCAGACATAGGCCCTCCTAAGACCTATCTTTTTTCATTCTTGACCATCTTTTGCCTATATTTCGCAGTTCTTAGCCAAATAGACACAGCGATCCAGCATCCTTCAAGGATCGTCAAGAAGTGGAAGTCGTTAAGAAAGAGACTGAGACAACATTTTCAGTCTATTTTCAGTGGTTTTCCTTTCTTTCATTTTGATTTATATGGGGTCTCCATCCTCTTATACTTTTCGACCATTTTTCTGTTGGCTCTCTTAGCATTTACCTGTCCAGCGCCACTTTAATTAATTTAGTTTCCTGTTTACATCTTTCTGTAAACAGGAATTCGTCTCTGTTAACTTCCTCAATTCTGCTGCTCGCATCTTGTCTCTTCTGCTGTATCCTAGGATACTCCGCTCCATGCCCCTCTGACAAGTTCTCAATAAAATCAATATCACCTACTTAGCTATAAATCTTTTAATACGCATTGTGACTTTACAAACAGATCATTTCCTCAATAAAACCAGCTAGGAACAATAAGTCGATAGACATAGGTAGCTGAAATGTTAATTATAAATCGCATCTTGGTTACCTTTACACGTGTTATCAATTTACTCCTGCTATTATGTTAAAATATGTATGGTCTTAGCCTTCTTCGGAGAACTATGGTAATTCCGCAATGTTAGTATTTGTTATTCTGATGTATCGAGTGCATTAAGGATGCCACTTGGCCGTCTGCATTCGCAATAGAAATCCAAAGTTCGAATATTTTGGCTGTTTTTAGGAATCCGTAATCAATACACAGTAATAAGATTTACTATTGTTATCACTCTGCACTCATATAACTAACTAACTAACTTTAGGGTGATGTATTATAAACTATTCCACTAAGAAATTTCAATGACCACCAGAGGCCCGATTGTCTAAGCAAATCGTAATCATTTGACAGCTTATAGCGACCTGTTTAACTAGAATTGTTTCAGGAGTTCATAAATGATTTTTGACGTGCAGGCATATATGAGCTCCTTAAACAGGTCAAATTATCCATTTGACAAACGATTATCATTAATTCATTACGATTTCCTTACACAATCGGGGGACTGGTCTACCCTTCATAATCGGAGGCTCATATCCAATCAAAACCTCATAATCCAAATTTATACCTAAATTACTAAAGAACTCACTGCGGCAAGTAAAATGAGTCAATTAACTTAATTAACTAACTCTTAATAATTGTGGGGTAAGGATTGGAGAGTAGCAAATTATTGTAGTCCACGTATTGTATTTTAAATCATGTGGTTTGTTGCTTGAAAAAAATAAAATAAAGAGTTGTACGTTGAGAGATGTTGAACGTCTGCTGATATAGACGCAATTCGTCAACATTTGGACTCGGCAAGAAAATTTCTGAACCCGTGGTAGAGTTTTCGAGTGTGGAACGTATAAAGAAAACTAATGCGAAGACACATTAAGTAAGAATTAAACTTCAATAAAGCCACCGGCCCCTTACAATTAAAGTCAAACATTCATGGATTAATGGATGTAAACGTTGTAACATTATTATCTTTAGGGAAATAATCTATTTCAGTGCAAGCAGACACCGGACGAGCCGTTATTATATGATAATCGATTCATTCAAATGGGCTTTGGATTATCCGATGCGACATGGAGCCGATGGTCAGGTGAATCGATGATCATTTCGCATCAATCAAGATGTTTGTGACGTTCCCCGTGACACGAATAGTTATCATCAACAAAAGAATCGCATTTGAATTGCAGACCACTGTCAAAGATGTGCGAGAATAATGAAATAGGTACCCTATGATCCAAGAATGAACTACACAACCACAACGTCCCACTGCTGGGCACAGGCCTCCACTCTCATAAGAGAGAGGGAATTAGAGCTTACACCCACCACGCTGCTCCAATGCGGGTTGGCGGGCTTTAACGACTATTATCATGTTAGTGATAATAACCAGGACCGACGGCTTAACGTGCTCTCCGAGGCACGGGGGTGAAACACCGCCAACTTCCTAACTCCGGGCTAGTACTGAGAATTTCTAGTGGGAAAACCCCAATACTTAATTATGGCCCGACCCGTCGGCCGTTGGCATGTTCGACTTCGTCGGCCGCAGTCGAACATGCCAACCACTAGACCAACGAGACAGTCAACGAGATCCAAGAATGAGTTTGTGAAATAAAGGTAACTGAAGAACCGCTCTTGCATAGGTACCCATACCTAATCATACGTACCCATGCCTATTCACGAGCTCTCGCGCCTATTCTCAAGTGTGTAGTGCACGGAAGAGGTGTAGAACCGTGTTAGTGCGCCTGTTATCACCATTTGTATTGAGCGAACCTTCTCTATTCTTGTTTTTGTATTCTGTGACCATCTTCTTCTTCTTCGTCGTAACACTCTTGACAGAGGGGTCGTAGTCATCACGAAGTGACGGCTTTAGTGGCAGATGTAATGCGCCTCATGCGCATCCGCCCCTTCTCCCTGCTGGCCGATAGCCTGGTGCACTCGTGCAATGAACCGCCAACAGGCGACTTAATTTGGTCGATCCATCGTATTTGCGACCTTCCTCGCCCTCTGGTGCCCCTCCACCTTGCCCTGCACGACGAGGCGCTCAATGGAGTCATTCTCACGACGGGAGACGTGTCCAAAAAATTTTAGTATGCGATTTTTCTAAGACCATACTAACTTTCATAAAATTTTCCAAATTATATTTGAACTAGATGATGCCCGCGTATTGTTCCGCGTGTATTAAGTTTTTTTAATTCCCGCGGGAACTGCTCATGCTAAGTCCTTCCCCGGGATACAAACTATCCCTGTACCAAATTTTATCAAAATCGGTTCAATGGATGGGCCGTGAAAGCGCAGCAGACAGACACACTTTCGCATTTATAATATTAGTATGGATTCATGTAGACTCTGGGATAAACTATATCTATTATACATATATTTTGAAAACTCTACTACAGACTCGGAAAACTTCAGAGGTTTTGGAAGTTCCACTAAAAAGAGGGTTATTTCCACTAGGCACACATTGCTTACATTCTTCTTCTACCTGTCATTTACCTTCATGGTTCAGAGGTGAGCACTGTGGTCTGATAAGTGGGAGCTCCCGGGCTCCCGGGTAAGATCCCCGACAGGGTCAAGTTGGGAATTAAGTAAGTATAATTTCCTCAGATTATTTCTTATTTTCCCAAGTCCAATCTACCCTACTGATAAAGACGTGCCGCCTTAGCGAGCGATTTAACGTTCCGGTACGACGCCGTGTATAAGTCTATTTATAGGGTGTTAGCTTCATATAATTGCCATACTCCTAACAGGCTAGCCCGCTGCCATCATCACCGCTTACGAGCAGGGCAGATCGCAGCCATGGGTGGAAGTCATCTGGTGGAATAAAAAAAAGTGAACCGAACTGTATTTGCCTCAATGTCTGCATTATGAACGCATCAATAAACAATAAACACTGGAAGGTGGACAATGGTCGTGTCAGGTGTTTACGGATCGGCGGAACAATCTGTATGGCGGGCGATGATATCACGGCAAGCGTTTGTTTTTTACTTAGCGCACCGAACGGACATTGCTCGGTTACGCACAGAGTGTGAATTTACAGAGGTACTATTAATGCAAAAGTTTGGATGGATGTATGGATGTTTGTTAGTTTAAACTCATTAAAAAATCCTATTACCATGTAAAAGATTACTTTAATGACAAGGAAGCTTGGCAATGATTTGATCTAATGGCTCTGATAGTTCCTTAGTTAAGATGATTTGTGAAATGGTGATAATTAAAAAAAAACCTGGCTTAGTTTGCAGTGGGCTCTACTCAGACCAGGGCGCGTTAGGAGCCTTCGTAGCTTTAGTTTTCCGTTACTGATTATCACCAATAAATTTTATAAATAAATAACTGGACGTCAATAAGTGTAGTTATATCTACCTAGGTAAATTGAATGTTGAGTTGAGTTGAGTTGTTACTCAATCACGCCAGAACGGCTTAACGGATCTGAATGAAATTTGGCACAGAGACAGATTATAGTGTCCAGACTATAAAATCGGGATATCGGTATAAAAAGTAGCATATGTTATTCCAATAACACATACTTACCTACGCTACTTTTTATCCCGGAAAATTAAAGAATTCCCGCGGAAATCGAAAAACCTCAATACACGCGGACGAAGTCGCGGGCATCAGCTAGTACGTAATATTATTAATCTGCTATACTTACAAGGCCCATCTATTCAACCAATTTTGACGAAATTTCATACAGAGATAGGTTGCTTCCCGGCATTCCATTTTCACATTCATTTTATGCCGGAAATTCAAAGCTTCCAAGGGATTTTTATACGACTGCCTGAAAAAAGGAGTATATTGTTTTCAGGGTTCATGTATGTATGTATGTATGTATGTATGTATGTATGTACGTATGGATGTATGTATGTATGTATGTGAGTTTGTATATTCCACCATAACTTCTATACGCCTGAACCGATTTTGATAAATGAGGTATCGTTAGAATCCCTAGTTTATTCCGGGTGACATAGGCTAGTAAATTTTTTAAATAAAATTATGGTGTGACCATGGTCCCACATTAAAGACTAAAGTTGGAATTTTTTTTTCGAAAATAAGATTAATTATATAATCATCATCTAGAAAATGATGAGTAGATTCCAAAAATATATAACACTAAAGTTCAATATCCAGTGATTCACAAAAAAATATCATTTAATAAAAATGTGAATTATCTTATGTGAATAATAATGTAAATAATAAGATTCCAAAGGCTATATACTGCAAATCGCTTCTTAAGTAGGTAAACTCCAAAAATAATATGGTAGGGCAGTCGTATTTTTTAATTCGTTAAATTAAGTTCTCTTGTTCAAAACCCAAATCCATGCAGACTAGTCGCAAGCGTTATCTAGTTTCAAAATAAATAATCCTTTAATATCATGAATCAAAGTCAAAGTTACGTTACGTAATATGAACTCTAAAATAGCATTAGGCAGAGGAAAGAAGCTTGTCATAGGCCATATATTAGTTGTAAATTCAAACATCAATTGGACTATTTTAGATGGGAATCAATTGGGTAATTTCTTATGATATTTATCTTTTCAAAAACTAAATTTTTCAAATGTCTCGGTCACGCAACTAATCTGTGCACTTATTTACAGACTTTATATTAACTTAACCGAATAAGGCGCTATGAAAATGGACAATGAGTTTCACGAGAAAAGCACTGTATCATACCTCACACTACACCTATGCGCCCAAACACTAGATAGGTACCCAAAGTGTACCCAGAAAGTAGGCAATAGGAGAGTAGTAGGTGGTTTTCGTTTCGGTAGGATTTTAATAAAATAATAATAATCATCGTCAATCAAAAAATTCCAATGCTTATTTCTAGTAGGAATTTTCGCAGCGTTGGATTAAATCCCCAATTCGACCCCTTAGGCTACTCGTTTGAAATCTTCGATCCACCTAGGGCCTAGGTGGATCGACGATCTCAAACGAGTAGCTGAGAGTCTCTGCCCGCTGGAAACGAGTAAAACCGTGTACTGTGGAGATTCATACAAACCATCGTGAGTTTTTTTCTGTGCAAGATCACCATTCTAACACCATGCGAGTGGGACGATCCCAACTCCCAAGGTAGGTACTAAGAACAGAAATGGCTATTTTGTACCTTTATGATAATAATAGACCCCATAAAATAATAGATTAAAAATAATAAATAGTTTAATCGGCCAAATCTCCTCATTTTTTAAACTATAATGCCACCGCTACTAGGTATAAGATTTGTAACAATACTCCAGGTTCCAACTCCTCAACCTCATGCTGCAAAGTACTTCCTACACAGATATAACATCAAAGCAATTTCTTACATTTTTTTTAATGTATAGACTAGCGCTTGGCTACAATCAGACTTGCTTGCAAGTGGTGATTCAGCCTAAGGTGGAGCGCGTTTGTCTGAAAGATGCCTGTTCACTGTAGATTTGAAGATACCTATATTAATAGAGGAGGAGAAAACGGAAGCCAGAAGGGCATTCCATATTCTAGCGGTTCGAATTAGAAACGAGGAAGCAAATCGCTTTGTACGAGCCCGCGGAATTTCAACTGCGACTTTTAGGTTAAAGGCCTCAAGAAAACGCTGCAGTTCATCGTGTAATTTTTTTCAAATTATTAATTTTATGTCTTGTAAATTTTTATCTTAACCCGATGCGATAGCCACCTCACACTGCACTGTGCGTATTAATAAAGTTGTAGCCCGTAATACTTTACGCAGTGTGCGAATTTGTGTATTTAAATGCGATCCTTGATTCACCATCGACCGCAACGACATCGCCACTCCATTTCGGACGCAGCTTTAAACGAGCTGTAATTATGGAAGGGAAATTCCGTAACGAAAAGACAAGGTGTGCCGGAATTACTTACTTTAAATAGGCGAAGAGATGACCGGTGACATCCGTTGTTTATTAAAGGCACTTTATATTTTGACTGTTTAAATAAAATAATTAGATTTATTATTATTATAATTAGAGGTAGAACAGACAGTTTATTTTTTTGACCGCAAAATTAATATTACTAAGTCGATCTAAAAGTTGAAGAAAATAAAGCTTAGTACTTTTTTAATAATATGTCGCCGCGGAGGCTAGGCGGGCTTTAATTTTTATACCTCAATTCCTTAATTATATTATTATTATACTATATATAGCTAAATTACCACTCACTCACTCACTCACTCATTGACATAATTGTTCTCCTAGAAAGAGACAGAAAACGATACAATGATGTAGGGGAGATGTGTTCTGGTGGGGGATTCGAGTAGGGAAAAATTATGACATTTCGAAAAAACAAGATGGCGGCCGACGTGATTGTTGTAACTCTTTTGTTTTCCAACCGATTTCGTTACAACTCGCAGTGATTGTAGAAATTTGGAAACGATTACTAGAAAATGTAGAAAAAATTGGAAAAACAAGATGGCGGCCGAGCTGTAGTGTTTTAAAATTTTTGATTTTTCGACCTCGAACCGCGGCGCCACAGATCCGAAACGACGCGGTCGAGCATAATTTTTTTTCCTATTTCCGCCTACAATTATCCTGTATTTTGACAGAATGGGGGAATTTTTTAAAAATTCAAAATGGCGGCTGTCACGGCGGCCGTTCGGTTTGAGTTACGAAAAAACGCAATTTTAAAATTCAAATTTCTCGCAGTTGGCAACGTCGGAGCGTTTCGACTTCTACTGGGAGATTGTGGGTACAGACTCGAGGAAGGGATTGGGGAAAAAAAATTACCCCATTTCTAGGGAAAATTTCAAGATTTACCCCAAAAACTAAAAAATCGAAATACGAACTTTTTTAAAAATTCGAGTACGAGAAACCACGTGTCTCACTTGTACGAATGACATTTGGGTAATTTCGTCGCCGAGGTCTGGCAACACTGGAATTTATCAAAGTAAAAGTGATTTTCGACATGATCTTTTTTCAGGGGATATCTTGTCGGCTGGGTGCGAGCGAGATGAACAATTGAAACGTCGTCAGGAGCGGTGTATCCTGTAGTTCACAGGAAAATTATGAAACTATGCAAAAAGTTTTTGTGAAACGAGGTGGCGGCCATTTTGTATTCCTTTTGTGTTTTTGAAAATTTCAATCACGTCTTAGAGGCGGTAGGCAACATTTGGGAAAGTTGACATGTATGGATCGATTGTGTAACTCGACGGGCAGTATCGAGAAATAAAAACAGTGTTGCCACATTCGGGGTAGTTTTCGAGATTTTCCCTAAAAACTTCCTCCTGTAAAATTTTGTATGAAAAATTTTTTTTTCATTGATGGCTTCGTATGGAAGTCAGAAAATATAACTTGAAGAAAAATTTGGAGACAGCTGATGATTGAGGATTTCGGAGACGGGTGAAGAGCACGGCCAGGGTATTGAAGATAGGTGGGGGGTGCTCGAACAAATGTCACTCGAAACCTCATCCAATTGGCAATAAGTAAAAAAAAAACTCAAAATGGTGGATTCAAGATGGCTGCCATACAAATTTTGTTAGTGTCTATCTCGGAGAGTATGAGAGATGGAAGTGTGGTTTCTTGGCAAGAGATAGTCAGGACGAGGAGGTCTAATTAGCGAAATGGAAAAAAATTCAAGATGGCGGAATATTTTTTTTCATACCAAAATAAATGGCGAATATTGAAGAGACTACAAGTGTTGTAGTAGTGTTTAGTAATTGACCAAATTGTTCTCCAAGAAAGATACAGAAAACGATACAATTATGTTAGGGAGATGTGTTCGGGTGCGGGATGGGAGTAACTTTTGAAATTTCGGAAAAACAAGATGGCGGCTGTAACGGCGGCCGTTCGGTCTGAATTACGAAAAAAGGCAATTTTAAAATTCAACTTAAACGGGGAGATTGTGTGTACAGACTCGAGGTATGGATTGAGGAAAAAAATTACCCCATTTCTCGGGAAATTTTCAAGGTTTACCCCAAAAATAAAAAAATCTAAATACGTAATTTTTGCTAAATTCGAGTACGAGCAACCACGTGTTTCACTTGTACGAATGACATTTGGGTATTTTCGTCGCCGAGGTCTGGCAGCACTGGAATTTATCAAAGTAAAAGTGATTTTCGACATGGTATTTTTTTGGAATTCTTTGTTAATTGACAGATTTCGTTCAAAATCGATATCTGAGGATCCCTGGGATTACAAAACAGGAAACCGATACCAAAGTTTTAAAAAATCAGCGCCATTTTGAAATTCTTTGTTAATTGACCGATTTCGTTAAAAATCGATATTTAGGACTCCATGAGATTGCAAAACAGGAAACTGCTACCAAAATTTAAAAAATTCAGTGCCATTTTGAAATTCTTTGTTATTGTAGCGATTTCGTTCAAAATCGATATTTAGGACTTCCTCGAATTTCAAAACAGGAAACTGATGCCAAAGTGTTAAAAAATCAGCGCCATTTTGGAATTCTCTGTTAATTGACCGATTTCGTTCAAAATCGATATTTAGGACTCCATGAGGTTACTAAACAGTAAACTGTTACCAAAATTAAAAAAAACCAGCACTTTTTTGAAATTCTTTGTTAATTGACCGAATTCGTTCAAAATCGATATCTTAGGATCCCTGGGATTACAAAACAGAAAACTGATACCAAAGTTTAAAAAAATCAGCGCTTTTTTAAATTCTTTGTTATTGTAGCGATTTCGTTCAAAATCGATATTTAGGGCTCCCTGTGATTACAGAACAGGAAACTTGTATCAAAATTTTAAAAAAATCAGCGCCATTTTGAAATTCTTTGTTAATTGACCGATTTCGTTCAAAATCGATGTTTAGGACTCCCTGGGATTTCAAAACAGGAAACTGATACCAAAATTGAAAAAAATCAGCGCTTTTTTAAATTCTTTGTTATTGTAGCGATTTCGCTCAAAATCAATATTTAGGGCTTCCTGGGATTACAAAACAGGAAGCTGATACCAAAGTTTTAAAAATCAGCGTTATTTTGAAATTCTTTGTTAAGTGACCGATTTCGCTCAAAATCGATATTTAGGGCTCCCTGCGGTTACAAAACAGGACACTGGTACCAAAGTTGTAAAAAATCATCGCCATTTTGAAATTATTTGGGAATTGACCAATTTAGTTCAAAATTGAACTTTAGGACTCCCTGGGAATACAATACTGGAAACTGATATGAAATTTTAGAAAAATCTGCGCCATTTTGTAATTCTTTGTTAATTGACCGATTTTGTTCAAAATCGATATCTGAGGATCCCTGGGATTACAAAACAGGAAACTGATACCAAAGTTTAAAAAAATCAGCGAATTCTTTTTTTTTTAATCACAACCCGTGAGCTGCTTTAGCAGCTCACGCACAGAGCGAAAAACTAGTTATTTATACTATATATAGCTCGATTACCACTCACTCACTCACTGACTCATTGACATAATTGTTCTCCTAGAAAGAGACAGAAAATGATACAATGATGTATGGGAGATGTGTTCCAGTTCGGGAGTCGAGTAAGGAAAAATTATGACATTTCGGAAAAACAAGATGGCGGCTGACGTGATTCTTGTAACTCTTTTGTTTTCCAACCGATTTCGTTACAACTCGCAGTGATTGAAGAAATTAGGAAAAGATCTATAGAAAAAGTGGAAAAAATTAGAAAAACAAGATGGCGGCCGAGCTGTATTGTTTTAAAATTTTTGATTTTTCGACCTCGAACCGCGGCGCCACAGATCCGAAACGGCGAGGTCGAGCATAATATTTTTTTCTATTTCCGCCTACACCTATCCTGTATTTTGACAGAATGGGGGTCGTTTTTAAAAATTCAAGATGGCGGCTGTCACGGCGGCCGTTCGGTATGAGTTACGAAAAAACGCAATTTTATAATGCAAATTTCTCGCAGTTGGCAACGTCGGAGCGTTTCGACTTCTACGGGGAGGTCGTGTGTACCGACTCGAGGTATGGATTGGGGAAAAAAATTTACCCCATTTCTAGGGAAAATTTCAAGATTTACCCCAAAAACAAAAAAATCGAAATACGAACTTTTTTAAAAATTCGAGTACGAGCAACCACGTGTCCCACTTGTACGAATGACATTTGGGTAATTTCGTCGCCGAGGTCTGGCAACACTGGAATTTATCAAAGAAAAAGTGATTTTCGACATGGTCTTTTTTCAGGGGCTATCATGTCGGCTGGGTGCGAGCGAGATGAAAGATTGAAACGTCATCAGGAGCGGTGTATCCTATAGTTCACGGGAAAATTATAAAACTATGTCAAATGATTCTGTGAAACGAGGTGGCGGCCATTTTGTATTCCTTTTGTGTTTTTGAAAATTTCGATCACGTCTTAGAGGCGGTTGGCAACATTTGGGAAAGTTGACATGTATGGATCGATTGTGTAACTCGACGGGCAGTATCGAGAAATCAAAACAGTGTTGCCACATTCGGGGTAGTTTTCGAGATTTTCCCTAAAAACTTCCTCCTGTAAAATTTTGTATGAAATTTTTTTTTTCCACATGAGGCTTCGTATGGAAGTCAGAAAATATAACTTGAAGCAAAATATGGAGACACCTGATGATTGAGGATTTCGGAGACGGGTGAAGGGCACGGCCAGGGTATTGAAGATAGGTGGGGAGTGCTCGAACAAATGTCACTCGAAACCTCATCCAATTGGCAATAAGTAAAAAAAAAATTCAAAATGGTGGATTCAAGATGGCTGCCATACAAATTTCGTGAGTGTCTATCTCGGAGAGTATGAGAGATGGAAGTGTGGTTTCTTGGCAATAGATGATCAGAACGAGGAGGTCTATTAAGCGAAATGAAAAAAAAAACAAGATGGCGGAATTTTTTTTTTCATACCAAATTATATGGCGAATAAGAGACTACAAGTGTTGTAGTAGTGTTTAGTAATTGACCAATTTGTTCTCCTAGAAAGAAACAGAAAATGATACAAAGGTGTATGGGAGATCTGTTCTGGTGCGACATGGGAGTAGGGAAAAATTATGACATTTCGGAAAAACAAGATGGCGGCCGACGTGATTCTTGCAACTCTTTTGTTTTCCAACCGATTTCGTTACAACTCGCAATTATTGAAGAAATTAGGAAACGATTAGTAGAAAAAGTGGAAAATATTGGAAAACAAGATGGCGGCCTAGCTGTAGTGTTTTCAAATTTTGATTTTTAGACCCGAACCGCTGCGCCACAGATCCGAAACGGCGTGGTCGAGCATAATTTTTTTTTCTATTTCCGCCTACTATTATCCTGTATTTTGATAGAATGGGGGTGGTTTTTAAAAATTCAAGATGGCGGCTGTCACGGCGGTCGTTCGGTTAGAGTTACGAAAAAACGCAATTTTAAAATTCAAATTTCTCGCAGTTGGAAACGTCGGAGCGTTTCGACTTCTACGGGGAGATTGTATGTACAGACTCGAGGTATGGATTGGGCAAAAAAAAATTCCCCATTTCTCGGGAAAATTTCATGATTTATCCCAAAAATTAAAAAATCGAAATACGTATTTTTTGCAAAATTCGAGTACGAGCAACCACGTGTCTCACTTGTACGAATGACATTTGGGTATTTTCGTCGCCGAGGTCTGGCAACACTGGAATTTATTTATTTACAAGAGACGGAAGTGTGGTTTCTTGGCAAGAGATGATCAGGACGAGGATGTCTATTTAGCAAAATGAAAAAAAATTCAAGATGGCGGAATATTTTTTTTCATACCAAATTATATGGCGAATATTGAATTGACTACAATTAGTGTTGAACTATGCAAGAATTTGATAGGGTTCCGTTTTACCCACGACGGGGCACCCTGGGATTCCAAAACAGGAAGCTGATAACAAAGTTTTTAAAAATCAGCGCCATTTTGAAATTCTTTAATTATTGACCGATTTCGTTCAAAATCGATATTTAGGGCTCCCTGGGATTACCAAATAGGATAGTGGTACCAAAATTTTAAAAAATCAGCGCCATTTTGAAATTCTTTGTTATTGTTGCGATTTCGTTCAAAATCAATATTTAGGGCTTCCTGGGATTACAAAACAGGAAACTGATACCAAAATTTTAAAAAACCTGCGCCATTTTGAAATTCTTTTTTAATTTACCGATTTCGTTCAAAATCGATATTGAGGGCTCCCTGAGATCGCAAAACAGGAAACTTATACTAAAGTTTTAAAAAATCAGCGCCATTTTGGAATTATTTTTTAATTGACCGATTTCGTTCAAAATCGATATATAGGGCTCCCTGAGTTCGCAAAACAGGAAACTTATACTAAAGTTTTAAAAAATCAGCGCCATTTTGGAATAATTTTTTTTTTGACCGATTTCGTTCAAAATCGATATCTGAGGATTCCTGGGATTAAAAAACAGGAAACTGATACCAAAGTTTTAAAAAATCAGCGCCATTTTGAAAATCTTTGTTAATTTACAGATTTAGTTCAAAATCGATAACTGAGGATCCCTGGGATTACGAAACAGGAAACTGATACCAAAGTTTTAAAAATCAGCGCCATTTTGAAAACTTTGTAAATTGATCGATTTCGTTCAAAATCGATATATTTAGTACTCCATGGGATTACAAGACAGGAAACTGGTACCAAAATTTTACAAACTCAGCGCCATTTTGAAATTCTTTGTTAATTGACAGATTTCGGTCAAAATCGATATCTGAGGATCCCTGGGATTAAAAAACAGGAAACTGATACCAAAGTTTTAAAAAATCAGCGCCATTTTGAAAATCTTTGTTAATTGACAGATTTCGGTCAAAATCGATATCTGAGGATCCCTGGGATTAAAAAACAGGAAACTGATACCAAAGTTTTAAAAAATCAGCGCCATTTTGAAATTCTTTGTTAATTGACAGATTTCGGTCAAAATCGATATCTGAGGATCCCTGGGATTAAAAAACAGGAAACTGATACCAAAGTTTTAAAAAATCAGCGCCATTTTGAAATTCTTTGTTAATTGACCGATTTCGTTCAAAATCGATATCTGAGGATCCCTGGGATTACAAAACAGGAAACTGATACCAAAGTTTTAAAAAATCAGCGCCATTTTGAAATTCTTTGTTAATTGATCGATTTCGTTCCAAATCGATATTTAGTACTCCATGGGATTACAAGACAGGAAACTGGTACCAAAATTTTACAAAAACCAGCGCCATTTTGAAATTCTTTGTTAATTGACAGATTTCGTTCAAAATCGATATCTGAGGATCCCTGGGATTAAAAAACAGGAAACTGATAAAAAAGTTTTAAAAAATCAGCGCCATTTTGAAAATCTTTGTTAATTTACAGATTTAGTTCAAAATCGATATCTGAGGATCCCTGGGATTACAAAACAGGAAACCGATACCAAAGTTTTAAAAAATCAGCGCCATTTTGAAATTCTTTGTTAATTGACCGATTTCGTTCAAAATCGATGTTTAGGACTCCCTGGGATTTCAAAACAGGAAACTGATACCAAAATTGAAAAAAATCTGCGCTTTTTTAAATTCTTTGTTATTGTAGCGGTTTCGTTCAAAATCCTTAATTAGGGTTTCCTGGGATTACAAAACGAAACTGATACCAAAGTTTTAAAAAACAGCGTTATTTTGAAATTCTTTGGGAATTGACCAATTTAGTTCAAAATTGATATTTAGGACTCCCTGGGAATACAATACAGGAAACTGATATGAAATTTAAAAAAAATCTGCGCCATTTTGTAATTCTTTTTTAATTGACCGATTTTGTTCAAAATCGATATCTGAGGATCCCTGGGATTACAAAACAGAAAACTGATACCAAAGTATTAAAAAATCTGCGCCATTTTGTATTTTTTTTAATCACAACCCGTGAGCTGCTTTAGCAGCTCACGCACAGAGCGAAAAACTAGTTATACTATATATAGCTCGATTACCACTCACTCACTGACTCACTCATTGACATAATTGTTCTCCTAGAAAGAGACAGAAAACGATGTAATGATGTATGGGAGATGTGTTTGAGTGCGCGAGTCGAGTAGGGAAAAATTATGACATTTCGGAAAAACAAGATGGCGGCCGACGTGATTCTTGTAACTCTTTTGTTTTCCAACCGATTTCGTTGCAACTCGCAGTGATGGAAGAAATTAGGAAACGATCTAGAGAAAAAGTGTAGAAAATTGGAAAACTAAGATGGCGGCCGAGCTGTAGTGTTTTAAAATTTTTGATTTTTCGACCTCGAACCGCGGCGCCACAGATCCGAAACGGCGTAATCGAGCATAATTTTTTTTTCTATTCCCGCCTACAATTATCCTGTATTTTGACAGAATGGGGGTGGTTTTAAAAAATTCAAGATGGCGGCTGTCACGGCGGCCGTTCGGTTTGAGTTACGAAAAAACGCAATTTTTAAATTCAAATTTCTCGCAGTTGGCAACGTCGGAGCGTTTCGACTTCTACTGGGAGATTGTGGGTACAGACTCGAGGTAGGGATTGGGGAAAAAAAATTACCCCATTTCTCGGGAAAATTTCAAGATTTACCCCAAAAATAAAAAAATCGAAATACGTATTTTTTGCGAAATTCGAGTATGGGCAACCACGTGTCCCATTTGTACGAATGACATTTGGGTAATTTCGTCGCCGAGGTCTGGCAACACTGGAATTTATCAAAGAAAAAGTGATTTTCGACATGGTCTTTTTTCAGGGGCTATCATGTCGGCTAGGTGCGAGCGAGATGAAAAATTGAAACGTCATCAGGAGCGGTGTATCCTGTAGTTCACGGGAAAATTATGAAACTATGTCAAATGATGCTGTGAAACGAGGTGGCGGCCATTTTGTATTCTTTTTGTGTTTTTGAAAATTTCGATCACGTCTTAGAGGCGGTTGGCAACATTTGGGAAAGTTGACATGTATGGATCGATGGTGTAACTCGACGGGCAGTATCGAGAAATCAAACCAGTGTTGCCATATTCGGGGTAGTTTTCGAGATTTTCCCTAAAAACTTCCTCCTGTAAAATTTTGTATGAAAAATTTTTTTTTCACTGCTGGCTTCGTATGGAAGTCAGAAAATATAACTTGAAGAAAAATATGGAGACAGCTGATGATTGAGGATTTCGGAAACGGGTAAAGGGCACGGCCAGGGTATTGAAGATAGGTGGGGGGTGCTCGAAGAAATTTCACTCGAAACCTCATCCAATTGGCAATTAGTAAAAAAAAAACTCAAAATTGTGGATTCAAGATGGCTGCCATACAAATTTCGTTAGTGTCTATCTCGGAGAGTATGAGAGATGGAAGTGTGGTTTCTTGGCAAGAGATGATCAGGACGAGGAGGTCTATTAAGCGAAATGAAAAAAAAATCAAGATGGCCGGATTTTTTTTTTTCATACCAAATTATATGGCGAACATTGAAGAGACTACAAGTGTAGTAGTGTAGCAATTGACAGTATTGTTCTCCTAGAAAGAGACAGAAAACGATACAATTATGTTAGGGAGATGTGTTCGGGTGCGGGATGGGAGTAGGGAAAAATTATGAAATTTCGGAAAAACAAGATGGCGGCCGACGTGATTCTTGCAACTCTTTTGTTTTCCAACCGATTTCGGTACAACTCACTATTATTGAAGAAATTAGAAAACAATTAATAGAAAAAGTGGAATAAATTGGAAAAACAAGATGGCGGCCGAGCTGTAATTTTTTCCAATTTTAGATTTTTAGACCCTGAACCGCTGCGCTACAGATCCGAAACGGCGGGGTCGAGCATAATATTTTTTTCTTTGTCTGCCTACAATTATCCTGTATTTTGACAGAATGGGTGTGGTTTTAAAAAATTCAAGATGGTGGCTGCCGCGGCGGCCGTTCGGTTTGAGTTACGAAAAAACGCAATTTTAAAATTCAAATTTCTCGCAGTTGGCAACGTCGGAGCGTTTCGACTTCTACGGGTAGATTGTGTGTACAGACTCGAGGTATGGATTGGGGAAAAAAATTACCCCATTTCTAGGGAAATTTTCAAGATTTACAAATCGAATTACGTATTTTTTTAGATTCGAGTACGAGCGACCACGTGTGTCACTTGTACGAATGACATTTGGGTATTTTCGTCGCCGAGGTCTGGCAACACTGGAATTTATCAAAGAAAAAGTGATTTTCGACATGGTCTTTTTTCAGGGGCTATCATGTCGGCTGGGTGCGAGCGAGATGAACAATTGAAACGTCGTCAGGAGCGGTGTATCTTGTAGTTCACAGGAAAATTATAAAACTATGCAAAAAGTTTTTGTGAAACGAGGTGGCGGCCATTTTGTATTCTTTTCGTGTTTTTGAAAATTTCAATCACGTCCTAGAGGCGGTTGGCAACATTTGGGAAAGTTGACATGTATGGATCGATTGTGTAACTCGACGGGCAGTATTGAGATATCAAAACAGTGTTGCCACATTTGGAGTAGTTTTTGAGATTTTCCCCAAAAACTTCCTCCTGTAAAATTTTGCATGAAATTTTTTTTTTCACCTATGGCTTTGTATAGAAGTCAGAAAATATAACTTGACGAAAAATATGGAGACAGCTGATGATTGAGGATTTCGGAGACGGGTAAAGAGCACGACCAAGGTATTAAAGATAGGTGGGGGGTGCTCGAACAAATGTCACTCGAAACCGCATCCAATTGGCGGTGAGTTTAAAAAAACTCAAAAATGGCGGATTCAAAATGGCCGCCATACAAATTTCGTCAGTGTCTGTCTCGGAGTGTATAAAAGATAGAAGAGTGGTTTCGTTGGAAGAGATGATCTGGACGAGGAGGTCTACTAAGCGAAATGAAAAAAAAATCAAGATGGCGGAATGTTTTTTCATACCAAATTATATGGCGATAATTGAAGAGACTGCAAGTGTAGAACTATACAAGATTTTGATACGCTACCGTTTTACCGACAACGGGGCTCCCTTGGATTACGACGCCGGAAACTGATACCAAAGATTTAAACAATCAGCGCCATTTTAAAATCCTTTGTTAATTGACCGATGTTATTCAAAATCGAGATTTAGGGTTCCCTGGGATCACAAAACAGGAAATTATATCAGAGTTTTAAAAAATCAGCGCCATTTTGAAATTCTTTGTTAATTGACCGATTTCGTTCAAAATCGATATTTAGGACTCCCTGGGGATACAAAACAGGAAACTGTTTTCAAAATTAAAAAAAACCAGCGGCTTTTTGAAATTCTTTGTTAATTGACCGATGTTATTCAAAATCGAGATTTAGGGTTCCCTGGGATCACAAAACAGGAAACTGATACCAAAGTTTTAAAAAATCAGCGCCATTTTTAAAATCTTTGTTAATTTACAGATTTAGTTCAAAATCGATATCTGAGGATCCCTGGGATTACAAAACAGGAAACCGATACCAAAGTTTTAAAAAATCAGCGCCATTTTGAAATTCTTTGTTAATTGATCGATTTCGTTCAAAATCGATATTTAGTACTCCATGGGATTACAAGACAGGAAACTGGTACCAAAATTTTACAAAATCAGCGCCATTTTGAAATTCTTTGGTAATTGACAGATTTCGTTCAAAATCGATATCTGAGGATCCCTGGGATTAAAAAACAGGAAACTGATACCAAAGTTTTAAAAAATCAGCGCCATTTTGAAAATCTTTGTTAATTTACAGATTTAGTTCAAAATCGATATCTGAGGATCCCTGGGATTACAAAACAGGAAACCGATACCAAAGTTTTAAAAAATCGGCGCCATTTTGAAATTCTTTGTTAATTTACCGATTTCGTTCAAAATCGATATTTAGGACTCCATGGGATTGCAAAATAGGAATTTGGTACCAAAATTTCAAAAATTCTGCGCCATTTTGAAATTCTTTGTTATTGTAGCGATTTCGTTCAAAATCGATATTTAGGACTTCCTCGAATTTCAAAACAGGAAACTGGTACCAAAATTTTAAAATAGCAGCGCCATTTTGAAATTCTCTGTAAATTGACCGATTTCGTTCATAATCCATATTTAGGACTCCCTGGAATCACAAAAAAGGAAACTGGTACCAGAATTTAAAAAATCAACGCCATTTTGAAATTCTTTGTTAATTGATCGATTTCGTTCAAAATCGATATTTAGGGCTCCATGGGATTACAAAACAGGAAACTGATACCAAAATTTTAAAAAAACCACCGCCATTTTGAAATTCTTTATTAATTGATCGATTTCGTTCAAAATCGATATTTATCACTTCTTGGGATTACAAAACAGGAAACAGTTACCAAAATTTAAAAAACCAGCGCCATTTTGAAATTCTTTGCTAATTTACCGATTTCGTTCAAAATCGATGTTTAGGACTCCCTGGGGATACAAAACAGGAAACTGTTACCAAAATAAAAAAAAACCAGCGCCATTTTGAAATTCTTTGTTAATTAACAGATTTCGTTCAAAATCGATATCTGAGGATCCCTGGGTTTAAAAAACAAGAAACTGATACCAAAGTTTTAAAAAATCAGCGCCATTTTGAAATTCTTTTTTCTTGTAGCGATTTTGTTCAAAATCAATATTTAGGACTTCCTGGGATTACAAAACAGGAAACTGGTACCAAAATTTTAAAAAATCAGCGCCATTTTGAAATTCTTTGTTAATTGACCGATTTCGTTCAAAATCGATATTTAGGACTCCCTGGGGATACAAAACAGGAAACTGTTATCAAAATAAAGAAAATACAGCGCCATTTTGAAATTCTTTGTTAATTGACCGATTTCGTTCAAAATCGATATTTAGCACTCCCTGGGGATACAAAACAGGAAACTGTTACCAAAATAAAAAAACCGGCGCCATTTTGAAATTCTTTGTTAATTGACCGATTTCGTTCAATATCGATATTTAGGACTCCCTGGGGATACAAAACAGGAAACTGTTACCAAAATAAAATAAAACCAGCGCCATTTTGAAATTCTTTGTTAAGTGACCGATTTCGTTCAAAATCGATGTTTAGTGCTTCCTGGGATTGCAAAACAGGAAACTGGAACCAAATTTTAAAAAATCAGTGCCATTTTGAAATTCTTTGTTAATTGACCGATTCCGTTCAAAATCGATATTTGGGGCTCCTTAGGTTTACAAAACAGGAAACTGGTATCAAAATTTTAAAAAATCAGCGCCATTTTGAAATTCTTTGTAAATTGACCGATTTCGTTTAAAATCGATATTTAGGGCTCCCTGGGATTACAAAACAGGAAACTGGTATCAAAATTTTAAAAAATCAGCGCCATTTTGAAATTCTTTGTTACTTGACCGATTTCGTTCAAAATCGATATTTAGTGTTCTCAGGGATTACAAAACAGGAAACTGATACCAAAGTTTTAAAAAATCAGCGCCATTTTAAAATTCTTTGTTAAATTAACGATTTTTTTCCGAATCGATATCTGAGGATCCCTGGGATTACAAAACAGGAAACTGATACCAAAGTTTTAAAAAATCAGCGCCATTTTTTTTTTTTTTTAATCACAACCCGTGAGCTGCTTTAGCAGCTCACGCACAGAGCAAAAAACTAGTTATTATACTATATATAGCTCGATTACCACTCACTCACTGACTCACTCATTGACATAATTGTTCTCCTAGAAAGAGACAGAAAACGATATAATGATGTATGAGAGATGTGTTCGAGTGCGGGAGTCGAGTAGGGAAAAATTATGACATTTCGGAAAAACAAGATGGCGGCCGACGTGCTTTTTGTAACTCTTTTGTTTTCCGACCGATTTCGTTACAACTCGCAGTGATTGTAGAAATTAGAAAGCGATTACTAGAAAATGTAGAAAAAATTGGAAAAACAAGATGGCGGCCGAGCTGTAGTGTTTTAAAATTTTTGATTTTTCGACCCCGAACCGCGGCGCCACAGATCCGAAACGGCGGGGTCGAGCATAATATTTTTTTCTATTTCCGCCCACAATTATCCTGTATTTTGACAAAATGGGGGTGGTTTTTAAAAATTCAAGATGGCGGCTGTCACGGCGGCCGTTCGGTTTGAGTTACGAAAAAACGCAATTTTAAAATTCAAATTTCTCGCAGTTGGCAACGTCGGAGCGTTTCGACTTCTAAGGGGAGTTTGTGTGGACAGACTCGAGGTATGGATTGGGGAAAAAAAATTACCCCATTTCTCGGGAAAATTTCAAGATTTACCCCAAAAATAAAAAAATCGAAATACGTATTTTTTGCAAAATTCGAGTATGGGCAACCACGTGTCCCACTTGTACGAATGACATTTGGGTAATTTCGTCGCCGAGGTCTGGCAACACTAGAATTTATCAAAGAAAAAGTGATTTTCGACATGGTCTTTTTTCAGGGGCTATCATTTCGGCTGGGTGCGAGCGAGATGAAAAATTGAAACGTCATCAGGAGCGGTGTATCCTGTAGTTCACAGGAAAATTATAAAACTAAGCAAAAAATTTTTGTGAAACGAGGTGGCGGCCATTTTGTATTTTTTTTGTGTTTTTGAAAATTTCGATCACGTCTTAGAGGCGGTTGGCAACATTTGGGAAAGTTGACATGTATGGATCGATTGTGTAACTCGACGGGCAGTATCGAGAAATCAAAACAGTGTTGCCACATTTGGGGTAGTTTATGAGATTTTCCCCAAAAACTTCCTCCTGTAAAATTTTGTATGAAAAAATTTTTTTTCACCGATGGCTTCGTATAGAAGTCAGAAAATATAACTTGAAGAAAAATATGGAGACAGCTGATGATTGAAGATTTCGGAGACGGGTAAAGAGCACGGCCAAGGTATTGAAGATAGGTAGGGGGTGCTCGAACAAATGTCATTCGAAACCTCATCCAATTGGCAGAAAGTTTAAAAAAACTCAAAAATTGTGGATTCAAGATGGCTGCCATACAAATTTCGTTAGTGGTATCTCGGAGAGTATAAGAGATGGAAGTGTGGTTCCATGGCAAGAAATGATCAGGACGAGGAGGTCTATTAAGTGAAATAAAAAAAAAAACAAGATGGCGGAATTTTTTTTTCATACCAAATTATATGGCGAATATTGAAGAGACTACAAGTGTAGAACTATGTAAGATTTTGATACGGTTCCGTCTCACCCACGACGAGGCTCCCTGGGATTACGAAATAGTAAACTGATATCAAAGTTTTAATAAATCAGCGCCATTTTTAAATTCTTTGTTAATTGACCGATTTCGTTCAAAATCGATATGTAGGACTCCCTGGGATTACAAAACAGAAAACTGAAACTAAAATAAAAATAAAAAACAGCGCCATTTTGAATTACTTTGTTAGTTTACCGATTTCGTTAAAAGTCGATATTTAGGGTTCCCTAGGATTACAAAACAGAAAACTGACACCAAAGTTTCAAAAAATCAGCACCATTTTGAAATTCTTTGTTATTGTAGCGATTTCGTTGAAAATCGATATTTATCACTTCTTGGGATTACAAAACAGGAAACAGTTACCAAAATTTAAAAAACCAGCGCCATTTTGAAATTCTTTGCTAATTTACCGATTTCGTTCAAAATCGATATTTAGGGCTCCCTGAGATCGCAAAACAGGAAACTTTTACTAAAGTTTTAAAAAATCAGCGTCATTTTGGAATTATTTTTTAATTGACCGATTTCGTTTAAAATCGATATTTAGGACTCCCTGGGGATACAAAACAGGAAACTGTTATCAAAATAAAGAAAATACAGCGCCATTTTGAAATTCTTTGTTAATTGAACGATTTCGTTCAAAATCGATATGTAGGACTCCCTGGGGATACAAAACAGGAAACTGTTACCAAAATAAAAAAAAACCAGCGCCATTTTGAAATTCTTTGTTAATTGACCGATTCCGTTCAAAATCGATATTTAGGGCTCCCTGGGATCACAAAACAGGAAACTGGTACCAGAATTTAAAAAATCAACGCCATTTTGAAATTCTTTGTTAATTGACAGATTTAGTTCAAAATCGATATCTGAGGATCCCTGGGATTAAAACACAGGAAACTGATACCAAATTTTAAAAAATCAGCGCCATTTTGAAAATCTTTGTTAATTTACAGATTTAGTTCAAAATCGATATCTGAGGATCCCTGGGATTACAAAACAGGAAACCGATACCAAAGTTTTAAAAAATCAGCGCCATTTTGAAATTCTTTGTTAATTGATCGATTTCGTTAAAAATCGATATTTAGTACTCCATGGGATTACAAGACAGGAAACTGGTACCAAAATTTTACAAAATCAGCGCCATTTTTAATTCTTTGTTAATTAACAGATTTCGTTCAAAATCGATATCTGAGGATCCCTGGGATTACAAAACAGGAAACCGATACCAAAGTTTTAAAAAATCAGCGCCATTTTGAAATTATTTGTTAATTGATCGATTTCGTTCAAAATCGATATCTGAGGATCCCTGGGATTACAAAACAGGAAACCGATACCAAAGTTTTAAAAAATCAGCGCCATTTTGAAAATCTTTGTTAATTTACAGATTTAGTTCAAAATCGATATCTGAGAATCCCTGGGATTACAAAACAGGAAACCGATACCAAAGTTTTAAAAAATCAGCGCCATTTTGAAATTCTTTGTTAATTGATCGATTTCGTTAAAAATCGATATTTAGTACTCCATGGGATTACAAGACAGGAAACTGGTACCAAAATTTTACAAAATCAGCGCCATTTTGAAATTCTTTGTTAATTAACAGATTTCGTTCAAAATCGATATCTGAGGATCCCTGGGATTACAAAATAGGAAACGGTTACCAAAATTTAAAAAAAACCAGCGCTATTTTGAAATTCTTTGTTAATTGACCGGTTTCACTCATAATTGATATTTAGGACTCCCTGGGATCACAAAACAGGAAACTGATACCAAAGGTTTAAAATAGCAGCGCCATTTTGAAATTCTTTGTTAAGTGACCGATTTCGTTCAAAATCGATGTTTAGTGCTTCCTGGGATTGCAAAACAGGAAACTGGAACCAAATTTTAAAAAATCAGTGCTATTTTGAAATTCTTTGTTAATTGACCGATTCCGTTCAAAATCGATATTTGGGGCTCCTTAGGATTACAAAACAGGAAACTGGTATCAAAATTTAAAAAAATCAGCGCCATTTTGAAATTCTTTGTAAATTGACCGATTTCGTTTAAAATCGATATTTAGGGCTCCCTGGGATTACAAAACAGGAAACTGGTATCAAAATTTTAAAAAATCAGCGCCATTTTGAAATTCTTTGTTACTTGACCGATTTCGTTCAAAATCGATATTTAGTGTTCTCAGGGATTACAAAACAGGAAACTGATACCAAAGTTTTAAAAAATCAGCGCCATTTTAAAATTCTTTTTTAAATTACCGATTTTTTTCCGAGTCGATATCTGAGGATCCCTGGGATTACAAAACAGGAAACCGATACCAAAGTTTTAAAAAATCAGCGCCATTTTGAAAATCTTTGTTAATTTACAGATTTAGTTCAAAATCGATATCTGAGAATCCCTGGGATTACAAAACAGGAAACCGATACCAAAGTTTTAAAAAATCAGCGCCATTTTGAAATTCTTTGTTAATTGATCGATTTCGTTAAAAATCGATATTTAGTACTCCATGGGATTACAAGACAGGAAACTGGTACCAAAATTTTACAAAATCAGCGCCATTTTGAAATTCTTTGTTAATTAACAGATTTCGTTCAAAATCGATATCTGAGGATCCCTGGGATTACAAAATAGGAAACGGTTACCAAAATTTAAAAAAAACCAGCGCTATTTTGAAATTCTTTGTTAATTGACCGGTTTCACTCATAATTGATATTTAGGACTCCCTGGGATCACAAAACAGGAAACTGATACCAAAGGTTTAAAATAGCAGCGCCATTTTGAAATTCTTTGTTAAGTGACCGATTTCGTTCAAAATCGATGTTTAGTGCTTCCTGGGATTGCAAAACAGGAAACTGGAACCAAATTTTAAAAAATCAGTGCTATTTTGAAATTCTTTGTTAATTGACCGATTCCGTTCAAAATCGATATTTGGGGCTCCTTAGGATTACAAAACAGGAAACTGGTATCAAAATTTAAAAAAATCAGCGCCATTTTGAAATTCTTTGTAAATTGACCGATTTCGTTTAAAATCGATATTTAGGACTCCCTGGGGATACAAAACAGGAAACTGTTATCAAAATAAAGAAAATACAGCGCCATTTTGAAATTCTTTGTTAATTGACCGATTTCGTTCAAAATCGATATTTAGGACTCCCTGGGGATACAAAACAGGAAACTGTTACCAAAATAAAAAAAAACCAGCGCCATTTTGAAATTCTTTGTTAATTAACAGATTTCGTTCAAAATCGATATCTGAGGATCCCTGGGTTTAAAAAACAAGAAACTGATACCAAAGTTTTAAAAAATCAGCGCCATTTTGAAATTCTTTTTTCTTGTAGCGATTTTGTTCAAAATCAATATTTAGGACTTCCTGGGATTACAAAACAGGAAACTGGTACCAAAATTTTAAAAAATCAGCGCCATTTTGAAATTCTTTGTTAATTGACCGATTTCGTTCAAAATCGATATTTAGGACTCCCTGGGGATACAAAACAGGAAACTGTTATCAAAATAAAGAAAATACAGCGCCATTTTGAAATTCTTTGTTAATTGACCGATTTCGTTCAAAATCGATATTTAGCACTCCCTGGGGATACAAAACAGGAAACTGTTACCAAAATAAAAAAACCGGCGCCATTTTGAAATTCTTTGTTAATTGACCGATTTCGTTCAATATCGATATTTAGGACTCCCTGGGGATACAAAACAGGAAACTGTTACCAAAATAAAATAAAACCAGCGCCATTTTGAAATTCTTTGTTAAGTGACCGATTTCGTTCAAAATCGATGTTTAGTGCTTCCTGGGATTGCAAAACAGGAAACTGGAACCAAATTTTACAAAATCAGTGCCATTTTGAAATTCTTTGTTAATTGACCGATTCCGTTCAAAATCGATATTTGGGGCTCCTTAGGTTTACAAAACAGGAAACTGGTATCAAAATTTTAAAAAATCAGCGCCATTTTGAAATTCTTTGTAAATTGACCGATTTCGTTTAAAATCGATATTTAGGGCTCCCTGGGATTACAAAACAGGAAACTGGTATCAAAATTTTAAAAAATCAGCGCCATTTTGAAATTCTTTGTTACTTGACCGATTTCGTTCAAAATCGATATTTAGTGTTCTCAGGGATTACAAAACAGGAAACTGATACCAAAGTTTTAAAAAATCAGCGCCATTTTAAAATTCTTTGTTAAATTAACGATTTTTTTCCGAATCGATATCTGAGGATCCCTGGGATTACAAAACAGGAAACTGATACCAAAGTTTTAAAAAATCAGCGCCATTTTTTTTTTTTTTTAATCACAACCCGTGAGCTGCTTTAGCAGCTCACGCACAGAGCAAAAAACTAGTTATTATAATATATATAGCTCGATTACCACTCACTCACTGACTCATTGACATAATTGTTCTCCTAGAAAGAGACAGAAAATGATACAATGATGTATGGGAGAAGTGTTCGAGTGCGGGAGTCGAGTGGGGAAAAATTATGACATTTCGGAAAAACAAGATGGCGGCCGACGTGATTCTTGTAACTCTTTTGTTTTCCGAGCGATTTCGTTACAACTCGCAGTGATGGAAGAAATTAGGAAACGATCTATAGAAAAAGTGGAAAAAATTGGAAAAACAAGATGGCGGCCGAGCTGTAGTGTTTTAAAATTTTTGATTTTTCGACCTCGAACCGCGGCGCCACAGATCCGAAACGGCGTGGTCGAGCATAATTTTTTTTTCTATTCCCGCCTACAATTGTCCTGTATTTTGGCAGAATGGGACTGATTTAAAAAAATTCAAGATGGCGGCTGTCACGGCGGCCGTTCGGTTTGAGTTACGAAAAAACGCAATTTTAAAATTCAAATTTCTCGCAGTTGGCAACGTCGGAGCGTTTCGACTTCTAAGGGGAGATTGTGTGCACAGACTCGAGGTATGGATAGGGAAAAAAAAATTACCCCATTTCTCGGGAAAATTTCAAGATTTACCCCAAAAACTAAAAAATCGAAATACGAACTTTTTTAAAAATTCGAGTACGAGCAACCACGTGTCCCACTTGTACGAATGACATTTGGGTAATTTCGTCGCCGAGGTCTGGCAACACTTGAATTTATCAAAGAAAAAGTGATTTTCGACATGGTCTTTTTTCAGGGGCTATCATGTCGGCTGGGTGCGAGTGAGATGAACAATTGAAACGTCGTCAGGAGCGGTGTATCCTGTAGTTTACAGGAAAATTATGAAACTATGCAAAAAATTTTTGTGAAACGAGGTGGCGGCCATTTTGTATTCTGTTTGTGTTTTTGAAAATTTCAATCACGTCTTAGAGGTGGTTGGCAACATTTGGGAAAGTTTTGATGTATGGATCGATTGTGTAACTCGACGGGCAGTATCGAGAAATAAAAACAGTGTTGCCACATTCGGGGTAGTTTTCCAGATTTTCCCTAAAAACTTCCTCCTGTAAAATTTTGTATGAAAGTTTTTTTTCCACTTATAAATTCGTATGGAAGTCAGAAAATATAACTTGAAGAAAAATATGGAGACAGCTGATGATTGAGGATTTTGGAGACGGGTGAAGGGCACGGCCAGGGTATTGAAGATAGGTGGGGGGTGCTCGAACAAATGTCACTTGAAACCTCATCCAATTGGCAAAAAGTAAAAAAAAATCTTAAAATGGTGGATTCAAGATGGCTGCCATACAAATTTCGTCAGTGTCTATCTCGGAGAGTATAATAGATGGAAGTGTGGTTCCATGGCAAGAGATGATCAGGACGAGGAGGTCTATTTAGCGAAACGAAAAAAAATTCAAAATGGCGGTTTTTTTTTTAATACCAAATTATATGGCGAATATTGAAGAGACTACAAGTGTTGTAGTAGTGTTTAGTAATTGACCAAATTGTTCTCCTAAAAATAAACAGAAAACGATACAATTATGTTAGGGAGATGTATTCGGGTGGGGGATGGGAGTAGGGAAAAATTATGAAATTTCGGAAAAACAAGATGGCGGCTGTCACGGCGGCCGTTCGGTCTGAATTACGAAAAAACGCAATTTTAAAATTCAAATTTCTTGCAGTTAGCAACGTCGGAGCGGTTCGACTTCTACGGGGAGATTGTGTGTACAGACTCGAGGTATGGACTGGGGAAAAAAAATTACCCCATTTCTCGGGAAAATTTCAAGATTTACCCCAAAAATTAAAAAATTTAAATACGTATTTTTTGCAAAATTCGAGTATGGGCAACCACGTGTCTCACTTGTGTGAATGGCATTTGGGTATTTTCGTCGCCGAGGTCTGGAAACACTGGAATATTTCAAGGAAAAAGTGATTTTCGACATGGTCTTTTTTCAGGGGCTATCATTTCGACTGGGTGCGAGCGAGATGAAAAATTGAAACGTCATCAGGAGCGGTGTATCCTGTAGTTCACAGGAAATTTATAGAACTATGCAAAAAGTTTTTGTGAAACGAGGTGGCGGCCATTTTGTATTCTTTTTGTGTTTTTGAAAATTTCAATCACGTCTTAGAGGCGGTTGGCAACATTTAGGAAAGTTGACATGTATGGATCGATTGTGTAACTCGACGGGCAGTATCGAGAAATAGCAATAGTGTTGCCACATTCGGGGTAGTTTTCCAGATTTTCCCTAAAAACTTCCTCCTGTAAAATTTTGTATGAAAATTTTTTTTTCCACTTATGGCTTCGTATGGAAGTCAGAAAATATAACTTGAAGAAAAATATGGAGACACCTGATGATTTAGGATTTCGGAGACGGATGAAGAGCACGGCCAAGGTATTGAAGATAGGCGGAGGTTGCTCGAACAAATGTCACTCGAAACCTCGTCCAATTGGCGGTGAGTTTAAAAAAACTCAAAAATGGTGGATACAAGATGGCTGCCATACAAATTTCGTGAGTGTCTATTTCGGAGAGTATGAGAGATGGACGTGTGGTTTCTTGACAAGAGATGATCAGGACGAGGAGGTCTATTAAGCGAAATGAAAAAAAATTCAAGATGGCGGAATTTTGTTTTTCATACCAAATTATATGGCGAATTTTGAAGAGACTACAAGTGTTGTAGTAGTGTTTAGTAATTGGCCAAATTGTTCTCCTAGGAAGAAACAGAAAACGATACAATTATGTTAGGGAGATGTGTTCGGGTGCGGGATGGGAGTAGGGAAAAATTATGAAATTTCGGAAAAACAAGATGGCGGCTGTCACGGCGGCCGTTCGGTTGAATTACGAAAAAATGCAATTTTAAAATTCAATTTTCTCACAGTTGGCAACGTCGGAGCGTCTCGACTTCTATGGGGCGATTGTGTGTACAGACGCGAGGTATGGATTGGGAAAATAAAATTACACCATTTCTAGGGAAATTTTCAAGATATCGAAATACGTATTTTTTACAAAATTCGAGTACGAGGAACCACGTGTCCCACTTGTACGAATGACATTTGGGTTATTTCGTCGCCGAGGTCTGGCAACACTGGAAATTATCAAAGAAAAAGTGATTTTCGACATGGTCTTTTTTCACGGGCTATCATTTCGGCTGGGTGCGAGCGAGATGAACAATTGAAACAGGAAACCGATACCAAAGTTTTAAAAAATCAGCGCCATTAATAAATTCTTTGTTAATTGACCGATTTCAAAATCGATATTCAGGACTCCCTGGGATCACAAAAAAGGAAACTGGTACCAAAATTTTAAAACCTCAGCGCCATTTTGAAATTCTTTGTTATTGTAGCGATTTCGTTCAAAATCGATATTTAGGGCTCCCTGTGGTTACAAAACAGGAAACTGGTACCAAAGTATTAAAAAATCAGCGCCATTTTGAAATTATTTGGGAATTGACCAATTTAGTTCAAAACTGATATTTAGGACTCCCTGGGAATACAATACAGGAAACTGATATGAAATTTTAAAAAAATCTGCGCCATTTTGTTATTTTTTGTTAATTGACCGATTTTGTTCAAAATCGATATCTGAGGATCCCTGGGATTACAAAACAGGAAACTGATACCAAAGTTATAAAAATCAGCGCCATTTTGTTTTTTTTTTTAATCACAACCCGTGAGCTGCTTTAGCAGCTCACGCACAGAGCGAAAAACTAGTTATAATATATATAGCTCGATTACCACTCACTCACTGACTCATTGACATAATTGTTCTCCTAGAAAGAGACAGAAAATGATACAATGATGTATGGGAGAAGTGTTCGAGTGTGGGAGTCGAGTAGGGAAAAATTATGACATTTCAGAAAAACAAGATGGCGGCCGACGTGATTCTTGTAACTCTTTTGTTTTCCAACCGATTTCGTTACAACTCGCAGTGATTGAAGAAATTAGGAAACGGTCAACAGAAAAAGTGGAAAAAATTGGAAAAACAAGATGGCGGCCGAGCTGTAGTGTTTTAAAATTTTTGGTTTTTCGACCTCGAACCGCGGCGCCACAGATCCGAAACGGCTTGGTCGAGCATAATTTTTTTTTCTATTTCCGACCACAATTATCCTGTATTTTGACAGAATGGGGGTGGTTTTAAAAAATTCAAGATGGCGGCTGTCGCGGCGGCCGTTCGGTTCGAGTTACGAAAAAACGCCATTTTAAAATTCAAATTTCTCGCAGTTGGCAACGTCGGAGCGGTTCGACTTCTACGGGGAGATTGTGTGTACAGACTCGAGGTATGGATTGGGGGAAAAAAATTACCCCATTTCTCGGGAAAATTTCAAGATTTACCCCAAAAATAAAAAAATCTAAATACGTATTTTTTGCAAAATTCGAGTACGGGCAACCACGTGTCCCACTTGTACGAATGACATTTGGGTATTTTCGTCGCCGAGGTCTGGCAACACTGGAATTTATCAAAGAAAAAGTGATTTTCGACATGGTCTTTTTTCAGGGGCTATCATGTCGGCTGGGTGCGAGCGAGATGAAAGATTGAAACGTCATCAGGAGCGGTGTATCCTGTAGTTCACGGGAAAATTATAAAACTATGTCAAATGATTCTGTGAAACGAGGTGGCGGCCATTTTGTATTCCTTTTGTGTTTTTGAAAATTTCGATCACGTCTTAGAGGCGGTTGGCAACATTTGGGAAAGTTGATATGTATGGATCGATTGTGTAACTCGACGGGCAGTATCGAGAAATAAAAACAGTGTTGCCACATTCGGGGTAGTTTTCGAGATTTTCCCTAAAAACTTCCTCCTGTAAAATTTTGTATGAAATTTTTTTTTTCCACATAAGGCTTCGTATGGAAGTCAGAAAATATAACTTGAAGCAAAATATGGAGACACCTGATGATTGAGGATTTCGGAGACGGGTGAAGGGCACGGCCAGGGTATTGAAGATAGGTGGGGAGTGCTCGAACAAATGTCACTCGAAACCTCATCCAATTGGCAATAAGTAAAAAAAAAATTCAAAATGGTGGATTCAAGATGGCTGCCATACAAATTTCGTGAGTGTCTATCTCGGAGAGTATGAGAGATGGAAGTGTGGTTTCATGGCAATAGATGATCAGGACGAGGAGGTCTATTAAGCGAAATGAAAAAAAAATCAAGATGGCGGAATTTTTTTTTTCATACCAAATTATATGGCGAATATTGAAGGGACTGCAAGTATAGAACTATGCAAGATTTTGATACGGTTCCGTTTTACCCACGACGAGGCTCCCTGGGATTACAAAACAGGAGACTTATATCAGAGTTTTAAAAAATCAGCGCCATTTTGAAATTCTTTGTTAATTGACCGATTTCGTTCAAAATCGATATTTAGGGTTCCCTGGGATTACAAAACAAGAAACTGATACCAAAATAAAAAAAAACCAGCGCCATTTTGAAATTCTTTGTTAATTGACCGATTTCGTTCAAAATCGATATTTAGAGCTTCCTGTGATTGAAGAACAGGAAACTGGTATCAAAATTTAAAAAAAATCAGCGCCATTTTGAAATTCTTTGTTAATTGACCGATTTCGTTCAAAATCGATATTTACGACCCCCTGGGATCACAAAACAGAAAACTGGCACCAAAGTTTCCAAAAATCAGCGCCATTTTGAAATAATTTCTTAATTGACAAATTTCGTTCAAAATCGATATTTAGGGAGCCCTGCGATTACAAAACAGGAAACTGATGCCAGAATTTTAAAAAATCAGCGCCATTTTGGAATTATTTTTTATTGTAGCGATTTCGTTCAAAATCGATATTCAGAGCTCCCTCGGATTAAAAAACAGGAAACTGGTACCAAAATTAAAGAAAACCAGCGCCATTTTGAAATTCTTTGTTAATTGACCGATTTCTTTCAAAATCGATACAGTAAAGAAAGTCCTACTTGTAAGTCTAACCACATCCCGTGAGCTGCTTTAGCAGCTCGCGCACAGAGCGAAATACTAGTTATACTATATATAGCTCGATTACCACTCACTGACTGACTGACTCATTGACATAATTGTTCTCCTAGAAAGAGACAGAAAACGATATAATGATGTATGAGAGATGTGTTCGAGTGCGGGAGTCGAGTAGGGAAAAATTATGACATTTCGGAAAAACAAGATGGCGGCCGACGTGATTCTTGTAACTCTTTTGTTTTCCAACCGATTTCGTTGCAATTCGCAACGATTGAAGAAATTAGGAAAAGATCTATAGAAAAAGTGAAAAAAATTGGGAAAACAAGATGGCGGCCGAGCTGTAGTGTTTTAAAATTTTTGATTTTTCGACCTCGAACCGCGGCGCCACAGATCCGAAACGGCGTAATCGAGCATAACTTTTTTTTCTATTCCCGCCTACAATTATCCTGTTTTTTGACAGAATAGGGGTTGTTTTTAAAAATTCAAGATGGCGGCTGTCACGGTGGCCGTTCGGTTTGAGTTACGAAAAAACGCAATTTTAAAATTCAAATTTCTCGCAGTTGGCAACGTCGGAGCGATTCGACTTCTACAGGGAGATTGTGGGTACAGACTCGAGGTAGGGATTGGGGAAAAAAAATTACCCCATTTCTCGGGAAAATTTCAAGATTTACCCCAAAAACAAAAAAATCGAAATACGTACTTTTTAAAAAATTCAAGTACGAGCAACCACGTGTCCCACTTGTACGAATGACGTTTGGGTAATTTCGTCGCCGAGGTCTGGCAACACTGGAATTTATCAAAGAAAAAGTGATTTTCGACATGGTCTTTTTTCAGGGGCTATCATGTCGCCTGGGTGCGAGCGAGATGAACAATTGAAACGTCGTCAGGAGCGGTGTGTCCTGTAGTTCACAGGAAAATTATGAAACTATACCAAATGATTCTGTGAAACGAGGTGGCGGCCATTTTGTATTCCTTTTGTGTTTTTGAAAATTTCGATCACGTCTTAGAGGCGGTTGGCAACATTTGGGAAAGTTGACATGTATGGATCGATTGTGTAACTCGACGGGCAGTATCGAGAAATCAAAACAGTGTTGCCACATTCGGGGTAGTTTTCGAGATTTTCCCTTAAAACTTCCTCCTGTAAAATTTTGTACGAAAAATTTTTTTTTCACTGCTGGCTTCGTATGGAAGTCAGAAAATATAACTTGAAGAAAACTATGGAGACAGCTGATGATTGAGGATTTCGGAGACGGGTAAAGGGCACGGCCAGGGTATTGAAGATAGGTAGGGGGTGCTCGAACAAATGTCACTCGTAACCTCGTCCAATTGGCGATGAGTTTAAAAAAAACTCAAAAATGGTGGATTCAAGATGGCTGCCATACAAATTTCGTCCGTGTCTATCTCGGAGAGTATAAGAGATGGAATTGTGCTTTCTTGACAAGAGATGACCAGGACGAGGAGTTCTATTTGACGAAATGAAAAAAAATTCAAGATGGTGGAACTTTTTCTTTCATACCAATTTATATGGCAAATATTGAAGATACTGCAAGTATAGAACTATGCAAGATTTTGATACGGTTACGTTTTACCCACGACGACGGGGCTCCCTGGGATTACTATATAGGAAACTGATACCGAAGTTTTAAAAAATCAGCGCCATTTTGAAATTCATTGTTTATTGGCCGATTTCGTTCAAAATCGATATTTAGAACTTCTTGGGATTACAAAACAGGAAACTGGTACCAAAATAAAATAAAACCAGCGCCATTTTGAAATTCTTTGTAAATTGACCGATTTTGTTCAAAATCGATATTTAGGGCTCCCTGTGATTACAGAACAGGAAACTGGTATCAAAATTTTAAAAAAATCAGCGCCATTTTGAAATTCTTTGTTAATTGACCGATTTCGTTCAAAACCGATATTTAGGACTCCCTGGGGATACAAAACAGGAAACTGTTACCAAAATGAAGAAAATACAGCGCCATTTTGAAATTCTTTGTGAATTGACCGATTTCGTTCAAAATCGATATTTAGGACTCCCTGGGGATACAAAACAGGAAACTGTTACCAAAATAAAAAAAAACCAGCGCCATTTTGAAATTCTTTGTTAATTGACCGATTTCGTTCAAAATCGATATTTAGGGCTCCCTGTGATTACAGAACAGGAAACTGGTATCAAAATTTTAAAAAAATCAGCGCCATTTTGAAATTCTTTGTTAATTGACCAATTTCGTTCAAAATCGATATTTAGGGCTCCCTGGGATAACAAAACAGGAAATTGTTACGAAAACTAAAAAAATCCGTGCCATTTTGGAATTCTTTGTTAATTGACCGATTTCGTTAGAAATCGATATCTGAGGATCCCTGGGATTACAAAACAGGAAACTGGTACCAAAGTTGTATAAAATCAGCGCCATTTTTAAATTCTATGTTATTGTAGCGATTTCATTCAAAATAGACATTGAGGACTTCCTGGGATTACAAAACAGGAAACTGGTAGCAAAATTTAAAAAAATCAGCGCCATTTTGATTTTTTAACCACATCCCGTGAGCTGCTTTAGCAGCTCGCGCACAGAGCGAAAACTAGTTATTATACTATATATAGCTCGATTACCACTCACTCACTGACTCACTCATTGACATAATTGTTCTCCTAGAAAGAGACAGAAAACGATGTAATGATGTATGGGAGATGTGTTCCAGTGCGGGAGTCGAGTAGGGAAAAATTATGAAATTTCGGAAAAACAAGATGGCGGCCGACGTGATTCTTGTAACTCTTTTGTTTTCCAACCGATTTCTTTGCAATTCGCAATGATTAAAGAGATTAGGAAAAGATCTATAGAAAAAGTGGAAAAAATTGGGAAAACAAGATGGCGGCCGAGCTGTAGTGTTTTAAAATTTTTGATTTTTCGACCTCGAACCGCGGCGCCACAGATCCGAAACGGCGAGGTCGAGCATAATTTTTTTTTCTATTTCCGCCTACAATTATCCTGTATTTTGACAGAATGGGGGTGGTTTTTGAAAATTCAAGATGGCGGCTGTCGGGGCGGCCGTTCGGTTTGAGTTACGAAAAAACGCAATTTTATAATGCAAATTTCTCTCAGTTGGCAACGTCGGAGCGTTTCGACTTCTACGGGGATATTGTGTGTACAGACTCGAGGTATGGATTGGGCAAAAAAAATTACCCCATTTCTCGGGAAAATTTCAAGATTTACCCCAAAATTTAAAAAATCGAAATACGAACTTTTTTAAAATTTCGAGTACGAGCAACCACGTGTCCCACTTGTACGAATGACATTTGGGTATTTTCGTCGCCGAGGTCTGGCAACACTGGAATTTATCAAAGAAAAAGTGATTTTCGACATGGTCTTTTTTCAGGGGCTATCATTTCGGCTGGGTGCGAGCGAGATGAAAAATTGAAACGTCATCAGGAGCGGTGTATCCTGTAGTTCACGGGAAAATTATGAAACTATGTCAAATGATTCTGTGAAACGAGGTGGCGGCCATTTTGTATTCTTTTTGTGTTTTTGAAAATTTCGATCACGTCTTAGAGGCGGTTGGCAACATTTGGGAAAGTTGACATGTATGGATCGATTGTGTAACTCGACGGGCAGTATTGCGAAATCAAAACAGTGTTGCCATATTCGGGGTAGTTTTCGAGATTTTCCCTAAAAACTTCCTCCTGTAAAATTTTGTATGAAAAATTTTTTTTTCACTGCTGGCTTCGTATGGAATTCAGAAAATATAACTTGATGAAAAATATGGAGACAGCTGATGATTGAGGATTTCGGAGACGGGTAAAGGGCACGGCCAGGGTATTGAAGATAGGTGGGGGGTGCTCGAACAAATGTCACTCGAAACCTCATCCAATTGGCAATGAGTAAAAAAAAAACTCAAAATTGTGGATTCAAGATGGCTGCCATACAAATTTCGTGAGTGTCTATCTCGGAGAGTATGAGAGATGGAAGTGTGGTTTCTTGGCAAGAGATGATCAGGACGAGGATGTCTATTTAGCGAAATGAAAAAAAATTCAAGATGGCGGAATTTTTTTTTTCATACCAAATTATATGGCGATTATTGAAGAGACTACAAGTGTTGTAGTAGTGTTTAGTAATTAACCAAATTGTTCTCCTAGAAAGAAACAGAAAACGATACAATTATGTTAGGGAGATGTGTTCGGGTGCGGGATGGGAGTAGGGAAAAATTATGAAATTTCGGAAAAACAAGATGGCGGCTGTCACGGCGGCCGTTCGGTCTGAATTACGAATAAATGCAATTTTAAAATTCAACTTTCTCGCAGTTGGCAACGTCGGAACGTTTCGACTTTAACGGGGAGATTGTGTGTACAGACTCGAGGAAAAAAATTACCCCATTTCTCGGGAAAATTTCAAGATTTACCCCGAAAATTAAAAAATCGAAATACGTAGTTTTTGCAAAATTCGAGTACGAGCAACCACGTGTTTCACTTGTACGAATGACATTTGGGTAATTTCGTAGCCGAGGTCTGGCGGCACTGGAATTTATCAAAGTAAAAGTGATTTTCGACATGGTATTTTTTCAGGGGAGATCGTTTAGGCTGGGTGCGAGCGAGATGAAAAATTGAAACGTCATCAGGAGCGGTGTATCCTGGAGTTCATATGAAAATTATAAAACTATGTAAAATGTTTCTGTGAAACGAGATGGCGGCCATTTTGTATTCTTTTTGTGTTTTTGAAAATTTCGATCACGTTTTTAAGGCAGTGGGGAACATTTGGGAAAGTTGACATGTATGGATCGATTGTGTAACTCGACCAGCAGTATCCAAGAAAAATATGGAGACAGCTGATGATTGAGGATTTCGGCAACGGGTCAAGAGCACGGCCAAGGTTTTGAAGAGAGGTAGGGGGTGCTCGAACAAATGTCACTTGAAACCTCATCCAATTGGCGGTGAATTTAAAAAAACTTAAAAATGGTGGATTCAAAATGGTTGCCATACAAATTTCGTCAGTGTCCATCTCGGAGAGGATAAGAGATGGAAGTGTGGTTTCTCGGCAAGAGATGATCAGGACGAGGAGGTGTATTTAGCGAAATGAAAAAAAATTCAAGATGGCGGAACATTTTTTTCATACCAAATTATATGGCGAATATTGGAGAGACGTTACAAGTGATACGGTTCTGTTTTACCCACGAAGGGGCTTACTGGGATTACAAAACAGGAAACCGATACCAAAGTTTTAAAAAATCAGCGCCATTTTGAAATTCTTTGTTAATTGATCGATTTCGTTCAAAATCGATATTTAATACTCCATGGGATTACAAGACAGGAAACTGGTACCAAAATTTTACAAAATCAGCGCCATTTTGAAATTCTTTGGTAATTGACAGATTTCGTTCAAAATCGATATCTGAGGATCCCTGGGATTACAAAACAGGAAACCGATACCAAAGTTTTAAAAAATCAGCGCCATTTTGAAATTCTTTGTTATTGTAGCGATTTCGTTCCAAATCGATATTTAGGACTTCCTCGAATTTCAAAACAGGAAACTGATGCCAAAGTTGTAAAAAATCAGCGCCATTTTGGAATTCTTTGTTAATTGACCGATTTCGTTCAAAATCGATATTTAGGACTCCATGGGATTGCAAAACAGGAAACTGGTACCAAAATTTAAAAGATTCAGCGCCATTTTGGAATTCTTTGTTATTGTAGCGATTTCGTTCAAAATCGATATTTAGGACTTCCTCGAATTTCAAAACAGGAAACTGATGCCAAAGTTTTAAAAAATCAGCGTTATTTTGAAATTCTTTGTTAAGTGACCGATTTCGTTCAAAATCGATATTTAGTGTTCTCAGGGATTACAAAACAGGAAACTGATACCAAAGTTTTAAAAAATCAGCGCCATTTTGTTTTTTTTTTTATCACAACCCGTGAGCTGCTTTAGCAGCTCACGCACAGAGCAAAAAACTAGTTATTATACTATATATAGCTCAATTACCACTCACTCACTGACTCACTGACTCATTGACATAATTGTTCTCCTAGAAAGAGACAGAAAACGATATAATGATGTATGAGAGATGTGTTCGAGTGCGGGAGTCGAGTAGGGAAAAATTATGACATTTCGGAAAAACAAGATGGCGGCCGACGTGATTCTTGTAACTCTTTTGTTTTCCAACCGATTTCGTTGCAATTCGCAACGATTGAAGAAATTAGGAAAAGATCTATAGAAAAAGTGAAAAAAATTGGGAAAACAAGATGGCGGCCGAGCTGTAGTGTTTTAAAATTTTTGATTTTTCGACCTCGAACCGCGGCGCCACAGATCCGAAACGGCGTAATCGAGCATAACTTTTTTTTCTATTCCCGCCTACAATTATCCTGTTTTTTGACAGAATAGGGGTTGTTTTTAAAAATTCAAGATGGCGGCTGTCACGGTGGCCGTTCGGTTTGAGTTACGAAAAAACGCAATTTTAAAATTCAAATTTCTCGCAGTTGGCAACGTCGGAGCGATTCGACTTCTACAGGGAGATTGTGGGTACAGACTCGAGGTAGGGATTGGGGAAAAAAAATTACCCCATTTCTCGGGAAAATTTCAAGATTTACCCCAAAAACAAAAAAATCGAAATACGTACTTTTTAAAAAATTCAAGTACGAGCAACCACGTGTCCCACTTGTACGAATGACGTTTGGGTAATTTCGTCGCCGAGGTCTGGCAACACTGGAATTTATCAAAGAAAAAGTGATTTTCGACATGGTCTTTTTTCAGGGGCTATCATGTCGCCTGGGTGCGAGCGAGATGAACAATTGAAACGTCGTCAGGAGCGGTGTGTCCTGTAGTTCACAGGAAAATTATGAAACTATACCAAATGATTCTGTGAAACGAGGTGGCGGCCATTTTGTATTCCTTTTGTGTTTTTGAAAATTTCGATCACGTCTTAGAGGCGGTTGGCAACATTTGGGAAAGTTGACATGTATGGATCGATTGTGTAACTCGACGGGCAGTATCGAGAAATCAAAACAGTGTTGCCACATTCGGGGTAGTTTTCGAGATTTTCCCTTAAAACTTCCTCCTGTAAAATTTTGTACGAAAAATTTTTTTTTCACTGCTGGCTTCGTATGGAAGTCAGAAAATATAACTTGAAGAAAACTATGGAGACAGCTGATGATTGAGGATTTCGGAGACGGGTAAAGGGCACGGCCAGGGTATTGAAGATAGGTAGGGGGTGCTCGAACAAATGTCACTCGTAACCTCGTCCAATTGGCGATGAGTTTAAAAAAAACTCAAAAATGGTGGATTTAAGATGGCTGCCATACAAATTTCGTCCGTGTCTATCTCGGAGAGTATAAGAGATGGAATTGTGCTTTCTTGACAAGAGATGACCAGGACGAGGAGTTCTATTTGACGAAATGAAAAAAAATTCAAGATGGTGGAACTTTTTCTTTCATACCAATTTATATGGCAAATATTGAAGATACTGCAAGTATAGAACTATGCAAGATTTTGATACGGTTACGTTTTACCCACGACGACGGGGCTCCCTGGGATTACTATATAGGAAACTGATACCGAAGTTTTAAAAAATCAGCGCCATTTTGAAATTCATTGTTTATTGGCCGATTTCGTTCAAAATCGATATTTAGAACTTCTTGGGATTACAAAACAGGAAACTGGTACCAAAATAAAATAAAACCAGCGCCATTTTGAAATTCTTTGTAAATTGACCGATTTTGTTCAAAATCGATATTTAGGGCTCCCTGTGATTACAGAACAGGAAACTGGTATCAAAATTTTAAAAAAATCAGCGCCATTTTGAAATTCTTTGTTAATTGACCGATTTCGTTCAAAACCGATATTTAGGACTCCCTGGGGATACAAAACAGGAAACTGTTACCAAAATGAAGAAAATACAGCGCCATTTTGAAATTCTTTGTGAATTGACCGATTTCGTTCAAAATCGATATTTAGGACTCCCTGGGGATACAAAACAGGAAACTGTTACCAAAATAAAAAAAAACCAGCGCCATTTTGAAATTCTTTGTTAATTGACCGATTTCGTTCAAAATCGATATTTAGGGCTCCCTGTGATTACAGAACAGGAAACTGGTATCAAAATTTTAAAAAAATCAGCGCCATTTTGAAATTCTTTGTTAATTGACCAATTTCGTTCAAAATCGATATTTAGGGCTCCCTGGGATAACAAAACAGGAAATTGTTACGAAAACTAAAAAAATCCGTGCCATTTTGGAATTCTTTGTTAATTGACCGATTTCGTTAGAAATCGATATCTGAGGATCCCTGGGATTACAAAACAGGAAACTGGTACCAAAGTTGTATAAAATCAGCGCCATTTTTAAATTCTATGTTATTGTAGCGATTTCATTCAAAATAGACATTGAGGACTTCCTGGGATTACAAAACAGGAAACTGGTACCAAAATTTAAAAAAATCAGCGCCATTTTGATTTTTTAACCACATCCCGTGAGCTGCTTTAGCAGCTCGCGCACAGAGCGAAAACTAGTTATTATTATAATATATATAGCTCGATTACCACTCACTGACTGACTCACTCATTGACATAATTGTTCTCCTAGAAAGAGACAGAAAATGATACAATGATGTATGAGAGATGTGTTCGAGTGCGGGAGTCGAGTAGGGAAAAATTATGACATTTCGGAAAAACAAGATGGCGGCCGACGTGATTCTTGTAACTCTTTTGTTTTCCAACCGATTTCGTTGCAATTCGCAATGATGGAAGAAATTAGGAAACGATCTAGAGAAAAAGTGGAAAAAATTGGGAAAACAAGATGGCGGCTGAGCTGTAGTGTTTTAAAATTTTTGATTTTTCGACCTCAAACCGCGGCGCCACAGATCCGAAACGGCGTAATCGAGCATAATTTTTTTTTCTATTCCCGCCTACAATTATCCTGTATTTTGACAGAATGGGGGTAATTTTAGAAAAATCAAGATGGCGGCTGTCACGGCGGCCGTTCGGTTTGAGTTACGAAAAAACGCAATTTTAAAATTCAATTTTCTCACAGTTGGCAACGTCGGAGCGTTTTGACTTCTATGGGGCGTTTGTGTGTACAGACGCGAGGTATGGATTGGGAAAATAAAATTACCCCATTTCTCGGGAAATTTTCAAGATTTACCCCAAAAATTAAAAAATCGAAATACGTATTTTTTGCAAAATTCGAGTATGGGCAACCACGTGTCTCACTTGTACGAATGACATTTGGGTGTTTTCGTCGCCGAGGTCTGGCAACACTGGAATTTATCAAAGAAAAAGTGATTTTCGACATGGTCTTTTTTCAGGGGCTATCATGTCGGCTGGGTGCGAGCGAGATGAACAATTGAAACGTCCTCAGGAGCGGTGTATCCTGTAGTTTACGGGAAAATTATGAAGCTATGTCAAATGATTCTGTGAAACGAGGTGGCGGCCATTTTGTATTCCTTTTGTGTTTTTGAAAATTTCGATCACGTCTTAGAGGCGGTTGGCAACATTTGAGAAAGTTGACATGTATGGATCGATTGTGTAACTCGACGGGCAGTATCGAGAAATAATAACAGTGTTGCCAGATTCGGTGTAGTTTTCGAGATTTTCCCTAAAAACTTCCTCCTGTAAAATTTTGTATGAAAATTTTTTTTTTCACTGCTGGCTCCGTATGGAAGTCAGAAAATATAACTTGAAGAAAAATATGGAGACAGCTGATGATTGAGGATTTCGGAGACGGGTAAAGGGCACGGCCAGGGTATTGAAGATAGGTGGGGGGTGCTCGAACAAATGTCACTCGTAACCTCATCCAATTGGCAAGTAGTAAAAAAAAAACTCAAAATTGTGGATTCAAGATGGCTGCCATACAAATTTCGTGAGTGTCTATCTCGGAGAGTATGAGAGATGGAAGTGTGGTTTCTTGGCAAGAGATGATCAGGACGAGGAGGTCTATTTAGCGAAATGAAAAAAAATTCAAGATGGCGGATTTTTTTTTTCATACCAAATTATATGGCGAATATTGAAGAGACTACAAGTGTTGTAGTAGTGTTTAGCAATTGACCAAATTGTTCTCCTAGAAAGAAACAGAAAAGACACAATTATGTTAGGGAGATATTGTGTTCGGGTGCGGGATGGGAGTAGGGAAAAATTATGAAATTTCGGAAAAACAAGATGGCGGCTGTCACGGCGGCCGTTCGGTCTGAATTACGAAAAAATGCAATTTTAAAATTCAACTTTCTCGCAGTTGGCAACGTCGGAACGTTTCGACTTTAACGGGGAGATTGTGTGTACAACCTCGAGGTATGGATTGAGGAAAAAAATTGCCCCATTTCTCGGGAAAATTTCAAGATTTCCCCAAAAATTAAAAAATCGAAATACATATTTTTTGCGAAATTCGAGTACGAGCAACCACGTGTCCCACTTGTACGAATGACATTTGGGTAATTTCGTCGCCGAGGTCTGGCAACACTGGAATTTATTTATTTATAAGAGACGGAAGTGTGGTTTCTTGGCAAGAGATGATCAGGACGAGGATGTCTATTTAGCAAAATGAAATAAAATTCAAGATGGCGGAATATTTTTTTTCATACCAAATTATATGGCGAATATTGAATTGACTACAATTAGTGTAGAACTATGCAAGATTTTGATACGGTTCCGTTTTACCCACGACGGGGCTCCCTGGGATTACAAAACAGGAAGCTGATAACAAAGTTTTTAAAAATCAGCGCCATTTTGAAATTCTTTTATAATTGACCGATTTCGTTCAAAATCGATATTTAGGGCTCCCTGGGATTACCAAATAGGAAACTGGTACCAAAATTTTGAAAAATCAGCGCCATTTTGAAATTCTTTGCTAATTTACCGATTTCGTTCAAAATCGATATTTAGGGCTCCCTGGGATCGCAAAACAGGAAACTGGTACCAAAGTTGTAAAAAATCAGCGCCATTTTGAAATTATTTGGGAATTGACCAATTTAGTTCAAAATTGATATTTAGGACTCCCTGGGAATACAATATAGGAAACTGATATGAAATTTTAAAAAAAGTCAGGAAACTGATACCAAAGTTTTAAAAAATCAGCGCCATTTTGAAATTCTTTTTTAATTGACGTATTTTGTTCAAAATCGATATTTAGGGTTCACTGGGATCACAAAACAGGAAACTTATACCAAAGTTTTAAAAAAACAGTGTCATTTTTAAATTCTTTGTTAACTGACCGATTTCGTTCAAAATCGATATTTAGGGTTCCCTGGAATAACCACACAGGAAAAAGGTACCAAAATTTTAAAAAATCAGCGCCATTTTGATATTCTTTGTTATTGTTGCGATTTCGTTCAAAATCGATATTCAGGGCTCCCTGAGATTACAAAACAGAAAACTGGTACCAAAATTTTAAAAAACCCAGCGCCATTTTGAAATTCTTTGTTAATTGACCAATTTCGTTCAAAATCGATATTCAGGACTCCCTGGGATCACAAAACAGGAAACTGGTACCAAAATTTTAAAAACTCAGCGCCATTTTGTTTTTTTTTTAATCACAACCCGTGAGCTGCTTTAGCAGCTCACGCACAGAGCGAAAAACTAGTTATACTATATATAGCTAAATTACCACTCACTCATTGACATAATTGTTCTCCTAGAAAGAGACAGAAAATGATACAATGATGTATGGGAGAAGTGTTCGAGTGCGGAAGTCGAGTAGGGAAAAATTATGACATTTCGGAAAAACAAGATGGCGGCTGACGTGATTCTTGTAACTCTTTTGTTTTCCAACCGATTTCGTTACAACTCGCAGTGATTGAAGAAATTAGGAAAAGATCTATAGAAAAAGTGGAAAAAATTCGGAAAACAAGATGGCGGCCGAGCTGTAGTGTTTTAAAATTTTTGATTTTTCGACCTCGAACCGCGGCGCCACAGATCCGAAACGGCGCGGTCGAGCACAATTTTTTTTTCTATTCCCGCCTACAATTATCCTGTATTTTGACAGAATGGGGGTGGTTTTAAAAAATTCAAGATGGCGGCTGTCGCGGCGGCCGTTCGGTTTGAGTTACGAAAAAACGTAATTTTAAAATTCAAATTTCTCGCAGTTGGCAAGGTCGGAGCGTTTCGACTTCTATGGAGCGATTGTGTGTACAGACTCGAGGTATGGATTGGGAAAATAAATTTACCCCATTTCTTGGGAAATTTTCAAGATTTACCCCAAAAATAAAAAAATAGAAATACGAACTTTTTTAAAAATTCGAGTACGAGCAACCACGTGCCCCACTTGTACGAATGACATTTGGGTAATTTCGTCGCCGAGGTCTGGCAACACTGGAATTTATCAAAGAAAAAGTGCTTTTCGACATGGTCTTTTTTCAGGGGCTATCATTTCGGCTGGGTGCGAGCGAGATGAAAAATTGAAACGTCATCAGGAGCGGTGTATACTGTAGTTTACGGGAAAATTATAAAGCTATGTCAAATGATTCTGTGAAACGAGGTGGCGGCCATTTTGTATTCCTTTTGTGTTTTTGAAAATTTTAATCACATCTTAGAGGCGGTTGGCAACATTTGGGAAAGTTGACATGTATGGGTCGATTGTGTAACTCGACGGGCAGTATCGAGAAATCAAAACAGTGTTGCCACATTCGGGGTAGTTTTCGAGATTTTCCCTAAAAACTTCCTCCTGTAAAATTTTGTATGAAAAATTTTTTTTTCACTGCTGGCTCCGTATGGAAGTCAGAAAATGTAACTTGAAGAAAAATATGGAGCCACCTGATGATTGAGGGTTTCGGAGACGGGTGAAGGGCACGGCGAGGGTATTGAAGATAGGTGGGGGGTGCTCGAACAAATGTCACTCGAAACCTTATCCAATTGGCGATGAGTTTAAAAAAAACTCAAAAATGGTGGATTCAAGATGGCTGCCTTACAAATTTCGTTAGTGTCTATCTCGGAGAGTATGAGAGATGGAAGTGTGGTTTCTTGGCAACAGATGATCAGGACGAGGAGGCCTATTTGACGAAATGAAAAAAAAATTCAAGATGGCGGAATTTTTTTTTTCATACCAAATTATATGGCGAACATTGAAGAGACTGCAAGTGTAGTAGTGTAGCATTTGACAGAATTGTTCTTCTAGAAAGAGACAGAAAACGATACAGTGATGTACTGGAGATGTGTTTGAGTGCGGGATGGAAGTAAGGAAAAATTATGACTTTTCGAATAAACAAGATGGCGGCCGACGTGCTTTTTGTAACTCTTTTGTTTTCTAACCGATTTCGTTATCACTCGCAGTGATTGAAGAAATTAGGAAACGGTCAACAGAAAAAGTGGAAAAAATTGGAAAAACAAGATGGCGGCCGAGCTGTAGTGTTTTCAAATTTTAGATTTTTAGACCCGAACCGCTGCGCCACAGATCCGAAACGTCGTGGTCGAGCATAATATTTTTTTCTTTTTCGTCTTAAATTATTCTGTATTTTGACAGAATGGGTGTGATTTTTAAAAATTCAAGATGGCGGCTGTTGCGGCGGCCGTTCGTTGAGGTACGAAAAAACGCAATTTTAAAATTCAAATTTCTCACAGTTGGCAACGTCAGAGCGTTTCGACTTCTGCGGGTCGAGTGTATGTATAAACTTGTGGTATGGATTGGGGGAAAAAAATTACCCCATTTCCCTGGAAAATTTCAAGATTTACCCCCAAAAATAAAAGAATCTAAATACGTATTTGTTTCAAAATTCGAGTACGAGCAACCACGTGTCTCACATGTACGAACGAGATTTGGGTATTTTCGTCGCCGAGGTCTGGCAACACTGGAATTTATCTAAGTAAAAGTGATTTTCGACATGGTCTTTTTTCAGGGGCAATCATTTCAACTTGGTGCGAGAGAGATAAAAAATTGAAACGCCATATGGAGCGGTATATCTTGCAGTTCACGAGAAAATTATAAAACCATGAAAAATGTTTCCGTTAAACGAGGTGGTGGCCATTTTGTATTCTTTTTGTGTTTTTGAAAATTTCCATCACGTTTTTGAGGCAGTGGGCAACATTTGGGAAAGTTGACATGTATGGATCTATTGTGTAACTCGACCAGCAGTATCCAAGAAAAATATGGAGACAGCTGATGATTGAGGATTTCGGCAACGGGTCAAGATCACGGCCAAGGTATTGAAGAGAGGTAGGGGGTGCTCGAACAAATGTCACTCGAAACCTCATCCAATTGGCGGTGAGTTTAAAAAAACCTCAAAAATGGCGGATTCAAGATGGCCGCCATACAAATTTCGTCAGTGTCTATCTCGGATAGTATAAGAGATGGAAGTGATGTTTCTCAGCAAGAGATGATCAGGACGAGGAGGTGTATTTAGCGAAATGAAAAAAAATTCAAGATTGCGGAACATTTTTTTCATACCAAATTATATGGCGAGTATTGGAGAGACGTTACAAGTGATACGGTTCTGTTTTACCCACGAAAGGGCTCCATGGGATTATAAGACAGGAAACTGGTACCAAAATTTTACAAAATCAGCGCCATTTTGAAATTCTTTGTCAATTGACCGATTTTTTTCAAAATCGATATCTGAGGATCCCTGGGATTACAAAACAGGAAACTGATACCAAAGTTTTAAAAAATCAGCGCCATTTTGTTGTTTTTTTTAATCACAACCCGTGAGCTGCTTTAGCAGCTCACGCACAGAGCGAAAAACTAGTTATTATATTATTATATTATTATATTATACTATATATAGCTCGATTACCACTCACTCACTGACTCACTCATTGACATAATTGTTCTCCTAGAAAGAGACAGAAAACGATATAATGATGTATGAGAGATGTGTTCGAGTGCGGGAGTCGAGTAGGGAAAAATTATGACATTTCGGAAAAACAAGATGGCGGCCGACGTGCTTTTTGTAACTCTTTTGTTTTCCGACCGATTTCGTTACAACTCGCAGTGATTGTAGAAATTAGAAAGCGATTACTAGAAAATGTAGAAAAAATTGGAAAAACAAGATGGCGGCCGAGCTGTAGTGTTTTAAAATTTTTGATTTTTCGACCCCGAACCGCGGCGCCACAGATCCGAAACGGCGGGGTCGAGCATAATATTTTTTTCTATTTCCGCCCACAATTATCCTGTATTTTGACAAAATGGGGGTGGTTTTTAAAAATTCAAGATGGCGGCTGTCACGGCGGCCGTTCGGTTTGAGTTACGAAAAAACGCAATTTTAAAATTCAAATTTCTCGCAGTTGGCAACGTCGGAGCGTTTCGACTTCTAAGGGGAGTTTGTGTGGACAGACTCGAGGTATGGATTGGGGAAAAAAAATTACCCCATTTCTCGGGAAAATTTCAAGATTTACCCCAAAAATAAAAAAATCGAAATACGTATTTTTTGCAAAATTCGAGTATGGGCAACCACGTGTCCCACTTGTACGAATGACATTTGGGTAATTTCGTCGCCGAGGTCTGGCAACACTAGAATTTATCAAAGAAAAAGTGATTTTCGACATGGTCTTTTTTCAGGGGCTATCATTTCGGCTGGGTGCGAGCGAGATGAAAAATTGAAACGTCATCAGGAGCGGTGTATCCTGTAGTTCACAGGAAAATTATAAAACTAAGCAAAAAATTTTTGTGAAACGAGGTGGCGGCCATTTTGTATTTTTTTTGTGTTTTTGAAAATTTCGATCACGTCTTAGAGGCGGTTGGCAACATTTGGGAAAGTTGACATGTATGGATCGATTGTGTAACTCGACGGGCAGTATCGAGAAATCAAAACAGTGTTGCCACATTTGGGGTAGTTTATGAGATTTTCCCCAAAAACTTCCTCCTGTAAAATTTTGTATGAAAAAATTTTTTTTCACCGATGGCTTCGTATAGAAGTCAGAAAATATAACTTGAAGAAAAATATGGAGACAGCTGATGATTGAAGATTTCGGAGACGGGTAAAGAGCACGGCCAAGGTATTGAAGATAGGTAGGGGGTGCTCGAACAAATGTCATTCGAAACCTCATCCAATTGGCAGAAAGTTTAAAAAAACTCAAAAATTGTGGATTCAAGATGGCTGCCATACAAATTTCGTTAGTGGTATCTCGGAGAGTATAAGAGATGGAAGTGTGGTTCCATGGCAAGAAATGATCAGGACGAGGAGGTCTATTAAGTGAAATAAAAAAAAAAACAAGATGGCGGAATTTTTTTTTCATACCAAATTATATGGCGAATATTGAAGAGACTACAAGTGTAGAACTATGTAAGATTTTGATACGGTTCCGTCTCACCCACGACGAGGCTCCCTGGGATTACGAAATAGTAAACTGATATCAAAGTTTTAATAAATCAGCGCCATTTTTAAATTCTTTGTTAATTGACCGATTTCGTTCAAAATCGATATGTAGGACTCCCTGGGATTACAAAACAGAAAACTGAAACTAAAATAAAAATAAAAAACAGCGCCATTTTGAATTACTTTGTTAGTTTACCGATTTCGTTAAAAGTCGATATTTAGGGTTCCCTAGGATTACAAAACAGAAAACTGACACCAAAGTTTCAAAAAATCAGCACCATTTTGAAATTCTTTGTTATTGTAGCGATTTCGTTGAAAATCGATATTTATCACTTCTTGGGATTACAAAACAGGAAACAGTTACCAAAATTTAAAAAACCAGCGCCATTTTGAAATTCTTTGCTAATTTACCGATTTCGTTCAAAATCGATATTTAGGGCTCCCTGAGATCGCAAAACAGGAAACTTTTACTAAAGTTTTAAAAAATCAGCGTCATTTTGGAATTATTTTTTAATTGACCGATTTCGTTTAAAATCGATATTTAGGACTCCCTGGGGATACAAAACAGGAAACTGTTATCAAAATAAAGAAAATACAGCGCCATTTTGAAATTCTTTGTTAATTGAACGATTTCGTTCAAAATCGATATGTAGGACTCCCTGGGGATACAAAACAGGAAACTGTTACCAAAATAAAAAAAAACCAGCGCCATTTTGAAATTCTTTGTTAATTGACCGATTCCGTTCAAAATCGATATTTAGGGCTCCCTGGGATCACAAAACAGGAAACTGGTACCAGAATTTAAAAAATCAACGCCATTTTGAAATTCTTTGTTAATTGACAGATTTAGTTCAAAATCGATATCTGAGGATCCCTGGGATTAAAACACAGGAAACTGATACCAAATTTTAAAAAATCAGCGCCATTTTGAAAATCTTTGTTAATTTACAGATTTAGTTCAAAATCGATATCTGAGGATCCCTGGGATTACAAAACAGGAAACCGATACCAAAGTTTTAAAAAATCAGCGCCATTTTGAAATTCTTTGTTAATTGATCGATTTCGTTAAAAATCGATATTTAGTACTCCATGGGATTACAAGACAGGAAACTGGTACCAAAATTTTACAAAATCAGCGCCATTTTTAATTCTTTGTTAATTAACAGATTTCGTTCAAAATCGATATCTGAGGATCCCTGGGATTACAAAACAGGAAACCGATACCAAAGTTTTAAAAAATCAGCGCCATTTTGAAATTATTTGTTAATTGATCGATTTCGTTCAAAATCGATATCTGAGGATCCCTGGGATTACAAAACAGGAAACCGATACCAAAGTTTTAAAAAATCAGCGCCATTTTGAAAATCTTTGTTAATTTACAGATTTAGTTCAAAATCGATATCTGAGAATCCCTGGGATTACAAAACAGGAAACCGATACCAAAGTTTTAAAAAATCAGCGCCATTTTGAAATTCTTTGTTAATTGATCGATTTCGTTAAAAATCGATATTTAGTACTCCATGGGATTACAAGACAGGAAACTGGTACCAAAATTTTACAAAATCAGCGCCATTTTGAAATTCTTTGTTAATTAACAGATTTCGTTCAAAATCGATATCTGAGGATCCCTGGGATTACAAAATAGGAAACGGTTACCAAAATTTAAAAAAAACCAGCGCTATTTTGAAATTCTTTGTTAATTGACCGGTTTCACTCATAATTGATATTTAGGACTCCCTGGGATCACAAAACAGGAAACTGATACCAAAGGTTTAAAATAGCAGCGCCATTTTGAAATTCTTTGTTAAGTGACCGATTTCGTTCAAAATCGATGTTTAGTGCTTCCTGGGATTGCAAAACAGGAAACTGGAACCAAATTTTAAAAAATCAGTGCTATTTTGAAATTCTTTGTTAATTGACCGATTCCGTTCAAAATCGATATTTGGGGCTCCTTAGGATTACAAAACAGGAAACTGGTATCAAAATTTAAAAAAATCAGCGCCATTTTGAAATTCTTTGTAAATTGACCGATTTCGTTTAAAATCGATATTTAGGGCTCCCTGGGATTACAAAACAGGAAACTGGTATCAAAATTTTAAAAAATCAGCGCCATTTTGAAATTCTTTGTTACTTGACCGATTTCGTTCAAAATCGATATTTAGTGTTCTCAGGGATTACAAAACAGGAAACTGATACCAAAGTTTTAAAAAATCAGCGCCATTTTAAAATTCTTTTTTAAATTACCGATTTTTTTCCGAATCGATATCTGAGGATCCCTGGGATTACAAAACAGGAAACTGATACCAAAGTTTTAAAAAATCAGCGCCATTTTGTTTTTTTTTTAATCACAACCCGTGAGCTGCTAAAGCAGCTCACGCACAGAGCAAAAAACTAGTTATTATTATATATACTATATATAGCTCAATTACCACTCACTCACTGACTCACTGACTCATTGACATAATTGTTCTCCTAGAAAGAGACAGAAAATGATACAATGATGTATGGGAGAAGTGTTCGAGTGCGGGAGTCGAGTAGGGAAAAATTATGACATTTCGAAAAAACAAGATGGCGGCCGACTTGCTTTTTGTAACTCTTTTGTTTTCTAACCGATTTCGTTACAACTCGCAGTGATGGAAGAAATTAGGAAACGATCTAGAGAAAAAGTGGAAAAAATTTGAAAAACAAGATGGCGGCCGAGCTGTAGTGTTTTAAAATTTTTGAATTTTCGGCCTCGAACCGCGGCGCCACAGATCCGAAACGGCGTGGTCGAGCATAATTTTTTTTTCTATTCCCGCCTACAATTATCCTGTATTTTGACAGAATGGGGGTGGTTTTTAAAAATTCAAGATGGCGGCTGTCACGGCGGCCGTTCGGTTTGAGTTACGAAAAAACGCAATTTTAAAATTCAAATTTCTCGCAGTTGGCAACGTCGGAGCGTTTCGACTTCTAGGGGGCGATTGTGTGTACAGACGCGAGGTATGGATTGGGAAAATAAAATTACCCCATTTCTAGGGAAATTTTCAAGATTTACCCCAAAAATAAAAAAAACGAAATACGATATTTTTTAAAAATTCGAGTACGAGCAACCACGTGTCCCACTTGTACGAATGACATTTGGGTAATTTCGTCGTCGAGGTCTGGCAACACTGGAATTTATCAAAGAAAAAGTGATTTTCGACATGGTCTTTTTTCAGGGGCTATCATGTCGGCTGGGTGCGAGCGAGATGAAAGATTGAAACGTCATCAGGAGCGGTGTATTCTGTAGTTCACGGGAAAATTATAAAACTATGTCAAATGATTCTGTGAAACGAGGTGGCGGCCATTTTGTATTCCTTTTGTGTTTTTGAAAATTTGGATCACGTCTTAGAGGCGGTTGGCAACATTTGGGAAAGTTGACATGTATGGATCGATTGTGTAACTCGACGGGCAGTATCGAGAAATCAAAACAGTGTTGCCACATTCGGGGTAGTTTTCGAGATTTTCCCTAAAAACTTCCTCCTGTAAAATTTTGTATGAAAAAATTTTTTTTCACTGCTGGCTTCGTATGGAAGTCAGAAAATATAACTTGAAGAAAAATATGGAGACAGCTGATGATTGAGGATTTCGGAGACGGGTAAAGGGCACGGCCAGGGTATTGAAGATAGGTGGGGGGTGCTCGAACAAATGTCACTCGAAACCTCATTCAATTGGCAATAAGTTTAAAAAAAACTCAAAAATGGTGAATTCAAGATGGCTGCCATACAAAATTCGTGAGTGTCTATTTCGGAGAGTATGAGAGATGGAAGTGTCGTTTCTTGGCAAGAAAAGATCAGGACGAGGAGGTCTATTTAGCGAAATGAAAAAAAATCAAGATGGCGGATTTTTTTTTTCATACCAAATTATATGGCGAGTATTGAAGAGACTGCAAGTATAGAACTATGCAAGATTTTGATACGGTTCCGTTTTACCCACGACGAGGCTCCCTGAGATTACAAAACAAGAAACTAATACCAAAGTTTTAAAAATAAGCGCCATTTTGAAATTCTTTGTTAATTGACCGATTGTATTCAAAATCGAGATTTAGGGTTCCCTGGGATCACAAAACAGGAAACTTATATCAGAGTTTTAAAAAACCAGCGCCATTTTGAAATTCTTTGTTAATTGGCCGATTTCGTTCAAAATCGATATTTAGGACTCCCTGGGGATACAAAACAGGAAACTGTTACCAAAATAAAAAAAAAACCAGCGCCATTTTGAAATTCTTTGTTAATTGACCGATTTCGTTCAAAATTGATATTTAGGACTCCCTGGAGATACAAAACAGGAAACTGTTACCAAAATAAAAAAAATACAGCGCCATTTTGAAATTCTTTGTTAATTGACCGATTTCGTTCAAAATCGATACAGTAAAGACTGTGCTACTTGTAAGTCTAACCACATCCCGTGAGCTGCTTTAGCAGCTCGCGCACAGAGCGAAAAACTAGTTTGATTATAAACCTATTAGATTTAGTTATTCTTTGATTATTGTCGATGATACTGTGTTAAAATAGTGAACAAACAGTTAATGTAATTTAAAATGACGAGTTCTTGATGTAAGTACTTGTTAGTTTCCTATTTATTTTAACGTTATGAATTTGCTGTCCAAGTTGCTGGAAATTTATGTTTAAAATATTATTATGATTTACGAAGTTATTTTGGTGTGTTTAAACATTTATTAGCTTATTTATTAAGAAGTGAATACTTTAATTGTTTGTTACCATCCAAACGAGACAATGCCGTCCGACCAATAAGAGCGAAGTAGCGGTGATGTCCATACAGCACGATCGGAGGGGCGCTGGCGGCATGGTCTCGTTCAAGATGGCGAATTGGCATCATTAACTTTTGAACGCTCGCTAGCGATGGTCGGTAAGGGGAAACCCTTGTCGATTTTCGTGCCAAAGTAGAAACCTAGGTTTAGCTAGGCTTCATTTATAAGCGTAGACCTAGTCTAGTGTTACTAAATTGCGAATAACATTTGTGGTTTCAAAGTTAAAGATATTACAAAATCATGTTTTAGAATTCCTGTTTCGTTTTCTTGCCATTGTCGTTGTGTGTTATAATTATAACCTTATTTTCAAAAACTAGCATGTGGCGTTTCTTTTGTTTTATTTGAGGGTGATCAATAATAAATAAATTAGTGACAAATCCTTATTGTAGATTTGGCGACGGGTTTTAAATAAATTTATTTAACTTTGGTTTCTTATTTGATTAGCTTTGCTTTTAGTATGGATAGTGATAGCAGAATCGGTGACCCACATGAGGTCAGCGATTCTGCCGTTTTTAAAAATAGAGGCGAGCTCATTTCTCCGATATCAGAAGTGGGATCGCTCCAGCGATCCCTTTCTGCCGCTCAGTGTGTTTCAGATCCTGGCCCCAACGATGTGGAACCAGAGGCGCCACCCACCGGCGGGCCTCGTTGCAGTGTACCAACGCAGATCAGCCAGCGCACGAATAGCCCTGCTGTCCTGCCGCCGCAGCCACTGCATACGGGCGCCGTTCCGCCCGAATTCTTCACACACATGGTGACCATGATGCAGAGCATGAGCGAGCGACTAATGCGTCAACCAGATGACAAAGTGAAGATAACGGATGTCTTCCTACCCTCTTACGACCCGGACGGTAACGTAGGAGTACGTGAGTGGTGTGATCATATTTCCACAGCTAAAATTAATTATCATCTCAGTGACTACGATATTCGTATGAAAGTAACTAGTTTACTCAAAGGTCGCGCTAAGATTTGGGCGGACAATTGGCTAGTTACTACGTCTACCTGGGAGGAGCTACGTCAAATCATCATCACCACGTTCGAGCCTGAAGCCCGTTACTCCAGAGATATAATCAGATTTAGAGAGCATGTTTATAATTCCTCCAAAGATATAGCAGAGTTCCTAACGCGTTCGTGGCTTTTATGGCGGCGCATCACCAAGGATAAGCTTGACAACAGCGATGCCGTCGAAGCAGTCATCGGAACAGTAAGTGATGAACACTTAAGAATTGATTTAATGAATGCACGTGCTACTTCGGTGCCAGAACTCATTTCTGTCGCTTCTTCTATTCGTGCCAAACGCCCTAGTTTACCAAATAGTTCAAACCAGCCCCCAAATAAGCGTTTGAAATTTTCGTTTGATAATCGGAATAACTTTTATTGTGAATTTTGCAAAAGGTCGGGTCATCTTACGGATAAATGTCGCTTAAAAGCTGCGTTAAATAATTCTAATGACACCAAATCGGTGGCAACGCCAGCGTCATCAGCCTCATCAGCTAAACCAACTAGCAATAATAATAAATTCTGTTCATTCTGCTCAAGGTCAGGGCACTCTTTCGAGACATGTTTTCGTCGCGAAAGAAAAATTCACTCTAACGTTAACTCCGTTTTTAAAAATAAGTCAAACTTAAATACCATGAAGATAAGAATTGGAGAGGTAATTTTAAATACTGTGTTTGATAGTGGAGCTGAATGTTCTTTAATGCGCGAGTCAATTGCTAAAAAATTACCGGGACGTAGGAATGATGTAGTTAATTGTTTGCAAGGAATAGGTTCATTTCCGGCTATTTCAATGAGCACTTTAACTGCGATCTGTGTTATTGATAATTTTAACGTAGAGATCCTATTCCATGTTTTGGCTGATGTAGACATGACGTCTGATGTACTTATTGGTGCAAATTTGTTGTTTGAAACCGGATTAAGTGTAATCGTTACTCAAAACAGCGCGACTTTAATACCTCATCGCCGCGTTATGCAGTTAAGAAATAATAGTCCTATTTTTGAAAACCTAAATCATGATCTTACTGACGAATCTGAGATTAATCAATTATTAAGCTTGCTAAATAATTTTACCCATCTTTTTACTCGTGGTTTTGCTAAATCTCGCGTTAATACCGGAGAATTAGAGATCCGACTGAAAAACCCGGACAAATATGTTGAGCGAAGGCCTTATCGATTGAGTCCAGTTGAGCGAGAAAAGGTCAAGGAGATTGTTAGTGAATTAATCGAAAATAACATTGTTAGGGAAAGTAAATCCCCATATTCTAGTCCGATCATTTTAGTAAAAAAGAAAGACGGAAACGATCGCATGTGCGTGGATTATCGCGAATTAAATGCAAACACAATCCGCGATCATTACCCTCTTCCTTTGATCGGGGATCAGATTAACCAACTAGCGGGGGGAAAATACTTCACAACGCTTGATATGGCATCGGGTTTCCACCAAATTCCAATTTCGGCTTCTTCTATTGAGAAAACCGCCTTTGTCACCCCAGACGGGTTATACGAATACCTCACAATGCCTTTCGGCCTCTGTAATGCACCAGCTGTTTATCAGAGATGCATAAATCGTGCATTAGGGCCACTGTTAAATCCTGGAAGTGCTAATAATGATCATCATGATAGCGTAGCACAGGTTTATATTGACGATGTTATAAGTACGTGTTGTGATTTTTCGCATGGACTTCCATATTTAGAAAGAATTTTAATATCCTTACGCGATTCCGGGTTCTCAATTAACATCGATAAATGTCTTTTCTTTAAACAATCAATAGAGTACCTTGGTAATGTAATAGAAGCTGGAAAAATTCGTCCTAGTCCCAAAAAGGTTGAAGCCCTATTAAAAGCCCCCGTTCCGACTACAGTTAAACAAGTTCGTCAACTTAACGGACTAGCCGGATATTTCAGAAGATTTATTCCGGACTTCGCACGAATAATGATTCCTCTATATAATTTGACTAAAAAGGGTGCTAAGTGGCAATGGAGTCACACTCATGAAGAAGCTCGTCAAAAGGTGATCCATCACCTCACCTCCGCACCAGTTCTCACAATATTTCAAGAAGGTAAGCCGATAGAATTTTACACCGATGCCAGCAGCCTCGGCTTCGGAGCCATACTAATCCAGGTTATCAATGGTCGTCAGCACATCGTTGCTTACTTTAGCATGCGTACCACGGACGCTGAAAGCAGATATCACTCCTATGAGCTTGAAACGCTAGCAGTTGTGCGTGCGGTTAAGCACTTCCGGCACTTTTTGTATGGGCGTAAGTTCACGGTGATAACTGACTGCAATGCGCTGAAGGCTTCAAAGCATAAACAAGACCTGCTACCCCGCATACATAGATGGTGGGCGTATCTTCAGAACTTCGAGTTTGACATAGAATACAGGAAAGGTGAGCGTATGCAGCATGCAGATTTCTTCAGCAGAAATCCAGAAATTATGACTGTTAATGTTGTAACTAGGAACATAGAGTGGATCAACATTGAGCAGCGTCGCGATGCCCAGCTTCGTTCTATTATAGATTCTCTCCACAATGGAGAGAATGTGCAGGGATATTTAATCGAGGGTAATGTTCTTAAGTACAAAAAGGAGGACCCAATCTTGGGGACTCAAAAATTGATAGTTGTGCCAAAGTCTTTCCAATGGAGCCTAATTAATACTTACCATACTGCTCTCAAGCACCCAGGCTGGGAGAAGACTCTCCATAAAATTAAAGAGACTTACCATTTTGATAAGATGAACTCTATAATTAGGCAATTTGTGGATAACTGCGTGGTGTGCAGATCATCAAAACAAACTTCAGGAGCCACACAGGTAACATTGCATCCAATCCCGAAACCAACAGTCGCATTTGAAGTCATCCACATGGACATCACTGGAAAGCTTGGCACTCCTGAAGGCCAGGAGTACGTCATCGTGACAATCGACGCATATACAAAGTATGTACTATTACGTCATACTAATGATAAAAGTCAACACAGTACTCTGGCTGCCTTAAAGCAAGTCATTCACCTATTTGGAGCCCCTAGACAGATCATCGTGGATGGTGGACGAGAGTTCCTTGGGGAATACAAGAATTACAGCGACAGGTTTGGTGTTGAACTTCATGTTATAGCGCCCGGTGTGAGCAGAGCTAATGGCCAAGTGGAGCGAGTAATGGCTACACTAAAGAACGCCTTAATAATGATCAAAAATTATGAGACTCTGGAGCGGCATACTGCTTTAGAAAGTCTACAATTAGCCTTTAACTGCACAATACATAGAACCACTGGTACAGCTCCGCTTACACTGCTTACGCGTCGTCAAAACTGTGTACCACCAGAACTCCTGAACCTAGTCAACTTTGAGAACGTCTCTGTAGATATTGAAGCGTTACAAACCCACGTACAGCGGAGGATGACCGAGGCGTCCACTAAAGACAAAGCAAGGTTCGATAGAGGGCGGGCAAAAATTCATCATTTTCAACGAGGGGACTTTGTTTTGATTAAAAACAATCCCAGGAACCAGACCTCGCTGGATCTTAGATTTAGCGAACCGTATGAAGTTCACAGAGTTCTGGACAAGGACCGGTACTTAGTGAAAAAAGTCATCGGTCACCATGGGCGGCCTCGCAAAGTCGCCCATGACCAACTAAGGCGCGCCCCACAACCCTTCAGGCGGCCGTGTCGCCTCAAGATGATCAGCAGCCCGGGCCTTCTGGGGTCACTGCGGCCTCACAGCCCGTGGTAGTGCCCGTGGCTGCCTCGAGTGATTCTTAGTTAAACCCGGTGAGAGTATTTTTCACTATAATAATTACAACACATAGCACATGACAAAAAAAAAATAAAAAAAAAAAAATTGTGACTGACTTTGACTAATTATAATAATAGAATAAAAAAGATGTACGTTGACGTGTGGAGCCGATCAACGACCAACTTATTTAAAATAACTATTGACGTGTGGAGCCGTTCAATAGTTAATCCTATCCGAAAAGAATAAAAGTCCCCTGTGTACCACGGCGCTCAGGACCGCTCAGGAGCACAGCATCGACCTTCCCAGCTTCCCATCCATTTCTCCTTCTTTTAGAGCCTTCTTCGTGGACCTGTCCCCCTCACATCCTACCTTCAACACACATATAACTGTATTCATATGAAAATTATGAGCAGTGTCTTGTGTGTTATATTTAAACAAAAGAAAAAAAAAACTCTTGTCATGTGGGATGAGCAGTTACACAATTTATTTATGAAATTAACTTATTTATTTAACTGTTGTCATGTGGAATGAGCAGTTACACAACATTCATTTATTTACTCGACTATTGTCATGTGGTATGTGCAACTGTTGCGAGGTGGAATCAACAATTAAATAGTATGTGTTATAATGTTACTCTGCTTTATCGCGTGGAGCGAGCACTGTTGATGATATGCTAAAATTTAAATCTTTTAAGTCTTGACTATCACCCCTGTTTCAACACCTACCTAGAAGGTTTACATAGGTAGTAAAAGTTTTGCATATAAAAATGAAATCAATAAGAATCTGTGGGTTTAAGTTTACTGTGGAAATGCCTGGCCTAAAAGCACAAAAATTCTTTGTCTATAGATTTGTACCTGGAAAAGCAAAGCGCTGCAGAGCACGCATCGCACGCAGAATGGCCGTGTCGCCGCGGAGGCTAGGCGGGCTTTAATTTTTATACCTTAATTCCTTAATTTGATTATAAACCTATTAGATTTAGTTATTCTTTGATTATTGTCGATAATACTGTGTTAAAATAGTGAACAAACAGTTAATGTAATTTAAAATGACGAGTTCTTGATGTAAGTACTTGTTAGTTTCCTATTTATTTTAACGTTATGAATTTGCTGTCCAAGTTGCTGGAAATTTATGTTTAAAATATTATTATGATTTACGAAGTTATTTTGGTGTGTTTAAACATTTATTAGCTTATTTATTAAGAAGTGAATACTTTAATTGTTTGTTACCATCCAAACGAGACAATGCCGTCCGACCAATAAGAGCGAAGTAGCGGTGATGTCCATACCGCGCGATCGGAGGGGCGCTGGCGGCATGGTCTCGTTCAAGATGGCGAATTGGCATCATTAACTTTTGAACGCTCGCTAGCGATGATCGGTAAGGGGAAACCCTTGTCGATTTTCGTGCCAAAGTAGAAACCTAGGTTTAGCTAGGCTTCATTTATAAGCGTAGACCTAGTCTAGTGTTACTAAATTGCGAATAACATTTGTGGTTTCAAAGTTAAAGATATTACAAAATCATGGTTTAGAATTCCTGTTTCGTTTTCTTGCCATTGTCGTTGTGTGTTATAATTATAACCTTATTTTCAAAAACTAGCATGTGGCGTTTCTTTTGTTTTATTTGAGGGTGATCAATAATAAATAAATTAGTGACAAATCCTTATTGTAGATTTGGCGACGGGTTTTAAATAAATTTATTTAACTTTGGTTTCTTATTTGATTAGCTTTGCTTTTAGTATGGATAGTGATAGCAGAATCGGTGACCCAAATGAGGTCAGCGATTCTGCCGTTTTTAAAAATAGAGGCGAGCTCATTGCTCCGATAAATATAATGTGGTCACAGTATACAAAAAACTAGACAGGCTTTGTAGGAGCATGTTAATTTATTGCTGTTTAAGTTTTTTCACTTTGATTCTAAATTGATAAGACTTAAATATATTTAACTAACCCAAAATCCTAGCCTTACATCTCATACGTTAGTCGAGGCGGCAGCAAGGTCTGGATTATACTTACCCACAATTTTTAAGAGCACATCCTTTGTGTGTGTAGCGACCGTCTCGCGGACTACGGGTCTATCATCATCATCAGGTGCTAATGAATCAGGTGGTTGAATTTTGACCGCTGCAAAGGTGTGCGGACACGACCTAATGAAAACTTTGTGTAGCGATTAACATTCATTGCTGTTTACATCTAATTGGCGGAAACAGGCGGCAATAAGTATTTATATTATTATCATGCTTGGTAGTTGCTTAAAACATCGCGAGGAAACCTGCATGCCCTAGAGTTCTTTTTCATATTCTCGAAATCTCGACGTGTGAGGACTATTAATCCACACTTGGCTAGCGTGGGTGTATTTATGGGTCAAACCTTTCACATTCTGAGAGGACCCTCGTGCCTAGTCGTGAGCCAGCAATGTGTTGAAATGGTGATAATGAGTAGGTAAGGGTAATCAAACTAATATAAAAAACATAAGTGTGTTTGTTTGTCCTTCAATCAGGCCGCAACAAAGCAACGGATCGACATAATTTTTTGCATGGGTATAGTTGAGGACCAGGAGAGTGACTTAAGCTATTTTTTATCTCGGAAAGTTAAAGAAGTTCCCGGGGGAATTAAAAAATTAAAGCCACGCGGACGAAGCCGCGAGAGAAAAGTTCCAACCAATAAACAATAAAATGTTTTTATTTTATAGATCATTCTATTAACATTTTGCCTTAAACACCATGTTCGTAATATTTATGCATGTTGGACGAATGTCAGTAATTATTGCCAAGCTAAAAAACGGGAACGTTGCATATCCCAGCTGGCTGGCAATAAAGAGGCCACGTGCGCGCGAAAAAAATAAAGAATAGAGGGGGACAAGATGGCGTCTCGTGCACTTGACATTTCCAATTAATTTGCGGGGGACATCTGTGCCGTTAGCAGCTGAGCCGGGTATTAGGGGTATAATGCGGATAACGTTTATACGCGTAACGAGGCTTCGCCATCGGCTACACGCGTGCCCACGACAGGGCACAGGACAGGGGCTTGTTCAAGACAAATACTGACTGTATCTGTGGAGAGGGACTCTTCGAGATTTACTTTAAGTACTTGTGGCCTATGGTCAATTTTATCTATGATAACGACCGCCCACGGCTACGCTCTTGTGGGAATTTCGAAATATCCGACCGTCTTCATTGCCCTCATAGAGGAAACCCCTGGGCCCTGAGCTAGGAAGGTCCAAGGGCTTGCGCAGGGCGTTGATGAGTCATTTTCAAAGCTCTTGTTTTAAACCTGCGGCTCGGGTATTGTCTCGTGCTTCGTCTTGTGTTTTCTTCTGTGCGCACTTGGAAGTTGCAATGAATAAGTAAATATAAAATCCATACTAATATTAAATGCGAAAGGGACACCCTTTGTCTGTCTGTTTGCTACGCTTTCAAGGAGTTCCCGCGGGAATCGAAGAACCTTTATCCACGCGGACGAAGTCGCGGGCATCATCTAGTATAATATAATTGGGACCTAACCAGTAACCACTCAACGATTAGACATCATAGCATCTACGTTTTCTTTCGGGACGCTACTTACTGTTGTGAAAGAAAATCTTTGTGGTCATTTTTATTTTTCGTTTTTATACCAAATTTTCATGATTTAAAATCTGAGTAGTATGCAAACATGTCACAAATTACTCAAAGAAATCAATATTTGTCTTGGTAACAGCCCGTAGAGTATGGACAATACGCCTTTGTTCGCCACGAAAGCCGGTTAGCGCCCCGATGTGTAGGAGTGAAATCGAGTTAATTGATGACTTCCTCTTTCGGTTGTTTGTCTTATTGATTACCGACTAACACTAATGTTCGGTTAAAGTTTTCCAATAAAATTTTCATCGCTCAAAAAATGCAAGCTTTGTATGATCACATCTTGCAATCAAATGACCTGAAATTTTAGTACAAGATAGGTATAAGTCCGCGCGCGAGCTCTGAGGAATCCTATGGAATGTTAAAATAATGACCTAGAGTTGTTTAAAGTGCAAAACAATACTGCGATTGCAAAATTACTCACATCAAGCCCGAAACTAATCCTGGGAGCGAGCTGGATATGGAGCGACGATCGTGGGTGGCGTAAAGCCGTCTCTTCTTCAGACCCCGATTCCTCGGAGCTCGTGCGCGGACTATACTTACCTATACTTACCTACACTTTTGAAACTTCAACTAATGATCTAGCAATGCTACCTACTACCATTGACATAACGGTGACAGTGTCGCTGGTATATGTATATGAAAAATAAAATAAAAACAAAACCTAAACAGGCATAAAAATTAGTTCAAATTTTGGCCACTGGGTCAGATAAGTTTGTTAGACTTTAAATCGACGGCTACTAAATAGTCGTGAGTAGCGACGTAATGGTGAGATCGACGTATGGATCGCCAACAGCTATCGCATAGAATAATAAACCTTTTTCTGTCTACGATCTATGGGTTCTACGTTTTTTTTTGCATATTCACTACAATTTAACCCTTGACCGCGATCTTACCTGATCGTAAGTGATGATGCAGTCTAAGATGGTAGCGGGCAAACCTGTTAGGATCGTGGCATTTTAATTAAACCCATAACAAACTTTCGGTTTCTACACGTAACTATAATTAGCCACGGCCAAAGCCTTCCAACAGGCCAGACAAGGGAACATTCAGAAATTATAAATTCCCAAATTGACCCTGCCGGGGATCGAACCCGGGACCTCCGCAATACAACGTGCGTTCTACAAAGAACGAACTAGTTATGTGCCCCGCCCATTGCCACTTCAGCTTCACGACCCATTGAGCTATGTCGGTTACTGTAATTCTTCGGTAGATTTCCTCATTTCTGATTTGACCGACTACCTAAATAAGCCATAGGTACCAATAGGATAAGCGTTAGTCAACAGTTCATTGAACAGTCGGTAAACAGAAATCAAAGAAATCAAAGTATCCTTATATTCTAAAAGTGGAGCTTCTATATCTCGCACTTACGTCAACCACCCTGAACGCGGCTTTGTTGGCCGAGGTATTACCAATTATCGTTCAATTATTTCGAGCATTCCGCAAATGAATCTCAGCTAGAGAAAGGCAGATTTCAAATTGGATGAGCGTTGGATACCTTTTGATTTAAAACGTAATAGCTTTTTTACTTTAAATATCTTTTCACTTGATCATCTTTGAAGCTTGATCACTTGAAGCTGTAATAGCTTTCCTAAGGTCAAGACCTCCGATTCGAGGGGTCCGCGGTCAGGTATCTAGGCGCAAATCTCAGACAATAAATGTTTTAGGACTTTAAGGCCCACTTGCATAAGGACTCTTAAACTGATTTAGTTAAATAATTTAATGCTGTCCCTTTTTAGCAACTACAATATGCATTCGCCAAAAAGGAACAGCATCACAAAATCTAACTAAATCGGTTTAAATGTCCTTGTGCAAACGGCCTGATACTTACTACTTACCTAGTATGTTTTAAGGAACACGCTGAAGGAATGAATCATAAGGAGGCCTGCCTGCCTCTATGATGTTCTCCTAGGTGTGTGAAGTCTGTCAAATAAGTACTTGACCAGAATGCGGACTATGGCCTAAACCACCGAGTTTGGTTGTATCGGCTGTGGCCTAAACAAACACTATATATTCAGCAGTGACGGCAATGGGTTTTGAATTGCGACAATGCTGATTATGATCATGATGAACATCATAATTGCATTACAAGTAAAATACATGGCAAAATACTTATCTGTTGATTTTATTAACAGTAAATAAATTGTGCCCATAAATAAGTTAAATGTTATTAGTGTGTCAAAACGCAGGTAGGGCGGCGTCCCTTGTAAACAATCTGAGATGCGCCGGCGCACCGCAGCATCACGTTTATAATACAAACCAGGGTTGCCTTGACAACTGACAGTGACGGATTATTTTTTGTACCTACGGGGTTATGAAGTATTAAGTTTCAATAACATTCTGAGCAACAGTATTTTTTGATTTGAACAGGTCTGATCTAGAATATAAGTTTTGTACAGGGCGTAAAATTTTACCTACGCGCGATCAACTGGTATGCATTATTGCAATTGGGCCTGAGTGAGGGTCTCACTCCCCAAAACCGATAGACTAAAGTTTCAGAACTAATAATCATATGAATTACGTATGTTTAATATTTTGGGAGTGCTCGCGTGTGTTGTGTATATTTCGTGATTAAACAATTGATGTTTGTTTAGGAGCGAAGTGTCAGCCCTGAGCACAATAGCTTCGTTTGTACTAAGAATGTTACTGTGACTCGACCATATTGATGCTGTAGTAATTCTTGTAGACAAGTAGTTTAGTATGATGATTTCGGTGATAGTTTACCACTCCGTCCACCACCGTGTAATGGCTGCTGCACACCATCATGCTAATGAACTTAAAGTGCCACGAAATACCTATAAACTCATCTCAGATCGGGCTCATTGAACCTCTTTATTTATTTTTATTTATTTATTTATTGATACGACATAGCCGATAGGACTTTACAGTTTCCCAATACGTCTTATCAGGCTACAATAGGTATTACATACTACAATGACATACATTACTAAAATTACACATACATGCCAAACAAAAACACAAAAAATAGAAAAACAATAAAAACACATTAATTAAATTTAAATTAAATAAACAAACAATAACAAAAACATACAACATAAATGAAATTAAAACTACCTATTCTCTAATAACAACTTTATTATTTTCGTGGGCTGGGTCAGAGGGGTGTGGAAAACGTCAAGTCCTGGATTTTTATTAACCAAATCATTGAGCAAGCGCAGTGCACGAGACACTGGCGCATGTTTAGCTAGCTCTGTCCGGCAATATGGTAGCGCAAACAAAGTGCGCCGACGAGCAATCGCATATCCATCCGGTACGTGTAAGCGAATGGCACCCAAGATATCGGAATTACATTTTTCTCCTTGGATCAGACTGATTATGTATGAGATTAAGGCCACATGGCGCCGTAGTTCCAAGGTATCATAGCCAGTCATACCAAGGATAAACAAACTTGGATATATTGTTGGATATCCTACGAAATACCCGTACTGTTTCCTATACAGCCAGCGAATAAACTTTTTCTGAATTTTCTCAACCATATCTATATATTTGAATTCATGCGGATTCCATATGATAGCGTTACTTTCAAGCTTGCTTCGTACGAAAGCGTTATATAAAAGCTTTATTGCAGTAATTGATTTTAAATGCTGCGCTTGCCTAAGTACAAATCCAAGAGTTCTATAAGCTTTAGCACAAATATCTTTGCTGTGATTGCGAAATGTTAGGTCTTCTGATAAATTGATGCCCAAATCCCTAACCGCAGCCACTCGCGATAGGTTAGATCCACCCAGGTGATAATTTACAATGAGTGGTGCCGTCTTCCGACTAAAAGTGATCACTGCGCACTTTTTAGCATTAAAGAATAACTTATTCTTCCAACACCACTGCAACACATTATCAATATCTACCTGAAGTATTTGAACGTCAGAGTTGTCTTCAACACTTAAAAATAGTTTCAAGTCATCAGCAAATAACAAGCAATTAGTACTAGTGATTACATTTGGCAAATCATTGATTAAAATTAAAAACTCCAATGGGCCCAAGTTACTGCCTTGACTAACGCCGGAATAAGTGTAGTATGGTTCCAAACAATATCCCTCATATTGCACGTACTGTTTCCGATCTCTTAAGTAACTGGAGAAAAAATTAAGTAACAACGGCGTAAATCCGGCGGAAGCAAACTTACTGAGAAGTACGTCATTATCAACTGTATCAAAAGCTTTTTGGAAATCAAAGTAAGCCACATCCACCTGTGAACCCTTATCTACTGCTCCAGTTACATAATTCCAAAAGGACAAAAAATTAGTGCACGTCGAGCGACCCGCTCGGAACCCATGCTGAGCATCTGAAAGTTGGTACTCAAATTGCCTCCTTATGCGATATTCCAAAATGGACTCGAATAGCTTTCCAAAAACTGACAACACAGCAATGGGCCTAAAATCACTTACTTCGGAACTAGATCCTTTTTTTGGAACTGGTACTACTCGAGAAGTTTTCCAAACCTCAGGATAGAATGAATTCCTATAGCAAACATTGAAAATGTGGTACAACGGTGAAATCAGGACACTGTTACAGTCTTTAACTACGTAAGGCGGGATGCCATCTGGACCGGCGGCATGTTTCGGTTTAAGCTTCTTAAGTGCTCTCCTAACATCACTCTGCAATATTGATTCTATGTGAATACGCGCACTACCCCCTTCACAAGACATTAAGGCCTCATTAACGCTAAGTCTCGGTGGCACCTGTGCGTATACTGAACTGAAATATTCCGCAAATAAATGAGCACACTGCTCCCTAGGTACAAGTTGTCAATTTTTCATAACATTTTTCTTTGCAACACCTCGCTTAGAAGTCATGTAGTCCCAGAATAACTTCGGTTCGCGTTTTATATTAGACTCCATTCTCAATCTGTACTGTTCGAAATCAGCGTCAATATTTGACTTGACTAACAATCGATATTCTGAAAATAACTGTTGAAATTGTTGATCTTTAGTTACTTTAAACAACTTATGGTATCTAGCTTTTAGCTTTATATTTCGTCTGGTACTACGGGAGTACCAAACAGGATAAATATACCGAGACTCTACAATAACCCGATTTTTTCTTGGAACACAATCAAGCAAGCACGAATTAGGAATGGAATAAAATAACTCAATGGCTTGGTGCGGATCAGAGATTTCATATAACGACGACCAATCCACCGATGCCAAACGTTCATAAAGTAATAGGAAATCAGCATTTTTGAAATCCCACTCTATTATAGCTTTGGCTTAAGAATTTCCAATATTTGAATTTTTTTGAGTGTTGCAGACCCAGTAACAAAACATACCTCAAGTGGAGGGTGATAGCTGTCCGGTGGACAGTGACGGATTAACCCTTAATCAAATTAAGCAATTGCCTAGGGCATCACGTCTGAGGGGGCACCAGAAGAAGCACAAAAAAAATCCGTCCTTAGGGCATCACGTCTCACTCTCACGTCACCAAAAACCATACCAAAAAAAGTTTCTAGGACTAATTTGAAAATTCGCGCGTTTTAAGTTGACATAGAGTCCGACCTAGAGTCATAACCCCACTCCCGCTTGCCCACTCGCTGCCCGCTATTGCATTTGACAATTCGAATGCCCCGGAATTGCGATCAGCCAATCACAAACCACTCCTTCCCCGCGGGCCCCAAGCCTGGCGCCACCGCAAATCTGTTTCAATCAAATGTTTTGTTTTTTGAGTAATTGCGCCGGCCGGCTTGTATGCGTACGTAATACAATTTTTGTCGACAATTCATTCAAGTTCTGTTCATAATATTGTGTTCGCTTAAGTACGTAAAGTTTTATTTTGTTTTGTTTTGATTATGTCCAAAGTCAAAATATCTAAAATATTTTGTTTCATTTAACTAATTACTTTTGGTTATGTAAATTTACTCAAACCAATCGAAGCTGAAGGTTTCTGCAAGCTCCGAAATAGTTTTTTCTAGGTAGGTAAATTAGTCTGAGAGGTCAATGACACGCACGTCAAATGATACCTACTGAAAAACGACTACCGATATCTAGCGGTCGGGCGTGATTCTTTAATTTACAAGCTAATAGATATTGTTACAAGCTTTTACTACACTTCACGTCAAGTAAGTTTATAAATTTGTACGGGCGGAATATTGCGATCGATTTTGGAGCTACTTCCAGCGGTCCGATTGAGCTGAAATTAGGTATGAAGGACAATAAATACTTAAAGGTATGAAGCTGTATTCCCTCCCGCCCGGTGACAATAGGTTCTATCAGGAGTTGGTATTGATCTGATGATCAGGTCCAGAGAAGGAGCTGCATTTACCAGATTCGTCAATTGTTTTTACCAGACTGCGGGGGACATACGGATAGGGGGGCCCACAGGCATGGATTGCTTAGGGCATCTAGTAGTCTTAATCCGTCACTGCCGGTGGAACAGCTGACTCCTCAGCTCTGTGCACAGCCACCTGACTCAATGATTCACTCACGAGTACTAAGTCTAAAAGCTGCCCACTGCCATTTAAGACATCGTTAATTTGCCTAAGCTCACATGATGATAATATAAATTCAAATTGAAATTTTGAATTGAAACTAGCAGAATTAAAATTAAAATCGCCAAATATTAATATTCTATGTTGAGTGTAACAACTATAAATTATTTCAATACGTTCATATATCATGAAATAGTTTTCATCATTTGAGTGTGGAGGTATATAAATACAAACTAAAATACACATTAACTTATTAGCAAGATAAAGACCGCCACAAATTATTTCACAGTTCAGTGTTTCATTCAATGGCACGCTTATTTTTTGCAACGTGTATTTTGAGTGGGCTATGATAGCTACTTCTCCTCCACGGCGATTATTTCGTCTATCGCACCTCAGTATGCAATATCCACTTGGAACGACTTCGGAATCCGATATGCTCTCAGTTAGCCAGGTTTCGCTTATAAGATAAATATCTGCAGGAGAGGCAACCATTGATGAACAGAACTCATGAAGTTTCGTGCGTAAGCCCCTCACATTTTGATAGTAGAGCAATAACGAATGAGACTTATGAGCTCGGTTGTAGGAACGTCTCGTTGGCATCGCCGATCCTGCCGCTTGCACGTCTACGAAACCACTCGTTAAACTCTACATTCGGTGGCCAATTTTAGCTGTCATAAAAAAATCGAACAAGCTCTCCGGGACAGTTACCACAAACGATGCATAATTTGTATGCTTCAGCTGGAGTTTTTCCACAGTGTACGGAGAACCAGTAGAGCACTTTTTCCCCATGTAAGTTTGCACTTGCTCTGCAGTAACATTGTTCTTAAACGACCATAGGTGAATTTGTCCGGTTTTTTCCACCGCAGTTAAATCCGCATCAGCTTCTCCAGAACTCTTCGGTCTTCCAGGTACTCTTCGTCTGACAGGTCATCATTGCATTAAAACTTGAAACGCACAATCGGTCAATATTTTATTACAAAGACAGTAGGCACCTGCTTGTATAGTTTGCAATAATGTAAGGATCCGTCGTTGACGTATTAGCCCAAAATATACCTAATTTTACTAGAGGCAGTGAAGTTCCATCTTGGTTTGACTGATGGAATGACTAGGATAACAGCTAATACCCATCTATTTTTGCCAAAAAATGCACGGATTTTAATTAATTACGGAATCATGAAAAATTAAGAACAAAACCAAAATAAAAAATGTAAATGAAGAACAAATTTAAGCTTTTTCGTGTGCGAGAGCTGTAAATTAAATAATTTCACCTTGATTTAAGATCTGCCCAAATGGAAGGGTTGGGATATGTTGTGTCTCCATTTTGTTGAATCGCGCTACAAAATATATATCGGTGTCAGTGGCGCTTTCGGGCAGTGTATTTATGAGTTCACGCGAGACGAGTATTTGTCTGTACAGAGCATGAGGGGGAAACTGATCTGTCGAGTTGCGATTGTACGAGATATTGATATCTTACTCGATTTGATCTATGTTTGTCACAGTTTCGACTCCTAGTTTTTGATCCTGATCCATAGAAAGTTTGTGAAAGCTCTAGTTTGTAATGTACTTAGATTAATACCGATTAGGTAGGTAGTAGGTCCGTGTTTCGGAAAGCACGTAGTAAAAGACCGGTATCGGATCGGTTGCGTATATGTACTGACCGAAGGAACAAAATCTCGCTCTCTTTGTAGATACTCACTAGCGCAAGATAAAGAGAGAAAAAAAAATTGTTTAAGTAGGTACGAGTACCTACTACCCTATTCACGATCCAACTTAATTCGGCTACTCTATAATTTAGGTACTTAATACTCTTTGCATACTTAGCACTTCCTCTGTTTGTAGCCGGTAATGGCCTCGTAATATCAATGGCTTACAAACCATCAATCATACTGAGATGCACAAGTACTTTTGCAGAAGTTAGTGCAAAATGGGATACATCGTGGAGAAACCGGCATGCTTCAGAGTTCTTCATAATGTTCTCAAAGGTGTGGGAAGTCTGCCAATCCGCACTTGGCCGGGTTAGTGGAGTATGGCCAAAAACCTCATTCTGAGAGAACGCACTCTGAACTAGGGCATCGAGCCCGGGTTTACCCGGACCGAAAAAACCCGGGTTTTCCCGGTTCTGAGGATTACAAAAAAACCCGGGTTTGATTTTTAAACCCGGGTCGGGTTTTTCGGTTTTTTCTACACTATAATATTATAAAGAGGAAAGATTTGTATTTTTGTATGTAACGAATAAACTCAAAAAGTACTGGACCGATTTTAATAATTCTTTTTTCATTAGAAAGCTGATGATGATGATTTCCTTTGCCGAGTTCGGCAACAGCGACTGAATCTCTGTTAGGTATTTGTATTTGAATAAGGGCTTCGTTCATGTGCCCTGATGTGACTTATGTACCCTATTTTAGCATGGAATAAACGCGCGCAGTGAGGACATGAGAGGGTACCATCAACATAATTGTAAGTAATATAAAATATTGGAGGGTGGTCTACTTTTAAGTTGTTCACGGTAAATGTCCAGATCTAGCCTCCTTTTACTCTCGAATTCAGTGATATTCTGCTGAACCAAGTGCCTCCAACCCCCTCGGTTTTCAGCCAGACTTTCCCAACGAAAGAAGTCGATCTTGCACCTAGTCATATGCCTCTTTTGCACATCTTTGTATCTAAGGAACTGACCGTCTTGTTTCCGCTTTCCGTCCTTCAATTCAGAATAAAAGATGCGCTTGGCTAGTCTTTCGTTGGGCATTCTCACAACATGTCCGCACCAACGCAATTGTCGCCGCATAAGGTATGCCTCAATGCCACTGACTTTTGCCCGCCGCAGCATGTCTGTGCTCCTAATGCGGTCAGACCACTTGACGTTTAGGATGTCACGAAGACATTTGAGGTGAAACCTGTCCAGAACACGAATATTCTTGCGATAAAGCGTCCAAGTTTCAGCGGAATAAAGAAGATTCGGTAATACTATCGCCATGTACACATCGATTTTCGTCCTCAGCTTAATTCCGTGCGATCGGAATACCTTCTCTCGGAGTTTGCCAAATGCTGCTGAGGCAGCACAAATTCTACTTGTTATCTCCGAGTCTATGTCCCCTTTAGATGTTAGGGTGCTTCCGAGATATCTAAATTTGTCAACCTGCTTGAGCTCAGTATCTTGAAGTGATACCCTCAGTGGAGCTTCAACCGATTCCACGGTGTTCATAGCCATTACTTCTGTTTTTGCGATGTTAATTTTTAGACCAAACTTCACACATGAATTATGAAGGTTCATGACAAGCTCTAGTGAATGAACTACAAGTTTAATTCGCTATAATCCGCTACAGTAGACAAATCTGTGTGGTACAGTGCGTGTCTTTCACCTGCAGCATGCGACACCCACCACCCAGCAATTCGCACAGGCACAACACCACACCACACAAATCCTCCAAATCACTCTCAACGTACGTTTCACTCCGACATCTTCAGGAGATGTTGACTCGACAATGCACGATTGTGAACTTCACAATTGTGAATGTGAATTTCACAATTGTGAATTGTGATTGTGAACTTTGCTGGGTGGTGGGTGTCGCATGCTGCAGGTGAAAGACACGCACTGTACCACACAGATTTGTCTACTGTAGCGGATTATAGCGAATTAAACTTGTAGTTCATTCACTATCATGGACTTCCGCAAAGTAACGCCTGCTTGTATTCAATATGACAAGCTCTTGTAGGCCGTCTGAGGTATCCGCCACGAAACACAAATCATCTGCATACAAGACTTCTGTGACAAGATCGTAAGAGACTTTGGTATGGGCCCTTAAGCGCCTCAAATTGTACAGCTTACCATCTATACGATAACGAATAGATACACCTTGAGTGTTACATTTTAAGGCATCGTTGACTACTACGAAAAAGTACAAGGCAAAAAGTGTAGGTGCTAAAACGCAACCTTGCTTTACTCCACAAGTAACCGAAAAGCGCTCAGATTCCTCGCCTTCTACTGATACACAATAGCTCATATTATCGTGTAACAGCCGTAACGCTCTTACAAACTTTTCCGTACAGCCAAGCTTGTCGAGTACCATCCACAAAGCCTCACGAGGCACACTGTCAAAAGCTTTCTCGAGGTCTACAAAACAGAGAAACAAAGGCTGACACTGTTCTCTGCTCTTTTCCTGTAATTGACGAATCGAGAAAATTGCTTCGCAGGTACCTCGTTTGGGGCGAAACCCAAACTGGTTTTCTGGCAGAATTCTTTCCGAAATTCCAACTAAACGATTTAAGAGAACTCGGGCAAAAATCTTCCCAGGGGCTGATAACAGCGATATACCCGTGTACGAGTTGCAATCAGCACGATTACCTTTGTTTTTATACAACGTGCAAATTTTGGACACTTTAAAGTCTTCGGGTATCCACTCTTCAACCCACATGCGTGAGCAGAGCTCCCAGACTTTAGATTGCAGCCCATTCCCGCCATATTTAATGAGTTCTCCAGGAATTTCGTCTACACCAACAGCTTTTTTGTTTCTTTGCTGTTTGATTGCAATAGTCACCTCACTGAGTGTAAGTGTACTATTCAAGGACATATCTATAGGGTGTTCAGGCAAAGATCTAATGTAGTCTAGATCAGCTAACCGATCGACGTTCAGCAGGTTATTAAAAACATTATCACTGAGTAACATAGGCTATATTTAGTATTAGATTACTATAGAAATCTTTAGAAATTCCTATTAAAACCAACCGAAGGTGTAAAAAAATTAGCCATAAAATGTCTTTCATCGCATACGCTGCGAAGAGTATTAATGATAGGACAAAAAAATGTACGACAATATTATAGAATATATCAATATCTACAAAAAACTTCGCGAGACTATGTGTCTAACTATTGTAGTTACGTCACTATAACTACTTTTTTACATTTAACAAATTGATAGAAATGCCGATCAAAATCAGACCGTGTTATCCATACCATTTATAAATTTTTATCCAAATAAATAATTTAATATTCAAGACTGTCTCAATGCCTGATGATTACTTTTTGAATTATTGAAATCGGACATTCCATTCAAAAGATACCGTGAAATTAAAATAAAAATACATGCCGGCGGCGGCTGCCGGCATGTATTTATTATTTATTTTTATTTATTTATTTGTGATACTACAAAAATGTCTATTGCAGATATAATTTTTATTAGCTTTTAAATACAATAAGTACATGTTACCAAAATAATTCATTTATTGTTAAAACTAATCTCTGCAAGTCTGTGATTAAAAAGACTAGATTACTTACTAAGTTTTAAGATATTCTAAAGAAAAAATTAATCTTTAACACTTTTTTAAACATTAAAACTGGTTTTCATATTTGTAAAGTGATGTTTCATTTATTTAAATTCTTCCTCATCCTTTATATTTTATATTCATTGTAAGAAATCGATATATAAACGCCGATTAGTGTATTTAAAAAAATTTCAATAAAAAGATCGAAATGCTCGAAAAAACCGGACTACCCGGGTTTTGATTACTCTTAGACCCGAAAACCCGGGTTTTTAAAATTGAACCGAGTTTCGATGCCCTACTCTGAACAGAGAACAGAGAAATCTTCCAAACAACTCGCAACGTACGTTTCACTCCGACACCGGAGCATCTTCAGGAGATGTTGACTCGAGTACACGACAATGCTCTATTGTTTTACAATCAACATGTCCTGACGATGCTCTGGTATCGGAGTCAAACGTATGTTGAGAGTAGTTTGGAAGATTTCTGTGGTGTGGTGTATATCGCGGGCTATAAGTGCGAGATACTACACACTGTACCACATAGATTTAACTATTATTGTCGCGGATTATAGCGAATTAAACTTCTAGTTCCCTCATTATGATGGACTTCCGCAAAGTAACGCCTGCTTCTATCAAATATTAGATCACTGATGCTCAGTAGTGAGCCGGCAATTGGTTCTGAAGTGAGAGCAGATGTAAAGATGTCAAAGGTGGAAGTTGGAACAGGTTGCTTGAAACTAGAGATGCCGCAGGACTAACGTTATTCAACTGATAAAAATCGTTATTATTCACAGGTGCACCCCCACATCACCCCATAGATACAACGCGTCCAGCCGTTGATGTAAAAAACTCACTATAACGGTTCCGATGCAATGCCTGTTAGTTTCGCATTTCTTTTGAATGCGATCCATTCCAATAAGGTTACACACACACACACACAAAGTTAGAAATTTATCCTCTATAATATAACAGGTGGAAAAGATTTTATTAAGCCAACACGAAGACTTAGATGTCTACGACTTCATGCCCGTGGATAAAGTTTTTTTTATTTATTTTCCGGATCAAAAATAAACGTCTTCGGTACACTATTAATTTATTATTAATTATTGTACTTACTTTTTGGTAAAATTGGTTTAGCCAATGCCGTATAGATTTAAGCCGAGGATATTGAGTCAAATATCACGCGGAAGAAGTCGAGACAATACAAAATTATGAAACTCGAAGAAGAATCTGTAAATTGTACCGCCATAAATACATATAATGTAATTTAACTGTAATTTATCATAAACAATAAATTCTTATAAATTCTGATTCTGAAGTTATAGCTATGTTAATTAAACTTAGCAGGCAGAAATTATAAAGTTAGTTAATTTATGGGGTTCACAAAAAGTTATGGAAGTAATGCCCTACGCAGATACGATTCGATACACCTACACTTGATTGCTATTGGCAATAGACAATAAAGTTCTACAGATTAAAAAATAAAACAATGAATGGCATGTTTAATGGTGCAAACGGCGCCAGCGCATTATTGATGGCAGTCAGTCACACTCGAAGCGCCGCCATAAAACCTTTTTTATACCTTCTTAAGGTTCCACTGAGAGATGTAAGCTTGAATTGGTTCTGCAGTTCCGCATGACAGAGCAAGCAATTCGCAAAAAAATTATAATGAGGCTAATTATTCTGTTGTACACAATCTAAACTTAACTAAAATGCCAGCATTAATTAATATATTGCTAACCTTTATATAATTCTTGCTCCCTTCATAATACTCCCACTGTGTTATGCAGATTGGGTACATTCTCTACATAAATAGAGAGCAATTTCTAACGCACTCAATAACTGACTCATGATGGCCCAGCCCAAACCATTGGACCTAGAAAGCTCAATTTTTTCACAGAGGTTTTTATTGTCTTTCCCACGGGAGCCAGGCAAGCACAGAAAGTAAAAACTCAATCAGCAGTGAGCAGGGCATGTTTTAATAGATTTGATAGCGTCAGAGCTGAAAAGTCCTAGCGTAAACCACTTCTGGACGCCATCCAACCCACTTCAATGATGGATGGAAAATTAGGGTGGTAAGTGCTGTGGCCAAGCTTTTCAGAGACTATACGGAACCTCGCCTCCCAAACCTATCTCCCGTTTGACGAGTTTTTATAGCAAACCTTTTTCACCAAAACTTTTTTTGCACATTTTGCACCTGCAAAGAGCAAAAAGGTCCGAAAGCTCGAGCCGTGTTTTGACAGGTACCTTTATGTAACGCGATTAGTGGTAAGTCGAGTGGCGTTGCGAAAGCAGTCGTGAATGAATTTTACGACTTTTAAACATAGATTAAAACATTTATTACGTTTACAAAAAAACCTTATACCTAGGCCTATTACACTGCACTCTTCACAGGGCCCTGTGGTACGGGTGGGCGTGCCGCTAGTTAGAGCGAAATCAAATTAGGGACCCTTACTCCCTAAATTTTATTACACTACACTGATTCAAGTGTAAGGGTCCCTGAGAAAAGTGCAGTGGAATAGGCCTATAAGTAAACTTAGGCATACCAGTGGGTCGATGCCCATACAAATGACAGAACCGTTGTCACTTCTGGTTGAGAGAGACAGGAAACTGCATACAAGGATATTACAGTGTGTAGTGACAGAATATTGTACTGCCTATACTGCCAGTTTCCTCCGTTACGTACATCTCAGACCTAATTGTCTAGCAACTCCGTCGCGTCGTAGGTATAGTCCCACAAACTTATCTGACCAAGTGACAGAGTCGCTAGTATATATATATCAAAAAAAATACTGTCATAGGGAATATTTAAAAAGTTTTTTTAAATCTAACTAAAAAAAAATAAAACCTTAAAACTAAGACACTAAAGTTTAATGACGAATGTACTATATTTATATTAAAGACCTTTTGTCTTCGTAATAACGCGAAGTGTCGCTCACGGTTACACATCACTTATCCTAAACCTTAAAACTGAGGCATTAAAATTTAATTAAGAATGTACTATATTATTATACTTATGACCTTTTGTCTTAAGAAAAATGGTCTCGATCACACGTATTTACATTTTTACCCCCTACCTTTACCTTTTTCTCAACGCGCCTAAAGAAGTTTTAACTTCAACAAAAACTAAACAGGCATAAAAAATAGCTACAACTTTGGCCACCGGGCCAGATAAGTTAGTACAAACAGATTGGTTTATTTGAACTTTTGTTTTTAATAATCTCTAATATAGCCACAGACATTACTTATCTATGGCCATTCGATGAAATCACCAAAACGTTTTAGAGCGTGAGATTTTGTGGATAACAATGAGCAGTTTCCGAGCCGCAATCATCGAAATGTGAGATATGTATCACGACGGACACGCCTACCCTACCAACACTCACTTTCACACGCTCTTGTTTGTCTATGGTTTGTTTATTATTTTATTGAATTCTAGAAATTAGACCATTGCAAGCCAGTTACTAAACACGGATACACAAACTTACGTAGCTAATTTGTAGACTATGGCTGAATAGCTACAATTTAATTTTCATAGACAAAACTAAATACTTAATCATTATTTAAAAAAGCCTAAAATCTTTGTGTAGCAGCTTTATTTCAGTTAGCTTATTAAGTTATTCCGTAAAAATGACACGTGTAACTTATAAAGTTACACTAAAGTAAAGTCTTCCGCTACTGAGACTGACCAAAATCCATTGTCGCAGCAAGAAAACCTACCTACCTTAAAATCAGTCAATCACAAACATTGAGACTGAAACAATGATTGATGCAGGTTTTACTTAATATTATGGCTACAGGCTCTTTTAAATTGGTCTTGATTTTTCTGAAGATAATTTTGTTACAAAATCTCACGTTGCTTACAATAACGAAGAAAGATTTTATTTCATACAAACTTGCAAACATATCCGAAAATATTATATATATATATATAATATTTTATTTATTTATATTTTATTTTTATATATATATATATATATATTTCACTAAGAGGTTCACAAGTTCTTTCTTTTGCTTTCCTTTCAGTCTAATTGAATATTTCCTAAATAGAATTCCAAAAGACAATTTTAAGTATCTTCTCTACTCTTCTTGCGAAAGAATTCGGTAATCGGTAGCATTCGGCGGCACGCAATTTTCCAAATTTGAATTTGAACATCGGCTTCGGATTCTAATTTATTCGGAATGCCGATTGCCAGCTACTTGTGATGGATCAATGTCCATGGCCCTATTATTATTTTTGAGACGAACCATTAGTTGATTTTCAAGTTTTCAACTAACCTAGCTACATATATATTTAAAGTAGTAACTTAGGTTCAATGAATTTCAACCCTTTTTTTTATCTTGAACAACTCTGTCGGTCAACCTATTTCTGGGTCAAACGTACAAATCGGTTTAGTCGTGAAAAGGGGTAGGTAGTGGTAAGTACTTGGTTTCTTCGAGAAACAGAAAGACGGCCTGCCACACACGCTATTACATAATAAAGTTATATCCATATCCATACTACATACTAATATTATAAATGTGAAAGTTTGTCTGTCTGTCTGCTACGCTTTCACGGCCCATCTGTTCAACCGATTTTGATGAAATTTGGTATAGGAATAGGTTGTACCCCGGGGGAGGACATAGGCCTTTTTATCCCGGAAAATTCAAGAGTTCCCGCGGGATTAATCCACGCGGGTGAATTGAAGGCATCATCTAGTTAACAATAAATTATTATTTATAATAATAATTTTAGACAGTAAATATATGATCTGATGATGATGATTTCACACTGTTATCAACAGCGTATATATATCTACCACAAAAAAGCAGTCAAAGTAGCTCAAAAATCATAAGCATACCTCCAAAAACAAACTTTCACCCCATTTATCATTTAATTAAATATACTTACATTATCTTACCTTTTTAGCACCATTATTTCGTATAGGTATGTATACTCATTATACTTATCTCAAATTCAACAATAAAAGAAAAACAAAAATTCGAAATTATTTATTTGCAGAAACATTTTTTTACAATGAGATGTTATTTGTTAGCTTTCCAGTAGAAATGTTTCAGGCATGCAAAATTTCATTTGTTTATATTATCATTTACTTAAATTTAAAAATTCGTCTATTGTGTCCTAGTCAGTCCTCGGTTATGTCTACTTTTAGGTACGTCTCCGCGATACAGGTTCCCTAGTGCGGAGACCAAAGTTAAATTAAATTGACCGTAACCTGTGTATTGATAAAAAATATAATATTTTAATATTATTTTTTTATTTTATTTGGTGTCTATCATAGGTATGTTATATGTGCCTATATAAACTGTCGCGTTCGAAGTCCTTGAGAGAGAAAGCTTCTAGCTTTCTAGAAGGAAACGACGTTGTTACCAAAGTTCCATGCAATCTGTATGGAATGCTCGCGTGGACGCCGGGGGCAGTTCACACAACACACAATCATGACGCATTATTGAAGTAATGAATTAGTGTGTCCAGTTGGAATTTTGATCCCTGAATAATTTTGTCACGAACTATTTTTCTCACACACTTTGTTGCTTACGTTGTTACACGATGAGTTAGTGTGGACTGTAGATGTTATAACTTGTGAGATAAATTAGGTTGATGATGTAGTGTAGCTGTTGTTCTAACTTATAAGGTAATTATTTGCATTTTTATATCTTTTATTTTATTAAAATAGCTCGACAATTGTCCGGGACTCCGTCCGCGTGGTTTAAGTTGTTCTGGTTTTCCGGGATATTAAGTAGACTAATATGTCCTTTCCCAGGATACAACCTATCCCTGTACCAAATTGCATCAAAATCGGTTTAACGGATGGAACGTGAAAATATAGGTGACAGACACACTTTCGCTTTTATGATATTAAAAAGTACTTAGATATGGATTTAGCAGTTACCATAGTACATTTACAAATCAAATCAAATATTTTTTATTCAAGTTGACTTTTATAACAAGTGCTTTGAATAGTCGAGTGAATTTACTACTGTCGTTCCTACCGAGAAAAAAGAACCTAATAAGCACTTGGTGGTTACTCTTTTGAAAAAAAAGCGAAGGACCAATAATAATTACCTACTCATGATCAGGAAGGTGTGCTGACCTCCGAACAAGAATTCTATTGACAAATTTATGGCATTTAAATCACAGACGTACCATTGAAAAATTTAAATACATCTTAACACCAAATAACACGTAGTAAAATATGACCAAATCTTCCACCCAATTACTGGCCACAGTAGCCGATCGAACAGGAAGCACAAATCAGGAGATGACCGTTCGTATCGATATCGATCGTAAATCGATACTTCGGCATCGATATTGTTAATTTAGTGGGCGTAATTATGTATGTTGGGAAATCGAGCAGTATTCAAGAGTACCTATTATAAAACACATAATATATTGGTATGTAGCTTGTAGTACATCTATACTAATAATATAAATGCGAAAGTTTGGATGGATAGATGTTTATTGCTCAATCACGGAAAATCGGCTGAACGGATCTGCATGAAATTTGACCCAGAGATGGATTATAATCTGGAATAGCACATAGGCTTTTTATACCAGAAAATTAAAGAGTTCCCGCGGGAACCAAAAAACCTCAATCCACGCGGACAAGGCCGTGGGCATCAGCTAGTTGTAACTATAAAATAAGGCCAGCTAAGAAAAAAAACATCAATAGTATTATAAGCTCGACACAAATGCTGCATAACAGAGTCTTTGCATGCTGCATAAAATTTGTGCAATGGCAAATCTAAAAACTCTTTTGGAACCATGTTTTAAAGGCGTAAGTTACATTAACATTTAAACTACAGTCAACTTGTATTAGAAGCTCGAGGGAACATTGTGGCAGAGACGAAGCAACGCAACTTGTGTTTTCTGAAACAAACGTATTTAAATGTACAAACTGTACAATCAATATTATCATCAAAGTGCTTTGCTATCAACTGCTCTATCAGAAACGGTCAAAAGCAGTTTTCTTACAGTTTCGGGCTCCCAAAACATTAAACTAATCCCTCGGCTTTAAAGGACTTCTTTCGCCGCAGTAAACAAAAATTAAACCTATGTAACATTTTTGAAACAACACGTCGCGTCGTCCGCGTCACTTCGCTTCGACTCTGCTATACAGAGTCTGCCTCAATGTGTTTTGAACTTAATTCAAAATTTTACAAGCTCCTATACTCCTATGCTTTGGCTGTAGCGAGATAAGCTAAGTGTGTCATAAATTAATAATCTGTGGTTGGATAAATTGTTAATAACAGTCATTCGGATCGATACAACTAGGTGTAAGTCTCGCTGAGCGGAGTGGACCGGAAGCACAAATCACAGCTGCGGCACTATACGGTGTTATATTAACGGTTTAGCGATCGTTAATCCGCTAGTAAACACCGTCTGCGTAACGCGGTACCAGTTACCAGTGACTGACCATCTCTACAGTTGACTGTTGAGGCTTGGGGAATGATTAGGTTGGTAAATCGAAGCTTGGTGGCCTCAAAATATACGATCTAGGTAAGTAGGATATTAGTCATTTATTCAATACTAGCTGATGCTCACGTCACGCGTGATTTTAGGTTTTTGGGAGGATCGAGATGGGAATAGTACCAAGAGTTGAAGAATTTATCGAGACACGTGTGAGCGTTTGAATTTTGAAAATTGGCTGTTAACTTTTTTTGGAATTTTGAAAAATGTTTTGACCGATCGTCATGGTAATGGTGTTAAAAGATGCGGATCCAAACGATAAGTGCATTCGAGTTAGAATTTTTAAAATCGGTTAATACATTTTTGAAAAATTTTAAAGAAGAGATTTTTATTAGAGAATTTCAGAATTTTTTGTATTCATTTTCAATGCTCCGATTCTTGCGGGGACTGCGAAATCTGTAGATTTTTGGTTCACGCGGTTTCTCTTTAATTTTGCGTTATAAAAAGTAGCCCATGTGTTATCAGAGAATAGGTGTTATTCCAGACTATAATCTATCTCTGTGCCAAATTTCATCCAGATCAGTTCCTGAGGCGTATTGGCGTGATTGAGTAATAAACATCCATCCAAACTTTCGCATTATAATGTTTGTATTAGTATAGATTGACTATTGACTATAAGTACCAATTACCTACCACTCTTTCCCTTGTAAGAAAAAATATATCTAACACATTAAATCCAACTATTACCTATCCATCACGTAATATGTACGGTCTACGTGACATACGTGTTCTAAGCGTGGCGCACACGTCACAACCTACGAGTATGACCGCCACAGGTGAAATCGTAATAGCCTGAGAAATTACCGAAAAAACCCATACCGCAGCCATAAATACAGTTTCTGAAGATCGGACCGATATTAACTTGTCGCATAAGGGGCTTTCTCACGGGTTCACGGCCGAAAATTATAAAGTTAGTAAGTAGTATAACAAGCTAGTGTGTATTAAAATAGTTGCGATAAATAGGTACTTATAGTTGTTAGAAAAGCATTGTTGAAAGTCCTATAGTACTATGTAATATATTAAGTACATAATACACGTATATTAATTGCTACATGATGCCCGCGATTTCATCCGCATGGATGAACTTTTTGATTTCCGCGTGAGCTCCTTAATTTTCCGGTATAAAAAGTAGCTTAAGGCCTTTCCGGGATGTAAGGTAGAGATAGTTAAGCAATAAAACTTTTTCCCTTCGCATTTTTAATATCTTAGCAGGATTCAGAAGAGATCGGTCATTCTGATTAATGTAGAATGCAAAACGTTTGGAAATTATACACAAACCTACATTTACTACGGACTTTACAATCCACAAACACCTGTCTGAGAATAAATATGTCTGTAAGTAAATTTAAATACCTAATATGTAATCTACGTCATTTTTATTCAATTCTTCGAGTGCACAAAACATATCAAACGTCTGCATTTTGTTCACGCTTGCAACTGGACGCTCGTAAAATATGTACCCACGAATTGCTGAGAGGTATCATATTACTAGAGCGTCAGATGTTTCACCAATTGTGACAAAGCAGTGAGTAATAACATGTATGTCGTTAGAATTCTGTGGAAGTACAGTGTCATCATCATTATATATATATATATATACTCTATGAGTGTCATGGTTAATGTCACTCGGGCTGGTCGGTTTTACTCTGTCGATGATTTTATTTTATTTATTGAGGCTGAAACTGCTAATAAAATACTTACAATTTTAAATAGCATACAAAATACCTACCAATGAAGAAGCCCCAGGAATAAAACTGATATGATATTGCCAATCACAACAACGAAGACTGTGCTTCCATTTCGGAGTGCTATTTGCTTTACAAATCTATTACCGTTACATTGACTTAGTCTTCTACTTGTATAATAAGAGAAACAAACTAACTGAAATATGCAGCTCAAACCGTTACATCTAGATTCTAGACGACGACATGAACATGGCTACATGCAGAATTTAGGTAGACTATTGACTCGTCCTTCGAGGGACGAGCCCAATGGGCATCGCGTAAGGAAGGCTCCGGCGCATGTTCTTTGAGAGTTCCCGAAGATTCCCATTATGCTCAGAGACTGGCCACCGAGGGGGTTTTAGTGGGTAGGAATCCCACATTACCCGCACTCTCCCCCAAGAGAGCGGGTATCTGAAGAAGATTTTCCCCTCGCTAAAAAAAAGACTCCATTGAAGCTTGTGACTTAGCATTTAGGTTTCTAGTTTTTACTATATACCGCCAATACAAAAAGATTTCCGAACCGGAACCTTTTAAAAACAAATCCACACAAATTGACGTGAAAACCTTGAAAGTTTATAAATCCGTAACTTAAGCTTTTGTTATTATTAGGTGGGGCATTGAAGGTGCACGATATATGTCATTCCATAAGTATTGATCTCTATGACAAAAGGCTTACCCTCTCGATGCAATTTTATACGAGTGCAAAATTATGTGCAAGCTTTACAATGTTAAAGTAAAAAGCATTTTTTACAGGCTACATGGCTATACATTTCAGGCTCCGCGCCTATATGAATACGAAGTTACGTGCTTATACAATTATTATTTACCACCAATTTATTTCAGTACGTTTAATGCAGCTACGAATACTTATACTAGCATAGTATTATGTCTACTATAAGTACTCTAACTGACATAATATTATGTGTACATCTATAAAATCCTATTATGGGCTAACGAATTGATTTCAGTAGGTAGGTTCGTATTGCTCTTTGTTAGTTTCTAAGCATAATGCAACATGACACCTTTACAGACACTTAATTAATATTTAGCTAGTCTTGTTGTATTGCTGTTTTTATTCAATTAAATCTTTTTACAACCATTTATTCAATGCCACCTACCTTGGTGGCATCGGCGTGCCAGTGTTGCTCTTCCGGCTTTTCTGTCCTCTGTGCATAGTATAAAAGAGCTTAGTTCTCAGATTCTTGATTCTAATTCAGTTTCATTGACCTATGCCACAGAGGCCTTAGAGAGTTGGAAGGTCAGGTGTCCCAATGACGATATCCCGAAGGAATGTTTCACACAAAAACTTTGGGATGTGCCGTTGGTTCGGCTGACACATACAAATTTGGTTCAAAATCTTACAAGTGAAAGAGATCGAGCAAGGCTTCTAGCTTTATCTGAAAAAGAATCCGGGTATTGGCTTCATGCCTTGCCATCGAAAAATCTCGGCACTCTTTTAGATAATGAAAGTTTTCGTGTGGCTCTAGGTCTCAGATTGGGAACGCCCCTGTGCTTCGAGCACAGATGTCCGTGTGGAAAAGAGGTCGATAAATTTGGAATTCACGGACTCTCTTGCCAAAGGAGCGCTGGTAGGCTTTTTCGGCATGGCTCTCTCAATGATACGATCAAAAGGGCTCTTGCCACCATAGATATTCCTGCGCTCATTGAGCCGGCAGGAATTAGTCGGGATGATGGCAAGAGACCTGATGGATTGACGCTGGTTCCCTGGGAACGGGGACGGGCGCTAATGTGGGACGCAACATGCGTAGACACATTGGCCCCGTGTCATATCAGGGAGACAGCATCAAGGCCGGGAGCCGCAGCAGAAAAGGCTGAAACCGGCAAGCGGCGGAAGTATGCCTCTCTCATATAGAGTTACATATTTGTTCCGTTTGCCGTGGAGACCCTTGGGCCGTGGAGTCTTAGTGGCAAATTTTTTTTACGAGATATTTCACCGCAGTTAATTGCCTCATCTGGTGACAGAAGGGCTGGCTCATTTTTTGCGCAAAGGATCAGCCTGGCTGTCCAGCGCGGAAATGCAGCCAGCATTCTTGCTACCATTCCACGTGGGCATGATTTATATAGTAATTAGGTTAGGCTAGCTAGCATTAAGTTCTATTGTATTATTTTCAATTAAAAAAAAAACCTTTTTATGAATAAAAGACATTACATTTTCTTGAATTTCAAACACACATACTTTGACGACCTCCGTGGCGCAGGGTTCGATCCCCGGCAGGGTCAATTTGGGAATTTAAAATTTCTGATTTTGCCCTGGTCTGGCCGAGGGAGGCTTCGGCCGTGACCCTACCGGCAAAGACGTGCCGCCAAGCGATTTAGCGTTCCGGTACGATGCCGTGTAGAAACCGCACCGGGGTATGGGTTTAATATAAATGACATGCCTCTAACAGGTTAACGAGACAATCGCGACAGAATTAACAACTTGTTACGGTGTAAAGGCGGCCTTATCACTATGAGTGATCTCTTCCAGGCAACCTTTTTATGATAGGAGATTGGTTGCATGACAAGGCGGTGCACACGTGTATATTTCTAATAAAAGAAAAATTATAACAATCTACTACTTAACTATTACAATATAATAAACTTACATAACAGTGTAAGGATGGGTGTTTGGGTAAAATAAGACGTCTGTTCTTCTCGGTAGTTAGGTTTATTCTACGTCCATCATTTAGGTTAAAGTATTATATATTATCTAAACTTATATCTCTACACCTCATCTCCCTCTTTATAGAGAAAAAAAAAACTTTAAATTTTTTTTTTTTTTTTAGTGTAAGAAACACAATTTTTATTTTTACTTTCTATTTTTATATCTATGTATAAGTAAGTCTTAAATCTAATCTAACATTTATATAGTTTTGTTCTATTTTTGTGAACTATTTCTATTTTATTATCTTTTATAATACGAACATTTGGTGATATATCTTCTAGAACTGTATAAGGACCATTGAATACATTCTGTAACTTACTACTATTTTCATTTCGTAACAATATCAAATCATTTTGTTTATACACAATAGGCTTAATTTGTTTATCATATTGCAGTTTTCTAGTTTCTTTTGACGATAATAAATTTTTCCTAGCTTCTTCAAGAGATTTTTGCAATCTTTATTTTAAACATAATGGGTAGTTTTCACAATTATAAAGTGGTTCTACACCTTTGGTTAAATTGCTTGGTAAATTACAAGTTTTTCCAAAAACTAGCTCGTATGGTGTAAATTTAGTAGAAGTATGTACACTAGTGTTATAAGCGAAGCACCAATATGGTACCCATGTACTCCACTCTCTAGCGTTATTATTTGTTTGAATACGAAGATACGCATTTAAATGTTTGAGTATTTTCGAGAGCACCAATTGACTCATGGTGGTAAGCTGTCGAAAATAATTGTTTAACATTAAGCAATTTGCAAACCTCCGTCATTGTTGACGCTAAGAACTCTGAACCTCTGTCCGTTCCGATTTCCCTAGGAACACCAAATTTAAGAATAAAGTTCTCTACAAATGATTTTGCTACAGTAGTTGCATCTTTTCTTTCTAATGGATAAGCTTCAACGAATTTTGTAAGTTCACATTGTATACTAAGAATATAAACCTTATTATAATAATCCTTATCTAAGGGCCCCACTATATCTAAAAATATCTTATCAAATGCACCTAAAGCAGTCGTAGTTACAACTCGGCTCTTTAGTTGGCACAGAATGCTTTTGCATCTGGCATTTTTTACATTTACTTACAAATTCCGTAACGTCACGTTCCATGCCAGGCCAAAAATAAGACTTTTTGATATTATTTACCATTCGTCTAATTCCGGCATGACCACTGGTTGGTAATATATGATAGTCATTAATAATTACCATTTTATCATCATCTGATGTTATTCTATGAATACCTTTTAATATATAAATTTGCGGTCCGGACCACATTTTCCTATCATTTATTAACTTGGTTAACCATTTTATAAAATTAATATTACTTGCAAGTTTTATTATATAAATTTCTTTTATATTCATTTCATTACAAATCTGCTCCAGTTTACTCACGTAAGCGTCTCGCGCTTTACATGATCGCAAGTCTGGGCAAGTGTATAAAGTCATTTCCTTTTTATTAAATTTAAATATATCCGAGTCATTTAATGCTTCTTTCATTCTAAATTCTCTTTCGGACACAACTAATAATTCAACAGAGTTTGGCGGTTTCCTAAGCATTTCCACTACCTTCGGGTGATCAATCCGGCAGTCAGTGGAACTGTTTGGAGATGTCAAATCTGTATGAATATTTTCCCTACTTTCCGTTTCCTTTCTTTCGATTTCCCTTCTTTGCCTTCTAGTTATCATATTGATTACTTTTTCATTCATATCTTTCAGCTCATTTGATGTCACTCTCACTCTAGATAATGCATCTGCAGCTACATTATCCTTCCCTTTTATATACTCAATCACAAAGTCATACTCCTCTAAAATTAAACGAAATTTAGTTAGTCTGCTCGACGGATTGGATATATTAAACAAATAAATTAATGGCCGATGGTCTGAAAAAATCTTGAAACGTTTACCAAATAAATAAGGTCGAAAATATTTAACTGACCAAACAATGGCGAGCATTTCTTTTTCTATTGTTGGGTAGTTTAATTCTGCTTTATTTAAGCTTCGACTCGCATAAGCGACTGGACGACCATCTTTATTACACAGAACAGAACCTATTGCAATACCAGAGGCATCAGTATATAATTGAACCTCGTTGTTATCCGAAAAATCCGGATACTGTAGGACAGGTGGTGAAATTAAAGATTGTTTTAATAGTAAAAATGATTTTTCGCATTCCTTTGTCCAAATAAATTTTGTATTTTTCTTAGATAGTTGATTTAATGGAATTACAATTTCGGCAAAATTAGGTATAAATCGTCGGTAATAATTTGAAAAAGCTACAAATCGTTTCACGTCATCACATGAGGTTGGAGTTGGATAATTTTCGATGGCTAAGGTTTTAGCAGGGTCGGGTTTTACCCCGTCAGCACTTACAACATGTCCTAGGTATAGCAACTCTTTCTTTAAAAATTCGCATTTTTTTGGATTAAGCTTTAAATTAACTTTACAAAGTCTTGAAAATATGTCCATTAAGTTTTTATTATGGCTTTCCAAATTTCGCCCGAAACATATCAAATCGTCCAAATAAACTAAACATTTCTCATAGTTTAACCCTGATAATGCGACAGTCATTGCCCTTGAAAATGCACTGGGGCTCGTTTTAAGTCCCATTGGCATGCGTTTCAACTGATATTGTTTGTTAAAAGTGAAAGCTGTACATTTTCTACTAGTAGGCTCTAATTCAATTTGATAAAATCCACTTTGGAGGTCTAAATGACTAAAATATATAGCTCCTGAAAGTGAATCAAGTATATCTGCTATGTTTGGGAGAGGAAATCTATCGTCGACTATATTTTCGTTCAGTTTCCGGTAATCAATTACAAGTCTATATTTTTTTTTGGATGTATCACATTTTTTAGGCACTAATAGGATAGGACTAGACCACTCGCTCATAGTTTCTTCAATAATATCGTCTGTTAATAACTTTTGTATTTGACTCTCTATTTCCCCTTTTTGAAATATAGGTAAGCGGTATTGCTTTTTATAAACGGGTACCGTGTCAGGTTTCAAATGAATTGATTGCTGATAAATATTACATTTTGTTAATGTGTCTCCTTCTAAATAAAAAATATCTGAATATTTCGCACAGATTTTCTCTATTTCCAATTGTTCTTCATTATTTAAGTAAGTTAAATTTAACTCTGTAAGTAATTTCTTTACTCTATCCGCGTTAACTTTCGGTTTATCGAAACAAAGTAAACTGTAGTTTGTCAATTCATCTATTTCTTGATTAAAAAAACTTAAGTTAACTTCCTCTTCGCGTGTATTTAATATTTGAATAGGTATTTTGCCTGATCTTGGGCATGAGATAGTTGCAGCCAAAAATACTCCCTCGCACAATTCTTTCGGTAAGACCACACATTCTTCCTTTAAGTGCGTTGACACTAAATGTAAAGATTCTGATCTAGGCGGTAAGCATATATATTTATTATTTCCTAAGAGTCCCGGTTGTAATGATAAAGTAGTTTCGATGTCGTTATTAAATAACTTTAGGGTATCTAGTTCTAAGTTTAATTTACCCCTATACTTTTTCAAAAAGTCCATACCTAAAATTCCGTCGGTCGAACAACATAAGTTTTTAAATACATGAAATCTATGTGTAAATGTTTGATCCATAAATGATAACTTTAGATCGATGTAACCTACCGAACAAAGTTCCCCACACACTCCGTTTATCTTTACTTTACCTATATGGAATGGAATGTTTTGTTGTGATAACTGTTCGTATTTCACGGCACTGAGCGATGCGCCTGTATCTACTAACCATCTACATAAATTGTTACCAAGTGACAATTGTACGGAATTATAATTGTTGTAATGACATATTTGGGCATGATAATTACTTTTAATGTCGTTAGTATTCACGAAAAAACTGATTTTTAGGTTTTAAATCGGTTTCTGTAGTGTTTTTACTACTGGCCGTGGGTTGTTGTTGCATGTCTGAATTCATATAATTAATACGAGAAACATTATAATTACGTCCGCGATTAGAAAAAGAATACCTACCTCTATTCCCTGTGATATGTTGTGTCGCGGGGCTGTAATATGAAGGCTGTGCGCGGCCGCGAGAAAAATTGAATTTTCCGCGAGTAGGGTGACCACGCTGATTGTACTGGCCATGGTGATAGTTACGATTATTGTAACCAGTTTTACCTTGAGTATTATGTCCTCTCGTGTGGTAGGTCATCTGCGAAAAATGTTTATTACGACCTATCTTCATAATACTATCCTCTGAAAATGTAGAAATCTGCTCGTCCTTCGCACCTCGAATTGCATCTTTTAAACTTACGTAATTCCTAGCTGAAATTATTGTACTGAGGTGACTATTCCGCAATCCGGTAGCAAACCGATTAATTGCTGTTTTTTCATTAATTTCCTTTAAAATTTCAAATTTATTGTCATCCCCGTCGGCTTGCGAGATAGTCAGCTCTACAAATAAATTTTCTATGTCTTTGCCATAGTCCTCCACATTTTTCTGGTTTTGTGTGCACCTCAACAATTGTTGTTGTAAAGCTGTAAAAGACTTTTTAGTTAGCAAGTGTTTTTTCATATCATTAATAAGGAGCTCTATTGTTTCATATTTTTGGGATAATCTCAGCTTTGCACCTTCTGATAATCTAGTTTTTAAAATAAACTTTATAAGTATTGGTCTTGATTTTTCCTCAAGCATGCTACTGTACATTTCGATTGATGAGATTAGTTGTTTAGTTACCTCCTCCTTATCATTCATTATAGGTAATAAAGAGACGGCAGTTTTTAAGTTAAAGGTCTCCATTTTGCTTACTAAAGGTACATTACATAAAATTCTAATTTACTTAAATAACTTATGAATTTCTTCCGTATAACTATTTATTAAAACCCAGTCACTTTCACTTAGTGACTTTGTACGTAAATCTATCAATTCCTTCTCAAAACTGTTCAAAATTATATTTGACTCTTCTAGTTTCTTAGAACTAATACTGCCAGTTTGGCGTCTTTGTGGGCCTATTTTTATCAGATATTTTCTTATTTCTAATAAATTTTCATAAAATTTTTCACAAATATCTGCCATATATGAATGAGATTAATAAATATACAATATAATATTTTATAATATTTTCGTACCTACATGACAATAAAATGTATATATATAATATACTAAACACTGCACTTTTCACTGATTCATTATTTATTTGCACTTTACACATTTTATTTATTGTTCTGCATCTGTTTTTCTCAATTCTTTGAATCGTCGGCTCACCGAGCGACGTAGTGTGTCTTCTCTTATTTCAGCTCGTATCCAATTATAGTGGCATTTCTTGTAGATTCTATACACAAATATGGAAGCACCGATGAGTAGAAGAACCACAAATATTGAAAATTAAGTTCTTCGATTGAAGCCGTATTTCCAGTTCCAGCATTTTGATTAATAAAAGTTTCTTCATTTTTTTTACGTTAGATCTGCACATCTTTGAAAATTATAATTTTAATTTTACTTTAAAACTCGTCGTATAGACATCACAATAAGGCCATTGGGTTCATGTTTATAGTTACTAACCCATATTTGGCGAACGGAACGCGGCGCGAACCCGACCGCTCACTGGCAGGGTCGCCATGTAAAGATGGGTGTTTGGGTAAAATAAGACGTCTGTTCTTCTCGGTAGTTAGGTTTATTCTACGTCCATCATTTAGGTTAAAGTATTATATATTATCTAAACTTATATCTCTACACCTCAACAGTACATACTATAGTTATAATAGTCTCTGAGCTAAGCCGTTTTACGGTTCCGGTTTACGGAACCCTGAAAAAGACGTCACCCCTCCACCACTGCAGCCTATTAACGTCCCACTGCTGGGCACAAATATCATCTTAATCCGTTCAGCCGTTCTGACGTGATTGAGTAACAAAAAACAACTCCACTCTCATAAGAGAGAGGGAATTAGAGCTTAGACCCACCACGCTGGCCCAATGTGGGTTGGCGGGGTTGGCGGGCGGGTGCCGTCACCACTCACCAGCACAGAATATTTAATATTCCGTCACCACAACCTCTATTACAATTTCGAAAGTACGTAATATGCGGTAGTTACTTACTAGGTTACAAAGGTCAGAAGTCAGAAAGTCCACTTTTATAATAAACACCAGCTATTTTCGTATTAAATCCACAAAACAGTAGATCACTGTACAGTTACACAATTACACTATACTGACAAAAACGTATGAGGCGATTTTGATGTACCTACGCAATTAGCCAATATAGAGTGCTATCAACAAAAGAAAGCCAACATTTGTACTGAGCGCCCGCCGCGGGGCTATGTTGCGGCCCAAGGTAAGAGAGAATGGTCTTCATACTTGATTTTTCCTTCCTTATGAAATGCCTCGAATACAACGTTTAGGACGTCATTACCTAATAGTAGATTTTGATATTCTGTCAAGTGTCAATACCACAAAATCAAAAAACAGTCAGCGTTCAGAGCGCTCTCTTTTTTATTAAACTCTTTATGAGTACCACACCACACAAGAAAAACAAAAACAATAAAACATGGAATAAAAGTAAAAGGAAACAAAAGGCGCTCTCTTTCAGTATTTTTAAAGTTTAATCTCCGTCATAATATTATACACTAGCTGATGTCCGCGACTCCGTCCGCGTGGCTTGAAGTTTTTCGGTTCCCGCGGGAATTCTTTAATTTTCCGGGATAAAAAGAAGCCTATGTGCTGTTGCAAACTATAATCTATCTCTGTGTCAAATTTCTTACAGATCCATTCAGCCGTTGGGGCGTGATTGAGTAACAAACATCCATCCATACATCCATCCATCCATCCAAACTTTCGAATTTATAATATTTCTTTGATTATGAATGTCTAACACCCGTTACCTAGTGATTGCTCTCGAGAGTTTAATGTAACATAAACAGCTCTTGTATGATAAAAAATTGCAAATCTTAATTTTTTATAAACTACGTCTCAGAAAAGTACTGAGAAAAACAATTCCTCTTTTGGTTGAAAAGTAAGAAATTTTAAAGTTAATGTCGAAGTGACAGGCTCAACCCTATTACTGCTTTTAATACTTCACCTATTAAAGTATCATAATTTATGGTAATTTTCATCAAAAATTAGGACCACTAGCAACTCTTTTCCTCGGTAATTTATCTTAATGCTTTGTGACAGTGACAAAATTAAATTGTAATCAATTAAATAACCCGCTGTAGCTTTTGACTTGTAACTCACTATATCTCTAAGCGATCAGTCGGTACGGGCGGCAAAAAAATGCAAATTGTCATAAGCCACGGGCGATTCACGAGCAGACATTCCCACAGTGGAGCCGACAGGCCGACGTACCGATAGCATAATCAGCCGCACGTTATTATAAAACCTAATAATAATGCAGCCCCGGCGGAGTTTGTTGCGGGCTCTTCTCCGATCAGGGCGCATTTGGAACCCTCGTAGCTTTAATTTTAAGATACCATACCTGATAATCACCATCATGTTTTATATGTAAAACTGATCCCGCGACTTCATCCGCGTGGACTGATGTTTTTGGTTCCCGCGAGAACTCTTCAATTTTCTGGGTTAAAAAGTAGCCTACGTGTTATTACAGTACCTATGTACAGTGTACCTAATTTGAGTAAATAAATATTGTTTGATTGTGAATTGCATTAAGTATTTGTAGTTCCGGAAACCCATTAGATTCAAAGGTTAGCAACGACGATTAGCTTCGACGTCAATGAAAAAGTCCAACGACTACAGCAAACGTCTCAAGTTTTAGACAACGATCCAGCCATCTAAATGCAGCTTTTCCACCAGACTAGCTAGCATGAAAGTCCCGTATTAGAAGAGGTGCGACGTCAGACGTCGTATGTCCACATAGTGAAGGATCTGTTATTGATGAAGGAACCAGAAATTTAATTCGCTATAATCCGCGACAACAGGAAAATCTATGTTATTATTATAGGATCTGTTATTATCACCAGCACTGCGTCTGTCTTGTATCTGGCCATCGCCGTGCTTATTATTAAGAAAATGTGAACGACAAATGTTATTATTTGTGTTTATTATTTTAAAATAAGCTGTTTCTGTAAAACTCACTGCGCTATCCGGTCCGGAGCAAGGTTTCGCAATGTACTTATACCACAGCTAATACATACGTGGTAATAGTAAGTAGATATACATTTTTCCCCAACGTTACTTCAAACGTGACTAAGTCCTGCGCCCCTCATAGACGGCCGATGCGCGGAATCTCAATCAGCCTCAACAATGATCCGAGATCACTTGTGTACGCGATATTTCATAATATTAGCTGTGAAATCTACAGAACGACAAGATATTTTTAATCATTCGTTGGATAGCTGATTTTAGATAGATTAATAAGCGTCCTATTCCCGTTTTTTTTTTAAATCCGTTACAAGAACTAAAATATCTACGGTTGGACTGATTTTGATGGAATTTTTTGTGTCTGCTTGTGTGGATGTATAGGTAGGTATACCTATTCACAATTTGACCCAGTTGGGCGCTGCATTCGGGATCTAGATACAGGGCAGGACAACGTTTGCTAGGCTCACTAGTTTGAATAATAAGCTTGAAAATAAGTAGCAGAATATATAAAAATCCAAAAAAATAACGGCCAAGTGCGAGTCGGACTCGCGCACCGAGGGTACCGTACAAACCTGTAAGTTTAAAATTATTAAAAATATTTTTATTTATACTAAAATTTATGCTTTTCGCAATTTTTCCTTTTTTCTGAGATTCTGAGAAGATTCTGAGTTCACGGGAAGTACCCTGTAGGTTTTGATTCCCTTGCGAGTCGAAAATTTGCATAAACAGCTGTATCTTTTGATTGCGTTGGCTTAGAAGTTTTATTTTTTCCCAGCTCCAAGGGACAGTAGACCTGAGTATTTGATATGAATTTCAGCTTGATACTTCCATGCGTTCCTGAGAAGAAGGGTCTTGACAGACAGACAGACGGACAACAAAGTGATCCTATAAGGGTTCCGTTTATTCCTATTGAGGTACGGAACCCTAAAAAGGTATCTACCATGGACAACGGAATTAAAACTGTACATAACATTAATGTTTATCAGCTTTGCTTCCTTATATCAGTTGGTACTTGGTACTCCATAGGCGGCTTGGCGTTATTAGAGGAGCTCCAATTGACATACATGTGTCTTCGTAAATTGACATCCTGCTACAAAGGAAGCTGCAGTGAAAGAGTGCGGACGGCTTTATGCTGAAGGTAATGAAAAAAAAGTAACGATAACGTAACGCGGTAAATGTTAAAACCGGGCCATACCTACTGCCAAAGCTTAAAGCGATACTTATGCAATATTACTCAAAATAACAGATTGTTGTCACGTACTGTGACGTTTCTAAAATAAGGAATAGTAATACTAAAACACGAAAGTCAACAATAATGAGACATGGCTTTGAGCGTTGGCAGTACCTACCTGAAACCCCTGATCTGAACATCAGTAAAACAGAAGACTTAATTAAGAACTTGTTTACTTACTTAATTAGTAATGATGCAGCAGCTCCCAGTTATTTGACTGTAAATTGACCACTGTTTCAACTTTCAATACGATAAAATTACTAACGTGAAAAGTCTTATTAGGTAAAATTATTGCTGCAGGCTGACGATAACAATATTGGCCAAAATCGACTACTACATAAAAAGCCAATCGCAATAATTATCTGGACTTCTTTTTAAAAGTATCCTACTAAATCGTAGTTTGTTTTAAACTGGTTAAAGAGACAAACCTGTTATACTTATAGAATTCATACCTAATACCTTATTAACAAATGCAACAATGATTCATAAGGATTAACTAAATAGGTGTTATGGGACACGGGCTGAGTAATTAGTAAAATACCACTACGAATTAAGAAAAAAAACACTCGCACTATTCTCTATATAAAATTGTTCAATGCTACATAAACAGGGGTGAAGTGGAGAACAAAGATCAAGAAGGAAGCGGTGATAAACAGACAAACGTTCTAATTAATTCTGATAGTATAATGACCCGACCCACGCATTCACTCGACTAGATGCTTTCTTTATCTGAGTCAAAACGAATACGATAATAAATGAAATCAAATAATCAATCAAATCAAATCAATCAATCAAATCAAATCAATCAATCAAATAAATATTATAAATGCGAAAGTTTGGATGGATGTATGGATGGATGTTTGTTACTTAATCGCGGCTGAACGTATCTGGATGAAATTTGGCACAGAGATAGATTATAGTCTGGAATAACACATAGGCTACTTTTTATCCCGGAAATTAATGAGTTCCCGCGGCAACCGAAAAACCTCAATCCACGCGGACGAAGTTGCGGACATTAACTAGTAATTTATAATTTAACCTAATATGCATTTGAATAACAAAAATAATATGATCTGAAGATAAATAAAGATCGATAATTCATAAAACCGAAAACAAAATACAACAAAAAGCAAGACTGAAAATTAAAATCCCTAATCAAATGGACATAGACTGTAAATCACACCTATACTAGGATATAGTTCATTTATTGTGTTTTTGTTTTCAGGGGCGCTCTTATCTCGAGATGATTGCTACTTGAATCCTTATTCTTTTCTCCTTTTCTTCTTTTTATTATTTTTTATTCTTGTTTACGTCAGCCTTAGAGCCTACAGAGCAGCTTTGTCGTGAATTGTTATCGTTAAAACAAAAAATGTTTTGCTCGATAAACATCGAGAATCGATGACTACATATAAGCAGGTTCCTAGTTCCATGGTCTACATCGATTCCATTATCCTTGTTTCGGTAACCTCTATCATCCTAAGCTCTACAGACGTTAGCCATGAATTGCTTTCGAAGGACGCGCGAACGTGTTTCTAAGCTGCTAAAGATCAAAGGCTCAGCAACTGAAAAGTAGGTAATAGTAGCCACTAGCCAATACGAGTTCAGCCTTATTCAACGTAGTGGGTGTATTACACAACACACACTTAGGTAGCTGTTTGACAAACATTGTATGCAAACAGAGCACAATGATCACCGCTACCTTTTATTCCCTAGCGATCTTATGACCTCTCACCTCCTATTGATATATCCCTACCAATACTCTTGCATCGGGAGCAGGTAGGTTTCTTCCCCATCCGCTTAGAATTTTATCGATATAGTTCAGGGGACATGCTCATCCATTGCCGGCTCACTACAAAGCACGAGTAGGAGACTCGTGCTCCTACAAATACCTAAATAAGTCAGGTCTGAAACCTAAATAATTTCATTTCAATATTATAATAACATTACATACTACTATGTCACTAAATATTCGAATTAGTATTCGCAGTAGTAGTATTTCAAAGAAGAAAAGTCGTGGACCCATTTACCCAGGACCACAATTTTCAGCAATTAAATGAGGCAATTATTTACAAAACGAACGGTTTTGAATAAATGTGCGTTTATTCAGTGACTTAAATTCGCTAGTTCTAGGAACAATTCCTTAGTTCACTTGGAACCAAATGTTTTCAAATGTTTGCACCCCAATTCACACTCTCAGCTTTTATTAAAGTAGAGAGTATCTTGCAGAGTATATTAGTTTTATTGTGAGAAGTTTTATTTACTTGTGGCGAGCAAGGAGTGAACTTGTCTAAATTGTGGTCATTAGAACCCCACGGTGGAGTAACTCGCCGACACCTACGACCGAACAAACACTCAGTACAAATATGGACTGTGTAAGTTTGTGACCTCCCGAAATGTTCCCACCGTAACACGTCCGTGGAAGTTTTTCCAAGCTATTTATGAATGAAATTGTGTGCTGAGATGACTGGGCAGTATGCCAGGCGGTATTTTATACGTCGTTTTATTAGCCCGGAAGTAAACATAGGAGTTGTAAACCGTTAAGCGAGCAGCAGTTACAATAATATTTAAGTTTTTTAACTTTGATTTTATTGAAGGTCAGATGAAGATTGCATCGTTTAAAAATTACTGTAAAACCACATTCATTTATAATAGGAAAAAGCTAATAAAGATGAAGGGAGGGAGGGAGGATGAAAAGTGAAGGGAGAAAATTAATTACATTATTTAATGTTGGTACTGTAAAGAGCAAAGAGATTTATTTTTTAAAGTTTAAATTAAGAATTGAAAATTAAAATTATGTAACCTAATTAAATAAGACTAGAGCACAATAATATATGTCATGGTAGGTTCTAAGGCTCCGCAGGAAGGCTGTCTCGTCTGATAAAGGCGATTTACCTCGATCAAGGCACTTTCACACCTGCAAGATATTCTGTTTGGGGTTCTCATGTGGTCTTAAAATTAAATCAGACTTACCAGCATGGAACCATGGTACATGAACCTAAAGCTATTGATTGTCAGAATTCTTTGGTGACTACCAAAGAATTTTTTATTTGAGTGTTTTTATGCTTATTTAAAAAGCCCTGGAAAATATACCTAAGAACTGCCATAGTAGGAATATAAATTTGTTTGATAATCTTCGAAACTATAAATAAAAAGAGTTATATTTATTTTTAATTAATGCTGTGTCCTAAACGACGCTCTGGTAGATCAGATAAAGTGAAAGATTCCTATAAAAATTGTAAAGGCGGAATTAAGGCAATTTTATCGTGAACCGGACACCGAAACGCAATTTAATTGTATATTAATTAACTTTAATTATTTTTTATTTGGGGATTAATTCTAATTAACGATATGTTTTTCCTACCAATCGTCTTATTAGAAGATATCTGTCGATCTCTGAAGAACCGGTGCAAGTGGGATTCTGAGAAAACTCTAAAATCTCGGGAACTTGGCTTTTATTGTTTTAGGGGTGGCAAAGCGGGTACCTAGCAAAATTATACAGTTTATTGTCCGCGTGGATTTTTTATATCCCATGAAAACTCAGGAAAAAAGTATCTTTCTAGGATGCGAACTTTCTAAAATTCGTAATTCAGCGGCCGAGGCGTGGAAAGATAACTGATAGATCTGAGAGTAGGCAGTAGTAGACACACAATCACACTTTCGCATGTAAAATATTATACTCAATTTACATCATATTAATGCAATATCGCTAAACAGTATTGTAGCCTCGTTCTTTTTACTTCCCACGTATACCTATTTCATTAAATGGCAGCCCTATTTAGAACGATTCTATAACTGATAGAAAGCATAGGCTGGTACATATTGACGATCCGATTTGATACTCAATGCTTACCTATCTAAATTACTAGGTGATTCCCGCGACTTCGTGCGCGTGGACTAAGTTTTTTCGATTCCCGCGGAAGCACTTTAATTTTCCGGGATAAAAAGTAGCTATGTCTACCAAATTTTACTAAAACCGTTTGAATAGGTGGGCCGTGAAAGCGTAGCAGACAGACAGAAACACTTTCGCATTTATAATATTAGTATGGAATTAGTATGGATTCAAAAAAGGTATTTTTATTCTGACACTTTATAAGTTTATTAGCTCTTGACTACGATTTCTGTCATTTGGTGATTGGTGAATGATGATGCAGTCTAAGATGAAAACAGGCTTTTCCGGAAGGGTTATAGATATGTCACACCGCACACCCCTTATTTATGCTTACGCGACCTGGTTTGTACCCGATCGCTAAATCAGTTATTAATTAACTTAATAGGCTCTTTTTTTAAGTTTATTTGAATATAATCAAAAAATTATGGATTAATGTTTTTTTTTTTATAAATTGATTTATTTTATTTTATTTACAGTTAATAGGATAAATAATAATAATAAGATTATTATTATTATCTTTATTTTATTTACTTAATAGGCTTGGTTAAATATTAAAAGCCACAGCCGAAACCTCTCACCGAACCAGAGACAATTAAAAAATACTCATTTTGTATGACTGGAATCAAACCTCCCATTTGTAAGGCTTTGTAAATAATCATGTTTGGTAAAATACTTTGAAAATTTTCCACTGTATCATATCTGAACAAGATTTCCTTATTATTTTACACATTACCATAACAACCATATTATAGAATGGCGCAATTCGTTCAGAATCATTTTGGAAATAACACAAAAAGTTGTAAACACATAATAACAGAGGCTGGGGCAGTGCAGTCTTTAATTAGGACGACGCAGCGGGCTGCTCAGACGCGGCGATTGAATACACCGCTGTCATTTTGTGTTTATTGGTATGGCATGCTAAAGGATAGTATGGATCAAAGAATAATAAGCAAGGTCGCGGGAATCTTTAAGAAAACAGAAAGTATTCAAGTTCTTCTTCCACAATAAGTCCCACAAACTTATCAAACCCGGTGTCAGCTTCGCTAGTAGATGTTAAAAATAAACAGGCATAAAAATTAGTTCAAATTTTGGGCACCGGGCCAGATAAGTTGGTGGGACTATATCTACGGTTGCCATGATAAAAGGGCAAAAGCAGCAGCGTTTAGATACTATCGAAGTTTGACAGCTACAACGATATGAATCACCACCAGTTAAAACTCTTTGACTATCTGCTATAATAAATATACTCTTTCTAGAGCATAAGTACATGGCCGTTGATGCTTCTCTAACCCTTTCTTCGTAGATCTAAGTAAGATCAAGACATAATCAAGGAGTATTTTGCGCCTTGAGTACCTCGGTACCTACTTGACCCTATATTTCTCCATAAACGTCATTTAACGTCCGCTAAAAAAGGTATTTTAAGCAGTATAGAAGACTGAAAGAGATCGTTCGAAAATATCATAATACTTTACTTTCACAAGTACTATCTGTAATTTACTTTTAAGTATTCTGTGGTACTAATTAGTTAAATACTATTCTTTATTAATTTTGCTTTCCACGTCGAAACCTTGATATAAATTTGCCTGTTACAAAATAATATCGCAGATACTAAATCCTTACCAAGTTACCAGTGATGGCCGATGGAGATAAAAATATTTATAACGTCATGTCCACATAAATCTGATTGGAAGCGGTTATGGGCGCCTCGTTTTGACAAATGATTTGGTGAACGAAGCTCGAACAAATTTTTTTTACGAATTACAAAAAAATCCTACGAAGCTCACCTGTTTACGATAATCTATTTTTGTAATATTGGGTTTCGTTTATAATTTTATGGATCTAGTAAACGTTTCAAATAAGTTGTTAAACTCAGGATATCCGTTATTTTAGTAATTAGCAGTCATTGATGTAGAATTTTAGTACTAGTAGTAGTATAACTATTGATTTTACAAAAAAAAAGTTACTACTATTAAGTACAAACACTCGATAACTATTTTAATCATACTTTATTAGCAATTTACACACAAACACTGTACAGCCATCGCTTGACATTCCATCATAGATTAATATGTACCACCATTACATCTCGATCTCCCTCTAAACGCCTCCAATCGTCCGTCACGGTCGAGAGCGCTGTAGAGGGAATCAGAACATAGATGGACCATAGATAGATCCGTCAATTTCAGTCTAACACTACATAAATTGTAGGACATTTTTTCATCGTAAAATTAGTCCGAAACGAGTTATTGTCAAAAAATTGTTTCTGGGCGCCATTTTTCCAATATGGCGGCGCGAGTGGCAAACATACGAGGTGGCAAAGTGAAAATTCAGAAGGAGCACGTCCAAATATATAAAATACACCAATTTTCAAAACTCCCGAGACACTTTCCAGGTTTGAGCACCAAATTACTGGGATACATACATAATGTTCGCTATACAGTGTCTAATGTATAGTCTACGTGATTACTGTTATTATTATTATATATTTTTATGAATCATTGTGAATAAAATTAAAGTGATGATAATTTTGTAAAGTAATATTTGATTTTTATAGATAAAAAAAACATAATAAAAAATTTACACCTGAATAATTATTTTCTTTTTACCTCGACTAGAATTTGAAATGAATATTCTTTCGAAGTTCGTTCCTAACTGGTGTCCCACAACACCACACGTTTTTTTATTACCCGACTGCGGAACGCACAGGGTTATGTGTTCATCAGTCTATATATGTTTGTTTGTTCCTTGCAGGACAGCTACAGCCTAAACGCGTGGACCGATTTTGATGATTCTTGCACCAGATTATGCCGAGTATATCATTAGAGTGATACTGTGGAAGCCGAATTTGAGAAAAAACAAAGTGGCGCCCTCTAGAAGCCATAATGTAACAAATTTAAAAAATAAAGTCGATAGACTATGACGAGTGGGGTATCAATGAAAGGTCTTGCAAAATCATAGTTAGGTTCCCTTGATCATTTTCTCATTTTAACGATCATTTAGGATTTACGAGGTTTCAAAGGTTCATTTTTAGTGTATTCCTTTGTGTCGCACTACAGACAAAACGGCTGAACCGATTTTGATGATACTTGTACCACTAGCTTTATCTTAATCTTCCGAATGTCATAGCGGAAGCCGAATTTGAGAAAAACAAAATGGCGGCTTCTAGACGCTATAATGTAACAAATAAAAAAATACAATTCGATAGAATATAGCAAGTGGGGTATCGATGAATAGGTCTTGCAAAATCATAGTTAGGTTTCCTTGATCATTTTCTCATTTTAACGATCATTTAGGATTTACGAGGTTTCAAAGGTTTATTTTTAGTGTATTCCTTTGTGTTGCACTACAGACAAAACGGCTGAACCGATTTTAATAATACTTGTACCACTAGCTTTATCTTAATCTTCCGCGTGTCATAACGGAAGCCGAATTTGAGAAAAAACAGAATGGCTGCCTCTAGTGTGAAAAAGAATAATAATACACCTTTCTTATTTGCCATACAAACTTTTATTTCCCTCCAATCAATCAGATCGACACGTTTAGTACAACACCCCTTCGATACTAACACTCGTTGCCAACTGCCCGCCAAACAAGTCGGCTCTCGGCAGCTACAAACATCGTGATCCTCCATCACATTCGTTCACAATTCAATACAAAAAGGATCTGTTTTGATTCCAACGATAAATCGTCGAAGTCCAATCAGACATCCCAAATTTAAAAATCAAAACAATTTCTTATTAATAATTGAAAACCATGACATTCGGCCATCCGACACTGTGCTGCCTCCTGGCGCACACATTTATAAATTGTAAATTTACATAAACCATGACACTTTTCTTTTATTAATAACAAATTAATAATTGAATACAAATCACCACATAAATGGGGAAAAACTGGCAAGATAATAATTACCGTTTATTAATAACAGAAAATAAAATCACTATTGTTATATTATACTATACTATACTATACTATTCTATTTATAATAATATAATATTATTTTATCACTACTCCGAGTTGCTTTTACCAGCAATGTCCGAGCTGCTATCGTCGGAGCTATGTATTTCTAGAGCTTTTATATGTATCCAAGGTCGGATCCTATCAGCTGCAATGACAGTTTTATAAGGTTTGCCCTTCTTGAAACCAGGGACATCTGTAATTCTATAGCGGTCATTGCCTAGAAATTCAGTAACCTTATAGGGACCCACGAACTTCGACAGAAGCTTTTTACTTTTTCCATCATTATCAAAATTATTACGAGAAATTTTAACTAAATCACCAATTTCATACTTTGCGGCGGGGACGCGATTTGCATCATGTTTTTCTTTCTGTCTCGCTTGGTCTTTTTGGATATTGCTACTTATTTGCTCTCTAAGTTGTTGCAACTCTAAATTATTACTTGAATAGTTTTCGGTATTAAGTTTATTCGACAAAACATCGCGTAATTTGATTCCAAACATAGCTTCTGTCGCAGTTTTCTGAGTTGAGGCATTTACAGTGTTATTGATACCCCATTGAATTTTACCCAGACACTTGTCCCAGTCGCGTTCATGGCTTGAAAAGTTTTGTGATGACAATGAGTTTAAGATAGTCTGGTTAAATCGCTCTGCTTGACCATTTGCTCTGGGACAAGCTACTGCGTTCAAAATATGCTTAATACCAAGTGTATTACAAAAGTTTTGAAAAGCGATTGATGTGAAACTCGTTCCTCGGTCAGAGATAATTCTAGCCGGGACGCCAAAGTCATAAAATATTTTCTCCAAAACCTTGACCGTGGTTTTAGTTTTTAGATCTTTAACAGCCCTTACGAAAACATATTTCGTAAAAGCGTCTACTATAGTTAAAATGTGGGTATTACCGTTTTTACTCCTAACGAAAGGCCCAAGATGATCAATATGAATAGTATGAAACGGTATCTGTACCTTTTCTATTGGGTGCAAATGACCGGACTTTTGTTTGGACGCGTTATCTTTATTATAAGCGTACTCTAAGCATGCTGCAACATACTTTTTAACAAACTTCCTTAATTTAGGGAACCAGTACAAATGTTGTATTCTTTCTAGAGTTTTAGCGTAACCCAAATGGCCAATTTCGTCGTGGTTGGCCCGACATATTTGCCATCGAGCACTTCGCGGGACAGCCAGACATAGCTTATCATCTACTCTCCTATACACGGTATGGTCTTTTATAACGTAACTTTTACGAATGTCTCTACTTTCTTGGTCATTTTCGGGTTTGAGAATTTTAAAAATGCGAGATATTTCGGGATCTGCTAATTGCAATGATAAAAGCCAGTTTTCTTTTGCTATGGTATACACACCAACTGCAGAGGGACTATCATCCGGCTCCGCAGGCAGCCGGGTGTTTCTGCTCAATGCATCCACGTGTGACATTTGGACACCTGGTCGGTATTCAATGTCAAATACGAACTCGCTAATTTGCAGCCACCACCTTGCTATCCGCGGTACCAGATCCCTTTTGGTTAATGTAGTGCGTAAAGCAGCGCAATCGGTATAAACTTTGAAATGAATGCCTAGCAGATACACGCGGAATTTTTTTAAAGAACATACAACGGCTAGCGTTTCTAGTTCGTAGGAATGCAGGTGTTTTTCTTCAGGAGTAGTCTGCCGACTAAAATAGGCGACCGGTTTTAATACTCTAGTATCCTTTTGCCACTGCATAAGTATACCCCCTATTCCCAGCGAACTAGCGTCGGTGTGGATTTCTGTTTCCAGGGTAGGATCATAAAGAGCAAGGACAGGCCGATCAACTAACCTATTCTTTAAAGTTGTAAATGCCCGTTCTTCAGTGTCAGACCATCGCCAAACAGTCTTTTTTTAACAAAGATGTTAATGGCTGAGCAATCTCTCCATAACCCTTGATGAATTTTCTAAAATAACCAGTTAATCCTAAAAATTGGCGCACTTCATGGACATTTTGTGGTGTTGGGAATTCTTTTACCGCTAAAATTTTAGTTTTACCCGGCTGAATGCCGTTTGGAGAGACTTCGTATCCGAGATAACTGACAGTATTATCAAAGAATCGACATTTGCTCAGTTTCAAAGTTAAGCCATGTTGCCTAAAAAGTTTCAACATGTCTTCTAGTCTGTGGAACATTTCTTCAATACTTTTTGAGGGAATTAAAACGTCATCTATGTAAGCTAATGCGTACTCAAACCGCCTGTTCCCAAGGATTCTGTTAATCATCCTCTGAAAAACGGCTGGGGCATTTGCTAGGCCGAAAGGCATTCTTTTGAACTCAAAATGTCCATCAGGTGTGACAAAGCCAGTGAGATGCTGGCTTTCCTTAGCCATGGGAATTTGATAATACCCCGAAGCGAGATCTAGAGTCGTGAAGAAATTATTGCCACTGAGATTCGAAATTTGATCTTCTATCAGTGGTAACGAAAAACGATCCTTAATAGTCTTATTATTCAGGGCTCGAAAGTCCACGCATAGTCGCTGCTCACCCGTTTTCTTTTTCACCATTAAAATCGGGCTGGCATAGTCAGACCTCGATTCCTGAATAATATCGTTTCGAAGTAATTCGTCAATAGTTTCTGGGACTTGTTCTCGTTCATGATGCGACAACCTATAAGGACGATAAACAATTGGCTTATTATCTGCTAAATCGATCCTCATTTCTACATCCATCGCGCAACCTATTTCGCTAAGGTTTGTAGCAAAACAATCGCGGTAATTTTGCAATAATAAGTACAACCTATCTAACTGTTCAGTATCCAAACCTGGTCCCGTTTTAATATCGTCTGTATTAAGGGGCTCTACAGTAGACGAATCTACTACTATTCGATTTACCCGACACACTTTTTGTTCGTTGAACGGAATTGCCCTGACTATTAAAACGTTTGATTTTAAAGTCACGGTGTAAGGTGACAAATTAGTAATAACAAGGGCTCCCTTACCCTTGGAAATGCTAAAAGCACCCTGCAAAAGACAAAACTCTTTACCTGTTTCGACACTATTGTAACCATCAATAAATACATCTCCTGTGAAGTCACAGCCAGAATGAACAGGGACAGTACTGGTTTTCGATACTTCTACCGCATCACTAATGTAGAGTTTTAAAGTACCTTGCAGATCCTCAGATAGAGCTATGCTTGGGCTTTTATAAAATGTTAGCTTAGATCTATCTTTCAAAACTGTAATGAACGGCAATTCCGTAAAATTCTGTCCAATAATAAGAGATGTCTGCATATGAACATCATCTACAACCAATACCTCAATATCCGATTCAATTTCGTCGATCTTAACGAATACAGTTGCCTTGTATAGGGGTGCAACTGAAGATTGTCCAAAACCCTTAACAACTGGGACGTTATCAAAAATTTTAACTAAATTAAGGAGTTCAGCGTCGGTTCTACGCAGGAGCGTACACTCACTACCGAAGTCAATGAATGCGTTAAGTGACTTATCATTGACTACAACGGATTTGAAGAATTTGGCGTTACTATCATTATAGGAATTAATTTTTAAAATATTTTTTTCTTGGCTGGATTTAGACTTGGAAAATACTAAGGGTTCTAATCTACATCCGTCAGAGTCATGGCCTACGCGATTGCATTTTCCGCACTTAATAATGGGCTTAGTACATTTGTTGTAAGAATGGCCCTTTGAACGACAATTATAACAAGTCATTGAACTGGCGTTAGTACCACTTGAACTGGCGTCGGGAATACTAGGGCTAGGTTTTGGAGTATTACGTTCATGAGACTTGGTATTAGGCAGTGTTCGAGTTTTTTGGGATGCAAGAAAGTTAAGTAAATCTTCGGGCTCTGAACTTTTTTGTGCCTGCGCCCCATTCCTAATTGTACGGTCACTAATACCGTATATGATACAATCAACAGCCTTTTTGCCAGTAATTTCGCACCTGGTCAATAATCCTAATTTATCATAGAAATATTCACGAAGGCTTTCATCACTACGCGAAATGCGGTTCAACATCTCTTCTAAAAGACGTCCATAATTCTCTTCACTAGGAAAAGCCTTCTTGAGCTTAACCTGCCACTCATCCCAAGTGAAGACAACAGTTGGCAGCGCTTCGAACCATTTTTTTTGCTAGACCCGCTAACTTTTGTAAAGAGAAGTGGACAGTTTCTTTCTCGTCCCACCCATATATGCCTGCACATTCGTTAACTTTTCGCAACCAGCACTCGATAGTTTGAGCTCTATTTGACGGATCAAACTCCGGAATAACATTGTTAAGATTGTTGTTATTCCAGAAGTTTTTACGAGGTCCCCTTGAAACATGTTTAACCAACTTTAAAATATCTTTAGTGGATAATGTTTTGACATGATTACGTATCTTCCTTGGTAAATTCTCTCCACTTGAGCTAGACGAGGACGGACTTCTCCTTCTCCGCCTGGCCTTCTTTTTCTGCCGATGTCTCGGTGGCGTATCAGGTGGAGTACCAGGCTCATCATCGGACGTCATCATCACACCTCTCTGAAACAGGTGCGTAACTTGGGACACAATCCATTCACGGTCATATCTAACGTACGGAATCGAGCTTGTCCTTAAATGTCTTTAGATGTCTTAGTAAATAACCTCTAAATGTTCTAATCCTTAAAATGTCGTTGGTAGCTTAAACCACCAGAAACATTCAAAAAGAAAGATATCCGACGACCAGTGACTCACTTTACATCCAGTGGGACACATACCCCCGTAATCTCCAGTTTCGTCACATAGTACAACTACTAAAATACATCCAGTAAACATACTTAGTCCACTCATAATAAACTCAATTATTTATCCGACTACTAAAGACATCCAAATTCTAAAGAGAAAAATTCATATATTCCGACGACCAGTGACTCACTTCACATCCAGTGGGACACATACCCCCGTAATCTCCAGTTTCGTCACATAGTACAACTACTAAAACAAATCCAGTAAACATGTAGAAATACAACAACACAGGCCTGATGCTACAATAATCTTACAACAGTTACATAAACAAAATTTATCTTACTCTATGCCGAAATAGTCAAAGGAAATAACAAAAGCTCCGCACTGGGAACGCGATCTCATAACATTCAACATAAACATCTCCAGTCCCCAAACAAAGGCCCTTTACATATAGTATAAACAATAAGGTATAAACATACGGTCAGGTCACTAATGAGGCCCAGCAATAGGTGCTATGAAAAATTCTATACATAGTCCATTGATACACTAATTGGCTAAGTTTGTAACTTTTTGTTATATAAAAATAAATATAAATAATAACAAATAAAAATAACATAAACTTTATGTTTACCTCGTGTTGCTTAGAAATCATCCTGCTCTCGAATGAATAAAATGAGTTAGGTACATTCAAAGGAGACGGTTCAGATTGGTATGGGGCGTAGGCCAAGTCTTGTACAAGCAGAGAAATGAAGGAAAATAAAATACTAGACCAGTTTTATTGGTCAAATCTACGAATTCGTTGTAATTTCAGCGGTAAAATTATTTAATCTTTCCAAGTTAAGGAACACTAAACATGAGTATTCATATTTAGTTCAATTCATATATATTTTTTTTTTTTTAAAAAGAAAAACACGTTCATTTGACAGTGACTGTCAGAAATGACATTTGATACATTTTTTTATTTTTTTCGTTATTTACTGTACATATATTTTTAATACAATCTGTGTATTTTCCTTTATTCATGGTAGGGTGTACAAGAGAAGGCCTAAAATGTAATATACCTTTTCCTTTCGAACAGATAAATTACAATCCTTTAAAAAAAATTAGCTAATTAGCTTTATGAGGTAATTGAGAGAGAAATAAAATTATACCAAGAAATCATAATTGTAAGCAGGTCGAGTCGTATGCATTACAACGTAATTTATGTAACACAACACATTGACAGAGAGTTGCCCTGACCTAATATGCAACATCTTACGATTATCACATTATCATTTATTTATTTTATTTATTAAAACATATAAAAATTGAGCATTAATAAATCCTCATGCCACTTGATAAGTTTCTTATAGTGGGCGTTTAGCAAAGAAAAATTGTCTACATACCTCTTATCCTGGATTCTTGTCACTTCTGATATGTGAAAAAGAATAATAATACACCTTTCTTATTTGCCAATACAAACATTTATTTCCCTCCAATCAATCAGATCGACACGTTTAGTACAACACCCCTTCGATACTAACACTCGTTGCCAACTGCCCGCCAAACAAGTCGGCTCTCGGCAGCTACAAACATCGTGATCCTCCATCACATTCGTTCACAATTCAATACAAAAAGGATCTGTTTTGATTCCAACGATAAATCGTCGAAGTCCAATCAGACATCCCAAATTTAAAAATCAAAACAATTTCTTATTAATAATTGAAAACCATGACACTAGGAGCCATAATGTAACAAATTAAAAAATAAAAGTCGATAGAATATGGCAAGTGGGGTATCAATGAATAGGTCTTGCAAAATCATAGTTAGGTTTCCTTGATCATTTTCTCATTTTAACGATCATTTAGGATTTACGAGGTTTCAAAGGTTCATTTTTAGTGTATTCCTTTGTGTTGCACTACAGACAAAACGGCTGAACCGATTTTGATAATACTTGTACCACTAGCTTTATCTTAATCTTCCGAGTGTCATAACGGAAGCAGAATTTGAGAAAAAACAAAATGGCGGCGTCTAGACGCCATAATGTAACAAATTAAAAAATAAAAGTCGATAGAATATGGCAAGTGGGTTATCGATGAATAGGTCTTGCAAAATCATAGTTAGGTTTCCTTGATCATTTTCTCATTTTAATGATCATTTAGGATTTACGAGGTTTCAATGGTTAATTTTTAGTATATTCCTTTGTGTCGCACTACAGACAAAACGGCTGAATCGATTTTGATAATACTTGCACCACTAGATTTATCTTAATCTTCCGAGTGTCACTACGGAGGCCGAATTTGAGAAAAACTAAATGGCGTCCACTAGAAGCCAATTAATAAATGGGCAAGTGGGGTATCGTTTGATAGATAGGTCTTTTAAAATCACACCTAGGTTCCATAAACCATTTTTCCGTTTAAATGATAATTTAGGATTTACGAGCTTTCAAAGGAAATGTTTAAAGTTCCTACTCATGTCATCTATATCGATCAAACTAGGTGGACTATCTCAAAAACCACTCAACCGATTTTAACAATTATATCACTTATAGAAAGCTACATTATTAACAAGTAAAATAGGCTATATTTTATTTCCACAAAAATTGGAGATCCTTACGAAAATTGCAATAATGTGACTTAAGTCGGAAAAAATCATCTCATCTGAGTGCTTACGTATCGTGCGCTGCCTAAATCATTAAAGTTACACGACAACAATGTATGGTGGAAACGTTCCTCTCAAAAAGTGCTAAAAAGAAGTCCGCGATTGCACAGTATAACTATCTTTTAAGGTTGACTCACAATAACCATTTTTATGATTTTCAAATTTGGTCTAAAGCAGTGCTTTACTTGCGAAGGTGTTTTTACCAACATAGTTTAATTCCTTATCAAAAAAAATATCTTACTCATCTCAAGTATTTAATTAAGACAAAAATTGTCCTTTACACCATTCAATTTAGATGAATATCTTATGAGATATCATAGAAATAAAGTTTATCATGCAACAGAACACTTCAGGCGGATAAACGTCTTTTACAAATATCACTCGCGGGAAGCGCGTCCGCGAGGAGTGCGGTGCGGTGCGGTGGGGACTGATCTTTTTTTTTCGGATTGAGTATACTACATAGGCCCTACTAAAGTCTATTTTTTAATCCCGGAGACAAAAATGACGTTTCCTGTGTTGCCTGTTTTTTATGGCTCTTAAATAGTGATGTGGTGCAGTCGATACTTATTTACCGATAAATATTTGTAGGTAGGTGTTCATGTCAGGTGTGTATAAGACAACAAAGTGTGTAGGAAATATTATTTCAATTCAAATTAAATGTATGAGCTGATTCTCATTTCATGTTTTTCATATTATTAAAAAATTGTAATAAATTTACCATTTTATGCATTTGACATTATATTTAAAAACCTGTATAATGAAAACTAAACGTTACCTACGTATTTCGTCAAATATAAATATAAATTGCGAATTTTTATAAGATACTTGCTGATGCCCGCGAATTCGTCTGCGTGGATTAAGGTTTTTTGTTCCCGCGGGAATTGTTTAATTTTCCGGGATAAAATGTAGCCTACGAGTTATAGAGTATAAATATGTACTATCAATACCTCGCAGGGAAATACCACTTTGTTCGACTTACAAAGTCAAAACAATTCGAGATATCGCGTATTTGAGGATCCAGCGGAAGGGAATGGCAATATTTTTCGTCTTACTGCGGATAGTTTATTTGACTCCTTATGCACAAAATATTATTTTATTATCGATTTTTATCTATACCAGAACCACGAAGCCAACACTACTATTATAGAGCTGGTATCATTATTTTTACGTTTGACATTTGTAGCTGTCATTTTAGTCTCTGGGATTAAAAAATAGACTTTAGACGCTACAGCGTCACCGCCGGGGGGTTGGACGAGCGCTATTAAGAAATTTTGACGCGTTTTCATAAATTGTTTAATTGGTACATATTAATTTTGTTACATAATAGGTACCTAATAAATATTGTCATTTATCTACTGTAAAATTAAAGTTAGGTATAGTTATATTAATATAGTTTAGGCACCTACCTAAATAAGAGTCAATAAACAGTTAGTAAATCTAAATTACGGAATCTAATAGTTTAAATATATAAAAAATACAATTAATACAAAAAATAATGATTCTCATTACGGCAATAATATTATTAGGCTTACCTTGCAGGTAAATAAACAACATAAATAACCAAAAAGTTTAAAATAAAAAAGTAATTTAAGAAAACCCGACTGCTTGGACACCAAAAAGTATAAAACAAGATGTGAATTTCATTATTATCAATTTACATAGCATATGGGAACTCCTTAACCTTACCTTAGACAGCGTGGTGGACTATAGCCAAAATCCTTCTAATGTGAGGAGATTGGGGTTCGTATTGCACATCTTATGACAGTTTATTAAGACATTTGAAAAATGATATAGCTCATTATGAGCAGTGAGCTGTGAAATATAAACCGAATTAGCAACGAAGAGTTTAATACCGTACTTTACGGTTATATTACCATCTTGCGATTGCCTTTTAAGACAGTTTCATTCGCGAAAAGTAAAATATGTATGGAAGAGAATAAAAATATATCAGTGAATGAAGTCATATATTTAAAACAATGGGCCTTATTTCGAATGCGGCAAAATAGTGCTTTATCTCGGTTTCGAAGGTGAGGGCGACAAAAAAGCGGTCAACTATGGAGTAAATGGAAATATTTTGAGTTACCAGCCATGTTTTAAGCAGGGACGTAAACAGTATAAGCGACATACCTACTCAAGCATCTCTTGGTCCGTTAATTTTACTTTCATCGTAACGAAAAACAAGTATACAATATTTTTACCTATATAGTTGAAAACTTTCCTGGTATATAGTTGAAAGCATTAAATTGCTAATTGGGAAGGCCCAGATATTTATGGTTGGAGTCAATTTGAAAGTACTCTACAGTGGTTCAGTCAATTTCAAGACGTTCTATTTTGATACCGCGTGGAAACCGATTAGGACCCTTGCAGAAGTACATACTAGTAGTATGGGTTTTCGAACTGCATACTTAGTATCCCACTACAGCCCATTAACGTCCCACTGCTGGGTACAGGCCTCCACATTCTCATAGGAGAGAGGGAATTATAGCTTAGACCCACCACGCTGCTCCAATACGGGTTGGCGGGCTTTAACGACTATTATCATGATAACGATAATAGCCGGGACCGACGGCTTAACGTGCTCTCCGAGGCACGGGGGTGAAACACCGCCAACTTCCTAACTCCGGACTAGAACTGAGAATTTCTAATCAGAAAAACCCAATACTCAATTATGGCCTGACGCGGGACTCGAACCCGGGACCTCGTCGGTCGCAGTCGAACATGCCAACCACTGGACCAACGAGGCAGTCCTACTCCCAGTCCCAGACCAGTACTAATACTAAGTATACTTTTGTCGTTTTCAATCTTAAAAGGCTAACACCAGGTGAGATCGTAGTCAGGACTCACTCAAGACAAAAGTTTGTCGGCTCTACCATATATGAATTAAAATGTGGTCTCTACACACGTAACATGTTCGACTGTGTAGTATTACCACAGAATAATTAATGTATTACGAGACTAATCCTGTGTGCTACGTGAGCGATAAACGCGACACCACGACTCTATACGACGGGACGCGAAAGTTTCAAAAAGTAGCTGACCCTTCACGTGGCCTACGTTGTCACGTAGATAAGTTTGTCATTTTCTACGGCATCGTATGTGGTCGTATCGCGCTCAAGGACTGAAACAGTAACCGAAATAAGGTGTTTAGACACTATTTTTTGAAACTGTGATAAAACAGAAACACATAACACGGAAACAGAAACGATACTGTAACCCAATCAATCTGTCACCGTTTATTTCTGTTAATAAAGAGTTTTTATCTGTAACCCTAATAGGTACATGCCCTAATAAACTGCACGGACAACGCGTTTTTCTCACTTCATTGGACTTTACACACACTGACACTACAATGCCATGTTTTTCTTATAATAATTGCAACTTTCACCTTAGGTTCAAAGGACATGACCAGTAATTGCCCTCCAATTCGGGACAATGCACAGGATTTCCGTTTTTACAGTAAGGTTTAAAAATTCAAAACGAAATTATTATGGATTTAATAATCCAAATAAGGTCAGGGTTCAAATGACAAAAAAAACAGTACGTTTATTGTTTAAATCTTGAGCGTCCGCTTTCCTCTTTAAGCACTACTCCATTTTGACGTTCCATTATATCCATGCCTATTAATAATCTTGTAACCCTACATGAATACCAGTACCTTAGTCATTATATTATGAATGATTTATTTTTGATCAATTAAATAGTAATGAAAAAGAAATATATGTTTTGTTTATAATTATTTTTATTTTTTGACAAGTCTCAAACTAATAGATCGAACAAAGCATTTTGAAATACTGCGTTTAAAGGAACGTCCTTTCACATTGCATATGCCGCCATCTATGGTCGAATAGTTGAACTTGTTAACAAATGTACTGAGCAATACTTAAAAATATTTTCTAGACTCACCACAATACATAGCGCCATCTAGTGTGGGAAAGCAGTTTTTGGTGAAACTTTTTTTTAATTATTTTCTCAGTTTTCAGAGCCTTCAGACTCCTGAAACTTTTTTATCTGAAAACTATAAAATATAACAATTACAATAATAAATAAATAATACTTGAAAATATTTTTTAGACTCGCTCAACACAATAAATAGCGCCATCTAGTGTGGGAAAGCAATCTTTTGGTGAAACTTTTTTTGTTCATTTTCGCAGTTTTCCGAGCCTTCAGACTCCGGAATTTTTTTTATCTGAAAACAGTGAAATATTACAATTACAATAATAAAGAAATCATTGCTGAACATTGATTTTTGACACCTAGGCAAGCTGCCATAGTTCCACCGGTCAAGTCCTTTGAATACGAGTCAACAGTAAATTCGCTATTTCGCCTACACTTTAAAACACTTTTAAACCCTTTAATTCTGATACAGATTCGTTTCTGTTACAGAAATATAAGTGTTTCGGGTTAACAGAATTAAAAACACATTCAACAGGGTTACAGCGTCGATTCTGTTAAACTTTTATCATCTAGGTGTAGCCGGAGGCGATACGAGTCATAAAAAAATATTTTCCGTACCTATACCAAGTACGAACAGCTGAACAGCGCGCCATTTTTTATCTGAACGACTAATTTCAAGATGTTGACTACAGAAAAAAAATTGTATTGTAAACAGAGTTGTTGTTTTACTAGAGTAACCTAGATGATCCACAAAATTGCCTCAGTCATCTACAAGACCAGCAGACTTATTGCGTGACTCATTGGGCATAATATGTGCTAGAGATATTGTAATTTATCCATATTTATATATGTTTTTTTATTGAAAATAATACAATAGAATATATATAATATAATAATATTTATATTTATATCAAAAGTGGCTGTCTGTCTTTTACCTTTTTCACTGCTTTTGCATTTAACCTATTTTGAAGAAAGGTAGGATTGCATCCCGGAGGTAGGAAGTATATAGCACAGAGGCTACTTTTTATCCCGTAAAATATTAGTTTCGACGAAATTTCATTTTAAAATTTTCAATTGCTTTTTTTTATTGAGGATGCCTTATAAAGCAAAACACGTGCATATTTGCCGGCACCTGCCAGACCAAACAAGACACATTTTCGAGAATCAACCCTCCACGAATAAGATCACAAAAGGCGCTATCTATTGCGCTATAAATGAGGTGGTCAAATTTGTTTATTAGTTCTAAGCAACGTCTTTGTAAACAAGTGCTACTGGTACTGTTTTCACTTTTGATGTAGGTATGCGATTTGCTCCTCTAGGTCCTTCAACTCTATGGTTGTAAAATAGAGCCTCCTGATAGTTGACAGGCTATTTACACTGTTTTATTTATGTTATGTTTTATTTATAATAACAATAAGTGCTGGTAGGTAGTTGATTTTAATAATGGAGTAATACAATAAATTGAAAAAAGTTTTTGTTTTAACGATAGTTAAGTATCTTTATTGCTAGCGACTCGCCCGGACTTTGCACAGAAATGTTCTTAATTCCTAACTTGTTTTTTCTTAACTTTAATATCTATCAATTGGTGAAAAGTTGGAAAAATCGAATGTGATCGCTAATGTGATCGAAAGCTCCATACGATCAATCGAATTTGCATTGTAAAAACTGAGACTAAGCGTGCGAACATTATATTAGCTGATGCCCGCGACTTTTTCCGCGTGGATCGAGGTTTCTGGTTCCCGCGGGAACTCTTAATTTTCCGGCATAAAAAGTAGCCTATGCGTTACTCGAGACTATAATCTACCTCTGTGCCATATTTAATCCAGATCTGTTCAGCCTGGTATGATTGAGTAACAAACATCCATCCATACATCCATCCAACCATTAATTCAATCTTTCGCATTTATAATAAGTAAAAAGTGTAGATTCTATCGGATTTCAGGCCTGCACTAAACTTTGTAGCCATCGGCACTACAAATATTTTTTAATTTACTACCTACAAGTTTTTTTAATAAAATAAAGTAAAAAAAACAATGTACAATGAAGAAAACAAGCATATATATCGATTAAGCATTATAAATGGGTGTAATTATATAATTAAAAAGCATGTGCATTTTGAAACGACCGGTCACCGTTGCGAATGCCATTTAATTTCGTTATTTTGATGTTTAAATGAGATAGAGTCTTGAGACATATCTTGAGAATTCCCATTATATGAGGTAAGAAATATTTCACGACTCGGTTCGATAAAAAAATAGAGTCGATGAATTTGTTTCCTATAATGCACATGGGGAAGAAGTAGGTTTTTTTAAAAAGTTTTTAGGAGTTTAATGGACTTTCAAAGAAGAAACTTATAAATTTAAAATACTTATAAATTATTGAAAAAAAAACGGTCACTAGATACCGTTTTTAAATCTCTACAGCCTGCGACGTTACACACAAATTAACTGGCATAGATTCATCACAAGTTAGCGGTAAAAATGATAACCCACTTATTTTTACGTCGGGGTTAAAGTCGTTTTTATCTTCGTTCCAGTGTAACCATCCAAATAACTTAACTTAACTGGCCGCTATATTTTTCTTTGCTAAGATATCGTTTTTAAACAACCTAAACACGATATCTTCAGATTAGTCAAAACATTAAAATCACCTGTACAGTGTTTCCCCATTCGCAGCAAAACACCTGTTCAAGCGCTCAGGTGTTCCAAGCACCCCGTGCCTTTTACCACTTTCACAATCCATCAACTTTTACAACTTGTATAATATACATTGATTGTTCAACACGAACAATGATAACATTTTTCTTTATAAGTGCGGAAAAATCCCGCAATGTATTGTAAAAAAACGGAGGTGAAAATGTAACTAAAAGTAACTATTAAAGCGTAGTAGAGGAATACGTTCATTCATATTTTTAGTAGAGTCGCTCCCGCAACAAATTGTTGCTTTGAAAGGCTTCGGATAAATAAGCTTATTAATCACTTATTAAATAAATTATTTATTAGTGTGTTTTCATGTAACTACAGTTTATTTTCCTATACGAAATTTATTGCATACTGACTACGTTTAAGACCGTTTTCGAAGCTGCTCTAGTTGAGGTTCTATTCTAGTGTAAATTTTCAATTAAATAAATCTTTTTCCGTTGCACTTTTAATATTATTTACCTATCCTACAAATCAAAAGTGAATAGGCAACTTATAGGCAAACGCGCTTCAACTTAACAGGACGTCTGATTAAAATTTGCAGCTAACACAGCAAATTAAAAAAAACGGCCAAGTTCGAGTCGGACTCGCACACCGAGGGTTCCGTTCAAACCTGTAGTAAGTTTAAAATTATTAAAAATATTTTTATTATATGATGTAACTAAAAATTTATGCTTTTCGCAATTTCTCCTTAATCTGTGCTATAAGTCGTTGCTTCGTATCAAATTTCACGGGAAGTACCCTGTAGGTTTTGATTCCCTTGCGAGTGTCGAAAATTTGCAGCATAAACGGCTGTATCTTTTGATTGCGTTGGCTTAGAAGTTAGATTTTTTCACAGCTCCAAGGAACAGTAGACCTGCGTATTTGATATAAATTTCAGCTTGATACCTGAGAAGAAGGGTCTTGACAGACAGACAGACGGACAACAAAGTGATCCTATAAGGGTTCCGTTTTTTCCTTTTGAGTGAAAACATTTTAAGACTTATTTGTTACTAGCTAATGCCCGCGACTTCGTCTACGTGGATCGAGTTTTTTGGTTTCCGCGGGAACTCCTTAATTTTCCGGGATAAAAAGTAGCCTATGTGCTATTCCAGATTCCAGACTATAATCTGTCTCTGTGCCAAATTTCAGCCAGATCCGTTCAGCCGTTGGGGCGTGATTGAGTAACAAACATCCATACATCCATCCAAACTTTCGCATTTATAATAATAGTACGATAAGCTAAGATTACATAAGACTTATGAGAGAGATGGAAGTGAAGACAAAATACTATACGTCGCTCTTTGGTGGTAAAAACTGGTGGTAGATTCCTACGACTTATAATAAGTGCCCGGTTGTCCCAAATAAATCATTTCATTTTCATTTTTATATTTTCGAATTGGATATTGTGGGTGTGGAAACTGGAAACACTATTTTTTGATTCAAGAATCCGTTTGCGAAATATTAAGCTTAAGCTGTTGCCTTAACGTGGAAGGTCCCGGGTTCGATCCCCGGTAGGGTCAATTTGGGAATTTATAATTTCTGAATTTTCTCTGGTCTGGCCTGGTGGGAGGCTTTGGCCGTGGCTAGTTACCATCCTACCGGCAAAGACGTACCGCCAAGCGATTTAGCGTTCCAGTACGATGCCGTGTAGAAACCGATTGATATATCTGCCATACCCCTACAAGTTAGCCCGCTACCATCCTAGACTGCATCGTCACTTACCATCAGATGAGATCGCAGTCAAGGGCTAACTTGTAGTTGTTAAAAAAAACGTCTCGTATCAAACGGGTTATAGGTAATAATAAGTAGAAACACTCGATAACCATTTTAATTATACTTTATTAGCAATTAACACACAAACACTGAACAGCCATCTTTGACATTCGGCACCGAACCCCAGCCAAGTGCTTCCAATCGTCCGTCACTGTCGAGAGCGCTGTAGAGCAGTCAAACCATAGACAGACCATAGATAGATCCGTCAATTTCAGTCTAACAATAGATAGGATATAGGATAGCACTTTGACTGCAGATACAGAGACATTAGAAGTTCACACGTAGGCATAGACCTAACGACTCGACGCGCAGAAGTGTGTCAGTTAAGGCACCTGGCGCGCGCAAGGTGCGTAGAATGTACCCGGTGCCGCCGGCAACTGCCGCGAGGGGCGACCATGTGCTCCTGTACTCCTGCTCCGATACTGCCATTGACATGCTATTCCCACCTACACAGCAATAGGCATGATGACAGTAACCATGAATCAATGAAATTATGAATTTATCTAATGAAATAGGATTCATGGATTATAAAAAACGTATTTATTTTTCTATTTCGCGTGAGATTGCTATTTATTTCGATAAAATAAAACTATAAAATACAGCATTCCGCCATAATGGATTAAACGCCAAGAAGCGAAAGACGTCACAATTGTTTGTTTTCGAGCTTTGACAATCGCACTATTGTTTACTGCACACTGCACTGAGTAGGTACATTGGCAAAAACAATAGTGACGTCACAAACGACGCCATGACACCGACTAGCGTTTTGGCGTGAATTTTAAAATTTAAATTTCAAATGCTAATTTTATCTACCAAACCTTATTTTTCTGCTGAAATAAGATATTTTTTCGAAATAGTGGATACTTCCGAACATAATCTGACCATTTTTCAAACTCAGTCATCATGCCTACTGCCGCGTGGGGCGACCACGTGCTCCTGTACTCTGCTCCTAAACTACCATTGACATGCTATGCCCACCTACACAGCAATAGGGATGATGACAACTCAATCAAATCAGCAACTCTTTATCAAACTCAAAAACGCACTTCTAGTATGGAAGTTGTATGAAATTCACAATTGTTACGTCATCAAATTTCAACGTACCTTTTTTCTTTAATCTATATTTTAAAATGGTTATCAAACTTAAAACTAACCAAGGATGTGAATTTTATGTTTTTTGGAAGACCGTCTATTTGATAATCAGTTAGAAATAATTTATTTTTGATACAGGCATCATTCCTATTGGGATACGATTAGATTTTTGAGAATTCCCACTTTTTTTATCTAATAGAAGTTAGCCCTTGACTGTGATCTGATGTGATGTGATGAATCTCATCTGATGGTAAGTGATGATGCAGTTTAAAATGGTAGCGGGCTAACCTGTAGGGGGCCTGGCAGTATATTATGTGGCATATTAAACACCTAATCGGTTTCTACACGAAATTGTACCGGAAAGCTAGATCGCTTGACGGCACGTTTTTACCGGTAGGGTGGTAACTAGGCACGGCCGAAGCCTACCACCAGGCCAGACCAGGGAAAATTCAGAAATTATATATTCCCTAATTGACCCTGCCGGGGATCGAACCCTGAACATCCGAGCGTTAAGACAAAAGCGCTTAACACTGCGCCAGGGATGTCGTCAAAGGTTTGGAAAACTCACAGAAACTCTTTGATTTTCCGAGATAAAAACGACCTATTTAGCCTAAGACAGCAATTTTTTAATACTAGCTAACACCCGTGACTTCGCGTGGATTGAATTGATTTCCGCATGAACTCTTTAACTTTCCGGTAAGTATAGAAAGTATGTTTAATAAGAGTGCTTAATTTCATCAAAATCGGTTAAACAGATAGATCTGCAAGTGAGACAGTCTCCTTTTCCTTTTATATATCTAGATTCTAGATTATAGGTGGAAGATCGATACCTACAAAATACAGCTAAGCACGTGGTATCCTTAATCATTTTGGTCGAGTCCATAAAAATGAAATAAAAATACCTAAAAGGTGCCGAAAATAATTTCTATGAATTTCAGCCAGTAACCACTAATCACCTAACACTCACGTAATAAGGGCAAGGTGTGACCTGCGGTGTGACGCAACTGTCGGTACAGGTGGACTGCGTCAGGTGGATCCACCCTAAGCATCATTGCACGTCTAAAAACCAACATAAGATTACATTCTTAAAACTTCCTCTAACTCTTATGCCAAGCTATGACAGTTCAAATTAGCGTAAATACACAGTCACAGCGTTACATAAATATTGTTTCCTAAACATTATTACAAGTTTAAAATATCAATCTAAATTCATTCACATACACTTTTCCTAATTCTTATTCCAAGGGGAAAAGGTCGAAAATAGAGTGAAAGGCAATTTGCAAATATAAGTTTAAGTAGAATAATTGGAGATGTTACCTTTGTCTACTTACTGGGAACACCTTTTCAAACATTCACAACGATTTAAGTAAGTTAATTTCGTAATTAAAATTACCAGTGTTAACAGTTAAAGTTTGATGCCAATAAAATAATTTTGCAACAATGGCTGACTGACTGACTGATATAAATCAACGCACAGCTCAAATCACTGAACGGATCGGTATGAAATTTGGATTTGGCATATAGATAACTTTTATGATGTAGGCATCCGCTAAGGAAGGACTTTTGAAAATTCAACCTCTAAAGCGGTAAAATAGGGGTTTGAAATTTTAATGTAAGCAAAGCTGCAGGCGAAAGCCTGTTCGTACATAATACACTTCAAAACCATCATAAGCAAAGATAATGAAATGATAACATGATAAAATTATTATATGGATTGGGTAAATTTTATTAAATTAAAAAAACAAACCGTAAAGAAATAGGCAAACTTTATATGATTTTATTTTTATACACTTCAAGAGTCTGGACTCTGGATTCAATCCTTTTAAACCATTTTTAAACGCCCGATATTTAATATTTTAAATAGAATCGTAGAGCTTCCCTAATAAATTTTATTTTCATCATACCTATTCGAAAAACGAATATTGGCTTCAGAGGATAGCGGGAGCAAAATGTAATTTTTAGGCCCAAGGGACTTTTCATTTCTCTGTTCTGATTGGTCCGCGTTCGTGCTTTAGTATACTGCGTTCGTCGCAGAAACCTGTCGATCGCTGGTTCCGTTCGAAATCCAAAAATGTTTGAGTGGCTGTTGTCTTCAATAAGTCACGTGATCAATTTGTTGATCGGATATACGTCTTTACATTTTTTGAATTTCGAACTGAATTATGGCTGCTAATCCAAAGAGGGAAAAAATACTAGTTAAACAAAATTTGTCTATTTCAAGAACAAAAACCAAAAATAAAAAATAGAGGGTATCACCTTACATTTCGTGTTTCACTCGCACGAAATTTCTACCCATAAATTCATGTCATAGATCAGGTTCTCCAAAAAATTCATACTCTGTCCTTGTCTAACCTATTCGCATAGAAAAAAATTTCAAAGGAATCGAGTTAGTAAATATTTTGAAATTAATTCCCAAACTTCACGCTACCCTTCAACTGGCACGCGACCATTTCCCGGCTGATTCCGAGGCCTTTAGACTGCTCTTCCGCAGTTGCCCGGTAAACATCAAAGGCAGTTAGACTGTCGCTCCGCAGTCAAAGGGTTAAACATTAAATATACGTCTAAATAATGTCTGTACCAACCAGAAGATACTCCTATCAACCTTCTAGGTTGATAGGAGTATCTTCTGGTTGGTCCGCGTTCGTGCTTCTGATTGGTGCTTAAACGTATAGGTAATGTCCATACACAGTACGTTGATACACCTAGCTTTTTCCCATACGTAATGATGAAAAATAATGTGTGTCACTCGGGGTAAAATTTTTTGTTCTCGGGCGGCGTATATTGAATTCCTCGCTACGCTCAGGATTCTACTTTAGAATCCTTCACTTCGCTCTGAATTCAAAATAGCGGCCTCGGGGAACAAAAATTTTCTTTGGCTCCATTTAACACAAATAACTATTTCATCAGCGCGTAGCATCGACGCAGATGCGCAATAAATTCTTTTTTAGAACGTCTCAATACTTTTTTAAATAACCCCATCGCTCACCGCAAAGGCTGTATAGTATCAGTAGTAGTCAGTTTTTTTTAATTACGTGGACAACAGTGCACGCATTCTTTCTCCGGCCGGGTGTTCTGTGCCGAATCTATACATAGTAATAATGATACCACATTAGGTTCAGTCGTCTGCTAATTAATTATTGAATAATTAATTGAGGCTTTAAAAGATTAATGCTCGATTTATAAATATAATGAAATATATTAATTATATATAAATATAATGAATGAATGAAAATGATGCCTGTGACTTCGTGCGCGTGGATTAAAGTTTTTGATTCCCGCAAGAACTGTTCAATTTTCCGAGATAAAGAGTATTAAACAGATGGGCATTGAAAGCGTAGCAGACTGAAAGAATTAGACAGTTGTATTTTTTCTCATTATCTACTGCAAGGTAGTTAGCCCTTAACTGCGATCTTACCTGGTGATAAGTGAAAAAGCAATTGAAGACGGTAGCAGGACAACCCATAACAAGGGGTATTGCAATTATAAGAAAATTAAAATATTGATTCAACTTTTAACTGTAATGTTATTACATAAGTATTATACTTAAACTTTTATATATTAGTCTCTATTCGGTTTCTACACGGCATCGTACCGGTAAAATTAAAAACTTTCTGAGTTTAACTGCTACCAATGCTGGGGATTGAACCCGGACCTCCTGCTTATAACTATAAGACAACAGCGCTCTCCACTGCGCCAGGTAGGTTATTGTCCAACAATGGTTGTATATTCATAGCTCTTGAAGCCAAGCAAAGCAAAATATAAGTATGTAAGAAAATTATTTTTGGTTTTGTGGGAGACTATAGTCTGGCTTACGAGTACTTACCACCTTACCTACTGGCAAAGCCATGCCGATGCAGCAAAGAAATTCAGTATGGTATCATTGGATTCGTTAAAGCTGCTCCAAGTACCGCAACCGCTTCCAGGTTAATCCGATTCCTAATAACTAAGACTGCGTCATTACAAGTTACAATCATGAGTATCGAAGTAAATTTCATACCGAAATATTTTTATAGAATAATGTAAATAAGCAATCGAAACCCGGAAGTCTTAAAAAAGTTCGTTGACTAGGTAAAATGAGTGTGGCCAAAGGGCCAGGTGTCAAAGCCGCGGGTTTCGGAAAAGGTTAAAAAAGCAAGGATCACCCGGCCCCGGCTAAATCAGTGCAGGTGCGACCGCGAGTGGTCAGGCGAAAACTCAGCTGTTCGATACCATCGGCCAAATTACCCCATATTGGATTTTTAATGTCCCTATCATTATCAATTTGCACATTGACAAAAAAGCTAAATAATTATGTATGTATAATATAATAATACCTTTAATTGTTAAGCTTTATTAGGTGGGTATCTATGTAATTAGTAATCAGATATCTAATCTAATCTAATCTAATCTAATCTAATTATATATATATAAAATCGTTAAGGGATCAACGCACAGCCTAAACCGCTGGGGTTATTAACTTGAAATTTTGACAGTAGGTTTCTTTCATGACGTAGGCGCTCACTAAGGAAGGATTTTTCAAAATTCCACCCTTAAGGGGGTGAAATAGGGGGTGAAAGTTTGTATGAAAGTCCGTCATTTCTCAAGTTATATCCATGAAACTTGGTATACGAGCTACATGTTGAAAATGAAGAAATATGTGTTTCACAATTTTTACAAAGTCTAACCCCGAAGGGCTGAAATAGGGGATGAGAGTTTGCATGAAAGTCCTGCATTTCTCAAGATATTCTCAAGTTATATAAACGAAACTTGGTATTTCGGCTTTGGATAAAAATTAAAGAATTCCGTGTGTCGCAGTTTTTCAAAATTCAACCCGTAAAGGGGTAAAATAGGGGTTGAATTTTTTTATGACAGCTATAGTCATGAAACTTGGTATATGAGCTGCGAGTTAAAAATCAAGAAATACGTATTTCACCGTTTTTGAAAATTCGACCCCCATAGGGGTGAAATAGGGAATGAAAGTTGGTATGAAATGCCTTCATTTCTCAAGATATATTACAAGTTATATCAACGAAACTTGGTATTTTGGCTAACGGTAAAAAATAAAGAAGTATGTGTGTCACAGTTTTTCAAAATTTTACCCCCGAAGGGTTAAAATAGGGGTTGAAATTTTGTATGTATGTCCTTCATTTCTCAAGTTATAGCCATGAAACTTGGTAAATAAACTGCGAGTTAAAAATGAAGAAATACGTGTTTCACAATTTTTGAAAATTCGATACTTAAAGCGGTGAAATAGGGGATGAAAGTTGATATGTAAGGCCTTCATTTCACAGGATATTGTTCAAGTTATATCAACGAAGCTTAGTTTTTTGGCTTACGGTAAAAAATAAAGAAGTACGTGTATCACAGTTTTTCAAAATTCAACCCTCAAAAGGGTAAAATAGGGGTTGAAAGTTTGTATGAAAGTCCTTCATTTCTCAAGTTATAACTATGAAACTTGGTATATAAACTGCGAGTTAAAAATGAAGAAATACGTGTTTCACAGTTTTTGAAAATTTGATCCCTAAAGGGGTAAAATAGGGGATGAAAGTTGGTATGTAAGGCCTTCATTTCACAGGATATTGTTCAAGTTATATCAACGAAGCTTAGTTTTTTGGCTTACGGTAAAAAATAAAGAAGTACGTATGTCACAGTTTTTCAAAATTCGACCCTCAAAAGGGTAAAATAGGGGTTGAAAGTTTGTATGAAAGTCCTTCATTTCTCAAGTTATAACCATGAAACTTGGTAAATAAACTGCGGGTTAAAAATAAAGAAATACGTGTTTCACAATTTTTGAAAATTCGATACTTAAAGCGGTGAAATAGGGGATGAACGTTGGTATGTAAGGCCTTCATTTCACAGGATATTGTTCAAGTTATATCAACGAAGCTTAGTTTTTTGGCTTACGGTAAAAAAATAAGGAAGTACGTGTGTCACAGTTTTTCAAAATTTGACCCTCAAAAGGGTAAAATAGGGGTTGAAAGTTTGTATGAAAGTCCTTCATTTCTCAAGTTATAACCATGAAACTTGGTATATAAACTGCGAGTTAAAAATGAAGAAATACGTGTTTCACAATTTTTGGAAATTCGATACGTAAAGTGGTAAAATAGGGGATGAAAGTTGGTATGTAAGGCCTTCATTTCACAGGATATTGTTCAAGTTATATCAACGAAGCTTAGTTTTTTGGCTTACGGTAAAAAAATAAAGAAGTACGTGTGTCACAGTTTTTCAAAATTGGACCCTCAAAAGGGGTTGAAAGTTTGTATGAAAGTCCTTCATTTCTCAAGTTATAGCCATGAAACTTGGTATATAAACTGCGAGTTAAAAATCAAGAAGTACGTGTTTCACAATTTTTGAAAATTCGATACTTAAAGCGGTGAAATAGGGGATGAACGTTGGTATGTAAGGCCTTCATTTCACAGGATATTGTTCAAGTTATATCAACGAAGCTTAGTTTTTTGGCTAACGATAAAAAATAAAGAAGTAGGTACGTGTGTCACAGTTTTTCAAAATTCAACCCTCAAAAGGGTAAAATAGGGGTTGAAAGTTTTTTATGAAAGTCCTTCATTTCTCAAGTTATAGCCATGAAACTTGGTATATAAACTGCGAGTAAAAAATTAAGAAATACATGTATCACAATTATTTTTCAAAATTCAACCCGCAAAAGGGTAAAATAGGGGTTGAAAGTTTGTATATGATAGTCCTTCATTTCTCAAAATATTGCTTAAGTTATATCAACGAAGCTTAGTGTTTTGACTTTCGGTAAAAAATAAAGAAGTACGTGTCTCACAGTTCTTCAAAATTCAACTCCCAAAAGGGTAAAATAGGGGTTGAAAGTTTGTAAGAAAGTCTGTCATTAATTTTTAAGTTAGAGCCATTAAACTAGGTATTTTTTGGTAACTTGGTTGGGTTTTTTGGAATTTTGGTTTGAAATGGAGAAATACCTGATTCACATTTTTTTGAAAATTTTATCCCCAAGTACGTGTAATAGATAGTTAGTCCTCCAATCACGCCGCAACAGATTAACGTAATTTTTTGCATGGGTATAGTTGAGGATCTGGATAGTGGCATAGGCTACTTTTCATCCCGCAAAATAATGAAGTGCTGTGGAATTGAAAAAAACTTATACCACACGAACAAGTGACGCTCAATCACACCAGAACGGCTGAACGGATTGATTTGATGAAATTTGGCACAGAGATAGACCGTAGTCTGAAATAACACGTAGGCTTCTTTTTATCCCGAAAAATTTAAGAAGTCCCGCGGGAACCAAAAATACCTCAAATGAATGTTTGTTACTCAATCACGCCAGAACGGCTGAACGGACCTAGATAAACTTTGCACAGAGATAGATTATAGTCTGCAATAGCCAATAACACATAGGCTACTTTCTATCCCGTATAATTAAAATTAATCCAATCCACGCGGACGAAGTCGCGGGCATCAGCTAGTTAAAATATAAAATAAGTTTTAAAATTGGAACATAATAATATGACAAAATATCTGTAATAGTTACATAGTACGAATATAAAAAAATAGCTTGTATGACTTTTTAAAATGTCCTTACTGGGTGTGGCCTAGGTGGTGATAATATCCACCTCGTGCAGCAGGTTCTCACGGGGCACGGCTGCTTCGGGAGATACCTGTGCGGGGTGGCGAGATGGGAGCCCACCGAGGTGTGCCACGAGTGCGGCCACGCGGAGGACACGGCGCAGCACACGCTGGAGTCGTGCGCCGAGTGGACGCCCCAGCGCGCCGCACTCGCGGCAGTGGTGGGGCCGGACCTCTCGCTGCCCGCCGTCGTCCGAGCCATGGTGGGCAGCGAAGAGTCCTGGGACGCCGTCGCCTCCTTCTGCGAGGAGGTGATGACCCAGAAGGAGGCGGCGGAACGGCTGCGTGAGGCAGCTGCCAACGCGGACCCTCTCCGCCGCCGAAGGGCCGGGCGCAGGAGGCGCGCGCAAGACCGGCGCCTTCCACCCTGACGGGAGCTCCGGGCGGCCAGCCCGTCGTCGTCGTTGTCGTCGTCGTCGTCGTCGTTGTCGCCCGTTGAGCCTCAGTCGCGGAGGAACACAAGGGGGAGTCGCTGGCTGGGGCGCGGATGATTGCGCAAGTGTTCCCGTAACCCAGCCTTAAGGCGATGCGCAGGAGCGCCGCTGGATTTTAGTGGGTATTCTGGAGTGCCAGTGAGTCCCACATACCCTCTTGGAAGCATCGCAGTTTCACACTGCCTGCTTCCGAGAGGGATGCCTAAACGCATTTCCCAGCGTTAAAAAAAAAAAAAAAGGTGGTGATAATATATTAAGGAACTCATTTAAATCTAAAGCCACTAGAAATTTAAAAAAATGCCCGGAACCCAGAGCTGAACAAGAAAATATTCCTCTATAATTATACGCAAAAAAAACAGTATTCCAAAAATGTAAATATTCTTGATATCCCTTTATAATTTACGCACAATTTTCCTTATTAGGTCTAATGGGTATAATTAAGTAAATATTTCAAGGTTCAAAAGTGAAATTATTTTTTATTTAGCGTTTGTTTTACTTAATTTAATTAATTAAAATACGTTGACAGCTGTAACCTACTTTGAAGTTCTTTTTCAATGCTGTGGTATTCAAAAATGGTTGCAGGTAGGCTCAATAAATAATAATCATACCTACTTCATTAATGAAGGTCAATCGTGTGGTTGTTCGATGAGAAAATTAGTTCATTGCCTGATTGATGCATTTTTGACAAGTACAGAATTTCATATTAATCACTTTCGAACTGAAAGTCACTACACTCACTCTTCTACCTACTAAATCCCCCTAAAACACCACCACAAATAACGGTTATTTAATCTTCTTCAGAGTCATATTTTGTGCAATATTTCTCATTCAGTTTTAAAAATCATTGCTGTTAAAAGTGTTTTCTAAATTGTTCCTGTTTTTCTTTCTTATCTAGGCTTCAGCCCCTAAGCCTAAAATAAATTTGTGACTGCACATTATTGTATGCTCCAAACAGTCTATTAAAATCATAATTTATTTCGCCATTAATGTATGAAGGACGAACCCAAAAAATGCAGATGTCGAATAAAATACGTTTTAAAAATATTTAATTCACCAGAAGTTTTTTTTTTACTCGAAAACAAAACTATCGAAAGGTGTTCGCACACCGGGCCGGCGTTAATTTGAGGACCCCTGAGACTATTTGTCACTTTTCTCAACTATATCTGTCACGATTCAGGCGGCAATGTCGAATAAAATGTACTTTTTTCTTGCAATAAATAAGCTCATCTTGATGTACGAAAAGTGCTGAATTTATAACTCTTTTAAGGTGACGAGGATGAGCGATGTTCGGTTTTAGGGTTCCGTTGCTGGAGTTGGTACTAAAATCTTTTCTACTCTGACTAGATATGACTTTGGTGAAGGAAAACATCACGAGGAAACCTGCATGCCCGAGAGTTCTTCATAATGTTCTGAAAAGTATATGAAGTCTGGCCATCCGCACTTGGTCAGCCTATAGTCCTAAACAGAATTTCTTCAAATTAGTTCTAATTTTGGCCACCGGGTCAGATAAGTACCTGCGGAATCCTGTAACATAAAAAATGATCGCACTTGCCCGTCTTTATTTATAGCACTGGTGAAAATGATGCACATTAAGTACTTACCTCTTGGATCATAAAAGGCAAAAACTGCAATACAAGTATACGAGGAACTGCAAAATATTATGATAACAACACATTTAAAAGATAATGTTCTTTTAAATTGGTCGGTAGGTAATTTACTAAGGCCTTGTTAAATACTTTTTATGTATTTACCATTCACTATAGAAAAAGCTTGAAATCCTCTCTGGAAAATGCGTTCATCCATTATCTTAATTATGATGCCTGCGACTTTGTCCGCGTGGATTTAGATTTCTTGATTACCGCGGAAACTCTATTATTTTCCGGGATAAAAAGGATAGTTTTAAATTAGAAAGGCAAAGATAAGTATAACACCTATGAGTACCACCTAAAGTAGAGCAATACTTTAATTCCTCTATAATATGCTTACACATCAAGGAGTTTAATAATAATAATAGGAAATTAGGTACCTATAAGTAGTTGAGTAAGTAGGGAGATACACAAATACCCAAGTAGAGTATAGGATAAAATGTATGTCTGTATGTACACACGAGGGTCCATTTGCTCGACTGCAGTGATCTTGGCGCCACGCTGGCACCATGTTATATTTCTATACTGACGCCGGAAGAGACTGGCACTTTTCGATAGAAAATATATAATAGTCTCAAACAAGAGACATTTTTTTTACATAAGAAAGAATGTCTTATTATTTAATTTTTTAAGGTAAATCTTTAGTAACTCCTTTCTTTAAATGACCTTCAATATAAAAAAAAATATATTTAATTTCCTATGAATTTATAAGTCGGGTGTACTAATACTTTTTTCTTCGTCTGCGGCGTAAAATAATTACTGTCAATTTTGCTAGCATATTTAAATGGTTGCCATTACCATTAAAACGTACTTAAATGTACCACTCCACTAAAGGACATGACGCATCGTCAGTTAAAAATAAATTAAATACGTTCATGTCGCCGAGGCCGAGCGATTTAGCGTTCCGGTAAAAACCTACGAGAAGTTTGGGTTTAATATAACTGCCAAACCCCTAACATGTGATCCCGTTGGCATCTTAGACTGCATCATCACTTACTACAAGGTGAGATTACCCATCCCTCTGCGTATTCCACATTACTGAGGGTCGTAACTCCTTTCCATTAATCACATAATAGTAGGTGTTTTCTTGGGATAATAATGCACTGGGTTCCCACGTCCTTCCACATGAAGGTGGTCCTTCCGCGGTGAGATCGTGCAGTCAACGGCTAACTAAACTAAAGTGAAATAAAAAATAAAAAGTGTGTGTGTACTCATGTACGCACGCAAGAAGTTATACTTTTTGATAGAAAATAATAAATATCTTGAATATAATTTTCAGTTCTCACCCAACATGCAGTATTGAATAGAAGCAGGCGTTACTTTGCGGAAGTCCATGATAGTGAATGAACTAGAATTTTAATTCGCTATAATCGTGCATTGTCGAGTCAACATCTCCTGAAGATGCTCCGGTGTCGGAGTGAAACGTACGTTGAGAGTGATTTGGAGGATTTGTGTGGTGTGGTGTTGTGCCTGTGCGAATTGCTGGGTGGTGGGTGTCGCATGCTGCAGGTGAAAGACAGGCACTGTACCACACAGATTTTTCTACTGTAGCGGATTATAGCGAATTAAAATTCTAGTTCATTCACCAACATGCAGTAAATGTATTACTTTTATTTTGTTGGTAGGCCTTTTTCTGCAAGACTTATAAGTTGGCCAACTAACATCAGGGTGTCGAATTTGAGTGTCGGTGTGCGCGCGCATCGTAACAATTCACTCTGATAATTTTTCCCTAACGCGCCAAAAGAAATATAACTTCAAAAAAGTTTTATTTCTCGCCTTGTCACCACAACAGCCAATCCTCGTGGCCGGCACTGGGTGTCGCGTGCTAATCGGTGACGAATCTGTGAAATTGGCTCGTCGCGGCCGCTCGCGCCATGTGCGCCACTCGCCCTCCTCTTGCACCGCTTTACAAGGCATGAACGACAGCGATTCTTCCTGGTTAATCGCTAGCTGTATTTAAGAAGGCAAGACGCTGCATTGTTGAAATTTCTAACCATTATATTAAGTAATATTTACCTAAGACTTATACACATAAAAGACTTGATTAATTTCAATTTCAAAACAACGACAAGACAACATTTGTGGTTCACTTTAGTGTTAGTAACAATATAATCTTAATAACTATGTTAGTACTTACAATCTAAGGTGTTAGTAATAATTTTAACTTAATCTATATTATTTCCTAAAAACTAAAAGGGATTTAGTCATCTGTATGAGTTTCCCTACCAGAGGACTATCCATCTTCCCTGCTATGCTATTCAGGATGCTGCTGCCACGGACTCTGGACAGCAGTGATGCGGTTTTTTTGCTCCAGATAGCATCAAAGCCATCCGTTCGTGCTCGGGAAAACATCGCTAATGCGTTGCAGAACCCAGGTCGCCGCAAAAACACCCCGAACGCATTATTATATTGGACTGGCAGTGCATGATAAGCCCTTTGTTTATACCGGAACCACAGGCTCGTCGAGTATAAGGATATACAGTAGGCTCTGAAAAGAGCTATCTTCACAGCCTCTGCTATCGGGCAAACCTGCGGGCCAGCATATTAGCTCGGACTGACAACGCCCTGCGCTCCCTTTCCATGTCCGCATCATCCATTTGATCGTCTGCTACAACGTGCCCAAGTTACTTAAATTTATAAACCCTATTTAGAGCTGCCCCATGTAGTTTTAAAGGGGCTAAATAACTTGGGCACGTTGTACCATCCTTAAATACCATGAATTTCGTCTTCCGTCATTCCGTCATTATATTGCAAGGCATGCGCCGCAACGTATGAATCGGACACCGCAAGCATCTTTCTCAGTGCGTTGATTGAAGGAGCCAGCAGCACCATATCGTCAGCATAGCTAAAGTTATTCACGCAGACACCGGCAACGTGGCAGCCCACCGGCATGCTGCTAAGTCCCTCAATCAACTCATTCACGTACAGGCTGAAAAGCAAAGGAGAGCTCCTTCCACCCTGCCTAACACTGCATTCCAGCCTGTACGTTTCCGAGAGCTCATTTGCCCACCTCACCTGGTATTGGAGCATATCGAAAACCCGCGACAAGTCTAGGAAACAAGCATAGACTGGAGTGTGTCTGTCCGTTTAGTACTTAACAGTATGCTTCATACTCAGAATGGCTGTTCACACCGTAATCCAAATTGAGCATCATGAAGCTTAACATTCCTCTTTAAATGTTGGTTGGCTGTCAAGCACTTTTGGTATGGTAGTGGCTAGCGAAATAGGTATGTAATTACACTTATCAGACAGATCCCTAGTCTTACTCTTTACAACAGGCACCACCACGGTTTCATCACGTCCTGAGGCAGGTACGAATGACTAAGACACAAATTAAATAGAAGAGCCAAAACACGAGGCAAATGGTATCCCGCATACCTCAGGTGTTCAACGCTGAGCCCATCATGACCAGGAGATTTTCCTCTTTTTAGTTGATCAATAATTTGTCTTATATCCTTGGCCAAGATAACAGTTGTTATCTTTTTACCCCTGGTCTCAGCGTCGAAGTCCCGATGTTACCGCTGTAAAGTAAAGCGGTCTGAAAAATTTATATATTTCTTTTTCTGTTGAATTTTCTGCCTATTATTATCAACGAAGCTGAACGAAACTACACCTTATTTCATAACATGACTAACTTGTAACAAGGGCGTCAAATATTCACGTTTATCGTTACCGGAACAGTACAAGGATTATTCAATATCGCAAAGTCACGACTTGACAATATTCATCAATAAACAGAAAGCTTAGCTGTTAATTTATTTTCATATTGTATAAAACAGTGACTTACATGCGCAACGCTTATCGCTTGTACAACTGTTCAGAGCTACTGCGAGTACATTATTAAACGCCTTTTATTACATCTGCAAAACCTGCACTAACATCAGATATACCAATAAACATTGCAGCAGTAATATAATATGTAGGTATACATTGCCAAACTATCTAGAATTAAGGCTCAAAATATCTCTACCGATTTGATTAATATTCTTTCTTTTGACTCTCAGTTGTTACTTTATTTCCATCTTTGAGTTTTCTTATGCTTTCAGTAAAAAACAGTGCCTACAACCCCCGCCCAACGCTTTACACTTGGACCACCGGTCAGGGCTACCACCAGCACATTATAAAAACACCTTTTATTACATCTGCGAAACCTGCACTAACATATTGATATACTTACCAATATACCTCCAAGTAGCTCCTTAAGCTCCAGTAGTATTGGTCTTTACTATACCGAAGTCCGAACCAACCAGAGACTCGAATTCTATCCGAGTTCTTTTTATTAGACTCGCAGCTGTTACTTTATTTTCAATCATTAAACGCGTGCACCGAGTAATGAATGTTTTACGTTTATGGTTGTTTTTTGTTACTTTACGATTTTCTATAGGACTAGAATTTAAATAGCTCGATGGAGATAATTTTATACTTACCGGGTTTGCTTACCTACAGCTGTATACAAATTGTAGAAATAGATTTGAGTGTTTACGTTGACATTTGCCAGACCTTGGGAACTAATTTAGTAAGATGCTAAGGGCTAACAGTTTAGCAGACCCCGTAATAGGTGGACTGGAGCCTGATTACGTAAACCCTGCATCACATTGTTGCAATTTCAATTGTTGTGATTGGTCGAATATGGTTTCAATTGTTATGGTAGTGCGTGCTTGCTGCGTCAATGGATTTTGGCCAATAGTGATTGCAATAGTTTTTACATAATCAGCCCCATGACATCATCCGGAGAGCCTTTTTTTTTAATCCACTACTAGTAAGCCCTTGACTGCGATCTCACCTGATGGTAAGTGATGATGCAATCTAAGATGGTAGCGGGCTAACCTGTTAGGGGCATGGCAGTTATAATAGGTCTTTACCTATGAAATTGCCGTTTTGTATGGAATAAGTGAAAGTACTTATTTTTTCAAACTTTTTTATCTCTCTTATTCGAAGTAATCACCCATGCAATCGACGCATCTTTGCCAACGCATTGACAGTAAATTGATGCCCTTCTTGTAAAAATCAGCTGGACGGGAGGCAACAAACTCTTCAAAGGTATTTTGTACTGCCTCTCGGGAATTGAATTTTTTAGCCACTAAAAAGTTGTCTACATTTTGGAAAAAGTAATAGTCGGTAGGTACAAGGTCTGGTGAGTATGGCGAATGAGGGAGAGCTTCCAACCCCAGCTCTTGCAGCTTGGAGACTGTCTGTTGCGCAATATGGGGTCGCGCGTTGTCGTGAAGGAGCAGTGGGGACGACCGATTGACCAAAGCTGGTTGCAGGTTCTTCTTCTTCTTCTTCTATCCTGGGATTATTTTCCGCACTTGGACGCATGCGTCCGCAGTGCGTGAAACCGCTGGTGTGACTCCCCGCTGGATCACTCCAGCCAGCCGAGCTCACTCCAGAATCCAAGCAGGCCACCCAGGTCGGCGAGGACTTCCGGTAGTGTTGCTGGCGAGCCAATGTGGGCTTCTCGTTGGGTGAAAACACCGTTGCACTCGAGCAACACGTGTTTCGGTGTCTCGTCGCTCTCCATGCAGGCTCTGCATAGAGGGCTGTCGGTGATACCTAGAATAGATAGGTGTTTGTTTAGAGGGCAGTGTCCCGTTATCATACCTACAACTATCCTGAGTTTGACTCGGTTGAGTTGTAGAAGTTTTTTAGTTAGACGCTAATTGGGGCTCGGTATTGCCTCCTTTGTTTGTCTGCAGTCTGTAGTGTTTGCCCATAATGCGGCATGTGTACTTACTGTTTGTTTCCTTATCCAGGTTACCCGATATCCCGATACCCTTCAGTGAATGCAAATTCACTGAAGGGTATCGGGACGATTGGATCGGGTCCCGCTACCTTCAGGTTTGAGGCTCGTCGTGCTAGTTCGTCGGCTGCATCATTTCCTACGTTCTCACTGTGACGTTTTACCCAGCCCAGTGATACTTTGTTCGAGTCGGTCAGGGTCTGTAGTGCATTGTGACAGTCAAGTACGAGCCTAGAGGTAGTCGTGTTCTTTTCTAGGGCTCTAAGTACAGCTTGACTATCACACTGTTAATGTTAATTTGAAAATTTCTTACCTCTCTATTAGTCAGAGCCAGGGCTGCTACCGTGACGCCGACGCACTCCGCTTGAAAAACAGAGTTTTTCTTACCGAGGGCGTGGGCCATGTTCATGTTTTGTTCGCGACAGTATACTCCGGCGCCGGTTCCCCTGTTTGTTTTTGACCCATCTGTATACACATCTATTGTGTCTATGATGGGTGCTTGAGTTGTGGTCTTTTCGATGTTTACCTTATACCTTTTTTCGATTATATGTTCTTTTTGTGTTTTATCACATATCCACCCTAGGTGTGGACATTTTGTGTGTTCACTCGACAATATTCGGGTGTGCGTTGCGTTCATGTCTTTCCATAGCCCATAGGTTTTTATCCTTAGTGCTGCAATGGTAGCCTCTTCTTTTATGTGGAGATGTAGAGGTGGTATACCTAGTATCACCTCTAGGGCACTTGATGGAGTTGTGCTCATGCAGCTGGTGATCGCTAGGCACGCTTGTCTTTGAAAGCTCTGTAGCTAATGTTGTGTTGTCGTCTGATTTGTCCTGGGTCACCATACCAGTGACGCATATGTTAATGAGCTCCTTACTACCATTAAATAAAGCCACAGCATTCAGCAGTTTCAGGCCCCAGGTTTTCCCAATCATGCATTTGCACTAATTTAGGATGATTGTTCACTTTCCTATTTTTGTTTCTATATGTTTCTTCCAGTTAAGTTTGCTATCTAGAGTTACCCCTAGATATTTCACTTCTGTTGATAGTGATAAGCTAATGCCAAAGAGTGTTGACATTTTTGGGATGTCAGGTTTCCTTTTGTTTGTGAACAGAACCAATTCAGTCTTTTTCGGATTTGATTTCGGTCTTTGCACCATTTCTCTATAAGCACTCTCTTTGCACTATTTCTCTTTTAATATACTCTATATTTTCTCTATAATATAATTAGATCATGCTCTATCTTTCCTATCACATGGTATAGAGCTGTCTCTGTTGATTTTCCAGTGCTGTATGCATGTTGGTTTTTGTGTAACGGTAGGTTTCTTAGCGCTCCGTCTCTGAGAAAACGATCTCCGAGTCTTTCCAGCGTTTTTAGTAGAAAAGATTTTAGGCTGATTGGTCTAAATGCTTTTGGTTGAGTGTAATCGTTCTTGCCTGGTTTTGGCAGGAACACTACTTTAACCTCCCTCCATGAGAGTGGTATATATCTAAAGGCTAAGCAGGCTTGGAAGATCTGTACTAGCCATGGTATTATTGCTGAAGCCCCCCATTGCAGGAGGGCCGGGAAGATATTGTCTGTTCCAGCTGATTTGAAGGGGTGGAAAGTGTCTATTGCCCACTGAACCTTCTCTTCTGTGACTATTTTGTTTGCTATTTCCCAGTCCACTTCTGATGGTATCACCTGTAGGTCATCTGACCAGTCGGGTGTATTTACTATTTTGCAGCCTGGAAAGTGTGTTTGTATGAGTGTTTCGCTTACTTCTTTGTCGTCTTTGGTGTAGGTGCCATCGGTTTTCTTTAGAGTACCGAGTGTTTGGTTGTTATCGTTTGCTAGAATTTTACGGATTCTAGTCGCTGTATCGTATGATTCTATGTTAGTGCAATATCTTTGCCACGACTTGTTCTCTTTGCTCTGTACTAGTTTACTGTATTGTGATTGTGCTTCTTGGAAGTTGTCCCAATCTATGGGCTGTCTTGTGTTTTTTGCTCTGTCGAATAGGTGCCTTAACCTTTGTCCTTTCTTTTCCAGGTCTAGGTCTCACCAACTGTTTTTTGGTTCTTGCTTTGTCTTTCTAGTTTTCAGGGGGCAGGCTAGCTCAAAGCATGTCCTCATGTTTTCTGTTATCTCTGTAACGTTTTTGTCAATCTCTGACACATTTTGGATTCTGGTTGTATTCCTTTGTCCTGTGTCTTGTTATTAGTGTTTTGTACTGTTTCCTGTTTGTTTTCTTTGGATTTCTCAATCATTTCGAAGGATCAATTTCGAAGTATATTCTACAGTGATCCGACAGTGATGGTTCGCTACTTACGTGCCAGTTTTTCACCTGGTTTACTATGTCGTTTGATACTAGGGTTAGGTCGATTATTGTCTGGTATCAGCTAGACACGAAAGTTGCAGATGTGCAAGCTTCTCCATTATTCTCTACAGTTCTTCACAGTACACATCTGCAGTAATGCTCATGCCGTTTTTTAAAAAGCTGTGGTGAATCACACCCGCACTACACCACCAAACAGTGACCATCACCTTTTTAGGGGTCATTTTTGGTTTAGGGCATTGCTTTGGTGCTGAAACACGATCTAACCAACTTGCTGAGCGCTTTCGATTGTCGAACAGACCCCATTTTTCGTCGCACGTAACAATTCGTTTCAAAATTCCTTCATTACGCTTACGTTGCGCTGGCGATCGTTAAGGTCGTGAGGCACCCACTATCCAGCTTTTTTACCTTGCCAATTTGTCGCAAATGGATCAATACTGTTTTGATGCTTACATCAAAAGCTGCTGCTAGCTCTGCTGTAGATTGAGTTTCGTCAGCTTCCACAATCGCCTTTAATTCATTATTGTTGACCAAAGTCTCCGGACGACCACGAGCTTCATTTTTCAAGTCAAAATTTCCAGAACGGAACCGGGAAAACCAATAACGGGTTGTGCGTTCGTTTGTACAGCTCTCTCCATAAACGTTTTTGATGTTACGTTTTGTGTCGCATTGGTGCCACGACGGAACTCATTCCATAATTACACGAATTTTCAAAGTATCCATTATGACGAAAAATGTTGAAATGTAATGAAAATACACCGCTAATCAAAAAACAAAAGACTGAGTTTGTAAAAAGAATGTCATGGTTTTAAAACAAAATTAATTTGAATTTAGAATACAGAGCCATTACAAACTTTTTTTTATTTGAAATGACCAGTACTGAAGAAAGGCAATTTCATAGGTAAAGACCTAATATTAAACCCATACCCCTATTTGGTTTCTACACGGCATCGTACCGGAACGCGTAATCGCTTAGCGGCACGTCTTTGCCGGTAGGGTGGTAACTAGCCACGGCCGAAGCCTCCCACCAGGCCAGACCAGGGAAAAATCAGAAATTATAAATTCCCAAATTGACCCTGCCGGGGATCGAACCCGGGACCACCGCACGTTAAGCGCACAACAGCGCTACACACTGCGTCACGGAGGTCGTCAAGCTTGGTGCAAGACTGCTACGCGTGGAAGTCCCTATGAGAGACCCATGTCCAGCTGTGGACGTCTATAGGTTGACGATGACGACGATGTAGTTCAATAGCTTTTAAAGATATATACTTAGCAGATATATTGTTTACAAGCTAATGTCCACGACTCCGTCCCCATGGGGGTTTTCGGTTCCCGCGGGAACTTTGTAATTTTTCGGAATAAAATTCAAAATTCAAATGTTTTTATTCAAATAAACTTTTACAAGTAGGTACTTTTGAATCGTCGAGTGAATCTACCACTGGTTCGGAATGCCATTCCTACCGAGAAGAACCAGAAAGAAACTCGGCGGTTGCTCTTTTGAGAAAAAAAAAATAACAATTTCATTAATTTGTAGATATATGTCACCGTATAATTGTAAAAACCGTTAGTTTATAATCCAAATCGCGTAATTGCAAACTGTGGAAAGATTACAATTTAACGCATTATTTTCCGGTAGATTGTAATCTGATAGGTATTTAAACCCGATAAAACTACTTGATTATTTATGCCGAACCCTAACCTAACCTACAAGAAACAGACAAGAAAACGTAAATACAATGAATATTTCAAAAACTGACACTCAGAACATTGAACAGTTTACAATCTTTCGACAGTTTACAATTTCGCGAGTTAGATTATAATCTAACGGGTTTTACAATCTTACGGTGACATATATAACAGCTGTCCTAAGCATTGCTGGAGCGAGTCAAATCCATGCTGCTTTGTCGTTTACGTAATCTTCAACAGTACACTTTTTTCAGAAGCATGCTTTTATTAGACTTCTTAAACTTGCGTAAAATGTGTTAAATCTAGGCTGTAATCTATCTCTGTGCTAAATTTTATTCAGATCCGTTCAGCCATTGGGGGCGTGATTGAGTAAAAAACATCCTTCCGTCCATACATCCATCCAAACTTTTGCATTTATAATATAAGTAAATAAATTTGAGGCAGATTAACCATGAGAATGATTCGAGCTGTAATTCTGAAAGCATACAGCATATTAAGTTGGTACATTTTTCAAAGCTACCGAATGTAATGAAAACTTTTACTGGCGCGCAAGTAAGTGTTCTCAAATTCGAAATAGGTACGTAAAAAAAAACTTCTGTGATATCCGTGAATCACGTGATCAAGCAGAGATCAGTTTTAGTTGGTAGGTACTTCTTTATTGCATTCGTATTTACGTATTATGTATGTCCTTTTTATTGAAGCAATAAAGAACTTATTTAATAACATAGGAAATTAAATTTTGAAGCCCACTACGTATTTAGGTATAATAAATTGTAGAGGCAAATTTTTCCACGATGGTGATGCGCATAGTAAATCTGTTGTTGTTTTCAAATAAATATTGCCAATACCCACCGACTTACCCACCGATATACATAATTTCAAATAAAATCATTTGCGAACAAATATTAAATCAGCTTTTCACTTAATTTTAACGTATATCAAGGTTGGTTTTAACCAATTAAAACGGAAGTTTATATTAGGTATGTAACCTATACTTTTAATCATGTATGAACTCTTTTTCAATCCAGAAAATCATAAAGTTCACAATATTTTCGTTAACCAGAATCCACGAGGACGAAGTTTTGGGCATCATCTAGTCAATATTTTTATTACAGGTAGTTAAGTAGTCAAATACAAATAGTAAGTAATACAAATAGTTAAGTAGTCACATACAAATTTGGTTCAAAATCTTACAAGTGAAAGAGATCGAGCAAGGCTTCGCCTTATCTGAAAAAGAATCCGGGTATTGGCTTCATGCCTTGCCATCGAAAAATCTCGGCACTCTTTTAGATAATGAAAGTTTTCGTGTGGCTCTAGGTCTCAGATTGGGAACACCCCTGTGCTTCGAGCACAGATGTCCGTGTGGAAAAGAGGTCGATAAATTTGGAATTCACGGACTCTCTTGCCAAAGGAGCGCTGGTAGGCTTTTTCGGCATGGCTCTCTCAATGATACGATCAAAAGGGCTCTTGCCACCATAGATATTCCTGCGCTCATTGAGCCGGCAGGGATTAGTCGGGATGATAGCAAGAGACCTGATGGATTGACGCTGGGAACGGGGACGGGCGCTAATGTGGGACGCAACATGCGTAGACACATTGGCCCCGTGTCATATCAGGGAGACAGCATCAAGGCCGGGAGCCACAGCAGAAAAGGCTGAAACCGGCAAGCGGCGGAAGTATGCCTCTCTCATAGAGAGTTACGTATTTGTTCCGTTTGCCGTGGAGACCCTTGGGCCGTGGAGTCTTAGTGCCAAAAATTTTTTGCGAGATATTTCACCGCGGTTAATTGCCTCATCTGGTGACAGAAGGGCTGGCTCATTTTTTGCGCAAAGGATCAGCCTGGGTGTCCAGCGCGGAAATGCAGCCAGCATTCTTGCCACCATTCCACGTGGGCATGATTTATATAGTAATTAGGTTAGGCTAGCTAGCATTAAGTTCTATTCTATTGTATTATTTTCAAAAAAAAATAAAAAGTAGTCAAACAAAAAATAAACGGCGCTACCTCATTATGAAAATCTTGAAATACGCATATGCCGGAACACATTTCACGTCAACATTTTGTGCCCAAATCGAGCGGGCCACCATATTTGTGCCCAAGTTGGTAGACCAGTACTCGTGAGCTTCTGCGAAATCCTCCGCAACAATTAACTTAATTATCAATAAATGGACATTTCGGAATGATTCCCTGAAAATTGCGCCTTGAATTATTTGTTCTCTTAAATAATAACAATGTTTGCACGGTAATTATATAAATTAAATGCAGTCTACTGATGCAGATGTCTATAGTATGGTAAATAAAATTGTGCCATAAATTATTAGTTGTTCCCTTAATTTTTTTTACCTACTCTACTAAAAGTTAGACCTTGACTGCGATATCACCTGATGGTAAGTGATGATGCAGTCTGAGATGGTAGCGGGCTAATCTATTAGCCTAGCACTAGACCAGACCGAAGAAAATTCAGAAATTATATATTAGCGCTCGAGCGTCAGGGAGGTTTACAATCTAATTGCGTGACACATAGGTATAATGCGTATCTTAGTAAATAATATGTCTAGTAATAAACACTTTTTATATTTATAAACTCAAAAATACCGATTAATAATACCTAATTCACAAACTCTGTGGTAGAATTGTTATTTGATTATTTATTCGAACGCGGCTGTTGCCAACATGGGCGAAGTCTTCTGAATTAGTGTGAATATGCACACCTACTTAGTTGATTTAATAAAAGTAATTTAACCTAACTGAAAACCTAACGGTGTCATGATTCATCTTCTTATCAATGTAGTCTGTTTCCGGGGCAGGTACCTACTTAAATCTTAGGTTCAGCTAGATAGGTAGACCTATGCAGATTATATTCTTTGGTACAATTAGATACCAAATTACTGAAATTAATAATTATGTAAGTAATAAGAGTTGGGAGAAACAAAAATTTAATAGGTAGGTAGCTTTTATCTTTCTTCTTACATGTATAAAATTCTCGTGCCTCAATGTTAGTTACCATACTCCTCCGAAACGGCTTGACCGGTTTTTATGAAATTTTATATGCATATTCAGTAGGTCTGAGAATCGGCTACTATCTATTTTTCATACCCCTAAAACACCTCAATCCACGCGGACGGAATCGCGGGTATCAGCTAATAGTAATATTATAAATAAGCAATAAATTTTAAAATTTAGGGTCCTAATCGTAAACCATCTGTGTGCCTTGTTGACACATATTTGTGACTGCGAAGTAGCGACCAGATAAAACATAACTAACGACTCACTTAAGGGCGCACATGTGAGTTCCTTCGACTCAAACTGAACAAAATGTGAACATGATACAATTTATTGTGGCACATTACACGAGTTAAACGAGTTACACGCCTCGATTTGCGAGAAGACAGAATGGCGCTCTTGATACGAGCGAAGGTAGGTTTAAATTCAACAATCTGTCAATTATATATGACAGTTTGTAGAGGCACAAAATATAATTATAATAGTTTAGACTTAGAGGCTCTGTAGAATAGTATTCGGAGGACTCTATGGGCGTATGCTACGCCAGCTGAATTATCATATTATTTCAAATTTTTTGATCCACGCGTTACAAAGTTACGATTTTAGAATCGATGAAAACGGAGAACTCCCCGTTAATACGTTAACACATCCTTTTCAATGCGACGTGTGCCTTTATGCAAGCATATATCAAAGAGTTCCTTTAAAAGGTACTCTTTGATTTATGCCCTGTTGCCAAATAAATTCGAGATCATCATTTTAAAGTAAAATAATCGTCGACTCAGGATCACTAAGGGCGTGGTATGAAGGTTCAAAGTGTTGAGCTGTCATGTGTATATCAATCGTTGTCAAAATCTCAATCAATTAAGTTAAGTAATTGATTGACATTGGCGAAGATCCATCGTCGCAGCAAGAATACCATAAATTCAGCCAATCACATTAATTGAGATCGAGGCAAATAATTTAAATGCAGCTTTTTTACGAAATAACAAGACTCCAATGCTCTTTTCATCTGAAACGATGTACCTAAAGCGACTCTCCGTCGTGATGGACTCCCTGCTCTTGTATTTACTTCATAATATTTCTCATCCATGCCCGTTCTGAGCCCATACGGTAGATATTTGTTTAAATTATCTTTTTTTGCGACCAACTGTAAATATTTCTTGTCGTTAACACTAACTTAATTTCTTGAGAAATGCATTTCATTTATCTTTATGGTATTATACACAAGGTTGAATTTAGAGTAAAGATGTTAATTGAATATTATAAAAGTTAGTTTTCGTAACCTGTGATCTTACGTCCATTTGTCTGTTTATTTATATGCCGAAATATCACCGAAATACTAACTTAATGATTTACTTGATGTGCAAACTATTTCTTTTGGGCCAATTAGCTGGCAGACGTTCAAGAAAAAGTACTTAATTAATTATTAGATTTTTAATTAATTATTATTAGACTTTTATGTATGAACTATTTAGTATGTTTGAAATATTAAATAGGGAACTAACAATGAAATAAGTAGGTGCCTAGGAAGGTGAGTGAGATTATGAGATATACCTACTGTTAGACTGAAATTGGCGGATCTATCTATGGTCCATCTATGGTCTGATTTCCTCTACAGCGCCCTCGACCGTGAAGGGCGATTGGAGGCGGTTCGAGGGAGATCGAGGTGGTACATATTAATCTATGTTGTAATGTCAAGCGATGGCTGTACAGTGTTTGTGTGTAAATTGCTAATAAAATATGATTCAAATGGTTATCGGGTGTTTCTACTTAATACTACCTAATAATATGTACTAGTACATGCTGCTAGTGAAAATCTAACTTGAGAACATCTAAATTGGCGCAGGGCAAAGACCAGCGCGTCTCCGGGTGTAGGTATATGTCACCGTAAAATTGCAAATACCGTTACATTGTAATCTAACTAGCGAAATTGTAAACTGTCGACAGATTACAATTTAACGCATTATTTTTCGGTAGTTGATGTAAGATGTAATCTGTTAGGTATATTAACCCGACAAATCCTAACTGATTATTTATGTCGAACCCTAACCTAACCTACAAGAAAGAGACAAGAAAACGTAAACACAATGAATATTTCAAAAATTGACACTCAGAACATTGAAAGGTTCACAATCTGTCGACAGGTTATAATTTCGCTAGTTAACAGATTAGAATCTAACGGTTTTTGCAATCTTACGGTGACATATCCAAAGCGGGTACTGCGATTTGTTTACTTTCTGGACACTACGGGAAACTCTAATATCATAAGTTGAATATCTTGGACTTAGGAACAATTGGCCCAAATTATAGTCAAAACAATAATGACAACGTGCGCGCCACCTGATGCCTTTTAACTTTTTAGCTACAGGTGGGCTTAGGGCAAGGGTCGCAAAATGCCGAGGTGATATGTTCTTCTATGATCTAAAACAACTAATATTTCTAAAATAAAAGAACATAAATAATACTAGTGAGTTTTTTTTTCTACCAGTCATCTGAGGAAGACGTCTAGACATAGCAATGCTGCGGAGTGACAGGAACAAGATAGAGGGGTATTTCGCAAAGCTGCCAGAATTTAAATTCAGTTATTCTGGCACCGAATTAATATGCAGCTTCGAGGTTTATCTTACGAAGGTGTATCGCGTCAATCTTAGTACTTAGGTACTCTATCCATAATGTACCTACTAAGGGTGACGGTCCAAGACTGAAATCACATTGACAATCCCCGTCAATAGGGATTGGTGTGTCGCTACTTCTTGAGCTCCTAATGGTGATTTTTTTAAAGAAAAGTTCACAAATCCTAATCGGTTCAAAAATAAGTGCCAGTAGGCTGTAGTAGCGCGAGGTGGAACGTAGCCGCGCGGTCGGGGCGCGTGCGCAGCCACCTTGCCGTGACAGGTGAAGCGCGAGCGGCAAACGGAAATTCCTCCTGTTGTGACAATATTATAATTGTTTCGTATCATTCAGAGGCAAAGCAAGGGTTATATCATCGGCTCAAACGGTAGACGTCCATTAGACGAAAGTTCCCAGTTACTCGATTGAATTTGTGAATCCACATAAATAGCTGGCAACGTATTGGCGGTTTCTCTGGTGCTGCAAATGTTCACGGGCGGCTGTAATCACTTAACATCAGGTGACCCGCCTGCTTGTTTGCTCGCTATATATACCTATTATACAAATTTTATAAATGCGAAAGTGCGTGTTTGTTGGTATGTCCTTCAATCAAGCCGCTACAGAGCAAAGGATCGACGTGATTTTTTGAATTAGTTAAGGACCTAGAGACTTACATGGGCTTTTTATTATTCTTATCCCGGAAAATTATATAAGTTCCCGTCCGCCTTCTATTCAGCGTCCAGTGCCAGGGCTAAATTCCCAGGTACGCATCACTACGGTAACTTTTTAGAATTATGTGCGATTCAAGTAAGTATTTAAACATTGCTTGAATTACCGGAAAACACCGTAATGTTCTGCTAATGAGGTCTGCCAATCCACAATTGGCCAGAATGCTGTTCTGTTGACGTCGCCATAGAACATCGTTATAGAGCCAATTTTCTACTGTGGTCCGCCAATAAACCGGCAATGGTTTGAGAGGATGATGATCATGACGGTTTCGCAGTGCGAAAACATGTCTCATGATTCAGTGTAGTGTAATAAGGTTCAGGGAGTAAGGGTCCCTATTTAAGGAGAACGTGTGGTCCCGGTCTGCCTAACTGTCTGAGCGCTCTGCAGACCGGGTAGTGTAATAACATTCAGGGCGGTTAGGGACCTCAGTTTTCGCACAACCAGCTTAGAGAGTAGTTGTCTCTATGGCTCGCGCGTGCATTTTGTCAATATATCGTGTGCTAAAGTATAATATATATCTAGTAAATTACTATACTATTCTATGGTATATATATTCTTGCAAATTTCTAGAGGATACTTGAAGAAGAAAGACGTAAAAGCTCTCTTGACTCATTTATTAACATGAACAATAAAAATATTACAGCGAGAAAATAAAATCACACAAGAACGATACGCAACGACGGGTGACAATGTAGTTCGCAGCAGATGCGCACGCATCCTTTTATAACCTCGTCTCTGACACCATCGTTACTTTTCTTAATCGCAGGGAATGTATTCCATTCTTGAATTTCATTTCTTTATCCTGAAACAAGTATCTTATGTTAGTAAATATCTTCAATACGGCCAGACTGACCCGAGACCGTCCCCGGGATCCTTCATTTCAGCTTCTCTAGTCCAGCAGTGGCATTGCTTAGACTCCGTTGGACACAGACCAGGATCTTGAAGCTCTTAAATGGCAGGCGCAACAGAAGCACCTGCAGGCCTCGGCACCACAGAACGTTGTTGGTTGCTGACAACCCAGAAGATCATCTCATGTCCTTGTCTGCACCTGCGACATAAAACAACAAACTTCACATTTCTTTTTACGGCCATTACCGAATAGGTACAACGCTTCAAATTTCAGAAGACACGTTAGAAGTATAAATAAAATTCGAAACGTTACGGCCACTGGTTAAGTCATTAGCACGACGTTAGCATGACATACCACGACAGTGGCACAACGTTATACCCTATCTGGTAAGCAATGTTAGAACAACTTGGGCCTAAGTCATTAAGCACGACGTTAGCATGACTTAGCCCGGCAAGACAGTCGCACGACGTTAGCTTGTCTGCCCGATACGATGAAGAGTACACATCTAAGTCATAGGCACGACGTTCGCATTAACTTAGTACGGCAAGATAGAGGCCCGACGTTAGCTTTTCTGCCCAAAGTGTACAGACAGCACAGGCCTAAGTCATTAAGCCCGACGTTAGCATGACTTAGCCTGGTTAGACAGAGGCGCGACGTTAGCTTGTCTCGTTGCGGTGTCGTTGAGAAAAGTATAAAGAGCAACTGTATGGCATAAGACATAGGCGCGACGTTAGCATAACTTAGCCCAAACAAATAGTGCGCTCGGCCAAACCTGAAATCACATCAGTCACCGCATCCCTGCACGCAGTTAGTCGCGTAGCGTCACACCTTCCAGTGTGACTAGCGAACACGCAGTGTCACGCCTCGCAGCGCGGCAGACGAGCATGAAGTGTCGCGCACTAGGCAAGCGCGCAGCCCTGCGCGACAAGCAGACGCGCAGCAGCAGGCAAGCGCGCAGCATGTAGCCGCGCAGCTCGGCTCAGCAGGTGAGCGCGCTGCCTGGCGCATCCAGAACGCCTCACACCGTGTTGAGCGCCGAATACGAAAGAGACATAGAACAGATAATGACCACACCACACACGTTTGTCACAGGTTCTGAATACCTTTACAAGCCATATCACATGAACCACATTTCGAGTAATAACTTCGTAACATATTCATTGAACGAAACTAACTTGAACAACATTCTCTAAATGTGAAAAAGTAGAAATGTTCCTTTTTGGTGCTCTTTATAAATGTCAGCAGTATCAGCGGTCCTTTATCCATGAAAGAAATACGAACAAACAAACCAGACTATTCTACTTAAACAACTTTAACAAGATCACAAAACGACCAAAAATTAACAGGTCAAACTTCAAATAATTTTACACAAAGTAAATAAACACAAGTAGACAAAAAACTGACACGACATGACAATATGTCATGGCTGATATGCGCAGAACAGAATAAGAACCTGAACACCTAATGTTTACATCTGCAGATTACACGGCAACGATGACAATTAGACTGCAATCCAGTTTTTCAAAACATCAATTACCCAACACTGAGCCCTCTCACTATACGCAAACGAAGAATTGAACGACAAGCATAGTCAACATATGTGCTGCAACTATCTGAACTCTTACTCGTTACCTCAAACAAAATGATTGCATATCCGACATCTTAGAGCACAAAGATTGCAAACCACGTCTTTGCATCTCTCTGTAAACAGCTTCATATACACAAAAGGCACCCAAAATCATGCTTTAGCGCGATCTATCCTCACACCAATTTTCAATATTATGCGAACTGGGATCAAAGCTCGAAACATAGAAATGTTCCCTAGACCTCCCTGCCGTGTTAATCGGATGAATAACATCATCCACCCGTTACTGTGGACAGCGCATTCGCGTCACTTACAACACATTCCGATTCAACACCCGACGACACACACAACACGACCGCCGACCCATAGAACATGACGGAGGTTTTTCCAACAACGCAGGCCTATCAGGCGATGGTGATATTACGCGTAGCTGTCTGACTTTTAAAAGCACCTCACGCAAACTAGTATCGCGTCCACCTCATGCTTCAAACAACCATTATGACGAGTTCTACGACATTCACGCGATCACAATCAGGCATTCTTGCCTTCCATCCTCAAGTATAGAATTATAGAATCAGAATAGCCGGTAGGATTAGGCATCACGTTGATACCGAATCCCACTTCTGATCTTGCAAATTTCTAGAGGATACTTGAAGAAGAAAGACGTAAAAGCTCTCTTGACTCATTTATTAATATGAACAATAAAAATATTACAGCGAGAAAATAAAATCACACAAGAACGATACGCAACGACGGGTGACAATGTAGTTCGCAGCAGATGCGCACGCATCCTTTTATAACCTCGTCTCTGACACCATCGTTACTTTTCTTAATCGCAGGGAATGTATTCCATTCTTGAATTTCATTTCTTTATCCTGAAACAAGTATCTTATGTTAGTAAATATCTTCAATAATATATATATATATATATATAGAATAGTATAGTAATTTACTATACTATATATGAACTACTAGCTACTGCCCGTGACTTCGCCCGCGTGTATTGAGGTTTTTTTGGTTCCCGCGGGAACTCTTTAATTTTCCGGAAAAAAAAGTATGTTCTTCTCCAGGACGTAACCTACCGCTGTACCAAATTTCATCAAAATTTAATAGATGGGCCTTGAAATCGTAGCATATACTAATATTATTTACGCGATCCACGCGGACAAAGTCGCGGGAATCATCTAGTTTATAATATTATTATGGATACTACTTTTTTTGCATCGATAGCATGGGTGCCATAATCAGTGAACGATAATAAACATACTAAGATACACGTCCAACTCTCTTGACGTTCTGTTCATATACTGAGTTAGGGCCCGGTAGTCTGTGCAGTGTAATAGCGACGCCAAAACTTAACGCCCACGCCAACCCTTACCACAGGGCCCGGTGAAAAGTGCGGTGTAATAGGCCTATAATTCAAGTTAAGGCTATAAGAGATGACAAACTGCCTCAGTATTAGGATGTTTAAGTCAAATTGTCTTAATAACTGATAGTTGAATCCGTAAAGAAAAAATATGTAACGGAAGATATAGGCTTAATAAACATTTCTACTGTAAAAAAAATTTACTTTTTTCAAACCATCTTTCAGAAAAAAATCCCCAAAGAGTATCTACTTTTGTCATACTTTGAAAATGTTCTGCAAAACGGCACAAGCTTTTTAATTAGTTCTTGCACACAAAAATAGGTCTTAAAAATTACAATATTTTTAACGGAGAGTTTTATTTTTACTCCCTATAACATTCGTGTAAAGTAATTATCCCCCGAAATTTAAGTATATTAGTGAGAACGTGGCTGCTCCGTCGCCCTGTAAACACCCGCGAGCCCTTCGGCAGTCCGTTTCGGGACATTGTCGAAGGTGGACCGCACGTCGGTGTCGGAGCGAATTTTTTAAAGTTAATTTTCGATTTTGAAGGGTTTATACTCATTTGTACATATTTAAAATTTTAGAAATACTTAGTTCAGTATTTATCTGTAAATTAGTAGGTGTAAATATATTTTTTTTAAGAATTTAACTTTTTAAGTGTGCAAAGTAGGTGCAAAGACTAAATAAGGTTCTGTAGTGACAAGTGATTGTAAAAATTCAAATCAAGATGATTTTGATGAGGAACAACCTACCTGCACTCGCTACATATTTTGATTGTTTTTAAAGCTTATAAGCTTTAATTTGATTTTTTTTCCTCCGACCCGACGGAATAGATTATAATATCTTTAATGCAAAATTACTTACTAACAATATTAATGCTACTAATAACTAAAATACATACTAATAATAATTATAATGTATGCGTAAGTGTGTCTTTCTGTCTGTCTTTCTCAGATGTAAATGTGCCATTTTTGAATTCTAACAACTTTTGTTTTAGTAAATCGATTATGCTACCGAGACAAAATCATTTCGTCTGCGACTGAGAGACTGCGGAAAAGCAAGTATTTTTGTATTTGTTATTTTATGTATGTATGTATGTATGTATGTATGTATGTATGGATGTATGTATGTATGTATGTATGTATGTATGTATGTATGTATGTATGTATGTATGTATGTATGTGTGTATGTGTGTATGTGTGTATGTGTGTATGTGTGTATGTGTGTATGTGTGTATGTGTGTATGTGTGTATGTGTGTATGTGTGTATGTGTGTATGTGTGTATGTGTGTATGTGTGTATGTGTGTATGTGTGTATGTGTGTATGTGTGTATGTGTGTATGTGTGTATGTGTGTATGTGTGTATGTATGAAAAAGAACAAACATGAAAACTTAAAATGTAGGTCCAATAAGGCGGTCTTATCGCTAAACAGCGATTTCTTCCAGACAACCTTATCGATAATATCATAATATGGAATCGAAATTCGTGATGACAAGCTGGGAACACCTGCACTCCTATTCTCTAACTCCTTGGCTATCATCATATATTAATAACCATATATTTTATATTCATCAAAATACATTACATAGTCATGGAAACATAATAACAACATGAATTTCAAAATGGCGCTAACTTTGTTAAATTTTGGTAACAGTTTCCTGTTTTCTGATCCCAGTAGGTCTAGGATGCGCACAACGAGATTATCTCGCGACGAGAGAGAGAGATATTGTCGTTGCCGGCAAATTTTTCATTTACCCTAACATGCACAAAATGCAGTATATTACAAGAAAAAAGTAGTCGACATGTAAAGGCTCGTAGAGAAAAATACCACAGATTAGAAATATTACTTTTATCTCTACTTTTGACGTAACGAGACAAGTAACCATGTTAGCTTCGGTAGACAGAGAGAGATAACGAGTAGACATAATTTTACTCGTAGTGCGCATGCTAGCCGTGCTGAAAGCCGTAAATATCGATTTTGAACGAAATCGGTCAATTAACAAAGAATTTCAAAATGGCACCGACTTTTTTAAATTTTGGTAACAGTTTCCTGTTTTGTGATCCCAGAAAGCCGTAAATATCAATTTTGAACGAAATCGGTTATTTAACAAAGAATTTCAAAATGGCGCTGACTTTTTTTTAAGTGACTCTGTGCTCAGAGCTGCGCATGACGTAGTACTGCACATAAATTTTCATACCACAGGCTCATACATATGAAAATTGATTCTAAAGGAGTAAACTCACAAAAAAACTACGCAGCTCCGGCAAGTGGGGTTTATTGTGAGCAGTTAGTACCTGATTCTCTATCTCCTCTCCCTGTACCCCACTCATCCCTCGGTGGAGGTAGCACGTTTCAAAACTTTTAGCTTGATGTCAACTATCGATAGTTCTGCAACACTAACTTGAACTACCTACATTTTAGCATTGATCCAATACGAAATATTACTTGTACCTATACCTAAATCTGTGCCTACTACAAGCGCAAACAATATTTAGTATCGGATACGATATCGAACATTTCATGGCAAGGTCTCAAGGTAAAGCTAAAGGTAGGTATTAAAGAAAGTTTACGTATTTGTTACCTATGATATTTATGCGCAAACATAAATATAGGCATTATCCCATAAAATAGCACTTGTTCCCTCTGCAGTCTATAGTCTTTGGCCTAGTTTGCGTAGTTCCGGGCGTGGCCGCTATACGGCATTACCGTCGGCAAAAGTCCCGCTGGTCTGCGTTTCGTCAAGGTCATTCGGCCTTCTTAACCCCTTAATTAAAAAAATATATATTTATTGTGTAATTTTAGCGCGAATTAACGACTAGTGCTGCCACCTAGTGGTGATGTTTGGGATTTTTTAATGGTTTTTCTACTCGACAACAGATGGCGCAAAAACTATACAATTTATTTTGCACTAGGAAAAACATAATTATTAAACAATCTATAGAGATGGTTAGGTATTTTAAAATACATGGTTTTACATCATAGTTATTTATAATATATTATTGCCCGTCAGATAAAATCTTTGGAAAACATTTCGACCGCGATGGAGGTTAGGTATAAAGATATCGCACTAGGGTAACGCAATATAACTTAATTATTATTCATGACCTCCATGATTAGTTAACTATTTTATTAGGTAGGCAAATATTCATTTCGGGCAGTCCGCTACATTCAGAGTTTTAGTTTTACCTAGATAGTTAAAAATAATAAGCTAGGATGTCTTTAAAACGTGTGTTGGTCGTTAATAAAACATTCCCTGACGCGGGATTGAAATTACTGAAAACCAAGTGAGTATTTTCGTATTTTTACTAAGATAATTAAGTACATGTTGTTTTAACATCGATTTTATGAGATATATCAATTACATACACAAAAACAGCAAAAAATTTGTATAATAATTTTTGTGAGATATGTAAAACTTTACAGGTTCGTAAAGTGTAGTGTACACAGGCGATTTTAAGTATATTTCTATTACGATTATAACCATTTGTTTTTTTATAGCTGGCACTCAGTAGATTTAATCCCCTCAAACTCAAAGATAATTTAATTTATTCAATATTAATGAAATATTTTTCAAATAATAACCAAATATTCCAATATTGTGTGTAATAGTAATATTATATTAGAATAATTGGTTAGCAATTTCTACAAAAGAAAAGACTAAAAAGAAACACTAAAATTAATTTAAAATACAAAATCAATAAATTTATTTTAAGATTTGAACCCACAATCGTCTCACACTTGGATAGTGATTCTGAAAGCTTGCCTGAAATAAAAAAGGAAATCGTTAACGGCTTCGATGCCTTGGTATGGAATACGAAACATCGACTTACGGGAGAAATATTGGACTTAGCAGGTAAAATACAAACCGTATTTTGATTTTTTTTGTATATAACCTGAATAGCTAGGTTAAGATGTTCATTCATCTTTTTATGATAGATGTGATAAAATTATCATAATATATCGTTACAAAATTATCATAGTATATCTGCTGATTGGTCTGCTAAAACGTCTTTGTTTCGCTTCACTTCGGTGGTCAAGTATCCTAAAAATGGCAGCCTTCGGAGTATCTAATACTCTTACGGAAAAGGGGGTTTCATACTACATATTACATTATAAACAACCTGCCCAAGCCAGTGATAGTAGAGTTGATTCATCTTTATTATAGTCCCACAAAGTTGTCTGCAGGTCAGATAAGATTGTGGGGCCTGTACTCTATTTAAATCACAAACAGGCAATGCACCTGTTATCATTATAGAGTAATATCACGATGATCATAGTGTTTATAATAAACTTTTTATCACAAAAACTTGATGACAGTAACCAAGAATCAATGAAATTATGAATTTATCTAATGAAATTCATGGGTTATAAAAAACGTATTTATTTTGCTATTTCGAGTGAGATGGCTATTTATTTTGATAAAATAAAACTATAAAATACAGCAATCCGCCATAATGGATTAAACACCAAGAAGCGGATGACGTCACAATTGTTTGTTTTCGAGCTTTGAAAAGCTATAATACTATTGTATACTGCACACTGCACAGAGTACGTTGGTAATAACAATAGTGAAGTCACCAACGGCGCCATGACACTGGCGAGCGTTTTGGCGGGAATTTTAAAATTTAAATTTCAAATGCCAATTTTATCTACCAAACCTTATTTTTCTTCTGAAATAAGATATTTATTCGAAATAGTAGATTTTTCCGAACATAATCTGACCATTTTTCAAAATCAGTCACCATGCCTATTCACAAGACTATCATAGGCGGTTAGTTTAAATCACAAAGCTTAAAATATTTAAGTAAATATTAATAAAGTTTTAAAAAAAATGTATTATAAATTTTATGCATCTAATTTTTTTTTAACTTTTTATCCAGTTTTTTTTAAACAGTAGTTAAAATGAATGTTATATAATTATCGATAGTTATTTTCATTAATTTTTTATAGTCTTGTATCAGTATCCTTAATTATTTATTAATAATTCCCCAATGTATTCTTGTGTCAGTTATGTACGACTTTTCCTATGTGCATGATGTAACTACCTATAAATTGAATTACTTGTTACCTATTGCCTAAGCCATTCAACATTTTGTATTCCTACTACTTGTAATTCTGTTGGTAGTTCAAATAAATTAAATTAAACTTGTTAGGGCCAAGACTCAAAACAGTTTCGACGATGTCGTCGGGAACAGACCAAATAGATGTGGATGAAATAGTAAAGCGCGGTCTGACTCTGGGTAATACGCTCAACGTACTGGACGACGCGGTCGCTGACATCGCTGTGGGGCTCCTGATTAGTGCTGCTAGACGATTCAAGGAAGGCATCAGGGAGTTGGAAAGGTAAGAGTCGAGACAAAAATTCTCCTCCTTTAACTTACTAATATTATAAACGTGATAATTTGTATGTTTGGAATTTGGATGTTTATTCCTTCACGCCACAATGAATGAACCGATTTGGCAGAAATTTGGGAAGGATATATCCTGACATAGGAATTTTATCCTGTAAAATTAAAGTCCTTCGGGAATAAAATTCTTAAATATCTACAGATACGCAGACGAAATTTCAAGTATGCCTAAAGTCCCGGCGAAGATGAAACTGGGAAGCCAAAATGCCTTTTTATCTTTATCTTCTTTTGTGTGAGGAGAAAAGAAACCCTCGCCAAACATCTCTTCTGTGCCTAGTTAATCACAAATCAGACCTAACATCATAAATGCGAAAGTTTGTTTGTGTTGGTTTCTCCTTCAAGCACTCCGAAACAGAGCATGATTGAGTAAACATTGAAGTGATTTTTTGTATGGGTATAGTTGAAAACCTGGTGATCATAAGCTACCTTTTTATCCTATTTTTAAATAGGATATTGGATAATAGGATCCTGGAAATTTCTAATCGAGACGAATTCGCGGGCATCATCTAGGAAATTAAAATAAAATATTTACAAAAAACTGGCCAGGATAATAATATGACAGTTATTGCAGTGGGGAATGGAAGTACGGTGTGCAATGGAGCCTGGGGCAGGATATAGCGAGAAGCACAGTTGGAATCGTTGGCCTCGGAGGTGTTGGGCAGGCCATAGTCAGAAGACTCAAGGGATTCGATGTCGCAAGGTTCATTTATAGTGGACGTTCTGATAAGCCTGAAGGTAGACTTTAATTTGTATATACATCTTGTTTCTCTTGATATTGTTGGTTTGTATGGAAACATATACATATTTATCAGTCTGTCTATTCATAACCAAAACATTCGTGCATCATTGCTGTAACTCGTGTATAGGTTTCTGGTTCTCACTGCAACTCATGCGGGCATTAGCTAGGTAAAATAAAATGGGAGTAAATAAAATGGTAAGCGTTATAAAGTGGTAGCGGGTAAAAATAAAAGAAATGAAAGAAATAACACTTGAACCCATTATTTGGAATCCGTTAAATAAGTCAACATCAGCAGAGCACTTTTTCAACTTTCATGTTTTACAATATTTGATTTTTGCAGCAATAACTTTGGGAGCGGAGCGTGTGCCTTTAGAACAATTATTGAAAGAGAGTGATTTCGTTATTCTAAGCTGTCCATTGTCAAATGAAACCAAACATTTGATCAATGCTGAAAATTTGCGGATTATGAAAAACACTACTGTACTGGTGAACATTGGCAGAGGAGGTAGGCCATTTATATTAAATTTAAATTTTACTTTGTTTATAAACAAAAATAAGGTTTGATACTATTACTATATAATAACTTTACATAATCGTACTCAACTAAATAATATTATTATTATTATTATTACGTCCTAACAAAGTCAAACTTTCCAGGGTTAATTGATCAGAAGGCACTTTACGATGCTTTGAAAGATGGGCAGATTTTTGCGGCTGGTCTTGACGTTACCACTCCAGAACCATTACTAAAAGACGATCCACTAGTAACTTTGCCAAATTGTTGTAAGTTGACCTGTGATACTATTTATGCTTTTGAAAATAACTCTGTGTCATGTCATTAGACTGATTCTGTCATGATACCAATATAAGTTTGTAGAGCTTCATTTGAGACTACGAAGGTATAAATACTTTCAAATAAGGTCCAATTTTTAAATTATTCAGTCGGCGTAAATAGGCATGATGACTAATTTTGAAAAATGGTCAGATATGTTCGGATGTATCCACTATTTCGAAAAAATATCTTATTTCAGCAGAAAAATGAGGTTTGGTATATAAAATTGGCATTTGAAATTTAAATTTTAAAATTCACGCCAAAACGATAGCCGGTGTCATGGCGTCGTTTGTGACGCCACTATTGTTTTTACCAATGTACTCTGTGCAATGTGCAGTAAGCAATAGTGATTGTCAAAGCTCGAAAACAAACAATTGTGGCGTCATTCGTTTCTTGGTGTTTAATCCATTATGGCGGATTGCTGTATTTTATAGTTTTATTTTATCAAAATAAATAGCAATCTCGCTCGAAATAGAACAATAAATACGTTTTTTATAATCTATGAATCCTATTTCATTAGATAAATTCATAATTTCATTGATTCTTGGTTACTGTCATCATGCCTATTACATTGATTAGTTTATATTTACATTTAAATTATTCAATTAAATTTTTTTCAGTTATAGTTCCTCACTTGGGCAGTGCCACTGTGGAAACTAGAAATGCTATGGCGCGCATAGCAGCTAACAATGTACTTTTAGCCCTTGAAGGGAAACCAATGATAAATCCTGTTGTATGAGTGTTTGTTATGGGTACATTAAGTCACGACCCACAATATTATTGTTGTAATTTATATAAATTAAAATAATTAAAATAAAATAGTAGTTAAGATGTTTTATTATGCCTAATAGTAATCGAATTAAAAAAGTTTTTTTTAATAAAATTAATTAAAAAATCTACACTGAAAGTATCCAGTGTGCACAATACTTTAAATACGGAGTGATAGACAATGCTGCCAACATAACGGGCAAACACGGACGCGGTAATTTCAATTTACCATTATAATTATGGAAGTTTTATTAAACTAAGCAAAAACACACAATCGACAGCTCACATTTACAAAAACTTATAACTTTTTTTATAACTGTAAAATTTCTACACAAAGTCTAATATTTTAATATTATTTTCTAGTATTTGTAAGTAAGAGCGTATTCTATATTTTTATTAAGTCTTGTTGGGCGAGTAACGGAGTAACATTGCCGATGATGTAACAACACTATAAAATACATGCGCGTATACCGTAGTTGCGTGCGTATTATTATTACTTACCAGAGAACATTGGGTAGGTAGCTGTATACCTTATACCTAAACAAAACTTATACTTATGTATGGTACTGGTAGGCCTAGGCACGCGTTTACCTTCGCCTACGCATACTATAGTCTATAATTAGAAACATTCTCCAGACACTCGCTATTCCATACCAACTGACCGTAACCACTTCACAAGCGGCCTTGATATTGAGAACACAGATTCACGTTTTTCGATTAAAAAAGTGATACATAAGTGCTATCTTAACTTGAAGTTGTAACACCTAGATAAGTCATGTTTTATTTAATATCGCTCGCATTAGTAGCGAGTGTTTTGTCGCCGGCAAGTGACGCGTTGTCAACGAAAATGACGAAAAATCTAAAAGTTTTAGTGTCGTCCAACGACTTTCCGGAAAGCGGATTGGAAGTGCTGAGAGAACAGTTGAGTATTACTTTTGTTTTCTATTTAAAATACTCAGGAGAGTTTGTTTTTAGAGATCACTGCTGTTTTGTTAGTTTTATTGGTTTTTTTACGTCAATAAATCTTGTAACTGGAAAACGAATGAATTTTCCTACCAAGTTTCTATTAGGTTCTAAATAGCATAGATATTTAATAGCATAAGTATTAATTTAGATACTTTTGAATCGATATTCCTACAATGCTTCACACTCCCTAGACTTAACCTAAAATATTTATGTGAGATCTTGTTGCCACTGAAACTCAGACAAAAACATATATCATAGAATGTCAATTTCTTCAATTTGCTGCAACGAGCATGCAACATACGTCATAGATATTATTATGTACATTATATCTACTTAATCCCATATTACAACTCAGGCGCACTCCTCTGTTCCTTTACTCTCAAAGCCCGATGGGACGGAAAATCCGACACGACCGGGGAGAGATCAGGCACAGGACCAACGGCTCTATGTACCTACGTGCTCTCCGAGGCACGGGGGTGAACAATGGTCGATGGGGGTGAAGCACCGCCAAACTCCGGGCTAGTACTGAGAATTTCTTGTCAGAAAAATCAATACAGTTTAATTATGGCCCGACCCGAGACTCTCGTCAGCCGCAGTAGAATATCATAGGTAAGTACTAATATTATAAATGCGAGAGTCAGTTTGTTTGTTGGTTTGTCCTTCAATCACGCCGCAACAGATGAACGGATCGATGTGATTTTTAACATGGGTATAGTTGAGGACCTGGAGAGTGACATACTTAGGCTACTTTTTATCCCGGAAAATAAAGGACTTTCCGCGGGAATCAAAAAAACTTAAACAACGCGGACGAAGTCGCGGGCATTAGCTAGTCAAAGAATAAAAGTTTAAACTATTCGCTGTTCTCGAAATCTCTGCTTAGAATAGGTACCTATGCTAAATGTTTGTATCTACAGCTTAGCTAGTTAACTAGTTGTCTAATACCTAATTCAAGGTTACGTTAAAGCAAAACCTTTTAGTCACACTCGTTACGTTAATTTCATTACACAAAATAAATAATAATGTTAATTTACCTAAAAGTAGGTAGGTACCTACTACCTAGGTACTTATGCTATAAGAAGTACATGATATTTAACTATTACCAGTTAGGTACCTCCATAAAGGTATCATAGGTCACAGGTGCAAGAAATAAGAATGTTCGATACCAATATGGCAATAGAGTAATTTTGACCGGTGACAGCGTCGCTAATTCTAATAAAAAAAACATAAAAACAAACTAAAACAGGCATAAAAATTATTTCCCCTCAAGTTACTCGACACTGGCGAAGTGCATTGTGCTGGCTTGGCACTACTCAAAGCCATAAACCAAGAGAAGAAAAATTAGTTCCTATTTTGGCCACCGGGCCAGATAAGTTGGGACTACAGGGTAGGTACGTGGACGTACCATGGACGTATCAAAAATGCCTATTTAACCTCTACAGAAGTCTAGAATCTATTCAGTAAGATACCTTTTTTTTTTGTTGTCGGGTGGAGATGAGATACCCAATCACGGATTACAGAAGTCTAGACTCGATTCAGTAAGATACCTTTTTTTTTGTTGACGGGTGGGAAATCTCCTTGAGATACCCAATCTCCGGGGGAAGAGATCAGGTTATGTGGGATTCCTACCCACTAAAACCACCTCGATGGCCACCCTCTGCGCGTAATGAGAAGCTCCGGGAACTCCTAAGAACATGCGCCGGAGCTTCGCTTGCGCCTATTGGACGCCTATTGGGGATATAATGACCTTATCAGTAAGATACCTTAAGATACCGGGACTCGTTCCAGTCCGCCTAAGTACTTAGGTACCTAGCCAAGACTACTCCAGATAAGTAATAACATTTTAGTTAATTATTCGTTTTAAAATCACAGTTTCACAGTGTTGCAAAGCCGTTTCCTCCACTTCGGCGATGAAGGTGCAAATGAGAACAAGGAAGAGCTTCTCAACCTCATCCCAGGGTGCTCCGCGCTGGTGTGGTCTTCCCACCACGCCATCTCTAAGGAATTACTGGACAAAGCAGGTAATTGAAAAATGCAGACATTATAATATATTATCTATTTTTTCCACGGACCTTTTTCTAATACCAATTAGCACATGAGTTAAAATTAAAAGTAGACGTTTAAGTAATACAAACAGGAACCTGTAAAATAGGTTTCTACTTCCGACTTCTCATCACAATTTCAAATTTCATAATATCCTCTAAGGTAACAAAGAAGAAACTTGATTATTAACAACAAAAGTTACGTAATAAGTAAGTAAACACAATGGTAAAAACACTTTATTACACACTAACAAATAACAGAACAGAGGTAACAATAATCGTGACTTTACAACTTGTTACGGTGTAAAGGCGGCCTTATCACTACGAGTAATAAGTATTTTAGGAATGCCTATAGTTACTGTTATCATTGATAAGCACTTCAATAAGCAATATTGATAATGCCGACAATTGACCGATTGACGCCGCTTCACCTGTCGCAAAGATTTTATGCTGCAGGCTGTACACAGTAGGTATTTATGATACGGAGCTAAAGTAATGATGGCGACTTGAGATGAAATGATTATTATCCAGAAACTCGATTAAATAAATTATAAAAATATCTGATCTAATACTTATTGTCTACTGGCCGTACAGAATAATATAGTTTTGCCCCGCTGACGGGATTCTGACGTGAATCATTTAAATTCTGAGTGTACGCAAAAAGTGGCGCGAGAACTAAAAATCACGTGTCTGTAATGAAAAATAACCAAAATGACCAGCGTTGACTGTCTCAGGCGCGTGCAACGGGTTTTCACATACAATTTTACAATTCATGTCCATATTCAAGCGGATACTCACTCTGTGCACCCACTCAAATACATACGAACGCCCTTACAGAATAATTAAATGCATATTGCCCCCGTAATGTAATTGCCCCAACTGGCATAGTTAATCTAAAATAAGGTAGCTAGCTTATTTGGCTGCGGATCAAGAGTTACGAAAAGTTAAATGTAGGGTTTTTCTGAAAATAAATTGGAGCTAAGACAGGCTTTCATAGCGATAATTCGGCCAAAAGAACATTACATTAATCTATAATAACTCTTTTAGGTCCTCAACTCAAAGTCGTGAGCACAGCCTCAGCAGGCTACAATCATGCCAACGTGCCTGAGCTAAAGGCGCGAGGCATCAAACTGTCTAACACTCCCGGCGTATTAAGCTCTGCCGTCGCTGAAATAGTCGTAGCCTTGATGCTTGGAGCTGCTAGACGTTTTACTGAGAATTTAGAACAAGTTAGAAGGTAAAGTATCAATCGAAATGCTAACAGGGAATTATCTTTGGAGGTGCTACTAACTGCACTCCTAATTCAGCAATTAAACAAGGAATAACAAAATATTCAAGTTAGAAGTATATTATCCCCCTACATATTATTATGCTATCTGTCCCAGTTATACCATCATAATACATTTTGTATTCGTTGACAATTGGGTATTTGACAACTATTCAAATTAAAAAAATACTATTATTTTATTTTTTGTAATTATTAAATAGACGATCTCCCTAAAGTCGACATATCCGCGTCCAATGTTAGTTTTATGTTGAATAACCATTTTAAACTATCGATTAAAGTAAAAAAGTGCGTCGAACTTTGATGGCGTCACAATTCAGTATCCATACAAAATTCCATACTAAGGGCGCCTTTTGATGTCTGAAAATAAATTGCTGATTTGACTAGTTGTCAAATACTCAACTGTCTGGATAATCGTATAGGTTGTACTTTGACCTATTTTGATATTACAATTTTTTACAACAGTGGGCAATGGGAAATCGGTTTCACCAAGGTGCTGGGGCAGGACATTCGCGGCAGTACAGTTGGTGTCGTAGGGCTCGGCGGTATCGGACAGGCGACGGTCAAGAGATTGTCCGGATTCGAGGTCGGCAAGTTCCTCTACACTGGACACCGGGAGAAGCCTGAGGGTAAGTTTAACTAAAAAAGCTAGTATACAAGTCATAATTAAAAAAATTAAAAAACCCGACTGCCCTCCCAAAAAACGAACTAAAAAGTTAAAAATCTAAATTAATCTAGTTAAATTAGAATCTTATTCACATATTTATTAAATGATATTTTTATGTGAATCACTGGATATTGAACTATAGTGTTATATATTTTTGGAATCTACTCATCATTTTCTAGATGATGATTATATACGAATTTTCGAATATTTTCTTTCAACTTTAGTCTTTAATGCGGGACCCATGGTCACCCCATCAATTTTTTTAAAAATTTTAGTAGCCTTTGTCACCCGGAATAGGCTATGGTGAAGCTATAGAAGTTATGGTGGAATATACAAACTCACATACATACATACATACATACATGAACCCTGAAAACAATATACACCTTTTTCAGGCAGTCGTATAAGAAGTGCCTACAGGCCGGTAACCTAGACTTAATAGGTAGCAAGTTTCTAATTTCTATGTGTATCGTGTTTCATAGCAAAATATTCTAGACTTGGTTGGCAAAGTCAATTTGGTCCATCCATCCAATCCAAAAGCCTACAATTAAATCTAAATGCATCCACAGCTAAAATAGGCGTACAAAAGACCTATACAAAACAGAATAGGAATGTGGTACATTATAATCGCTTATCACTTTTATCGCTCTCAAAGCCATCAAATGATAATGAGATCATACAAAACACAGCATATCAATAATAAAGTCGTTATACCTATCAGCCTGTAAAGTAGCATAGGTAATAATGAATTACCCTCTCATTTTCACAGCCAAAGCCCTGAACGCGGAGTTCACATCACTGGACAACCTACTGAGCCAGAGTGACTTCATATTACTAGCTGTACCACTCACTGACGAGACTCTCCACATGATCAACAGCACCAGCCTCGGGAAAATGAAGAAGAACGCTATTCTCGTAAATGTTGGACGAGGAGGTAGGTTGGCTTTTTCACTTACTTTCGAGTTCTTATCCTGCTTCATTGGTTTCATGGAGAATATTTTAAGTAATTTCTGCCAAGGTCACAAAACCTTCTTTAAATCGTCTTAAGGACCCTTCTGAAAAGTGATGCCATTTACCAAGAGTAATGAAAGCGTTTATTGAAATCCGGTTTCTATTCTTAGACCTGATCGACCAGGATGCGCTGTACGATGCTCTAAAGAACAAACAGATCTACGCTGCCGGTCTTGACGTAACCACGCCCGAGCCTCTGCCAAAAGACCACAAACTATTGACTTTGCCCAACTTGTGTAAGTAAACCAGTATTTTTACAAATTACATCCTACAATTATTGTTAGTTTCCTAGCCGCTAATTCAATTTTTTTAATTGTGTGCACACGCTATAAACCAACATATTTTGTAAGGAAGGGTCTTAGGTATCTTTACGGTGCACAAACACAGCTGAAACCCGCCCTCTGGACGAATCTGGACGAGTGGTGATATGTCTGCACATGATTATGCAATATATTTAGGGTTCTGCAATTTATTTCAGCAGTTTGCAATGCAAAAGTTTTACGTTTATACCTCTTTCGAACCAGTGGTAGTTTTCGGAACCAGCAATCCTGAAAAGGCCGAAGTCAAAAGAAATTTGAAACTAACGGCGAAACAAACATCTCTGCCGTCCCGCCTAATTTCGTACAGTAATGTCAAGATCAATAAATTGTCGATTGCCTTAGAAGTTATTAGGTACCTATGTAACACCTGTATCAATCATTTTTACAGTCTCAATTGATGTGATTGGCTGAATTTAAGGTATTCTCGCTGCAACAATAGATTTTCGCCAATAGCGGAAACATGTTAACCAGTTACAGGGCCCCTCTTAGAGATAAGCAGGGCGACCGCGAATCACCTCTGATTGGATAACACTCTTCCACTATTGGACAAAATCCATTGACGCAGCAAGAATAATATAAATTCAGCCAATCACAACAATTGATACTGTAACAATGATTGATGCAGAAGATACACGTTCGCCCCGCAGTTTATTTAACGGCATATTATTTTGTTCTCTATAATAATAAAGAGAATGAAATAACATTATATTAACATGAATTTTATGTTCTAGTCGTCCTGCCGCACATTGGCAGCGCGACATTGCGCACGCGCAGCGACATGGCCGTGCTGGCGGCGCAGAACGTCGTTAACGCGCTCACCGGGAAACCGCTCATCACGCCCGTCTTGCCGTAGATGAAATACCACACACTAAAACGCAACGCTCCCAGTTGGCGTGGAGCTGAGACGTGTTTTATACTTAGCAAATTAAACTGAATTAAAATTATTATAATGAATATGAGCACGCTCTAGAGCCAGCTGACTCTCGCCTATAGTATAATCATGCATTAGCTCCATGGCGCGCAGTGCCTAGACTCTTTTCAGTGTCTCCAAACTAAGACAAAGTAAGGCGTTGTTTCTGCATGAAACATGGATATGTTATTGAACTATTGTGTGGCATCCGCCACACATCAATTAATCACACATTGTGTAGGTTCCAATTTTTTTTAAATGTGATGACATATGACCATATTTATAGATGGGATAATCCCGCCGAAGATATACTTCAATAGGCACAAAATTACAATTATTTAATTGCTAAAAAGTTGTCATCCCTTTAAACTATAATAAAGATAAATATGGTTAACAGGCCTATCACACTGCACTTTTCAAAGGGCCCTTTTATTACACAGCGATAAACTCAATTTAGGGATCCTTTCTCCCTAAATCTCTCTAATTCTAACAAGTGTAGTGTCTTAATAGGCCTATTATTAGTAAAATAAGAATGTCAGTTAGCAAATGTCAAAGTTGCCCCATTGACAGAATTTCCCCAGGTGACCTTTTTCAAATTATTATTGTTCTTGATTAAACATTACTTAATGTAAAAGTTGTTTAATTTCTATCCATCTACCTGTACCTGCACATAAATATTTATCATCTAGGTACTGAAATAGAAATAAAATACAGACAACATTTACATATATTATAATATGTTACTATGTATTATTAATTTTAAAAAGCATTTTCATTAAAGATCTGCTAGAGGCTAGAGGCACAATATTACTCATACAAAATATTTATTTACATTAAATATACATAATAACTAACCAAGAAAATAAGAATGTAGCATTTTACTAGAAGACAATAATAATTTTAAAAACTGTTCTTAAAGCTATGATTAAGTATATTTCTTTAGATTAGTATTCTTCAAAACACAAACAATTATTATGACTTGGCGAACACACACATTTGTTACAATTATAGATGTAATATTATAGTCAATGAAGTCCTTGTCACAAAAGAAGACTTGCAACAATTACATAGTGGAACTAATACATACATAGTAAAATAACTATACAGTACAAGTCTTACAAGGACTATGTTACTATGTTATGATACTATGTTAATGCTCACAAGTTGGGTGTCACCATAGAATTTTATATATGGTAATATATTATATTGTATCTTTAAAATAAAATTAATCAAGTATTTACACCAGACAATGCAATAGATTTGCCAGAACTTAGCTCCTGCAATTTTTATGGCTAGCGGACACTTGGCTAAAATTTAATAGCTAATATCATGGGGCATCAGCCACTATGGCCCCAAGGTCCTTTAAGAAAGGTTCTATCTGGCTCTCTAGCGCCAATATGTGACCCGTGTTACAGTTGTCACTGCCTATGAATGTAATCACTAGGGGCAGCTTGTTCATTTGTATGACCTGATAATAAAGATTATTTTAACTATTGATTATTTTCAAAACTACTTCGAACATCATAATATAATGTTAACTGTATCTTTGAAAGTCCTAAAACAATGAAGCAATGTTGCTAAAAGCTAAAAGCTTTATTTTTATATATAAAATGAGAATGAGGATAATACCAACTGATACAAAAAGCCAGCTAGAATTGTTCTTTAAGATACAACAGTACATTGTAATATCAAGCCTCAATTCATATAACCTGTAAAACTGATCTAACGTTGTATTAATGTTGTGAATAGATCGCATAATTGATCATTATGTAGATGTAAAGCGATGGACTACACCAAAAGGTCTGTTCACACCAATAACATAATATAATAGCACTAAAGGAACTCAAAGGTGAAATTATTGTGTAGGAACTAAATAACATACCTGATAACTCGAATACATAGATATAATAGTCTTGTTCCTCCCAAGTCCAAGTTTGCTCGCTTGTTCAGTGGCCATTCCAAAGGTGGATATGAAATTTGATCTCAGAGCCAACTGGGGCGCTTTCTCCGTTACAGAGCGGACAACAGGCACCCCGTCTCTATCCGTGATTAGTATACAGTGAAGACCGTTCACTCTGGAATAGAAATAATGATTAATTATGTTGTCGCATTCGGCCACTGAAGTTTTGGATGAACTTTATTACTTCTCCAGTAAATGGTTCAAATATTTTCGCATATCGTCAACCATTTTTGATTGATGCTTATTTAATTCGCCAGCAAATTAAGATAATATAATCTTATAATAAAAAATTGAAAACAACAAGTTTGAAGTTGAACAACATGAACAAATATTTTGATTTTTGGAGATTTTGACTTTGACATTAATTTTTCCCATCCCTGCCCATCTCATGGGGTCCATCTTTTGTCTCGTTCTTTATTGTAAAAAAAAAAACAGGTCACAGACGAACGAGTAACGATCGTGGCAATGAAACATCAATTGTCTATGGTCTTATGTGAATTAAAAAATTGAGTGCGGGTATTAATTCGGGTACTGCACGAAAAATTTATAATTATTAATACGGTTACCATACGAACAATTTATAATTATTAATACGGGTACTGGACAAACAATTTATTATTCGAAAGATTACAATTTAACGCATTATTTTCCGGTAGATTGTAATTTGACAGCAGGCACGTATGCAAGGGGGGGATAGTTGGGATTTATCCCCCCCCGAAACCTGACGTTACATAAAATAAACGGGATCATAACCACTGTGAAGTACGAAGTAGATATAGGTCGCTCAAACAAAACAACTAATCGGCTTTTTTTATTGATTTGATAGTATGTGCGTGCGCGTGACGTTGCCATACTTCAGTATGAAGAAACAGACAATGCGCTTAGCGCTTTAAGATAGACGTTTGTAGGTCATAGCGATCGCCCTGTCTCAATCTTGACTGTTTTGTCTGCAGTAGGTACTCGCATATACTCTACTCGACAATAGATTACGCCACGACGTAGTTTACTAGATGACGCTGCTTGAAATAGTTAATCTATTCGATAAAAGATAACGCCACTTGTATTTTACTAAGACAATTGAACATTCTGGAACTTGTGTGCCAAGCCACGACACGTCAAGAAATTTCTAGATCACCATTTCTGGAAAAATAGTTTTCTAGAACTTTCGCTACGACAATCTGATGAGTATGTAGTGGGGGTAAGCTGCGAGCCATATATAAACCGGCGAGCCCCGCACCCAGTCATTCAGTTTCGAATAATCCGGACAAGCCGAAGAAGAAGAAAAAGAAGAGAAAATCACTCTTCTTTTCACCTTTCAGCCGAACAGTGAAATAGTGATGGGATTACGCCTCGGAATTTGCCATAGTGTTGTGCCATAGTATTTGATAGTGCCATATTGTGAATTTGCTATCGATAAAGGACATTGTCCGTTTAATTGGAGTTAACAGGGAGTTAGCCGTGTGTTTAGCCGCCCGTTTTTTATTCGCTTGTGTGTTCATTCAATAAGTAAAAATATAGAGCTTGATTTTATTACTTACATTTTAACATAGTTTAACGTGAAGAGAATTGACACTTTTTTCAAACCAGTGACACAAGACAAAAGTTGCTATTAGTGAGGAAAAAACAACTTCGTCAGATTCATCATCAGAAAAAAATGTGATTCCATGCGAACCGGCTGTGAAATTTAGAGATGTAGGAGAATGTTCAAAAACATGCGGTTTAAATAAAATTATTATTGGTGAAACTTTTCCTGACATCGGCGTGGTTTCTAATGCTATATATAACGCACAATATTCTCCTCTTGACTTTGTACTCACAGATGAACAGAAAAAAAGTATTATCACACAGCCGTTTGTCCCAGATGCGTCATTTTCGTTTCCAACTCGTGATTTTGGGAAAAGGAAACTTAGATTTCGAAGAGAATGGATTGAATCTTGGGAATGGTTAACATATTCACCGACGAGGAACGGCATCTTCTGCAAATATTGTGTTGTCTTTTCATCAGGCACTGCTGGAAAAGGTTCCCATCAGACACTTGGAAGTTTAGTCAGCAAACCATTTGATAATTGGAAAGATGCAACAGAAAGGTTTCGCGAACATTCTGCTGCTAAATATCACCAATTTTCGATTGTGTTGTGCGCAGAAAATTTCTTAAAAGTTATGAGTTCAGCAGCTATAGACGTTGCATCGCAGCTAAATGATCAAAGGCGCAAAGAAAAGGAAAGAAATAGAACAGCATTAAAGCCAGTCATCGAAACTGTCATTTTTTGTGGAGAGCAAGAGTTGCCGCTTCGTGGAGACAAAGACAGTGGACCATTGACTTTAGAAAAGCCAATTAATAAAGATGGAAAATTCAGGGCTCTACTGAGATACCGAGCATGCTATGATGATATCCTGAAAGATCATATCGTCAAAAGCCCTAAAAATGCAACGTATTTTAGTCCTATTATTCAAAATGAAATAATAGATATTTGCGGAAAGTTAATTCAGAAAAAACTTGTTACTCAAATAAATAGTTCAGAGTGTTTCGCTCTCCTTGGCGATGAAACTTTGGATGTGAATGGAACTGAACAGCTTTCTTTGTGTGCGTGATACGTATATAAAGGTATTTTAAGGGAAGACTTTCTCAGTTTCATTCAAGTCTACGACCTAACTGCTGAAAATATAAGTGACAAAATTTTGAAAAAATGTCGTGAGATTGGTTTAAACCTCAATAAACTAGTTGGTCAAGGGTATGACGGAGCTGCTACCATGGGAGGACACATCAATGGTGTGCAGATGAGAATTAAAAGAGAATATCCTAAGGCCACATATGTACATTGCTCGGCTCATCGTCTGAACCTAGTTTTTTCGAAAGGCCTTTCAGTTCCAGAGGTGAGAGATTCAATGGGCGTTGTGAAAGAAGTCTGCAATTTATTTTGCAACAATGCGATGGCTGGGAAACAGTTCAAAGAAAATGTGGAAAAACTCACACCAGAAAGTAAGAAAAAAAGACTGGTCGGCATGTGTGACACTAGATTTATAGAACGTCACGACTCTTTAAATGTATTTTGTGAGTTACTCGAACCTATTGTCATTACACTGAGAGAACTCTCCCGCACAAACAGAACTGTTGCTCATACTGCGTCTATACTCATAGCTGCGATGGAAAAGAGTAGTTTCATGATTTCTCTAAAAAAACCTGTGAACTATTTTTTAGTTACACTCTTCCACTGTCCACATATTTGCAGAGCCCTACACACGATCTGGCCTCTGCTATGAAATTTTCCGACGACATAATCGGAAAATTAAAAGGGATACGTGACAATGTTAACCCGGTATTCTCGGAAATTTATAACGCTTGCTGCAAAATAGCGGAAGATGTCTTGCAAGTAGAAATTCAGCGTCCTCAAGTTACTGTCCGCCAAACCGCACGAAGCAACCCTCCCAGTGATACTTCTGAAGAATACTTTAGAAGAACTATTTTTATAACATGCTTGGATGATTTGATTTCTGGCATGAATTAAAGATTTGCTAATCAAAGAGAGCTGCTTTCTTCTTTAGAAATTATTCTTCCGAAAAATGTGGACGAGAGGAAGATAAGCGAGCTAGAAAATATGAAAATTTATTGGGAAGAAAGTGTTGGACATTCACAAATAAAGGCGGAGTACAGTATGTGGTGTGTCAAGTGGAAGAACACAGAAAAAAAGCCAGTGGAAATTATGGAAATTTTAGACACGTGTGACAATATTTTTTTCCCAAATATTAAAAGGTTATTACATATTTTGGCCACTCTTCCAGTTTCCACGGCGTCTGTCGAGCGGTCATTTTCGTGCCTAAAGAGAATAAAATCCTTCCTAAGGAATAGAATGGCGGGCGAGCGGCTTACTGGTCTTGCTCTATTGTCTATTCATTCCAGTTTGGTGCCAGATCCTGATATAATACTAGATATCATGGCTGCCAGCGGAAATAGAAAAATACTTAAATAATACTTAGATATTATTATATATTGTGTGTGACTATAGTACAGGCTACGGTAATTTAAGTTATAAAAAATTGTAGTAGGTACAGTGATTACAGCATTTTTTTACAGATTTCACATAGTTGTTTCAATGTTTGTCCCCCCCCGAACCAAAAGTCTGGATACGTGCTTGTCTGACAGGTATTTAAACCCGATAAAACCTAAGTGCCCGGCCTGCGGCCGGGCACTACTTGGTTATTTCTGTCGAACTCTAACCTAACCTACAAGAAAGAGAGAAGAAAACGTAAATAAAATGAATATTTCAAAAATGTAAATGTACGAATAAATATAATTTATTCGTCCAGTAGTACCCGTACAAATAGTCACTTCGTAAAAAATATTAACTCTTGTCTATCACATTGCCTATAGCTTTAGTCTATACCTACTTGTCTGTGGTCTATACATGTTACTTGTCACTGGTCTATACCAAAAATGGAAGATACGGATTGACAAGTTTGTAATTTTCATAAATTTTATTATACGGATTTGCAAATGTTTCTTGTGTTATTACATTACAAAATAACATCTATTAGAGCTAGTACTTACAGGTGGTGGTGTCCCTGCAGTATAAAGGGAAACATAGTTATTTAAGGTGTCGCAACAAGTCGAAAAATAGCTTTGGTATGATGATAACAAAAGATATAAAAATCCAGCGTTGTCTGGTTTTCTGCTCTTTTTCGTCACATGTGTACCGTAGGGATTAGCGAGTCATGAATATTCGAAATCGTGAAAGTTCAGTGATGTGTACGTAACTGTACGTAAAGGAGATTAAAGGGTTTGTGACGTCACTTGAGCGAAAAGACAATAAAATTTCGCTACTCCCGTTTTATGTTTACGAGTCTCGGCTGGTAAGTATCCGTGTGGTATTGTTGGTGCAGTGAGAGAGGATTCGCGGCGCAGAGGAGGTCCTCCGCGAGGATGGGCGGCGATGTCTGCCCCCTCCGATAGCGCTGCGAGCCCTTCACCATGTGCGTGCACCAATATATCGCTTATGCAATTGTTCCATGAGCTAAAACAGAAGTTCCCGGGTGTCCCCGACCATGTTGTGTCCAACACTATCGAGCTGTACTGTCACGACAAGCGAGCTTGCGAGACACATCTTCACAGCGAAGTCAAAGCCTCCTTAACGCACGCCTACCATGCTTCTTCATCGGCCGCAGCGCGCCAACTTAGCAAGCTCCGAGACAACCTCCCGCACAAGTGCCGCAACCAGCCTTCAGTACAGTACCAAGTTGCCAAAACAACAGCCATTGAGACAACTTGCCAGGGTCCCCAGCAAGCTGTGATTAGCAACAACATAGAATCAGATGAGGAGAAACCCAAATTAAACACAGATGCAAACCAAAATGTTGTTGAAAGTAAACCAAATGGCACAAACAATGCTCTGTCTCCAGTAACTATTATAAACATTGACAACTGCTTTGCAAAATACCATGCTGAATCGCCCAGCGACCTGGAGCTAACCAATGAGAATAATACAGAAGAAAAGAAAATTCAACAGGATCTTATATCAAATGAATGCAAACAGACTGAGCAAATAAAAAATTGTGAACAACCCGAGAGCACCAATTACAAGATTGTTAAAAGCAGTAAAGTAAAGGCTAATTTACATGAAAAGTTTACAAGAGAAGGTAAGAAGGAGGTAAAAGAGAAGAAAACTATAAAGAAAGAATCACAACCTCCATCCCCACAAGAAACAGCTCCACCAGAGAAACCTCAGAGACCTAACACACTAAACTTTATCAAACCAAATCCAGACATTGCATTTAAAGAGAATTTAAAACAACCAGGAACAGAAAATTGTCATTCAGTCTCCCCTGCACCGTCAGTCCAAAAACCAGAGAGCAAAGAAAAAAAACCTGACCCAGGTGCTTACAGACCAGGGTATCCGTTAAACTTATCTGTGAATGTTAACTGTCATATGGACATTAGTCATGGTTATGGGTTAGAAGATTACGATAGTTCAAGAGCTATAACATCAGTTAATTTAACAGTTTGTACTCCAACTTCAAACATGGCGAGTCCTGTGAGGGATACGCGAGAAGCAGATGGGGGATTTGAAGGGCACGTGACTGTCACTGTGAGCCCTAGCACTGGGCGGCCGCAGCAAGTGAGGCGCAGGGCTCCGCCCCCGCCGCAGTCGTCGCGAATAGAGTCGCCCAGGCCCATGAGGGCGGCTCCAGAACCTCCAGGTCAATCATATGGTAAGAATATCACTACATTATATAAAAACTGTCCACCCTAAAATTAATATTATACCTACCTAATGTATTCAATGAAAGTAGAATGCTAAATAAATCTTGTAGAGAAATATCCCTTCAGAAATAATTTTGCAAACCTTTGCCTAGGGAAAGTAAAGTTAGCAATTAGCTGTTTCCAAGAGGTTTTTTGGAGAATTACTTTTACTTCTAGTTATCTGGGAAACCTGTTTGTTTAGTTCTCTATCCAGATACAGATACCCTAGTAACTGCAAAACTAAATAGTAAGAGGTACTTATTTAATATTCTTTTATGGCACAATATTACCCAACCTTAATTAATTTTACTAAAATAGGTAATAATGTTTTGGTAAATTTCCAAACATGTTATGCTAATTCAAATGAGAAAGTAAATATAAAAGTGAGATGACTCAGTAAATATTCTCACCAAACTGGGAGCTGATTAAGCTTGTGATTTTGCAATGATGTTGATTTCATCAAGTGAGTAAATCTGTAAAGAAATATTATGTGAGTAAAACCTATATAATTTGGTTTTTGTTTTAATCATACATAGTTTGGTATAGTTTATATTTTTATAAACAAGTACAAAATATGAAGTACTATTAAATCCTAAAATCCAATAATATCCTCTTTAATTGGATAAGCATCCAAGCTAATGAAAAGGTAACACCTGCCATTGGTAATCTTCTTGAGAGGGCTACACGTACATTGGTGAAGGAAGGGATGGCACAAAAAATAAGTAATAGGCATCCATATGGACTACATTTTTTTTTGGCCTATATGGATAGATGTTATGCTATCCAAAGAATTTACTCATAATTAGTTTGGAACTGAATGTAGTTTAGATATTATTAAATTTCAACACAAATAAAAGTGGGAAGTCCTGGGTTCAATCCCCAAGCAGGGTCTTATCGGGAATTCACAATTTCTGAATTTTCTCTGACCTGGCCAGGATTCCAGGATTCTTTAGGCTTTTTAACTAGAATAAGCAGTGCTTTAATGCCTCTATGTCGTGACCATTGCCAGTTACTTCATTTATGAATTAATTGTATACAATTCCAGACCGCAACCTCATAGAGCGTCAAAAGGAGCGTCTCGCAAGACTAGCGTCAGCCCTAGCGCAGGAGAAAGGTTGTCTGGCCCAGCTGAACAGGGAGACGCAGATCCTGGCCGAGGCGCCGCCCTCGCCCGACGCCCTGCAGAGCCTACGGGACTGTGTGGAGCGCCTGCGCGATGAGTGCGACACACTTGCCAAGAGACTTGAGATGAGGGGTAGAGGTGAGTTGGGTTTTATTTACATTATTATGAATCATGTCCTCACAGCCATCATGAGAGAGATTAGCCATCAAAATCCTTTATTTGAATGAATACTGGTGCAGTGGGTGATACTTTTATTAGATGAAGATCCAATCTTCTATCTTCTATATATATAAAAATCAATTGCTGTTCGTTTGTCTCGCTAAAACTCGAGAACGGCTGGGCCGATTTAGCTGATTTTGGTTTTGAAATGTTTGTCGTAGTCCAGGGAAGGTTTAAACGGTGAGAAAATGTGGAAAAATTAAAGAGTTCCCGCGGGAACCAAAAAACCTCAATTTACGCGGAAGTCGCGGGCATCGGCTAGTATCTAATATGATTCTCAATGTACGTTTCACTCCAACACCAGAGAATCTTCTGGAAATGTTGACTTGACAATGCATGATTATAAATTACAATCATTTCGAATATTTGTATGGTGTGGTGAATATCACAAACTACAAGTGCAAGATACACACTGTACCACATAGATTTACCTACTGTGGTGGATTATAATGAATTAAACTTCTACTTCTTCCAATATCAATATTAATTAAAAAAGCTCTTTTTTACTGTGTCAGCATGTCATTTATTGAATGAAAACATCTGTGCAGGAGTTATTTAAGTGAATGAATATGTGTGCAAACAGAGATGCATCTATTCTCTTCATCTATTCAGATGGTCTATTCCCTTACTCTCATAGCCTGATAGGATAGAAAATTCGATATAGGTAGTAGGTAGTGATTAGGCGCAGGACCCACTCAGAGTTACAGGTGTAAAACATCGCTAACTTCCTACAGGCTACTCAGGCTTCCTACTCCAGGCTAGGTACTGAGGTAGTAACTGAACATTTATTAGAAAACCCAAATATTTGATAAAGGCCCGAACCGGGAATCAAACTCACGACTTATTATTATGTCAGGCAATCAGTTTTTTCCTTTTAATAAATAAATTTTAATAAACCTTTGCGTTCCAGTCATCTATAATATACCTATTGATCTTGTTGAAGCATTTTCTCCTTATCACTATTGAGTAGAGAAAAACCCAATGTAGTCATTTTTATGTTAAGTGTTATGAATGTTATTATTGAACTTTGTACTTTTTGTGCCCACTGCTATGCATATATTCCTAAATCTTAGAACCATGACGACCTCCGGTCTCAGTGTGTAGCGCTGTTGTCTTAGCGTGCGGAGGCCCCGGGTTCGATCCCCGGCAGGGTCAATTTGGGAATTTATAATTTCTGAATTTTCCCTGGTCTGGCCTGGTGGGAGGCTTCGGCCGTGGCTAACTACCACACTACCGGCAAAGACGTGCCGTGCCGCCAAGCGATTACGCGTTCCGATACGATGCAGTGTAGAAACCAAATAGGGGTATGGGTTTAATATAACTGCCATGCCCCTAACAGGTTAGCCCGCTACCATCTTAGACTGCATCATCACTTACCATCAGGTGAGATCGCAGTCAAGGGCTAACTTGTAGTGGATAAAAAAAAACATTTATCTTGCGTTATAAAAGTAGTTTTGCTTAGAATCATACCTCTTTATATATAAATAAAATCTTTATTTGGAAATACCATATACAGTGAAGGTACAAACACAAACCTACTAGTAGTAAAGAAAATAAATAAAATAACTTACGAACTAGACTGTGACAAAATAATTCCAAAAAGGGCAATGGCTCAGCGTGATGCTGAGCCGTTGCTGATTTTCAGCCGATCCCTAAAAAGAGTTTTCGACGCCCCGGACCGGCTCGGGCCGCCCGCTGACCTAACATCGCTTAGTAGCTGATGAACAGAACAGCTGATATCCTAGTTATATAAACTGATGCCCGCGATTTCGTCCGCGTGAATAGTGGTTTTTCGGTTGGGATAAGAAGTAGCTATCATCTAATAATAAACTAATGTGCCAGATTTCATCCCTATACGTTTAGCCATTCTGACGTAATTGAGTAACAAACATCCATCTAAACATTCGCATATATAATATTAGTATAGATTAAGCATATAATTAAATACCAGTTTTTGCTATGATATTAATTTTATGTTCCTGTTGTAATTTGACGAAAGTAATGCCCAAATTTTCTGTTCACTAGCCCGTGTAATGCCCGTTGCAGAGACGGACGACTCGGGCAATTTCTACAGCAACATCTATACAGGCCAGCGCCCCGGCGCGTCCTGGCAATGTCATATGTGCACCTTCCGGAACCACCCACTGCTGGACAAATGTGAGGAGTGTGACATGCCCCGGATATTCGTAGGTACGTCCCCTGCCATGACCCACGACTCTGGGTTCGGCTCCTTCAGAGACAGGAACAGGAGAGGTGCCAATATACAGTCCACGGATGTGACCGATGCACCCATCCCTAATTTGGTCAACGATTGTCGAGCTGTTAATGTATAGCAAATAAAAATAGGATATCGATCGATATGCTGACTACTGAGAGACTATAATATACAATCCTTGAACTGAGTTTTTGAGAGTGTACGCGCCAATTATGTTGTGACAACCCTGTGCATTATTTATTGATTGTTCAATCCAAAGACGCATCCCACTATTTACTGTCTCATCAGTATGTTGCTCTACACACGTTAGTTTTTATAAAATCGTGTTTTATGTTTGTTATGCATTGGGTGCATAATTTATAATTATAATGGTGCCACTTCACAATAAATAAACGCGCGTCTTCGTGGATTAAACAATGTGTAATTAATAATGCACAGGGTTGTCACTACATAATTGGTGTGTACACTCTCAAAATGCTTATCAGCTTAGCTCAAGGATTAACAAACTTTCAGCTTGGGCCTCGCAGACTGAGGTAATGACTCCTAATAATCGATACTGGACCCTGGAAAAAGCCTTTGCCCTGTCGTGGGACAATAATATCTCAGTGACTGGCAGTGTGTAAAGAAGTGTATATTAAGTGTTTTTAACTAAAACAAGTCTTTTTTTTTTAATGGAGGCTACTAAAGTACTAAAACAGTGTTGTGAGTGAAACTTTGACTTTAACCTAGCATGTGGCATGAATCATGACCACTGTTAAGAATATGCCAATTTGAAAGACTTTGAAAAACCGTTGGCATTTTCTTGATTACTTTGCAATTGTTCCAAATGTTCCTGATTGATACCAGACATTTCTTGCATGTGTGTTTGTCTGTTTTTATATTTGAATTAACTTTTACATTACCATAATGTTAGGTTAGAAATATATTATAGGTACGGTCGCGTTCTGAAAATGAAATGTAAATTAATTTCCTAATTTCAAGTTTGACACATTAGCATCATCATATATTTTGTTAAAGTGACATTTACTAAAAATATTGAAAGAGGTTTTCTACATCTATCCTATCTAGTTGCCATTACTACAACATTTGCCACCTACGGAAAAAGTTAAAAAAGACACAGATGGATCCATGCAAATATGAACCATAAGGTGGTAAACATTTTCTGACCGCAACTGTATGTATAAATTAGAATATTTGTTAGATACCTTGCTGTGTAATATTTATAATACTTGAAATACATTTATACAAAGTCAATTTAAACAAAACAGACTGTTTAAATTCTAGGAATCACTCAAGCCTTCTAGTGTTATAGATTATATTAAAGTGTACTTATTAGGATTATGTGATAGAAGTTTTTTAAAGTAAGGAAACTATGAAATTGTATGAGATATACGTATATTTGTTGTTACTTTATAATTAATTATTAGGTTATTAGCAATATTTAATAATATTTATTTGTTTTGACTATTACTATTATAAGCTGATTAATAAAATATACATCACTTGTTATCTGGTCAAACTTGAGGCATCACAAGATCTCATTCAAAGACTATTTGAAGCGCCTTGCCAAAAAATTAATCATAAATTATATAAATCTTTCAGCCAATATCGTATTTTTGAAATATTGCTCAAATTGCTATTTTGCTCAGATAAGAAAATTGAATCAATCACTTGTATTAAAAGCAAAAAGTCCCTTCGTTATGAAAAATTACCTAATTATAATATCGATATGTTGGGATTGGTATAAAACGGATTTATCTTGAGATAAGATAATAGTTATAATTTAAAATCATTGCAATTTCAAGTTAATAAATATGCAATATATACTTTTATAATGTGAATGTGATTCAAAAGCAATAAAGTAAGTATTAATTGTGATTAAAGCGATGGTGCGGTATAGGCAGACTTATTTTATTATTACTGTATGCGTAATTTCATAACATTCCTTTGATTGAAAGAAACTATTATAGGCAATTTTTAATATACTCTGCAAGATCACAATTAAATTAAGGCGTTAGAAAAATACAATTTTGTACATGTTTGTATTTAGCAAAAGTTGCAATATATAATCATTATCACAGTATTACCAATAGATATTTGTTCAAACTGTGTTAATAATTAAATTAAAACATTACGTTCTTCCTTAAGACAATTTAAGTATCTTTCTACTTAAACGTCACCTATAAGAAACGAGACGAGACGAATTTTTGATTATGGCATTCGCTAAAGGAATTAATTTAAAAGAAATAAGACGGAAAATAACAGAAAAAATATTATACAGGGTTACAGGAAAAGTCGACCTAGATCCGTTAAGGGCGTGTAGTACACATCATTTCTGAATGATTTCACTATGGAACCCCCCATCCTAAACTTAACCGTTTTCGAGATATTCGAGTTTATTTTTTTTTATGAAAATGCCCAATTTTTCGGCTATTGAATTGAATTTTTTGAATTTTTTTGACTCCTATGATTATTTTTTTGGTTTTTTACATGAAGAATGAGATGCTTAATGACCTCAATGACTAAAATTGCACGTAAGTTAACTAAATAGTTCATTGTAGACGATCGAAACTTAAGAAAATAAGTACAAATTATAAAAAAATATTTTTCTTTTCTGGATATCTCAAAAAATTATTATGGCACTTGCTCTGCAGATGTGCTTAAAAACATCTACATTTTATCAGCTATCCAACGAGGTATAACAACCTAGGGTTGTATTTAAACTCATAGAAAAAAACATAGTTGGAAAGGTTCAGGTAGTAGGTCTAACGGGTGATTGTAGTAAGCTAAATGAAACAATAAATCAGTTCAAAATAACATTTATTCACCTAATGTTTTTGAATAAATTTTTATAGTTCATGTTCTACGTGTCCACCTCTATTTCGCACACATTTTCTCATTCTTTCACGTAGTCCACTTTTCACTACACCAGTGGTTAATGTTCTTCTTATGTCGTTAGCAGCATTAATTATCCTTTCTTTGAGAACTTCCACTGACGATATGGGGTTGGGCTCACTGTAAACGAGGCTCTTCATGTGCCCCCATACATAAAAATCCATGGGGGTCAGGTCGGGACATCTGGCTGGCCAGGGTAAAGGACCACCTCGTCCAATCCATTTGTTAGGATAGTTAGTGTCCAACCATTCCCTAACGCTTCTTCTGAAATGAGCAGGGCAGCCATCATGTTGAAACCACATGTCCCGCAGTAATTGTAATGGGAGATCATCTAGTAGGTCACCTAAGTGATCTCTTAAGAAATTTTCATAAGTTTCACCATTCAGATTGTTTGGAAGAAAGTAAGGCCCAATCAAATGGTTGGAAATGATGCCCATCCACACATTTACACTAAATCGTCGTTGTGACCCCTTTATTCTTTTCTTATTTGGATTGCCTAGTTCTTTAGGAGCCCAATAGTGTGCGTTATGGTAATTAGTAATCCCGTCCTTATCGAATTTGGATTCATCTGTCCACAATATTAATTTTAGGAAATTCGGGTCCTCGATATCTGCATTGAGCATGAATCTGCAGAAGTCCATGCGTCTCGCGGGATCTCCTTCTTCAATTACATGTACCGGCGTGTAGTGATAAGGATACAGGCCTGTCAGTCCAGAAACAAAGCCAAGTCGTGTGGGAATCCGAAAGCACAATAATTCGCATCTACCATGGACGAATCGCATGAGCAGACTAAAATGGATGGCAAGCAAACAAACGACCAAATACAAAACAATGGGCATGTTGTATCCCCAAACTTGTTTTTGCACATTATTTTTCTCACTCTCACCTGCATAAATCGTAAGTTGTCTCGCTCACACGCACCGGATTAACTTGAAGGACAATAGCCGAGGGACCCGTTAGACCTACTACCTGAACCTTTTCAACTATGTTTTTTTCTATGAGTTTAAATACAACCCTAGGTTATTATACCTCGTTGGATAGCTGATAAAATTTAGATGTTTTTAAGCACATCTGCAGAGCAAGTGCCATAATAATTTTTTGAGATATCCAGAAAAGAAAAATATTTTTTTATAATTTGTACTTATTTTCTTAAGTTTCGATCGTCTACAATGACCTATTTAGTTAACTTACGTGCAATTTTAGTCATTGAGGTCATTAAGCATCTCATTCTTCATGTAAAAAACCAAAAAAATAATCATAAGAGTCAAAAAAATTCAAAATATTCAATTCAATAGCCGAAAAATTGGGCATTTTCATAAAAAAAATTAAAACTCGAATATCTCGAAAACGGTTAAGTTTAGGATGGGGGGTTCCATAGTGAAATCATTCAGAAATGATGTGTACTACACGCCCTTAACGGATCTAGGTCGACTTTTCCTGTAACCCTGTATATTGTTGAATGATTTTGTACTTCTAATACATATTTAAATATTGCACATATAATGGGATTGGAAATTAAGATTTTACTGTTGAATTTCTAAAATATACTTAGATACTTGATAGGCTTAAAAGGTGATCAATCATTTTTATTAATATTGTTTATTGAATGAGAATAAAAAGTTAGCAAAATATTACCCTCGCTTTATTTGTACTTTGAGAAATATCTTTGACTATGTTTCTCATCCATCTAAACATCAATTAAGTTTGCCATTGACTATAAGTCAAATAACTTATGCCAAAAATTTGCCCACACATGGAATCAGTACAAATGACTTTCGAATTCTCTACCACTTTGCGCGGCCATGGCGCACGGACTCGCAGTTAAGGCCAATAATATAATCATGACGCCAAATGAAATAGGATATATGGATTATGGTAGCCATGGAATTTCCGTGGGTTAGCATCGCGGCAAAATTTGGCGATCATGATCCAAATTTTGTTTATAAGTCAAATGACTCACCGTCAATGGCCAAATTTATTCATTTAAAAATCTATTTCGAACAGAGTAAGTACTTTTCTAACAATTTCTAACGCTTGTGTTTTGGATTGTTGCGCTTTTATTTTAATACATAATAATATGTATTTTGTACAGTTGAAAATTTGTATTATTTGCTACGCAGTTCGATCGCCCGATGGGATCACAGTTCGCTTGATGCCAGGTCGACGGAGTGAGTATATTGATATTTTTTAGGATAAAACTAAAAATAAACAAACTGATGTCGAGCTAGGGACGTGCCGTAAGCTTCGGCCATAGGCGAAAAGCCTTACAAATAAGCAGTACCCTTACCACAAGATTTTAACGTTGAGGTGATTCGAGCGTCGAGACACTTTGGCGTTAAAGTAAAATGCACATTGATCGCCTTGTTTTAGAGGTCAAGTTCATCCATACAAACATAGTGGCCACTCAAAGCGGATTCGTTGCGAAATTAAAATCAGAACTAAATTTGCGACTTCGGTGTGATTAAAACTTGTGGTAAAGGAACTAAGTATAGTCCGTCAAACTTATCTGACCCGGTGTCAGCGTCTAATAAAAATAAAATAAAAACAAAAACTTATCAGGCATAAAAATTTGTTCCAATTTTGGCCACCGGGCTAGACAAGTTTGACGGACTGTACTCTGTTCGACCAAAGAATTCAAAATAGGTTTTGATTATACCTACATAATAAATTTCTAAGGTTAATCAAATAGGTATAACCTTAGAAATCTTTATTATTCAGTCGTTGATCTTATCACTTTTTAGTAGTTGGGGTGAATTGGCTTTCAATGAATAATTTTCTATTTTCAGAAATTGTGCGGTCGTGGGTTTTATGAAACAGGGCGGTAATTACAGTGAAATGTATTTTTAAGAGAATCCTATCTTAAGTGCAGTGGGATTGGTAGAATTAGATAACTATATGTGATATTCGCATTTGGTAGCTTAAATTTTTTTTTTATTTTAGTCGAGATTGATTCGCACATTCCAAAAAAAACTTTTATTTGTTGGTAATTTTATAGCTTACGAAGTAAGTATTGAAATAGGGTCGTCGCCTCCTTTTAGAATTTTATTGAATACGAAAAATTAAATAGTTGGCATTACCAAACAGATTTGTTGTTAGGGTGACGCCCAAGAAAGATGTTGAACGCTTTCTAAGCGTGGTCTAATGATAATGAGAGCCTCAATTATGAATTAAATTAAATTTTGGTTTGATCCTTTCTTTCCTATTCTCAGTGAGTGCTCTGCTGTACCAAATGCGAATAACTTTGTTATTTTCATTTTAAACACTCCTGCACTTAAGGTGGATAGGGAAATTGTATTGCTATTATATAAACATAAGTATATAATTCAAATAAGTGCTGATACGTTTGTACAAAGGTCCGAAATTTAACGACATCTCTTGCTTGTACCAGTATAGATAAGTACTGGATGCTGATTACAATTGTTCTAAATATTACAGCTAAAACTGTTTTTGCGCGATAATGGACTCTTTTATTATGTACTGAAAAGTCCAAAATACTTATGTTATGTTGAATCCTTATCACGTTAACTTATCGAAGAGAACATTCTGAAAATGATATATATGTAATAGGGATCATGCCTATATCAAAAATTATTTGTAACTGATTATTAAATAGAGGATCTTCCAAAAGACCTAAAATTCACATCCTCGGTAAGTTTTGAGTTTGCATTTTAAAATATAGATTAAAGAAAAAAAGTGCATTGAAATTTGATGACGTCACTATTGTGAATTTCATATAAATTACATACTAGAAGTGCGTTTTTAACTTTGTTAAAGAGTTGCTGATTTGATTGAGTTGTCATCACCCTATTATAAATATATACCTACCTATAATAGTTATTTATGCAACAGTTGTGTAATAAGGGGTATTAAAACACGAATGTGGGTTTATCACACGACGCGAAGCGGAGTGTGATAATAGTATCATATGAGTGTTTTAATACCTAATTATCAACAGTTGCATACAAGACTTTATCTACTCCCATGCTATGAATCCTCTATAACAGATTCTGAAATAGTTAGCTTACTGCTAACATTAAAACATCCAGTCCTAGTAACCTTATATCATCCATTATACTGAGTATAATATAGGTACGAATAAACTAAGTAGGTATTAATGAAAGAATTATTTATTGTAGTAGTAATTAACATTTTGTATAGTGCAATTATTAAAATTCACTTGATGTTCTTTAATGTTGGAAGGTCCTGATCCCGATGTACTCGGCGGAATATTTATATTTACCACTTCTCTTTTTTGCTTTTTATTTTTCCGGTAGTAGTTTGTTGGAAATGTCTCTTGCAGCGTTTAAAATATCTGGCCGTGTGCTATCAAAATTTGAATCGCTCATTTTTTTATTAACAAAACAATAAAAAAACGAAGAAAAATGGCGGGGAAAATCCTTTTAACCTACTTTTTTTTTACAGCGCGCGGCGTTCTGGTAGTGAAACGCGCGTGTATGACAATGTTCTTTTTTTGAAATTCGGATAGATGTTCTTTTTTTGTAATTCATACAGATACCACGCATCGAGCAGATGTGGCTGTCTGTTGAGTAAACCCTTTGCGCAGAGGGGATCGAAAAAAAAACAAAGGAGTGTTGTTATGAAATTCAGTACAACATTACATCACCCGTTTGGATGATGTTATGGTTATTAGGACATTGGGTGTTTTAATGTTGGCAATAAGCTAACTGCTTCAGAACCTGTTATAGAGGATTTATAGCATGGGAGTAGATAAAAGAATAGAATATATTCAAAATGTAAAAAGGAGGATTATTTATGATTAGATCTGTAATTTTCTTGTCTGTTGCTTTTAGGATTTGTGTATGGACGAGTCAGCATCAATTTACCTACATCTAAGCATGTAATTTATTTTAAATATTTAATCTTTGATGAACTAAGTATAACGTTGCAAGCATTAAATATAGTTTTGAGCTGAAGCAAATTTTTAGACAACAACCGAAACTCAGCTTTATTTACTCTAGCATGGGGGTTGATATTGGATTGAATAAAAATTTACGTTTTAAGCAAAACAATATTCTTAAAAAAAAATCTTATTTAAAATGCAGCTTAAAATTTTGATACTCTTGTAAGTGGGCCCTGGCGGCAAAATGAACAGTATCTTCTTGCATATTTCCTCTACAAAATACCAAAAATCTAAGGTGGATCTTGCGAGATATTACATTGCGCAAACTGGTTTGGCTCAAACTGATAAAACGTCATGTTATAAATGGCGTGAAATAAAAAAAAACCTACCCTCATTTGAGAAGTAACGCATGTTCAATTGTATTAATTACAGCAACATGAAAATTCTAAATGAACTTTTTTCGTTTATTTATTTATTTTTCTAAACACGAATCAATTAGCTGAATGAGCTTGGATTGGCAGTATTCCTGAAAGTATGTCTACTTTATTATAAATTCAAAACGCTATTGCAGTGAACGAAAAATGCTCTTTTATTATTAATATTATTATGTCGCACTTGACAAACTCATGAACTCTTGCCAGACAACGAACAAAAAGCATAGTCTATAAAGTTTTAGTCTAAAAAGCAAAAGCATATAACGTTTCTAAAGGTATTATTAGTGGATTCAGGGAAGAAACTACTGTGTGCATAATATGTATATACCTATAGTTCTCTTTAATTTAAAGTGATCTATTTAGACTACATTAGGCATCAGTACGTTTCTTAAGGTTTCGTAGGAATAAAAAATAAGCACCGAATTACTAGAATACCTATCTATAGTTCTATAGTTCTATAGTTCTTGCAAGTCACAACTGTTGTAAATGTGTGGATGTAGATATGTGATTGCGCACGACTGACCCATCCGACAGGCGCCTACACTCACACAATAGGTAAATATGCACAGTGCAGAACTAAATAGTCATGGACCTATTAGGTCCATGACAATAGTAGAGTTCACGCATGGAAAGTTCCACAATCAATAAAGGCATAAATAAAAAAAGAGTGCTTTAGACCACATGACTGGAGTAAAACTTATAGGCCTATTACACGGCACTTTTCACAGTGACCCTTATACTGAAATCAGTGTAGTGTAATAAGATATAGGGAGGGAGGGGCCCTAATTTGATCCTTATTGCAACATAATAAGCGACGCTCTAAATTGCAGCCACGCCCACCCTTACCACAGGGCCCTGTGGAAAGTGCAGTATAATAGGCCTATTAGTAACTGGCTATGAGAGACAGAGAACCAAAATGTGCTCGCATCTCTCTTTCTTGTCCCTACAGTAATATATATACGAAACATCTCTATCTTCTGTGTCCGTGTCCTTCCGTGTCGTCGCGGTATCTGCTGGCCAAACACGAACACGACCAAGTTTACTGTCAACCTTGCAGCGGACTTGAAGAAGCGTCCAGTAAACTTGACGGTGTATGGCTATCGGTGTGCATGACAACTTTCGATTTTGCCGACTTGATCAAGTCATTTTAAACATGCGCGATCAAGTTGGCATTAGCAGGCGACGACAAAATATGCCCGCCAGCCCGCATTGGAGCAGCGTGTTGGGTCTAAGCTCTAATTTCCTCTCTCCTATGCTCCTATGAGGGTGGAGGCCTGTGCTCAGCAGTGGGACGTTGATGGGCTGTAGTGGTGGTGGTGGTGGTGGGACGAAACGTGGTGGTGGTGGGACGAAACATGGTCGTGTATGGCCAGCTTTATTCGATTAGGAATACACCGTAACGTCAGAGTAAAATACGATCCTTGATTTATAATCGTGCATTCGTGCATTCAGCACCGCCGTTATGTTATTTGGCAAGATTTCCACTTGGAGCGCCACCTGTTGATGGCTGGTGGTGGTGGTGGTAGATGGTTCCTTTGAAGATAATAATATAATACAATAATAAACGCTAACCTTTCATAGGTCAATATTTAGTTAAATGTTCGCCACGCGCTATAGCTGCGAATTAGTACTTTTTTATTGATCCAATTTATTTAAAAAAATCATAACGGCCTGTGCGAAAGCGGGAGCACATTGAGCAAATTTTTTAAAGGAAGAGTGCGAAGATAAGTCTTGACTTCGAGCGATACGGTACGGCATTAGGTATTTTAGCTAAATTACCCTATTTCTGCGGGCACGTCTTATAACATCTACTGCTGATTTCATTCTCAAATGTAAAAATGATGCTAAATTCTGCCTAAAGTACGATTAACCAAAGGCGCCGCGTCGAACTCGAATCGCACCGCACCACAATATACAAGTAGTTAGTAAAGGAAATTATAGTGTCTACAATAAGCATTAAAGTCCATATTTGAATGGACATGCGGCGGTTTACGATTATAATATTCGAGGCGGCGTGTTTAATGTGAAGTGAAAGCTAAATGCAAAGTAGCTGCAAAAAGGAATTTCTGGCAGCTATCCCCAGAATAAAATTTTGTATTGGCCCAGTGCTGTATTGCCAGTATCGAAAAACTTGACGTACATAGTGATTATTTTTACCGCGCATTAGCTCCTGTATGGAACTACGCGAATAGCTAGGACTACTGCATTGGACTACATTATGCACACAGTAGACATTTGCTGGAAGGAAAGCTTATCATCCGGCGTTACTAGTCATAATAACTCTGGTAGATGATAATCAGGTAAATGGTAGATGGAATCGTTGTATCATGTATGTATTATAATAATGATTAATGCCCGCTTCACAATTGTAAACTGGCTTTCGACAAGGGTGCTTTGGTCGGCCAACTGTCGAGTCTGATTTTTACTACATGGTATCACAACAAGGCATTCTGAATGTTCGAGATGTAACTGTATGTACTTAATGGTCTGTATTAAAAAAGCGACATCAGCTAAGAGCAGGTTCCTTCTCAAGTATCGGTCTTTCTATAGTTATGACCGGACTTATGCATCGATTGACCGAAACTTTGACATGACATGGCCCGCTGTTTGTCATTGAAGAGTTGGCGCGGCTTTGGGTTTGGCCAATAAATGCCGCCATACACGACATAAGATGGACTTAAACAGTTGATCTAACATAGGTATAAACTAGCAACATTTTCGAACTGCTGTGATGCCCGTGACTTCGCGTTAATTGAGGTTTTCTGGGATCCCGCGGGATTTTTTTAATTTTCCGGGATTAAAATTAACCTATGTGTTATTCCAGATTATAATGTAACTCTGTGCTAAATTTCGTAAAGATCATAGAAGATTGAGTTACAAACATCCAAACTTTCGCATTTATAATAGAAGTAGGTATAGATTTTGGTAGGATTTAAATATGACTAGATACTAGGTATATCCCGCCTGAAATTAAGGTTTTATTTCTGGAGGAACTGATTTTCCTTTCATTCGTCTTCAACTAACTAAGCCTATAAAATAAATTCACATCCATCCGTTCCTGTTGCGTTTGAAGGACAAACTCACAAACACAGTCTTGCGGCTAACAATATTAATATCGATGTATAAACACTACTTTCTGAGTTTATTCGTTATTTCAAACGACGTGAAAGACGTGGCAGTATTTTTACATAAATGATAGATTGTTAAGGCTGGTGTCCACTAGGCCCGCGTAGCCGAGTCGAATCGAACCGCAATAATGACTATAAAATCGTGACAAGCAAAAGTGAGTCAAACAATAAGTTTAGAAAAAAATGTACCTATATACCTAGTAAATTTTATAGTAAACATAATTTTCATTACCTATTTGTAAACATTTGGCCTTGCTAATAAAAATTATACATTTTGCATATAATTTCATCTAGATAAAAGCTGTGTATATATTTTTATTATTAACAGCCATTATGTATAAATATTTAATATAGCTCAAGGCCCACTATGATGTTTTGGCAATACAAGGTACCTATTTAAATGATATTCATTGTGTAACGATCAAATGCTCAAAAAATATAAAAAGCAGCAAAAGCAAATGATCGTCCACTTCTGAAAAAAACTTAGGTACTTATTTAAGTATTTAATTTATTGTTTCATATTATTTAATTATCGTCTAGTCGGACCCTAGCATAACAGCATTTCTTTGTATAAAAATTATCTTGTGCTCATTAATTATTGTATATAATATTAACTTACTATGTAAGGTAGAAAAGATTTTTACTGTGCAAAGTTAAACAACCTAGTTATAGCATTACATTTCTCTCACACAAAATGATACCATAATATTCAACAAAGGTCTGTAGTACATAGTGCTTCATATGGTACAGGTATAATTGAATTAACATTGCCAAAATATGTCAAAATGAGTGTTATATAGATAATTGCGCCCAATTCTGTTGTAAACAAACTCTAAATTAAATTGACAAGACTAATTTTCTTAATTCTTAATCCAGTGCAATCTTTTTGCAGGGAATCATCAGGAAACATTATGAGAAAGGTAGCAAAAGAATTTGTAATGTAATTTTAGTTTAGATATTGTGTACAACAGAATTAGCCAGTTGTACTTATAGCCAAAAACCTGAAAATTCATATTGACTCATAAGTATTAAGACTTTACAGACTTCTATATTTAGGCCTAGTCAATATTTTATATATAGAAGTGATACTTCTTTAATCTTTGTGATCTGAAAAATCTATGGACCGAAAAAGCAACACAAAAAAGAGACAAACATATTCATAATAGGATAGGATTTAGCCTACGTGAGAATATATTGAAGTTATATTTATCTCATTCTCTCTTATGCTATTTATCTAAAGTTTCACTTTTTAATTTTATTTTAAAATAGATACTTGCGATTTCGTCCGCATGGATTAAGTATTTTTTATTCCCAGGGAACTCTTTCATTTGCTTGTATAAAAAGTAGCCTACGTCCCACCCTGGGATGTATTTGTATATACCTATCATAACCTATTGTTGTACCCAAGGACAATACCTGGTGGGCACACTACCAAAATATAATTGGTATAAAAAAACCTATAGATAATTTATTTATTTATTTGAACTTGCACAGTACTAATGAAACAGCAAGTGCTTTTATAGTTTTATATATTTTAGAATTGTATCTGTGAACACAATAATGTACTTACTATTTTTATCATCTGTATCAAAATAAACTTGTTACTTATTGAAATTTGTTTTTTTTTATAAAACCAGTCACAAATTGGCATAAATTGTCTTTCAGAAAAATTCTGATGAACAAGCACCATACTATAGGTACTAAGGTCCTATAGGGTACTTCAGCAGGCTGTACTAGATTGAGCACACATGCTCCAAGACTGTCGGAACAGCGTCTTGGAGAGTAATTTTCAATTATTAGATTGATTGTTAAACTAGTTGGGCTAGTAGGAATTAAAATTCCTGCTCAAATCCAGTCAATGTCAACTATAGTAGGTACTTTTGTGGATTGGTGTTCTTGTGGAGAAATGTCTTTGCCGGATCCTCTTAGAGATCAAACCAGAGGCAATTTAGAAATTATAAATTTCTTATTGATCTAGCTAGGATTTCCTAAACAACTAATACCGAAAGTCTATATTGCAGTACCTCTCTCCAAGTTCTGTTTGATCTCAGCTGTATGCTCACCATAGAACCTTTCCAATTTTTTATTAAACTTGGCATTCCTTTCATTGATATAGTCAATATCGGCATCATCATTGTGTATCCTCCTCCTCGAATATTTGGCTCTTTTAGAGATCTGGCCTTCCAAATCATCCACCATTTTGTCTATGGCATTCTTACGGTCTTCATGCATTCCGTGTATAATAACGTTAGGTCCGCCATAGAACGCGTCACCATATTTCTGCTTCTGTTTTTCATACTGTTCCTTATCCATTGCAAGCATGTTTTTAACAAGCCTATTGTACTGCCGCACTGTCGCTTGTTCGTAAGTTGAGAAGCCTTGGTCCGGATTTTTCTTCTTTTTCTTGCGCTCTAATCTCTCTGCTTCTACAGCAGAGATGTTCAAAAGTTTTACTCTGTCGTAATCTTTGCCCTGTTTACTCGCTTCTTCCCGCTTGTGTTGGTCTTCCAATAACCATTCTGCCTGTCGTTTCTTCGCCTCATAGTTCGTTGGGAGCTTATTTCTTGCCTCTTCTGCCACAACTTCCTGGTGATTGTGAGTCCTCGCTTCGTTTCTGGCTGTATGCAGTGTACGCAATCTTTTCATGCGTTCAGCTTGCTTTTCTGCAAAGGATGTCTCCTTTAGCGAAGACGAAGGTTCTTTTATGTTACTCATTTTTTATTTTACACCTTTTTATGAGTCAATCAACTAGAAACAAAGCAGCAAAATCTGAGCAAAATCATCACAGCAGAGACAAGTAACATATAGGATAACAGATCACCAGCAATATGTTACTTGTCTCTGGGCAGCAGGGCGACCGCGTATCTTCTTTATCAATCATTGTTACAGAATACCCTAAATTCAGCCAATTACAACAATTGATACTGTAACAATGATTGATGTCAATGATGTCCAATCACAGAACACATAAACTGTGTCAATTGCTATCATATTGCTATCAACCACAATGTCAGCCCATTAATATAGAGTAAGGTATCAAACCCTACTCTATGGTGTCAACCTCTGCTATATGTCTGTGTTAGAAACCTACGGGAAAAATATTCAGGCTCAGAAGGACTTATTAAGGAAGGATCCAGAGCCTTTAAACCAGTTAATCTCTCCCCTTTTATTTAACTTTTATTTAGCATCTACACAGAGCTAATAACACCGCTAATAATAAGACGTACCCTTGAGAACTGGACGGATGGAATAGGCATGATAACTGATTTTGAAAAATGATCAGATTATGTTCCGAAGTATCCACTATTTCGAAAAAATATCTTATTTCAGCAGAAAAATGAGGTTTTGTAGATAAAATTGGCATTTGAAATTTGAATTTTAAATTTCACGCCAAAACGCTAGCCGGTGTCATGGCGTCGTTTGTGACGTCACTATTGTTTTTACCGATGTACTCTGTGCAGTGTGCAGTAAGCAATAGTGTGATTGTCAAAGCTCGAAAACAAACAATTGTGACGTCTTTCGCTTCTTGGCGTTTAATCCAATATGGCGGATTGATGTATTTTATAGTTTTATTTTATCAAAATAAATAGCAATCTCACTCGAAATAGAAAAATAAATACGTTTTTTATAATCCATGAATCCTATTTAATTAGATAAATTCATAATTTCATTGATTCATGGTTACTGTCATCATGCTTATTACAATAGAGGGTCCGAAAATCTCAAACTTACGATACGTGAACGATACCACCCTATTCGCGACTAGTATTAGCCATATGGAAGAACTTCAAAAGATGGAAAGCGTCAGTCTTGAGTTTGGCCTCAAAATCAACCGGTCTAAGACTAAAGTTATGATTGTCAACCGTATAAACAAGAACTCGCCAGAAGTCACACATATAGCAAACTGTCAAGTGGTCCAATCTTACGTCTATTTAGGAGCGTTGATTTCGAATAACGGTGGCTGCATCGATGAAATCAAGCGACGCATGGCTATATCTAGGTCTGCCATGGACAAGCTGCGGAAGATATGGAGAAACCGAAACATCACCAAGGCCACTAAGACCCGGCTTGTCAGAGCGCTTGTATTCTCCATATTTTTCTACGCTTCAGAGATGTGGACCGTGTGAGAAAGTGAGAAGAAGAGGATAGACGCTCTTGAGATGTGGTGCTGGAGAAGAATGATGAGAGTGTCTTGGACTGAATTCCGAACAAACAAGTCCATTCTTGAAGAACTCGGCATCAAGCAGCATCTCTCCTCCATTGTACAGGCTCGCATTCTCACTTTCTTTGGTCATGTAACTAGACGCGACGATAACATCTCCATTGAGCGTCTGCTTGTTCCAGGAAGAGTAGAGGGCACCAGGGCACGTGGCAGATCACCCATGAGGTGGACAGACCAAGTGAGGGCTGCGGTGGACGTCCCCTTACACGAATGTACCCGCAAAGCTGCTATCAGGGAAGAGTGCAGACGGATCGTTAAGCGTGCCACAACCCCAAAGTGACGACCACGACCGCTCTGACAAGAGCGATACGACGGAGAAGAAGAAGTAAACCAGTTAAATAAAATAAAAAATTAAAGATATAAATGAACGAAATTATTATCTCAGAAGGGCTGAAACCCTCTGAAACCCAGAACCGTATTCAGTTAATTTAAAAAAAATAAAGAAAATATAACTCACTTCATTGATAAAATTATGACAAAAATTCATCAGCGTCACTCGTAAAAATTCACAGATTTTGCAGTCCCCGCAAGAATCGGAACATTGAAAATGAATAAAAAAATGTACGTAAAAAAAATCTGAAATAAAAATCTCATTTTCAAAGATTTTTTAACCGTTTTTCAAAATTCCAACTCGAATGCACTCCTCGCCTGCATCCGCATCTTTTAACGCCATTACCATGACGATCGGTCAATAATCATAGAAGGTACATTACTTTTTATATACGGAAATACCCGTTTTTCTACAATTCCAAATCTAAAGGAACCACCTATACAAAGTCACAATTATTAACCGATTTAAAAAAAAATTGTAGCTAAACTAATACCCTAGGACCTTTTTTTTAATTTTTTCTGAAGTCAGTTTTTTCATAAATATTCGACGACCTCCATGGCGCAGAGTGTAGCGCTGTTGTCTTAACGGTTCGATTTCAATCCATGGCAGGGTCAATTTGGGAATTTATAATTTCTGAATTTTCCCTGGTCTGGCCTGGTGGGAGGCTTCGGCCGTGACTAGTTACCACACTACCGGCAAAGACGTGCCGCCAAGCGATTACGCGTTCCGGTACGATGCCGTGTAGAAACCAAATAGGGGTATGGGTTTAATATAACTGCCATGCCCCTAACAGGCTAGCCCACTACCATCTTAGACTGCATCATCACTTACCATCACGTGAGATCGCAGTCAAGAGCTAACTTGTAGTGGATAAAAAAAATTACAATTTAGTAATTTAACACCCCCCGAAAACATTTACATTTTTCAAAATTCCAACCAAAAGTTACTATAATTATAGCCGATTTTCAGAATTCAAACGCTCACACGTGTCTCGATGAATTTCTGGTACTATACTTTTGGTACTATTCCCATCTTGATCCTCACAAAATCCTCAGAGCTATGGCTAAAAATACGTCTCAGGCGATTTGCATCTGAAAACCATTTTCATTGGTAAAAAGCAAGTTTTATAAATAATTATATAATTTACATTTACTACATAGGTATTTAGAATATTAAGAAAACAGGAATAAGATTTGAACAAAACTTTTTTTGCCCATTTATTTCATTACAGAGTTATCAGCATGACGGTTCGAAATACGACAGAACGTTTCCAGAAAAGGTAGTTAGTGCCCCGTTCGTGTTTGGCGGGGACACCACTTTGCCCCCAGATTACATAAGTTTGTGTGTCAACTGGTTACGTCAAAATAGCAAGTGCATTGTACTGGCTTGCCACTACTCAAAGCCATAAACCAAGAGAAGAAGAAACAATTGAACACGGTGACGGGGACAAAAAATAATTCACTTCCCATTCTTAAATGGGCATTAAGCCCACAGATTTATAAAGGGAAGCAGATTCAATATATTGATTAAAATAGCGTGGCAATTTCAAACACACGGAAACCTTACGCACACATAGAGAAAACACAGGGCGCACCTTGTTGCTGCATAATACATTATTATGTAAGGTTAAGTCGTATGGAAAAACAACGACCTAAACGTTACCTATTATTTGGAAGCTATAATTTGTAAGGGTTTTAAAAATAGTTTTGTCCCCCAATCACGCCGCAACGGAGCAACGGATCGACGTGATTCTTTTCATGGGTAATAGTTGAGAACCTGGAGAGTGACATAGGCTACTTTTTATCCCGGAAAATTAAGGAGTTCCCGCGGGAATCAAACAAACTTAAATCACGCGGACAAAGTCGCGGGCATAAGCTAGTGTTACGATATGTACTATAAAGAACCAAAAGTGGATTAAAGTAAAAAGTAAAAGCAAACAACAAACAAAACTTTATCCTACAGCACAATTTTAACAATCTCAAACTCTGAGACTTTATGTGTGATTGTGATTTGTGAGTATCAATTTTTGGCTTATAAAAATTAATGTTCTGCCTAACAAACAATATATGAATATTATTGTAAATGTATTGTGAAGACACCATAAGTATAGCAATCTCTTTAAATTTTTACATACGTTACAAGTATTACACGGACTTGTGGTAATATTGCTGGTATATTAACTGATAAATCCATCCATCCATCCATCCATTTTTATCCATAGGTCTCTCAGGTATTCATCCTTTGGAAACCTGAAACTAAAAGTCGAAGTTATATATTTAAAATAAAAGGGTCGTCAAGTCCAGCCCTGTAATTTATTAAAGTTCTCAAAATGTCAAAAAGATTATTCAACGACACAAAACATGTATTTCTACCGAAAACCATAATATTATAGTTATAATACATGCATGGCTACATATTTCGTCATAACAACTACAAATATTAGTTAAAACTTATCCTTGATACGATGCGATAAACGAAAACATTTCAAAGCAACATGATAGCATGAAAACTTACCGATGGAACGTTATTTCTGGGGTTTTCCTGTACGAAGCGTTGTAACACTGGGGGACACAACACTTCACCATTTTATTTCAATAAATATTGGCTACTAAACCTCCAAAATTCACAAAAAATTTATGACAACACAATGTAAACAAACGCCATATGTCTTTTAGATGTCTTCCTACTAGATATGAGCGCCACGCCGGCGCGCCGCCGCCGCCGCGCTCAACCTCGCGCCCCCGCCGCCGACTCCTGCGAGTCGGCGCGCCGATCAAGTTAGCAGTGTCGCCAGGTTAGGCGCTTTTTCGCCTTTTAGGCTATCTCAAAGGGTGTCAAGGAGCCAAAAACTGTGATCGGCGACTGGTCGCCATTTAGGTTACTTCGAAATAGGAGATTTTTACATAAGTTTAGTTTAAAATGCTATTTTTTTGTAAGAAAAATGTCCGCCGACAAAAAATGGCAAAATGTCAGGACGGAGCAGCACACGAGCATTGTTGGTTTGTTCCAAAAAAGGGTGTCAGAATACTGCCAAAGAACTACCGCCATATCTCGCTCCTAAGCCACATGTAATATGTATAAGCTGTTTTCTAAGGTCGTCGTCAATCGTCTCTCACGAAGACTCGACGACTTCCACGCACCAGAGCAGGCTACGATTCGGAGTGGTTATGGCACCATATACCACATATACACAGTGAGGCAGATTGTGCAGAAGTCTTATGAGTACAACCAGCCTCTGTGTCTCGCTTTCGTGGATTATGAGAAGGCCTTTGACTCTATTGAGACCTGGGCTGTTCTGGAATCCTTGCGGCGCTCCCAAGTTGATTGGCTATACATCGAAGTTTTGAAATGCCTATATAGCTCAGCATGCGTCTAATTCTTCATGCGTCGTTCCCTCAAATTTTAGGATCGTGACACCCTTCGATAACACTCTTCTCACGATGTTCTTCCATTTTTCCCTCTATTTCCCCTGGCAGATCGGTGTGTCAACTGCTTCCTTTATTAGATTTGACCAACGTCTCGGACTTCGTCTGCGGGGCCTCTTCCCTCCGATCTTACCAGGGCCGAAGTACTCAAGGGTCCTCTACAGACAGAATTTGGAGAGCCTCATTTTTATTTTTAGCTTATTTAATATTGAGACGTTGGTTCTATGCTCGGTAAATGATATGTTGAGCGTGCGTCTGGAAGACCTATCCAATTGCATCGTGGGGTGAGACAAGAGGATGTTCTGTCCCTGAAACTGTCTCTGAATGCTCTGGAAGATGTCTTTAAAACGCTCGACTGGAATGGAAAAGGCATCAACGTAGACGGAGAGCACATTTCACACCTCTGTTTTGCCTATGATATCGTCATCATCGCAAGTTCGTTGCAGAAGATGCTTGAATGCCTTCACGATGTCTCCTGGCGTGTCGGTCTCCGGATGACAAGACCAATGTCATGTTCAATTGGTCGTTCCGGGGCCGATTACTGTCAACAGATCTATTCTTTCCAAGAATATACATAGCTTGGCCAAATTTTGCAAGTAGGAAGCAGCAGTTTCGAGAAAGAGATAGAACGGAGAATACAGCTAGGGTGGGTAGCATGCTCGGAATTTCTTTAAGGGATAAAATCCGAAACTAAGAAATTCGCCAAAGAACTAAAGTAATAGTCATAGCTCCCAAGCTAGCATGTTTAAAGTGGCAGTGGGCTGGTCACATTTCCCGCACGACCGACAGCTGCTGGAGTCTTATGGTCCGAGAATAGAGACCGCGTCTCGGCAGACGGAGTCTAGGTGGGGCGACGACATCCGGAGAGTGGCTGGCATCAAATGGATGAAAACAGCCAAGGATAGGCAACGATGGCGCAAAAGTATCTAGTATCCAGTAGTGGATGCCTATTGGCTGCCTATGAACCTCAGACTATATTGGTTGATTTTCCTTTATTATATTAACGGGATTGGCAGTTTTTTACCTACTTAATGGTTAGATTTTTAATCCGTTTAGTTATATTTGAGTTCTCCGGATCTCAAGACTGAAATGTTGACTGTTTTTTTTTAATTTTTATTAATGGAACCCAAAAATATTTTATTTATATCAAGGTTTTGATTAGGTGTATGGTGTAATATTTTCCTTCAATATAAACGTATTAAGATTCGAAAATTATGGTATTTTATTGATTCCCATAAAAAAGTAGTTTTTACAAGGCCACGCCGCCGACGCCGCCGCCGCCGACCTCCAAAAGACGACTCATTCTCAAACGGCGCTCATATCTACTTCCTACAGACTTCCACGCATTGGAATTGTGTCAATGTGTGCGTTTGTGTTGCAGTGTTGCAACAAATAAAAAATAAGATAGGAACATAGACATTTTTGCTTGGAGGGACACAGATTCCAATACACGTGTCTATGTGGGTGTGAAATTTATGATAAGTCTGCTTTTCTGTATCTGTGTAACAAGTCCGCAGTAGGGCGATTGTGTAAATCAATCATTGTTACAGTCTCGATTATTTTGATTGACTGAATTTAAAATATACTCGCCGGCATACACAGAGTACATTATTTATACTGGTTTAAAGTTGCTACTCGACTTTCCATGTACAGCGACATCTATCGGGAAGTTGTCCAACTAAAATATTTAAATATATAACCTCACAATGCTATAGTATTACATATTACAAAATGTATTGTTTAGTAATTTATCTTAATTATTACAAGATCACCTAATTCTGCAACTATAGAATTATGTGACCTTGTAATAATTAAGATAAATTATTATACGATAAACACAAACTGCAAAAGATGTTCAGATGTTAGTAAATGAAACGCATGTTGATTATTTTCTCTCATATTCTCAATTACAAAAAATATACATAAAGTATAACAATTATTCCACAGTTTCATGTTTTTCACATCGTACTCAGTTAATACACACTCTATCCTTAAAGGGTTAATATAGTTTCACATAGTAACGAATTTATCAAAAAAAAAATAATTTTATCCACCCGGCATCCGGCATGCCAGAAAACGTCAAATGTCAATGTCGAATTTCAAACTTTAAAATGGCGGCTGTCCACGTTTGGAAATTAAAACACAAATGTTTCATTAAACTTCTAACTCATTCAACTAAACTAAATTTATAACAGATAAATCTTTAAAAATTATCTAAGATAACTCATATTCTGCTCAAAAAAAAAGTTTTATATATTATTAGCTTTGTGTTTATATAAATGGCGAAATCATTAATTTATCTTAAACATAAGCTTCTGAACGAACACTTATTTCCGCGCCATCACAGACCCTGATCACAGACTTTTAAATATACATACTTTCAGTACAAGATAAGCGCCATGAGCGCCATCCCTTAGGGAGTTGTGGAACTAACATTCCCATACAACAGAAAAATGTTCTAAGTGCAAAGGCCCTGCCGGCATATTTAGCGGAACGTAAAAAAAGGTCCATAATTAAAAAAATATGGTTTTATTTTAAAATCTACTTACTACACTTCTTTTGTTATTTTAAGTTTCATTTGTTTTACTTAAAATGAGATCACATTAAGAACAGATTTTGCGAGTAAAGGCTATTTGTGAAAAATGGTACATTTTTGAACTTTTCATGTAACCGGGAAAAGTGAAATTTAATATTAAAATAACAATTAATTAAATTAGAAAAATAGTGATTAATATCGCGTATTTCCTCCACGTGCTCTTATTAAAGTTTCTACCCGTCTATACTGAGAATGATGTTATCGATGGTCTCCTGGGATAGTCTCCGCCATTCCTCAACTACGGTGATTCGCAGTTCTCCCACGTTAGCAGGAGCTGGAATTCTGGACTTAACTTTTCTTTTCAGCAAGTCCCAAACGTGCTCTATTGGGTGCATATCCGGTGATCTCGCCGGCCACTTCATAACAGTGATATTCATATCATTAAGATAAGCTTGAGTTACCCGAGCGGTATGCGGCCGAGCATTATCCTGCATAAAAACAAAATCTTCACAAATATATGGGGTAAACGGTACGACATTTTCTTCTAAAACTTCTCTGATATAGCGGTCTGCAGTCAGACTCCCTCTGTCAATCACTACCAAGTCTGTGCGAACTCCCAAATAAATGCCCGCCCAAACCATTATTGATCCACCACCGTATGCAACTGTAGTTACAAAATTTGTCTGAATGTATCGTTCTCCTCTGCGTCTGTATATTCTTTGCCTGCCGTCAATTTGATTTAAGAGAATTCTGCACTCATCACTAAACAATACCTTACTCCATTGGTCCGCGTTCCAAAGTCGATGTTCCTGAGCAAAATTTAACCTGTTTCTACGATGATTTACCTCGAGCCTTGGAGCCTTGGCGGGCACAAATGAACCCAAACCAGCTTCTTCGAGCCTTCTTCGTACCGTACGCTCACTTACGGTTACACCCCGCACTGCTTCTAACTCATGTCGGGCTTGGAAGGCCGTCAAACGGGGGTTCCTACGTACACGAAGCCGAATGAAACGATCATCCCTACTCGAAGTGCGTCTTTTTCTGCCTTGTCCTACTCTTCTCACATAAGTACCGGTCTCCCTGAACCGTTGGATACTGCGATGGATCGTTGAAACTGGTCGACGAAGATCTCTGGATATCACTCTGTAGATTTGACCATTTCTTCGCATTTCGAGTGCCCTGGCAATCTCCGTTGGGGCTAAGTCAGGCATAATTCAGTCATCAACTCCAGAAAGATACGCGATTAAAAAAAACTAACAAAAAACAGTATTTCAATGAAATTTTAAATCAAACCCAGAAGGAAGAAATACTCGAAGTTCGCTCCAGATAAGGTGTATTTGAATAAAATTAAAACAATTGCATAAAATGTGATGTTCAGTTGTTTTCTTAATTTGAAAATATTTCTTTTTAAATTAAATGATGTATAAACCAGCCAGCAACCCTATATGATACTGATATCAAACCTTTTTTTATGTTCCGCTAAATATGCCGGCGAGTTTTTTGGTTGCGTCTATGGATTTTGACCAATCAGAGGTGATTACGATCGTAACATCGTTATCTGTCATTTTTAGACAATCGCTGCTGTCCACCGCTGTCCTTGAACTGAAGTGAAGTTAGTCTCAGGTTAGTCCACAGAGTACTTTTTAGTTTTTAGTCTTTCGCAGAGGCAAGTAAGTAACTTAAAGGATCAGAAACAAGTAACAGAAGTCTATGATATTTGATAGTCTTTCGGTGTTTTGCAACTGTGTCGGTCGTGTGAAAAGTGGGAAAAAGATCTTTTGATTAATTTGAGTGTATTTTGAGTTCACGATGTCGGATGAAATTGCAGAGAATGGAACTGCGAACGGGGACGTTCCAGAAATCGAACTAATCATAAAGGTAAAAGTTTGATTTACACGTGTTAGCGCAAGATTACAGCGGTCAATAACACAGCAAGCGAGTCTTGAGTCTTCTGTCTTGTAATATCGTAAAGGTTAAATGTGGAGTTGGCAAATGCGAAATGTACATTCGACCCAAAAGCTTACTTGCCTTTCTATTTGCCCTCATCTGGTGACACCGCGAGTAGACTTACGTACTTTTCGTCATAGTGTCGTGTCGTATTGCTTTTGATTCGCGTGAAATTGCCTTACACGGCTTATAGTATATTAGTACTGCATTCATAATGCGCGTTATTCAGGTCATTTGCTTGCATGAATACTTCGTAAAATTCTATAGACGAAGGTTACAACCATGGGGTTACAACTGGAACTGTGAGACATTTAATTCTCAGTGCTGACATTTTTTATTGTAAAGATGAGGTCATACTTTGTTGTGTGTCAATCTTATTGTAATTTACGTTTAACCCATGTGATGAATCATGTGAAGAATCATGTGAAATAAATAATTAAAATGTTTTCTTGTGATAAGTAATATGAAACTACTTACTATGAATTATAAATTTGAAAAGTATCATGTTAGTAGAAGCACATCTAACACAATGCCAAATTCTTTGTCATAACATTTGTTTGTTACAAAGGTAACTTATTTGCATTTAATAATGTTTGGATTGTGTTATCTACAAATAGTAGGTACTTACTTATTTCAATTCAATTCAAATCATAAAGTGAATCTACCATTGGTTAGGAATGAATTCTTATCGAGAAGACTTTGTGGTTGCCCTTTTTAATAAAAATTAATACTTATACTACAATAATAAAGTTATTTTAGTACCAACTGCTAGTATTACATAAAACCCTTTTTGAAATATACTCTATAAACTTGTGACATGAAACTAAAAGTAAAGGTAGAAAAATAGTTAAATCATAATTTAAAAGAAATAAAAATTCGACTGCCCTGCCAAAAAACAAAATAAAAATGTTAAAAATCTTAATTAATCTAGTTAATTTAGAATCTTATTCACATTTTTATTAAATGATATTTTTTTGTGAATCACTGGATTTTGAACTATTGTGTTATATATTTTTGGAATCTACTCATCATTTTCTAGAATTCTAGATGATGATTATATTTTTAATCTTATTTGCGAATTTTTTTATCAACTTTAGTCTTTAATGGGGGCCATTGTCACCCCATCAATTTTTTTTAAATTTTACTAGCCTATGTCACCCGGAATAAGCTAGGAATTCTAATGATACCTCATTTATCAAAATCGATTCAGGCGTATAGAAATTATGGTGGAATATACAAACTCACATACATACATAGATACATGAGCCCTGAAAACAATATACTCCTTTTTTCAGGCAGTCATATAAAAATGTTTACTCACTTCTTATTTATCACTTGCAGGCATCAGCAACTTAGTCCACATAGAATTAGTTTTTTTATTCCCACAGGAACACCTTAATTTTCCTGTATTAAAAGTAGCCTATGTCACTCTCCAGGTTCTCAACTATACCCATGCAAAAAATCACATTGAGCCGTAGCTCTTCTGTGACCTGATTGAAGGACAAACTAACAAACAAACACACTTTTGCATTTATAATATTAAAGATATACTGTTCCTTACATTAGTGGATCTTATGAAAAAAATGAATAGGTGACTTATCTAGAGCATAAATCTATAAAGGCGAAAGTTTGGATGGATGGATGGTTTGATGGCAATTTGGCACAGAGATAGATTATAGTCTGGAATAACACATAGGCTACTCTTATCCTGGAAAAATTAAGAGTTCCCGCAGGAACCAAAAAACCTCAATCCACACGTGGATGTAGTCACAGACATACAATACTTAATGCAAGCAATTTAGATGTACATCCAATGTTCCTAGTTAATATTCGAAGCATGTTTAAATGACTACTAAATGATTCTAACTTAATTTAATTGTGAGGCCTGTTGAATATGCATTAATTTGTGATTATACTTAATTTATTTCGAATGAAATAGAAAGTGGAAGAGAAAAGAAGTTTAAATATATTTATGAATCTTTACTTGAATTTGTTACTAGCCCTTCAAACTAAAAAGAATCTGATAGAAACTATTTTAAAGCATCAAGAAAATAATTTTGACAAGAAATAAAACCCAGATTTTGTCATTTTTTTTATTTTATTTCACAAATAAAATGTGCAATTTATTAAGTATTTGGTTTGTTTGTGCTCGTAAGCGCTTGACGTGTGTCAGTTTTGCTTTCTAATCTTAATATTTCGATTCTAAGAAGGAATAGTCCTTGGATTTTGCGATTGCATGTTTATAATCCTGAAATTCTCTATTGGGTCTGCATCTATACATAGTCATAATGACACAGATATACCAAGTAGGTATTTGCTAATTTGTTTCTAAATTGAATTTTTAAGAAATGGAATGCCCTTTCAGCTATAGTTTTCCACTGTTTTTAATATTGGTATCTTTCTAGGCAAGCATGCTCACCTTAGGCAGCACCACCACTTGCCAGCAAGTTTGATTATAGCCAAGTGATATTCTATAAATTAAAGAAGAAAACTCTAGTTTTTGCAATATTCAACTATCTATTTAATTGGGAACTTTCTTCGATTGATGGATTCTTAACTTAAAATGATACATGACTAGATGATGCCCGCAACTTTGTCCTCGTGGATTAAGTTTTTTTTAATTCCTGGGGGAACTCCTTAATTTTACTTATGGATAAAATTCCTATTCCTAAATATATATCCTTCCCAACAAAGTAACCTGCCTCTAAACAAAATTTCATCAAAATCAGTTCAAAATATGGGCTATTAAAGGGTAGCAGACAGACAGTCACATTTTCACATTAATAATTTTAAGTACTTAGTATGGATTATGTTAATGTTTGTGAAAACTCTCTATTTTATTACAGACACTAAGAAAAGCAAGGATATTGTGTTATAAATAAGCTTTATTCATTCATAATCACAGATAGTAAAATCTCTTATACATAAACCAGAGTGCAAAATTTCTACAAAGTTTATTTATGTCTAAGGACTTGGACATAATGGTGGAAAGTAGCATAGTGTGTCATTGTGCCAATGTCATTAGTAGTATAGTCGCACAATCACAAGCAGTTGTGTAAAATTGTAGGTACTTAGTTAAGTAATTGCAAATTCGAAATAGGCATAATAGATGTCATTTTGACTACTTACTTGTTCCTAATAGCTAATTAGTTCCTCAATAAATATTAAATAATATTCTGTGGTAGGTAATTGTTAGATAATGTGTAATCCTTCACTAGGTACATAGTATAAAACAAAGTCGCTTCCCGCTGTCTGTCCCTATGTATGCTTAGATCTTTAAAACTACGCAACGGATTTGGATGTGGTTTTTTTTAATAGATAGTGATTCAAGACGAAGGTTTATATGTATAATACATGCATAATATAGTAGAGAAACACTGACAATTTTAGAGGTTTATAATGTGATGTCGTAAATTAACACATTTTTAACGCTTACATTGCTAACGCGATTTTAATTCATACAGCATTAATCCTTATCCAATTAAATACCTTAAATACATTGGCATTTAATATAGATCAATATGGCAATATTATGGAAAATATTTTCGAAGATATTACAGATTTAAAATGCAGGGCATAGCGGTTGCGGCGGTACCGGCTGGAGGGCTATTTAGTATAAGCATTGCACCCGTGCGGAGCCGGGACGAGTCGCTAGTAATATATATCCCATCAAAAACATAAATGTAAAATGAGAGCCAAGTTCAAAATTGTGATATATATGCCTTGGTTGTTGACTTCAGCGACAAAAGAAGTGAGATCTAAATGGGTGCCAAGTTCAATGATCAGTCCTGAAATTTATTTATAACAACATATAATATTTTATAACAACTTAAAATATATATTATATTTTATAACAACTTATAATATTTCTTCTTATAACTTAGTATAAAATGTTGAAGACTAAGCCTTTGGCTTGGCTAGTTTCCATATACGAATTATAGCCTCACTCATTCACTTCATTTAGATCTCACTTCTTTTGTCGCTGAAGTCAACAACCAAGGCATATATATCACAATTTTGAACTTGGCTCTCATTTTACATTTATGTTTTTGATGGGATATCATTACTTTTTGTACAGAAATTATTGAACTCAATCTCAAACTCAAAACATATTTATTCAAAATATGTACCTACAAAGTACACCTTCTGAACGTCATGCTTACAGAGCATAAGACGTGATGGTGATAATTAACTACGGTATCTTTAAACTAAAGCTACGAGGGTTCCAAACGTGCCCTGGTCTGAGAAGAGCCCGCAATAAACTCCGCTTTTTTTATTATTATCACCATCTCACAAATATTTGAAATTATATATATGTACTTATAATATAACATTACATAATCAGCCGCTGTAACAATTCATACCCATGCCTTGCTATCATTCAAATAATCCTTTACACTGTAATACCTAGGAATTTTCTATTAGTTTAGTTTACGTTTTACATTAGTAGGTACTTATTATTCGGTGTAAGGTCAGTGTGTCACCCACCAGTAATTCTATTGTACGACTCATTGTACAAGATAATTAAAGACGAGAATTCTCAAGAAAAATATATAGTGTACCTAGAGTTACACTGACATTGACAGATTACATCTATGGTCAGACTACCTCTACAGCACATTTCTACATCTCATCAATTTTGATTGCAAAAGTTCAAAATCAAAAGTTTTTAGTGAAACATTGAAAACAAGCACGGTAAACAGTCGATATCACTAAAACCACTATAAACAATGAATACAAATCACAATGACTGACAGCTTGAACTGACGGCTTCAAATATGTTTCTTCTTCTTTTCTGTCAATGACGTTTCGTTGCACAAAATGCATGAATACGAAGGTAAGGTTTTAATGCAACTAAATTATTATTCATTATTATTTACATTAAAATAATAATTATGTGTCATTTTCAATAGTTAACAACACAAAATAACGAATTTAAACAAAGACCTGCAGTATGATTTATGTAATCGGAGTTTTTTTTTACTTAACAACTCTTGTTTTATTTAGTTGTGCATGCACTATGCGTAGAATGTAATGCAAGTTGCCGCAGGAAGTGGACGACGGAGTTGCTACCACCGCTTAAAGCAGTATTGTTTCAAAATAACGGTTGAATGTCACGTACTTTGACGTCCTTAAAATAATGATTATAACACTACAACATAAACGTCAACAATATTAAAATAATACGGCTTTAAGCAATGGTAGTATGCCCCGTGTCAGAGTTTTGATCTATACCTAGGTAGAGCATAAAAATGACGATTTTTGTACGTTTATATCTAAATAACCATTTGAGGTGTGCTTATGAAATTTGGAGCACATATGTATCTCACGGGTCTCAATATATGCGCCAAATTTGACATGTTTATGTGAAATAGTTTTTGAGTTATGAGGGGGTCAAAAGTGGCTCCAAATGGTTCGTGTAATATTACACACGGTGCTGCTCGCCAGTTTTTTTGAACTTTGGCTGGACACGATTCCGCGTGTCTTGATAAAACAAAGTCGGGTTTGTTCAAACACTTATAAATCTAGAACGGCTGAACGGATCTGGATGAAATTCGGCACAGAGATAGATTACAGTCTATAATAACACCTACGCTTTTTATCCCGGAAAATTAAGGAGCTCCCGCGGGAACCAAAAACCTCAATCCAAGCGAACGAAATCGCGGGCATCAGCTAGTTCTGTATAATTATAATTAAGAGTTAAATTACTTAGTTCCAACTCCATACTTAACTATATGGCCGGTTAACTATTTATAACAGAATAAGAATCAATGTCTACAATTTTATACGTTATTTACATTTGCCTGCATCAGATTTATAAACATGTGTTGCACTTTATGTTTTGAGTACTTTATATGTGTTTCTGTAGGATTACACAAGTGAGAAATTAAAGTACTTAATTGTACACAGTCCATAGATCATTCAAAGATGAGCACGCAACATACGCCGCCTTGGGTCGTTGCGTTCAAAATAAACAATTCTCTTCAGCGTGAATTCCTATATATATCAAACTCGTGTAATACCAATTAAAATTATGTATCATATGATTCAACCGACGGACGCGTCTCTTTGCGAATTACTTATTTATCCAAGAATTAAGAAAATTAATTAAGCTTTCCATTCAAGTTTATTGTTAGTTATGCCTTGTTGAGTGAGATAACGTGAACAAATATGTAGTTACTCGTAGCTTTGTTTTAACTTTAACTTCTAATGTTTACTCCTAATGCTGACTCAGTGAAATAACTATTTTAGTACCTATATATCTTATAATACTATCTCGAAATGTAATTTTTGTAATAACTCAAAACATGGGATTTTATTTACATAAGTATAACTGAAAACTTAACGGCGGAATCAGACGGTTACTTCTTCTTCTTCTTGCGCTTTTCCCACGTTATGTGGGGTCGGCACAACATGTTTTCTTCTTCCATTCACTTCTGTTATCCGTCAACCTCTTATTCACCCCTTTTATACGCATATCCTCTTTCACACAATCCATCCATCTTTTCTTTGGTCTCCCTCTACTCTTTTTTGCTTCCACATGCATATCTATCATTCTTCTCGTAATATGCCTTTCTTCCCTCCGCATTACATGCCCATACCATGCTAACCTATTACTCCTCATCTTTTCTATCACTGGCGCTACTTTCAAACTTCCCCTTATATAGTCATTTTTAATCTTATCCATTCTAGTCACACCACACATCCATCTCAACCACAGATGAGAGAACTTCTCTCATCTGTGATCTCAACATTCGCATTTCGGTCGCATATACTTTTCTTTCATCCATCCCTTTCACCGCCCAACAGGAATCAGACGGTTACTTATGACTTAAATTAATATTCAATTTGTGAGGAGGTACTTAATTAGGTAGTAGGTCTAGAAAATTGCCTAGTATGATGAATAAATCTTCTGATGAGCAAATGAGCATTCCATGCGAGAGAGCGTATGATAGGATAGGGTTGCCACTTGCCATCTTCTGAAAACCGCGATTTGAAATGAGCTTATTAGATAGGTAATTATTAGATTTTGTTACATTTGTGAATTTACCACTTTAAATAGATAACATGCGAATCGTTGGTCGATGAAGGTCGATGGTCAAACCAATCGCGTTGAGTTGAGCCACTGGTCGTCAAGCAACCTTTCGTTTTACTGACAGTTAAGCCCATGCTGCAGAAATATATAATTATATAATAGTAGGTATCCCCGTCGCGCCTCACTTCATACCTACTTAACATCAAATATATCGTCCAACCAGACTGCAGGTTGAGGGTCAAAGCTCCTTTTCGCGACGCCAACTGTTCAGCACCATACACAGCCCTAGCATTGTGTACGCCTTCGAAACAGAAAACCCGTGCCGAAGTCGGGGAAAGTGACATTACTCACGCGACAGATCGTGCATCTTGGCCTGACTGCGGGCTGCCTGAGTGACAACAATTAGCATGTCCACCCGTAATCTCTGCCGCTGTGTATAATTAAACGCGATCTTCATACCGCACGACTAATTTCATACTGTTGGCAGCTTATTGTTAGATTTTCTATAATCAACGCACCAGTATGTTCAGAATCTGTGCAAGGTTGCCTATCCTAAGCCTATGCAATGGAGTATGATAAGCCTATTACTATTCTCAGCGGACATGAAAGTAGTTGTCCCAACCAAAAATTTCACACTCGCTAGTTTGTTTTGTTATTTTGTAACTAGGATGAACTATTAGGTACACAAGTAACTACAGAGCCGGAACGCGGTGCAATTCCTGTGGATAGCCAGATATCGATAACCGATGAAAGCGGGAAGAGCGTTTGATGTTTTTATACTAAAAAGATGCTGGGGGAATGAAATGTTGTAGGGTTACGATCGACATCGCAGTTACGATCCATAACAGCGATCGGCTTTGAAGGGACTTCCAACTAGAATTATATCGGTAAATCGAACCACCAATAGGCAACGCGTGTTAAAGGCCTCAAGCGTCGATACCAAAGCTTTGAAATAAGTTTTGATTGCAGTTTACAGCATTTACTGTTATCTATGCAATAGGCTATGCAGTTGACTGCCTCGTTGGTTTAGCGGTTAGCTTTGTCGACTGCGGATCATGAGGTCCTGGGTTCGATTCCCGGTCGGGCATAAAAATTGTTAGGTATTGGGTTTTTCAATTAAGAAATTCTCAGTGCCTGTCTGGAGTTGGAAGTTGGCGGTGTTTCACCCCCGCGCCTCGGAGAGCTGCACGATAAGCCGTCGGTCCCGGTTATTATCACTAACATGATAATAGTCGTTAAAGCCCGACAACCCGCATTGGAGCAGCGTAGTGGGTCTAAGCTCTAATTACCTCTCTCCTATGAGAGTGGAGGCCTGTGCCCAGCAGTGGGACATTAATAAGCTGTAGTGGTGGTATGCAATAGGTAGATGCCTATCACAGAAACAAGTCATAAGTAATAACTAGTGATAAAGAGGATCCTGACGTGAGAAAAGTAGATGGTATCACAGATGGTATGGAGTGGAAGAAACATCAAATATTATTAGCTTTCATTAGGAAAACGACCTTAGGTATCGCTGGTTTGACGAAGCATAGTCCTCTGAAAATTAGATTCGCAGAAGTGGCGAATGCCAAAAGCGTAACTATTTGAGCCAAAATACTTTGAGCAACAGCAAGTGTCGCAGCCCAAATTTTTTAGAGCCAGATGAGTTTGTAATAAATGAAAACGCTTAACGGAGACTTCTAGAGAGCAAGACATGGAACTTTTGGATCTACTAGCCTGGTAGTTATAATTTTGTATTAATATTCTTGAATGCGGCTTTATTTATTTATGTTGGGTAAAGACCAAGTCCTCTATGTAATATGAAACAAAGAGCTTATCTGATACCATAGTTACTTAGCTACGAGTATTTGGAACTTTTATCTTTCGATAAGCCGTTAATTTTATGATAACGCAACATTATCTAATAAAGTACACGTCGGTATTGGCTATTTGTTGAAGCATTAGAATGGTTATTTAATTGCATAAACACTATGAGTAATGAAAGAATAATGAGCATACCGAAATCCATAGACCGCGAAAATTTTTCGATGCTGAAATCAGCTTGCCTGTAGGTTAAAGAGCTAAAAATGGTTAAAATAAAAAAATAAGCTATTTGACATCCTAATTATTCTCACCATGTTTCTTGTAGGTAAAACTGAAAGAATACTCTTACGAGTTAGCAAAGATTGGATTAGAGTACAATAAAATTATCATGCCATGATTATTTCTTTTCATCATAACTTAATTGTTGTATTTTTCCAAAGCACACCTCAATTTGTCTTGTATCTGTCACCGTAAGATTGTAAAAACCGTTAGATTATAATCTAACTCGCCAAATTCTAAACTGTCGAAAGATTGTAAACTGTTCAATGTTCTGAGTGACAATTTTTGAAATATTCATTTTATTTACGTTTTCTTGTGTCTTTCTTGTAGGTTAGGTTAGGGTTCGACATAAATAATCAAGTAGGCACTTAGGTTTTATCAGTTTTAAATACCTATCAATCTACCGGAAAATAATGCGTTAAATTCTAATCTTTCGACAGTTTAGAATTTCGCGAGTTAGATTATAATCTAACGGGTTTTACAATCTTACGCTGACATATCCACCGGAAATTACCGTCATAGTAATCAGACACAACAACACCTACGCTCCATTGAAGCAATAGGGTTGTCACTTTTAATGTGTTATGGTTTAATTTTGTTTTTGTTAATGAAAACATTTCTGTAGTGATCAATTAATCGAATTGAAATAGCTAGTTTATGAATAAAATTTAAATGATTAAATAATCGAATTTAGTATCTCATAGCGTCGGTTAATCTCGATAGTTTAAAATACGGAAAACAGTTTAATATTGACACACAACAACTTGTAGATCTTTGTTTTTTTTTGCAGGTCACTAACTTATCATTATGGCGTAACCTTTGACATGTTTTGACGGGAGCGTACGCGAGCGGCGGCTGGGCGCGCGGAAGGCGACGCAGGTGGCGCGCGGGCAGGGCTCATGAGCTCTGTTTTCAGGTGTTTGTCACGCATTTTCGGGTTGAACCGTACTGCGTTTCAACCCCAAAAATGCCTCAGATATCGATTTTGAACGAAATCGGTACAATAACAAAGAATTTCAAAATGGCGCGGACTTTTTAAAATTTTGGTACCAGTTTCCTGTTTTGTGATCCTAGGGATCCTCAGATATGGATTTTGAACGAAGTCGGTTCAATAACAAAGAATTTCAGAATGGCGCTAATTTTTTAAAATATTGGTACCAGTTTTCTGTTTTGTGATCCTAGGGATCCTCAGATATCGATTTTGAACGAAATCGGTTCAATAACAAAGAATTTCAAAATGGGGCTGATTTTTTAAAATTTTGGTAACAGTTTCCTGTTTTATGATCCTAGGGATCGTCAGATATCGATTTTGAACGAAATCGGTTCAATAACAAAGAATTTCAAAATGGCGCTGATATTTTAAAATTTTTATACCAGTTTCCTGTTTTGTGATCTTAGGGATCGTCAGATACCGACTTTGAACGAAATTGGTACATTAACAAAGAATTTCAAAATGGCGCTGACTTTTTGAAATTTTGGTACCAGTTTCCTGTTTTGTGATCCCAGGGAGCCCCAAATATCGATTTTAAACGAATTTAAAAAACGATAGTTCTGGTTTTGTTGAAGCAGAGTTCAAACAGCCGTATACTACGCAATACACTCCTGGTATTTTTTAAAAGATCGCGGAAATAGACACTCGTTATGACGCGGCACTCACTACTGACGGCATTGCGACGACCGATTAGGGGTCTCGTCGATGCGCATGTTTGAGTGAGTGAGCTGTTTCGAACGTTTCTAGGTAGTTTCACTACTGTTTGTATCTGTTTACTGTGTTACCGTTGAGTGTATTCTACTTTTGTGTTCTTAAATTTGCTGAAGGTCGCTGTATCCTGGAAGGTGCATCTTTTTAACGTTTTGAAATCAACACAGACGAATTTTTTATAACACTGCTAAAACTGATTACTGGCTGTTACTTTTTGATTAGTTGACTTCCGGGGTTGACATGGAAATGGACAGGTATAGTAAATTTTACTTGAACTCATTAACAGCCTTGTGCAAGTGGGCCTTATATTTTTGTGCGCCGGACGTATATTTATACTAGCTGATGCCCGCGATTTCGTTCGTGTGGAGGTATGAATAATAAATATTAGCCGATTCTCAGACCTACTGAATATACATATAGAATTTCATCAAAATCGGTCAAGCCGTTTCGAAGGGTTATGGTAACTAACATTGTGACACGAGAATTTTATATATGTCACCGTAAGATTGTAAAAACCGTTAGATTATAATCTAACTGGCGAAATTGCAAACTGTCGAAAGATTGTGAACCGTTCAATGTTCTGAGAGTCAATTTTTGAAATACCCTTATATATGTCACCGTAAGATTGTAAAAACCGTTAAATTATAATCTAACTCGCGAAATTCTAAACTGTCGAAAGATTAGAATTTAACGCATTATTTTCCGGTAGATTGTAATCTGATAGGTATTTAAACCCGATAAAACCTATTTATAAACCTGTTTATTCTCTACTAAGCCGGGAAGTTTAACTTTCGAACTCATTTACAGGGTATGAAATGTGCACATTTCATATAATTTTTTTGAAAAATATCTTCCAATGTTGTTAAAGAGTCGACCTCAAGGTTTTTCACACCAGCAATAAGCCTTAACGACATTGTTAATACAAATTAGGTAAATTAATATGCCTGAACATTAACACCTGCAGACCGCATCTTCATCTTACAGGTGAATAAATACAAAACTTTATATTCTCCACACTTGGTTAGTCTATTTGTGTATCCTGATGAGTTTATCAATACTTAATTGATAACTATTATATTTTTTAAAAACAACTTATGTACACTACAATTTTACATTACATACATTTTCGTTTTCATGAGATCCAGTCTACAAAACTTTTAAGGACTTTATAGGTTTTGCTATTATGGTTCCCTTTTGTGTACTTAGTAGATACCCTTCTTGTTCTGCTGTAGCCCTATATATTGTAACATTATGCAGGTGTACCTGCATCAATCGTTGTTACACTCTCCATTGTTGTGATTGGCCAAATTCATGGTATTCTTGCTGCGACAATGGATTTTGATAGCGGTAGAGTGTTTCATCGTCAGCCAATATGCATCCACTGTTGGACATAGGCCTCTTTAAGATTGCGCCAACTTTGCCTATCCCTGGCTGTTAGCATCCACTTGATGCCAGCCACTCTCCGGATGTCGTCGCTCCACCTAGCCGGGGGCGCCCCACACTCCGTTTCCCGAGACGCGGTCTCCAGAGTAGAGTGGTTACCAATCACAATTAATTACGATCGTTCCACTGTGGGAATCATTATCACTAATAAGGCCCCTGAATCTTGGGTGTAAGCTGGTTGGAGACAAACTCATCTAATAGTTGGCAATATCTTTATTATTATATCCCATATATTATTATTATTTGCAGGCTGTAGTGTCCCATTGTTGGGCAAAGGCCTCCTTTTTCCATTTATCTGGGTCCATAGATGTTTGGGGTCAGTTCTCCATGAAGGTATCGAGTTCGTCGCGCCAGCGGTGCCTCGGCCAATATTTTATGCAGTTTAATTTTCTTTATATTTTTTACTCATGTCATGGACCTGTTCCAAGTTAGATTTGTGATTGATTGATGTGAAATGATTTACTTAAATCACTTTCTATATCAATCAGAACACTAAAGTCATTAAAAAAATTGCTAAAGTCAAATAAGTATAAGTAAAATTTGTTGTACGAAAATAAGATGAATAAAGGCTGTATTTTTTTATGTTCGATGAATACTTAAACTAGGAAATAAAAATTGTTGACGTTGCCGCGTAGAAAGTCATGAATAGTCACAGTGGCATCTAGTATTTATCGTCGTAGGTCGGATCTAGGTTATGCGTTTGACCTTTTTGTCTAAATACCTTAACGCTCGAGGCTCGGCGTCATAATCGACTTGACATTGTTCCCCACAGAATTGGGGATCCGCTTATTTTTATTTTTATTTCCTCGTAGATACTCGTACTTTCGTTTGTGAAAGTTTGTAAAGTTATTAAAAAAAATAAAAATTAGTATGACCAAACTAAAATCGAAATATTATTTAGATGTTTTGACTTTCTATTTCTTATCTCGGTAACTATTCGACATGATTCAGTTTGTGGGGATTTCCTTGACAATAACACCGAGGAACATATACTATACTTATATTGCTTTTATTTTCTTAACATTCCTCAATTGCATCGAAATGGAATTATGAATAAAGTTGTGAACAAGGTTTTACAAATGAAGCAATCAATGGCTGACAATTCTTTCAAGCCCAATTGACAATATAGTTCGTGCAAGATTGCATAACTAGTTCACAGTGGCAAGTTTTACATAATCGACGAGTTTGCAGTAAGTCGGTGTAGAAATAAAGTTCAGTATCTGTGGCATAGAGATTAATCTAGTTAAACAATAGCAAAAGATTTTGTCTTAATAACCACGGATTAAAATGTCAAGACAGACACGTACCCGCAAATTGTGGAACCAGCTTCCATCTTCTGTGTTCCGTCTTGATTATAATATGGGGCTCTTCAAAGGGCGGATAAACAAATATCTCAAAAGCCAGCAACGCATTGGCGGTTCCTCTGGTGCTGCAAATGTTCATGGGCGGCGGTAATCACTTACCATCAGGTGACCCGCCTACTCGTTTGCTCGCTATACATATAAAAATTTCAAGACAGACATGTATACTAGCATAGCGCTCAATGGGTTTGTGCTTGGTAGTGCCATCCCAATTCCCAAAAATACTGCAGTGCTGAATTTGATTTAATGTTATCAAAATTCAAATGTTACATCCATTACGTTAACGGTTAACCTATGCTTATTTGGTTTTGAATGCTACAAACCTGTTTATCAATTATAATTAAGTAAATCCATATTTTAGCACATGAAATAACAGTTTTTGGAGCGTTCTATCAAAATTAAATTCAGTACAAATTTAAAACTAGATTGACAGTTATAGTACTATCCTTTTATAATTCATTGTTAGTCTGAAAACTGGATTCAAAATTATAGTGCTATTCTTTTCATAGTATACGCAAGATTTAGGTAAGAACGTAATAATAGAGATGCCTTCAAATTTAAAATGTCTTTAATTTGAAGGTAGCCTTATAATAGTTCTGTAATAAAAATAAAATTATACATGCTTTGTATTGCACATACAATATTTCGAACGTCAATATAAGTCTTATCGTTTTATCGGTGACTATCTGATTGACATTCAATTTCTTGCATTTTTGAAAAATGGCTTACTGGGAATTGCATTTAATGTTCGTGTACAGCATTTAAATTTTAATGATGCTCAACAATTACTTAATACAATAGTATCAAGATTATGTGCTGGGGGCGACAGATATTCAAATCTGTATAAGGAAGTTTTAGTTCCAGTGACGTATCTTATTTACTTTAAACCAATCCTAACTTAAGTAGTAAGTCGCTATTTACACCTCCATAGCTTGTATAAAGTGATGCAGGTATAAGGTTTAGGGCCTATACCTATAGGAATTTCAGATACTTAATCGTATACATATTATAACATGGTTGTTAGTTCGTTAATTTGACGAACATTTCCATCAAGTAGGTTCTTAATGTTTTCTCTTTTTTAATACGAAATAAAAATCGTCTCTACTTAATTTTAAGTAGTATTTGTTATTAAAAAAAGTTTTGTGTATCATAACAAAGTATAAATCGCATTAGAATTCGTTACATTTTCCGCAGTTACGTCAATTAGTGTAAATCTAATGCCGACTGTACGTTTATTTATTGTTATTTTCACTAGCACGCTCTTCGTCACGGCATTTCCTATGTTATAAAGAGTGTTTTCGTTGTTGTATATTTGGCAGCATATACAATTAGTTCTATTAAGTACAACTAACAGCGATTGGCTCTTTTCTCGGAATAACTTAATTGCGAAAATGCCTTATCTGCTAGTGTTAACATTTTTTCTCTCGTGATGTAAGTGTTTATGTGTCTACTACGCTAGGTCATTTCTTATTCTTGCTTCGAGACGTTATACGTGACTTCGTCTGTTGATTGTTGTAGAGGATCGGTGCGACCCGAGCCACAGCGAGGGAGTGAAATAAAACACTTGTTGATTTTGGCGGAAGCGGAGATGTGTTCGCTTCGGAGTCTCGGTGTGAAGTGCGTAACTCGACCGGGGGAGGCCGGTATTTATTGTATTTGGAAGCGTACACATGTCGCTGTATTTATTAATGAGCTTGTAAAATCATGTTGACCAATAGGACGCGTTTACAAATTGCGTAATAATTATAATTACTGTACTTATCTTATAATCTTATTATAATATATCAACTTAGTACTAAAGGTAAGTATAACAATGAATTATTAATCGTTTACATGAATTCTTACATTAATATTTACAAATAATTTTCCCAAGTTCAGCTATAACGTTTAACAATCAGATTACGTGATAACTAGGTACTTATTATTGTCTGAGATGGAAATTATATGTTATACATTAAAGTTATTAATTTTTAAGGATAAACAATATAATCTACAGTATCTAATAATTGTAGTAATTTAAGTATAATACAGTTGTCGGCACAGACTTATAGTATGTATAGTATGTAATATAAAGTTAAATATTACTAAATGCCTTAATAATGGCCCTACTGTGTATTTAATCATTAGGTAGATATTTACAGAATATTTACTATAATAATCAAGTATTCGTATCCGAAATGACTTGTCTATTTATTTATGTACTTGAGGCAATATCTCACAAACGTAGTTACACATAAATGGCTATTGGTAAAGTAGGTAAGTATGAAAGTATATGATTTTGATCGATTTACAGTTATCAAAAATGATTATAACATACTAAATATTAGGTTCTATCGTCTATGTAGGTAAATTATTTACATGAGATAATCTAATCATATTGGTAGAAGATTCAGGACCCGAAACAATCTTCAACAGTCTCCCCCTCGTGCGAAGATGGAATCTGGAGCACTATCCTTGGTGGAAGAAGATTGTACGATTTTTACTAATCGTGAAACGGGTCTTTTCATGACTCCTGCGGTGGTGCGAACATCAACTATACGTATCTTCCCATCTGGGCCAGGATAAGTGGCGATGATTTCGCCCTTGGGCCACGTGCCTCGTGGAAGTGAGTTATCAATGATGATTACAATATCTCCGATGGCTGGGTTTACAAAACCGTCTTGGTTGTTGTTGTATTTCAGCGCTATTGTAGGTAAATATTCTACAAGCCAACGTTTCCAGAAATGGTCGGCGAGTCTTTGTACCGTTTTCCAGGTAGCGGGGCCGATAAGCTCGCTATCGGTGAAATTTCCAATAGAGTAGGTACCGCTCGATCTTCCGATAAGGAAATGGTTTGGAGTTAGACTTTCTTGATGGTCGGGGTCCAATGATACCTCTGTTATTGGTCTTGAATTAATGAGGTGTTCTGCTTCCAAGAGTAGGGTATGGAGGATTTCTTCTCGTGGATGCCGCGTATTAAGTGTAGCTATTAATGCGGTTTTCACGGATCGCACTAACCTTTCCCAAGCCCCTCCCATATGTGGGGCACCAGGTGGTATAAATTTCCATTGAATTCCTTTTTCCTCTGTTTTTTCTTTCATTTCGTCGAATTCAGCTTGAAGCTCTTTGTTGGCTCCGACAAAATTCGTTCCATTGTCGCTATACATGATTTTAGGTTTCCCGCGGCGGGCTATCATTCGCCTTAATGTGAGTATCATGTTATCAGATGATAGTGATGTAGCGATTTCCAAATGTACAGCGCGCGTACTGAGGCAGGTATACAGCGCTACCCATCGTTTTTCGGTTTTCCTTCCGACAGTTATGGTTATTGGGCCAAAGTAGTCCACTGCGGCACACGTGAATGGATGCTGCTTATGTTTTAGACGTTCGGCTGGTAGATCTCCGATGGGAGTTATGTTGGGTATAGCTTTATGCGTTCTACACCATTGGCATTCTCTTGCTATCATCTTCACTGTTGTTCGAAGTGACGTTACGTAGTATCTTTGGCGTATCTCATTCATGACGGTGTTATGATTGCCATGGTTGTACTCTCGGTGATAATGGTTAATTATCAGTCGAGTGATAGGATGCTTGCCGTCCAGTACGATCGGTTGCTTATAGGTATTTATCAAATCTTTTGCGGCGGATAGTCGAGTTTCTAGGTGCACGATATTTTCGATTAAAACGACGGTCAGTCTTCGTAGGCGTGAATCTTTGTTCAAACGTTGATTATCTTTCAAACATTTTATCTCAGCGTGGAAACTGTCGTTTTGCATTTTCTGAATTATTAGTTTTAGCGCCTTTTCTAAGCAATCGTTTGTTAACTTGATCCTGTTTGGTGAATCTGATGCGGCTTTATTTAGTTCTGGAGTTGTTTTCTGTAACTTATTTTTCTTTTGTTTGCGTGGTTTCCAACTCGCGTCTTTCGTGATGTGTTTGGTGGCAGTCACCTTCTCGGTTTTGTTTAGAAGGGATTTAAAGCGGTTCACACTTTGGAGAAAGCGTGCCGTGGCGCGGACAAATCTAGTCCATGACGAGAATCTTTTTACGTCAGGTATTGGTGTTTCGGAATGTTGAACTGTGGCGATGGTTTGTGTTCTTTCTTCACCTGTTGGTGACGGTGATCGCTCGCTTCGATCTTCAGGCCAGTCTTCGGCGTTAAGTGACAAGAACTCGGGTCCATTAAACCATCGATGTTCAATATTAAAATTTCTTGGTGGAGTTCTTGTAGCATCGTCGGCGACGTTAAGTTTTGTAGGTACGTATCTCCATTCACCCGATTTTGAAAGGTCTTCTATTTCAGCTAGTCGATGCGCGACGAAGGTTTTGTATGTGCGTGGGTCGGATTTAATCCATGCTAGCACTGTTCGCGAATCTGACCAATAATATTTTCTTTTTATATCGGCGTCCATTTCGTTTTGTAGACTTGAGGCCAAGCGGCAGCCCAATAAGGCAGCTTGGAGTTCTAGCCGCGGTATTGATGTTGGTTTCAGCGGGGCTACTTTCGCTTTTGCCGCTAGTAGTTTTACTTTAACTTCGTTGTTATTGGAGGTGCGCCAATACGTAGCGGCTGCGTAGATACTTTCGCTGGCGTCTACGAATGTGTGCAGCTCCCCCTCGTTTAGCGAGTCTGTGCATCGAGGTATGTTGAGTTCTTCTAGTGCTTCTAAACTTTTCAGCCAGTTCGTCCAAGATTGAGTCATGTCTTCTGGGATAGGTTCATCCCAACTTATGCCTGTTCGCCATAGCTGTTGGATTATAACTTTTCCTCGTATTAATATCGGAGTAGCCAGGCCCATAGGGTCGAATACTGACATCACAGCGCTTGCGACTTCTCGTTTGGTGGGTAGTCGTATACCATGAATTACGTCATCTGGAGTGTTGCGCAGGTTGAGGGTGAATTTTAACGCGTCATTGCTGATTTGCCATAGCATTCCGAGCGTTTTCCCATATTCTTCTTGCTCGCATATTTGTACATGATCTGGCTGATCTGTTGCTAAGTTTTTTATGGCGGATGGATGGTTTGAAGTCCAGCCTCTTAATTCAAAACCGCCGCTTTTATGTATTAGGTCTACTTCTTGACTTATTTTCGATGCTTTATCGGCGGTGGCGAAACTTTGCAGGTAATCGTCCATATAGTGACATCTCAATATGGAATTTACAGCTTCTGGGTATTTATCTTTGAAATCTTGTGCATTTCTATTTTTTACGTAGATTGCTGAGCAGGGTGATGATGTTGCTCCGAAAATTAGGGATTTCATTCTGTATTCCTTTGGTTCGGCGTCGGATTCGTTTTCGCGCCAGAGAAATCGGAGACTGTCTCTATCTTCTTCGCGTATTATTATTCTTAAGAACATCTCTTTAATGTCGGCTGCTACGGCGACGGAGCCTTGTCGGAATCTTATTAGTACGCCGAATAATGATTGCAGTAGGTCGGGTCCAGACAATAATGCGTCGTTAAGGCTTTTTCCATTTGTCCGTTCGGCTGCGTCGAATACGACTCTTAGTTTGCCTTTCTGAGGATGTACAACGGCAAAATGTGGTAAATACCAAGTTCTGGGTGATGTGGGTTTATCGTTGGCAGGTTCTGCGTAGCCATTTGATAACAGGTTTAATATTTGTTTGGTGTAGTTGACTTTAAATTCTTTGTTTTTTCCAAATTTGTTTTCTATGCCTTTTAGGCGACGTAAGGCGTTATTGCGGTTTATAGGCATTTCTTCTTTGTCGGTTTTCCACAGTAGTCCACATTCAAATCTGCCTTCTGGTAATCTATGAGTCGTTCTTTTTAAAATATCTAAGGCTCGTTGCTCCGGATCATTTGCTGGTTTTTTCGGTGTTATTCCTAATGAGTCCAAGCTGAAGTGAGTTTTTATTAATTCATCGATTTCTTCTGATTTATTGTAGGCGTGATTTATAAAAAATACTGGTTTGGTTGATTCGGTTTTGCAACCGTGCAATATCCAACCTAGGCTGGTCAGCGATGCCACAGGTTTTGAAGATGCACCAGTTTTTAAATCTCTTGTTACTATGAGATGCCAATTGTCCTGGCCTATTAATAAAGTTGGTGGTGCTCCATCATATATCAATTGATGTTCTATTTCCGATAAGTGAGGACAGTCGGCGATGTCTTCCTTTCTCACGGATTGCGGTCGCAGGTTTAAACTTTTAACTGTGTGTGCTTGCAGGTCTTCGTAATTTCTTGCAAACAGGCCTTTTATTCGTAATTTAATGTGTTTTGATTGCTCTGTTATTTGATGTTCGCTTATGCCTTCTAGCAATAAACTTCTACTCGGTCCCGTAGTTCCTACGTGATTTGCTACGTATTCTAATAATAGCGTTACCGTCGATCCTTCGTCTAGTAAGGCCATAACTGTTGCTGACCCGTTCGGTCCGTTCAATTCGACGGGTATAATCTTTAAGTAGGCTCGTGAGGTGCCTATGTGGTTTACCGATACTATCTTGCTAGGCTCTGGATTAGATTTTTCTTGATGTAATAGTTCATGGTGTCTTCTAGTACATCCGTCTTTGCCGCATGGTTTTGATTTGCATGATAAATGTCTATGGTTGATCTTTAAGCATTTGAAGCATATTTTTAATTTCTTGACGGTTTCCCATCTATCTTTTATGGGTTCCTTTAAAAATTTATCACATTTTGAGATATCATGAGCTTGTTCACAAAGGAAGCATTTATCGTTTTCCTGCGTAGTGGCGGCTAATACAATTTGCATTTCCTCCTCAAATTCGCTATCGTATGACGAGTCGGAATCGCTTTCATCATGCTGAGCTATGTTTACACGTGCTCTTCTTATTGGGCGAGATTTGTTTATTTCAGTTTTTATTCTTTGTCTGTCACTTGGACCCGGTTCGTCGAAATCGTTTGAGATTTTCGTTAAAAATTCTGATAATAGCTTTAGCATTGGCTCTTTTCTCCTGTTCGATTTGAATTCTTGCCATCTAAATCTAACCAACGTGCTCATTTTATCCACTATTTTATCGGATATTTCCGTTGAATATAAATATTCGAGTTGGTCCAATTGTTTTATTGTGTCTACCGTGTTAAAAACGGCACTGGCGAAAGTACCAATACCTTTCATGTCCTCCGTCATTTTCGGTAATTTATGTAGTTCTGTGATTAATCCTTTAATGATGTACGTTGGTTGGCCAAACCTCCTTTCTAATTCCTTTAATATGCTCTCTGGTGTTGAGCTGGTATACAGAAGTGATTTAACGGCTTCTTTTCCGCGACCTTTGAGTGATTTTCGTATTCTCGCAATATTTTCAATATCGATGAAGTATGAAGCGGTGCTTGTGTAGTGTTTTATGAATGGTATCCAGTTAATCGGATCTCCGTCGAATGGTGGTAGATCGCTCATGTATGCGGGTGGTTTTCTCGGAGTATCTAGCTTGTTGTCTTGCTTTAATGCTTTCGCGAGCAATTTAGATAATGCAGCTATTCCCGGTTCTGTCTCGTTTGATGGTTTATTCATCCATTCGTTAACGCTCGATTCTATCTGCTCGACATCTTCTTCAATGTCTGAGCTTTCGGCTACTTGTGTTAACTCAAGCTGAGTTCGAGCTAGCGCGGCTTCCGCTTCTACTCTCTCAATTTCCTTCTTTTGAAGCGCTAATTTTGCTTCCAGTTCAGCGCGCCTGCTTTGGGACGTGCGTGATCCCGTTGCCTTCTTTTTGCTTGGTTCCTTTCTGGCAGCACTCTTAGAATGTACCGTGCTGGAAGTTTGTTCAGTACTGGTCGTGTGCTCGGTGCTTGTAGTTCCTTCGGTACTCGTAGTACCTTCGGTGCTTGTAGTCCGTTCAGAACTGCTTGACTGCCCAGTTTTGGATGAGCTTCCAGATTCCACTTCGCCCGGGTCCCTGTCCTTGGGATGTGCCTTCTTGCTTCGGGTTTCTATCGTGCTCATCTTGGTCGGGTCCTGTGTCTTCTTGTCCCTAACGGCCCTACCTCCTACAGCCCTAAAGGCCCTACCTCCCTAACAGCCCTAGCAGTCCTGTTCGAGGGTTCCGAAGAACACGCTCTCCCAGGGATGGAATAAAGGGTAAGGTGAGGTGGGAATCGCCCGGAAGAGGGTCACACGCAAGACTAGCTGCTCGGGAATTGGGAGGAACGCCCAACCCTTCAGCAGGCCCACCAGGAGGCCACTAGCTTACGTGCACCGTACCGGCGCGATCAGACTGTTACAGTTCACCGGTTAAGGTGAACTGGCAGTATCGTCTGGTATACTGCTCCCGCCGTGAGGCGTTAACTCGCCCGTTCACCGTTTGACACCGTTAGGTGGTGAGCGGGAGAGCCGCGGTAAACCGCGCTTGTAGAGGATTCTTCAACGCGTAGAAACGATGTCCCCAGCCGTCGCGGTCTTCGGCAGCTACTCGTAGCCTGCTTCAATGCACCCGCAGCGATGAGTCGATTCCTCTTCTTCGCGATGATGAATGCTCTTGATGTCGACTTGCTTGCGCGGCGAAACGCTCTTCCGGGTTTTGCGGTCTTCCAAACGTAGGGGAGCCCCGCAGCCGTGGTCGAAATCCTTTTCGCCTTGCGTGGCAGTTGCGACGTTTTGGGTCTGTAGCGTGACGAAGCGATCCCGCCCGACGCTCTTGCGGTCTTCGGCTGCTACCCGGAGCTTGCCTCAATGCACCCGCGTAGCGACGGTGGATTCCTCTTTGTGTTGCTAGGCAGACCTCTTGACGACTTCAGTCCGCAGCGTTCTTGAACGATCTTCCCTGCCCGCAGACTTCGTTCTGAGGGGATAGGTTGATTCCTCTTCAAGCTTGCTTGTTGCGGTGATCTTGAGACTTGAGATCTTGATCTTAAGTTGCTGGTTGTAGATATCCGGTTCGAAGGACCATGCACTGTAGAGGATCGGTGCGACCCGAGCCACAGCGAGGGAGTGAAATAAAACACTTGTTGATTTTGGCGGAAGCGGAGATGTGTTCGCTTCGGAGTCTCGGTGTGAAGTGCGTAACTCGACCGGGGGAGGCCGGTATTTATTGTATTTGGAAGCGTACACATGTCGCTGTATTTATTAATGAGCTTGTAAAATCATGTTGACCAATAGGACGCGTTTACAAATTGCGTAATAATTATAATTACTGTACTTATCTTATAATCTTATTATAATATATAAACTTAGTACTAAAGGTAAGTATAACAATGAATTATTAATCGTTTACATGAATTCTTACATTAATATTTACAAATAATTTTCCCAAGTTCAGCTATAACGTTTAACAATCAGATTACGTGATAACTAGGTACTTATTATTGTCTGAGATGGAAATTATCAAGACACGCGGAAGCGTGTCCAGCCAAAGTTCAAAAAACTGGCGAGCAGCACCGTGTGTAATATTACACGAACCATTTGGAGCCACTTTTGACCCCCTCATAACTCAAAAACTATTTCACATAAACATGTCAAATTTGGCGCATATATTGAGACCCGTGAGATACATATGTGCTCCAAATTTCATAAGCACACCTCAAATGGTTATTTAGATATAAACGTACAAAAATCGTCATTTTTATGATCAAAGGATAGATCAAAACTCTGACACGAGGCATGCTACCATTGCTTAAAGCCGTATTATTTTAATATTGTTGACGTTTATGTAACTATTGAAGATATTTTAAGTTGTTATAAAATATTATATGTTGTTATAAATAAATTTCAGGACTGACCATTGAACTTGGCACCCATTTAGATCTCACTTCTTTTGTCGCTGAAGTCAACAACCAAGGCATATATATCACAATTTTGCACTTGGCTCTCATTTCACATTTATGTTTTTGATGGGATATATAAATTGCAGGACTGACTATTGAACTTGGCACCCATTTAGATCTCACTTCTTTTGTCGCTGAAGTCAACAACCAAGGCATATACATATATCACAATTTTGAACTTGGCTCTCATTTTACATTTATGTTTTTGATGGGATATGTTATACATTAAAGTTATTAATTTTTAAGGATAAACAATATAATCTACAGTATCTAATAATTGTAGTAATTTAAGTATAATACAGTTGTCGGCACAGACTTATAGTATGTATAGTATGTAATATAAAGTTAAATATTACTAAATGCCTTAATAATGGCCCTACTGTGTATTTAATCATTAGGTAGATATTTACAGAATATTTACTATAATAATCAAGTATTCGTATCCGAAATGACTTGTCTATTTATTTATGTACTTGAGGCAATATCTCACAAACGTAGTTACACATAAATGGCTATTGGTAAAGTAGGTAAGTATGAAAGTATATGATTTTGATCGATTTACAGTTATCAAAAATGATTATAACATACTAAATATTAGGTTCTATCGTCTATGTAGGTAAATTATTTACATGAGATAATCTAATCATATTGGTAGAAGATTCAGGACCCGAAACAATCTTCAACAATTGTTGTTATAAACGATTTTGTCTTACTTTTCAACAGCTCTCTATATTCAACTTTTATTTACTCACTTTTGTTTTATTTCGACCGGATTTAGTGCTTGATTTCCTAGTTCTTTTTGGTTCATTTATTTGCCCAATATTTTTAGTCCTCCGATATAACCATTTCATGGAGATCCCTCAATTTCCTGTTTTACTAAAGAAAGATTTATTTGTTTTTATGTTGCAAAAACATCGTGTAGTTTAAGATGTCCGTGTATAAAAAGTGTTATCTTTGTAACAATTAAACCATACCATGTTCGCGTTACGTTCAACCATTCCCTTGACATTTCACTTACACTGTTTATTGCAAATTATAGGTAATAGGTAAGTAATTAATTTCTGAACTAAATTTAGACACATAACTAAGTAATTTATGGCTTCTTATTGAAATGATAATCATAAACATTGTTTGGGGGTCGCAGTTTCTTTATTGAAATTTTTAAACCTTACCGAATATAATGAAAGCAGTGATGCCTAGCGGCGCGGTGTTTTAGGATCGACACTTAACGCTTCTCGAGTACTCGTAACTTCTTTGCCCGAGGTGAGCGACAGAAGCGACCCGACGCGATGCGACGTCATAGAAAATTACATTGCGTATATGTTGTCGTGTCGTGTACGTCTGTCATTTTCTATGGCATCGTATGGCGCGTCCCTTCTGTCGCTCATCTAGGACAATGGGTTAGTAGTTAGTAATTAACATTTTCTGTATGGAAGAAATTACAAAAATAAGAGTTGTTCTCAAAAAGGTATGACACATGTCTGTCAGCGAGTAATAACCGTATGTTTTTTTTAAAAATATCATTAGAAAAAATGAGCTTCAGAAAAGACAGTTCAAATTAAAGACATTTGCCCTAGCGTGGTGCGTTTTTGCACTATAAGACTATAGTGCGATAAAGCGATAATTAAGTGTGTATTCCAAATAGGGATGCAGCTGCTAAGTAATGGGACGTTGTTAGTTCTAATTATTTATCCGATAACGTAACAAGGTGATTCAAATTACGAATATACCTTGGTTTTTAGTAAAAACATATTATCCTTCCGCAAGGATAAAGAAATCATATTATTACTAGCTGATGCCCGCGACTCCGTCCGCGTGGATTGAGGTGTTTTAGGGGTATGAAAAATAGAAACCGATTGTAGCTAAACTAGTAGCCGATTGTCAGACCTACTGAATATGCATATAAAATTTCATAAAAATCGGTCAAGCCGTTTCGGAGGAGTATGGTAACTAACATTGTGACACGAGAATTTTATATATAAGATATATTTTATGAGATGTTTATGAGACTGCTAGTTTGTCATGCTTTGTATAAAGGTATAGATAAACTTGTAGAAACTTATACATGGGATCTGAGCTCCTGAGAGTCTAGAGATCCGGATGCTGGATCCTGTTTGGGCTCCGTTTGTCCATATGGTTTGTTTTATCAATTGGGTAGTTCTATATTATATAATCTAGTTGAAGTGATAGTAAATTAAATAACTTTTACTCCACTGGCAGAATTTGTCTAATTGTCATACCTTTCCACTTACCTAAAATTTTAGAGGATCCGCCTATCGGGCCCTCGTGTGGCTATTTAAATAATAGCCAATATTATCTTTTCTGATAACAAGTACTTATATTTACTTATTTATTTCGCTGTAACTACTTGCTAGCTTATCCAAAAGATGATTCTAGAAGATATTTCCGTCCGTTTGTCCGTCATTATACTAGTATCCTGAGGGTTGGTGCTCGTTAGACGCATATGGCGGCAGCAGGTGCCACCGGTTACACGGGGTTGCCGTATTTTATAAATTTTTTATCTATCACATTTTCTCTGCAATAAATAGTGGATCAGATGTCGACAATCGAGATAGCAGCTTTTCCATTGCCAATTTGGCTTCTGATCTTAAATCTGGTGGAGTACAATCAATCTCCATTTCACTCTCTGAACCGTTGGAACTCATTTTACTTATTATTAAATTTATATTTAGTATGTAAATAACAACTCAAGACGAATTTTCAGCTTTGCCGCCAATTTTTTTTTATCATCTGTGCCGACAGGCAAACGCATTTATGGCTATACAGCCACCAATTTGTACTAAGCAAAGAGACTATGGTATGCCAAGAATGACAAAAGAGATCCGATCAAAGAGTATTTAATAACCCCAGCACGCCGTTTCATACAACATTGCAGGAGCGTTGTAATGTTCCAAATTCAAAAAACGCTCCTGCAATGGATTTGATTTTCTTTGTCCGAAAATCCGATACTTCGCGTGTTCTTTTTTCGAAAATAATGACAATATTTCCATGCATGTTTGAGAAATAGTAGATTGTTAACCGAGGGTCGAAAGAATCATTTCCCGAGGTATTTAGACGCCCGAGCGTAGCGAGGGCGGCTATAGTCCGAGTAGGAATTGATTCTTTTGCCCGAGTTAAACACTACTTTTCATTTCGAATATGAGGAAAATAAAACTAGTTGTTTATCTAAACTATTTATTGATAATATAATAATATTAGTAGTATGTACCTATTTAAAATTAATTGTGAAATTAGGACAATTCGTGAAATTGAAAGTAACATTTTTGTTTGGAATGTTTATACTGTTTGATATATTATGACAAATTTGGCTGTTCTGGATATCTGTAAAAGTAGGAGACTCTGGTATTTCATCAGACGATGGATTACATGGCGGATACTCCCTGGAAGTTGTCGGCTGAGGCGAATTGGGGCGTATTTTTATAGTTTCAGCTAATTTGGTTGAAATTTTAATTTTATTTTGGACTGAATCCTCCTGAATCCTGTAGCCTTCGGCGACTGTGCTGGATTTCCAGCCTCCATGTCGTTTTAACGTTGTCATGTTTGCCCCTGAATTGGCTAAAAATGTTGCTGACGTTCGTCTATAACAATGTCCGGTATACTGCTCACAGTTTGGTAAATTCAAATATGTTGCTATCTGCTTCGGCATACCTGAGATTTTATTTTTACCGATCACTTGTTTATAGCATTTTCCCTTCTGATAGTTGAGAAAAAAACGGTCCGTTTTTACATCACTAGGTCTCATTTTTTGATATTTCTTTACTATTTGTGTAAACTCTTCTTGTACTACAAACGAGCGCTCAATATTTGTTTTTGTTTTAGTCAGTTTTACTAGTAATAATTGGCCTTGACTTTCAATGTCCTTAATTGTCAAATTTGTGAGTTCACTGCTTCTGCAAGCGCCGCTTATACCGAGTATCAATACCACCTGTGAAAATCATGTAATTTTTTAGTATTTATGTAATAAATACGTTCATTTTTAGGATAAATCCATGAATACTTAGGTAAACTTACCTTCACTGCCAAATATATCTCGTCAGGAGCATCATTTAAAAAAGTTTCCACTTCATGAGAGGTGAAAACCTTAGATTTCTTACTCTTGAACCCCTGAGACTGTCTTTTCACTCAAACACACTCATTTTCTCAATTTCACACTGTCATTTTTCTTTCAAAAATGATGTTAAATTATGAAATTCTTTCAAATTTACATTATGTTTTACACTAAGTGTACTTTTGAGCATTGAATATCGGCTCCATAGCGTAGAAGGCTGTAGTTTACTACACAGTCTATTAAAATATGTAAGAAATACACTTTCGGAAAACGATCTTATATTCTTCTCTGCTCGCCACTTCATAAAATTATTGTATGTGTTTATATATCTTTCTTTTGACATTTCTGGCAAAATATTTTCAATAACACTATTTGCTTCGTCTCTAATCGAATCTGGTGTCAACATTTCAGAATCGCTTGAACTCATTTTTAATATTCAAATCTAAAATTAGGTACCTATTAGCTATTTATTTGAATTCCGTCACAAATACTTAACAGAAATTAGTATCCCGCCAATTTATGTCGACTTTTTAAATTTTAAATATGGAACTCACCGCGTAATTATTGTTGCTGTTTATTCCGCTCAAAGAAGTTTGAGCTAAGTTCACACTGGCCGTTTAGAAAGTCACATGGCCGCAGCATTTCTTTTTAGTAGTTTTTTTTTACATAAAAACTCTTTACAGCTGACAGCAGTTCTATTTTGAAAGTTAATTCCGGCCCATAAGTGGGAAGTAATTTGTATGAGTTTTTCCCTCCCTATGGAGGGAAGCAGCATTTTCCACCCAATAATCAGATCAAAACAATACTACTTTCCGAATATGAAAAATGAAAATGTTATTTATATACCTGCTTATATATATTTTACTAATAACTGCAATGTGAACTCGCTGTCCTCGCATAAACGTTAAAGTTTTTAGAGGATGGCTAGTGTAGGTATATATCCATAATGTGAATGCATGTTTTATCTCGAACAATAAATTTTAAAAAAACATCCTGTCTCTATACCAAATTTCATCAAAATCGGTAAAGATGGAAGCGTACCAGACAGACAGACATAGTAAGTATTTCGCATTTATAATATTAGTATGGAATATTATAAACCACAAATACGGTGAAAATTATGAAATCTATAGTCTATGATGCTATACAATTAATTGGACAATATACCTATTAGGTACCAATCTTGAGCCTTGAGTGGAAGCAAACAAATTCGTTACTGACATCGGCGTTAATGTCTCAATATGTATGGACGGCCATTTCCAGACTCCATACAAAGACATCGAGTCGAATAATATACTCCATGCTTTGAGGACATCAAAGATGCGTTAATTAAACTTGAAACGACTAACGCCTAAGAAATAAACAATTTTGTAGGCGTGTCGCGTACATGATATACGCAATTGTAAATGAAGACATCAATGATCGGAAATCCAGAAAAGGTGGTCCTTGATTTTATGTTAATAATAATTGTATCTTAATACTTGGAGAACTAACTGTAAATTGTTTTAATTCAACTCTGTTGCGCTTTGTCTCTTAATCTCTTTTATTACTGGATCTGCTGAAATTAACTAAGAGTAAACACAAAGTCTCTAAATGCGTTTCGAAAACACAGATGGTTTCTGAATCCACGACCTTGATCTATAACCTCCAATCTACTCTTAAGCCTATTAACATGTCAGTAACCTGTTGAAGAGAAACTTACGTTCCGACTTGCGTTCCCATTTACATATTATTTTAATAAGATTTTTATCTAATAGGCCTGGAACCATACTGCATACGCTTAAATCCATAATGTTTCATTATTGTTGACTTTCGTGTTTTACTCGTAGAATTATAATCCTTTTAATTTAGGAACGTCATGGTAAGTGACATCAAACTGTCATTTTGAGTAATATTGCATAAGTATTGCTTTAAGAGTTGGCAGTATGGCTCCTGTTTGTTTGCTGTACTTGACAGTTAACCGATCTTGATGTTTGGCACTGATAACTTGTATTCTGAAGACGTATTTATGTTGACCACTACCCCCATAATTTCCCTCAAAACTACAATACGTCTCATAATATAGTGGTACAATATGAGGAGTATTGTAGTTATGAGGCAGATTATGGTTAAGGGGCGGATAAACAAACACTTTAACGTCAACTATGTACTGTTTGTTCCTGGTTCCTGCAAGTTCCTTTGCAGTTGTTGTTCATGACCGGCTGCAGTCAGTATATAATTGACGATCCACTCGCCCGGTAGTTTGAAACACATGGCATTATCATTATCCCCATCATTCAATTTTCAACCCATCGCTGGCCCACTGCCGAGCACGGGTTTTCTCTCAGAATGTGAAAGGATTTAGGCCATTGCATACTTCACACACCTTTGAGAACATGAGCTAACAGATAGCTAGGAGTAAATACCCAAACCTTTGGTTTTCAAACAAGCAGGCTTAAAAGATTCACAACTGTATGTAGATGTTTAATGTAGTATCGAAGACATTTGGACTTTGGAGGTATCGAGAGGTCGGCATGAGGTCGATGGAGTGAGTCATCGGTAAACCGGATTCGCCGACGAGACGCACTCCGGTTTTGCTTGTGCGGTTTTGGGATTAGAACGACCAGTATAAGACCATACATTTTTTCATAGCCAGCTTGTGCCTCTGACTCCGTATGCGATTTTTTTCTCGTAAGGACGCATAGTTGAGGACCTGGAGAGTGACATAGGCTAATTCGCGTGGAAATTAAAAAAAACATATTCACGCGGACGAAGTCGCGGGCATCAGCTAGTATAATCATAAACTAACTTTTTTATAGTAAATAGTATATTGCAATGCGTAATATTAAATTCACACGGGAACTGACGGAGATAAGTAACAGTAAGTAATTTACCCGACACGTACTATATCGTTCGCTCAATAAATCTCACTATGCAGGCTGCAGCGTGATAACACTCGTAATTGGTCACACACGTCACCCACGGTGTCAGGCACGTTGCAAGTTTCGCTGTCACCTGTGAACAGTTTCAATTGCGGTAAAAAGTTTCAATGTATTTCCTGCTAGTGGATGGACATGGGCGATTAATTTCTTTGAACACTAAATTAACTGGAAAAGTTATTGACTAACTAATGACTGCTTAATTATATTATAATTATTTTACCTATTGGTAAAAATATCAACTTTTCTGTTTTCCTGTTGACAGCTCCCGCTACAATCTGTCTCTGTGGCGAATTTTATGAAGATTTGTTCTGGTAGTTTATCTGTTAAAATTGAGTAAGCCCACAATACAATCTTTATGTAACCTTATAGCTAGAGCATAAAGAAGACCTAGAGTAGCATAAAAACAGCTATTTCCTGAGATAAAATTAAAAGTTTATCATTTCTCGCCATAGAAATATGTTGTACTAAATATATTTTTTCACTGTATCCGTTCACCGCTTTAAAACAAACAGATAAAGCCTCCGACCGATTAGATTACAATATTTGCGCACATGCTTGATATGGGAGCTCACGTATATATTAACTTTATGACTTTTAAAATGCAGTTCTAACTTAATACACCCTTGGACCCATGAATCATGTTGTTAGCCGAACCTAAATTCCAAATTACACATTACATATTAAAACAATATGTGGCCAATCCAAAAGACCAAACCAAAGTCCAGGTCGACTATAGGTCGCTTTAAGTCTAGCCCGATCTATTCCGCAAGAAGCCTTTCAAGCAACTAATTCGTTTATGTTAAGTTCATTGATCTTATACGTAAGATTGATAGATATGAAAAGTTTTTTTTCTTTACTTATTTTGAATGGTTAATGCTTAATTTTAGAGTATCTTCTGTTTTTCTTTAGTACGCTCTAGTGAACACATTATACTGGGTCTCAGTTTGAGTATTATCCTCTGAATTATAATCTTCATAATTAGTAGTATATGAATATATTGAATATCATATGCCATTGCTATTGAACTGTCATATGCCTCCCATATTGATCTTGAATTAAGAAGGAGCTTTTTGAATAGTTGTAGTTATTGTCTGAACTACAAAAAATACACGTTTCATTTAAAATTGAGCAATTCTAATCATGTTTGGCAGTACTATTAAGTTTATCGTGTAGTTAAAAGCCAGCTAATTAGTGTGCATATTAATATACTACATTTGAGAGGTTCCTTAAGTTTTCAAAGCTAGTTAACGTCAGGCTGTCTAAAATAATACCAATATTATCACTTTAACCCTTAAATCGATAACGGGAACCCTGGGGTAATTTCTTATTCAATCTGAGAATTATATAATAACCTGAAAGATTTATTTGCGATATCTATATATTTTTTTTATATTTCAGATCTGTAGAAAAAATAATTAGAGCTCGTACAAATAAAATCTATCCGTCAAATTCAAAATAGAGTCAAAGCGACAGTATGTTGGAACAGTACGGTTAAGTTTTAATCGGATTTTTTTAATTTTTTGCATTAACAATATGTTTTTTTCACTATAAATTGAAAGAATAAATGTCACAACAGATTCCACTATCATATTTTGATCATCAATCCAGAATAATAAAATTATAGGTTCAGAAAAGTATACGTGTCCCATGGTCCCCGTTGTTACCGAATACGAGTAACGTACCTACCGTGGGATGCGTTGCCAATTTCTTGGCAAGTTGGCAGCATACATTCAAACTTTTTAAAATCATTTTGTCACTATTTTTTGGCACTTTTTATAAGTCTTGCTTATAAAAAGTGCCAAAAAATAGTGACAAAATGCCTCGTTGGTCTAGCGGTTAGCGTAGTCGACTGCGGATCACGAGGTCCTGGGTTCGATTCCCGGTCGGGCATAAAAATTGTTAGGTATTGGGTTTTTCAATTAAGAAATTCTCAATGCCAGCCCGGAGTTGGAAGTGGCGGTGTTTCACCCCCTTGCCTCGGAGAGCACGTTAAGCCGTAGGTCCCTGTTATTATATCACTAACATAATAATAGTAACATGATAATAGTCGTTAAAGCCCGCTAACCCGCATTGGAGCAGCGTGGTGGGTCTAAGCTCTAATTCCCTCTCTCCTATGAGAGTGGAGGCCTGTACCCAGCAGTGGGACGTTAATAGGCTGTAGTGGGGTGGTTGCTTAAAGCACGTTTTCTTTATTTGCATCATAAATACTTTTTTACTTTCTCTATCTGTTACTTCAAACGATCTATACTTAAGTAACAATTGAGTATAGTAAATATTGCTCGCAGTACTTTCGAAGATTGTTTATCAGTTAGATTACATCAACAGCCCTGTATTGACACAGTAAACAGATACAAACAGTAGTGAAACTACCTAGAAACGTTCGAAACAGCTCACTCACATAAACATGCGCATCGACGAGACTTCTAAGCAGTCGTCGCGAGGCCGTCAGTAGTGAGTGCCGCGTCATGACGAATGATCACGTTAGTCTATTTCCGCGATCTTTTTAAAAATGCCAAGAGTGTATTACGTAGTATACGGCTGTTTGAACTCTGCTGAACTATCGTTATTTAAATTCGTTCAAAATCGATATCTGACGATCCCTAGGATCACAAAACAGGAAACCGGTACCAAAATTTTAAAAAGTCAGCGCCATTTTGAAATTCTTTGTTTTTTAACCGATTTTGTTCAAAATCGATATCTGACGATCCCTAGGATCACAAAACAGGAAACCGGTACCAAAATTTAAAAAAGTCAGTGCCAATTTGAAATTCTTTGTTTTTGAACCGATTTCGTTCAAAATCGATATCTGACGATCCCTAGGATCACAAAACAGGAAACCGGTAACAAAATTTTAAAAAGTCAGCGCCATTTTGAAATTCTTTGTTTTTGAACCGATTTCGTTCAAAATCGATATCTGACGATCCCTAGGATCACAAAACAGGAAACCGGTAACAAAATTTTAAAAAGTCAGCGCCATTTTGAAATTCTTTGTTTTTGAACCGATTTCGTTCAAAATCGATATCTGACGATCCCTAGAATCACAAAACAGGAAACCGGTACCAAAATTTTAAAAAGTCAGCGCCATTTTGAAATTCTTTGTATTTGAACCGATTTAGTTCAAAATCGACATCTGAGGATCCCTAGGATCACAAAACAGGAAACTGTAACCAAAATTTTAAAAAATCAGCGCCATTTTTTAAATTCTTTGTTATTGAACCGATTTCGTTCAAAATCGATATCTGACGATCCCTAGGATCACAAAACAGGAAACCGGTACCAAAATTTAAAAAAGTCAGCGCCATTTTGAAATTCTTTGTTTTTGAACCGATTTCGTTCAAAATCGATATCTGAGGATCCCTAGGATCACAAAACAGGAAAAAAAATCAGCGCCATTTTGAAATTCTTTGTTATTGAATCGATTTCGTTCAAAATCGATATCTGACGATTCCTAGGATCACAAAACAGGAAACCGGTACCAAAATTTAAAAAATTCAGCGCCATTTTGAAATTCTTTGTTTTTGAACCGATTTCGTTCGAAATCGACATCTGAGGATCCCTAGGATCACAAAACAGGAAACTGTAACCAAAATTATAAAAAATCAGCGCCATTTTGAAATTCTTTGTTATTGAACCGATTTCGTTCAAAATCGATATCTGACGATCCCTAGGATCACAAAACAGGAAACCGGTACCAAAATTTAAAAAAGTCAGCGCCATTTTGAAATTCTTTGTTTTTGAACCGATTTCGTTCAAAATCGATATCTGACGATCCCTAGCAATACAAAACAGGAAACCGGTATCAAAATTTAAAAAAGTCAGCGCCATTTTGAAATTCTTTGTTTTTGAACCGATTTCGATCAAAATCGTTATCTGACGATCCCTAGGATCACAAAACAGGAAACCGGTACCAAAATTTTAAAAAGACAGCGCCATTTTGAAATTCTTTGTTTTTGAACCGATTTCGTTCAAAATCGATATCTGACGATCCCTAGGATCACAAAACAGGAAACTGTTACCAACATTTTATTAAATCAGCGCCATTTTGAAATTCTTAAATTGATTTAATTAGGGAATTACAGACCGCTTTAAATAGTCACAACGTTTACATACGAAGTTTTTAAAAAAAACTTAGAACTTCAGATAACTTCAAGTTAATTATTCACTCAGTCCGTACATCACAAACAGAACACCGAGGCAGATATAATGCTCCAACTGTAAATCTATCTACCAGTCTATCTATCTACCCGTGCGAAGCCGATATATATTGGGGCGGGTCAGCTGTCAAAAACTGCTGGACCGATTTTAATAAATCTTTCACTTTTAGAATACTTAATTATCCAGAAGAACCTAGCTACCTATTTATTATCCCGATATCCTCACGGGATCAAGATCTACGCGAGTGGTTAGTTATAATTTTCTATCTGTTTTAAAAGCGCAATTCTGAAATAACAGCTATAGAAATGAAAAATTATATTGATTACTAAAAATGCTTTCTTACATTACAAGTATTAATTTACATTTAAGTAAAGATAGTACATAATATGAAAAAACCTGTAATTTGTTCACTTTGTATTTTTCACGATAAAATTACAAATCTAAATTGCACCCGTACGAAACCGGGGCGGACCGCTAGTCAAGAATAAAGGTATTTTTTATGCAATGTTTTTTTAATTACTAGATATAGGTATCACACGCATTTTTGGGGTTGAAACGCGGTACGCTTCAACCCGAAAATGCATGACAAACATCCGTAAACAGAGCTCATCAGCCCTGCCCGCGCGCCACCTGCGGCGCCTACCGGATACGGAGCCTAGGTTACGGATATCAATCATTGTTACAGTATCAATTGTTGTGATTGGCTGAATTTATGGTATTCTTGCTGCGTCAATGGATTTAGTCCAATAGTGGAAGAGTGTTAACCAATCAGAGGTGATTGCAGAGATACGCGGTTGCCCAGCTGGAGCGTAGTAACTATGTACGTTGACATCTACAGTTTCAAGTCTTAGAGCTGCGCTAAAAGTAGTCGCACCTCAGCTCAGAAACGACTAAATGACTGGCGCGAACTATAACGAATTTAGCCTATTTAAGTAGGTAGCTGTTTACATAGATATCGACGCAAGGATGTTAAAATTAACACAATACACAATCCTAAGTGCTAAATATGTACACATGACTCAATTTGGGTCAAAAACAAGATGCTATGGGCTGCCTAACGTCATTTTAAGATTCGGATCTGACATTTTAGCTCAACTAGCATTTAGGTCTCCGACCTAAAAACCTTATTTCGATCATGCATCTGGCTTATGAACTAATTGTAGCAAAAACTACATAGTATTATGTTGACCCCAATTTCTTTGTATGCTACTCGTAACTAATAATAATTAACTCGTATGTATATCACAAGTTCCCAGCAGAAAAGGATGAAAATTAATTGTTTCGGTAATATTCTGAAATTGTTAATAGATATATGGCATGCTCATCAAATAAGAGAAGATCATAATCGTGTCAACAAAAGAAGATACAACTGTGGAAGAAACGTAAACGATACGTAGTACTCGTACGTACTGAATAAGTGAGACTTAGAATGCTGCCAAATAATTAGTTGGCGAAAAGGAAAAATCCAAATTCGAAAAATATAATTGTACAGCTAAATAGAAAGTAATTGAAAAATTGTGTGCATATCTTTTGAAGCCAAACAATATATAAACGTTTGGATTAGACTATCAAAATAGTTACTACGTCGCTCTAAAAGGCAACCATTTTGTATCGAAACTTGAAACCATCGCTTTTTCCATGAAAGCATGTTAACGAAACGACGCCCGTTTATCTTTAAAAGTACTAAACAATTTACGAAACTTTGGGGTGACGTCACCTGTGATACGCTACATCCGAGGACAGCCGCTTTAGATAAGCGTCTCTACAGCTCAAACAACCATTGGGCTAGCAACTAACGGTCACGTACAGTTTTATGTGCCTAACTACGTTGTTTATAATTTTTTATCCGAGAAGTACAGCCTAGCTTCCGAAAGGACCTTGGTTTTTGCATATTATCCAAGATCATGCTTTATCACTCAGTAGGAACTACAAAAGTTTTTTTCCTCTGTGTTTTTGTAATGTTTCTATGTAAATTAATACTGAGTGGGGATTTTAACATCAATTTCATGAGTAGGTAAATGCAAATCAAGTCTTTATCAGCCTATCTTGTCGGTAGTCGTTGAGGTTTTGATCTTATATAACTTACTAATATAAAACCGCATTAGTTATATAATATAGCATATATTATACGCCATCGCCATAAATTTCCAAATTGACCAAATTTCATGCCATAAGTCTCAAATCATTAAAAAACATTCAACATTCGTCTAGTTGATTGACCCTGTTAATTATTTATTGATACCCATGTCAAGGTTCAAGGAGGTGCATAAAAAATTACTAGCCCGCCATATTGGATTTAGAATGACGTCACTTAGCTAACCATGCATTATCATCCAAACTAAACGTGTATGTAAAGTTTCAGCTCAATCGATTGGTGATAACTGTTTTAAAATTCAGTCGTAAGATGACCTAAGCAAACCCACAAACATTGCAAGTTATTATTTAACTTAACTAAACTAAAGCTTGTAAAATAGGGAAATAAATTCATCTTACGAGATAAGTAGTAGATAAGACAAGACTGAACCTTGATTAAGCTTTTTTAACGTTTAATTTATTTTCTTTGTTCCAGGTTGGTTCCAGTTTTTTTTTCATTAAATTACTTATTGGTAAGTTCTGATTTCTGAACTCTCGACAGGTGATCCAGATCATTACATAATCATAGATGTGTTTGTTTTATGTTCACGTTATTTTTATTAATTATTTTAATACAATTAAGTAGTTAAATTCTAAGATTACAGATTCAATTGTAAGCAAATGTATGAATGCAATCTGGTATGGTAAAAATCTAAGATAAATCCTCTTTTTTTAGACAGAATCTTTAGGCAACGTTTATACTCAAGCGCCATGCCGTATATATTTCTCGTTTTTAAAAAGGTTACTTTAATAAAATCTATTCGCTTCCTTAGTAGGCTTAGGGCATCAGCCCTATCATTAATGATGCTCAAGCTACTTACTTGATGTAATTGTTTTCGGTGATAATATTATTAAAGTTTTTACCCGTCAAAATTGTCCTAAGATGTATCAGAAAGAAAAGAGCATAAAATGCAATTGTCACCGTAATAACCTTGAATGCAATTTAAAAAGAAATACACTTTTAATTCTTGGAAATAGAAAACTGCTTGTAGAATTTTATTATCGCAATCGCAAACGGTTCGGTGAAATGTATTGTCACTAAAACAATACAATAATTTCACAACAAATATCATCGAGTAAAAAAATGCCGTTATTAAAAGTATGTTTTACGCCCGAGGTTCTGTATATTTTTTAGGACGAGGTCGAAATGGAACACAGGATAGGAACGTTCAAATCAAATATTCATTTATTCAAATTAGGTACACTGTAGGTAATAGGTACACTTTTTGACGTAAAATTACTTATAAAACATGATGGTGATAATCAGTTACGGTATCTTTAAACTAAAGCTACGAGGGTTCCAAACGCGCCCTGGTCTGGGAAGAGCCACAACAAAATCAGCCAGGTTTTTTTAATTATCACCATCTCACAAATCATCTTAAACTAAGGAACTATCAGAGCCATTAGAGCAAATTATTGCCAAGCTTCCTTGTTTATAATACATAATATGTTCTATGATTATGCTGTCAGGCAAATTGTCATATACTTACCGTGCTTTGGAGTGTCCGTCCTTCAGTGTCCTGCTTTTGTATATCTTGCTTGATCTCTAATCTATTAACTATTATGCCTTGACTCATCATCCAAATGGCTTAATATTTGTAGCCCAAATTGTTTTGTGCGCCTCTGGCAATGATCCTTTGGGTGCGGCCCTTTGATAGTCTTCTAGATGGCGGCAGCTCCTCCAAACATATTGACCAAGTGTGTGGTGGTCAAAGCTGCTATTACCATCGTGTCATGATATGACGAAGCCGTTTTTTATGTTTCGAATGCTCTATCTTTTTCAATTTTTTCTATACATTCTTCGGGCAGTTCTCGATATAGGACAAGAAATATCTAGAGTTGTTCAAAACTGCTATAAAACCAAAGCGCGCTACAGGCTATTAAATATAAATTTTTAGCATGCTTTTAAATATGCTACGCTATAGCACGCATGAAAGCGTATTATGGCGTACGCTCACAGCAGCGCGTTACCGCGAGTCTAACAGTCGCTACGGGTGCTGCTAGTGCTACGAAACGAACTACGAAGCACCGCGCGCGCTCGTGCGCCATAGCACCGTAGCAACATAGAGGCTCCTCGGATAGCTTGCTGTCCGTGCTATGGAAAAAAAGCGTGCTATGCTTTTGTGCTACGTGCTTTATTAACCACCTCTAGAAATATCCTCGCCCTTAAATACCTAGTTAATAATCAAGTGGCTGCAGAAATGTAGGTAGTCAAAGCTAGGCCCCGTTATCGGTGCAGTATCAAAGATTAAATATGTAGACGTGATTTTATAGCATGAGATAGGTAATAAGCGTATAAGTCCATAAAAGGAAGTAAACTTTTCAGAGTCATGACTTCTTGGATTTTCACTCATATATGTATAAAAATTTATATTTTCATACATACTGGTAAAGCAGATGTGCATTGTAAACTCATTAGGTCAATCGCATTCACAGCCAAGTTCTAGTCGATACGGAAACTTGCGCGTGCAAATGTTACGTCAATTACATTATTTATAACGCGGGCCGGTTTTAACCTTAATGAAAACTTGTTATTACATGTCCATCACTAAGTGAACTGTCGTTTTTAATAATAGTGTTCCATACCATAAAATATGGTGTGTTAATTATTCTTCATTTTAATTACTTAGTTGCCTACTTTTGGTCACATAGGACCATTCATCATACATAGTTCTTGTTATCCGTTTAGCCTTTGTTATCAAGAGATAATATTATATACGAAGGTAAACATCTTGGGTAACGCCAGGGCTCTTATAGGAATCAGGAGTCAGGACGCAGGATGTCCAGTTCAAATATTTTGTTTTCAGAGAAAACAATGTTTTCTGAATTCGCGCATGAATTGCCTAATCTTATTGGACGACCATGTTTTTAATCACATTGAGATTGGGGACCTGAAAGACTTAGTAGAAATCTTTTTTGAATTCCTTAAAAGACGAATAAGTTACAAGAATAAATATTATATTTCTTTGGGTCAATAAACAGTTTATTTATATTATTTATTAAAATAAATATTATAACATTTTGCTTTTAGAAAACAGCTAAGTTTCTTACCGTCTCTTCACAGTAAAATGTCCTTTCCAAACCAGTGGAAGGTCTAGATATACTCCTTGACATAAAGATATTTCATTTCATTCCTCGTCATAGCTTCGAGTTAGTCGTTACGACATCAGCCATCGTAGATGCAAGTTAGTACGGTTCCAGGCGTCCTAACCGCTCTGCCATAAAAGCTCCCTACCACTACACATTATTTATAATAATTAACCGTAATTACGCAGTTTTCTCAAAGGGAGCCGTCTATAACTATCTGTCTTTAGTATCGTAGAAGGCTTGCACGTACTGATGAGTAATTAACACGAGCGCTTACATATTTCAATACATATTACTTACTATGCTTATGTTAGGAATATAATAGTTTAATCATTCATTAAACTATTATATTCCCAACTTATGCATATGCATTCTGATCACGAGCGTTCCTAGCAAGTGAGCAACACACTTGCGATTAACCTGGGGCTGGGCCCTAGGGGTATAGCAAAAGCATGCGTGGTTTATAAATCATAAAATTTAAACTAGGAAAAGTTAATTATAGAGCAGCTGCAGTATCTATGGTAAGTAATACTGTAATGTAAGAAAGTTTCAGATTATTTTGCGAAGAAAGTGGTATCAATCGTTAGACCTGTTGCATTATATGGTTCAGAATGTTGGGCGATGAAGAAAAGTACATGCGACTGAAATGCGAATCTTGAGATGGATGTGAAGTGTGACTAGAATGGATAAGATTAGGAATGAATATATAAGGGGAAGTTTGAAAGTAGCGCCAGTGATAGAAAATATGAGGAGTAATAGGCTAGCATGGTATGAGCATGTAATGCGGAGGGAAGATAGGCATATTACGAGAAGAATGATAGATATGCAAGTGGAAGGAAAAAAGAGTAGAGGGAGACCAAAGAAAAGATGGATGGATTGTGTGAAAGAGGATATGCGTATAAAAGGGGTTAATAAGAGGTTAACTGATAACAAAAGTGAGTGGAAGAAGAAAACATGTTGTGCCGACCCCACATAACGTGGGAAAAGGGCAAGAAGAGGAACATTTTTGCGAAGAAAGTGGTATCAATCAAAAAATGTATGATTACTAAGTAGTAGTATATAAAAGATGGATTAAAAGTGCTTTTGAAGGGATGATAGTATTTGTATGTTGGATCTAAAATTAGGATTCTCTTGATTAGGTAGATAACCACATTATAGCCAGCTTTCTCCATTCAGGTATCCATATACTTGGAAACTTTTCGACATGTTCTAAATACAAATGCGTATTTTTGATATGCTGATCTTCCTGAAATATTCAAATATATGTATTTTTGATATGGGGCACCAACGCTACTGAACAGAGATGGCATGATTAGATCGTAGTTAGAAACAAAATATTTTTATGGCGATCGATGATTTACATTACGCGATTAACTAGAGCTAAAAATCTTGAGGTTTAATGCGAAAATATTACCTACTCCGCAAAAATATTATGTTTATTAGGCGAGGTACCCGATGGACTGTTAGTAACAGCTTACAAGTCTTGCGGTAACTGGGTAACACAATTTGACAATATAAACAAGCTATTCACGTTTTCGACCCGGTTTGTTTCGTGTCTTTCGCAACGTTTAAGGTCAAGTGTATGTAATGTACAATCCTTTCTATGTTGCCAAACCTTCCGAAATTTCTTGAACATGCTTTGGCGTAGTTATAAGCTTATAACCTTTTCCATGCAAACCTCTAACCTTCTTCAAGTAGATAGTTTAGATTTAGTATCGAACTAAGTACCTAAGATTTTTTCACAATGTATGAAAGTAAATAGGTCCAACTCCAGTATTTTTTTATCCACTACAAGTTAGCCCTTGTCTGCGATCTCACTTGATGGTAAGTGATGATGCAGTCTAAGTATAAAATAATAATACATATTAAAAGATCCACGCGCACCTCTAACTTTTCGGAGCTACCAATCCGCACTTGACCAGCGTGGTACACTAAAACCAAACGCCTCTCAATTTGAAATGAAAAGAGACTCAAACTCCGTAGTGAGCTCCGATGGGTTGCCTGATGATGATTATCGTTGCTGACACTCAACATGCCAAAAAACTGCCATCTTTTTCAAAATGCTCCGCAAGAAAATACAACATGGTTTACTGTGAGTCAAATATCCTTATAAAGTGTTGATCAAAATGCTGACGTCGAATTGTACAAGAATAGTATATCATGTATTATTAATAATTAAAGGATAACGGTTATGAATAAAGCCGAGAACCTTTATGTTGACTTGTTTAGAATTTCCCCCAGTAATCATTCCATGAACGTGTACTCGGTGAGGCGAGGTCGTGATGTCATTGTCATCACACATGACTATACTATGGCTGAGATCATCTGAATTTGTTATAATACAAGCGGGAATAATAAAGTAAACAATATAAGGTCATATTGAATACAGAACAGATGGTAGTAGAATTAGTCAGACTGCAGACATGAGACAACTTAAAATTATTTTAGCAATAATCTTTCGCTCATTTGGATTCAAATAATTATAAAATGTAGAAAACTGAATTTGATGATTGAATCGTGTCTGACTTTGAACTGACTGACTGACTTTGAAACGTGAAATTGACTAAAATGTCATTTAAATAGATACGTAATTTCAAAAGCTCTGATTTTTCGCCATTTTATTATTTGATTGACTTATATAACATACTAGCTGATGCCCGCGACTTCGTCCGCGTGGAAGAAGTTTTTCAATTCCTAAGGGAAATTTTTCCGGGATAAAAAGTAGCCTATGTCACTCTCCAGTTTCTAAACTATACCATTGGTACTATACCTTGGTTACGGCGTTTTTGAAGGAAAAATCAAAAAACCAACAAATCAATAAACAAACACACTTTCTCATTTTATAATATTAGTATGATGAATTCATTGACCGATTCGGAAACATAATAAAAGTCGCTTGAATTGTAGGTTGTTTCAACAATCATAAGAATTAATCACAAATATTTTTTAAAGAGGAGACAGAACCTGTCCGATCAGTTTCTATCCATTAAAAATCTTGACTTTCTAAAAGTTATGGAAAGCCAATTGAAATTGCCAATAACTATAAAATAATTTAGATAGCCTTTTCAAAATCCTTTTGAGAATGAGATTATAAGTAACTACAACCAAATTCAAAGAAACCACAAAAGTACCTACTCTAATTGAGATTACTTAAATAATAATAAATAATAAAATAAATAAATATTCTTTATTTCAGGCAATTTTACAAACCCATAGTTAACAAAACAGTGAAACAGTGTGAAAATAAAAAAAAAATATTATTATTAATAATATAAAGGCAAAATTTTAAGTAATTACAACGTAAAGAAAAAATATAATAATAATAATTCACAAATAAAAATAAAAGTAGGGTAAAAGTAAAACATGTTTAAAAATACGTCAATGTAACAGGTTTACAACTACTTTGTTAAAATCTAAATGGAGCGTTGTTCTCGCACCGATGCAGGCCAGACCAATATTTCGCAAAAGGATTGCTTAAATCCTCAATTACAGCACGCAAGATGGAGTTGGTACTCAGTCTAAGTCTTTCCCAGAGAGAAGCCGTCCTTGATCTGAGAATGGCGAAGAAGTCAGGAACTCTCGCAGCAGCAAACATGGCTTTAGCCCTGCAGAATCGTGGCTGCTTCATTAGGATGCGGAAAGCGTTGTTGTACTGAATCCTAAGCGCACTATAACTTCGCTTGGTAAACCTTGTCCACAGCTGGCAGGTGTAAAAGCATTGACAAAATGCTTTGAAGAAAATCACCTTCGCATCATCGGAGCAGCGCACGAATCTGCGCGCTATCATGTTGGCCCGCACTGAGAGAGCCCTGCGCTCCCTCTCCATATCTCTGTCGTCTTTTGAGTCTTCTGTCAAAATATGTCCCAAGTACTCAAAGCTCTTGACAACCCGAACTGATGATCCGTTCAAGAATACGGGCGTCTCCGGACCTTTGCCAGCTTTAAAGACTAGCATTTCAGTTTTAGCTACATTATATTTGAGACCATTTTCCTTAGCGAACCGGTCACAAATATTGAGCAATTTTCTGAATCCACTTATTGAGGGGCTGAGAAGGACCATGTCGTCAACGTAGCTCAAATTGTTAACGCAAACGTTACCAATATGGCAACCGATCTTGGTTTTTCTCAGCTCCTCAATAAGGCTGTTGACGTAGAGATTGAAGAGGTCCGGAGATGTTAGCCCTTCTTGACATACACCACACTCTAGTCTATATTCACTAGAGAGTGCATCGCCCCACTTCACATGGTTTGTTTGGTTTTCGTACCAAAACCTCCACAGGTTCACCAATTCGTTCGGTGCGTGTATAGCAAGTTTACGCCATAGGATTTTGTAATTGAAGAGGTCAAACGCCCGGCTTAAGTCCAGGAAACATGCATATACTGAGTTTTTTCTATTTATATAATAGTCAACAGTATATTTTAGACTTAAAATTGCCGAATCTGTGGAAAGTCCGGCACGAAAACCAAACTGTGCATCATTAAATATTAATGATGCACAGTTTGGGTGTCACACAAATTCCTAGTCAGTTCGGGTTGCAAGATTATTGGAGATTGCCTTTCCAGGATTTTCCCGACAACAGTACCTAACGATATCGATAATTGGTAGGGTTAGACAGGTCGTCAGTTCTATTTTTGACAATGGGGGCTACTATGGTTTTCATAAGGCACTTTTTAATAATATCGCTGATAAAATTACAGATTACTGAGAATATTTGTTTGTAGTAGGTATATTAACAAACAAACAAATCTTTCCTCTTTATAATATTAGTTTAGATAATCTAGTAATTTGTTGGAGATTAAAAACGCGCTTATGTTTTTATTGCTGCTCATATGGTTAACTTGGGAAATAAACAAGTCTAAAATGTATTACACCTTTTTCATAATGGTCACTGTGGCAAAAGATAGAACTACGCTAGTGGTTCTTTCTGTAATGGGCTTAAATAGGCACCTGCCTACACGATCTATAAAATCTTTGAATAAACATGCGAATTTACTATGTAAGTATGCGATTCAGGAGCAGTAAATAAAACTGATAAAGATATTTACACAAAAACACCTACATGTAAAAATGCTAAGGTAAAAAAGAAATAATTGTGTCAAGCTAGGTTCTAATTGCTGCGCTTTGATAGGGATAATTGAGCATTTCTTTTTATACCGTCCAACTATAGTACCCCAGATGAAGCTATTGAAAATACTTCCAAGTACCAAGTCTTGTGATCAGCGATTCTTTGACCTTATTTTAGATCTCTTGGAATCGATGTTTGAGATCTTGATAACGCTGCTATTTATATGTAAGAAAAGTAAGGGGATACGCACACGAGCAACTATTGTCTCAGTCAGTTTTGTACCCATATACATTTTATATAAAGTTACCTAGAGAACTGGAGACTTGAGGACGCGTGATTTTTAGAGAAGACCAAGCGATCGCGGATATAGAAGTTACTCGTGTGGCCACATGACAGGAATTAGAAATTAAAATTTAACCGATTGTGCGATACCCGAGCTACATTGGTCATTACCAATGAAGTTATTCCATTAAAGTCATAAGAATGTTATTCGTGTTAGTCCAACTATTTATCTCGTGCGCAATAATAAACATCGGAATTTTTATTTCTTCGTTTTTTTACATGACGGTTTATATGGGATTATGAGCTTGCGCTCCTTTTGCTATGTTATTTAATAAATGCGACTAATTCTAAGAGCACAAAGCTTTAAAAATAACTTAACTAATAGTTAAATATTTAATAACTTTCAAATCAGATAGTAGGGCGATGCAGATTACGTTTATCAAGAAGGAATTATACCATCCTATGTGCATTTCCTTCAAGGCTTCATCACAGTTGATCGCGTGGGGATGTATGTATAATTAATGCTTTTGAAATTGTTGTTTTCACCATCTAAATTAGCATTTGGTTAATCCCGAGATTTTTTTTTTATATCATCGAATTAGCTTCTCGTGTTATGCTTGATTGCTTCGTTGTTCTTAGTAATAATACTTAGTTAATCCAAAGTTAATGATGTTAAGTTTTTGTCAAATTTTTCTTTTAAGTGATTTAAGTACTGATGGTACTTGTCGAACTTGTTAATATAGTGACAATACTACAGCACCGGACAAAGTCAGATTGTGTAAGTGGCCGCGCCTTCCTACTTCCGGGGCCTACATTTGTTGACAGCTCATCCTTATAATATGTCCATATAAATATTGTGCCTAATAAAACAACCATAATGTTGAGGAATAACATAATTGCTTGATGTATTATGCTGATGATGTATGTGTGATGATATACGAAGTATTATGATGATATTGCTGATGCATTATATTGATATTCTTTTATTAATGTTTTCTTAGTTCCAGCATCTTCGCGACTTCTTAACGCTTCTTAATCTTTCTGATGTATATTAAGTTATACATCAGAATAATTCCGTTCCAAAACATTCAAATAAATTCCGTATTCGGCGATATTATTGTTACGCTCTCACGCAGATATATTCGTATATCCTCGACAGGCATCTTTGAAATGTTCGACCTTTTGAGTTTTCCAATTTGTTTTCTTTTGCTCTGTGCATCGTATTATTCATAGTTGAGGGTCGAGACTCGAGACCCCTTTCCATTCACATTATGGTTGGTATTTTGTTGGGATAACAATGCGATGCATTCCCAGATACACCCGCAAATTGGTTCAAATGGTCTTTAAAAACATCGCTTAGGTTTAGTGAACCGTCACCCGATAATAATATTATGCTCATTGCTCAACGATGACACCTTATCTTTAATTTAATATTATATAAAATAAAGTCGGGGTTTGTTCGAACACTCAACTCTTGAACGATTGGACCGATTTTTATGGTTTATGATTTGTTGTATTTGTCTCCGTCTCGAATAGCAGAATAACTAATAAAAACATAAAAAAATTGACAAAAATAAATAAATAAAAGAAAATAACATTTTCCCTTGATTTTCCCATACAAAAAACCACTCGAACGAAGTCACGGGCATCAGCTAGCAATAAATAGAGACAACAACAAAACTTGAAAAGTTTGAGCAAATAAGTAAGTATAATTACACGGAAATCAGTTTTTTTCTGTGACAATTTGTTTCTGCCACAAACTCGTATTAATTGATCATTAAATAGCAGTGTCTATATTTCGGTTACTATTTTGAAATGATATGACCAGTAGGTAATTGCCCTCCGATTCGAGACAATGTGCAGGATTTCCGTTTCTACAGTAAGGTTTAAACATTAAAACCGAAATTACTATGGAAAATGTCTAAAAAAAACAACACGTTTATTGTTTAAATCTTGAGCCTCTAGTTTCCTCTTTAAGCACTACTACTACGGTCGAGTAGTTGAAATAACTCGCTGATCAAAACGTTTAGCGCCATCTGTTATCAAATAGTTGAAAAGACTCGCCAACCAAAACGTTTAGCACCATCTAGTGTGGCAGCAGTACAATGTAGCGTGATTTTTAAAGGAATTACATAATTCTTGCAAATATAGTTTTATTATTTTTTATTCCACTATAATCCTGATCCATGCCCAAATAATGCAAAGCTTAATTATTTTACTGAGAAACGTGGTTAGCAATACTTGAAAATATTTTTTTAGACTAGCTAACCACAACATCTAGTCTGGAAAAGCAGTTATTTGGTGAAACATTTTTAATTTATTTCCTCAGTTTTCAGAGCCTTCAGCCTCCTGAAACGTTTTTGTGTGAAAACTATAGAATATAAAAATTACAATATTAAAGAAATCATTACTGCACATTGGTTTTTGATCTCTAGGCAAGCTCCCATAGTTCCACTGGCCATTTCCTTTCCTAGCTTTATTCATTTCAACTTAATCAATCACTTTCCATCTGGTGAAATTGCGGTCAGCCGGTCAGACACGTGATTATCTCAAAACAAACAAACAATATAGGTTCCTAAAGCCTTTCCTATTCTAGACATTCTAGATTTCTTGCCGTTGCTCTTTTTATCGTCCGATTTACTGTACATTTTAGCTACGTGTCCAAGTCTTTTGCCACAATTACTCTAAATCAAAAGGTTGTAGTTCTGCCAGTCGCGTTGCATTGAAATAACATAGCTTAGTAGTTACTACCCATTCAGGATTTACCAAAAATGCCAATTCTTCTGAGAAAATTAGGCACCAAGCCATCCTTATTACAAAATGATGGCTTGGTGGGTTTTTTTATTCTTAGACGTTATTTATACACGTTGCTGGAAATGTGAATTTATGTTTTCAGCAAATAATTAACTCAGTTAAGTTTTAGGCTCGTCTAATTTGTAATATCTACAAGCTACAACCAGAGAAATGAACAAAATTCTACTTGTGATTAGTCAACGATGCGAAACCGAGCTCTACGCGATGCGAATTGCGGACAATGTCGAATTTCACTCTGAACGAAACGAACCATCACGCGATGCTTCCTGAAAGAAGCGCTGAGTTAAAAGCTGGTTACACATTACCACAGCCACCGCGCGGGTTAAACTAAAGGAATCTTCAGAATTCTGTAAATTGTTATGACCCGTATCCACAAAACAACTTTGTGAGTTCAAAGTCACTAAAGATCTTTTTTTAAATGTCAATTTACTACTAACTAAACAGATCGCATATTACATTTTACTAATTGGCGGCCATTGTATTTAAACTAACGCGTTCATGTTGGTCTAAGGATCGCCATATGATTTGGAGGTTTCAGAGTACAGACCATGCCGAGTTTTCATACTGAATTCGAATTCTCTAAAGAAATAGCTACATTTCTCATCTTCTCTCTTCATAACAACTGCTACAAAATGTGTTCCTTGCGGTTTCGCTGATGTGTGCGTATAGCTTAAATTGTAGAAGACCATTTATCAAACTCAAGCGACGCTCGCAGACATTTGTTCGACTTGTACATGCGAGATCTTCATTGGTAGTTATGTCATTGGCTTTACACTTTCGGTTTATACTCCGTCCGACCGTAGTTACGGACTATCCGTTTTACTATTACAATTCTATTATAATTTCTATAAAACTATTTATATTATAATTTCTACTAGAGTGACTGATAGTTAACAAGTCATAATTAAAAAAAAATAAAAAACACGACTGCCCTGCCAAAAAACTAACTAAAAAGTTAAAAATCTAAATTAATCTAGTTAAATTAGAATTTTATTCACCTTTTTATTAAATGATATTTTTTTGTGAATCACTGGATATTGAACTATAGTATTTGTGCAGTACCGCACATAAGAGATTGATAAAAACAAATTTAATTAATTTAGTGTTTAATTAAATAATTTAAAATTATTTAATTAAACACTAAATTAATTATTTAAAAGTTAGGTTGCAGTCGCTTGACCTAGTGTGAGTAAGTAAGTGCCGTGAATTGCACTTTTTTGCAAAACGGGCCGGGAGAATTCAAATATCGCGCGAACAGTGTTATATATTTTTGGAATCACTCATCATTTTCTAGATGATGAGTATACAGTTAATCTTATTTTCGATTTTTTTCTTCAAATTTAGTCTTTAACGCGGGTCTATGGTCACCCTATCAATTTTTTTTTATTTTACCAGCCTATTTCACCCGAAATAAGCTAGGGATTCTAACGATACTTCATTTATCTAAATCGGTTCAGGCGTATAGATGTTATGGTGGAATATACAAACTCACATACATACATGAACCCTGAAAACAATATACTCCTTTTTTCAGACAGTCGTATAATAAAGATTTCTTGTGGATTCCGGCAAGGTTCGACATGAATAATCTGTTAGGTTTTATCGGGTTAATATACCGAACAGATTACAATCTACCGAAAAATAATGCGTTAAATTGTAATCTGTCGACAGTTTACAATTTCGCTAGTTAGATTATAATCTAACGGTTTTTGCAATTTTACGATACAGATTTTAAGAAATATTAATATTGCTGCAATGTTTCTTAATTTCATTGAGACATGTAACGGAAATATTTCCAAGTACCAATACGAAACTTGTATCGATTAATAATGAAGCCTAGCAGTTATGAAACCTACATAGATGGAGTTACAAAACCCAAAGACATTCTAGCTTGTAAGGAGAGACTGGTTCCAGGTAATTAGAGACCACACTTTCACGGTCTGTAAGGCTCGCTGATTGGGTCGTGGTCAGGTGCTGGTCGCTTTTCCCCGACGCGGTTCAATGGTCTTTGGATGCTAGTAAAATATCTTTTTCTCAAACATGCATGGAAATATTGTCATTATTTTCGAAAAAAGAACACGCGAAGTATCGAATTTTTGGACAAAGAAAATCAAATCCATTGCAGGAGTGTTTTTTGAATTTGGAACATTACAACGCTCCTGCAATGTTGTATGAAACGGCGGCGTGCTGGGGATATTAAATACTCTTTGATCGGATCTCTTTTGTCATTCTTGGCATACCATAGTCTCTTTGCTTAGTACAAATTGGTGGCTGTTTAACCATAAATGCGTTTGCCTGTCGGCACAGATGATAAAAAAAAATTGGCGGCAAAGCTGAAAATTCGTCTTGATTTGTTATTTACATACTTTATAAATATAAATTTAATAATAAGTAAAATGAGTTCCAACGGTTCAGAGAGTGAAATGGAGATTGATTGTACTTCACCAGATTTAAGATCAGAAGCCAAATTGGCAATGGAAAACGTGTTTCCAGCGAAGTCCAAAAAAAATACATGAAAGTATATGAAAATTTTATGAGTTGGAAAAACGAGAAAAAAGTGAACATTTTCTCCGAAACAGTATTTTAATGAGATTGCTAAAACTAAAAAGCCATCTACATTATGGGCAATTTATTCCATGCTGAAATGTACAGTTCATGTTAAAAACGGCATTAACTTGAAAAATTATGGGAACTTAACTACTTTTCTTAAACGATAATCCGGTCGGGATTCAAAAGCAAGAAACCGAAAATTTTTACTGGCGTAAACATAAAGCAATTTTTAAAGCCCCAGATGATATATATTTAGCGACAAAGGTAAAAAATTATGTTTTATTTCCCTGCATTCTTTTGAGAAAAGCACTATATATGCCTCGGCGGAAATGGCAATTGCCTGTCTCGTATTAGTGAAGTCCTCGCCTACGGCACGGCCTTCAAACTCATACTCGACCTGAAATTGCCTATTTCCCAGCCTTTGCAATAATGTACCTACTATTGATCAATCCACTCATAAAGTTGTTAGGAAGGCGAAACTCTTCGGCTTTATCGGATAGTTACTAGCGAAAATTATTTTAATTTAAGCATTTGTATCTTGTGTAATTATGTAAATGGTACAGGCATGTTTAGGTAATTATTTGTATTATGATCAGGTACATTTTTCTTGAATGAATGAATGATGAAATATTCTTTATTGTACTCCAAGACCTATCATAAATAATCAGAAACAAAACAAAAAATACAAATCGGTACAATTGGCAGCCTTATCGCATTCAAGCGATCTCTGCCAGGCAAAAAAGTCACAGGAATTAACTACCAGCGAGAGAGGGATATGGGTGTTACTTTAAAAAAACCGGCCAAGTGCGAGTCGGACTCGCGCACCAAGGGTTCCGTACAAATCTATAGTAAGTTTAAAATTATTAAAATTATTTTTATTATATGATGTAACTAAAAATGTATGCTTTTCGCAATTTTTCCTATATCTGTGCTATAAGACATTGCTTCGTACCAAATTTCAAGATTCTGAGTTCACGGGAAGTACCATGTAGGTTTTGATTCTCTTGCGAGAGTCGAAAATTTGCAGCATAAACGGCTGTATCTTTTGATTGCGTTGGCTTAGAAGTTTGAATTTTTTCACAGCTCCAAGGGACAGTATTTCCTGAGTATTTGGTATGAATTTCAGCTTGATACCATGCGTTCCAGAGAAAAAGGGTCTTGACAGACAGGCGGTCGGACAACAAAGTGATCCTATAAGGTTCCGTTTTTTATTTTGAGGTACGGAACCCTTAAAAAGTCTTGCTAAGGCTGGTTGTATTATGTGTTTAAAATTCCTGGTATAAGTATTATCTCAAAATCAGTACTATGTGGGATACTTATAAGTCATAGAGACAACCTACATGCAGTGTCAAATAACACCCAATGCGAGCTGTACATTGAAATGTCGCTAGTCAGTTTCTCTTTTTGTTGTTTAATGTTGATAAGAAGTTATCATAAGAAAATACCACATTTTAGATTTCTCATTAACATACACTCTCAAAAGATGCTAACGCATCTTTTGAGAGTGTAACTACCTTAGCATATGTTTCAAACCTATGCGTATAAATTCTCCGTTGACATTCAAGATAGGCTACCTAGATGCGCCGGGTTGCAGCTCCGTGACGGATTATCGAGTTTTTACCTCCAGTAGCAGTAGTCCAAACAAAAATGGCACGTTTGCAACATACAGGAGATGTAAGAGCCGCTTTTGTTTTCGTGAAACTGAAAGTGGCTGTATGTTCTGGTGGTGTCGTTGACTTGGTTGTTTGTTTGCCACGCCTGGATGCCCGTGTGGCTGATTCTCGTGTTTTGATTGAGACGCAGCCTCTTAACCCGCCACGGAGATCTGGTGATTTGTTTCTTCAAAATTTTCACACCAGCCTTAATGCAACACAAGAACTTGTGCGTTGAAAATTATCAGGTGTCTTACTTGTCATTCTTCGATGGAAACGTATCCTGAATCAGTCGGAATTTTAATAACAAAAGCAGTAATGATCTTTTTCCTCCTGTCTTTTATATCATATTTTTGATCCTCGTCTACATTTTCAGAGCACTCTTGTCTCTTGGGTTTGTATGTCTCCGTTGTGTTTTTCATATGGATTAATATAAATTTTTACATCCTCTTTGGCCATTCAATATGTTCTTTACCTATATTTTAGGTAATAGGTATTGGAGCCAATTCTCTGTGCGTTTCTCTAAATTTAAAATCTCTTAAATTAGACTTAGAGACGTCTGCTATTCTGACAACACACCTAATTGACAGGTCTAACGTAAAATTATGCCTGACAGTTCTAACTATTCAATTTAGCGATAAAATAGCGAAATGCTATTCTGGTCGACGTTCTAAACGCTAAAATTAAGAAACGTCAAACTAAAATTAAATAATTTTCTCTAATTTTAGGCACGACCTCGGAGGGTGGTCGCTAAGTGTAGAGAAGCGGAATAAAGCAAAATAAATACGAATTTTCACAAAAAGTTATTTGCGTTAATAGTTCAAGTGTAATTTCTATGTATTATTAGGTGCATTTGTGTTCGAATTTAGTGTTAAATGTTAAAACAACTAGAAAAATAGAGTGCTGTGGTAGGTCTAACTATGAATACCTACAGAGAAACTAAATTGATGACAAATGGAGACCAAATTACAAAAAAGTTAATAACAAACCAATAGAATATGCTGGAGATGACGTGTACCTGAGATAAGTTATCTCTCCTCACAATCAAATGACTAAAAAAGTTAACCAAAGAATAATTCGCATGGAAACTATAGTGGTCTTAAATGGAAATTATGAAAAGTGAAGAATTTCCAGTAAGTGCAAATCAAAAAGTATTTGATGCTTACGGATGCCAAACTTGGTCACTTATTATACGCACTGAAACTAGAAACTTGTCAATATAGTATTGAGAGAAGTATGATAAACATAAAAAAGAAAGACAGAATAAACCTATAAACTATAAGAAAACGCAGCAAAGTGAAGGATATAACAGAGCATATAAGAAGGTTAAAATGGCGTTGGACGGGACTCATGATGAGAGACAGTGGAAAATGGACTAAGGAAGTGACCTAGTGGCATCCTAGGGGTGGCAAAAGGTGTAAAGGAAGGCAAAGGAAAAGATGGGAGGATGATTGTAAGAGTGGTGGCTCGTGCTACATGGCACAGAACAACACGGGAGAAGAGGATCTGGAAGGCTCTGGAGGAGGCCTATGTCGCAGTACAAGCTTGTGTTCACTAAAAAATTTTGTAAAAAGAAAAACAACATCTTGTAAAAATATTTATTCAGCAATGAAGGCTATAATTATGATTACGTGTTTAAAATTATAACAGCTATTAAAATGGAACAATACATAGTTGAAGCTCTGGTTATTATCGAGAGAAAGGTAAATTTTGTAATCTTAGGTAGTATTCATAGGGAAAATAAGTAAAATATGCAAATTGTGACCAGACGGACATAGTTGCACCATATCGGTTGCTTTCCTACCCTTTAGGTACGCACACACCCAATGGTCTGTAGCTCTGGAGTTTCCTTAGAAAACCGAAATAAACTAACGCCATACAGAGAATCAGCTCATGCTGTTTGCATTTTCTGTGGTAGATATGATCCTCCTCGACGTATCCGTCAACGGCGGACCTGGCTAGTGCCGGTTATGTGATCGGAGGTGACTGGCGAACCCAAATTTTGTGATGAAGGTCCGGTTGCAGGGCGCACAATGCAACTAACCGAGCGCGTTGGAGGTATAGTTGTAGGAGGGTCTTGGCTGGGTCTTTTTGTTAATACGCTTGACATCCATGTCTTCAAGACGTCGTTCCTCAAAAGCTGAGACAGCCTTTTGAACAGAAGAGCGCCACTTCTGCCTCTGCCGCGCAAGTTCCTCCCACCCGTCGCTTCGTATATTACATGCGATGAGATGACGCTTAAGTGCGTCCTTGTAACGTAAGAATTGACCACCAGACTTGCGTTTTCCTTCTTTAAGTTCCGAGTAGAAAACTGCTTTTGGAAGTCTGGAGTCACTCATACGTACAAGATGCCCGCACCACCTCAACTGACACTTCATGAGCATGGCCTCTATACCGCTTAGCTTTGTTCTACGCAGTATCGCTGAGTTGGGTATTCGGTCCTGCCATTTGGTATGCAGAATTGAGCGTAAGCATCTCATGTGAAAAGTGTCTAATTTCTTTATATCTCCTTTATAGAGACACCAAGTCTCGGTTGCATAAAGCAAAATAGGTAAAATAATTGCCTTATACACAGCTATTTTTGTATCGAGCCGAAGATCGTGTGAGTCCCAAACTCTACTGCGAAGCATGCCGAAGGATGCAGCCGCTTTTGCAATACGCGAGGAGATTTCAGACTCCAGGCGATTGTCTCCACAAACCATGCATCCAAGGTAGCGGAAAGACGAGACCTCTTTAAGAGCTACACCATCGAGAGTTATCGGTGCTGGGTCTGATGTAGTACCACGCGAAGGTTGTTTTAGCACTTGAGTTTTTGATATACTTATAGTCAGCCCAAACCTCCGAAATGATACATCCAAGCGGCTCAAAAATGATTGCAAAGAATTAACATCATTCGCCAACAAACAAACGTCGTCAGCATATAGAGCGTCGACGATGGAGAGCTCCTGCAACGACCGCTTAGCTCTGAAGCGAGATAGATCGAAAACGCTTTTGTCAGTTCTAACGTTTAAGCATATTTGTCCAGTAAAGTCTCTATAGGAGTCTTTTAAGACAAAAGCGAAGTAAATAGAAAAGAGAGTCGGTGCTATCACACATCCTTGTTTAACGCCGCAGGTAATTGGGAATCGGTCCGTGAAGTCGTATTCGTGCTGCACTCTGGCCATCATACCATCATGAAACTGGCGCACTAGGGCAACGAACTTCTCGGGACAACCAGCTTTTGAAAGAATGATCCAAAGGGCAGATCTAGGCACACGGTCAAACGCCTTTTCTAAAACGACAAAACACATGTTAAGCGGTCGATGCTGTTCAAGACACTTTTCCTGCAGTTGCTTGACGACAAAGATGGCATCAACCGTACCTCTGTTGGGGCGAAACCCGCATTGGCACTACTGGCGCAACTAAGTAGCTAGAACCCATACAATAGAAAAGAATACAGTCATATGCTAATTCCTTTGTATTAGCACAGTAAACAGATACAAACAGTAGTGAAACTACCTAGAAACGTTCGAAACAGCTCACTCACACAAACATGCGCATCGACGAGACTTCTAAGCAGTCGTCGCGAGGCCGTCAGTAGTGAGTGCTGCGTCATGACGAGTGGTCACGTATATGTCTATTTCCGCGATCTTTTTAAAAATGCGGAGTGTATTGCGTAGTATACGGCTGTTTGAACTCTGCTGAACTATCGTTTTTTAAATTCGTTGAAAATCGATATTTGGGGCTCCCTGGGGTCACAAATCAGGAAACTGGTACCACTATTTTAAAAAGTCAGCGCCATTTTGAAATTCTTTGTTATTGAACCGATTTCGTTCAAAATCGATATCTGAGGATCCAAGATCACAAAACAGGCAACTGTTACCAAAATTTTAAAAAATCTGCGCCATTTTGAATTTCTTTGTTATTGAACCGATTTTGTTCAAAATCGATATCTGACGATCCCTAGGATCACAAAACAGGAAACTGGTACCAAAATTTAAAAAAGTCAGCGCCATTTTGAAATTCTTTGTTATTGAACCGATTTCGTTCAAAATCGATATCTGACGATCTCTAGGATCACAAAACAGGAAACCGGTACAAAAATTTAAAAAAGTCAGCGCCACTTTGAAATTCTTTGTTTTTGAACCGATTTTGTTCAAAATCGATATCTGACGATCCCTAGGATCACAAAACAGGAAACCGGTACCAAAATTTTAAAAAGTAAGCGCCATTTTGAAATTCTTTGTTTTTGAACCGATTTTGTTCAAAATCGATATCTGACGATCCCTAGGATCACAAAACAGGAAACCGGTACCAAAATTTAAAAAAGTCAGCGCCATTTTGAAATTCTTTTTTTGAACCGATTTTGTTCAAAATCGATATCTGACGATCCCTAGGATCACATGACAGGAAACCGGTACCAAAATTTAAAAAAGTCAGCGCCATTTTGAAATTCTTCGTTTTTGAACCGATTTCGTTCAAAATCGATATCTGAGGATCCCTAGGATCACAAAACAGGAAACCGGTACCAAAATTGTAAAAAGTTAGCGCCATTTTGAAATTCTTTGTTTTTGAACCGGTTTCGTTCAAAATCGATATCTGACGATCCCTAGGATCACAAAACAGGAAACCGGTACCAAAATTTAAAAAAGTCAGCGCCATCTTGAAATTCTTTGTTTTTGAACCGATTTTGTTCAAAATCGATATCTGACAATCCCTAGGATCACATGACAGGAAACCGGTACCAAAATTTAAAAAAGTCAGCGCCACTTTGAAATTCTTGGTTTTTGAACTGATTTTGTTCAAAATCGTTATCTGACGATCCCTAGGATCACAAAACAGTAAACCGGTACCAAAATTTTAAAAAGTCAGCGCCATTTTGAAATTCTTTGTTTTTGAACCGATTTTGTTCAAAATCGATATCTGACGATCCCTAGGATCACATGACAGGAAACCGGTACCAAAATTTAAAAAAGTCAGCGCCACTTTGAAATTCTTGGTTTTTGAACCGATTTTGTTCATAATCGTTATCTGACGATCCCTAGGATCACAAAACAGTAAACCGGTACCAAAATTTTAAAAAGTCAGCGCCATTTTGAAATTCTTTGTTTTTGAACCGATTTTGTTCAAAATCGTTATCTGACGATCCCTAGGATCACAAAACAGTAAACCGGTACCAAAATTTTAAAAAGTCAGCGCCATTTTGAAATTCTTGGTTTTTGAATCGATTTCGTTCAAAATCGATATCTGAGGATCCCTAGGATCACAAAACAGGAAACCGGTACCAAAATTGTAAAAAGTCAGCGCCATTTTGAAATTCTTTGTTTTTGAACCGATTTCGTTCAAAATCGATATCTGACGATCCCTAGGATCACAAAACAGGAAACCGGTACCAAAATTTTAAAAATTGAGCGCCATTTTGAAATTCTTTGTTTTTGAACCGATTTCGTTCAAAATCGATATCTGACGATCCCTAGGATCACAAAACAGGAAACCGGTACCAAAATTTTAAAAATTGAGCGCCATTTTGAAATTCTTTGTTTTTGAACCGATTTTGTTCAAAATCGATATCTGACGATCCCTAGGATCACAAAACAGGAAACCGGTACCAAAATTTAAAAAAGTCAGCGCCATTTTGAAATTCTTGGTTTTTGAACCGATTTCGTTCAAAATCGTTATCTGACGATCCCTAGGATCACAAAACAGTAAACCGGTACCAAAATTTTAAAAAGTCAGCGCCATTTTGAAATTCTTTGTTTTTGAACCGATTTCGTTCAAAATCGTTATCTGACGATCCCTAGGATCACAAAACAGTAAACCGGTACCAAAATTTTAAAAAGTCAGCGCCATTTTGAAATTCTTGGTTTTTGAACCGATTTCGTTCAAAATCGATATCTGAGGATCCCTAGGATCACAAAACAGGAAACCGGTACCAACATTGTAAAAAGTCAGCGCCATTTTGAAATTCTTTGTTTTTGAACCGATTTCGTTCAAAATCGATATCTGACGATCCCTAGGATCACAAAACAGGAAACCGGTACCAAAATTTTAAAAAGTAAGCGCCATTTTGAAATTCTTTGTTTTTGAACCGATTTTGTTCAAAATCGATATCTGACTATCCATAGGATCACAAAACAGGAAACCGGTACCAAAATTTAAAAAAGTCAGCGCCATTTTGAAATTCTTTGTTTTTGAACCGATTTTGTTCAAAATCGATATCTGACGATCCCTAGGATCACATGACAGGAAACCGGTACCAAAATTTAAAAAAGTCAGCGCTATTTTGAAATTCTTGGTTTTTGAACCGATTTCGTTCAAAATCGTTATCTGACGATCCCTAGGATCACAAAACAGTAAACCAGTACCAAAATTTTAAAAAGTCAGCGCCATTTTGAAATTCTTTGTTTTTGAACCGATTTTGTTCAAAATCGATATCTGACGATCCCTAGGATCACAAAACAGGAAACTGTTACCAACATTTTATTAAATCAGCGCCATTTTGAAATTCTTAAATTGATTTAATTAGGGAATTACAGACCGCTTGAAATAGTCACAATGTTTACATACGAAGTTTTAAAAAAAACTTAGAACTTCAGATAACTTCAAGTTAATTATTCACTCAGACTGTACATCACAAACAGAACACCGAGGTAGATATAATGCTCCAACTGTAAATCTATCTACCCGTGCGAAGCCGATATTTATTGGGGCGGGTCAGCTATCAAAAACTGCTGGACCGATTTTAATAAATCTTTCACTTTTAGAATACTTAATTATTCAGAAGAACCTAGCTACCTATTTATTATCCCGATATCCTCACGGGATCAAGATCTACGCGAGTAGTTAGTTATAATTTTCTATCTGTTTTAAATGCGCAATTCTGAAACAGCTATAGAAATTAAAATTTATATTGATTACTAAAAATACTTTCTTACATTACAAGTATTAATTTTAATTAATTTACATTTAAGTAAAGATAGTACATGATATGAAAAAACCTGTAATTTATTCACTTTGTATTTTTCACGATAAAATTACAAATCTAAATTGCACCCGTACGAAACCGGGGCGGACCGCTAGTCAAGAATAAAGGTATTTTTTATGCAATGTATTTTTAATTACTAGGTATCACACGCATTTTTGTGGTTGAAACGCGGTACGCTTCAACCCGAAAATGCATGACAAACATCCAAAAACAGAGCTCATGAGCCCTGCCCGCGCGCCACCTGCGGCGCCTACCGTGCGCCCAGCCGCGGATTGCGTACACTCCCGCCAAAACATGTAAAAGGTTACGCCATAATGATAAGTTAGTGACATACAAAAAAAACAGAGATCTACAAGTTATTGTGTGTCAATATTAAACTGTTTTCCCTATTTTAAACTATCAAAATCAACCGACGCCATTAGATACTTATTTAATTTGTATTCGTAAACTAGCTATTTCAATTCGATTAATTGATCACTACAGAACATAGAATGTTTTAATTAACAAAAACAAAATTAAACCATAAAACATTAAAAGTGACAACCCTATTGCTTCAATGGAGCGTAGGTAAATAATTTATCAACTTGGCTTAGTTTCCATACTGGTTGTATCTGTTTACTGTGGTATTAGGTACTTAGCTATACCTATATTTACTCAAACCTATACCAAAGTGGTAGATGTATCTAACTAGTTTAGGAACATCGGCTTTAGTAAAGGTTAGGCAGAAGATAAATTTTTAAAATTATTTAAATTGCCTAAACCACTGCAACATGATATTATAAAATATGTTAAGTAGGTATATTTCAGTAGGTAGCACATAGTATTTCAGTTATATCTAAAGAACAAGTGCAAATTCACTCAAGTAGACTTGGAGACTGCTTTGCTCTGTCAAATATGCATGTTTTCACTAAACTGTCAAAATCTACAAGTTGCAGTTTTTTCAAGTAAGCTTTACCTTCCTTAAAATATCAAATACAAAATTTCAGTGCATTTTGCAGATAGTGCTGATGAACACTTTAATTCACCAAGCAAATTTACCCAAGACTGGGCAAGTATCGGTTGAACAGACATGTATTCAATCTCAAACTCCAGAACACAGCTGCAGAGGATCTGCTGAGGCGGCAGAAACAAATTTTCACATCATCTGTTACTAGTGCCCTGCGCTAATGCATAAGCAAGAATAATAAGACAAGGATTTATTATTAGATACTTTAATTAATAAAAAGAAAATTAATTAAAACCTTTTATTTGTGTTTTATTCTTTTATAACAATCTAATAGATACCTAAATAAAAATGAATAAATATCAATATATAATTAACATTAGTTACATAAAAATGTTATATATACATAGGTCTTTCATTTCAAATCAACATATTTGTATAATAAGATGATGCTTGTGAACCCTTGGAAACTGGTGCTCCAAGATAAATAGTAGTAATATTACATTTCCAGGATGTAAGCCTACCTACCTATGTACTAAATTTGATCAAAATTGTTTAATTCGAAGGTCCTATCATACAGACATACTTATGCTGAGATCTATAGAGCGTACTTTGACTAGGCTCAAAGTTAAAACAAGGTGGATGTATGCAAGTAACATCTTGTTTATAGTCATATCTTGTTTTAACCATGTCTTAAGTCTAAGCAAAGTCAAAGTTCGCTCTATAGATCTCACACTTAAAGGTACATCCCGTAAAACCTAAACATGAACTATAATATAGCTATTACATGTAATGTAATGTTACTATGCGAAAGTTTGGATGGATGGATGTTTGTAGCTCAATCATGGTCGAACGGCTGAACGGATCTATATGAAATTTGGCACAGATATAGATTACTTATAGTCTGGAATAACACAAGGGCTACTTTTTATCCCGGAAAATTAAAGAGTTCCCGCAGGAACCAAAAAACCTCAATCCATGCGGACATAGTCGCGGGCGTCAGCTAGTTATTTATAATTATTGTAACAGAGTGTCTAGGTTGACTAATTCAATTCATTTATTCAATTTAGGTACACTATAGGTAAACATATTGACGTCCATTACTTACATATAAAACATGATGGTGATAATTAGTTTTGCTATCATAAAACTAAAGCTACAACTACTAGACTTCAAGCACTTCGTTGCACATTCCTGTGTGAACACAGGATTTACCTACTTAACGGGTCCTAGTCTATGCAGGGGTGTTTCAAATAAAACGAATGATTCTAAGCCGCACAGATAGTTTATTACGTTAGCCTTACGTGCCACTTACGGTGATAAAAGTATCTTAATCTAAACGACACAGATTCGCGCAGATTGTAGGTTATGTAGGTACCCTAACTATTTCGGTAAATCTACTTTTATATTCACGACAATTAATCTGACTGGCCTAGACTTGAAGAAATTCAGGCGCCAGTTAGGATATTATACGGTCACAAACACAGGACTTCACTTTGTATTTCGGAATCAGAACGGAAGAAAAACGAAAGCCGGTGATCCAACTCCCTGGAAGTCTGTCGTTGCAGCCATAGTTTCCGATGCAGTTACTACCAATTGCTTCTTTTAGTAGCCTTTTACTTTTATACGCTTGTCGCCAAGTAATTCACCGGGGACGTCCATGGAGATATCCTATGCCTAGGTTATAAACTTAATTTTTAGGGTGGAATTTCTCTACTAGAAGTAACATTTGCTTTTTATTCGATCTTTTACGGGCTTGGGGACTCATTCAAAGATTTTGAAAACTCGTAACTCGAAAATCGAAATGAAAACAAACAACAACAAAGTTATGTACCAAAGACGACGGTCCACGATCGACAAGTGACAACTGACAGCCATAGAGGTAATATGTAGTAGCATCATGGAACTAGGAATCTGTTTATGTAGCATCATCAAAAGGTCTCTTTTTGGCAGTTTATTACGTAGCTGGTGTAAGGAACATCAATTTTATTATAGTAAAGTAATTTTTTTTCGTTTAAAAGGTCATTTAATGCGATTTTAGTCACAAAAAGTTTTATGACGATTATTGTGCAAAAAACAAAGACAAATTCGTGCAATTTTCGTTTCTGTATATGGTAACACTCGCAATTCAAATTAGACTTCAGCTTAGAGAGAATTTTAGACATTTTAAATTTAGTTGAAGGGATTTACAGAATAGCATATGGAGATAGAAAAACTAAATTAGCGATTTTAAAATTTAGTTTAGTTTAAAGATGTTAAATTACTTTATTATATTATAGCTTAGCATTTCGTAAACGATATGCTAAGCTATCATAGCATTATTTTATGATTTTGGGCTGGTATATTCTATTCCGTAATTCTTAGCTTACATTTTTTGGCGTTGCATTAGTAAGTAGTTAGTTGTTTTTTCTTGCCATTCCACGCTGCAGCGACGCTCTGTGGCACTGCACCGTTACTTCCTAGTATTGTTACGGCACGGCGTATAACTAGTTTATCTTGGTAGTTAGTTTAGTATTAAATTTATTATTATATTTATTATTGTATTTATTTATAATTTATTTATTAAATTTACACTAAAATTATGATGAATGAAAGTCAAGGTTGAGGCACTCCGCCAACGTCAGACAATCGGTGACCTATTTTTTGTCGGCGAAAAATTAAACATACAGATTGCAACGTTAAAAACTTGAAACGCAAGCGTCCTTCAAAAAGTCGGTCGAAAACAAAAACGGTACATCCTGGCCGATCAGATTCTCGGTGGAACATGAAAGGTCCGGAAGTTGATTCGGTGATAAAAGTCGATGTAATTATCGACCCTACAAAAAATCTGACCCAATAAATTGCAGTTTTGCAAATTTTTGATTGGTAGTTCTCTATAATTTGTCCAAATTAATTGTTGACTATTAGATTCATAAATAATTTAATTATAATATCCGTCACAGCGCGTTAGTTTCTCAACCAGATCATTATGAATCATCATCACGTAAGTTATAATATTTATGTATGAACTTTTTAATGTACTTTTAATGGGCATAGCAGCATAGATAAAGGTTTAGTATCACACATTTAGATTTTTGACAAATTGTAACGCTGCGCCATGTTTGCGCCTCTATCATTATGGCAGAAAACTGAAATTGTTAATAAGAGCACGTGCCATACTACGTCAGTACAATCAAATCGCAGTTTCTGATATGTAAAAGTGACACAACTTTGTGCCCTGCTGTATACATATAACATAATATTTATATCCATCCAATTACAAACTACACTCAATTGACTAATTACCATACAAATTACATCACTATTCAATCATCCGTTAAGCTGCCATGCAAATAGGAGAGAGGACGGCACCAGAGTTTCATGGCACCAGCGTGTCCAGTACAACGTCAATTGTATTGTCTGCAGTTTCTAATCGTAAATATGAAGTGCGTCACGTTCTATGTAGGTGCGTTACGCACCATCGCTCCACCTGGTTTCTATTTTACCCAGTCATTGGTTACGGAGACACCATGTTGTGCCTACTCGGTGGAAACAATGGATCATTTTTCTGTGCTGCATTCTGATGTCCTAAACTGGGCTTCAGGGGCTGTCCCCAACGTGTACTTCCTTAAGTAAATTGTATCCTTCCCGTTTTGATTCCTCTTTATTTTCCACCATTCCATTACTAGCAGAAACCATTTTTCATATTTTGATTTGTTGAAATAATAAAGCATTTTCGTATGCTTCATAATGCTTGCCATAACTAGGCTTTGCGCGGTTTCCCCAACGGTGAATTTTCCTTAACAGTTTTTCTATCCTGTTTGTTTCCTCTTTATTTCTCTCCATTTATCCTCGAGTCGTAGACTCCCCGGACCCCGACTCTAGGTAGGACTTCCCGCGCCACCACATCCGGTCCTTATTAATATCTAACTAATCGAATTGATACACTATTGACTATACTGTTGACGGAATTTTAAAATACGATAAAGCCCAGCTGGATCGACCAAAAATAGTACAATAAATTCAGCGATTGGTAAATGGCGTAATGCTATGGATTTGACGACCACAAAGGTCGGCGCAGTGTTGAGCGCTGTTGTCTTAATGTGCGGAGGTCTCGGGTTTGATCCCGGTAGGGTCGATTTAGGAATTTATAATTTCTGAATATTCCCTGGTCTGGCCTGGTGGGAGGCTTCGGCCGTGGTTGTAACTAGCCACGGCCGAAGCCCTACCGGCAAAGACGTACCGCCAAGCGATTTAGCGTTCCGGTACGATGCCGTATAGAAACCGAATGGGGGTATGGCTTTAATATAACTGCCATGCCCCTAACAAGTTAGCCCGCTACCATCTTGACTGCATCATCACTTACCATCAAGTGAGATCGCAGCCAAGGGATTACTTGTAGTGGATAAAAAATTCTGACGTTGGTCTAGCGGTTAGCGTAGTCGACTGCGGATCACGAGGTCTTGGGTTCGATTCCCGGTCGGGCATAAAAATTGTTAGGTATTGGGTTTTTTAATTATGAAATTCTCAGTGCCAGCCCGGAGTTGGAAGTTGGCGGTTTTTCACCCCCGTGCCTCGGAGAGCACGTTAAGCCGTCGGTCCCGGTTATTATCACTAACATGATAATAGTCGTTAAAGCCCGCCAACCCGCATTGGAGCAGCGTTGTGGGTCTAAGCTCTAATTCCCTCTCTCCTATGAGAGTGGAGGCCTGTGCCCAGCAGTGGGACGTTAATAGGCTGTAGTGGTGGATAAAAAAAATAGCAAAATCCTGTCCTGTTATCTTGAAAATAAGAGTTTCCAATTGGCAAAGGGTTGTTATATTTCATGTTTATTTCCGTCTCTGGAGTACAGATCGAGCTGGTCACTCTACGTTCCGCGAAGAAGATGCCAGCGTCGCATGCAAATGAAAACAATATCCACGTTGGAAATAAACATATTTCACTCGTCACACCACAGGTCTATTATTAAAATAGCATCGCGCTAGAAACACTAGCATTTAGTGTAATTGCTAGGTACACGGTTATTCTACGGCCATTGTTGTACAATCATCCTCCGTCTGCTCTAAGCAATCGTTTAAAGTCAAGAAAAAACAAAGCTATCGTAATCTTGAAGGCAGATATTGCAGAAGAACATAAAATCCAAGTCACATTGTTGTATAAGACAAGAAAGAAGACAATCAAATACATGCGATAAGACACTTTAACCCAGATGGTTGACGAGATAACATGATATATTAAATTAAATATAAAAATATGTATGATCACATAATTATTTACTCGTAAGTAGATAATTATAATTATATGGTATATTACATGTATTATGTGCTGAATAAATTAATAATAATAATTAATTATATATAATTAGGTAGGTAATAATAATGTTAACATTTAGCAACGCCCTGACAGGGCGTCATGTCCATGCATGCTAACTGCTAATTATATTAAGAACATTGTATTAGTATGTAAGACATGACAGCTAAAAATAAATAAATAAATAGAGATGACGATGAAAAATAGTGAAGACTTATGCCTCTTGGTTAGTTCTAGATTTTTTATAGCTATTGAATACTGTTTTTTGGTCAAACTATTATAATTAATAACAAATAACATGTGTCAAAGCTAATAGTCACGAACATGCAATTATAAATCTACAATATAATAAGATTACCAGCATTTCAATCATAATTTAATGATTTTTCCAAAACCATACCAAAACATTTATCACATTCACAGTTATAATAATGAGATTCCCACTTCTGTCGTTAGATATATTTAAATGTGAAAATTAGTGATGGCCTCATAAACAGAACCTACACCTAGAAAAGTTAACGGTAAATTACACTTCGACTTCGCATATATTTACCATTATTTACATGTAGAGAACCGGTAGAAAGTTGTTCTAATCAGCGCGCGTTTGAGCCCTTTTACCTCAAATCCTGACAAGTGAGTAAGTCATGAGTCATAGTCATGAGGGATCAAAGAGCCCTTGTTAGCCCGACTGCCTACACTTGCGTGAAACAATGTACACTCCGACACACTTATTTGTGCGTGTGGCAAAACAGAATCTAAGCAGCGTTGATCCCTGTGGTTGATCCTAAAATGTTTATTTCTAAACGCATAGGTAAAAACTTACATTGGCAAACGCCAAGCTACACATAACAGATGACAAAAAACTATGACTTTTACGCATTGTTCTAATAAAGGGACGGGTTCTAGGGGACGCTAAAATTATGTTCTCGAATATACGTAAGTGGTTTTTAAAGAAACATAATATTTTTCATATAACCTGTATTGAAAATGCGAGTTTCAATGCCTGTTGAGCCACCCGAAACTAGTCAATTTCAGACGAATACGTCATTCAGTGGGTAGAAAATTTAGAAAACAAGACGATTTCAGATAGGGTGACCCCCGTCTGAAATCGTCTTGTTTCATCCCTAGGCACACAATGGTAGCGATTCTGTAATTTAAAATCTCTAAACTAAACTAAATTTTAAAATCGCTAATTTAGTTTTTCTATCTCCATATGCTATTCTGTAAATGCCTTCAACTAAATTTAAAATGTCTAAAATTCTCTCTAAGCTGAAGTCTAATTTGAATTGCGAGTGTTACCATATACAGAAACAAAAATTGCACGATTTTGTCTTTGTTTTTTGCACAATAATCGTCATAAAACTTTTTGTGACTAAAATCGCATGAAATGACTTTTTAAACGAAGAAAAATTACTTTGATATAATAAAATTGATGTTCCTTACACCAGCTACGTATTAAACTGCCAAAAAGAGACATTTTGATGATCCTACATAAACAGATTCCTAGTTCCATGATGCTACTACATACTAGAATTTTTTTTTCTACCTCTATCGCTGTAAGTTGTCACTTGTCGATCGCGGACCGTCGTCTTTGGTACATATCTTTGTTGTTGGTTGTTTGGTGGTTTGTTTTCATTTCGATTTTCGAGTTACGAGTTTTCAAAATCTTTGAATGAATCCCCAAGCCCGTAAAAGAGCGAATAAAAAGGAAATGTAACTTCTAGTAGAGAAATTCCACCCTAAAAATTAAGTTATAACCTAGGCATAGAACAACAAGTCCCATGGACGTCCCCGGCCATCCTGGTGAATTACTTGGCGACAAGCGTATGAAAGTAAAAGGCTACTAAAGCAAGCAATTGGTAGTAACTGCATCGGAAACTATGGCTGCAACGACAGACTTCCAGGGAGTTGGATCACCGGCTTTCGGCTATCTTCCGTTCTGATTCCGAAATACAAAGTGAAGTCCTGTGTTTGTGACCGTATAATATCCTAACTGGCGCCTGAATTTCTTCAAGTCTAGGCCAGTCAGATTAATTGTCGTGAATATAAAAGTAGATTTACCGAAATAGTTAGGGTACCTACATAACCTACAATCTGCGCGAATCTGTGTCGTTTAGTTTAAGATCCTTTTATTACCGTAAGTGGCACGTAAGGCTAACGTAATAAACTATCTGTGCTGCTTAGAATCATTCGTTTTATTTGAAACACCCCTGCATAGACTAGGACCCGTTAAAGTAGGTAAATCCTGTGTTCACACAGGAATATGCAACAAAGTGCTTGAAGTCTAGTATTTGTAGCTTTAGTTTTAAGATAGCATAACTAATTATCACCATCATGTTTTATATGTAAGTAATGGACGTCAATATGTGTACCTAAATTGAATAAATGAATTGAATTAGTCAACCTAGACACTCTGTTACAATAATTATAAATAACTAGCTGACGCCCGCGACTATGTCCGCATGGATTGAGGTTTTTTGGTTCCTGCGGGAACTCCTTAATTTTCCGGGATAAAAAGTAGCCCTTGTGTTATTCCAGACTATAAGTAATCTATATCTGTGCCAAATTTCATATAGATCCGTTCAGCCGTTCGACCATGATTGACCTACAAACATCCATCCATCCAAACTTTCGCATAGTAACATTACATTACATGTAATGGCTATATTATAGTTCATGTTTAGGTTTTACGGGATGTACCTTTAAGTGTGAGATCTATAGAGCGAACTTTGACTTTGCTTAGACTTAAGACATGGTTAAAACAAGATATCACTATAAACAAGATGTTACTCACATAAATCCACCTCGTTTTAACTCTGAGTAAAGTCTGAGCCTAGTCAAAGTACGCTCTATAGATCTCAGCATAAGTATTAAGTATGTCTGTATGATAGGACCTTCGAATTAAACAATTTTGATCAAATTTAGTACATAGGTAGGTAGGCTTACATCCTGGAAATGTAATATTACTACTATTTATCTTGGAGCATCAGTTTAAAAGGGTTCACAAACATCTTATTATACAAATATGTTGATTTGAAATGAAAGACTTATGTATATATAACATTTTTATGTAACTAATGTTAATTATATATTGATATTTATTCATTTTTATTTAGGTACCTATAAGATTGTTATAAAAGAATAAAACAAAAATAAAAGGTTTTAATTAATTTTCTTTTTATTAATTAAAGTATCTAATAATAAATCCTTGTCTTATTATTCTTGCATAAGCATTAGCGCAGGGCACTAGTAACAGATGATGTGAAAATTTGTTTCTGCCGCCTCAGCAGATCCTTTGCAGCTGTGTTCTGGAGCTTGAGATTGAATACATGTCTGTTCAACCGATACTTGCCCAGTCTTGGGTTAATTTGCTTGGTGAATTAAAGTGTTCATCAGCACTATCTGCAAAATGCACTGAAATTTTGTATTTGATATTTTAAGGAAGGTAAACGTTACTTGAAAAAACTGCAACTTGTAAATTTTGACAGTTTAGTGAAAACATGCATATTTGACAGAGCAAAGCAGTCTCCAAGTCTACTTGAATGAATTTGCACTTGTTCTTTAGATATAACTGAAATACTATGTGCTACCTACTGAAATATACCTACTTAACATAATTTATAATATTATGTTGCAGTGGTTTAGGCAATCTAAATAATTTTAAAAATTTATCTTCTGCCTAACCTTTACTAAAGTAGATGTTCCTTAACTAGTTAGGTATAGCTATGTACCTAATAGAAAGGAATTAGCTTATGACTGTATTCTTTTCTATTGTATGGGTTCTAACTACCTAGTACCTACCACAGAAAATGCCAACAGCATGAGCTGATTAGCTGATTAGTATGGCGTTAGTTTATTTCGGTTTTCTAAGGAAACTCCAGAGCTACAGACCATTGGGTGTGTGCGTACCTAAAGGGTAGGAAAGCAACCGATATGGTGCAACTATGTCAGTCTGGTCACAATTTGCATATTTTACTTATTTTCCCTATGAATACTACCTAAGATTACAAAATTTACCTTTCGATAATAACCAGAGCTTCAACTATGTATTGTTCCATTTTAATAGCTGTTATAATTTTAAACACGTAATCATAATCATAGCCTTCATTGCTGAATAAATATTTTTACAAGATGTTTTTCTTTTTACAAAATTTTATAGTGAACACAAGCTTGTACTGCTACATAGGCCTCCTCTAGAGCCTTCCAGATCTTCCTTTCCCGTGTTGTTCTGTGCCATATAGCACGAGCCACCACTCTTAAATCATCCTCCCATCTTTTCCTTTGCCTTCCTTTACACCTTTTGCCACCCCTAGGATGCCACTCGGTCACTTCCTTAGTCCATTTTCCACCACTGTCTCTCATCATGAGTCCCGTCCAATGCCATTTTAACCTTCTTATATGGTCTGTTACATCCTTCACTTTGCTGCGTTTTCTTATAGTTTTTTTCTGTCTTTCTTTTTTATGTTTATCATACTTCTCTCAATACTATATTGACAAGTTTCTAGTTTCAGTGCGTATGCTTTCGTAAGTAACCAAGTTTGGCATCCGTAAGCATCAAATACTTTTTGCTTTGCACTTACTGGAAATTCTTCACTTTTCATAATTTCCTTTAAAGACAACTATCGTTTCCATGCGAATTATTCTTTGGTTGACATTAGTCATTTGATTGTGAGGAGAGATAACTTGCCTCAACTACACATATTCTATTGGTTTGTTATTAACTTTTATGTAATTTGGTCTCCATTTGTCATCAATTTAGTTTCTCTTTATGTATTCTAGTTAAACCTACCACAGCACTCTGTTTTTCTAGTTGTTTTAACATTTAACACTAAATTCGAACACAAATGCACCTAATAATGCATAGAAGTTACACTTGAACTATTAACGCAAATAACTTTTTGTGAAAATTCGTATTTATTTTGCTTTATTCCGCTTCTCTAAACTTAGCGACCACCCTCCGAGGTCCTGTCTAAAATTAGAGAAAATTATCTAATTTTAGTTTGACGTTTCTTATTTTTGACGTTTAGAACGTCGACCAGAATAGCATTTCGCTAATTTATCGCTAAATTGAATAGTTAGAACTGTCAGGCATAATTTTAGGTTAGAACTGTCAATTAGGTGTGTTGTCAGAATAGCAGACGTGTCTAAGTCTAATATAAGAGATTTTAAATTTAGAGAAACGCACAGAGAATTGGCACCAATATACTATTTAATTCTAGTTAATCGCAATTCGCCACGTCCGAAGAAATTGCTTGGGATCGATGGTATGAAAAACATTCGGAAATTCAGACAATAAAAGCAAATACATAGACTAGTACCGAAAATTATAAATGATCTATTAATGGTATTAACTGTAATTGGAAAGGTAATTAAGTTAAGTAATACTGCATAAGTGACTAATAGTCAGCCGCTTTCCAACGGAAAATTTGTTTCAGATACTGATGTCAGTTTAAGCTAGGTACATCCATTAAAATTTTGGAAGATAATATAGCGATCATTGCTATTTTAGAACCTGATATATAGTGCAGGATATTATAGAACCTGTAAAAACGGCAAATCTCAAAGACCATAAATCACTTGTTACCTGGGACGGCTCGTAATCACGTAATTTATGAGTTAACAACTAACAAGCTAACAAGCATCGAATGATTACTTTCTATGGAGTTGGAGGAAAAGCGCCGTTCACTGATCGTTCAGTATTCTATAAAGTAAAAGTTACTGCAACTTGTTCCTCGGCATTTTAATTTAAACCCGACAATTATTAGCGTCTATAACTGTTACCAAACTTGTAATATCGGTTTTTATAGTTGTTGTAATAATTATCTTTTTATTGTCAATATTATTTATCTTTTTAATGTCTTAAGTTGTTAATCTTATGGATAAGTAAGCGGAGAATATTTCAAAGAGAAACGGTTATTGTATTCGGGTATTTAACCTAATAATTGAAAATTACATAAAGATTTTTGGCTCGAAGCGTGTCGAATTGAATGAAAGAACAGTCTGTGAGGAGAGCGCTGTTATTAAATCAATAGAAATAAAAACTCGAAGATACGAGATCAGGCACGATAACTTAGTTTACATAGTCAAAAGACATTGAAAATCCGCCAGCTTTGTTTTCGCATTACATAAAGGTATGTTAACAATATGGTCAACTAACAACAGGTGATAGTAGAACTTTAATAAGTAGCTTACAATAGTCGGTACATCTAAAGTAAATGATGTTTGTTAAACCGTAAGTCGTTACAATCGATCACGGGACATCGTGTCATGAAACAATGGCTGCATGAATATTCAATGAAGGTTTTCATCTTACGTTTCAATTCTGACGTAGGTAATTGCTTCCAGGACCGCGATCTCTATTTACTATTAAAACTATCCCATCAAAAACATAAATGTAAATTGAGAGCCAAGTTCAAAATTGTGATATATATGCCTTGGTTGTTGACTTCAGCGACAAAAGAAGTGAGATCTAAATGGGTGCCAAGTTCAATGGTCAGTCCTGCAATTTATTTATCCCATCAAAAACATAAATGTGAAATGGGAGCCAATTTCAAAATTGTGATATATATGCCTTGGTTGTTGACTTCAGCGACAAAAGAAGTGAGATCTAAATGGGTGCCAAGTTCAATGGTCAGTCCTGAAATTTATTTATAACAACATATAATATTTTATAACAACTTAAAATATCATTTCTTCTTATAACTTAGTATAAAATATTGAAGACTAAGGCTTTGGCTTGGCTAGTTTCCATATACGAATTATTATTAAGTAGGTACCTAAAAGTACAGTTTCTACCAGCAAGCCAAATTTTCGGAAGAATAAAATAAGAACTTATAGCTTTACAACTTGTGAAGGCTATAATTCGTATATGAAAACTAGCCAAGCCAAAGCCTTAGTCTTCAACATTTTATACTAAGTTATAAGAAGAAATGATATTTTAAGTTGTTATAAAATATTATATGTTGTTATAAATAAATTTCAGGACTGACCATTGAACTTGGCACCCATTTAGATCTCACTTCTTTTGTCGCTGAAGTCAACAACCAAGGCATATATATCACAATTTTGAAATTGGCTCCCATTTCACATTTATGTTTTTGATGGGATAAATAAATTGCAGGACTGACCATTGAACTTGGCACCCATTTAGATCTCACTTCTTTTGTCGCTGAAGTCAACAACCAAGGCATATATATCACAATTTTGAACTTGGCTCTCAATTTACATTTATGTTTTTGATGGGATATCATTACTTTTTGTACAGAAATTATTGAACTCAATCTCAAACTCAAAACATATTTATTCAAAATATGTACCTACAAAGTACACCTTTTGAACGTCATGCTTACAGAGCATAAGACGTGATGGTGATAATTAACTACGGTATCTTAAAACTAAAGCTACGAGGGTTCCAAACGTGCCCTGGTCTGAGAAGAGCCCTCAATAAACTCCGCTTTTTTTTTATTATCACCATCTCACAAATATTTGAAATTATATATATGTACTTATAATATAACATTACATAATCAGCCGCTGTAACAATTCATACTCATGCCTTGCTATCATTCAAATAATCCTTTACACTGTAATAGGACTTTTCTATTAGTTTACTTTACGTTTTACATTAGTAGGTACTTATAAGTCGGTGTAAGGTCAGTGTGTTACCCACCAGTAATTCTATTGTACGACTCATTGTACAAGATAATTAAAGACGAGAATTCTTAAGAAAAATATATAGTGTACCTAGAGTTACACTGACATTGACAGATTACATCTATGGTCAGACTACCTCTACAGCACATTTCTACATCTCATCAATTTTGATTGCAAAAGTTCAAAATCAAAAGTTTTTAGTGAAACATTGAAAACCAGCACGGTAAACAGTCGATATCACTAAAACCACTTTATACAATGAATACAAATCAGAATGACTGACAGCTTGAACTGACGACTTCAAATACGTTTCTTCTTCTTTTCTGTCAATGACGTTTCGTTGCACAAAATGCATGAATACGAAGGTAAGGTTTTAATGCAACTATATTATTATTCATTATTATTTACATTAAAATAATAATTATGTGTCATTTTCAATAGTTGAGGAGTTACTACCACCGCTTAAAGCAGTATTGTTTCAAAATAACAGTTGAATGTCACGTACTTTGACGTCCTTAAAATAATGATTATAACACTACGACATAAACGTCAACAATATTAAAATAATATGGCTTTAAGCAATGGTAGTATGCCCCGTGTCAGAGTTTTGATCTATACCTAGGTAGAGCATAAAAATTACGATTTTTGTACGTTTATATCTAAATAACCATTTGAGGTGTGCTTATGAAATTTGGAGCACATATGTATCTCACGGGTCTCAATATATGAGCCAAATTTGACATGTTTATGTGATATAGTTTTTGAGTTATGAGGGGGTCAAAAGTGGCTCCAAATGGTTCGTGTAATATTACACACGGTGCTGCTCGCCAGTTTTTTTGAACTTTGGCTGGACACGCTTCCGCGTGTCTTGATAGACATGTTTCATTGCGGTAGTGTGAAGTAATGTACAATTTCATATGACATACTGTAAAACCCATTGCCCTAGATGAGCGACGAAAGCAACGCCAAACGACTCCATAGAAATGACAAACGTATATCCAGCACGCGACAACGTATCATGAGAATTCGCGTTGTCGAGTTTATCGCTGACGTAGGGCAGGGCCTAAATGAAGGGCTTACTTCACTTGACTCTGACAAAAATTAGCACTCTAAAGCTTAATATTTTGTAAACGAATCCGTCAATCGAAAAAAATTGTTTTCCCATACCCACAATATTTTTGGACATCCTTTCCAACGACATCACACCAAGGAATAGACGAGTAAAAAGACATCATCCCCACTTTGCGTGCAGGAGACCTCATCCTAAGTATTTTTTTTTAGAAATTTGATTTTACCACATCGGCGTGATAATTATGTGTAATACATGTTGAAGTGAGGCTTTTGATGTATCCTTGAAAACACATTTCTTTGTAAATAGTTATTTTATTGTTCAATTAATTGTACAACCATATTCATATTTTTTTTCAGTAAGTGACAGCAAGGTGACTTATCGATAATAGACAATATTATAAATAAAAACTAAATACAAAACGAACAAGCTCTCCTCTGGGCTAAGCCGCGGACGGACAGACAGACGGACGGACATGACGAAACTATAGGGGTTCCTGGTTGACTACAGAACCCTAAAAATGAAGGATGTTGATCGCATAGAGTTATTATATTTACTACGTTGATCGCTTAGTTGTTTGTTCTACCATCTCCCAAAATATTTTTATCTCTAAAAATGTTCCCGTAAACCCAATGATATTTTTCTATGCATAAACCGTTATATCGAAGAGAACGTCATAGGAGTTCCATAATTAATTTAAAGAATTAAAAAATACGACTGCCCTGCTATATTATTTTCGGAGTTTACCTCCTTAAGAAGCGATTTGCTTAAATAGCCTTTGGAATCTTATTCACATTTTTATTAAATGATATTTTTTTGTGAATCACTGGATATTGAACTATAGTGTTATATATTTTTGGAATCTACTAATCATTTTCTAGATGATGATTATATAGTTAATCTTATTTTCGAAAAAAAAATTTCAACTTTAGTCTTTAATGCGGGACCATGGTCACCCCACCAATTTTTTTTTTTAATTTTACTAGCCTATGTCACCCGGAATAAGCTAGAGATTCTAACGATACCTCATTTATCAAAATCGGTTCAGGCGTATAGAAGTTCTGGTGGAATATACAAACTCACATACATACATAAATACATACATACATACATACTTACATACATACATACATGAACCCTGAAAACAATATACTCCTTTTTTCAGGCAGTCGTATAATAAAATGAACAAACGAAAATTTATCGCGTGTTTGATCATCAAAGGCTTTTTATGCTGTCATTAGAGGGACGAGTGGCCTAGTTGCGACAACGCATATCAGTCGATTGCGAATGTTAAGCAACATAGACCCAAGTCGGTAACTGGATTGGTGACCGAATTTGGAGGTTCAAATTTGTCCTTTTCGGTCCCGGTTATTATCACCAATATCTGATAATCGTTACAAAAACCTAAGAGTTTAAATACTCTTAGTCGAGTCGCATGCGGAAGGACGTGGGAACCCACTGCATTATTGTCCCAAGAAAACTGCTACCATTATTTGCCATTATTTGATTAATGGAAAGTGGTCACGACCCTCAGTGTTGAGGAATACGACGCAGAGAGAGAGATGCTGTCATTAATATGTAGTTTTTAACTATGGTATTTTATTTCCAGGCATCAACCATCGATGGGAGGCGGAAGGGCGCGTGTCTGTTCTGCCAGGAGTACTTCATGGACCTTTACCTATTGGCTGAACTTAAAACCATCAGTCTAAAAGTAAGAGAAACCAATGAATTTATTTTGATTTAGCTATAAACTAACTCATTTTTTTTCAAAGTCATGTTTTTTTATTCAAAAAAACTTTAAAAATCTGTCTATCTATCTATCTTGAATGACGATGGCTTGACTTGCCATCGTCCAAACAAGACCAAAGACCAGACCAGAGAAAATTCAGAAATTATAAATTCTCAAACCTTTAACTGCTTTGTTGCTTGTGCGGCCGACGAGGTCCCGAGACGGTCGAGGGCGAGGTTCGAATCCCGGGTCAGGCCATGTATAAGTATTGGGTTCGTCTTGCTAGAAATTCAGTAATAAAGGGACTAAAAGGAAGCTGCTCTTTAGAAAAAATTGTATTACCTAATCAATATTTCGTTGTGATGATTGACGGTCGATTTAACTATTTTCAGGTGACAACAGTGGATATGCAAAAGCCTCCGCCAGACTTCCGCACCAACTTCGAAGCAACACATCCGCCCATACTTATTGACAACGGTCTTGCCATACTTGAAAATGAGAAAATAGAGCGGCATATCATGAAATCAGTGCCTGGTGGACACAATCTTTTCGTACAGGTATGGCGTTCTTAACACGACTATAAACGACGATAAACTGTGGCGGGGCATATAAAGATAGGCGTTGGGGCTCAAAGGTGCTGGAATGGCGGCCTCGCACTGGAAAACGTAGCGTTGTACGACCCCCTACTAGGTGGACAGAGATTCTCAAGCAAGTGGCTGGGAGCCGCTGGAATAAAGCGGCACAAAACCGTTTTCCGTGGAGACCTTCGTTCCGCAGTGGCTGTTTATTGGTTGAGATGACGCGACGATAACATTCTTAAAAATTCGAATGCTCTCGAACTAGAGTCATCCTTTTTACAATGTTCCTCGCACTAAAGAGAATGAAGATTTAGTACCGGTTTTTTTCTGAAGTACTTATAGATTGCATTCCTTACAATCTTGCTTATGGAAATAATATGGGTAGTAGTTGTGGGCTCAAAGGTGCCAGATTTAATTATACCGTACACCACATAGTGTAAGAACTAATTAGTTTGGACGTATTCATAATCGCTTGGATAGACGCACTGGCCTGTAGAATATAGAGATTAGAGATAACTATAAAGTTTTGTGTAAATTAGAACCCAACTTTTTATAATCAATATATTATGATGATGATACAGATTACCAAAACATGTACATTATTCTGGATCGATATGTATTTAGTATGTAAGTACAGGGGACGCGACACCAGTGTTCTACACAATAATATGATCTACTAGTGTCTTAGCAGCCTATCCTTCTTGGACCTATATTGCTTTACCATGCCCGAGAAGGTGGTAGGTACTACTAGGTTGAAACACTCGATAACTATTTTAATCATACTTTATTAGCAATTTACACACAAACACTGTACAGCCATCTTTTACATTCCTTCATAGCTTAATATGTACCACCCTTACATCTCGATCCCCTCTAAACGTCTCCAATCGCCCGTCACGGTCGAGAGCGCTGTAGAGGGAATCAGACCATAGATGGACCATAGATAGATCCGTCAATTTCAGTCTAACAGTACCCATGTTAATTAATGCAGATTTAAAATTAGAAACTATATTTTGAGTTTCTGTTTTCCATAAATTGTCGCGTTTATGCAACTCGGTTTCATTAGCACCTTATTTAATGCTATCTGTATCAGATTTCTAATCGTCCTCGTTTAGCGAACATTATTTCATTTGCGAACTTGTTTAATAGGTACTACTCCACTGTTAATAATACCAGTTCTTGGAGTATCGCCATTAAGGAAGATCAAACCTGTCTAAGCAGCGAAAGCTATATTGATTTGGCTATAAACACTTTCGATAATTTAATTATGTTTGCATGATTTAATTCATGTGGTTTATGTTTCATGACTTTATTGATTGTGTTATTCAATATGATAAATCGGGCTTGACATTTGAATATACAACTGTAGTTATAGATATCTTTAGCACCAATTATTTTAATTGGTCCTAAAAAATCTAAGGATTTATTTTGTTTAACTGTCGTCGTCGTCAACAGATAGACGTCCACTGATTGTAGGTCTCTGGTAGGCCGCCGCCTAGATCCAGCGGCTCCGTGCGACTCGTTTGATGTCTGTCCATCCGTCTACGAATGTTGTGCTTTCCAGTGCAAGGTTGCCGTTCCAGCACTTTGAGACCCCAAAGACTATCGGTTCTTCGAGCTATGTACCCCTTAACTTCTTCTGCGGATCCTCTCATTTCTGATTTGATCGCGTCAAGAAACTCCAATCAAAGCTCTCCTCATCGCTCGCTGAGTGACTGAGATTTCTTATGAGGTCCAAAGTTACGCATCCGTATGTTATCACTGCAACACGCACTGTTCGAAGACTTTGTGCTTCAGACTTAGAGATAACTGTACTTTTGATGCGTGTAGGGCTCTCCACTGGTGGGAATAGTGACACTTTTCCCGCATACGGCTGGGCAACTGACTACTTATCTTATCAAAGACGAGTTATAGTTACCATAATTGTTATCTCCTATAATACAAATGAGCACTCCAACCCGCATTGGAGCAGCAGGGTGGGTCTCTAATTCCCTCTCTCCCATGAGAGTGGAGGCCTGTGCCCAGCAGTAGGACGTCAATAGGCCTGGTGGGAGGCTTCGGCCGTGGCTAGTTACCACCCTACCGGTAAAAGACGTGACGCCAAGCGATTCGAGCGAGCGTTCTGGTACGATGCCGTGTAGAAACCGAATAGGGGTATGGGTTAAATATAACCGCCATGCCTCTAACATGTTAGCCCGCTACCATCTTAGACTGCATCTTCACTTACCATCAGGTGAGATCGCAGTCAAGGGCTAACTTGTAGTGGATAAAAAAAAAGGCTGTAGTGGTGGTGGTGGTGGATAATATAAATCCTGTTACTTGCAGGACAAGGAAGTGGCGTCGCTGATCGAGAACCTGTACTCAAAGCTGAAGCTGGTGCTGGTGCGCAAGGACGAACAGAAATCGGCGTCGCTGCGTGCGCACCTCGCGCGCATAGACGCGCTGCTCGAGCGCAGGGGGACCAGGTACGATGTGCCATTTAGCTTTACCTTTTAATAGGTATGATGACTGATTTAGAAAAATGATCAGATAATTTTCGGAAGTATCTAGTATTTCGAAAAAATATAGAAATAGAAAAATAAATACGTTTCTTATAATCCAAGAATCCTATTTCATTAGATAAATTCATAATTTCATTGATTCTTGGTTACTGTCATCATGCCTATTCCTGTTATATCTTTGCATTATCTATTTCTAGCTGATGCCCGCGTGGCCATAATTAAGTATCGGGTTTTTCTGATTAGAAATTCCCAGTACTATTTTTTTTTAATCCACTACAAGTTAGCCCTTGACTGCGATCTCACCTGATGGTACTAGCGCATGGTTAGGAAGTTGGCGGTGTTGGCCGTGCCGAGAGCGCGTTAAGCCGTCGGTCTCGGTTATTATCACTCACATGATAGTGGTCGTTAAAGCCCGCCAACCCGCATTGGAGCAGCGTGGTGGGTCTAAGCTCTAATTCCCTCTCTCCTATGAGAGTGGAGGCCTGTGCCCAGCAGTGGTATGTTAATGGGCTGTAGTGGACATTTGACAGCAAACTAGTAACGGTTCACCAATCGAAAAGTTCTGATCGATGTTGAAACATGACATTGATATCGAGCAATTGCTTTATAGTAAATACGTGTGAGAATTCTTTGTAGATTGCTTCTTTGGTGGAGTGGTGGTGGGCCCGCGTGGATTGAGGTATTTTGGATCCCGCGGGAACTTTTTAATTTTCCGGGATAAAAACTGTAGCGTCGCAAGTACTTACCATGTAGGTACTTACCTCGCTTAACCCAGATTACTTACCATCAATCAGAATATACCTTTAGAATAACCTATTACCTTACCCGTCAAATAACCAACCACACATTTACCTGGATTACCTGAATAAACCTCGTTACCAAAGAATACCTGGAGGAAGGATCAAGTGGAAAGGAGAAATAAATACACAGGGGTCACTTTAATAACAAGAGGAGATAAATAATGAACACTGAAATCATGATGCAATTCTTTAATGTCAAAATCCTACACCGTTCTCATCGAGCGACGCTTAGTTAACAGGAAGACGCGAGATTGCCTTGAAAAAGGCAAGAGCTCGCAGCGTCGTTTCGAAGGAAGGTGTTTGCTGTACTTACCACGTTGAGGACGTCTGCACCAAACAGTGAAGATTGTAAACAATCGAGTCAGGCAGTTGCATTGGACGTAAAAAGGAAAAGGTTAGCCTTGAAAAAGGCTGTCCGTACAACCATTGCGCCAGGACTGGAGATGCCGCTGATTGCCCCACTAGACACTAGTTGAAGGAGTCACTAAGAGTTCACTGTCCACAAATACACCAGCCAGTTCATAATAACCACTTCGGGCGTGTCATAAATTGCGTCGCGCGCAGGCGCCGTCTGCCGCGGACGGCAGCAAACGGGCAAATGCGGGCGCGCGGGCGCGATCGTTCTATTTATAGTTGCACGGTTCCAGACGGAAGAAAATCACGCAATTAGCGAATGTGTTACACCTACCTATATGTATGTACATATTATTGTTAGTCGTAATTCTTAATTATTATTATTACTTATTTCTGATTGGTGGATTTCTGTAAGGATTTTTATATAAATGTGGGCATTTTTTTCAATATATTCATTCTGAACTCGGCGTTTAATCAGAGTTTTATTTTCTCCAAAACCTCCGCTAAAAAACTAGTAGTAGTAGTAGTAGTGTTATTCCAGACTATAATCCATTTCTGTGCCAAAGGAGACTGTCCACTTTGTATGGAGGATTTGGCTTGGACTGGACAGACACTGAGAATAATAATTTTATATTAAGTTAGTAGCATTAACCAGTAGGAATTAGAAAAATAATAAAGCTTTGTGTCCAGGTGTTCCTAATTAATTTTATTGTGAAGGTTTAAAATGAAGGTTTTTGAAATAAAATACCATTGTTTTTTCTTATTTTTTTATTAATCTGAATCATATGTTAATAAGATGTTATCTAAGAACTGGGCAGGTGGATTTATTGAATCTTGATACCTTGCCCAGCTCAAAAACCAAATAATTGTCATTACATGGGCACAGCAACCCACTGTCCGTCGACCCACTATACAGTTACAACAATATTGCTTTATGGCTTCTCTGCCTGATCTATTATTTTGGTATAAAATATAAACATAGTATAGCTTTCGGCTTATGTGCCTGCTATGGATTTTACCTCGCAGTAACGATGAATTTTCGGTCGACGGAAAACCTTCCAGTAGGTTGCTGGCTGTGTCTCTACACACTTCAATTGTATAGGATCCATCACCTCTAATGTGCTCTCCGTAGTAGGACCGTGCTTGTTTCAACTGATAGGTACCACAAGCTATGAGAATTAACTCATTTAATTCTAGTCTGGGAAAAGGTACATTGTTGATGTTAACACTGATATTTAAAAATTGTGTTCGCCTTCTATTTAAATTATTTCTCGAAACAAAATCAGCCAAGTCATTGTTGGTGTACAGCTTTTCATTTATTATTTCTAGTATTTGGCTTGCATCGTCCCTATCCCTTATCCTTTGGTGAAACCTATTTATCAATGCTGCAGCAACCTTGAAATCTGTCATGGCATGTCTAGATGCAACATTGAAAAATTCATGTCGTAGAAGCTTAAAAGATTGTTTGAATATGCCATTTACTGCTTCAACAACCCATCGGCATATTGTAACTGTTCTAGACTTGTTAGCTGCTAGTGTTGATAATTGGTTTTCACCTTCTTGTAAGGATGCAGGGGTGTGTACAGAATAATTGTTCTGTTCCAACAATGGCAAGCTGTCTCTAAAACCCCTATCCAGTATAAAAATGTCTCCAGGTTGAAAATATTGCCGTAATGGCTTTGTTTCATTGCTAAATTCATTTGACATTATATTAGCATCAGATGTAGTCGCTGGATAGGGGCCTATTACATCTACAATGTACCCATCGCAGCACACTATTAAAAAAGGTTTCATTAAATTCCTATACTTATGTAAGGAGTAGGTATCTTTTTGATAAAGATAGTTTGAACTCTTTTGTACGTACAGATAGGTACCATCCATAATAACAATCGGTTTCCTATCTTCGGCACAAAAGAGTCCATTAGGTATCAACAAATTCCTTGCTGCAATTTCAGCCCTAGTAATATTATTTATCCCCAAGTTTCTAGTTACAAAATGTTGGTTGAGTGCATTACGTGCTTTATTTATATATCTCATCAATGTAGTTCGAGGCATATTAAACAATGTGGAAATTCTTTCATCGCTGTCCCCTGTTCTTAATTTAACTAAGTATGCAGCAAGAGCTATTGTTCCCTTCTGCATGTTCCTCAAGCTAGGCACATCAGAAATAAGTTGCCTAAATTGAGTTTTTGTTAAGCCTACCCAAAAATGTACAAAATCTTCCGACATATTTTCTATATTGGAAAAGTCTAAAGTAGTGACTCTTTCATTTACAAATGATGCAAAATCTTCAATTTGTTCAGCAGTAAAACTGTGTATCGATTGTGGAATATCAGCTAATTGCTGCCAATTATCATTTTGCAAATGGTATGTACAAATTCTACAATTTACTGGAACATAAAACTTAAAATCTGTAAATAGCTTCACCCTCAACCATTTAGGAACTGTCAATCTTTCCAGTGAGTTACACTCCGGAAAAAAACAATGTCCCTGGGTATCTGCTGCTCTTTTAAGGTTCGGCAGAATAATGGTAGATGCTCCATGTTGAGGTGGCTCAAGAGTATGTCTTGACAATCTATCACATCTCTGCCAGCAGGGGTGGCAGATTTCATCAGATGCGTGCAGCTGAAACAAAGTTCACTTATATGAACAGATTCTTAATTAGCTTAGTATACACATAATATAATGACAGTATTTATTTATTATGAGGACAGAATGAACTATGAAGTTAGACTTTTTAACTATGTTAACTATCATCACCATCTCAGCCTTATTGTTGTTTTTTACTGAGCTCTCAGAACAAAATACGATTTGGCCATAGCCCACAAAGATAGCTAAATGTAGCAAATGTTTGTTTAATTATTAATATATGAGATACAATGCAAGTACATTAACATTATGTTAACAATATAGAGAAGGTACATAGCACCTAAAAGTGACAAATACTTAATATAATATTTACTTGTCGGGGCATAATCCTCTCCATTATGATGTTTCGTATGCGTGCCTCACGTTCTGTGTCAGTATGTAGCCTGTGAGATCTTGTTCTCAACAAAGAGCATCCACAGCTAACACAAATGCGACGATGGTGACCACCACTAGTAGAAGGTTGATCATTTGTCTCAGTGGAGTGTTGTGGCTGGTTGAGAGCTAGAGTCCAGCAAGAGTGGCATATTACAGTGCTCTCAGTAACCTGTTAAAAAGGAAATATATTTTATCACACTAGAAAAAATAATAAGAACTACCTAGCTTTATTATGAATTCTTGTCCTTAGTAAAGTATAAATACACAAGTGTTTATATTTTAGTGGATAAGATTATCTGCATGGGTGTAGTTGAGGACCAGGAAAGTGACATCTAGATTACTTTTTCCCAGGAAAACAAATGGGTTCTGTAAAGAATTTAAAAACTTACTCCACGCGGAAGGATTCGCGGGCATCAACTAGTAATGAATTAATTCATAAGTACATACAAGCACAATATTATGCTTTCAGCTTTTATTAAAAATGTTTCTAGTATTAACCCTGTATTCATGCATAGTTTACGCATCAACGTAACAGCGACTTTTTCCTAAATAAACATTAGCTTGGCATAGCAAATTGAACACTTACCACTTGGGGTGCAATCCAGTGTCGTATTACGGACATAACCTCTATAAGTTCAAGGCTATGCCTTCTCCTTTGATTCACGTCGTTACCACAATTAATGCATCTCAATTCCAATGCATCTGAAGTACCTTCCATTGGAATTACATCCATGGCGGGTTCCGTGTTCAGTCCGAGGTCAACATTAGGGCTTCGATCAGTACCGGTAGGAATGCCAGGGTCGTCATAAATAGCGTCATCAGAGTCCATTATTATTAGCAAAGGTCGATATAGAAAAACGGGAAGCAACAAAAGTAACAACAAATGCTCAACAATCACTCAAAACACCACATATAACAAAGCGAAATGCGAATGTACTTTTACCGCGCGAAATGGAATAAAAGTGACAAGCAAGTGACAAGACAATACTGGTGGGCGTTGCGACGAGAAACCGTTTCAAAAAACCGTTCTCGGCTCTGCGACGGTGAAACCGTTTTTACGTCCTGGGTAAAACAGTTAACAGTTTTCGTTGCACAAACCAGTCTTCGAATAACTGGTAGTCGTCCTCGTTCCACGTTCGTTTTTCAAAACAGTTATTACAATCAAAAGTGAACTTTATGTCGATGACATACAGTCGAAAATGAATGTATTCAACGACACGTTCGTTCTCAAAACAGTTATTACAATCAAAAGTGAACTTTATGTCGATGACATACAGTCGAGAATGAATTTATTCAACGACACGTTCGTTCTCAAAACAGTTCTTACAATCAAAAGTGAACTTTATGCCTATGACATACAGTCGATAATGTTAATGTATTACTTTTCACTAAAAAAAACGCAACTCTTTCCATATCAAATATGTTTCGTTCTAAAGAACGGTTGTCGTCGCAACTGGTTTGCAAACCAGTTGCAACGATAACCGTTTTCTGCAACCGTTTTCGTCGTCGGCGAAACGGTTACGTTTCGTTTGTCGAAAATACGATAACGACCCACCACTACAAGACAAAGACAGTCTCTGAACTGTTACGTCAAGGGTTGCCATAAAATACATTTGCGGGAAACAAATCGATTAAATCGATAATCGAAGTTATTACAATATTATAATTAAAAATGCAATAATATTATTTCCCTGCTACTTAAAATATATTTAATAATAAATGATGTACCTAATAATGCAATTCTGTGATTTTTCGCCATATTTAGAAGATTTTTACTTTAAAAGCCTGCAGTTAACTTTTCTTTTTTTATTCGATTTAAAACTATTTAAGTATAGATTTCATAATCGAATCGATTTTTTAATCGAATCGATATAAATAATTGTTTTTATAGGCTGGCAACGTTCGTTATAGTGGAATTAAACCGGAAATATATAATTAATGAATTAAATACTTATTAAATAAAGTTTTCATCAGTTTATATTGATACAACTGAAAATCAGAAATAATCATGATTTAATTTATAATAATTTTTGGTATAATTGGTTTTTTGCATGAATTCTGTTCACGCCAAGCCAAAAATGGACAATTCCCTTTTATCTAGATCCTTTCAGCCGTTCTGGCGTGATTGAGTAACAAATAGGTTAAAGTAAAAGACGCTTCCAAAGTTTTTGTCATTTTACTTTAGTTGTTTCCCGATATATTTATTTCTGATGTCATATGTTTGAGCAGGGTGTAAGGGACAGTAGAACTAACAAAACGTGCATAAAAAGAATAAAGCGGACAATTCAAGCTCAGTACTATAAAAACTATTAATTTACAACTTATGTACAACTCGAATTGGGTTTAGAAACTAGTTTTCCTATAGTTTATTTAACTATATAATGTTGATCTCAAAAAGAGTTTTAATTAATTCCATCATAGCTAAGCCAATCTTCCGAGTGTCTGTGAGTGAATATACTGACTATCAAATCCATGGTCTTACTACCTCTACGGTTCTCGAAAGTGACAGCGCTATTGGGAGCGTTTGGCGGGAAATCCGGGACTAAAGTCAAGATGGCTACCGCGTTTGTGTAATTAAATAAGGAATAAATAAATAATAAATTTGCAGTCTTAAGGACTGTGTGTGAAAACGAATATTTAAATTGCTTTTTTAAACTGGTCTTGTACAAAAAAATATAAACCTTAACGCTATGACATTAAATTTTAATTTCGAAAGTAGAGTCTGGCTAACGAAAGTAGAGACTGGAAAATAGCGGCAAATTTAAAAATTGTTAGTATGGCAAACTCAAAATTAGTGTGACAGACCTGGAGTAACCTAATTTGATACTTTAGAATTATTTTTCTTATTTTTGTTGAAACCGATTGCATACTAAAAAACCTACCACCTGCCTGAATGAAAAAACAACAATATTCAATAATAATTTATTTTAGTCACTATAGTCAAAATCTGAATCCAAAGCTTCTATCTGCAAAGATTCATCAGAGTCACTGGTGTCACTATTTCCAACGTTGATTATGAAACTTTCTAAATTTTCTTCAGTAATTCTATCTCTTTCTTTGTATTTAATTTCAATATGCATGACATGATCACACATTTTCTTCCAATCCTCTGATGTAATGCTTTCAAACGACTCTTTAATCATTCTTTCTAACTCTACTGTAGTCAAGGCTACATTTTTACTTGCCACTTTACGTTTAGCCAAACTCCATACAAACTCAATAGGATTTAAATCACAGTGGTAGGGAGGAAGTCTCAAAACCTCATGACCATTCTGCTTTAAAAGTTCATCAGCTTTGTATACTGGGTCTGGTGTGTGCTGCTTTACAAAACATAGCAGCTCTGCCTTTGTGTGGTAATCTTCATACCGGATATCATTGAAAGTAAGCTATTCTCTTATCTCATTTTTCAGATTTTGTGTTGTTGGAGCTTTATTAACAATGACGGAATGATAACTTGCATTATCCATTACTATTACACTCTGCTCATTTAAATTGGGTATGAGCTTTTCTTGTAACCATTTATTGAAATTTGCAGCATTCATGTCATGGTGGTAGTCCGCCATTGTCGATTTTGTGCTAAAAACTAACAATGAGTTTGGCACAGGACCTTTCTCTGATCCAGCATGTACAATTATGTACCTTTTTCCCGTTGAAATATTTTCAATTGCACCACTCGTAGATGGACCTTGCCAAGACTTCTTGGGCTTATAGTTTTTGTGGACATAGGTCTCATCTAAATAAATAATTGGCTTACCTTCTGAACGTTTCAAAGCTATGGTTCGTAAAAAACGATGTCTCCAGGCAGATATGTCATAACGTTCAATATTAATTGATTCTTGTTTTTCTTAAATTCATAACCATTAGCTAGTAGTATGCGGCGAAGAGTTTCCCGACATCCATTAAATCCTATGCTTTCTTTTAATTCCATTAACAGTGTCCTCAATGTAGGAACTTGTTTTCTGACAATATAAAAATCATTGATTTTGTTGCGAATAGCATCTATGTCGAAACTATCTAAGTTAGACACTGTGGGTTTATGGGGCCGTTTTTTTCCTGGGGTATTCCACACACCATCATTTAGCGCACCTTCCTTTTTTATTCTTTTTAAAGTTGCAACACTTACTCCTGTAAAGAATGATCAAACAACGATTAGGTACAGTATTGACAATAGCAAATTATATTATTATTATACATTATATTTCTTGTATAAAAATCTTGTGCTTAGTAAAAAATTACCAGTAATTGAAGCTATTTCTTCCAAGTACTGATTCTGGGTTCTCATCCTGTCATTCTGCTCTAAATCAGTAAGTTTTTCAATAGTTCTCACTATTTCATCGACTCCTGCTACATCCTCCAGATTTTCTGTCAAAGAAAATAATTTGTGTTACAAATTAATAAATGTAACATTTACTTACCTACCACAACCAATGAAAAATAACCATTTAATTGGAAGTTGCATTTAGTAGGTATTATTAAGGTGTTTAATGAAATGTATAATGAATGTGGATGAAAATAGAGATATAGTTTTTTAAAAAGAGAAATATACAAACAAAGTATCAAAATAATGCGTCATACTGACTTAAAAAATCTAACACAACACGTAAACAATCTTGTTTTTGTTTGAATTCTGCATCTTTCTCTCGTTGTTTTTCTTCAAATTTGGAAATCATGCAAAACAACATCTTCCGCACTCCACTTTTAATTGTTTTATTCATTCTTAAACGCGTAAATGCTCGTAAACAAGATCACAACTAATCACTGCAAATCACCGACAACCACAGACAACCGCCATCTTGTTAGGGCAAAATGTAGTTGAGTATTGCCATATAAAAAGTTTGCAAATAATTCGAGTCTCTACTTTCGTTAGCCAGACTCTAGTATATTTATATTTAAGATTTATACGAAGACAAAAGTCTTCGTAACAACGCAAGCATGTCGCTGTTCGCGAGCATGTCGGTCTTCGTAATAATGCAAGCATGTCGGTCACGCGAATCCACAATTTTACCCCCTACCACCAAAGTGCTCAACGCGGCTAATGAAGTTTTCACTTCAATAATTGGGTGGTTAACCAGTGTTTTCCTTTTAATAGTACCAATTGTAATCGTTTACAATGTCGGCTCTACAGATTCCTGACGGGTGACACCATGTGCTGCTTCGACTGCGAACTGATGCCGCGCCTCCAACACATCCGCGTCGCCGGGAAATACTTCGTCGACTTCGAAATACCGGTGAGCTCTATGGACAGTGTCTATGTCAGTGGTCTATGGACAATAACAAATAATGTCCTCCCAACCGAATTTCAGACACGGCGGCCTATCTCCAGAGAGATTCGCCATCTGCGCTAGACTCTGTTCCTTTACTCTCATAGTCCGATGGAACGGAAAATCCAAGACGACCAGAGTGAAATCAGGCGCAGGACCGACGCTTTACCTGCTCTCCGAGGCACGGAAGTGAAACACCGCCTACTTCCTAACTCCGGGCTAGTACTGAGAATTTCTAGCCAGAAAGTCCCAATCCATACTTCCATACTAATATTATAAATGCGAAAGTGTGTCAGCCTGTCTGTCCGCTAGGCTTTCGCGGCCCATCTATTCAACCGATTTTGATGAAATTTGGTACAGGGATAGGTTGTATCCCGGGGAAGGACATAGGCTTTTTATCCCGGATAATTCAAGAGTTCCTGCGGGAATCAAAAACCTTAAACCACGCGGATGAAGTCGCGGGCATCAACTAGTACTTAATAGTTATGGCCCGACCCGGTACCTCTTCGGCCGCAGTCCAATATGATAACCAGTAGACCAACGAGGCAGTTTTATTGTTTTTATTTATTTATTTATAATTTAAATATCTAAAATCACATCACAATTTTGCAGACCAAAGCACTAGACTAAAAACACAGGCTGGCGTTAATATGTACTTTGTTTCACTTTGTTGTTAAGTTAATATGTACATTGTTTCACATTGTTTTTAAGTTAATATGTACATAGTTTCACTTTGTTGTTAAGTTAATATTTACATTGTTTCACTTTGTTGTTAAGTTAATATGTACATTGTTTCACTTTGTTGTTAAGTTAATATGTACATTGTTTCACTTTGTTGTTAAGTTAGTATGTACATTGATTCACTTTGTTGTTAAGTTAATATGTACATTGTTACAGACGAGTTTCCGCGCGCTCTGGCGTTACATGTACCACATGTACCAACTGGACGCCTTCACACAGAGCTGCCCCGCCGACCAGGACATCATCAACCACTACAAGCTGCAACAGGTATGTGCATGCGCATCGCGTTACATGTGCCGCGTGACATTTGAGCCCGCCAACCCGCATTTGAGCAGCGTGGTGGGTCTAAGCTGTAATTCCCTCTCTCCTGTGAGAGCGGAGGCCTGTGCCCAGCAGGCGCGTTAATGGGCTGTAGTGGGCATTTGACAACAAACTAAACTCGCCGGCATATTTAGCGGAACATAAAAAAGGTCCATAATTAAAAAAAAATGGTTTTATTTTAAAATCTACTTACACTTTTGTTATTTAAAGTTTCATTTGTTTTACTTAAAATGAGATCACAATAAGAACAGATTTTGCTAGTAAAGGCTATTTGTGAAAAATGGTACATTTTTGAACTTTTCATGTAACCGGGAAAAGTGAAATTTAATATTAAAATAACAATTAATTAAATTAGAAAAATGGTGATTAATATCGCGTATTTCCTCCACGTGCTCTTATTAAAGTTTCTACCCGTCTAGGCATACCGAGAATGATGTTATCGATGGTCTCCTGGGATAGTCTCCGCCATTCCTCAACTACGGCGATTCGCAGTTCTCCCACGTTGGCAGGAACTGGAATTCTGGACTTAACTTTTCTTTCCAGCAAGTCCCAAACGGGCTCTATTGGGTTCATATCCGGTGATCTCGCCGGCCACTCCATAACAGTGATATTCATATCATTAAGATAAGCTTGAGTTACCCGAGTGGTATTCGGCCGAGCATTATCCTGCATAAAAACAAAATCTTCACCGATATATGGGGCAAACGGTACGACATTTTCTTCTAAAACTTCTCTGATATAGCGGTCTGCAGTCAGACTCCCTCTGTCAATCACTACCAAGTCTGTGCGAACTCCCAAACAAATGCCCGCCCAAACCATTATTGATCCACCACCGTATGCAACTGTAGTTTCAAAATTTGTCTGAATGTATCGTTCTCCTTTGCGTCTGTATATTCTTTGCCTGTCGTCAATTTAATTTAAGAGAATTCTGCACTCATCACTAAACAATACCTTACTCCATTGGTCCGCGTTCCAAAGTCGATGTTCCTGAGCAAAAGTTAACCTGTATCTACGATGATTTACCTCGAGCCTTGGAGCCTTGGCGGGCACAAATGAACCCAAACCAGCTTCTTCGAGCCTTCTTCATACCGTACGCTCACTTACGGTTACACCCCGCACTGCTTCTAACTCATGTCGGGCTTGGACGGCCGTCAAACGGGGGTTCCTACGTACACGAAGCCGAATGAAACGATCATCCCAAGAGGAAAGGTTTGTTTGTTTGTAATGGATAAACTCAAAAACTAATCGACCGATTTTAAAAATTCTTTCACTTATAGATAGCTACTTTATCAGCGAGTAACATAGGCTATCTTCTTTTTACAAAAAATTGGAGATCCTTACGAAAATTGCAATAATATGAATGAAGTCGGAAAAACTCCTCTCATCTGAGAGCTATTGTGGCGTGCGCTACGTAAATAGTAAAAGTTACACGAAAACAATGTAATGTGGAATTATTCCCCTCAAATGTTCTAAAAACATCCCCGATAGCATCTTTTAAGCTATCTTTTAAGGTTGCCTCACAATAACCATTTTAAAGATTTTATAATTTACAACAAAGCTTTACTTTCGAAGGTGTTTTTACTGACATTGTTTTAATCCTTATCAAAATAAAATGGTTTGTCATCTCAAGTATTTAATATTAACCAAATTCACTCTTTACACCATTTCATTCCGATGAATATCTTAGAAGATATCATAGAAATAAATTCACGCGCAACAGAAATAGGGGCCGGCCGGGCGGACATACCATTATGCTAATGTAAAGCCTGATATGCTGACTGCTACCCAATGTCGACTGGCTATTATTGGGTATGAACTATTATGATGATTAGTGCTACGCGTGCCAAGCCGGGGCGGAGCGCTAGATGAAATACAGATAAAGAACAATATTTTTCAACTTAAAACTACGAAATGTGTTAAAATCTAAATTAAAAACTACACATTAAGTTGAAAAGAATTTTATTGGCCGCAATTTTTTTTTAATAAAGAAATAAGATGGTAATTAAAATATCTATTGAGAAGTTATCAAATAAAATTAGTATGTATGTAGACAAACTGAAGCAGTTTCTATCACTAATAGAAACAGAAAAAAAATATGAAAAGTGCTGACGCGAGCATTTCGGCCGCGCGCTGATAAAAGGCTGTAACTCAACAAAAAATCAATAATTTGATATACCTACAAGGGCAAAAATTGCCCAGATAGAAAAAAATATTTGAATTTTAATTAAAAATAAACTGAAAATCAGTTTTTTAATTAAAAAATAGCAAATATAAAAAAATTGTAAACATGAGAATCAAAGGCGGGGGCAGCATTTTTCAGTTTTTGCCCCGCTTCGAAAAAATTGAAGATCCGGGGCTGCTGCGATGGATCGTTGAAACTGGTCGACAAAGATCTCAAGAGGATATCACTCTGTAGGTTTGACCATTTCTTCGCATTTCGAGTGCCCTGGCAACCTCCGTTGGGGCTAAGTCAAGCACAGTGGCGTGCCGTAAGGTCCCAAGAAAGGCAAGCCAGAACCCAAGCACTGCCAATCCTATTTTTACGTCTTCTTTTACTTTGTTTCATTTGTGTTTATTTAGTATTTCTAAAATAATTTTGGAAAGAGTGTCTGATGTACGACTTTCAGAGACATCAATAAAACCCAAAAATCGATCATTAATATCGTTATCAGAGTAATATCTGAGAATTGCGCACAACTGCTCTCTATTACTAACATCGGGTGTTTCGTCAATAATAATCGAAACAAATTGAGTCATATTGATCTCGAACATGATGTGAGACTTCATAACATCAGCTACAGAATGAATTATATCATTTTGAATTTTGTTAGACAAATAACTCGGTCCTGATTTGCCGCTTTGTTGATTTTGCATATGTTTTTCTAAAACTAAATCGTACTTCGACAGTAACGATACAAGTTCAAAAAAATTGCCTTTATTTAATGAGTATTTGGACTCATCGTGACCTCTAAAAGGCAGTTCTTGTTGTGCTAAATGACAAACAATATCAGTTAATCTCTGAAAAACACTACGATTGTGATCTACGCGTGAATTATGATTTGAAATTTCATTTGCCAATTGGCGGGACAAAGAAGTTTCTATGCGTTGTTCTTTGCGTTGTTTTCCGAAATTACAAAAAGAAATAACGGAACTCATATGTATTTGGGAATTTTGATGCCTTCTTATAGCACCAGTTAAATTATTTAAATCATCATAGCCACTCGTATTCCAATCATTATTTTCGTTACAAAAAAATATGCAACACCAACAATATAATTTATTTGTATGAGAACAACCGACAATCCATTTAGTTTTATACGCGGATCTGTTAAAATGCCTTTTTCGATTTTTAAAAGTTTGTGAAATACACAAGTCTGGAGTAGGTTTTGGTGAATTTACAAGAAGCTTTTTCTATTCAAAAGTTAAATTTTTTACCTTATTTTCGCCAACCAATGTTTGCACACACTTTAAATTGTCACAAGGAACAATATTAATTAAATCTAAACTCATTTTTTACAAAATTTACCAATAATTCACGAAATATATTAATTCACTATGCACTCCCACAGCAAAAAGCAAACACTGAATTTATGAAGGTTTAGTCCGTATCACGAAAGAATTCCCATAAAGGTGGCGCTAGAAGTCGAATTATGCAATTTTTGTATGCACATTATTAGTTCCAAAAATTCCCGTACGATTTCTTAAATTAGGCGGATTATAAATATGAAAATAGTAATAAAGGCTGAAAGCCAGACATAACGTGCCATAGATGTCGCTATACTATTTATACAAATTTATATCGGAATAAATAGACAAAATGTATGACATGAAACAGAAAATTCAAAGCCACAGTCCCTCTCACTCACTCATGATTCAAATAGGCTCGTAAAACGTAATCACAAGCAGTCGCAAGCGGTTATTGAACTGAGATTGCATGACGCGCGAAATTTAAAAACGTAATTTAAACTGATCGATTAAGTACTGAGTTATTATTGAGTTTGTCTATTTGGGTGTTTGTTTTGGGCAAGGCAAGCCAGGCTTTTTAGCATGTATAGTGATTTCGCCTCTGGTCAGACATATTTCAGTCATCAACTCAAGAAAGATACGCGATTAAAAAAAACTAACAAAAAACAGTATTTCAATGAAATTTTAAATAAAACTCAGAAGGAAGAAATACTCGAAGTTCGCTCCAGTTATGGTGTATTTGAATAAAATTAAAACAATTGCATAAAATGTGATGTTCAGTTGTTTTCTTAATTTGAAAATATTTCTTTTTAAATTAAATGACGTATAAACCAGCCAGCAACCTTATATGATACTGATATCAAACCTTTTTTTAAGTTCCGCTAAATATGCCGGCGAGTTTAGTAAGGGTTCACCAATCGAAAAGTTCTGATCGATGTGAAACGTGACATTGAAATCAAGCTATTGCTTCATAGTAAATACGTGTGAGAATTCTTTGTAGATTTCCCTTCGCCGCTTCAAGTAGTTTTCTTTTCTTTATTTTATTATTGTTATTAAATAGTAGAAATCTCTATTCTCTTTATTGTTTCTTATGTATACTTGTATATTACGTGTAGCTATCTTAGCCCTTAGCTTCATTATACAGTTATTTCTTTAGTTATTGAAACTTTTTTAGTTAGTTATATTTGTTTCTGTACCACCCTCATACAACTCTATTTTTAGTTTTATTTCTGTCCTACCCTTGTAGTATGCTATACTCTATCCCATGTTATATTCCTATCGCCGCAGTTATCGTCTAAGGGTCTGATCATGTCGCCCACGCTATCGCGGCAACGCAAAGAGGACGTTAAGACTGCGGAACCGACGGTACGTTGCGTGGTTGTGACGTCATTAACTTGACTGTTTGTACATACATCGTAAACTCGTAACGCTTAACTCACATATGCCACAAAATAATACTTGCGCTTTACTTCAGCTGGTCCCTTTTTTGCTATAACAGTAATATCATTATCCCTTATTCATGCTGACACTCACAATTCCTTTATGTTTGGATAGCATAGCATAGACTGGCATTTGAAAACTTGACAGCTCTCGTATGAAGAGGTCTATAGAGATATCACAAAATGCAATTGGTTTGCCATATATAAAACGCCGAACGTCACGTTCACGTAAACGAAGTATCTTGGTTCTTAGGCTGAGATCTAAAGAGCGTACTTTGACTTGGCTCAGACTTTACGTAGAGTTAAAACGAGATCTCGTTTTAACAATGTCTTAAGTCTAAGCAAAGTCAAAGTTCGCTCTATAGATCTCACCCTTACACCCAGAGACCTAATGAGATAGTAAATACTTATTTTAGTAACAACTGACTGACTTAATAAGACCGAAATGATTGGAAGTATGATTTTATTATTCATACTTACAATGTGAATTAGAATCATCAAATGAATGCACAAGTTTCGGTTACGGCACAGTAAACAGATACAAACAGTAGTGAAACTACCTAGAAACGTTCGAAACAGCTCACTCACACAAACATGCGCATCGACGAGACTTCTAAGCAGTCGTCGCGAGGCCGTCAGTAGTGAGTACCGCGTCATCACGAGTGGTCACGATTATGTCTATTTCCGCGATCTTTTTAAAAATGCCAGGAGTGTATTGCGTAGTATACGGCTGTTTGAACTCTGCTGAACTATCGTTTTTTAAATTCGTTCAAAATAGATATCTGACGATCCCTAGGATCACAAAACAGGAAACCGGTACCAAAATTTAAAAAGTCAGCGCCATTTTGAAATTCTTTGTTTTTGAACCGATTTCGTTCAAAATCGATATCTGACGATCCCTAGGATCACAAAACAGGAAACCGGTACCTACCAAAATTTAAAAAAGTCAGTGCCATTTTGAAATTCTTTGATTTTGAACCGATTTCGTTCAAAATCGATATCTGACGATCCCTAGGATCACAAAACAGGAAACCGGTACCAAAATTTTAAAAAGTCAGCGCCATTTTGAAATTCTTTGTATTTTAACCGATTTCGTTCAAAATCGACATTTGAGGATCCCTAGTATCACAAAACAGGAAACTGTAACCAAAATTATAAAAAATCAGCGCCATTTTGAAATTCTTTGTTATTGAACCGATTTCGTTCAAAATCGATATCTGACGATCCCTAGGATCCCAAAACAGGAAACTGTAACCAAAATTATAAAAAATCAGCGCCATTTTGAAATTCTTTGTTATTGAACCGATTTCGTTCAAAATCGATATCTGACGATCCCTAGGATCCCAAAACAGGAAACCGCTACCAAAATTTAAAAAAGTCAGCGCCATTTTGAAATTCTTTGTTTTTGAACCGATTTTGTTCAAAATTTATATCTGACGATCCCTAGGATCACAAAACAGGAAACCGGTACCTACCAAAATTTAAAAAAGTCAGTGCCATTTTGAAATTCTTTGTTTTTGAACCGATTTCGTTCGAAATCGACATCTGAGGATCCCTAGGATCACAAAACAGGAAACTGTAACCAAAATTATAAAAAATCAGCGCCATTTTGAAATTCTTTGTTATTGAACCGATTTCGTTCAAAATCGATATCTGACGATCCCTAGGATCACAAAACAGGAATCCGGTACCAAAATTTAAAAAAGTCAGCGCCATTTTGAAATTCTTTGTTTTTGAACCGATTTCGTTCAAAATCGATATCTGACGATCCCTAGGATCACAAAACAGGAAACCGGTACCTACCAAAATTAAAAAAAGTCAGTGCCATTTTGAAAATCTTTGTTTTTGAACCGATTTCGTTCAAAATCGATATCTGACGATCCCTAGGATCACAAAACAGGAAACCGGTACCAAAATTTAAAAAAGTCAGCGCCATTTTGAAATTCTTTGTTTTTGAACCGATTTCGTTCAAAATCGTTATCTGACGATCCCTAGGATCACAAAACAGGAAACCGGTACCAAAATTTTAAAAAGTCAGCGCCATTTTGAAATTCTTTGTTTTTGAACCGATTTCGTTCAAAATCGTTATCTGACGATCCCTAGGATCACAAAACAGGAAACCGGTACCAAAATTTTAAAAAGTCAGCGTCATTTTGAAATTCTTTGTTTTTGAACCGATTTCGTTCAAAATCGTTATCTGACGATCCCTAGGATCACAAAACAGGAAACCGGTACCAAAATTTTATTAAATCAGCGCCATTTTGAAATTCTTAAATTGATTTAATTAGGGAATTACAGACCGCTTTAAATAGTCACAATGTTTACATACGAAGTTTAAAAAAAAACTAAGAACTTCAGATAACTTCAAGTTAATTATTCACTCAGACCGTACATCACAAACAGAACACCGAGGCAGATATAATGCTCCAACTGTAAATCTATCTACCAGTCTATCTATCTACCCGTGCGAAGCCGATATATATTGGGGCGGGTCAGCTATCAAAAACTGCTGGACCGATTTTAATAAATCTTTCACTTTTAGAATACTTAATTATCCAGAAGAACCTAGCTACCTATTTATTATCCCGATATCCTCACGGGATCAAGATCTACGCGAGTGGTTAGTTATAATTATCTATCTGTTTTAAATGCGCAATTCTGAAATACTTTCTTACATTACAAGTATTAATTTTAATTAATTTACATTTAAGTAAAGATAGTACATAATATGAAAAAACCTGTAATTTGTTCACTTTGTATTTTTCACGATAAAATTACAAATCTAAATTGCACCCGTACGAAACCGGGGCGGAACGCTAGTCAAGAATCAACGCTAGTCAAAGAAAAGTATTTTTTATGCAATGTTTTTTTAATTACTAGGCATCACACGCATTTTTGGGGTTGAAACGCGGTACGCTTCAACCCGAAAATGCGTGACAAACATCCGAAAACAGAGCTCATGAGCCCTGCCCACGCGCCACCTGCGGCGCCCACCGCGCGCCCAGCCGCGGATCGCGTACAATCCCACCAAAACATGTAAAAGGTTACGCCATAATGATAAGTTAGTGACCTACAAAAAAAACAGAGAGCTACAAGTTATTGTGTGTCAATATAAAACTGTTTTCCCTATTTTAAACTATCAAGATTAACCGACGCCATTAGATACTTATTTAATTCGTAAACTAGCTATTTCAATTCGATTAATTGATCACTACAGAACATAGAATGTTTTAATTAACAAAAACAAAATTAAACCATAAAACATTAAAAGTGACAACCCTATTGCTTCAATGGAGCGTAGGTAAATAATTTATCAACTTGGCTTAGTTTCCATACTGGTTGTATCTGTTTACTGTGGTTATGGTCACGGATCTTTACAACATCCTTTATAGTTTATTAAAACAAACTCTCCTCATAATAATAGTCCGTCAAAAAGTGGTACGTGTGAGAGAAGCCTTGCCTATCGTCAATTTTACGCCTCGCAATAACCTCGCCTGCCTCATATGAAACAACAAATAGATGTCTATAATATTATAATAATATAAATAATATAAAATAGATGTCTATATCGACAAAACGCGGGGAGGTGTATGTGTTGCACCTAGTACTCTCAACTCACGAAACATAGCTTCTGGACTTGATTAATTTATTATTAATCTTTTCAAATGCTAACAGGAACCTCATCTCGCGAAACATAGGTTCTTGACTGATTAATTATTATTATTACCCTGTTCAAATGCTATTAGGCACGGTTCGAAATTGAGCTCACTTCGCTCGACTTCGTTTTTACTGTTAACTACAATGTGGCTAATTCTATTGCACACAATCTCTAAATTTTACTTAAATGACAGGTCTTTATGTAGCTATCCATTTCGCAATACAGGAAAAGATATTGAATATTCCTAATTCTGTTGAACGCAATCAATAAACTAAACTAACAACCTTTCATAATGCAAAAATGGACAGACCTGTGTTTGGACCTATCAATGAATTGTGCACAACAAAAACGGCAATAATCTCATAAATTAAAAATCTAGTGCCATCCTTTTCTGCTTCCTGCATTAAGAAATGGATAGCATTTAGACCCGACATTTTAGTTTTCTTTAGAATAAGCAACAAATTAGCCACTTTGTTGGGTTCATATTTATTGAGGTAAATCCTTGGGTTACATCAGCAGGAGGTATCAAACTGTACCTGTTAGCATTTGATTAAGGGATCGCATAAGTATTCATGGTTAATTCCACGACCTGTGATGTGGTCTCCATTTCACTATTTAATATTGTTGGTTGTGGTTTCAATATTGTGATAACTTGTTATAGTAATACATTGTTGGTATCCTTGACATATTGTTATTAAGTTGTCTTAAGAGCGGCCAGACACGGACCTAAAAGCATGAAACCCTTCAAGCATTTAACCAACAGGAGTTGAGTTAGTTATTTGCAAAAATTTTGCCACTTTCAGCGAGGGACAACACGCGCAATAAACTTTGAGGTAGTGTTTGTGAATTAGTGTTTGTGTTGTCTGTATACAGACTATCTATTTACCAGAGAACAGACACTATCCAAATACACATGCAACAAAGAGGGGCTTGCTATCAGGGGTATACGTTAAATATAATTAAGTAAAATAAATAATATAAATAATAAATAAAGTAACGATCGTTATCGGCCAAAATCCATGGACGCGGCAAGAAACTATAATTTCAGCCAATCACAACAACAGACTAGCAATTATTGACGCTGGTTTTACATAATAAGGCACAATGTCATCTTGTCATTTTATATAGCAAGAATGACAATAAAATAAAAGTCTGTAAGTTTGGCAGTGGGATAGACATGTCTTCTAAACTCCTGTTAATTAAATGCTCGAGGGCTCCACTTTAACCTGCGATTGCATACTAAAATATTACTTGCTATACACTAGATGTCCATGTGCGGCCACTCTAACTCATATGTTTTGGTTTTAGTGTAAAACGTTTTTCCACTGTATAATTTTAAAGCATGATTTTCAGTAAATTCAAACTATACAGAATGGTATTACTCAGACGTACTAAAGTTAATATAAATTAAACACTTTAATTTACATTCACATTGCTGATAAAATAGCAGACTTAGTTTTGGTACCTATGTCAGAATCTACACCAATATGTACATAAATAATTGTGTGTACAAAAACACATTCCAATACAAAGAAATTAATACTAGTTAAACTTACTGAAAACATATCAAGATATTGCACTATAGGCCTGCCGTTTAACTAACTATTGCACACAGTGAACTGACTCTTAATAAACCTATCCTGAACTTAATATATAGATGTCACCGTAAGATTGTAAAAACCGTTAGATTATAATCTAACTCGCGAAATTATTAACTGTCGAAAGATTGTGAACCGTCCAATGTTCTGAGTGAAAATATTTTTGATATATTCATTGTATTTACGTTTTCTTGTCTGTTTCTTGTAGGTTAGGTTAGGGTTCGACATTAACAGTCACTTAGGTTATATCGGGTTAATATACCTAACAGATTACAATTTACCGAAAAATAATGCGTTAAATTGTAATCTTTCGACAGTTTGCAATTTCGCGAGTTAGATTATAACCTAACGGTTTTTACAATCTTACGGTGACATAGACATACTGTTGAAATTGGTATACTGAAAACAAAATATGCGCACTCTACTTGGACGCATTAGCCTCGCCTCTGCCGATGATCCTTGCGCTTTAAACGGTGGGTCTGTAATTTCATTTCAGTAAAATAATACTCGTGTTACATTTGCAGGCATTAAAAATGAAGAAACACGAGGAACTCGAGACGCCCACGTTCACGACGTCCATCCCGATAGACGTTAACGACCACAGCAACTCCGAACAGTGACGCGACACGGACCGAAGCTAGGTACCACTAGGCTTTAAGTTGACGTTATAATTGTTGCGAGTATTTGCCAATAGTTATGTTATCCCTGCAGACTACAAACTTTTGATTCGCCGACAGTTTACCTCCTTTTCTTGTTCCTCTTATCGGTTATAACGCGACATATTTCATGTGTTATTCGCCCATTGACTTATTTCGTTTGAATTTGTCGTAATGTTAGGAGATCGAGTTGGAAAACACTGTAATTGCCGGTGAATCAAAAGTCTTATGGTTATAATGTTACATTCTTTCCTATTGGATCCGCTATATGTTTTGCAGTACCGAGGATCCAATGTTTACGTTCACAAGTCTTTGTGATAATACCCTCTTCCTGCTAATTTGCGCCTGGGACCATTTATTCATTACGTCACTATATGGTACCAGTATTGGACAATATCAAAAAAAATTACATGTTACATCAATAAAAATAATGGGTGATATTCATACAGAGGGGGGTTTGACTATGGGACGTAATTAAAAGACGGTCGACATTTTATTGCAGTAGCAAAACTATTTTTGTAATTTTGTATAATTTTTGACAATTTGTAATACAGTTTGGGATTAATTAATCTAAAAGATTGAATGGTCTGGTGCAATTATTAAAATATGTTAAACATTGAACGTGGTATTGTTATGGGTGGTTGTTATTAAAAGCTTAATTGTAGTGACTGACCGAACCCAGATTATGGCTTGTTCCAGTTTTAGCCGTAACTTCATTCACTGAATTTATTCATACGATTGACATGAGTGCATATGTCACCGTAAAATTGCAAAAACCGTCACATTGAATTTAACGCTTTTTATCTTGATAGATTGTAAACCGTTCAATGTTCTGAGTGTAAATTTTTTAAATATCAATTTTATTTACGTTTTTTTGTTCTCTTTCTTGAAGGTTAGGTTAGGGTTCGACATAAATAATCAGCTAGTTTTAATCTTTCGACAGTTTACAATTTCGCTAGATATATTACAATCTAACCGTTTTCAACAATCTTACGGTGACATATACAATCATATGCTGTATGAGGGCTGTTGTACATTTTTTTTTTTAAGATTGTAAACCAATTATGACTTGTGAAAGGATCCTGAAACTGTATACAGTAACTTTTTGAATGTATACAGGAAATAATCTGAGAATACCTAGAACAAAATGATTTATATTTTTGTCCATTTTGTGGCAGTATCTGAGATTTTTCGACCACCTTGTGGTCGCAACTATATCTTTGATAGAAACTTTAGTCAGTCACTACACATTTGTGGCATTTAGTAAGTCCTTTAGATGAAAGTCTGATTGATTCCACGTATCTGTCGTCCTATGTTCTTAATTGTTGCGAGAGCTGATCGTTGCCATTATTGGTAAGATATGTTTAACATTAATTTATGTTTTTTTCCATTAATGGAGATATAATACTTTTAGTTGTTGACTATGACTATCACATTTGAAACATACACCTTACAGTGTATCACATTTTATTTATGCTATATTCTGCTAATTCTATTATAATTAAAAAACTTACATAATGGATTAAAGGTGTCTGACTCTTTTCAAATTACAGTCGAATCTCCTGACAAGACTGAAAATCCTGGTTTTTATGTTGCTCATAGAATTGACCAGCGGATAATATAACAGCATTGAGGGACGAGTGGCCAAGTTGCAACAACCCATATCAGTCGATTGCGATTGTTAAGCAATGTTACCCAAGTCGGTGACTGAATTTGGTTGTCGGAATTGTACCTTTTCATGTCCTCCGTGCCTCGGGGAGCACGCGGTCCCGGTTATTAACTACACTAACATCTGATAATTATAACTGATAGTAAAATAAGAGTTGAAATAGTACTCTTTTCGAGTCATATGCAGAAGGACCTGGACAGTGGGCACTCACCACATTATTATCCTAAGAAAATCCCTGCCATTATGTGATTTATGGAAAGGAGTCACGACCCTTAGCAATGAGGAATACGACACACATATAGTTACAACATATCGGTTTTTGTGACCAAATTGTAATAATGATAATTGAGTGACCAAATTTTAATGATTATAATGTTGTTTTAATTGATTTAAAACTATTCTAATTCAAAAGGGACAGTAGGAATTTTAGACCATTGATTTGTTAGTATACAATAGAATTAGTACCTACTATTTAAATAAAAACTGTTACTTTTTAGTTTTAGAGTAGGTTTGTGTTCAAACACAACGAATAATAATATTCTGACATATTTTTGTATTATATTTATTATGAAATGTTTTTGATTGACTTTTTATGTACTACTTATTCAGTATTCATTTTTTTTCTTCACTGACTTAGCTTATACAAATGCTTTATAAAATGTATGCCAATAATTCATATTATTATAATATAAAATAAGTGTTGGCCAGACAATTGTTAAATTTGGTCATTTTATAAGAAACCTACACTGAAACATTTTGTAACATCAATTTGTTTACAGCAACAAGTATTTACTCGTAATATTTATTTTCCTATATTATTATGTTTAGTATATTGAGTGCTCTTGCCTGCCTCAAAATTACCTTTCTTAAAGGTATTTTAAGTACTTATCTTTTACATTAGTATAACTTGTTAAAAAAAGATGCTTTACATTTGACTACCTAAAATTCAGTTGAATGTTTTTTATTATAAACCATTTTTTGTGTGTTATTGTGGCCATATTACTGTTATTTAACATAGCAGAGCAATTTTTGTGATCGCAATATATTCAGGAAAACAATTGAACATAATAAAAAAATGAAAAACATGACTGCCCTGCTATTATTGATTATTTTTTATCGTTATACTCCAAATCATAATAGTACCCATGCATCTAAATCGGTTCATGCATTTAGAAGATATTATATATACGGACATACATGAACCCTGAAAATATTAGAACTCCTTTTTTGGGCAGTCCTGTAATAATTTTTTTTTTATCTAACCGCACCAGAACTAGGGTAATGTTTTTATGAATTAATTCATATTTAAGAATAAATAAAATTGATAAAACAATTATGTTGAATTCAAATTACTGTATAAGAATTTATCCTGCAAAGTTATATTGTGTTAGTTACATTGCTTTTCAAATGTTTTATTTTTCCACTAATATGGCTGCAGTATTAGAGACATTATCTTGCAAATCATTTATTTAGTTTGAAAATATTGATAGGTAATTAATATTAAAAGTACACAATAGACAAGGGCGAGAGACATCAACATGTCGATTGGACAATGTATAAAATATTAATAATAGATTTAATGTGTAATGTTAAGGAATAAACCTGGATAATTATTATTATTTTTAATTTGTGTTTCATTTTTATTTTCCTTTTTTTTCCTTTCATGATTGCTTTATTGAACTTAATTTTAATTTACTGATTTTATTCAAAGACTGCTATCTTTATGTTTATATTTTAACTTTGAAAGTAATAATATCTTACATTTTTGATCATTATCATCATCACCATCAGCCATTGTGCATCGACTGTTGGACATAGGTCTCTTTTAAGTGGGGCTGATCTTTATAATAATTATTTACAATAATTTTAAAACCAGATTCTTTCATATTTACTTAAAGTGGGTGAAAGTAACTAATCAACTACTGTATTTTTGTATTATTAAGAGTGTTTAATGCTCAGTTACAATTTTCATTGTTATGATTTTATTAAACACTGGGTACTAACAGTTAAGTAAAACAGTGTTAAGCTTGTGATATGTAGCTTTTGTACTTTCAAATAAACTATAATAAAAATATAACAAGGACTTTCTCTAACATAACATTATAAAATTATTAATATTACTGTATAATTTACAAATAATAATATACTATATAAATATAATATAGTAAACTGCATATCAGGTTTGAATGTCAATGTCAATTTTTTTCCCCATCCAATCATTTCTATAAACATCCTTAGGTAATAAACATCTTAAGAATATATGGGTCATGTATGCAGTGACACCCCATATCCTAAACTCTTCAGCAGCAAACACTGGAAGAATATAGCCATTTTTGAATTGTGTATAAAAGTGGTTTTTTGGATCACAGAGTATCTCTAAGGGGGCCGCAGGTGAAATGATGATTTTGTTTTTTCTACCTGGTACTGGCTCTCCAGTGCCCCATATATAAATTCTATTTGGCGATAGACCTATTTCTTCTTGGGTTTCTCGCAATGCAGTTTCAATAGGGGACTCACTTCTGTCAGTTTTTCCGCCAGGAAATGATATGTGTCCACTATCACTTCTCAAATTCGTAGCTCTCACAGTGTAAAGTATAGAAGTCTGATCATTTATATTGCAAAGAGGTATGAGAACTGCAGCGGTTGCAGGATTTTCCGTTTTATTTAATGAAGACACGAAAATTTTTCAAATTTGCCTTACATCTTTCGCGTGAAGCGAGCGATATTATGTTTTGAAGTCCAAACGCTGCAGCGTTCATATTAAATTCTAAAATATTTTGTGAAAATGATGTAAAAAAGTTAGCGATCTTTACAAATACACCTAAGTAAATAGTTGTTTGATAATATATTTTGTTATTCAATTTCTTCTATAGTAAAAGATAAAAATCACAAAAATCTCAGTGTAAAAATGTAGTAAATTATATGTGTACAAACGTAGAATGTAAGTACTCTGTGTGTACAAAATAGATAATAAAATGTCATTGTCATCAGCTGTCATTGAGTGTCAACTGTCATTCAAGACCAATGACAATCCACCGTAGACCATAACAATCCCTTTGAGCAATCCACAATAATCTATGATTACAGACCATGGATGCAGGAACTAGGAATATCAAAGATCATCAAGGTTGGAAAATTTAAACACGAACCTGTGACTCGAACACAGGACACCTTTGATTTTATATACAGGAAAGAGGATATGAAACTTCTTGCCCTTTTCCCACGTTATGTGGGGTCGGCACAACATGTTTTCTTCTTCCACTCACTTCTGTTATCCGTCAACCTCTTATTCACCCCTTTTATACGCATATCCTCTTTCACACAATCCATCCATCTTTTCTTTGGTCTCCCTCTACCCTTTTTTCCTTCCACATGCATATCTATCATTCTTCTCGTAATATGCCTTTCTTCCCTCCGCATTACATGCCCATACCATGCTAACCTATTACTCCTCATCTTTTCTATCACTGGCGCTACTTTCAAACTTCCCCTTATATATTCATTCTTAATCTTATCCATTCTAGTCACACCACACATCCATCTCAACATTCGCATTTCGGTCGCATGTACTTTTCTCTCATCCATCCCTTTCACCGCCCAACATTCTGAACCATATAATGCGACAGGTCTAACGACTGTCTTGTATATTTTCCCTTTTAGTTTCAGGGGCATTCGTGGGTCGCATATAACTCCTGAGACCTGTCGCCATTTCATCCATCCCGCATTTATTCTTTTGTTCACATCTCGTTCAATATTGCCGTCGTTTTGAAAGAGCGAACCGAGGTACCGGAAATCGGAACAGACCGGTAGGGATACACCCTCTAAGGCAATTTCATAGAAACGAGAGGGGCCACCGAAGTCACAGAACAGATGCTCTGTCTTCGTTCGGCTGATCCTCAGGCCAACACTCTCCAATTTCTTTTGCTATTTTCCCAGTCTGCTCTGGACCTCGGAAGCCTCTTCCCCGACAAGTACAATGTCGTCAGCGAACATCATGCACCAGGGTGCCTGCTCCTGTATGTCTGATGTTAGAGCATCCATTACCATGAGAAACAGATAAGGACTTAAAGCCGATCCCTGGTGCAAGCCCACTTCCACATTGAACCTATCTGTAACGCCAGCTTCGGACCGAACCCTTGCGCTCGCTTCTGCATACATCGCTTTCACAAGCCTCACATACGTCTCAGGTATTCTTTTCACTCTCATAGCCCACCACAGAAATTCTCGGGGAACTCTGTCGTATGCCTTCTCAAGATCGACAAACACCATATGCAAGTTTTTATGTGCACTCCTGTATTTCTCGCACAGTTGTCGAAGTGCAAATATTGCATCAGTCGTTCCTCGCCCCGGCCTCGTATGAAACATCATATTTAAATTGAAGCTTCCGGTAAGTAAAAATGGCGTATGGGCGGAGCTTAAGCTGGGGGTTAAGGCTGTAATATCGATACTTGTAAAATCGATATAAAATTATCACAAATAAAATGAATAAATAATTAAATATAATTTTTTGAAAAAACACTAGTTTACATAAATTACGAATATTTATATTTTATGTTCGTATTTTCTAATGAACTAGCTGATGCCCCCGATTACGTCCGCGTGAATTGAGGCTTTTTGATCCCCGTGGTAACTCTTGAATTTTGCGGAATAAAAACTAGCTGACATGTTATTCCAGACTATAATCTTTCTTTGTCCCAAATTTCATACAGATAAGTTTAGGCATGATTAACAACATCATCCATACATCCAAACTTCGCGTTTATAATATGTGTTAGTATAGATTTATATTATTAGTTCATGTGAATCTGACAAACAATACTGTTTCATAATATAAGTTGGAATTCCTAGATATTATGGAAAAAAAATGACTGAATGTGATGATATGAATTATAAAAGTAGACTGATTTTAAAATTGATTTATTTCATAAATTTATAAAAATGCATACAGATAGTAAAAAAATCACGATTGCAGCGCAGCGTTGTGGACTTTTACATATTCAATGCAAAAAACCGGATCTCAATCGGCCCAGTACTTTTGAGAAAAATGGTAATATTGAAGAATTAAACTCACGATTGCAGCTCAACTTGATGGACTATGGTCCTACATATCTAAGAACTTTCTCAGAAGTTATGCATATCTCATGCAAAAAACCGCATAATTATTGGTCCAGTAGTTTTCCAGAAAAATGGTAACAACAAAGTGCACAAACTAACGCACACCTCTTAGGGCAAACACATATACCGTCTCCGTTCCGTCGTGGGTACAAAAATGATTACTCAGAAATTAAAAAATGGTGTGATAGAGCCGATTAAATGCGAAAATCAAGAAAGAATGCCTCAAAAGCTGTCCATATCCGCGGGCCACTTTAGTAGTCCACGCAGCCAAGGAATATACTAGTACTTTATAGTAGTAAATCAGTTATTGATTTTTAATATTGACGTATCGGGGATTGGAGATCGGGTGTCTTAATCAATAGATTATCATCGCTTCAGTCTAAAATAAGTTTGGCAATATTATAAGTAGAATCTGACTGTTCAATTTCATCTCTCTACCCCTCAGAGTGAGAAACAGTAAGAGTTATATGAAATTTTAAGTTTATCGATATTCAATTTATTTGTGAACAATACAATCCCGCACTATAGGTATATACACTCTATACAAAAACTAATGAAATAATCCAAATTTTTGGGGACAGCGCAAAAATTTACGTGTTATGGATTCAGTAAAGAAGAAACTAAGCTATAATTAGTCGAAATAACTTAAAATAGTAAACTAGACGACTTTGTCACTCACCTATGAAATGAAATTCCTGGGCGTTTTACAATATTATTATTACGACGCCCCACAACTGAGCACTTCACCATAGTTGATTACATAAAACTAAGCAAAAACACATGAAAATATTCACAAAACAGGTAATTATTCACAACTGACACACCAGAAGCACAACAGACGCCATTTATAGTTGACAAAAAACTGGCTTCAATAGCTAAATTTGATGACGTCATATGACAAATGCGCCACACATTCACGCAATAAAATAATACACCTGTCTCGTTCTAATAACGTAGCTTTTAGTAAGTAAGAAAAGTCAAATCATAGTTTTACATGTTTTATTAACAAAATGCATCGTATAGCTATAATTGAGTAAACTGCAACATATCCTCTCCTTTATATAAAATCAAAGCAGGACACGAAGTGTGTGGAGCTCTAGGGAATAATAAATATAACCCTGTGGAGCTCGTGTGGAGTAAATGGAGTTTTCTCAAACATGCATGGAAATATTGTCATTATTTTCGAAAAAAGAACACGCGAACTGCTTTCAGCGAAGTCCAAAGAAAAATACATGAAAGTATATGAAAATTTTATGAGTTGGAAAAACGAGAAAAAAGTGATCATTTTCTCCGAAACAGTATTTTTGTCGTATTTTAATGAGATTGCTAAAACTAAAAAGCCATCTACATTATGGGCAATTTATTCCATGCTGAAATGTACAGTTCATGTTAATAAAAAAGTAATTTAAAAAAACAAAAAACCCGACTGCTTGGACACCAAAAAGTATAAAACAAGATGTGAATTTCATTATTATCAATTTACATAGTATAATACTTTTAATGAAATAATGAACAAAATAATATAGCCAATTCAGTATTCTCACAGCTCACGTTTTATAATAATATTTTTCTCTCATAAATAATTTTGTAATTATTACGAATTATCAAGGCGCGTCGCACGTCCATTAGCTAATATTAACGTGCGACTGCGCCTTGATAATTTGTAATAATTACAAAATTATTTATGAGAGAAAAATATTATTATAAAACGTGAGCTGTGAGAAAACTGAATTGGCTATATTATTTTGTTCATTATTTCACTAACTAACTTTTTGGTTATTTATGTTGTTTATTTACCTGCAACGTAATCCTAACAATATTATTGCCGTAATGAGAATCATTATTTTTTGTATTAATTGTATTTTTTATTTATTTAACCTAATAGATTCCTTAATTTAGATTTACTAACTGTTTATTGACTCTTATTTAGGTAGGTGCCTAAACTATATTAATATAACTAACTAACGGTGCCTTAACTATACCTAACTTTAATTTTACAGTAGATAAATGACTATATTTATTAGGTACCTATTATGTAACAAAATTAATATGTACCAATTAAACAATTTATGAAAACGCGTCAAAATTTCTTAATTTAGGCTTGTGAAGCTTAAATTAAGAAATTTTGCGTGCGAGCGTCCTGATGATGCTATCATCAGGACGCTCGCACGCAATTGTCGTCAGTCGTGCGCGGTGCGGCTGTAGTTCGTTTTACCACAAGCACCCCTTCGACCCCAATGACCAAATCACTACCGACAATGCTCCCTACTTAGGGCTACACACAAACACTAACCAAACACAGCGTCTTCGCCGGCGAAGACGAGGACCCCGATATCTACGATATCCACGTCACCCGGACGTGGTCTTAACTCACAGCCTCGAGGGCGTATGGACTAATCTAGTCCAACCGACCTCCCGTTCATCCCAACGTCATCCTAAGCCGTGGTCCGAGCCTCACAGGAGGCGCCCTTAGGAGGACGTTGCCCCCCCCGATGTCATCGAGCGTTAGGGCTCTTTTCTCGGCGACGCCTAGCGCTCGTCCAACCCCCCGGTGACGCTGTAGCGGCCAGTAGGGCCTATGCAGTATACTCAATTCGAAAAAAAAAGATCAGTCCCCACCGCACCGCACCGCACTTCTCGCGGACTCGCCTCCCGCGAGTGATATTTGTAAAAGACGCTTATCCGCCTGAAGTTTTCTGTTGCATGATAAACTTAATTTCTATGATATCTCATAAGATATTCATCTAAATTGAATGGTGTAAAGGACAATTTTTGTCTTAATTAAATACTTGAGATGAGTAAGATATTTTTTTTGATAAGGAATTAACGATTAATACTATGTTGGTAAAAACACCTTCGCAAGTAAAGCACTGTTTTAGACCAAATTTGAAAATCATAAAAATGGTTATTGTGAGTCAACCTTAAAAGATAGTTATATGCTATCGCGGACTTTTAGCACTTTTTGAGAGGAACGTTTCCACCATACATTGTTGTCGTGTAACTTTAACGATTTAGGCAGCGCACGCCACGTAAGCTCTCAGATGAGATGATTTTTTCCGACTTAACTCACATTATTGCAATTTTCGTAAGGATCTCCAATTTTTGTGGAATAAAATATAGCCTATTTTACTTGTTAATAATGTAGCTTTCTAAACTCGCCGGCATATTTAGCGGAACATAAAAAAAGGTCTATAATTAAAAAAAATATGGTTTTATTTTAAAATCTACTTACTACACTTCTTTTGTTATTTAAAGTTTCATTTGTTTTACTTAAAATGAGATCACATTAAGAACAGATTTTGCGAGTAAAGGCTATTTGTGAAAAATGGTACATTTTTGAACTTTTCATGTAACCGGGAAAAGTGAAATTTAATATTAAAATAACAATTAATTAAATTAGAAAAATGGTGATTAATATCGCGTATTTCCTCCACGTGCTCTTATTAAAGTTTCTACCCGTCTAGGCATACCGAGAATGATGTTATCGATGGTCTCCTGGGATAGTCTCCGCCATTCCTCAACTACGGCGATTCGCAGTTCTCCCACGTTGGCAGGAACTGGAATTCTGGACTTAACTTTTCTTTCCAGCAAGTCTAAAACGGGCTCTATTGGGTTCATATCCGGTGATCTCGCCAGCCACTCCATAACAGTGATATTCATATCATTAAGATAAGCTTGAGTTACCCGAGCGGTATTCGGCCGAGCATTATCCTGCATAAAAACAAAATCTTCACCGATATATGGGGCAAACGGTACGACATTTTCTTCTAAAACTTCTCTTATATAGCGGTCTGCAGTCAGACTCCCTCTGTCAATCACTACCAAGTCTGTGCGAACTCCCAAACAAATGCCCGCCCAAACCATTATTGATCCACCACCGTATGCAACTGTAGTTTCAAAATTTGTCTGAATGTATCGTTCTCCTTTGCGTCTGTATATTCTTTGCCTGTCGTCAATTTAATTTAAGAGAATTCTACACTCATCACTAAACAATACCTTACTCCATTGGTCCGCCTTCCAAAGTCGATGTTCCTGAGCAAAAGTTAACCTGTTTCTACGATGATTTACCTCGAGCCTTGGAGCCTTGGCGGGCACAAATGAACCCAAACCAGCTTCTTCGAGCCTTCTTCGTACCGTACCGTACGCTCACATACGGTTACACCCGGCACTGCTTCTAACTCATGTCGGGCTTGGACGGCCGCCAAACGGGGGTTCCTACGTACACGAAGCCGAATGAAACGATCATCCCTACTCGAAGTGCGTCTTTTTCTGCCTTGTCCTGCTCGTCTCACATAAGTACCGGTCTCCCTGAACCGTTGGATACTCCGATGGATCGTTGAAACTGGTCGACGAAGATCTCTGGATATGCCTCTGTAGGTTTGACCATTTCTTCGCATTTCGAGTGCCCTGGCAATCTCCGTTGGATCTAAGTCAGGCATAATTCAGTCATCACCTCCAGAAAGATACGCGATTAAAAAAAAACTACTTTTTATGTTCCGCTAAATATGCCGGCGAGTTTATAAGATATAATTGTTAAAATCGGTTGAGATAATCCACCTAGTTTGATCGATATAGATGATATGAGTAGGAACTTTAAACATTTCCTTTGAAAGCTCGTAAATCCTAAATTATCATTCAAACGGAAAAATGGTTTATTGAACCAAGGTGTGATTTTACAAGACCTATCTAACGATACCCCACTTGCCTACAACCTATCGAGTATGGACTTTCATTTATTAATTGGCTTCTAGTGGACGCCATTTTGTTTTTCTCAAATTCGGCTTCCGCTATGACATTCGGAAGATTAAGATAAAGCTAGTGGTACAAGTATTATCAAAATCGGTTCAGCCGTTTTGTCTGTAGTGCAACACAAAGGAATAAACTAAAAATGAACCTTTGAAACCTCGTAAATCCTAAATGATCGTTAAAATGAGAAAATGATCAAGGAAGCCTAACTATGATTTTGCAAGACCTATTCATCGATACCCCACTTGCCATATTCTATCGACTTTTATTTTTTAATTTGTTACATTATGGCGTCTAGAGGCCGCCATTTTGTTTTTTCTCAAATTCGGCTTCCGTTATGACACTCGGAAGATTAAGATAAAGCTAGTGGTACAAGTATAATCAAAATCGGTTCAGCCGTTTTGTCTGTAGTGCGACACAAAGGAATACACTAAAAATGAACCTTTGAAACCTCGTAAATCCTAAATAATCGTTAAAATGAGAAAATGATCAAGGAAACCTAACTATGATTTTGCAAGACCTATTCATCGATACCCCATTTGCCATATTCTATCGACTTTTATTTTTTACTTTGTTACATTATGGCTTCTAGAGGCAGCCATTTTGTTTTTTCTCGAATTCGGCTTCCGTTATGACACTTGGAAGATTAAGATAAAGCTAGAGGTACATGTATCATCAAAATCGGTTCAGCCGTTTTGTCTGTAGTGCGACACAAAGGAATACACTAAAAATGAACCTTTGAAACCTCGTAAATCCTAAATGATCGTTAAAATGAGAAAATGATCAAGGGAACCTAACTATGATTTTGCAAGACCTTTCATTGATACCCCACTCGTCATAGTCTATCGACTTTATTTTTTAAATTTGTTACATTATGGCTTCTAGAGGGCGCCACTTTGTTTTTTCTCAAATTCGGCTTCCGCAGTGACACTCTAATGATATACTCGGCATAATCTGGTGCAAGAATCATCAAAATCGGTCCACGCGTTTAGGCTGTAGCTGTCCTGCAAGGAACAAACAAACATATATAGACTGATGAACACATAACCCTGTGCGTTCCGCAGTCGGGTAAAAACGGCCTTAACTTGAAAAATTATGGGAACTTAACTACTTTTCATAAACGACAATCAACCGGATTCAAAAGCAAGAAATCGAAAAATTTTACTGGCGAAAACATAAAGCAATTTTTAATTAAAGCCCCAGATTTTTAATGTATAACATAAAAAGTATGTTTTATTTCCCTGCATTCTTTTGAGAAAAGCGCTATATATGCCTCGGCGGAAATGGCAATAGGCATGATGACAGTATCCAAGAATCAATGAAATTATGAATTTATGTAATGAAATAGGATTCATGGTTTATAAAAAACTTATTTATTTTTCTATTTCGAGTGAGATTGTTATTTATTTTGATAAAATAAAACTATAAAATACAGCAATCCGCCATATTGTATAAAACACCACTGAAGCGAATGACGTCACAATTGTTTTCGAGCTTTGACAATCGGCAAACAATCTCTATAAGTACAGGTGTTTTAAATGTTTATCAAGTATTTTTGTATGGTTTTTTGTTTCCTTAAGATCATTTCCATAATCTAGCTTTGTTTTACCGAATCCAAAATCAAGAAATTAAAAATCGTTAGCCACGGATCAAGGATTTACCAAAGCTACTAGCTCTAATTTGCCCAGGATTGATTTGTTGATGTTGGTTGAGTATCTTGCATCAAACAAAGACTTTTGTTTAGCAGAATTTCGCAACGTCAAAACTTCCATGTAAGTACAATAATAACATAATAATATAAAGGTCCTAAACCCGTAAAATCTGCTATTTTATATATTATGCACTTCATGGTACTTAGTTATTAGAGGTTATGTTAATTAAATGTTTTTTTAAACTATACCGTATAACTTAATATGAGCGGTGATTGCCTAGTAAATATGACGTCTGCCTCCTATTCGGTGCGTCTGGGGTTCGATTCTTGGCACGCATCTAACTTTTTGCAGTTATTTGTGCTATGAGCAAAACATCATCACTACATAGTATAAAACAAAGTCGCCTCCCGCTGTCTGTCCCTATGTATGCTTAGATCTTTAAAACTACGCATCGGATTTTGATGCGGTTTTTTTAATAGATAGAATGATTCAAGAGGAAGATTTATATGGACTTTTTATCCCGGAAAATTAAGGAGTTCCTGCGGGAATGTCGCGGGCATCAGCTAGTATTAGAATAAAGCAAAAACTTACGTCAAGTGATCTTCGCAGAAATAAATAGCAGAATTTAGATAAATATCTATCACACTGGGGGACCGCACACGACTTACACACTTTAGAATTCATATTATTCACACAAAATATCTAAATTGTTGTACGAAGACTTATTGTTTACTGCACGCAGTACATTAGAGTACATTGGTTAAAACAGTAGTGACGTCACAAACGACGCCATGACACGCGCGAGCGTTTTGGCGTGATTTTTAAAATTTAAATTTCAAATGCCAATTTTATCTACTAAACCTTATTTTTCTGCTGAAATAAGATATTTTTCGATATAGTAGATACTTCCGAACATAATCTGACCATTTTTCAAAATCAGTCATCATGCCTATTGCCTGTCTCGTATTAGTGAAGTCCTCGGCCTCGCCTACGGCTCGGCCTTCAAACTCATACTCGACCTGCAATTGCCTATTTCCCAGCCTTTGCAACAATGTACTATTATCTGTGTCTACAGCTGATTTTGACAAAGGATTGTTTTACACTTTTACACCAGTTTACAGTCTATTTGATAGGGCGAAGAAATAAATGTAAATAAAACATACCAGTCACGACTTTCAACTTTGCTAACAATATTTTCACTGTTGTGTATTGCAAATCACTCACAAATGTCTTATTTCCTGAAGTAAAACATTTATAGTTCTTAGCACCGACCAGAAAAAGAAGAAGACGCGCAAATCCATAGATTAAAGATAGCTTACTAAGATGAAGCTCAGACGTTGGGGGAGGCAAGGAATATATATAATTTTGGCCATTGTTAATTTATCTTGTTTCCTGCTTTCTCCTATAACACAATCCATCTCCCCGACGTGATTTCTTTCTAACACTATGTACATATAGAACAAATTTAGAGTGGTGGGAGATCGGAAACGGATGTAGTATTAACTTTTTTCTGGTGTGGCTCTGGGTTCGACTCGATAATTTAGAAAAACGGTATGCTATTTTAATCGATGCGATTTTTGTTATTACCGATTTTCACTAGTTACCGGTTTTTTATATTTACTAGTAGCCATAAAAATAGATTTAATAGAAAAATAAAACAAAATTAGAATATCAATAATAGTAATTTTATTTTAATAATTTACCAACGGTTCGGAAAGCAGTCTGCTGAGAAGAACCGGCAAGAAACTCAACAGCTTTTATTTTTTAAATAGATTTTTATAAAATAATACATAGCCACTCATTTAGCATTAACAAAAGCGTAAGTGTACAAATCACGCGGCAGAGTTGAAACTTCAGAAAAATTGCCTATCAGAGCATCAGACAAATATAACTTGTATCCTATCACTTTCTCTCGCAAGCAAAATCCTTTAGTGAATATGTTTTGTCTCTTTTTAGTGTCGCTTTTTCGTTTCATCGAATTTATACATCACAACAATTTCAAAAGAAGTTTCACTTCAATAATAATATATTATAATATACAAAATTTCAGTGATATCAAAGAGTATTATTTTGGATTTTATTCTTTGTTAAGACTGAAATTTTGTACCAACTGCGGTCGCTAATTAGATTTCTAACAGGGACTTTAGATTCTATTTATACAAAATACAGTTAACTTCTTCACAGCCATAAGACGATTTTAAATTCTAAATAAAGCAATGATGAAAGTGATTACTTAAATAGCCATCATAATATCAAGTCTACTATTTGAGTCAAATAATATTATATAATGAGACCTGGGCTGTGAACAAGGGGAAAGTTTTAACAATTTTGAAAATAATCCATGCATACCATAGCCACATTTTCATAACCTGTTAAGCTTTATGGTGATAGGTAATCAACGAAGGTATTAATCGAAATCGGTTAAGTAGAAATTAAGGAAAAAAAAATTTAAGAAATCTTGCCCTTTTAAATTAATATACTTAATGCACCACCTTTGGTATATATATGAAGCGGGGAAATACCTATGCAATACACAAAAAAAACATCTAATTGTTCAGGAGCTGAACTGAACTGAACTGAACTGAAACAAACAAAATTAAGTACATGAAAATTATTAAAACCATTACCTCAAACGATGACTACACGGGATAAAAAAGGATAACTTTGAATAAAGCGGAATCCAAGTCTCTAAATTAAAACTTTAATATTAACCTTATGACTAAAAATATAATTTTCTTTGAAATATAAAGAGATACAGTCATAATTAGACATTCATAGCCTCTGACAGCCACGGTTATTGATACATACTAAAATGCCATAAGCACTGTTAACTAAAATTAGTATTGTAACTGTCATTCCTTGTTTTTCCCGTGTAGTCTTCAAATACAATCTATTACCTATCAATTACCTACAATGAAATAAATTACAGCCCTGTTTCAGTTATGATAAAAACGTGATACAAGAACATTGCAAGCTAATTATTAGAAAATTAAAAATAACTCTTTATAACAGTAGAAGAATTTCACATAAAAGTTGTAGCAACCAACAACCTATATTATAAAAAATGGACCAAATCAATTTGTATTTCAATTTTAAAGTATAATATTATAATATGTGCATAAATACTTTAAGCTTGCAAAATTTACATCAAACTGTTTTATAAAAAACTTGGTTTCTCCAGTAGGGCAACTTGATCAACAAGAAATATTATTTCAACACTATTGAGAATGGAAACGGCAACGTTTAAGATAGCTAAAGATAGCAATACATATTAATGTTATAAATGCGAAAGTGTGTCTTTTTGACTGTCTGTCCGTCCGTGTCGGTCTGCTACGCTTTCACGGCCCATCTATTCAACCGATTTTTATGAAATTTGGTATAAGGAAAGTTTGTATGCGAAGGAAGGACATAGGCCTTTTAAAGGAGTTCCCGCAGGAATCTAAAAACCTTAATCCAAGCGGACAAAGTCGCGGACAATTGCAAAACAGTAAACTGACAAACATACTTAAATAGTATGCAGATATTAATGACTTTGGCGTCGTGAAGTTCTACAGCTAGCGCCCTTAGTTACATTTGTCCTTAGCATATCTTCCATTTCCATTCCTTTTTGTCTAGAATCTACATTGTGCATTCTTCTATTGAAGTTAATACACCATTGCTTGCATTCTAATCACAAATAGCCAAAAGGCTTTCAAAAAATCTGATTTATGTTCATAGCATGTTAAAAAAGATGTATCTAAACATTCAAATTTATTGATTAAATCTGTGTAAATGAAAACTTTACAAATTTTTGGCAATGTTAATATATATACAATGCCAAACCAGAGATAAGAGATTATTGGATGGGTAATATAACTTCTTATTACTTGAGTCAAATTCTTTCAATTCTATCAAAGAATGAAATGGTTCAATTTCATTGGACAATAGTTGTACTTTTACAATTCTGATAATCACGATGGCAATTAAGCTTTGGAAATAAATATTTGCAAATTGCACCAGCAATATAAGACACAGCTTGAGTTTGGAAAACGTTTTCAGAAGGAATACAATTTTCATTGAAATTAAAATTTTGAACATCAGAACTAAAGTTGTTATACTGGATGTCTAATTTTGGTCTATTAATTAAGCAACTAAGAGTACCCAGCATCTTATCATTTTCAGCGGTGCAATTAGAATACAAAGATTGTCCAGTCGTTATGTTATTGATTAGTAATGTTTTGAACAATGAAACAAAATTATGACAGTCAGAATGTGTGCTAGCACCACCCTGACCTCTTATTTGAGAGAAAAAAAATCCAGAGGATCCTGGTTCAGATGCTTAAGACATAAGAATTTAACACCTGGAACTTTTTTTTAAACTTACCCAAAGATGCTTAACAGTTTTTATATCATGAATGAAATTTAGTAACGAGATCGGGATACTTTCTTTAGAATAGAGTAGAGTAGCTTTAAATTTCATTGATTCTCTAAATGAGTTGAATTTAAGGACAAAGAATTAGATAATTCGCCTCTAGTATGGCCAGAACAGTTCAAGCTGTCAAACAAATCGTTTTTGAATAACATGACCTCTGCAGTGAAAAAGCCATTATCAATGTTAACAGACAAAACACAATAATTATGAACTATTTGCAGCTCTTCATATGTCGTCATCTTATTCGTCAAGGCAGTGGATATTAATATTATACCCCTTTACTGAAGACTTGTGCAGCAAATTTGACCTGTAAAGTTGAAAGTTCCAATTTGATTAAAATTAAAAAAACAGACAAATGTTGAAAGAGGCGATAGCCTACTTCAGCCTCCTAGTGTGGGTCTGGGGTTCGATCCCCGGTCACACACATATAACTTTTCTGAGATGTGTTTTATGCATGCCTGGCCTGGGTAGAACTAACTAGTAATGACTATCATTCAAATTATTATTAATTTGATGCAACAGCAACATAAAAAAATTCAATTAATTATATTACTATTATTGTATTAATAGATGATGTCCACAACTTCGTCCAGGTGAATTAATGTTTTTTTTCATTCCCACGGGAACTCTTTGATTTTCAGGGATAAAACGGATACAACCTATCCATGTACCAACTTTCATCAAAATCGGTTAAACAGATGACCCGTGAAAGTGTAGGAGACAGAGAGAGACACACTTTCGCATTTATAATATTAGATATGGATTTTAAGTATACTTGCCTTCATCTTGTCATAAGAATTTGGATAATATGTTTGTCTGTTAATTTCGTAGCTCTCGCACGACCCCTCACGCCATGGTCCCTATGCGCTGAGGCATACAGGTCTACAATGTACTTCCACTCAGCACACTGAGTTCCAATCAACAGGGGCTTTTTCTGGAAATTATTACGAAAAAATTTGAGTAGATGTGGAACAATACACACTGCAATCCCATTGAATTTTGGTTCTTAGCTGCCTAGTCTATATATCTAGTCTCAAAGGCATGTTACTTAACGTAGAGCCTACAGTAGTTTTACTTGGTAACTGTGCTTTTGTAAGAATCTGTAACATTTTAGACTCAATTTATATAGATTATGAATCTATTTTATATTATCTATGAATCTAGTATAGTAAATATAAATTTGAGTCCAATAATATATATCCAAAATTACTCAGAAGAGGATACTTTTTAATAAAAAGTTTTACTTTAGAAGGCCATGAGAGTGACTTTCATTTCAATCTATACTAATATTATAAATACGAAAGTTTGGATGGATGGATGGATGTTTGTTACTCAATCACTCTAGAACAGCTGAACAGATCTGGATGTAATTTGGCACAGAGATAGATTATAGTCTGGAATAACACAGGCTACTATTTATACCCCAAAATTAAAGAGATCCTGTGGGGAACTAAAAGATCTCAATCCACGCGGACCATGTTGTGGGCATCAGCTAGTTTATTATATCTCAGTCATATTCTATAACTTCATTTTTAACATTTGATTTCCCACATGTAGCTTTTGCTTATGAGGGGTCTCATTTTCAATTAACTGAACTCTGAGAACTAAATACAACTGTACATGTGTCTTATGACAAATAGAATGTGATTTTACATGTACTGGAGTGCTCTGTAAAGCAGAAATATCAGAACGCATGGAACTACATGGAATAGGGCTCAGTTGAGCCTCAGTTGGCTCTAAATTTATTACATTTTGAACGGGTGTACTTGTATGATAGGGATGTACTAGATTTGTAGTTGTGGAAATAGACTGTACGGTTCAGTATTTTCATTCCTCACATAGGACTTGCTTGTTTGTAAGTACAACAGTCGTGTTGTGTTCAGTAGGATCTGCTCTTATTTTAGAACTCTCACATCACACATGGGACTCATTTGTAGGCAACAAGTCTTATAGTTACAATCAGGTACAGAATTACCTCTTTTTGAGAAGACATACAATGTGGGACTTAATCACTCTTAGATGGATCAGACTGCTTAGTGCATCGAAATAGAATGAGTACTAAAATTCTACATCAATGTCTTATTGCAAATTGAATGGTAGGTAACCGTGTCCATCTGCGAGATAATGCGAATGCGAGATGATGGGATCTGATTTAGAACTCTTACATCGAGTTAACCTGATTGAATACGAAATACTTCTAAAAACTTCGCCTATGTTTGTTTTGCAAAGTCAAGGAAGGGATTACATCTGATATTAATCATAAAGTTATCCTAATAACTAAGGACTTACCTATGGATATTTGCGAAGAAATGGAGATCCAAATAACCACGCCTTCCACCTAGATTCATTTGTAAACGGTACCATGCGTAAATTAAGGGTGTTTATACACCCGGTACAAAACACTGCTTCATCGTGGATAAATTAGGTACCTATTTCAGCACTTCAAAATTCGTAAGTTTAGAAGATCACATTTTAGCAGAATACCAAGCATAAAACGTACTATACATCTATAAATTAAAACAAAATAGAATCAAAATAAAAGCACTCTTTTGGAACTTTGAAATTCTAGCACAATAATTACAGTTCTCGCAACAGAAAAATTGCTTTGCTTTGAATCTCTTTGAGAAAAACGCCATGTTTTTTTTTTTTTCTTAATGGCTAGCTGGCTTCTTATTGGCAGATTTAAAAAACTTCCTGTTTTCTTATTGGCTGGTTTAAAATTGACTCGACCAATTAGAATTCGCTTTTGTTAGAAAGAGATGGGACCGGTTATGCCATACAAAATGACAGGGACAGACTGATACATCTGCTTGACCCTCGAGTTTGTACGGCTTGGTTCTTAGTATACTCAAAAGTAATTCCATTTATGCACTAAGAAGCTATTAATCTAACAAATAACTTGCAAGAATCCCAAAATAGAAACACAGACTAATGACTTAATGGGTGTTTGACATATAGAAATTGAATGATTCCATAGAGATGTGACATGAAAAGTAAACCATAGACTGAATGATATGAGCGGGTTTAGTCGATTGTAAAAATCGAATATCGTTATATTAGGTTCGCAGATCTTTAATCTCTTTATTACGGCAATAAGTCAGCGGCCGCGCCGGCACAAAAAAATCCGGTCATTCGTTTCGCTGCTTCTATTGATGTTGTACGTTTCAGGTGTTCTCTGGTGCTTTTTAGTTTTTATTTTCAACGACTTGGCTTCATTAACGGATTTTTGTTAGCTCTACGATTGGACTGTGTTAAACTTTGGACTGATGACCATTTGCTATTCTTCAAGGACATAGTTTTTGCATAAGAATTGGACTATTCGGAATTTATTTTGTTTAGACAAGGTATGTAACTTATTTTATATTAAGTACCTATTAGTAATCAATGAAATTTTCAATATTTCATAATTTATTTAACTTTTAGCTTGGATATATTTCGGATACAACGTTTTTAATATAGGTGCTGTTTCCGTGAAGTGAAATTTTCTATTTACAACCTAATACTAATCGTCGCTGCATACAAATTATTTTATTTATTGTATTACCTTTTTATTACTAGGTTAGCTAGGTTATCTGCTTTACCAATTTGAACCAAAGGAATTTTTGGTGTTTTTTTAATTTTGTGTTTTAGTTTTGCCGGCCAAATAAAAATAACTTATTTTTATGGTAAAAATATATATTCTGAGTCACTTGTTATTACAAAAAATTGAATGAAAAATGTTAAGGTTGTGAGTTTTGCCCGGAACAAATTTTGTCAGGTTTTTCTTTGATTCACTGAAATTAATAAGCCCCAATTTAAGCGATATCCTTTGATGCGTGGCTAGGAAATGACCACGGCATTATGTAAAAACTTATGCAATTGACAAAATCGTGGGCGCATGTTTTTAATAATGTCTTATCTCTCATAAGTATCTTAGTATTTACAATAGACTTTTCGGACTTCGGAAACAATGGCTTAGTTAGTAGGTAATAAAATAAAAGAGACACAATCATTTAAGAATATTGTAAACTTAACGTAAGAATATTGGTACAATAAAAGTGTCACTATTCTTGGTAACCCGATAAATATTTACCGACTTTAAATAGTTTGTTGCATTTGGTCAACTTTAAGCTTAAATTATGACTATGACTTTGAAGCCGCTTATTGGCGAACCACATGATATTTTCAAAACAATAGGTATTTATTACTTTATATGCCTGTTTTCTACCATATATTAAAAAAATCACTTTCAAAATTTTAGAAGTCGCTTTAAAGGACTTGACCGGTGGAACTATGGCAGCTTGCCTAGGTGTCAAAAATCAATGTTCAGCAATGATTTCTTTATTATTGTAATTGTAATATTTCACTGTTTTCAGATAAAAAAGTTTCAGGAGTCTGAAGGCTCGGAAAACTGCGAAAATGAACAAAAAAGTTTCACCAAAAGACTGCTTTCCCACACTAGATGGCGCTATTTATTGTGTTGAGCGAGTCTAAAAAAATATTTTCAAGTATTATTTCTTTATTATTGTAATTGTTATATTTTATAGTTTTCAGATAAAAAAGTTTCAGGAGTCTGAAGGCTCTGAAAACTGAGAAAATAAATAAGAAAAGTTTCACCAAAAACTGCTTTCCCACACTAGATGGCGCTATGTATTGTGGTGAGTCTAGAAAATATTTTTAAGTATTACTCACTACTTTTGGTTAACAAGTTCAACTATTCGACCACAGATGGCAGCATATGCAATGTAAAAGGGCGTTCCAGTTCGACTATTCCACCACAGATGGCGGCATATGCAATGTGAAAGGGCGTTCCTTTAAACGCAGTATTTCAAAATGCTTTGTTCGATCTATTAGTTTGAAACCAAAAAATAAAAATAATTATAAACAAAACATACATTTCCTTTTCATTACTATTTAATTGATCAAAAATAAATCATTCATAATATAATGACTAAGGTACTTAAATGGTATTCATGTAGGGTTACAAGATTATTATTATTAGGCATGGATATAATGGAACGTCAAAATGGAGTAGTGCTTAAAGAGGAAAGTGGACGGTCAAGATTTAAACAATAAACGTACTGTTTTTTTTTTTGTCATTTGAACCCTGACCTTATTTGGAATAATAAATCCATAATAATTTCGTTTTCAATTTTTAAACCTTACTGTAAAAACGGAAATCCTGTGCATTGTCCCGAATCGGAGGGCAATTACTGGTCATGTCCTTTACTTAAAATTTTCTTTATTTCAAATAGTTCAAAGTGCATTAATTTTTTAATTTAAAATATAATACTTAACCGATTTTCCATTTAAAAATTACATTTTTGATACTTTCAGATAATGAGTGAACCAACACCTGGCCCATCTGGTTCTACACAACGGAAAAGGATCCCTGAACCTTCTTCGTTCCTTAGATCGCCAATGAAGAAAAGGCCTAAACGGATTCCATTACGTTCTAATGAGAAAACCATAGCAATCAATCTTTATAAACTTTTAAACAATATGATTTCTACTTATCCATATAAGTTAGAAATCACAGAGCAAATAGCACAGGTGATGGGAACTGCTCAATCGACAATACATAGGATAATTCGCCTGATAAGCCCAAAGATAGGAAGACAATTTTTCAAAAGCAAGATAGCTTTGTGCTGGCAGCTATAAAGCGAAAAGTCCATCAATTTTATTTTAATAATGAACTGCCTACACTAGATAAAGTATTTACATATGTGATTGAGGATCGGGACCTTCCATCGTTTTCTCGAACAACTTTGTATAGAATTTTGAAAAAGTTGAAATTTTCTCACATGAAAAGATCAAGGAAAAGTGTTTTACTAGAGAGACCCGATTTAATGGCATGTAAGACAAGCTACCTACTTAAAATAAAAGATTTTCGGAAACAAAATAGAAAAATATATTATACGGACGAGACATGGCTAAACGAAGGTAAGTTTTTGGACCGATTATTGACGAATTTCATAGCAACATCAAAAGTTTTAATTTTAAAGGTCTTTGCATCAAGGTAAATTTAACATTTTATTGGCAGGACACACTGCAAACTATGTATGGATTGATGAAGATATTGAGTGCAGTCGACAAGCTTTTTTACAGGGCTTATCAACAGGCCCCAAAAATCCGCAAAAAGGCAAGCGTGTCATTATAACACATATTGGTAGTGAAGATGGTTTCCTCGAAGGTGCAGAGTGGATTTTTGAGGCCAAAAAAACGGATGCAGAAGGCGACTATCATGGTGAAATGGACGCCCATAATTTTGAAAAATGGTGATTATTTGTTAAATCTAATTATCTAATTATCTAAGGCTAATGATCTTACTTAAACACTAAAATTATAAATGCGAAAATGTGTTTGTTTATTGGTTTGTTCTTCAATCATGCCGCAGCAGAGCATCGGATTATCGTGATTTTTTGCATGGATATAGTTGAGGACCTGGAGAGTAACACATTCCGGAAAAACAGTTAGTAGTAGCAGTTTCCGCCGTAATCAAAATTCTTAATCCACGCGGACGAAGTCACGGTTATCAGCTACTTATGAATAAAGCTGAAGAACATTCAGCTTCTTAGCTTATTATTGTGAACCCATAAAAATATAATTTTAACAGTTGATAATATATTTACACAATAATGAATGAATATACATTTATTGCACACGAACAGATTTAACAAAGACATAATATAGTAATAATAAGCATTATAAAAAACTAAGTAAGCCGACAATTTGGCGGCCCTATCGTAATTTAGCGATTTCTTCCGGGCAACTAATGGTGCAAAAGGATACAGATACAGATGGTAGATGGTGCAGCTATACACCAAAAAAATATATCTATCAATACCTGACTTCTGCAACTAGCCTTTATAGTTATTAACTCATTGCCTTTCTCACAGGTTTAAGAAAATTTTAGAAATAATTGAACCGGGGTACGTTATTGTTTTGGACAACGCGCCGTATCATTCTAGACACGCAGACCGTGTTCCAAACATGAGTTGGCGGAAGGATAACATACAAGCGTGGCTGCAAGGAAAAGGAATAAAATTTGAAACGAAAGCCCAACTTTTGTGCAAATTTAATAAGGATAATTTTAATAAAAAAGTTATAGACGAAATGGCAGCCACAAAAAACGTAACTGTGTTGCGCCTTCCGCCCTACCACTGCGAGCTAAATCCCATCGAGCTAATATGGGCTCGGCTAAAGTCATATGTTGGCAAAAATAATAAAACTTTTAAAATTCCTGAGCTAAAACAATTAATTAATGATGGGATACAGCGAATTGACACGGTCTCCTGGAAAAAATGTATAGAACATATAATCAAGGAAGAAGATAGAATGATGCGGCTGGATGGTATAATAGATGATCAATCAACTGATACGACCCCAGAATTTATAATTCGTGTCTCCGACAGTGAAGATGACAGTGATGGGTGGTGAAGTTGTTAATTAAAATTGTAATTAAGAAAAGCTATAACTCGTGTTTTTTTTGTACTTGTATTAATAAACCGACATCGGTTAAGAACACGTTCTCAAGCATCGGCCATTTTATGTTTATGACTGGTTATAGCCATAGATAGACCGATACTTGAGAACCTGTTCTTAGCTTATGTCGATTCATTAATACGGGCCCTAATATCAGGCCAAAATTCGTGCAGAACTTTTGTTAGTCTTTTTGAGTTTACCACAATGCAATAAACTTAGCTTCATCATCATCATCTCAGCCTGCGGACGTCCACTGCTGAACATAGGCCTTTCCCAAAGAACGCCACCACACCCGGTCCTCAGCCTTCCTCATCCAGCCACTTCCCGCCACCCTCTTAATGTCATCGGTCCATCGAGCTGGAGGGCGCCCCACACTACGCTTACTTGTACGCGGTACTAAACTTAGCTTACCACGCTATTATCGACGAAACAGCAGTGTTACTGACGCGGAAGTAATTATATTTATTTATATATGTATAAATATATTTATTTATGATGTAGGGTCTTAATCGCTACAGCCCATTAACGTCCCACTGCTAGCACAGGCCTCCACTCTCATAGGAGAGAGGGAATGAGAGCTTAGACCCACCACGCTGCTCCGATGTGGGTTGGCGGGCTTTAACGACTATTATCCTAATATTAGTGATAATAACTGGGTCGACGTCGACCATCAACTTCCTAACTCCAATCTAGTACTGGGAATTTCTAGTCAGAAAACCCCAATACTTAATTATGGCCCGACTAGATAAGAAAACGCTAAGAAACCAGGTGCTCAAAATTTCTACTTAATCAAATAATACAGTACACACAGAATACTACATAATATAACACATAAAAATATTTTACTGAAACTAAAATATATTTATAATACTAAAATATACAATTAAATAAATAAAATAAAAATAAATAATAATTTATTTCTCAAAATTTAAAAAAAGTAAGACGTAGGTCTATAATAACAATGTATGGTCGGTCTCTGCAGCCTAATGTAGGATACCCTGTGGTTTAGGCTGCAGTGACTCGCCTTGCAGTGAATTACTTATTACGTATTATATACATACACATACATACCATATAATTATATAGAATAAACAGGTAGTCGTCTTCAATTTGAGAGAAAATATGTCTTTAGAGCATTTTTGGACAAGGCCAGCAATTTCGACTGTCTAATAGTAGGTGGATTGGCGGGCTTTGACGACTATTATCAAGTAAGTGATAAGATGTAAGTGAAAGGTTTAATTATCCCATCAAAAACATAAATGTAAAATAAGATCCAAGTTCAAAATTGTGATATATATGCCTTGGTTGTTTACTTCAGCGGCAAAAGAAAAATATTATATGTTGTTATAAATAAATTGCAGGACTGACCATTGAACTTGGCACCCATTTAGATCTCACTTCTTTTGTCGCTGAAGTCAACAACCGAGGCATATATATCATAATTTTGAACTTGGCTCTCATTTTACATTTATGTTTTTGATGGGATATCATTACTTTTTGTACAGAAATTATAGAACTCAATCTCAAACTCAAAACATATTTATTCAAAATATGTACCTACAAAGTACACCTTCTGAATGTCATGCTTACAGAGCATAAGACGTGACGGTGATAATTAACTACGGTATCTTAAAACTAAAGCTACGAGGGTTCCAAACGTGCCCTGGTCTGAGAAGAGCCCGCAATAAACTCCGCTTTTTCTTTTATTATCACCATCTCACAAATATTTGAAATTATATATATGTACTTATAATATAACATTACATAATCAGCCGCTGTAACAATTCATACCCATGCCTTGCTATCATTCAAATAATCCTTTACCCTGTAATAGGACTTTTCTATTAGTTTTTACGTTTTACATTAGTAGGTACTTATTATTCGGTGTAAGGTCATTGTACAAGATAATTAAAGACGAGAATTCTCAAGAAAAATATATAGTGTACCTAGAGTTACACTGATATTGACAGATTACATCTATGGTCAGACTACCTCTACAGCACATTTCTACATCTCATCAATTTTGATTGCAAAAGTTCAAAATCAAAAGTTTTTAGTGAAACATTGAAAACAAGCACGGTAAACAGTCGATATCACTAAAACCACTATAAACAATGAATACAAATCACAATGAATACAAATCACAATGACTGACAGCTTGAACTGACGACTTCAAATACTTTTCTTCTTCTTTTCTGTCAATGACGTTTCGTTGCACAAAATGCATGAATACGAAGGTAAGGTTTTAATGCAACTATATTATTATCCATTATTATTTACATTAAAATAATAATTATGTGTCATTTTCAATAGTTAAGGAGTTACTACCACCGCTTAAAGCAGTATTGTTTCAAAATAACAGTTGAATGTCACGTACTTTGACGTCCTTAAAATAATGATTATAACACTACAACATAAACGTCAACAATATTAAAATAATACGGCTTTAAGCAATGGTAGTATGCCCCGTGTCAGAGTTTTGATCTATGCCTAGGTAGAGCATAAAAATGACGATTTTTGTACGTTTATATCTAAATAACCATTTGAGGTGTGCTTATGAAATTTGGAGCACATATGTATCTCACGGGTCTCAATTTATGCGCCAAATTTGACATGTTTATGTGAAACAGTTTTTGAGTTATGAGGGGGTCAAAAGTGGCTCCAAATGGTTCGTGTAATATTACACACGGTGCTGCTCGCCAGTTTTTTTTAACTTTGGCTGGACACGCTTCCGCGTGCCTTGATAATATCTTCTTCAACATCACAAGGTTATGTGTGTCACTACCACACACTAATCATAGTGTGTGGTAATCGATTTCAGAATGTATTCATTTAATCGTTCATTCACAACTAGTCTGTCAATGTTCGCATCACTATATGTCCAATGACAATTTTAATCACGTGACCTGAAGCCATATTTGATAACATTAATTCCTTCGCTTCGTGAAATCAACTATAAACTATGTCAGAACAAAATCCTGATATAGATCACAAAATGTGAAAATTCGGTGGTGAAAATCACTATATATAAGTTTATCTCTGCAAAGTTCAAGTTATAACCTTATTAAGACGTTGTTTTTTTCAGTTAATTAACTGTAATATGACACTTTCACCTCAAATGTTACTATCAAACGTCGCGCGAGAGAGATGCATATCAAAATTAAAAGAGTTGCCTTCATTTATGCATTCTGTTGTGAAGCCGAAGTATGAAGCTTCTGTTCTGCTGCCTTTATTCGTCAAAAATGGAGAAGTCCATTTACTGTACACCCTCAGATCGTCGAATTTAAAATCTCACAGTGGTCAAGTGTCATTTCCGGGAGGGAAAATGGAAGAGGCTGAAGGAGTGATTGAGACGGCTTTGAGAGAAACTGAGGAGGAAATCGGTATTTGTACGAAGGATGTGGAGATTTGGTCTACCATGTCCCCTGTACAAGGTCGCGACAACACTATGCTAATAACTCCTGTAGTCGGTTTGATTGAAAATTTGGACATTCAAAGTTTACAACCAAATATTTTTGAAGTGGAAGAAGTTTTCTCAGTGCCCATGTCTGATTTTTGCAATAGAGAAAACCATGGGCATTTAATGTTCAAAGGAATGCCTTTACCATTATTTTTGTATGGGAAACACAAAATATGGGGCATCACAGGTTTCATTACCCATTTGTTTCTGGAATGCTTTTTACCTAGTGAGGCATATAAAGTGGACTTTATGAAGAAGAGTTATACATTAGATGAGCTCATGCCATCCAAACTATGAAAGCAATTAATTGCTTACTGCCCAAACAAATAGGGAAATTTTTTATACATAATAGCAGATCTATTTAAAGTCTGTTTCTTGGTCAGTAAAATGGTGAAATGAATATAGACCGCAGGGTAAAAATTTGAAGACAAAAGTTGTAGATACACAACCAGTAGCAGAACCAGTGCCCACCAGTAGAACCAGTTTCCACCTACCCTAGAAAATGAACACATGAACTTCATGTCATGAAATTACAATTGGGGAAATATAATAATGAAAAAATGTTTACAGGGTATAATGTATAATATCTACTAATATAATCTTTATATTACATATCTACTCTACACATAGAATATTCATTGCAATTTGTAATATAAAACATGAAAGTGTACATGAATGAACTTGCAAGCAAACTTAGATATTTTAGATGTGTTTTGAATGTTGTTGAGTTGATCAGATTGCAGTATAGAATATGGAATACATACCTAATACTGTGATACTATCTACTTACCTCTTTATTTTTCCTATTTTTTCTTTAAATTCAAATACATAGGCTGTATTATAAACTGTAATCATTTATTTTAGTAATAATCTAATATTATTAGGTTTTACATACATATAAAAGAATCAATTTCAATTCAAGGTGATTTGGTTATTTTGATTCCAAAGTCCAAAGATATTTTTTATCGCCTTGATGTTTTGATGTAAGTATTAATTACACATAATGATATATTATAGCATACAAAATGATTGATAACATATTTGATATTATGTAAATATTTAAAAAAAATATTGATTTAAAAATTAAGAAACCACAATAGGCATGATGACTGATGTTGAAAAATGGTCAGATTATGTTCCGAAGTATCTACTATATCGAAAAAATATCTTATTTCATCAGAAAAATAAGGTTTAGTAGATAAAATTGGCATTTGAAATTTAAATTTTAAAAATCACGCCATAACGCTCGCCGGTGTCATGGCGTCGTTTGTGACGTCACTATTGTTTTTACCAATGTACTCTAATGTACTGCGTGCAGTAAACAATAAGTCTTCGTACAACAATTTAGATATGAATAATATGAATTGAATTATAATTGTAATAATAATGTAATTGTGATTAATATGAATTCTAAAGTGTGTAAGTCGTGTGCGGTCCCCCAGTGTGATAACACATCAAAATTAACTCCAAACAAGTTATTTATTCACGCGGCACTTAAAAAAACAATGCGATCTAAATGGCTTAATCTTGCACGGCGAGATCCTACAGCTATAGGGGTTAAATTCTACTATTTTTTACTGCGAAGATCACTTGACGTAAGTTTATGCATTATTCTAATACTAGCTGATGCCCGCGACGTTCCCTCGGGAACTACTTAATTTTCCGGGATAAAAAGTATATATAAATCTTCCTCTTGAATCATTGCTATCTATGAAAAAAAGGGCATCAAAATCCGATGCATAGTTTTAAAGATCTAAGCATACATAGGGGCAGACAGCGGGAAGCGACTTTGTTTTATACTATGTAGCGATGCTGTTGTGCTTATAGCACAAATAACTGCAAAAAGTTTAGAGATGCGTGCCAAGAATCTAACCCCAGAGGCACCGAATAGGAGGCAGACGTCATTGTTACTAGGCAATCACCGCTCATATTAAGTTATACGGTATAGTTTTAAAAAACAACATTTCATTAACATAACCTCTAATAACTACCATGAAGTGCTTAATATATATAATAGCAGATTTTACGGGTTTAGGACCTATAAATTATTATCTTATTATTGTACTTACATACATACAGTTCTGACGTTGCGAAATTCTGCTGAACAAAAGTCTTTGTTTGATGCAAGATACTCATTCAGCATCAAAAAATCAATCCTGGGCAAATTAGAGCTAGTATCTTTGGTAAATCATTGATCCCTGGCTAACGATTTTTAATTTCTTGATTTTGGATTCGGTAAAACAAAGCTAGATTATGGAAATGATCTTTGGGAAAAAAAACACGAAAATACTAGATAAATATTTGAAACACCTGTACTTATAGAGATTGTTTGCCGATTGTCAAAGCTCGAAAACAATTGTGACGTCATTCGCTTCAGTGGTGTTTTATACAATATGGCGGATTGCTGTACTTTATAGTTTTATTTTATCAAAATAAATAACAATCTCACTCGAAATAAAAAAATAAATAAGTTTTTTATAATCCATGAGTCCTATTTCATTAGATAAATTCATAATTTCATTGATTCTTGGATACTGTCATCATGACTATTGTAAGTATCTAGTTACTATGACTTTGAAAATTTCACAATGCCTTTACAGTTGAACCTTTAAATTACCTACTTACATAGTTAATAATTTATTAAAATTAAAATATATAAATTAATAAATCGAGATAATTCACAGTCATTTACAACATCAAAGTTTAATATATTTTTGTCATTTCAGTCAATTGGCCTTACGAAATTACAAACGTCTTTAATTTAACTTTATCCCCCTTGTATTGTTTTCGTCGCATTCATCATGTTTTTTGACGACCATGTCTTTTCCAAAGTAGTATTTGTAGAAATTTGCTGCGCAATTAAACTCGCATATATTGCTGTAAGTGTTGTAAGTCTGGCCGTCCCAGCCACAGACGGGCAGATATACACGGCCGCACGGGCATTTGGGCTGCACCGTCCAAGGGCCTGCAGGCTCGGGGTAACATGCGCACGACGTTACGGCGATTGCTAGTAATAAAACTGGAAAACAGAAAAAGAACACATTGGAATTTGGTAGGTAGGTTCTGCTAGATAAGTATCAGCAGGTCACTTGAAAAGGTGCCAGACCTGTGTCCATAGACAAATAGAAATATAACTTAATAGGTGAGGCCAGGGTTGAGCAGCACCAGGCGAGATGCCGATCAGTGAGCTGTGAGCGGAGATTTAAAAAAGCTGATACGGCCAGGATTCGAACTCACAAATTCGCGTTATAAAAACTGACCCACCAATTCGCCCGGATAGTAGGCCTGCAAAGGAGTAGTGTCCACAATAAAGACGCCCGTACTAATTGTAACAGCAATTCTTATTATATAAGACGTAGATATAGTTATACTCTTGCCTTGAGGGATAAAAGCCGGAATTTGGAAACTAGGAAGTCCGTAGATCTACTCCCGATCGGAAATAAACCACCCGAGAAGAAACGTCCCAAACGCGTCCTTTACGATATTGACGATTTTACGACCGACAATGCTTCCTATATGGTAGGGCCACGCACCAACACCAATCAAACACAGCGATGATTTTAACATCTTCACAGACGGCAGCAAGATTGAGGGCAAGGTGGGCGCGGCACTATCCGTATGGAGTGGAGCCGCCGAAACCAAAACCCTCAAGCTTGCTTTGCCGTCTTTTTGCACGGTCTACCAGGCGGAACTCCTGGCGATATGCAGGGCGATGCGGATGGCCGCAGACAACTTGACCAGATCAGTTGGAATTTATTCTGACTCCTTGTCGGCACTTCAAACGGTAATTAATCCGGAGGCCCTTCATCCCCTGGCCGTCGAAGCGCGGGACCATCTGCGCAGGGCTTTGCTCCGGGACAAACATGTAAGTTTGTTCTGGATCAAAGCCCACGCAGGGCTAGAGGGCAACGAACGTGCCGACTATCTGGCCAAGGAAGCTGCGTTAAAGTCAAAGCGCGCTTTTGATTACGATAGCTGCCCGGTTTCATTCATCAAGCGAAGCATTCGTATGCAATCGCTTGATGAATGGAACCAGCGGTACCAAGCTGGTGAAACGGCAGGAGTCACCAGGGTTTTCTTCCCTGATGCGATAGCCGCATACAGGATCATCGGCAAAGTAAAGGTGGACAGATTTGTGACCCAGGTGTTAACGGGGCACGGCGGATTCTCCGAGTACTTGCACCGCTTCAAGTGCAAGGAGAGTCCGTCGTGTGTCTGCGACCCTGGATGTTCCGAGTCTGTCCTCCACGTCATTCTGGACTGCCCTGCCCACGACTATGATAGATACAACGTAGAATGCCAAATTGGGACTAAATTGAACAGAATTACAGTCTCAGAGATCATCAAAAATGTTAAATACAGAGACTGTTTCCTGGAATTTTGTAAAAAATTATGTATAATTGTTAATGATAGAAATAAGGTGTAAAATAATATGTTATGTAGATATAGTGAGTATATTTGTAATAACATATAAGTAACTGTAATTAATTGTAGGAACATAGTTTGGTTTAAATTGTAAGAATAAAATTTTTGTTAAAAATAGGATAAGAAATTTGTAAATAAAAATAAAAGCTTGTTACCCCAACCCCAGTCACATCCCCAGTCAATCCCAAAGTAGTGTAGTTAAAGTAGATGGGAATTTACCCACAGTGTGCATGTAGATGGATGAAAGAAAGAAACGGTATGAAGAACGAAAGTGCGAGAGGCATAAATGATAGAACTAGAATGAAAGAGTAGTAATTAAACCGTAAATAAAGTCTCCTTCCCCCATGTTGGAGGTACAAGTATAAAAAAAAAAAAAAAAACACAGCGTCCTCACCGGCGAAGACGAGGACCCCGATTTCTGACGTCACCCGTGTGTACAAACTAGTCTAGTCCAACCCACCTTCCATCCGTCCCAACGTCATCCTAACCTAAGCCGTGGTCCGAGACTCACAGGAGGCGCCCTAAGGAAGACGTTGCCTCTCCTACCCGATGTCTTCGATTTCTCGGCGATGCCTAGCGTTCGATCAAACCTCCCGGTGACGCTGTACGGGACAGTAGGGCATATGCAGCATATTCAATCCGAAAGAAAACCTTAGACCAAAAGCACAGTAACTGACCAGAACAGTAGATTGCGATCCACACAATCGGGTAGATAAAAAAATATCTTACTTACCAATTCTACAGTTCATTATGTTCTCGAGAGTCTGTTATGTTCTAGGAGTCTATCTGTTCACAGCTCGTCAGCGCGCAGTTACAGTTTGCGTATAACTTTCACTGAATCATTGTATCACTGTTATATACTATCCTGTAGGTTTTATCTGCTTCTGTTGATTGTACGAAGGTTAAGAAAATAAATGTAACGATTAAAAAACTACCTGGATTTTGAAGTTGTTAGCACTCTAATAAACGGGTGAAGTGTCTACCATTTAGCGTGATGGAGTAAATGTTCGATTGAATTGTCTTATTTACTTGCATCGATTAGGGTTCCTTGGTCGAACGAATAAGTAAATCCGATTTAAAAATCTGGTGATAGTAATAAATTATATTTTTGGGATAAAAGCCTGGAAAAATACTGTAACCCATATCCGACTCCAGGATGCATTATACAACTTATCTCTGTACCAAATGTCTTCCAAATCGGTTAAATAGATTGATAGATTGTCTACAGGATATATTTCAGAGAGTGTGCTCAAGAACTATTCGATCTGGTTCCTCCGTCACCTTTTTATCATCAAACCGCAAGGCATCGACAAGGTCTGCACCCTTACGTAGTCGAAATTCCGCGGGCTCGTACGATGCGATTTGTTTCCTCGTTTCTAATTAGAACCGCTAGGATATGGAATGCCCTTCTGGCTTCCGTTTTCCCCTCCTCTTTTAATATAGGTACCTTCAAATAGGCAGTATATTATAGAGTGAATAGGCATCTTCTAGGCAAGCGCGCTCCACCTTAGGCTACATCACTTGCAAGCAAGTCTAATTGCAGACAAGCGCTAGCCATTAAATTAAAAAAAAATTGGCAGCGTCTGTTACCAGACAAACACGCTTTCGCTTTTATGATACTAATATGAAAATAAATCAAACAAAGGACCAATTTCTCAGAACTTGATTCCCACTTAGCCATAACTGGTAGGCATTTTCCTTACCTACCTCACCTACCGGTAATTTGTAATTCGTACAAGTTGCCAGTAGGTACGCTGTGCAGTACATGATAGAGACAAAGCGTAGCGTTTGGTTACAACTTACAGTCAGCTGTCAGATGTACCTACGATCAGTTTACAAGTTCGCGAGTTAGATTATAATCTAACGGTTTTTACAATCTTACGGTGACCTAAGTATATACACTTTCAAATAAACTAACCCAACCTTATTTGAAACTGTAGGCACTTCTTATTAATTGTAAGGTTACCTTACCTTACTACCCTACCTGGAGAAAAACTAAAATACCTGGGCATCTGGTTCGATAAGAGTTTAAAATTTAATAAGAACATTGAAGAAGCATTAGAAAAAGCAGAACGTCTAACTGCAGCATAAGGTCAGCTCATGCCTAGAAGAGGTGGACCACGGGCGAGTAAGAGGAGATTACTGGCAACAATGGCCCAATCTGTAATGCTATATGGAGCGCCGATCTGGGTAAAGATACTTAAGATGGCAAAGTACAAAAGGATGTTGTCCAGAATACAAAGGCTGCTTGGCATACGAATTTGTGGCGCATATAGGACAACATCCCTGGAGGCTGTACAGGTAATAGCTGGCCTGATACCTATAGAGCGACTGGCTTTAGAACGTACCCGGCGATACAGAAAAGAGGAGCTACAGACGCCCAAAGAGGAAAGACAAAGGACGCTTACTGAATGGGAGGCAGAATGGAGAAGCAATGGGAAAGGAGCATGGACCAGAGAGCTCATACCAAACCTTAAAGAGTGGATAGAACGCAAACACGGGGAGGTAGATAGATGGTTAACACAGGCTCTGAGTGGTCATGGCGTCTTCAATAGTTACCTGCACGCAATCGCTTAGCGCCTTTGCCGATAGGGTAATAACCGGCCACGGTCGCAGCCTCAGAGTCCAGACCAGACCAGAGAAAATTCCGAATGTTTTAAAATTGACTCTGCCGGGGATCTAGTGAACTACTCATAAACCTACTATATCAGGGAGGTCGTGAAAACTTCAGAAAATGAAAAAGTTGCTCATTTTTACATAATATGGAAATAGGAAACAGGTTTCGCCATAAAAAGCGTCAATCCCAATGCTACATAAACCTTACTCAGTTCCGTCGTGTTGATAACACCGTTTGTTCTGGCCGAGATAAAAATTGCGCTACGTTACACTATTTACTCAGCAATTATACACGGTTACGTATAAAAATTACTGATTATTACAAATTCTGATAGTCTGCCCTCTGAACCCCTAGTGTGAAAACGGTCGTTATATACTTACTAGATGACGCCCGTGACTTCGTCCGCGTAGATTAAGTCTTTTTGATTCCCACAGGAATTCTTTGGTTTTCCGGGATAATAAGCAGCGTATGTCCTTCCCCGGAGTACCACCTATCACTGTACCAAATATCATCAAAATCGGTGGAAGAGATGAGCTGTGAAAGCGTGGCAGACTGTCACACTTTCGCATTTATAATATTAGTATGGATTACTGACCTTGCTAAACATAGAGGTATCAATATGATTTTTCTTGTATATTTCAATTGTATTATCTTGCCAACTTAGAAGAACTATTTTGAAAGGTATACAGCAGAAAGGTACATTATATTTGCAGCAGACAAAATATTTCTTTATTTGCAGATCATTTTAAGATTAGTTGCAAATCAAGTGTTCCTAACCAAAACATTTAATGCAGACCAAATGATTTTGCTGCAATGTTTGTGTGTTTACCACGTAGTTTAAGTACCATTAATAAGCAAATCATTCATCAAGTCCCAATTCCATAAAATGTTATGCATAGATAGGTCATAATCAGCTATGAGCAAAGACCTATTATTGATTTACAATTAATAACTTGACCCTATTATTATTATGATGATAACCTACATATATGTATACCTATAGAGTAAGTAATGAATTATGAATAGGTACTCAATAGGCACACAGGGCTGACTCTAGCCTGAGCTAACCGACTCGTAAGGCCCCGTTAATAAGTTACCAATATTGACATGACAATATTTGCCATCTTTGACTTGCACTCGCACCGGCAATCGCAGCGTACCTATAATTTTCCATTTTCCTCTACTTATCAAGTGTAGGTACCTAGATATCCTTCTGAGAAACCTGTTGGCTCATACTTAGATATCATGAAAACTACACTTAGGCAAAATAAAAGAAACTGATGCTTCCGGTAAATATATGGATAGATTAGATAGCTAGGTTACACACACAGGGATATTTATATTCTGTAGCTGTACATTATGACAACGTTAAAAGAAACTTAATTTTTATTTATTATTTATTCCATTACAAATCAGCTTTTGACTGCGATCTTACCAGATGGTAAGTGATGATGCAGCCTAAGATGGTAGCGGGCTAACCTGTTAGGGGTACGGCAGTTATATGAACCCATACTCATGCCCGTAATCGTTTTCCACACGGCATCGTACCAGAACGCTAAATCGCTTGGCGGTATCTCTTTGCCGGTAGGGTGGTAACTAGCCACGGCCGAAGCTTCGACTGCTTTAAGTGATGCAATGGTACTTGGTAGAAACACCCCTGTATTACGTAAGTACAGAAGTTTGTAAGTATTTTTTAATTAACCCTTCATGAGTAGTTATGAGGTAGTTATAATAGAGTAGGTCTCAATCTCAGGGATCTAGTGCTAGTACGAATATTGCATTGATTGCAAGAGATATGATTTATTTACTTTGATAGGTAAATAAGTATTTACTGTAAATAGGCAAATAACTCGATTGCTTCAATGCACAAACAATAATAGGTACTTATCACATTGATTAATTGCCTTCGATATACATATAGGTATAACTGTACTTAACTTTTTTTTCCTTTTTTTACCAAGGTGGTTAATTCAAAGATATAGTTTTAGTAACTTATTTAAGTACCTGATATACCTACTGTTGTAAGACTGTAAGGAGTCTGTATCATAGAGTAAGTTAATTATTAAAAGGTATTAAGTTAGTCTGTGTTTTGACAACGTATGTAAAATGGTTGTTCAGAAATAAAGTTATTTTAAATTAATATAACAGTGTTTTATACAAACTAAAACATGGTGGCAGACTCAGAAAAACAGATAAAAGTGGCACCTCCAGGGCCGTTCAGTTTTGTCGCGGAAGAATGGCCCAAATACAAAACACGTTTTTTACGGTACATGAGCGTGTCCGGCAATGATGGTTGTGCGGACAAAAGTAAAATAGACTGTTTATTGTACTGCATGGGGGAAAAGGCTGAAGACATTATTCTTCAATTCCAAAAGGAATTAGGATACGAAGACTTAATAAAAAGATTTGATGAATTTTTCTCTCCCAAGAAAAACGTGATTTACGAGCGTTTCAAATTCAATTCAAGGGTTCAGAAAGATGGAGAGAAATTTGACGACTTCGTGACGGATCTCCACAAGTTAGCCGAGCATTGCGAATATGGAGTCATAAAAGAGGAGCTAATTAGAGACAGACTGGTCATAGGCATTCAGGACAAGTCGGTCAGCGATAGAATGCTATTAAAAAGTGAATTAACTTTAGAAAAAGCTACACAGATGGGTAAACAAGCAGAAATTCAAAGAGAAGGGACCAAGGTCATGAGAGAAGAAACTCCAAGAGAAGGAGATAAGGTCACAGAGAGAGAAGAGGATATAGTAGAGTTAACAGAATGAAGGCAGATAGTTTTCATAAGTATAAGAAGAAAGACAAGTGCTGGTTCTGCGGGCTGCAGAGGCATCCTCGGGAGCAGTGTCCGGCTTATAAAGTATCTTGCCATAAGTGCCAGCGCATAGGTCATTTTTCCAAATTATGTAAGTTTAAGATTATAAGGAAGGTAGAGAAGAAAGAAGGAAATGAATATGAGGTGAACTTTTGTGAGACAAAACAGAATTATTTAATTGATATAGACATTTTTCAAAGTGAGAGATTCATTGACAAAGTAAACTTTTTGATTGATATAGGAGCAGACATAAGTGCCATATCAGAGCAAGTAGCAGTGAGAAGCAAATTAAAGTTAGATAAGTGCAGTGATATTGTGAAGGGACCAGATGGAGCAAGATTAAAAGTCTTAGGAACTGTAATTTTGAAGTTTAAGTATAATGAGAAAGTATTTGAAGGTAAGGTGTATGTCATTAAAGATTTAAAAACAGCTATATTAGGTCGGCCTTCAATAGAGTCTATGAAAATTATTAATATTTGTGCAGTTGTTAGTTCTAAAGAGTTAACCAGTAATGTGGGTGTTTCCATTGAAAAAGAATTTCCTAACATCTTTGATGAATTAGGTGTCTTCAAAGACGAATTTCATATTCAGCTGGTGGAGAATCCAAAACATTACGTTCATGCAACACCTAGAAATGTGTCTATTTCATTGCTACCAAAAGTGAAAGCAGAATTAGATAGGTTGCAAAGGTTAGGTATAATAAGCCCAATTGAAGAAGCGACTGATTTTGTATCGCCTATTGTGGTAGTATTTAGAAATGATAAAGTAAGAATTTGTGGGGATTACACAGAAGTTAATAAAAATATTCTTAGGCCGGTATACCCAATTCCAAAGGTGGAAAATACTCTGGCGAAGATCAAAGGAGCAAAATATTTTTCTAAAATAGATGCCACATCGGGGTTTCATCAGATTAAGTTAGACGAATTTTCAAAAAAACTTACTACTATTATAACACCATTTGGTAGATATGTATATAACCGCTTACCTTTCGGATTAAACTGTGCACCAGAGTATTTTAGCATGAAATTTTCAAATTTATTTAAAGATCTTAAAGTAGCCATACACATGGATGATATTCTAATTTTTGAAACAACTAAAGAGGAACATGATAGGGTCCTCAAAGAAGTTTTAAAAAGGTTGCATAATGAAGGTCTAACAATTAACAGAACTAAATGTGTTTTTGGAGTCAGAGAAGTGACATACCTGGGACATTTAATAAATAAAAAAGGAATACAAGTGGATCCTGGAAGGATTGAAGCTATAAATGCATTTAAAACACCTTCAAATAAAAAACAATTACTTCAATTTCTAGGTATGGTAAATTTTGTCGGCAGATTCATTCCAAACCGATCTCACATGTTACAGCCACTTTATGCTTTGCTTAAAGATCATATGTTTATCTGGGGAAAGTTGCAAGATGAGGCTTTTAAAGAGGTGAAGAAAAAACTTAAAGAAGCACCTACCTTGGCGCATTATGATCCAGGTTCAAAAATAATTGTTTCAGCTGATAGTAGTTGTTATGGGTTAGGAGCTGCTTTAATGCAAGAAGATAAAGAGGGGAATAAGTCTGTGGTTATGTATGCTAGTAGGACTTTGACAGAAACAGAAAGACATTATGCTCAAATTGAAAAAGAATGTTTAGCTTTAACATGGGCAGCAGAAAAATTTAAAGATTACATAGTAGGGGTACACATAATTCTAGAAACAGATCATAAACCTCTTCTGCAAATTTTGCAAACAAAGCAATTAAATGATTTAAGTCCACGTCTTTTAAGATTGCGTCTCAAACTGACAAAATATAATTATGAAGTAAAATATACACCGGGTAAAGAGTTGGTTGTGGCTGATGCACTTTCAAGGCACCCGCTACCCTATTTTCAGGACACTAAAAATAAATTTAAAGATCAAGAATTACAAATTAATTCATTTATTAGTGAGTCTTTACCAAGTGACATATTAGAGAAAATTAAAATTGAGCAAGGTAAATGTGAACTCTGTGTTAACTTGAGACAATTTACAATAAAAGGCTGGCCTAGAAAAAACCAATTAGGAAAATTCAGGGATTATTATCAATATAAAGAAAATTTTTCAATAGAAGCAAACCTTCTTTTATTTAATTCAAGAATAGTGATACCTAAAAGCATGCATGAAGAAATATTGAATAAAATTCATGAGGGTCATTTGGGAATTTCTAAGTGCAGAGAGCGCGCTAAGCAGTCAGTCTGGTGGTTAGGGTTATCTAAACATATAGAAAATAAGGTGAAAACTTGTGGTAAATGCATTGAATTTCATACAAATCATAAAGAAGAAATGATGATAGATCCAGTACCTGACCGCCCATGGCAAAAAGTAGGCATGGATTTGTTTAAGTTCAATAATAACTGGTACACGGTAATAATAGATTATTATTCAAGATATTTAGAAATTATGAAGTTAAAGGACCTCACCGAAGATACAGTCATACATAAGAGCAAAGAAGTATTTGCAAGATATGGTGTCCCGGATATAGTTCGGACGGATTGTGGGACTCAATTCAAAACAAAATTCAATAATTTTGCTAAAGAGTATGGGTTTAAGTCCATCACCAGTAGTCCTTATTATTCACAGAGCAATGGATTGGCAGAGTCAGGTGTAAAGATTGCAAAATCATTGCTTTCTAAAAATGAAGACTTAAATCTAGCATTGTTAGTGTACAGAAATACTCCATTGGAGTTGGGTTACAGTCCAGCGGAATTAATATTTAATCGTAAACTTAAAGATAATCTTCCCATAATTCTTAGCAAGCTAAATACACCTGTCAAAATAAATGTCAGAAATAGGTGGCATTTAATTAAAGCCCCATATTCACCAGGGGTAACACTACATACTAATGTACCATTAGATGATGATTGTATTCATGGAAACTTAGATACAAGTCTCTCTGACAGTGAATCATCAGCCAGTGATTTGGAACCTGAGTGTCTTCAAGAAACTAATTCTTCAAAAGTTAATTTAGACCAGAATGACAATTCTGGCGAGCTGGCACAAAGAAGATCAGAAAGACTTGTAACAAGACCTAAATACTTGGAAGATTATGAATGTTAAAAGGCAATTTCTGAAGCCTACATTAATAGTTAATATTTGATATAGTGACGTAGTTTTTGTTATAAAAACAAAAACAAATAAAAATATTGTTTATTAAAAAGGGAAGGATGTTGTAAGACTGTAAGGAGTCTGTATCATAGAGTAAGTTAATTATTAAAAGGTATTAAGTTAGTCTGTGTTTTGACAACGTATGTAAAATGGTTGTTCAGAAATAAAGATAATTTAAATTAATATAACAGTGTTTTATACAAACTAAAACACCTACTGAAGAAAAGAGAACAGGTGGTGCAAGAGCTGATCGTTGATTGGTAGGTAGACCGTAAGCTCTGGGACTCTGCGTTAACTCTAGATGATGAATCGGTCGTCGCACCTAGTGTCTTATCAAACGACTGATACTAGGAAAACTTAATATTAAAGTTTGTCATCGTGTAAACAGGTCGTCATAGGGAATTAATTGATCCACGTTTCATTTTTTTATTGCACTACAATTAAGCCCTTGACTGCGATCTCGCCTTTTGGTAAGTGATAATAGATGATGAAGATGATAATGACGGTAGCGGGCTGCAAGGGTACGGCAGTCGCAGTTATATTAAACCCATACCCCTCGTCAGTTTTCTACACGGCATCGTACCGGAACCGCCAAGCGTTAATCGCTTGTCGGTTCCGGGAGCATGAGGGTGCCTTTCCCTCATGATTCGCAGCCAAATAATGCTAAAAAAATAATTATGCGAACTCCGTCAGCTATGCTTTCACAGCTCACTCAACCGATTTTGACGAAATTCGGTTCAGAGGTAGGTTGCATTTCGGGGAAGAACATGGGCATAAGTTTAATAGGAGTTAGGAACTTAGGACCATAAACATTACTCGTGCCGTGCCAGTGTGCGGCTCCAATGGGAAGACCTTCCCGAATAGATGCACTCTGAACTGCGTCGTAACAAGATTCAAACGTGAAAAACTCACTGTGAGCCACCGTGGATTGTGTAAGAAATATTAGATACCCAGCGATAAACCTAACAGATACAGTTAGACCGGTATCCTAGGCTTGTATTAAACCAACATCAACTGGTAACACGTTCTCACTCTCAGGTATAGGTCCATCTATGTCAAAGACCGGTCTTAAGCATAGATTTACTGAGACTTCAGAACCTGCTCTTAGCTGATGTTGGTTACAATAAGGGACCAAGATACCTAGTTCAATCCAAGATATTGCGCTCCATAAATGTTTACTCAATACTCAATACTCAATATCATTTATTCAATATAGGTACACTGTAGGTACCTACACTTACTTATAAAACATGATGGTGATAATTGATGGTTACGGTATCTTAAAACTAAAGCTACGAGGGTTCCAAACGCGCCCTGGTCTGAGAAGAGAAGTTAGGAACTTAGGACCATAAACATTACTCAGTACTTACATACCATAGTTAAGGGTGCAAGCTCTCAAAAAATATACCTATAGGCTAAGAGATAACTGCACTTTTGGTAACTATCGCCAGCAAGGCTGATTCAGAATTTGGTGCGTGTAGAACTCTCGTCTGGTAGAATTTGTGATGGTCTGCCCGCAAGCGGATGGGGACCTGACTACTTATCGCCGCTATTTGTACGTCAATACGTGTAAGTATAAGTTTGTTACGCCATTGCGAGGCGATATTATCTAGTAAACGCCCCGATGAATTCTTAGTTATTGTTCATTTTTGGTAACAATAACTCGTCTTTGAGCGGCGATAAGTATTCAGGTCCCTAGCCACTTGTGGTCAGACCATCACAATTCCACCAGATGAGAGCTCTACACGCATCAAATACTGAATCAGCCTTCCTTGCGATAGTAACCAAAAATACCGTTATCTCTTAGTCTATAAGTATTGACATTTGGGTTGCACGAGCCAGTGCAAGTTTGTATGAAAAATTCGTGCTGTAAAAATGAGGGATCTTTGGAACCAGATTGTACAAAAACTTTAAATTGTATTGAAAATATTGTTTTTTTAAAGTGTTCCTTATTTAAATAATGTCTCAAATTAAATCACAACAGTCTGAACGCGATAACGCCTTTCTTGAGATTTCCATGAATTTCCCGATAATTTTCTGCTGTTACTATACGATTTTTTGACCCGTTTTTAATTACGTCACAGTTCATTAACTGAGTAGCGAATGGTATTTGGTAATGAAATTTTAATGGACATGACCAGTAATTGCCCTCCGATTCGGGACAATGCACAGGATTTCCGTTTTTTCAGTAAGGTTTAAAAATTCAAAACGAAATTATTATGGATTTATTATTCCAAATAAGGTCAGGGTTCAAATGACAAAAAAAAACAGTACGTTTATTGTTTAAATCTTGAGTGTCCGCTTTCCTCTTTAAGCACTACTCCATTTTGACGTTCCATTATATCCATGCCTAATAATAATCTTGTAACCCTACATGAATACCATTTAAGTACCTTAGTCATTATATTATGAATGATTTATTTTTGATCAATTAAATAGTAATGAAAAGGAAATGTATGTTTTGTTTATAATTATTTTTATTTTTTGACAAGTCTCAAACTAATAGATCGAACAAAGCATTTTGAAATACTGCGTTTAAAGGAACGCCCTTTCACATTGCATATGCCGCCATCTGTGGCCGAATAGTTGAACTGGAACGCCCTTTCACATTGCATATGCTGCCATCTGTGGTCGAATAGTTGAACTTGTTAACCAAAAGTAGTAGCAATACTTAAAAATATTTTCTAGACTCACCACAATACATAGCGCCATCTAGTGTGGGAAAGCAGTTTTTGGTGAAACTTTTTTTTATTTATTTTCTCAGTTTTCAGAGCCTTCAGACTCCTGAAACTTTTTTATCTGAAAACTATAAAATATAACAATTACAATAATAAAGAAATAATACTTGAAAATATTTTTTTAGACTCGCTCAACACAATAAATAGCGCCATCTAGTGTGGGAAAGCAGTCTTTTGGTGAAACTTTTTTTGTTCATTTTCGCAGTTTTCCGAGCCTTCAGACTCCTGAAACTTTTTTATCTGAAAACAGTGAAATATTACAATTACAATAATAAAGAAATCATTGCTGAACATTGATTTTTGACACCTAGGCAAGCTGCCATAGTTCCACCGGTCAAGTCCTTTTGCACCCAACGTAAGTATAAGCTTTGCTCGGAGTAAATCTACGTGATCGAAATGTGATAAATGCAAAATAAAAGTGTACGCCTGCGGCGTAAGATGCGTGAGAGCCATCTGTTCCACCGATTTCGTAGAATGTAATCTCTAATCAAAATCAAAGTAGGTAATCAACGAAAATCAAAGTATTCCCAGTGTTCGGTCTGTCTGGCGTTTTTCTCGAATTAGGAAAGTACCTACCTAGTACCTGTACACCTATAAAAAAAATATAAGAATAGGCTGATGTTTCCTGAGATGATGGAAGTCCTGCCGGTTGGAAATCCCATCGGGCGACGGACGGACGCACGAGTTACGTCTAGCAATATAATATTGCCTAAAGATATTGATAAACTAGACTGCATAGTAACTTTGTTTACAAATAGAGCAGTGAGCTGGCTCACTGCTCTATTTGTAACACCGCACGGCAAAGTGCTAATAAATATTATCTATTATCGCAAACTCTCGCAAGATATTATAATCTCATCTGTAGTTAGCTTGAGAATTTTTGTAATTTGAGAGAGAAAACTAAACAGTGCCATACACATAGATATATAGGTTACAGGTATTTTTATCCATTTAGGGATAATCAGTTTTACACCCTTACGAACAATGCATGTAGAATTTAGGAAAAAAGCAAGAATGTACACACCTAACCGGCAAATCATTTTCAATCACGTTCAATATCAGACACTCAATACTAGATATTAATCCTGACGTCTTCACTCCAGAGCATCGAATACTGAATGATGGACCGACGTTGATGCGTTTATATATGTATACATTAAATATATTTCTGCGACCGAGGCTCTGTTGTTAGTAACTGTAAATCTTCAGAGCATAGCCAAACAGACTGGTTTCCAATAAACCAATCGCTGTTCGCATATAATATTCTTAATACTTATTTGCAGAGAATTGCATATTTTTTCGGAAAGCTTCATATTTAAAGCTCGTTTTTAATAGTTAATTATTTTTGTCGACCTTTGAGCAGCTTTCGGAGAATCCTCCTAATAAAAAAATTAATAAACCTCCTACTTCAAATTTTATATTAATACTAGCTGATGCCCGCGACTTCGTCCGTATGGATTGAGGTTTTTTGGTTCCCGCGGGAACTCTTTAATTTTTCCACATTTTCTCACCGTTTAAACCTTCCGGACTACGACAAACATTTCAAAACCAAAATCAGCTATTATCAGCCTCCAGTAAATTATTAAGGGAAAACCGCCATTGATGGCTCATAGTCCTGACTCCTGCTGCGTTAGGTATCTGCACTCTGTAGAACTATTAAAATTAAGAGTCAACGCATTTTATTAGCACCGATAATGCCCGTGATTCTACTAGTAGAACTCAGCGGTAGGACTACGGGCAATCAATGAAAGCCGCATGATACTTCATACTACAGACACTGATGCTATATTTCCATTATATTTCTTTCTATATCTTTTGGGCAAAATAAGCCCAACTCTTGGATCACCTGAAGCGTGGACAAACTTCTAAGAGCGTCGAACTTCTTGAAAGTTACAACCTCTTCGCCGGCGACGAACGAAATTTTATTTCTCAAAAGCATATTTCAACATAATAGTCATTATATTGGATCGACGCTATTTTATTAGGTTAACTACTATTGATTTAGTATTTTCTCTTATTATTATTATTATTAGTAGTATTATTCTATTCTCGTAATTCGCAGTTTGTCTAAATATCTAAGTATAGGTACGTTCAATCTACGAAGATGCGCCCACAATTTTTAACCTCATCAGAAAAGTTGTTCTTTGTAAATATTTTTTACGAGTTTAAGTCGCGTGTTTTACGGTCGCTATAAATTGCTTACATACTTTCCATCAAACAAATGTTTTTAATTCAAGGGTGGTACGCATGCTACATGATCACAATAATTAGGAGTGGAGTGTGATATCTTGGATTGAACTCGGTATCTCAGGTCCGTAGTATATTAACCAGCAGGTTCTCAAAAGCCTCGATCAATCTATGCTTAAGAGTTAAGACCGGTCTTTAACATAGATTGATTAACTTGAAACGTGTTCTTGGTTGATGTTGCTTTATTAATACAAGCCTAGGATATCAGATCTAACGGTATCTGTTAGTTTAGGTTAGGTTAGGTAAGTATGTCTTATATGTTCAAGAAAGTTGGTTTTAATCACTTGATTGCTTGGTTTTGGCTAATCAGCTGTTTATTTTTCACAATTTTTCAATAAATTTCTAACAATAATAATCTTCAAAAAATAAAATATAATTAAAAAAAACAACAAAAAAAATGTAATTGTTTAGAAAAATTGGTTGGTTTTAATCACTAATTGAGTAGCTTGGTTTTGGCCAGCCAGAGTTGTCACATGGCCCATCGCTCTGCACGGTCAAGCCGTTTCCTGAACACCGCATAATACACTCATTGCTGTAGGTGTGACCGTCGGACGCGCACACAGGCTGCAGATTCCTCGTGCAAGTGCACGCTGGCTGCGTGTTGAGGTTCACCTCACGGACTTGAACGTCGTGGCAACGTCCGGGATGTAAGATATGCAAGTCCTCGCGTTGCTTACTGGCGCAGTTCAGTAAGCAAGCATTCGAATAGGTCTGGCCGTCGGTGCCGCAGACTGGTTTAGTTTCTCGGGTGCATACGCATGGAGCTAATTCTGCGATGTTGACACTCTCTCGCTTCACCCTGCATTCTCCTTTATAAGCAAGCTGCACTGTTTCTCCTTCGCATTCTAGAGCGCACATGTTATCGTAAGTTTTACCGTTGGAACCGCACACGGGATCGTTTTCTAAAGTGCAAAAACACACCGGTCCGTTGTTCTCAACTTCACGCTTGTCTTTGCAGGCACCTCGGTATGTGACTTCGACGTTATCTTCGCATTTCAGAGAGCATTCGTTACCGTATGTTTTGCCGTCTGAACCGCATACTGGGGCGTAGTTGTACGGGCAAAGACATATCCTCTTGGCGGCGACCTCGCGTTTCGGTCTGCATTCACCTCTGTGTACCATTACGACGTTTCCGCGGTTTTTGGGATAGCAATCCATGGCGCACCTATTAGGGTAGGTGCGTCCATCACTGCCGCATACAGGAGCGTATTCAAGGGTGCAGATACAAGTTTCTTCGTTCCTTGTTTCCCTGACAGCCCTGCAGCGTCCGTGGCTCTGGAGATCCAGACTCGGATTGGATTGCTGCTGGCACCTCAGGAGACACATGTTGTTGTACGTATCGCCGTCTGTGCCGCAGACCGGCTTCATCTCTCTCGTGCAGATACATGGCGGCAACGCTGATGTGACGGACGTGTACGCCACCACCACAAGGACTCCTGTAAAAGTAGAACGTCACGTCAAAAGATTTTTTTTGATACTAAAATTATACACATACTTATGTACCTAGTTAGTACAAATATGGTTTGCACCCTAAGGTTGGTAATATAAGTCATCATGATTTCTCGAATGATCCATAAAAATCTGCTTACTGTAACTACATATATTCCCTGATTATATTTATAAGGTAAAAAATTTGAATTGTTATAATTTATAAAAGCAATTTTAAGAAAATCTACCCCAATAGGGGTGAAATGGGGGTTGGAAGCTTACATAAGGGTTCCCAGGTTTTTGAAGTTAGAGACTTGAAAATCGGGATTTAGGTTATTCGATTTAAATAATAATAACCTGTATGAGCAATTTTACGAAAATTCGTCCCAAAGGGGGTGAAATGGGGGTTGGAAGCTTACATGAAGGTTCTAATTTTTGAAGTTAGATACTCGAAAATCGGCATAAAGGTTATTAGTTTTAAGTAATAACAAACTGCATAAGCAATTTTACGAAAATCTACCCCACAGAGGTTGAAATGAGGGTTGAATTTTGTATGCAAGTCCTATGTTTTTGTAGTTAGAGACTTGAAAATCAGGATTTAGGTTATTAGTTTTAAGTAATAATAAACTGCATAAGGAATTTTACGATTATCCACCTCAAAGGGCGAGAAATAGGGGTTGAAAGCTTGCATGAAGGTTATAAGTTTTTGAAGCATTAAGGGCTTATTAAATAATAAAAACCTGCCGACGCTATATAGCTGCTATAAGTTGGCCTTTTGCAGCGGGAAAATCTCATAGGAAATCAGAAGTTGTACGCGGACGAAGTCGCGGGCGACCGCTAGTTCTGTATTTAAGTATGTCTGTATGTACGTATGTATGTATGTATGTATGTATGTATGTATGGATGTGAGTTTGTATATTCCACCATAACTTCTATACGCCTAAACCGATTTAGATAAGTGAGGTATTGTTAGAATCCCTAGCTTATTACGGGTGACATAGGCTAGTAAAATTTTTAAAAAATATGATGGGAACCATGGTCCCGCATTAAAGACTAAAGTAAAAAAAAAACGAAAATAAGAGTAGATTGCAAAAATATATATTACAATAGTTCAATATCCAGTGATTCACAAAAACATATAATAGTATAATAAAAATGTTAATAAGATTCTATTTAACTAGGTTAATTTAGATTTTTAACTTTTTAGTTCGTTTTTTGGCAGGGCAGTCGTGTTTTTTATTATTTTTTATTATTCTTGAATGTAGGTTATCATCGCCTGTTGTATGGTCAGGTGACAGGTCACGCAATCTGACTAATAATACTATTCACTACCAGGATCTAGGTAATTATAGACCTGTGATCTAGTATTACCTAGTTCAAGGCTATAACAAGAAGTAAGTAAGTCGAAGTAAATATGATAATACCTAATATCAACAATCCACCGGCCACTACAGCCCAATAACGTCCCACTGCTGGGCACAGGCCTCCACTCTCATAGGAGAGAGGGAATTAGAGCTTAGACCCAACACGCTGCTCCAATGCGGGTTGGCGTGCTTTAACGACTAATATCATGTTAGTGATAATAACCGGGATCGACCGCTTAACGTGCTCTCCGAGGCAAGGGGGTGATACACCGCCAACTTCCAACTCCGGGCCGGCACTGAGAATTTCTCATTTGAAAAACCCAATACCTAACAATTTTTATGCCCGACCGGGAATCGCACCCAGGAGCTCGTGATCTGCAGTCGACTACGCTAACCGCTAGACCAACGAGGCAGTCACCAATTTCTAGGTGCATGGTGATAAATAGGACGAGATCTTGAATAGAAGCAGGCGTTACTTTGCGGAAGTCCATGATAGTGAATGAACTAGAAGTTTAATTCGCTATAATCCGCTACAGTAGACAAATCTGTGTGGTACAGTGCGTGTCTTTCACCTGCAACATGCGATACCCACCACTCAGCAATTTGCACAGGCACAACACCACACCACACAAATCCTCTTACCAGTGTATATAGCAATAAGCTCCTCTTTGAATGATTGCTACATAATCTAAAAACAATGTTAATAAGTTCGCCATTAATTTCAGACCCTGACAATACCTGACCGGTAATGCTGCGTGAAGCACTTTGAAAATGTGGCAGAAACTAGATTTCACTGGGGATATTGGTAACCGAACAATCATGTTATGCTTATGATATTACTAGTGGTTCGCCCCGAACTGAGACCTCGCGGTATCCATAAGATAGTTTTAACTATATAATGTAATAGCACAGTAAATAGATACAAGTTAACTTTTAACATTAGACGCAAAAGAGCTAAAGTGTTATTGTAGAAACGAATAAACTTTTACAGAGCGCCATCTATTGACATCATTGTGAAGTTCTGTTAAAAATACTGAAGCTCAATAATTTCGTTTCCATAAAATATTTATCTAATTTTAGTATGATGAAAATTATAGTATGAGCAACAAGTTCAAGTACAGGATATAATTCAAATAATTGATCAAGTTTCAGGATCAGCCTTTCAGAAAATTGAGAGTTCTGAGGTCAACTTTGGACGTTAGAAAATCTCCACTTTGGAAGCCCCCCACTTCGTCAATTTTAGGTGAAAAATTAAAAAAAAATATTTTTGGACTCTGTTTCTAATTATCTTTAAAATAATATACCGCTATGTAACGCTATAAAAATATTTTACTACGCATTCGCTTCTATGAGAGCCCCCCTGAAATAACGATTTTTATAACTTTTTAAGCCATATTCGGCTGGAGGCCATCGGTTGATTAAGTAACATCAAGGTTACATAAAAGTTATTTAGATTTTTTAAAGTTTTTTACAGTCAGTAGGACAAAAAAAACGAATTGCACCCAGTTAGGTACTAAAATAGCTTTATCTTATTATCCTTCTGTCAATAAAGTATAGCTTTTCCGGACCTACAAGTTTTTCCACCTGTTTTTGCCAGCAATACTTTACAATGCTAAAATATTATAAATGCGAAAGTGTGTCTGTCTGTCTGTCTGCTACGCTTTCAGGGCCCAACTGTTCAATCGATTTTGATGAAATTTAGTACAGGGATAGTTCGTACCTCGTGGAAGGGCATAGGCAACTTTTTATCCCGGAAAATTCATGAGTCCCCGCGGGAATAAAAAACGTAGTCCACGCGGACGAAGTCGCGGGCATCTAATATTTGCTCGTTTAAAGGTATTAGATAATATATATTTGCATGTGTTATATATCCATTTAGGGATAATAATTTTTATATCCTTTCGAACAATTGAACAAATACAAAAATTTACATACCTAACCGGCAAATCATTTTCAATCTCCTTCAATATCAGACACTTATAGCTTATCTCAATACTAGATATCAAGCCTGACGTCTTCACTCCAGGAAGCGTCGAATACTGAATGATGGACCGGCGTTGATGTGTTTTATATTTATATATAAATGAAATATATTTCTGCGACTGAGGCTCTGTTGTCAGTGTAAACTGTAAATCCCCAGAGCATACGTCAACAAACAGACGCCGGTTTCCAGTAAACCAATCCGCGTTGTTTGTATATATGAGGAATATCGTCATTCATACAGAGAATTGCATATTTTTTCGGAAAGCTTCGTAATTAAACCTCGTTTTTAATCTTTGATTATTTTTGTCGACCTTTTTCTATATCACTGTTGAAAGACTGATACCTACTGCCGATATAGCTCTACTTCGGCTACGGACGAAATAACTATTATTTCATTTGTAGCAGGTATAACAGCATATTATATTGACGACCTCCGAAGCGCACTATGTAGCAGTCTTAACGTGCGGAGGTCCCGGGTTCGATCCCCGGCGGGGTCAATTTGGGAATTTATAATTTCTGAATTTTCCCTGGTCTGGCCTGGTGGGAGGCTTAGCCCTGGCTAGTTGCGATGCCTTGTAGAAACCGAATAGGGGTATGGGGTATAGGGGTAATAGGGGTATATGAATATAACTGCCATGCCCCTAACAGGTTAGCCCTCTACCATCTTAGACTGCATCATCACTTACTATAAAGTGAGCTCGCAGTCAAGGGCTAACTTGTAGTGATTAAAAAAAAAATCAGCAGCGGGAGGCAGGATTTGCTGGCAGGATCATAGTTGCCAAGTTCCAAGGAAAAACACATTTATTTCTCTAAAGTATATATTTCAGCACAATATCCAAGATATTGGATCGACGCTATTTTATCTTATTTTTTTATATTATTCTATTCTCGTAATTTTGTCTATATAGATATATCTTAGTACCTAGTTCAATCCACGAAGACGCGCCCACAATATTTAAACCCGTCAAAAAAATTCTTCTTCGAAATTTTTACGAGTACCTACCTATACTTAAGTCGCGTTTTCACGGTCGCTATAAATTGCCTACATACTTTCCACTGTGAGAAACCAATATTTTTTAATTATGGGAGTACTATATGTTACATGGTGCCATCATGACAATAATATATATTATGGGACCTAGACAGTCACTTAGAGATAAATTTAAAGAAATCAATATTATGACAGTGCACAACCAATATATATTTGAAAATTTAGTATACGTGCATAAACACATTGATAAATTCAAGAAGAAAAGTGATTGTCATAATGTCAATACAGTCATAATTAAAAAAATTAAAAAATACGACTGCTCTGCCAAAAAAACGAACTAAAAAGTTAAAATTCTAAATTAAGTAAATGATATTTTTTTGTGAATCACTGAATATTGAACTTCATTCATCATTCATTTTTTTTAAAAAATTTTACTAGCCTTTGTCACCCGGATTAAGCTAGGGATTCTAATGATACCTCATTTATCAAAATCGGTTCAGGCGTATAGAAGTTATGGTGGAATATACAAACTCACATACATACATACGTATAAATACATACATACATACATACATACATACATGAACCCTGAAGACAATATACTCCTTTCTTCAGGCAGTCGTATAAAAATAAACTTGTAATGCCTGCTTCTAGGCTTAGTAAAACTAGCAATTCATTTGTTAGAAACAGTGTCCGCTTCTAAAATAAGGTCCCAGAAGACATGTTAAACATGTCTCTGAATAAGTTCAAAGTTAATGTAAAACGTAAACTCACTGAAAAATCTTATTACCATGTAAAGGACTACTCAAACGACAAGGAAGGTTGGCAATAATTTGTTCTATGGCTCTGATAGTTTTTTAGTTAAGATGATTTGTGAAATGGTGATAATAAAAAAAAAACCCGGCTAAGTTTCTTGTGGGCTCTTCTCAGACCAGGGCGCGTTTGGAACCCTCGTAGCTTTAGTTTTAAGATACCGTAACCATCAATTATCACCATCATGTTTTATAAGTAAGTGTAGGTACCTACAGTGTACCTATATTGAATAAATGATATTGAGTATTGAGTATTGAGTAAACATTTATGGAGCGCAATATCTTGGATTGAACTAGGTATTTTGGTCCCTTATTGTAACCAACATCAGCTAAGAGCAGGTTCTGAAGTCTCAGTAAATCTATGCTTAAGACCGGTCTTTGACATAGATGGACCTATACCTGAGAGTGAGAACGTGTTACCAGTTGATGTTGGTTTAATACAAGCCTAGGATACCGGTCTAACTGTATCTGTTAGGTTTATCGCTGGGTATCTAATATTTCTTACACAATCCACGGTGGCTCACAGTGAGTTTTTCACGTTTGAATCTTGTTACGACGCAGTTCAGAGTGCATCTATTCGGGAAGGTCTTCCCATTGGAGCCGCACACTGGCTTGTAGATAATCGGGCACATACACATGGCTAAAACCTCGGATGAAGCCTGCGATATACAACAAGCGAGGAAGAGAAGCGCGCCTGGAAAAATAAAGTTACCGTCAGATACCTAAGTATCCCAAAGCACTCTGCGTTTTGCGTTGGTAGTTTGGCATCCATAGGTGAGTAGAACGTCAAGTTCAATCTGCTCGCACGAAGCGTTTTTGCTCGATGTTTCTGATTCGACCCGCTATGGTGTGGAACACCCTACCAGCGCACGTGTTTCCTGCTACATATAACCTAAGTACCTTCAAGGCCAGAGTAAATAAGCATCTTCTAGGCAAGCGCGATCCAACCTAGATCTCATCTTTGCACTAAGCATGAATGTTGTCAAGCGCAAAAGATCTGATGTGAAAGCAAGACGTTATAAGAGACATCTGTATGAACTAGGAACTAAGCAAGTTTCAGTTTGAGTTATACCCACCAGGCACCAACTGCCTCCCTACAAGAGACCTACAAGAGCCTAGCTATGGACGTCTACCGGTTGACAAAGACCCACCAACTGCACTGCTGATTTGTCAAAGCTTAAGCTTAAGGTTTAAAGCGTAACTATTGGTTAAGCTCTGCTAGAAGTTAGTTTGAAACCCGTTGAAAATAGCTGTGAAAATGAGCTATCGCCAACGTGCTGTAAAAATCTATACATTGTAAGCCACTGACATATATTTCTTATCCAATTTAAAGGTTTATTATGAAATATAAATAACGTCAATTCATAGCAAATCTTCAATGGAGAAAGTGGCTCCCATTATTTGCACCAGACTCGCTCCGCTTATGCACCAAACTCGCCCAGCTTAAGCACGGGCGTTTTGTTTCTATGACGTAATATTTTATAGGCTAGGATAACGATTTTCAGAAATTCTGTGATCTGTAAAAAAATTTATAGTAAGTACTTAGTATAACTCAGTTTAAGTAGAAAATAGGTAGGTACGTACCAAAGTAAAAAATCAAAATATTTTTCATATTGAGCCACGAACGAATGATGTCGCAGGCGCAGCCAAAGGTTATCAATGTCAGTGATTTCGGCAATAAAATACCAGCGCCTAAAACTACTTCCACAGTAAACTGTTTACTGTGCTACTTCTTTTAAGTAAAAATTAATCGCTACATGGTTTCAATTTAACGTGTGAAATTCTTAATTACTTCTCACATATTTTAGGTAGGTACATAATATACACGTTACACAGCTATAGACGTACGCTTAACTGAGGTAGGTAGGTACACCGTAACTATAATAAGTTAAGCTTGTTTAAGGCTATAGCACAGAATAAGTACAGGTAGTGCTCGACGTTTCTGATACGAACCACTAGGGTGTTGAACACCCTCCCTGCGCACGTGTTTCCTGAAACGTATAACTTAAGTACCTTCAAGGCAAGAGTGTTCATAGGCATCTTCCAGGCAAGCATGTTCCAACCTTGACCTCATCATTGCTTTGCACTAAGCATGATTGTCGTCAAGCGCAAGCCAATCTCGCAAAAAAAACTTAGGGCTGCCATCTACTTGGCGCGCCAAGCCGAGGCAAAGCCGTGGATCGAACCAATGAACGAATCCGGGTGCAACCGGGAGTCTTAACGACTAGGCCACACTAGGCTACCACCGCTTCCTTTCTTCATTAACTAATTCTTAATAATTAAACACTTATTTAAAAAACCCCGGCAACATCAAATCCCATAACTTTTTATTTTTATTAGACTGCATGCTACAGGTAACAGAATAACAGGAAGGCATTAATTAGATAGTGAGGTACCTACTAATTAAAAAGCGTTGTGTCTGTCGCCATCAAGGCTGGGGAACTGCCTGTTCTCATTTGGATTTTCCGGTAATCCTATGCAATGATTCCAATGTCGCTTGCAACTTTTAAAATTAATAGATCTCGTCCTATTTATCACTATGCACCTAGAAATTATGTACTTAGGTAGGTATGTACTAAAATAAAGCTATACAATACTAGTAGATGCCCGCGACTGCGTCCCCGTGGATTTAGGTTTTTGTGATTCCCGTATCCTACTTACTCAAAACATACTTTTCTGTTCCGACTATTTAGGATAGCAAAGGACTTGACCGGTGGAACTATGGCAGCTTGCCTAGGTGTCAAAAATCAATGTTCAGCAATGATTTCTTTATTATTGTAATTGTAATATTTCACTGTTTTCAGATAAAAAAGTTTCAGGAGTCTGAAGGCTCGGAAAACTGCGAAAATGAACAAAAAAGTTTCACCAAAAGACTGCTTTCCCACACTAGATGGCGCTATTTATTGTGTTAAGCGAGTCTAAAAAAAAATTTTCAAGTATTATTTCTTTATTATTGTAATTGTTATATTTTATAGTTTTCAAAAAAAAGGTTTCAGGAGTCTGAAGGCTCTGAAAACTGAGAAAATAGATAAAAAAAGTTTCACCAAAAACTGCTTTCCCACACTAGATGGCGCTAGTTATTGTGGTGAGTCTAGAAAATATTTTTAAGTGTTGCTCACTACTTTTCGTTAACAAGTTCAACTATTCGACCACAGATGGCAGCATATGCAATGTGACAGGGCGTTCCTTTAAACGTAGTATTTCAAAATGCTTTGTTCGGTCGATTAGTTCGAGACTTGTCAAAAAATAAAAATAATTATAAACAAAACATACATTTCCTTTTCATTACTATTTAATTGATCAAAAATAAATCATTCCTAATATAATAACTAAGGTACTTAAATGGTATTCATGTAGGGTTACAAGATTATTATTAGGCATGGATATAATGAAACGTCAAAATGGAGTAGTGCTTAAAGAGGAAAGCGGACGCTCAAGATTTAAACAATAAACGTACTGTTTTTTTTTGTCATTTGAACCCCGACCTTATTTGGAATAATAAATCCATAATAATTTCGTTTTGAATTTTTAAACCTTACTGTAAAAACGGAAATCCTGTGCATTGTCCCGAATCGGAGGGCAATTACTGGTCATGTCCTTTAATTTATATATTAAATTTGATGATGCCAGCGAATTTGTCCGTGTGGATTATAAGGAAATCCTTTAATTTTCGGGATAAGCAGCACATGTCCTTCCTTCCCCGTGATGTAATCATGTAACCTACCTCTACTAGTCTATACCTTCATCACAATCGGCTCAAAAGAGAAAAGCGTAGAGACAGACCGACAGATACACTTTCGCATTTATACCTAATATTATAGTATTATAGTATGCATTTTATAATAGCGTTTTCGGCTTTTCAAGTTTATTACATACACTAAGTATTTATTCCAACTTTAGGGTGCAAACAATCTTTATACCAAATTTCGTCAAAATCGGTTGCGCGAATAGACCGTCAAAAAGTAAACAGACGGACAGACACACTTAGCTTTAACAATATCAATAAATAGATAGGTACTTTATTAAATACGAGCGAAATGTCCACCAGCGATCGTTATTTTGCAATTTAAAAATATTTCACGTGACGTTCTACTTTTACAGGAGTCCTTGTCGTGGTTTTGGCGTGCACGTCCGACACATCAGCGTTGCCGTCATGTGTCTGTACAAGAGAGATGAAGCCGGTCTGCGGCACGGACGGCGAAACATACAACAACATGTGTCTCCTGACGTGCCAGCAGAAATCCAACCCGAGCCTGGAACTCCAGAGTCGCGGACGCTGCAGGAGTGTCAGGGAAACAAGGAACGAGGAAACTTGTATGTGCACCCTTGAATACGATCCTGTATGCGGCAGCGATGGACGCACCTATCCTAATAAGTGCGCCATGGATTATTGCGACGCAGAAAACCGCGGAGACGTTGAAATGATACACAAAGGTGAATGCATATCGAAACGCGAGGTCGCCGCCGAGAGGATGTGTCTTTGCCCCTACAACTACGCCCCAGTATGCGGCTCCGACGGCAAAACATACGGCAACGAATGCTCTCTGAAATGCGAAGATAACGTCGAAGTTGCATACCGAGGTGCTTGCAAAGACAACCAACTTTCTTAAACATATTACAAGCATGGATGTAGGATTGGTCTCGCTCCGCTAGATACAGTCGGCGTACTAGAAAATTGCGGCAATTTATGATCTGCCGAAGCCAGCATATGCTTGTTAATCTCGTAGCAACAGATGTTTGACGCTTACGTGCCGTGTCTGTTATGGAATTTTGGTAATAAACCAATGTAATATGCCGGCTTGCTTAGTGAAACTGTGTAAAAATAACTCAACCAATAATAAAACATACCATCATTAAATATTGACTAATTTATTTATTTCAATTTAAATAACACGAACCGTAAGACGTCATTTAGTGTCTAGCGGAGCGAGACCAATCCTACATCTATGATTATAAGATATACCTAGTTACTACTCAAATTTTTTGTTGTGTTCTTTATAAAGGTTATTATTTTATTTATGAGCATTTTTATTTTATTTCATTCATTTCAAATTATTTTTATTTAAATCTAATAAATTAAGTAGACCATCTAATTGACTTATCCACCTGTCATACACGTGTAGACCGTAATAGATCCACTCCATAATATCACAGTAAACAGATTCTGTTTACTGTGATAAGTTAATATTGTGATAAAAATAAGGCCGATCATACACGGACCGCTCTTGCAGTCATAGTCAAAAAAGCTTGAAGCTACTTTACTAAAAAGTTTGAAATATAAAAGTTATTTTAAAAAACAGGTGGTGAATAAATATTTTCATATAACCTGCATTGAAAATGCGAGTTTCAATGCCTGTTGAGCCACCTGAAACTAGTATTTCAGACGAACACGTCATGCAGCGCGAAGAAAACCATCACTCTCAGGGTAGAAAGTGATTGTTTTCTACCCGCTGAATGACGTAGCAGCCCTCCTTTCAATCCTGTCTTTTGTTTATTACAAACCTTTTTAATTGTAATTTTACCCATCAACTAAACTGACAGATATGATATTTGTAATCAACAACCTAGCAACTTAACTAATTAAGAATTACAATTTTTATAAAACTCGCACTTTTAATGCAGATTATATGATAAATAGTGTGTGCGCCCCGGGATGAAACACGATTTCAGATTTCGTCGAGATTTCACCCTCTTCTGAAATCGTCTTGTTTCACCCCTAAGCCCACAATATACCATTGTTCGTCGTAATTACGTCATACTCGTAGCTATGTAGGTAATTTGTAGCGACCATAAAATACGCGACTTATGCTTACTTGTAAAAATAATAACTTTCCTGATGAGACAAAAAAATCGCGGGAGCGTCTTCGAGGATTGAACTAGGTACCTACTTAGATACATAAAAAAAAACGAAATCAATAGTAAGATAAGAAAATAGCGCCGATCTAATATCATAACTATTGTGTTGAAATATACTTATGAGAAATAAAATGTGTTTTTCCTTGACTCTTCTTGGTATGGTCAACTATGATCCTACCGGCAACTCCTATTTCCTGCTGCTTTGAAAGCCGTTGCTACAGATGAAATAATAGTTACTTCGTCCGTCGCCAACGATTTCAGGAAGATTCGGGCGACCGCAGTACCTATTCGAGTCTTTAACAGTGATACTATTTCGCAGATTCATAGATTCGTACAGGAATTGGAGCCCAAGAACGAAGTGCCTTGTATCATGCATCTAATAGTTATGTGGTTGTCAAAGGTGGCAAGGATGGACTGAAATGCTAAGATTTTTTCATAATTCATTTATTGTCCAGACATTGTATATTTTTGTAAGTAAATCTTTGGGCCTTTTCTTTACATAACTAAGAACGTCAGACAAATATTTCTCTGTGATAAATTATATTTATACACTACTTACATACACATATTACTTTTCTCAATATTAAATCAGACTGCTTTGTGGCTGCCTCTGAAGCAGGATGAGCCTGGATGCTTTGAAATTGAAATACACCAAATGATACTTAATTCACCAAAAATGTCATAAACTATGATTTTCTTGTTATTTTCTAAAACGGCTTTCTGGATCTGCACTGTCTTCAATCATCAATCCATCATCATCATTTCATGTATTTCACTTCTTTAATATCTACGATCTACGATTCTAGGAATACGCGCCCCAAACAAGTTGTCATCGTCGTTTCTCATGGTATGATTGTTATTCAATTCATCCCTTTCCCTTCACTGCTTTTTAAGTTGTAACTTTCAACTTTCAAGAAAAGTTTGACAAATGATAAATGATAAAATGATAAATGATAAAATGATAAATGATAAAATGATAAATGATTTATTTATTTCATGTAGGACAACTTGTGCCACTTATGAAACGTTAAGACTCTACCACCGGTTCGGAAAGCTGTTCTACTGAGAAGAGCCGGCAAGAAACTCAGCAGTTGCTCTTTTCATAGAAAAGAAAAAGTTACAATATGTAGACAACACATCACAGATGATCAGTCATGATGATCAGTCCTGGAATCAAGCTACTTTACAGGTCAAGTATGGTGGCATCGGCGTGAGAAAAATTTCCAGTGTTGCTCTTCTGGCTTTTCTGTCCTCTGGGCATAGTATAAAAGAGCTTAGTTCTCAGATTCTTAATTCTAATTCAGTTTCATTGACCTATGCCACAGAGGCCTTAGAGAGTTGGAAGGTCAGGTGTCCCAATGATGATATCCCGAAGGAATGTTTCACACAAAAACTTTGGGATGTGCCGTTGGTTCGGCTGACACATACAAATTTGGTTCAAAATCTTACAAGTGAAAAAGATCGAGCAAGGCTTCTAGCCTTATCTGAAAAAGAATCCGGGTTTTGGCTTCATGCCTTGCCATCGAAAATTCTCGGCATTCTTTTAGATAATGAAAGTTTTCGTGTGGCTCTAGGTCTCAGATTGGGAACACCCCTCTGCTTCGAGCACAGATGTCCGTGTGGAAAAGAGGTCGATAAATTTGGAATTCACGGACTCTCTTGCCAAAGGAGCGCTGGTAGGCTTTTTCGGCATGGCTCTCTCAATGATACGATCAAAAGGGCTCTTGCCACCACAGATATTCCTGCGCTCATTGAGCCGGCAGGGATTAGTCGGGATGATGGCCCTGATGGATTGACGCTGGTTCCCTGGGAACGGGGACGGGCGCTAATGTGGGACGCAACATGCGTGGACACATTGGCCCCGTGTCATATCAGGGAACAGCATCAAGGCCGGGAGCCGCAGCAGAAAAGGCTGAAACCGGCAAGCGGCGGAAGTATGCCTCTCTCATAGAGAGTTACATATTTGTTCCGTTTGCCGTGGAGACCCTTGGGCCGTGGAGTCTTAGTGGCAAAAATTTTTTGCGAGATATTTCACCGCGGTTAATTGCCTCATCTGGTGACAGAAGGGCTGGCTCATTTTTTACGCAAAGGATCAGCCTGGCTGTCGAGCGTGGTAATGCAGCCAGAATTCTTGCCACCATTCCATGCGGGCATGATTTATATAGTAGTTAGGTTAGGCTAGCTAGCATTAAGTTCTATTGTATTATTTTCAATAAAAAAAAACAACACATACGTTACAAGAATTACACTGACTTGTGGGTCACTGGATGCGAGGCCGGTTGCTTCCACGCAACTTTGTCATTAATAAAATCATCGATAGTGTACAATAACCTCGACTTAACAAATGCTCTTTAGCACAATCTTTAAATCTATGTAATGGCAAATCCAGAAACCCTTTGGGAACCATATTATAAAAGCGTACACTCGACCCCACAAAGGATTTCTGCACTTTGCGCACACGATACGACGCTGTTACTAGCTTATGGCGGTTGCTAGTGTATCGATTGTGAGTATCTGAGATTTGCTTATAAAGATTAATGTTCTGCCTAACAAAGACTATATTATTGTATATGTATTGCGAAGGCACTGTAAGAAGGACACTGTGGATTGGATATCAGGTGCTCTGCCCCACAATAAAATGCCGTACGACATGACACTGTGGAAGTAAGCAAAGTTGACAAGCCTAGCCGTTTCAATATCGGTAAACTTGTGGCGAAGTCCCACGAGACCTACTGAACCCTCGGGAATGTCCGTTCCGACTCGCTTTCGGTCGGGATTCTCCCGGGCGTTCCAGTCAGTGAATATTGAACCCCTACGCAGGGAGGCCGCGTACACGCAACTTGTCCGGCTAATTCACTCGATACCAATCTATTAATTATTATACATATTGTAACGTCCATAGTCCTTACACAGTGTTTTAAATCGTTTATCATAATATATCAATAGACTTTTGTAACCTTAATTAAATAAGCAACTTTCAATATATAATAATCTTAAATTACATAGGGTTTGTTTAACTTCAATCCGACCCCCGACGTTCTCATAAGTGGTGACCCAGCGACGCGTCCCGAACTCTCAAGTGCTTGCATATTTCGAACATTTTTTTGTGTGCATTGTGGCGGACTTGTTCCCGAAATAGAATCAGTTTAACAAAAGTTTTTTTATTTTAAACAATGGCATCGCAATCCAAGAGTAGCCTCGACGAGCTGGCTACACATGTGTATAATAATGCGATTGGTACCGCGCCGCAAATTCATCAGCTGTGCGCGTCAACGTCGAATGATGAAATCAGCGAACTCAAACGATCAGTCGCTGATTTGTCGCGCCAAATCGCCGCACTTGAATCATCATCGCGATCCCGCTCGAGATCGAACAGCAGCACGAGATGGCGCCGACGTTCCCGTAGCCGACCCAATGATGTTGCGACTGATGCCCACTGCTGGTATCACCGCAAATTCCGAAGTACGGCTACTAAGTGCCGTGAGCCGTGCAACTACAACTCGTCGGAAAACGAAAAACGCAGTCATTGATGGCGGCTGAAGATGACTGTCGTGACGTCACACCGAGTCGCGTATTTGTAACGGACAAACACTCTAACGTTAAGTTTGTAATAGACACTGGTGCTGATTTGTGTGTGTTCCCTATTAGAAATGTAAGTTCTTATAAGACAATTGTTAAGAAGACTGACTATAAACTTTTTGCCGCTAATGGTACAGTGATTAATACATAATATGGAACAATAAACTTAAATTTAAACTTCGGGTTGCGTCGAGATTTTCGCTGGCGTTTTGTAATAGCCGACGTTACCCGACCGATCATAGGCATAGATTTTTTATCATATTATAACCTACTCGTAGATGTAAGGAACCACCGATTAGTTGATAATACGACTACGCTTATTGTAGATGCTAAACCCGTGTTGTCTTTCTTAGAGTGCGAAATTAAGACTGTTACAGGTAATTCTCGTTATCATCAGTTACTCAAACAGTTTCCTGAGGTCACGCGACCCTCTGGTGAGCCAATGGTGCGCGAAGCCAAGCATCAAACGCTCCACTACATACGCACCACGCCCGGTCCGCCGGTGTTCAGTCGACCTCGCAGATTGGCACCGGACCGACTCCGCCGAGCTAAGCGTGAGTTTGAGGATATGGTAAGAGCTGGTATTGCACGTAGATCCGACATTTCCTTTTCATTACTATTTAATTGATCAAAAATAAATCATTCATAATATAATGACTAAGGTACTTAAATGGTATTCATGTAGGGTTACAAGATTATTATTAGGCATGGATATAATGGAACGTCAAAATGGAGTAGTGCTTAAAGAGGAAAGCGGACGCTCAAGATGTAAACAATAAACGTACTGTTTTTTTTTTGTCATTTGAACCCTGACCTTATTTGGAATAATAAATTCATAATAATTTCGTTTTGAATTTTTAAACCTTACTGTAAAAACGGAAATCCTGTGCATTGTCCCGAATCGGAGGGCAATTACTGGTCATGTCCTTTCATCTAAAGTATATAATCAAGTCGCTGGGTTGATTGGACTCGAAGCTTCCGAAACTCTAAAAGGTCTTGGTTTATTATGGACGCAACAATATATGGGGTCTTACTGCTTAATGATTCACGTGCCATTCTAAAGAAATATTGAATTCTATTGGTAGAGTAAGATGTAGATTCTTAGGGATCCCGTCAGGTTAGTTACAACACCTACAGCAATGAGTGTATTATGCGGTGTTCAGGAAACGGCTTGACCGTGCAGAGCGATGGGCCGTGTGACAACTGATCCAATTAGTGATTATAACCAACCAATGTTCCTTACAAGAACATAGCAGGCACATTTTAGTTTTTCTTTAAAGTTATTTGTTTATAAAGAATTTTCTTATTTATTGATTGAAGATTCTTCTTATTCATTGAAAAATTGCGATAATTGAAAAGACTGTAATTCACAATACAGTCGCAGCTTGGAGCAGCCCATCCCGACTGCTTCAAGCTGTCCGTGTTTGGCCCGCCTAAGAAATAGGTACTCTTGTATTTCCCCGGCCCCAGTTTTTGTAATAAATACTCTTGTATTTATTACAAAAACTGCAACCCGACTGTGGAAAAATTTCAAGGCTTCACTTTTTATTAACGTAAATTCTGTCATAATATTTTGTTGTGTAAAATGTAGCATGATGTCACCCGAATCACGATAACGAATCGATTGACACCTCGTTCATCAAAATCGGCTCAGTAGCTTAGGCGCTACGGTGGGACATACATAAATACAAACATACATATATATATTTCACCGTAAGATTGTAAAAACCGTTAGATTATAATCTAACCCGCGAAATTGCAAACTGTCGAAAGATTACAATTTAACGCATTATTTTTCGGTAGATTGTAATCTGTTAGGTATATTAACCCGATAGAACCTAACCACTACCTGGTTATATATGTCGAACCCTTTTTTTTTTTTTTTTTTTTTTCGTGGGGAAATCCTCAAGGATACCTTTGCATCTGGGGAAATGCAAAAGTTATGTCGGACTCTTACCGACTAAAACCCCACGGTGTTCCTCCCAACGCCTTGGCTGGATAGGGACCGGGGAATTCGCGCTACCCAGCCACCAGCGTCGTCTGCTCGACCCTCCTCCGCGGGACTTCATAATTCCCTTCTCACCGTCTGAAGCACACCCGGAACACCAACGTGTGCCTCCCGACTCGAGGACTATTTCCTAATGAGCGACAGAATCCCCATGTCTGTCGCTCGGAAGCCCTTCTTATGGGGGCAGGCGGCGATCATGAGCAGCACGCCTGCGCCCGCCTCTTTTACGCCGGATGGGATGAGAGCCCACGTCATCCTCTCTCATCCGCTCCGCTGACTCCTTCTGCGACATTACGCTCTCGCAGAAGGAATCCATCGCCTTCCAAGAGCTCTCGCTTCCCACCAATATATGTCGAACCCTAACCTAACCTACAAGAAAGACACAAGAAAACGTAAATACAATTAATATTTCCTAAATTGACACGCAGAGCATTGAACGGTTCACAATCTGTCGACAGTTTACAATTTCGCGAGTTAGATTATAATCTAACTCGCGAAATTCTAAACTATCGAAAGATTAGAATTTAACGCATTATTTTCCGGTAGATTGTAATCTGATAGGTATTTAAACCCGATAAAACCTAAGTGGTAACACTACTTGGTTATTTATGTCGAACCCTAACTTAACCTACAAGAAAGAGAAAAGTAAACGTAAATAAAATGAATATTTCAAAAATTGACACGCAGAACATTGAACAGTTTACAATCTTTCGACAGTTTAGAATTTCGCGAGTTAGATTATAATCTAACGGTTTTTACAATCTTACGGTGACATATACGTGACGAAGTCCCACGAGACCTACTGAACCCTCGGGATTGTCCGTTCCGACTCGCGACTCGCTTACGGTCGGAATTCTCCCGGGCAGTGAATTCTGAACCCCGACGACGGGAGGCCGCGTACACGAAACTTGTCCGGCTAATTCACTCGATACCAATCAATTAATTATTATACTTATTGTAACGTCCATAGCACAGTAAACAGATACAACCATAGTCCGTATATAGTGTTTTAAATCGTTTATCATAATATATCAATAGACTTTTGTAAACTAAATTGAATAAGCAACTTTCAATATAATATATAATATTCTTAAATTACATTGGGTTTGTTTGTTTAACTTCAATCCTAACATTTCCCATAACTGGTGACCCCCGACGTTCCCATAATTGGTGACCCAGCGACGTGTCCTGCACTCTCAATTGCTTGCATATTTCGAACATTTTTTGTGTGCATAGTGGCGGACTTGTTCTCGATAATTAATTATTATACTTATTGTAACGTCCATAGTCTGTATAAGTATAGTGTTTTAAATCGTTTATCATAATATATCAATAGACTTTTGTAACCTAAATTGAATAAGCAACTATCAATATATACCTAATAATTCTTAAATTACATTGGGTTTGTTTAACTTCAATCCTAACATTTCCCATACATACATAGACTGCTAAAATCATAACCCTTCCTTTTGGCTTTGCCGTGGTTGGATAAAAATATTTATTTTTTGTTGGTAACAGAACAAATCGGACAGTATGAGATAATGACACCTTGTTTACATAAAATTTTGACGAAAGATACTGCCTCGACCTTGACGCTTGACATTTTAATCTCAAAATACAAATTCACGGTAGGTATATATACCTTATCTTAATATTACTCAAGTAAATGTGCAACCTATCAAATTGGTGATAATTAGGAAGGTTAAAGGTGGCGCGCTCCAAAAATGGCCTATATCAAATAGACTTGCAAAGCGTTCGAAGCTAGGGTTATTTTGTGTAATTAGGCATCTATTACGTAGTTGGGTGGATGTCACCGTAAGATTGTAAAAACCGTTACATTATAATCTAACTCGCGAAATTGTAAACTGTCGAAAGATTGTGAACCGTTAAATGTTCTGAGTATCAATTTTTGAAATATTCATTGTATTTACGTTTTCTTGTCTGTTTCTTGTAGGTTAGGTTAGGGTTCGACATAAATAATCAGGTAGTGGCACTTAGGTTTTATCGGGTCAATATACCTAACAGATTACAATCTACCAAATAATAATGCATTAAATTGTAATCTTTCGACAGTTTGCAATTTTGCGAGTTAGAAAAAAGTTTTGAGCTAGGTACTTCAACTAGGGTAAGTAGTGCATTTATGCCTCTTGACGTGAAGCCACCATATTACCATCGCTCAGTGGGTCTTAAGGGGTTAAGAAGGCCGAATGACCTTGACGAAACGCAGACCAGCGGGACTTTTGCCGACGGTAATGCCGTATAGCGGCCACGCCCAGAACTACGCAAACTAGGCCAAAGACTATAGACTACAGAGGGAACAAGTGCAATTTTATGGGATAATGCCTATATTTATGTTTGCGCATAAATATCATAGGTCACAAATACGTAAACTTTCTTTAATACCTACCTTTAGCTTTACCGTGAAACCTTGCCATGAAATGTTCGATATCGTATCCGATACTAAATATTGTTTGCGCTTGTAGTAGGCACAGATTTAGGTATAGGTACAAGTAATATTTCGTATTGGATCAATGCTAAAATGTAGGTAGTTCAAGTTAGTGTTACAGAACTATTGATAGTTGACATCAAGCTAAAAGTTTTGAAACGTGCTACCTCCACCGAGGGATGAGTGGGGTACAGGGAGAGGAGATAGAGAATCAGGTACTAACTGATCACAATAAACTCCACTTGCCGGAGCTTCGTAGTTTTTTTGCGAGTTCACTCCTTTAGAATCAATTTTCATATGTATGAGCCTGTGGTATGAAAATTTATGTGCAGTACTACGTCATGCGCAGCTCTCAGCACAGAGTCACTTAAAAACAAAGTCAGCGCCATTTTGAAATTCTTTGTTAATTGACCGATTTCATTCAAAATCGATATTTACGGCTTTCAGCACGGCTAGCATGCGCACTACGAGTAAAATTATGTCTACCCGTTATCTCTCTCTGTCTACCGAAGCTAACATGGTTACTTGTCTCGTTACGTCAAAAGTTGAGATAAAAGTAATATTTCTAATCTGTGGTATTTTTCTCTACGAGCCTTTACATGTCGACTACTTTTTTCTTGTAATATACTGCATTTTTTGCATGTTAGGGTAAATGAAAAATTTTCCGGCAACGACAATATCTCGCTCTCTCGTCGCGAGATAATCTCGTTGTGCGCATCCTAGACCTACTGGGATCACAAAACAGGAAACTGTTACCAAAATTTAACAAAGTTAGCGCCATTTTGAAATTCATGTTGTTATTATGTTTCCATGACTATGTAATGTATTTTGATGAATATAAAATATATGATGATAGCCACGGAGTTAGAGAATAGGAGTGCAGGTGTTCCCAGCTTGTCATCACTAATTTCGATTCCATATTATGATATTATCGATAAGGTTGTCTGGAAGAGATCGCTGGTTAGTGATAAGACCGCCTTATTGTACCTACATTTTAAGTTTTCATGTTTGTTCTTTTTCTTTTGTTTTTTGTGGTGTACAATAAAGAATATACATACATACATACATACATATTATACACGCTGAAATTATAATGCTTGCTTTTCCACAGTCTCTCAGTCGCAGACAAAATGATTTTGTCTCGGTAGCATAATCGATTTACTAAAACAAAAGTTGTTAGAATTCAAAAATGGCACATTTACATCTGAGAAAGACACACTTACGCATACATTATAATTATTATTAGTATGTATTTTAGTTATTAGTAGCATTAATATTATTAGTAAGTAATTTTGCATTAAAAATATTATAATCTATTCCGTCGGGTCGGAGGAAAAAAATCAAAACAAAGTTATTTATTCAAGTTAAAGCTTATTAGCTTTAAAAACAATCAAAATTTAAGTAGCGAGTACAGGTAGGTTGTTCCTCATCAAAATCATCTTGATTTGAATTTTTACAATCACTTGTCACTACAGAACCTTATTTAGTCTTTGCACCTACTTTGCACACTTAAAAAATTTAATTCTTAAAAAAAAAATATTTACACCTACTAATTTACAGATAAATACTGAACTAAGTATTTCTAAAATTTTAAATATGTACAAATGAGTATAAACCCTTCAAAATCGAAAATTAACTTTAAAAAATTCGCTCCGACACCGACGTGCAGTCCACCTTCGACAATGTCCCGAAACGGACTGCCGTCTGCCGAAGGGTTCGCGGGTGTTTACAGGGCGACGGAGCAGCCACGTTCTCACTAATATACTTAAATTTCGGGGGAAATAGTTATTTATGCAACAGTTGTGTAATAAGGGGTATTAAAACACGAATGTGGGTTTATCACACGACGCGAAGCGGAGTGTGATAATAGTATCATATGAGTCACAGAGTACATTATATATACTGGTATAGAGTTGCTACTCGACTTTCCATGTACAGCGACATCTATCGGGAAGTTGTCCAACTAAAATATGTATGTATATATATATATAACCATAACACAATGCTATAGCACTATATATTACAAAGTGTACTTATTGTATAATAATTTATCTTAATTATTACAAGATCACCTAATTCTGCAACTATAGAATTATGTGACCTTGTAATAATTAAGATAAATTATTATACGATAACACAAACTGTAAAGATGTTCAGATGTTAGTAAATGAAACGCATGTTGATTATTTTCTCTTATATTCTCAATTACAAAAAATATACATAAAGTATAGGTAACAATTATTCCACAGTTTCATGTTTTTCACATCGTACACACTTTATACACACTATTAATATAGTTTCACACTAATTTATCAAAAAAATAATAATTTTGTCCACCCGGCATCCGGCATGCCAGAAAACGTCAATGTCAATGTCGAATTTCAAACTTTAAAATGGCGGCTGTCCACGTTTGGAAATTAAAACACAAATGTTTCATTAAACTTCTAACTCATTCCACTAACCTAAATTTATAACAGATAAATCTTTATAAATTATCTAAGATAACTCATTATCTGCTCAAAAAAAAATGTTTTATATATTATTAGCTTTGTGTTTATATAAATGGCAAAATCATTAATTTTCTAAAACATAAACTTCTGAACGAGCATTTATTTCAGCGCCATCACAGACCCTGATCACAGACTTTTAAGTATACATACTTTCAGTACAAGATAAGCGCCATGAGCGCCATCCTTTAGGGAGTTGTGGAACTAACATCCCCATACAACAGAAAAATGTTCTAAGTGCAAAGGCCCTGATATGAGTGTTTTAATACCTAATTATCAACAGTTGCATACAAGACTTTATCTACTCCCATGCTATGGATCCTCTATAACAGATTCTGAAATAGTTAGCTTACTGCTAACAGAACATCCAGTCCTAGTAACCTAATACATTACTGAGTATATACAAATAAACTAAGTATTAATGAAAGAATTATTTATTGTAGTAGTAATTAACATTTTGTATAGTGCAATTATTAAAATTCACTTGATGTTCTTTATTGTTGGAACGTCCTGATCCGGATGTACTCGGCGGAATATTTATATTTACCACTTCACTATTTTAATTTTCTATGGAATTCGAAATTACATTCGACACGTGGATTTTGTTGGATAAAGAGTCATTAATATAGCCCTCTGCAGCAGATGTAGACTTCAATCCGCCGTGCCGTTTTAAACTTGTTGTCTCCTCGGGCATCTACTAATATTGTGGCAGATGTTATGCGAAAGCAATGTCCTGTATACAACTCAGGATTAGGAAGTTGTAAATAGTTAGCAATTGTTTTACCCAAACTGCTAAAAACTTGAATCGCTCATTTTTTTGTTAACGAAACAATAAAAAAAACGAAGAAAAATGGCGGGGAAAATTCTAATAACCTTTTTTTTTACAGCGCGCGGCATTCTGGTAGTGAAACGCGCGTGTATGACATTGTTCTTTTTTTGAAATTCGTATAGATGTTTTTTTTTGTAATTCATACAGATACCACGCATTTAGCAGATGTGGCTGTCTGTTGAGTAAACCCTTTGCGCAGAGGGGATCGAAAAAGAAAACAAAGGAGTGTTGTTATGAAATTCAGTACAACATTACATCACCCGTTTGGATGATGTTATGGTTATTAGGACATTGGGTGTTTTAATGTTGGCAATAAGCTAACTGTTTCAGAACCTGTTAAAGAGGATTTATAGCATAGGAGTAGATAAATTACTTTACACGAATGTTATAGGGAGTAAAAATAAAACTCGCCGTTAAAATTTTTTTAATTTTTAAGACCTATTTTTGTGTGCAAGAACTAATTAAAAAGCTTGTGCCGTTTTGCAGAACATTTTCAAAGTATGACAAAAGTAGATACTCTTTGGGGATTTTTTTCTGAAAGAGGGTTTAAAAAAGTAAACATTTTTTACAGTAGAAATGTTTAGCCTATATCTTCCGTTACATATTTTTTCTTTACGGATTCAACTATCAGTTATTAAGACAATTTGACTGAAACATCCTAATACTGAGGCAGTTTGTCATCTCATAAAGCCTTAAAAGTAAGTTTTATGTCACGTACCTTGACGTTCCTAATATATAGGATTATTCATAGATTTAGGATTGGTCCTAAATCTAATACGGCTTCAAGCGAAAACCTTTCAGATACAAATTATTTATTTATTCCTTTCAAGTCGGTACTTACTTAGTGAAATAAACGATAACGAAGGTCGGACAGGCGGATTTGAGCGCACAATTACAGCAATGATAATTGATGAGACATGTAGCATCGAAAAGAGTGTCTAGGCGCTTGTGTCTTAGTTGTTAGGAATATTTTTCTATTGCTATTGGATAGTTATATTTTTAGTTTCATCTACTTATTTCTAAGAATCTAATCTAGGTAGGTACGGTAACTCATTTTTTTTATTTGGAGTCACTAAAGTGGGTCTACCATGTGCCTGAAAGTGCCTACCAAGAAAAGTCCCCCTACTTTTCTGGTAACTGAACTAGGTTGAGAAGTTCTTGAGCATATAGTCCGAAATATATTATCCTGCACAATACCGTCATTCAGTCAAAAGTCGCGATATTCCATATCCATTTGTGGTTCACCTTTTAGTCTGCAGTCTAAGCAATCCAAAGAGACACAAGATGGTGCCTGGTACGTGGTAACTAGCAGCCAAAAGATAAATGCCTTGGGCCTCCAGATGATTCAAAGTAAGCTAAGCAAAGGGTGCGATCACTTTAGTAGGTACCTGGTACAGCCCTGACATAGGTAGGTACCATAGAAACAAGAATAGTGTAATAGGAGGTGGGACAGGATGGTAAATAATTGATCTGTATTTAACTTTGCACAATTTATATTACTCAAAAGCTGTACTCGGGACGAGTGTCACAAAAGGTATGGCTTGAATCACTCCAAATACAATATCATCGGCCCCAAGTTACAATAATCATATTTCAGTTAACCTAAACAAAACTTATCTTATACTAAGCCGAAATAGTCAAAGGAATTACAAAAGCTCCGTACTGTGAACGCGATCTCATAATATTTAACATAAACATCTCCAGTCCTCAAAGGCCCGTTGATAGGTACCTACTAATACCGCAAGATCGGGTAAGGTATAAACATACGGTCAAGTCATTAATGAGGCCCAGCAATAGGTGTATGAAAAATTCTATAACATTCGGCCTTCCTGAAAACGCGTCGTATCCCACGGCGCTCAATGTACTCGTAGTTTGTCCTCTGGCATTTGCGACAATTAAGAAAAACAAACGCAGTAATTGTCGTTTGTAACAAGACACTTAGAAACTAAACAAGGATTCCCAATATTTTCCAATTTTTCTCTTCATGTCACAGATAAATACTTATTACTTAATATATTAGTGCAATGCTTATCACACAGCAGCTATGCACCTCACGCAGTGCTCTGGATCGTATTTGTACACATAGTGTAGAGCACAGATCACACAGCAATGCTCTTCATATAGTGCACAGCATATCACACAGTTATGCATTATCACACAGTTTAATCGATTGATCATACATCATCACACAGTAGGTGCGCTCTTTGTTTATCACACAGTGGTCACACAGTAAATAAGCTGTATAAAAAGTAAAGCTTTAGAATTTCTGGATCTCATAATATGTACTATTTACGTATTTGTACACATAGTGTAGATCACAGATCACACAGCAATGCTCTACACATACTGCACGGCATAATATCACACAGTTATGCATTTTCACACAGTTTAACCGATTGATCACGTACCATCAACAGTACTCGTAGTTGGTTTAACTTCTAGTTTTCTAATTTTTACCTTGTGTTGCCGTAATGACTTTTAATCTACCGCCTGGGTATATTTATGTCAGTAAGTCAAAACTATTGATAATATGTACTATTATTTTATCTAAGTAAATGCTGAAATTAATGATATGGGACTTTGATGTCACTGACCATTTTTAGTTGTTATCGCGAAGAGCCCGCAGCAAACCAGCAGTTTGCGGTGGCATGCCCGACGCGCTGACACACCTGGCACCGTAGCGGATGACTCGTGCAGTCCTTCGGCTCATGGTTAGGTTTTCGGCACACGTAACAAATCTTCGGCAGTGGCTGCTTCGATGTACTCGCTTTTTCATTCGTACTCGTTGTGGTTGCAGAATTATTGTTATCATATGAGCTTCTCCTCCAAGTAGATTCCCGTATAGTATTGGCTGTTTGAACTCATTGGTGATTTTCAAGCGAGGATAAATAACCAAAGTAAAGACTTTCATGTTTGTCGCACTGATAAGCCTTAGCATTGGCCCTCAGTTCCAGTGGCAGGCCTCGTATGATGCAGGAAATAGCTGCTTCTCCGTCAATATTGCATTTCTTGAGCAAGGATAACTTTGCGTGGTAATATTTTGTCATTGTTTCAGAGTCTGACTTCTTTCTTGCCAACATTTCTTCAAGTCTGTCCACGTAGTCCGTCGATCGCGGAAATGCGGTTCAAAGTGCTTGCTTCCATTCTTCCCATGTCAAATCGTAATCCTCTAGATCATCGTACCATTCTCGTGCAGAGCCGCGTAAACAAATTTGCATGATGAACTGTCGTTCTTTATTATTCCAGCCGTCTCCGAGCTGAGCTATTTTATATAACCAGCCTGTCACGTTGCTACCTTTATTGTCCGGACGAAACTTCCGTATCACTTCAGCATCCGTTAGAGTAACACGTAGTCTCTTGGTTGGTTGAAGGTCCTTAGTCTTCAAAAAAAAATTCTCATTTTCTTCTTCGTTCGATGAGTCGTAGATTCACGTCTCCGTTTACCTAATTTGTTGATATACGGGCCGGACATTGTTCTTCAACCCACTTCTGAAGTGTAATAGGAGGTGGGTCAGGATGGTAAATAATTGATCTGTATTTAACTTTGCACAATTTATATTACTCAAAAGCTGTACTCGGGACGAGTGTCACAAAAGGTATGGCTTGAATCACTCCAAATACAATATCATCGGCCCCAAGTTACAATAATCATATTTCAGTTAACCTAAACAAAACTTATCTTACACTAAGCCGAAATAGTCAAAGGAATTACAAAAGCTCCGTACTGTGAACGCGATCTCATAACATTTAACATAAACATCTCCAGTCCTCAAACAAAGGCCCGTTGATAGGTACCTACTAATACCGCAAGATCGGGTAAGGTATAAACATACGGTCAAGTCATTAATGAGGCCCAGCAATAGGTGTATGAAAAATTCTATAACACGTGACTTAAAATCAAATGACCTATGCATCTACCCGTTAATGTCCAGCATAAATCTCTTTTCTATTTCAAAAAGGCCTTAACAGGGTGGCAAGCCATTGTAAATGTACCATTCCATTCCATTCCATCAGCCCGTATGCATCCACTGCTGGACATAGGCCTTTTCGAGAGCGCGCCACCAAACACGGTCCTCCGCCTTCCTCATCCAACCGCTTCCCGCAACCTTCTTTAGGTCATCGGACCAGCGAGCTGGAGGTCGTCCTACACTGCGCTTACCGGTACGCGGTCTCCACTCCAGAACACGTCTGCCCCAACGGCCATCGGTTCTGCGACAGATATGACCTGCCCACTGCCACTTCAGCTTGCTAATCCGCAGAGCTATGTCGGTCACTTTGGTTCTTCTACGAATTTCCTCGTTCCGGATTTTATCCCTGAGAGAGATTCCCAACATAGCCCGTTCCATAGCACGCTGAGCGACTTTAAATTTGTGGACGAGGCCTACTGTCAGTGTCCACGTTTCCGCTCCATACGTCATTACCGGCAGGACGCATTCGTTGAAGACTTTAGTCTTCAGGCTTTGCGGTATCGACGAATCGAAGACTTGACGAAGCCTAGAAAATGCTGCCCAGCCCAACTGAATTCTTCTGTCAGCCTCCTTGTCGAAGTTGTTCCTACCAAGTTGTATAATCTGGCCAAGGTAGTTGTATTCCTGAACAACTTCGATGCTGACATTGCCGACGTTGATAGGTCTTGAGATAACGTGCTCGTTAAACATGACTTTTGTTTTGTCTATGTTCATCTGAAGACCTACTCGTCTGGAAGAACAGCTAAGCTCGGCCAGCATTCCCTCAAGGTCCTGCAGCGATTCCGCCAGTATCACTATGTCGTCTGCAAAACGCAAGTGCGAGATGTATTCGCCATTAACATTAATACCACGACTTTTCCAGTCCAAGACCTTAAACACGTCCTCCAGGGCGCAAGTGAAAAGTTTCGGGGATATAACATCTGTACATCTGTACATCTGTACATCTGTAAATGTACATGAATGCATAAATCTAATGGAATCTTTTTAGAAACGAGTTTTAGGGGTTTCACAAGAAGCCCTGATATTTTTGTCCTGTCAATCCGTCTGTACCCCAGGCTTTTTAAAATGGAACTGGTTTCACTACACAAATTGTATAAGTACTTACAGGGTGTTTTTGAGGTCAGAGAGGCGAGTACAGATAGCTACAAGACATGGCAGGAATAAACGACGAGTTCGTTTTTAATTATATTATTTAAAAACTGCATTGCGCCCAGGTAAATAATAAAAAAAACAGACACGATCATTAATTTTTATATTTTTTATATCTACTATTTACAAATTCATAAATAAAAGAGATTGAAATACAAAATCATAAAATGGAAAAAAATTGTTGGAAAACAAAGTGGGTTGAACATTTTTTGTATCGCGGCTGGCATGGAGCACAATGCGCCATTTTTTTTTTCTTCATAATACTATCATTAGGATCATATTTAAAAAACCATCTACATGGCGGTTCGTCCTCTTTGCCAAAGTTTACAAGTCATAAATCTAAGTTTACAAATCTTACTAATATTATAAATGCGAAAGTTTGTTTGTTTGTTGGTTTATCGTATAATCACGTCGCAGCGGACCAACGGATAGGCATGGTAACTATAGTTGAGAACCTGGATAGTGACATAAAGAGTTCCCCGGGAATAAAAAAACTTACCCACGCGGCCGAAGTCGCGGGCATCAGCTTGTTAATCATAAATCTAAATTAGCTAAGAGATCGTCATCGTCATCGTATTCTTGAAATGATTTATCGAAGTCTATGGCGTGTTTAGATGTTTGCGCATTGGTTGCAATGTTTGGCTGGTTATAGTCCGTGTAACTTGGACCATCTGTTTTCGTGTTCTGTCCATTCATTCCAATATTTGATCCACATTGCATTTGAATATTTGACCCGTTATTGAATCCATCTTGCCCATGAATTTTAGTATTTGATCCACATTGGCCTTTCGTTTGTAAGTTTATATCATTTGTTAGTTTTTCAGCGGGTAATGGTACTTTACGAATATTTGTTCCAGGTATATAATTGTTTTTGTTTTTGACGCTTACAGGAGATAAATACTTTGTTATAGAGTTTTGACTCTCCTAAAAAAAGAGATTGATCATTTTAGAGGTGTGGGGAATTCCAAAAATGTTTTTTTAATAATAACTAGCCATCGTTCATGACTTCGCTTCTATGGCTACTTCGAAAAATCCATCCCTATTCTAGATACTTTCAGTAAAATTTCAGCTTACTAGGGACAAGGGTTTATAGGCCTATTACACTGCACTTTTCACAGAGCGTCGCTTATTACACAGCAATAAGGACCAAATTAGGGACCCTTATTCCCTACATCTTATTACACTACACTGATTCAAGTTACCGGCAAAGACGTGCCGCCAAGCGATTTAGGGTTCCGGTACGATGCCGTGTAGAAACCGAATAGGGGAATAGGGGTATGGGTTTAATATAACTGCCATGCCCCTAACAGGTTAGCCTGCCTATCTTAGACTGCATCATCACTTACCATCAGGTGAGATCGCAGTCAAGGGCTAACTTGTAGTGTATAAAAAAAAGTGTAATGGTCCCTGTGAAAAGTGCAGTGTAATAAGCCTATTATCCCTTCTTAGGGTCCCTCTATACGAAGACGGCGACTTAGATGTGGATATAATCAGGAGATTATATCACCCAGGATGAACCCAATGTGCATTGCGCAATAGTCTAGGCAACGGCCCGGTTCGTTGTATGGAGACCCCCGCATTAAATCATTAGTCGTTGAAACTTGACAGTGTAGTATGGTATGAACCAAAACTTATACAAAAATATCCAAAAAAAAACATGTGGAAGTTAGGTATTTCACCTTTCACTTAATATTTATGACTGAGTATTTACTCGATTTCTTTTTAAAATAATAGTAGGTAGTATATTTACACTCAAAACCGAAATAATCACGCAGAACATCGATAATTAAACCGATTTTATTAACAAACCCAAACTGCGTTTACGCGATAATGTGCTTTCCTGCTTTAACAATTGGGTATAGCACGAAAATCCTTACTCCCGTTCTGATTTTTTATTGGATATTTATAATATACGTTTAACTCATGATACTTTATCATGCTGTAAAGTTTAGTCGCCTGAGGAATTATTGTTGGGGTCCACTAACTTTATAGGGACTACAAGGGAGACACCGGCGCATGTTCTCTGAGAGTTCCGGGAACTTCCCATTATGCTCAGCAGATGGGATTTTAGGGGATTTTAGTGGGTAGAAATCCCACATAATATATCTCAATGAATAACATACTCAATATTTTTGTTAACTTCAAAAATAAATAAACAACTGATTTTATCAACGTTTTTCAGCTTATAATACTTATTAGAAATACAAATCAAAGGACCAAGGACTGACCAATCATTGTGTAAGTATTAAAATACGGTAAATACCTGGTGCTTCATGGTAGTATCTTCAAATGTATCGCCGCTCAGTCCAACGTCGTTTAGAACCTTGTAGATTGAAGTGAAGTATGCCGAGTTAAAAAATTTAATAGTATTGTCGACTAAAATAGTTAATTATTGAAAATTTCAACAGCTTACGTTGTACAAAATAATGATGAATGTTTTCTTTCCTTGTTTATTTCTCAAACCTAATATAATAATATTCAGCGCTTCCTTTTAAATTTTCCCTGATGTGGCGCCCCCGATTATCCACTACAAGTTAGTCCTTGACTGCGATCTCACCTGATGGTAAGTGATGATGCAGACTAAGATGGTAGCGGGCTAACCTGTTAGGGGGATGGCAGTTATATTAAACCCATACCCCTATTCGGTTTCTACACGGCATCGTACCGAAACGCAAAATCGCTTGGCGGCACGTTTTTGCCGGTAGAGTGGTAACTAGCCACGGCCAAAGCCTCCCACCAGGCCAGACCAGAGAAAATTCAGAAATTATAAATTACCAAATTTTATTTATTTATTTATTTATTCACTTTTTACATCATCTTTACAGGAATTCCTAATACGATGGTGCAGTTACAATATTCATATCTAGCCTAGCTTATTCAAATGTGCAAAACCACAAAAAAAACTAAAAATAAAAATCTAAAAATATCCTATTAAAAAATGAAAAATAAACTAGTATATCACCTCCTTACTTATAACTTATAGTCCACATTGCTACCTTTGTGAGTTCGCTCAGAGAACAAGAATTGACCCTGCCGGGGATCGAACCCGGGACCTCCGCACGTTAAGACAACAGCGCTCAACACTGCGCCACGGAGGGCGTCAAACAGTAATAGGCCTATTACACTGCACTTTCTCAGGGCCCTGTGGTAAGGGTGGGCGTGGCCGCTAAATAGAGGACCCTTACTCCCTAAATTTTATTGCACTACACTGATTCAAGTGTAAGGGTCCCTGTGAAAAGTGCATTGTAATAGGCCCATAAACAGTGGTACACTCACGTTCAGTTTGTCCTGTAACATCGGCCACATAAAGTCGTCAGCGGTGCCGCGCGCTAACAGATAACGCACGCACACACCGCCCGACCGCCCGATGCGGTGCGCACGCGACTCCGCTTGCGTTAGTATCTGGATTACAAACAACATAATTGGGTTATTCGACAACTAATCTCTGTCCAATCATTTATTTTACTTTTGGCAGATGGAGTCAATGACGTTCTAACGCGTTACTGATTCGATTTTTGATAACAATCGACTTCTTCGAATCGAATTCTTTATGAAGAAGTTTTAATCGATTTAACACAATTATATTTATCTTTGCTAACATTTTTTTATTGTTTTATAAACATACCCAAGCGTTCAAATGACCAACTATAATAAAGTATCATTTATATTTATGTCACCGTAAGATTGTAAAAACCGTTAGATTATAATCTAACTCGCGAAATTTCAAACTGTCGAACGATTACAATTTAACGCATTATTTTTCGGTAGATTGTAATCTGTTAGGTATATTAACCCGATAGAACCTAAGAGCTCTTTATTAATGTCCTAACTGCCTCTTTATTTATGTCGAACCCTAACCTAACCTACAAGAAACAGACAAGAAAACGTAAATACAATGAATATTTCAAAAATTGACACTCGAACATTGAACGGTTCACAATCTTTCGACAGTTTACAATTTCGCGAGTTAGATTATAATCTAACGGTTTTTACAATCTTACGGTGGCATATACAACAGTACCTACACTAAATGTACATGAATCCGTCAGGTCATAGAAACCATCCATCGCCAAAGATGTATGGTGCTTAAAAGACTAGCAAGAAAGCTAGTGTTGAACCACCGTGACTATTTTGAGAGTTTACTAAGGAAAGTCGTACTTGTAATTACTAGATGAGTATACGAGTTACGAAATATCGGATAAAAGGGCATGTCGCTTCACTATTGGAAAAAACGATATGCGCCTATGAAGTATTGCATTTTTTTTGTCGATGGTTGCCTGTCAATAATTTTGACACTTCATAGACGTGCATATGCCAAAAAATCGTTGGACAAGGCATAGTCAAATAAATTATTTTTTAGTTATTATTAAATACAGGATCTCCCAAAAGTCGAACATATATCCAAAACATATATACATAGTCCCAAAATATCCACGTCCCCTGTTAGTTTTATGCTTAATAACTATTTTAAACTATCGATTAAAGTAAAAAAGTGCGCTGAACTTGTCCAAATATTTCATACAAAATCCCATACTAAGCACGCGTTTTGACGTAAGAAAAAAGATGCTGATTTGACTAGTTGTCAAATACCCAATTGGCCATCAATAAACGACGTAATTGCTAAATTTGATCGATAAATCTGCAAGGGTAAAAGGCTGTTTAAGTCATACATAGTACACGTTAATCCTTAAGCCTCGTACACACTACAACGATGCTAACCCACGGAACACGGACACAGGAAACATCCCTAATCAGCACATTATTTTATTTCTTAAAAGGGCCTAAAATCTAAATAGTGATCTCACCCCGGGATTCCAGTGCAGTTCTGCGAACAGCACCATATCGGCCGCGGTGAGCGTGAGGCCGGAGCTGGCGGCCGTTATAGACAACACGGCGCATCTGCAACTCGTCGTGAACTGGAACTTGTCCACCAGCTCCTAAAAAGTATAGGTATAAGGTGACTCAGTTTGTTTTGACGTGATAACGTCTTATTAATCGATGAACACCGGCTGCACGCACGAAAAAGTGTCAATGAGCGTGCAAGTGAGAGCGCGGAACAAGCGATAGAGAGGCACGATCGGCTCAAGCGTTGGCTTTCAACACATTTACCTCTCTTCTCGCGTGACGTCAGACCTATCAGTTCGAATAAGTTCTGCAACTGGAACGCCGGCACGCGAGCGCGCGAGAGAACTTCTCTTTACTTTAGTTATCACGTAAAACTATCGTCCATAAAAATTTACAGACAACCTCCGTAGCGCAGTGTTGAGCGCTGTTGTCTTAACGTGCGGAGGTCCCGTGTTCGATCCCCGGCAGGGTCAATTTGGGAATTTATGATTTCTGAATATGCCCTGGTCTGGCCTGGTGGGAGGCTGTGGCTGTGGCTTATTAATGATTTAACTGAGGCATAATTATTAATTCTTACTCATACAGGTATATATTTAAAAAATAAGTTAGCAAGGTATATTCTGTGAACATTGTCATGGTCACATAACTTCGTCGATCATTTTGTCAGCCCTAACGCAGACTGCGGTCTATTTGGGCTGCAAATTACAAACTTCAACCTGTTTCTTTAGTCTAGACCCGGACGAAGTCGCGCGCGGGCATCATCAAGTATATAATATAGTAGTCTAGTCAAGGGTCTAGTAGGGTTGTAACGGAACCTCGCCTCCACCTCCGTAAGTGCGTCACTTTCGCGAGAAATCGTACCTCCACATCCGCATCCGCCTGCGCCGTTTTTTTGCGGAGTTGTAACGGAGGTGTACTTACGTTGACTTACAATGCGAGAAATATAAATCGAAGCAGGTGACGTCAGTTACACCATTACAACAAGCAAAGAGGCAACTATCTGTCCTGAGAAGAGTCCTCAAAAAATACCAAATGTGGGATTCATCGCATACTAAAACACAGAAAATGGACGATATGACTGGAGAAATCCACCTACGCCTCCGTCTCTGTTAACCTCCGCATCCACGGAGGCAAAGTCCCTTCGCCTCCGCATCCGCCTCTGCTTCCGCTAAGAACTTTACAACCCTAGTCTAGTGTTTGAGTCTGTAAAATTGTGGCGCAATTTTAGATTTAAGTAATGAAATGACTCACGGCCCTGATCCGCGGCGGCGTGGAGCCCACGATGCAAATATAGTGGGTGTTGGTCTCATCCAGGGCGTTGCAGATTGCGTCGACCATACAGCGGTGGTGGGCGAAGATCAGGAACTTTTGCTCACTCTCCCTTATCAGCTGTTTGATGTATTTACTGAGGACGAACGAAAGATTCTCGATTATTTTTTCGCAAACGAAGACATACATCCTCGAATGTTAAAGATTAAAGTAGAACCACTTCAAATCATCTTTGCGCGCGGTGCTTTTCGAAGTGAAAACTTCTTTAGGCGCGTTGAGCACTTTTTGGTAGGGGTTAAAAATGTGGAAACGTGTGACCGACATGCTCGCGCCGTGACCGACACCTCGCGTTATTACAAAGACAAAAGGTCTTAAATATAAATAAAGTACATTCGTAATTAAACTTTAATGCCTTAGTTTTAAAGTTTATATTTTAACTATTGATTTTTTTTTAAATTATTTTAAATAAGTATTCGTTTTCACTTCTATCGGCAGTCTATTGCTGCCTATGTCTGCCAATTTTTTTAATTTAATTATTATTACTTATATACATTAAACTTGCAATTGCAATCCACCAGCAAGTTGCATGACGTTTTTTGGTTTGCTGAAACAATTTTTTTTAAACTAGCTGATGTTCGCAACTTCGTCCGCGTGGATTGAGGTTTTTTGGTTCCCGCGGGAACTCTTTCCAGACTATAATGTATCTCTGTGCCAATCCGTTCAGCCGTTTTGGCGTGATTGAGTAACAAACATCCATCCATCCAAACTTTTGCATAATATAATATTAGCATAGTATAGATCACACCGACTTCATTAAGGGATTACAATGATGTTGTAAACGTACCTAATAGCGGGTATCTTGACCTTAGCGGACTCGCTGAAGTATGTGATTAGGGCTGCGTGCTTGTCCGCGGAGCGCGTGCTCTTGTAGTGTTCGGCCATTTGTGACAACCCTAGCTGCTCCTCCTGGGAAAACTGCAGCAGCGAGTGCTCTAGAAGCACCGACTCCCTACATAGACAAGTTCAAAGGAAATGGTCACTAAGGCTACGTTCGTTATGCGAATATTTTTTTTGCATTTCTGCAACACTAGAAATTTATATGGAATAAAATTCGCGCGAAAATAAAATAGCAGGTTTGATATAATTTCACGCGGTGCGGTGAGAATTATATTCGCGCGAATATTTTGTACTGTACGGAGTTGTATGAAGCTCACCGCATTCGCAGTGGGTGAAAGTAGGTGAAATCCGTACGCGAAATATAAATCTCGAGACTAAAACTTGGCGCGAATGTTTTTCGCAGTGCGAACGTACCCTAAGTGTAGGCATTCGGGCAGCTGTCCTACCAGTGACAAGGAAGCGAATAACTATAGACTATCTTCTCGCACAAGTTTACAATAGATGTAGATCCCGTGTCAATAAAAGCGATTCATATACTCTCTCTCTCTCCGCTAGTTTGTCACAGCGACTAGTGGAAAGAGAGTTATCAAAGATAAAATGGTGTTCGTAAACTCGATTCTAGTTTTACTCGATTATCGTCAGCCGTGGGACAGGCGCCTTAGGTAGAAATCATATTATTGAGTAAATATTATCAAAAGGCGCGAAAGTTAAATATTCACTTTAATTTTTGAAATGAAAACTTCTTTAGGCGCGTTGTGCACTTTTTGGTAGAGGGCAAAATGAACCGACCGCGAGATCGACACCGTTCTTCTTAAGACAAAAGGTCTTAAGTATAAATAGCACATTCGTAATTAAACTTTAATGCCTGAGTTTTAAGGTTTATATTAATAAGTGCTGTGGAACCGAGACCCACACCTCGCGTTATTACGAAGATAAAAGGTCTTAAATATAAATATAGTACATTCGTAATTAAACTTTAACGTTTATATTGAAAATATTTTTTTTATTAGAAAAAAAATATTCGTTATTACTTCTATCGGCAGTCCCCGTGACTGGCAATTTTTTTGGTTCACAGTCACCACACGTGTTAACTTAACACATCTGACCCTTACGACAACTTTTTAAAACACACTAACGTTGAGCGTTTTTTAGCGTCAAACCATTTTAGTGTTAAAGTAAAATGGACCTAAATACTCGCGATTTAAAGTCGCAAATTCAGTACCACCAATTTTATTTAGCTATTTACCCGCTTTAAGTGGTGGCTGTGTCTGTATTGATGAACGTCGAACTTGAGCGAAAATGTAAATTTCAAGCGATTATGTGCCTGTGGAGAGCAGTGGGACGATAATGGGCTGTAGTGGATGTATGGATGAAGCGATTATGAATCATTTTACTTAACGCCAAAATGTTTCGACGCTCGAAATTCGAATACACTCATCGTAAGGGTAATAGTAATTCGTCCGTTTTTTTGGCTTTGCCGTACTCGGTTAAAAACAGGAGTATTCACCTAGTTTTTTCCTCCAATGTGGTGAGCACCTGATTCTTTGTTCTTCGGATGAGGAACCGCTTCTGCAGTATAATCTGCAGCTCTGTCAGATTGGATTGCCCCGTCATGTCCCAACCGAAGTGCGTTTGCTTACCGGCGCAATACCTTTTGCCTATAAATAAACAAATAGTTGCAGTTCTCTTACGTTCAGAAAGAAGTCTAAGCCTTGTGTGTTCAAATGTTATATCAAAATAGGTCTATTGTGTTTATTGTTTTTGTATTATGTTGATAGTATTTAAGTATGATGATGATATTTGGTAAATATTGCCGCACTTGTGCGGTAATATTAGGCCCGTTCGGGTGGAGATGCTAAAAAATCTTTCCCAACCTTCCTGCGATTTATTCCTGCAAAATTTGAAGATTTCCCCTGCTGTTTCAGATGTAAGCTAGGTTTTAGTACCAAAAATAAACTGTAAATCAGCACAAAAAATTTAATTTATTTAAAGACATTGCCGTAATACTTTGTTAGCCAATAACTGTCTAGTCAAAGTCAAAATATATTTTAAATTCAATTTGGTACTTACACAGTACACTTAATGAACGTCAAGTATACAAAGTATAAGACATGATGATGCTAATTAACAACGGTATCTCAAAACTAACCTTAATCGGTTTCTACATGGCATCGTAAAGGAACGTTAAATCGCGTCGCGGCACTATTTTATCGGTAGGGTGGTAACTAGCCACGGCCGAAACCTTCCACCAGGCCAGACCAGAGAAAATTCAGAAATTATAAATTCCCAAATTGACTTTGCCGGGGATACCTACCTACCTAACCCAGACTACTCGTTAGTTAGTTAGGTTTCGTACCTCAAAAGGAAAAAACGGAACCATTATAGGCTCACTTTGTTGTCCGTCCGTCTGTCTATCTAGACCCTTTTTCTCAGGAACGCATGGAGGTATCAAACTGAAATTCATATCTAATACTCAGTCTACTGTCCCTTGGAGCTGTGAAATAATCAAACTTCTAAGCCAACGCAATACAAAGATGCAGCCGTTTATGCTGCAAATTTTCGACACTCGCAAGGGAATCAAAACCTACAGGGTACTTCTCGTGAACTCAGAATCTTGAAATTTGGTACGAAGCAACGTCCTATAGCACAGATAAAGGAAAAATTGCGAAAAGTATAAATTTTTAGTTACATCATATAATAAAAATATTTTACACACCACTACACTAGAAACCGCCATAAGCTAGTAACAGCGTCGTATCGTGTGCCTAAAGTGCAGAAATCCTTTGTGGGGTCGAGTGTACGTTTTTATAATATGGTTCCCAAAGAGTTTCTGGATTTGCCATTACATAGATTTAATGACTGTGTTAAACAGCATTTGTTAAGTCGAGGTTATTACACTATCGATGATTTTATTAACGACAAAGTTGCATGGAAGCAACCGGCCTCGCATCCAGTGCCCCACAAGTCAGTGTACCTAATACTTGTAACGTATGTGTTGTGTTGTCTACATATTGCGACCTTTTCTTTTCTATAAGCAACTGCTGAGTTTCTTGCCGGCTCTTCTCAGTAGAATCAATTAACATTTCATAAGTGACACAAGTTGTCCTACATGAAATAAATAAATCATTTATCATTTCATAATTTTAAACTTACGTTTTTCCTGTCTTCTGTATTGTATGCATAATTTTGTACCTATGTGTTAAGATGCATAAAGACTTATACTACTACTACTACTACTACTACTACTACTACTACTACAGATTTGTACGAAACCCTCGGTGCGCAAGTCCGACTCGCACATGTCCGGTTTTTTTTTTACCTACCGTACTCGGTGTAGTTAGTGAAGAGCTTGGGCTCGATTAGCGCCAGCTGCGTGTAGAGCTCCGCGGGGCGGCTGAGCGCGGGCGTGCCGCTCAGCAGCACGCAGCGCGCACATTGCCGCGCGACGCGGCCCAGCGCCAATGTGCACTGAGCCTTGTGCGACTTGAGGTAGTGAGACTCGTCCTTACCGACAAATTGATACGCTATTTTCGCAAATACATTCGGAATTCCGATAAAAAATGGCAGTGATAGGGACTGCCGATAGAAGAGAAAACGAATATTTAAAATAATTTAAAATAACAACACATCACTTTTAAAATATAAACCTTAAAACGAAGGCATTAAAGTCTAATTACGAATGTACTATGCTACTATATTATTTATACTTAAGAGGCCGGTGATCGCCGCTCGAATAGAAATCTATTCAACCCGCAAATATAAATTTGCCGGTATATTGCTGTCTCTATTTGGCTGATGACACATGATCGCGTGCAAACGCGATAGCAATATGAGCATACAGAATTTGTTATACGTTTAGTCTTGTTCCGTAAATACCAAAAATGATGAATGATAACTTGTTGTGTTTTTCACTTCGTGTTGTTATTCGGGAACTTGACAATATAGGCTATGCTCCTGGTCAATTAGTACGTAACATATCGTCGGTTTTAATATGATACAAATAAGGAGAAAACATGTCATTCAGGTCGTAAAAACAAGCAAAACGCTATGCGCTTACATTTAATTTTGGGAAAATATTTTGAAAACATTATTATCCAGCGGCCTAGATAAATACAAGTTCAATCTTAATAATCGCATAATCTGGTGGAAATATTCTCGAATTACGAATCATTTTGGTATTACGTTTGTATGGGCAATTCACCCTCCGCTGGCACCTTAAGACCTTTTATTTATTTTGTCTTAAGAAGAGTAGTGTGGCGAGGTGTCATTCACGGTTACACATCACTTTTAAATATAAACCTTAAAACAAAGTAATTAAAGTTTACAGTAGTTGCCACGCGACGCGGCCCAGCGCCGATGTGCCCTGAGCCTTGTGCGACTTGAGGTAGTGAGACTCGTCCTTACCGACAAATTAATACGCTATTTTCGCAAATAAGGCCCGCCACATACATTCGAAATTCCGATTCGGGATTCCGAACGCAGCTAATCCATATAAAATCTAAGGGTCTGTCACACACGTACACTAGTTTTCCGTTCGAATTTTAAAAATGTTTAAAAAAATGGCTGACGTATCTCGTTTTAAGGGGATGCACCCAGTAACGGCGACGTATTTCTTCTTCTTAGCTAGATAAAGCAACAATGCAATCGCCATGAGAAAATCGTCGTCCATATTCGCTGACAGAATATCTGAATCTGAATTCTGGGGATCGAAGATGAAGATACTCGCGTCCGTAGGATGTACCATGTCAGGTTTTAACCCTCTTTACCCTACACGTGATCCCCGGGTGGTGCCAAACGAGTAACATAGGTGGTAGGCTTCGGCCGTGGCTAGTGTAACCACCCATCGAGCAAAGCCGCGCCGCCAAGCGATTCGTCTCGTGACATGATTTATCGTGCCATGGGGTGCGTCGTGTTCCGGCGCGATGCTCGTATTAGCCACATCAAGGGGAATGGGTATGTACAGTTGAGTTGTGTTTGGTGACAGGATCCGTTTTGCGGAGCGGCTGCGCCGGACGACTCGACCTGGAGGTTAGCGGGATCCGAAGCACGGTTTACCGCTCGCCGACCGCAGGCAGTACTTTTTCTTACGGAGACGCAAATCAGAAAACCAGCAGATACAGCGTATCTACAGTACCCGGGGTATTCGCTGAAGCATAACTTAAAAGCTCGCGCTGGGGTCTATATGTTCGCTCGTAGTGATATCTGCGTATATCTGATACCGGCGTCTCCGTAACCTGGAGGTACCCACTTTTTCCACCATGTGGTGTTTATTGGATACGGGTGTGGAGCAGACTGTGTATGCCTGTGTCTATCGGTCGCACAGTGGTGACCAGGAGGCAACTCGATTGTTTGAGTACCTCAGCGAGACGGCAGACACCGTTCAACGTCGATACCCAACTGCTCAAATGGTATTTCTGGGGGACTTTAACGCTCACCATCAGGATTGGTTGTTCCCATACCAGAGTACCGACCATGCAGAGAGAGAGGCGCTTAAATTTGTTCTATCGCTAGATCTCTCACAGCTGGTCCAAGTAGCAACGCGAGTTCCAGACGTTGACGGTCACACACCTAATTGTTTGGACCTTCTGCTGACTACCGACCCAGACCGGTTCTCAGTGTCAGTTGCGGCCCCTCTGGGCACTTCTGATCACTGTGTGGTAAAAGCGGTGTCGAGCTATCGCCCTTTCGACTCGGGTCCTTCCGGAACCAGACATCTGTGGCGATATAAGTCAGCAGACTGGGACGAGATGCGACACTTCTTTGCATCTTACCCTTGGCGGCAGATTTGCTTCTCTTGGAGTGATCCGTCGAGCTGCGAACAAGCCATATCCGGGGTGATACGTCAAGCTATGGAGTACTTCATACCATACGCTGACGTATCACTAGATGACAAAGTTCCACGGTGGTACAATGCTAAATGTGCCGAAGCAGCGGCCCGCAAAGACTCAGCGTTTGCAGCCTGGACAGAAGCCCGCACCGTTAAGGCTCCGGACGTCAACATAAAGAAGAGAGCGTTCAACTTTGCCGCCAAGTCCTACAAGAAGGTTCTTAAAGAGGCTTGTTTCAACCGCACTAACCGTATTGGGGCCAAACTTGCATCCTATCCACGTGGTAGTAAGGCTTTTTGGTCCCTTTCGAAGTCGGTTGAATCAAATTTTTGTCGTCCTTCGCTGCCTCCTCTACTCAAAACAGATGGAACGCTGGCTTTTACTGCGACAGATAAAGCAAATCTTTTGGCGACTCTGTTTGCGGAAAATTCGCATCTAGATCCAGGATGTGCTATACCACCTTGTTTACCATCTTGCGACTCTGCCATGTCAGAGATACACGTTCGCCAGAATGAGGTGCTAAAAGTGCTCCGCAACCTAGATGTGAATAAAGCAAGTGGTCCAGATGGAATACCAGCAATGGTTTTGAAGACCTGTGCTCCCGAGTTGTCTCCAGTTCTGACACGCTTGTTTCGCCTCTCCCTTAAGTCTGCTCAGGTCCCTAAGGCTTGGAAGATTGCGAATGTACAGCCGGTACCAAAAAAGGGCAGCCGTGCCGGCCCGGCCAACTACAGGCCTATTGCAATCACCTCCATGCTTTGCAAAAGTTTGGAGCGTGTTTTAAACAACAGGCTACTGGCATACCTCGAAGAAAATGACCTCCTGTCGGACTAACAGTACGGATTTCGAAGTAATCGGTCCACAGGGGATCTTTTAGTGTATGCTACGCACATCTGGGGTGAGGCCATCGAGAGGTATGGTGAAGCACTAGCTGTTTCACTAGACGTCTCGAAGGCTTTCGACCGGGTCTGGCATGAAAGCCTTTTGAGCAAGCTTCCAGCCTATGGGATACCTGCTGGCTTCTGCGACTGGATATCGGACTTCCTGAGTGGACGATCGTTTCGAGTAGTCGTTGATGGCTCCTCATCTGATCTCATGGCGATCAATGCCGGTGTCCCTCAGGGATCAGTTCTCTCTGCAACGCTTTTTTTGCTGTACATAAACGACATGCTAAAACCCGGTATCTTTGGGTATGCTGATGACAGCACCGTTACAGAGAGATACATATCCGGTCCCCGTGCCAGTGGAGCTGAGATTCTTAAGCACAGAGAGGCTTTGGTAGAACGAGTCAACTTGACCTTGAAGGAGGTGTCCGACTGGGGTGACGCCAATCTCGTCAAGTTTAACGCTACCGAAACGCAAGCGTGTCTATTCTCCGCGAAACGGAGTTCATTCCCACTCACTCCGACTTTCCGAAATATATTCGTTCCAATTACCGACAGTGTCGAGCTCCTTGGTATCAACATATCACCCAACCTCAACTTTGGACAATGCATCGAATCCAAAGCAAAAACAGCTGGCAAGAAACTTGGCATCCTCAACAAAGTCAAGCGGTACTTCACGCCGGAACAGCTTCTTATCCTATACCAAGCACAAGTTCGAGCGTGCATGGAGTACTGCAGCCATTTATGGGATAGCTCTGCCAAGTACCAGCTTGATGCATTGGATTCGGTGGATCGTCGCGCCAGGAGACTTATTGGTAACAAAGCGCTGGTCAGTTCGAAGCTGCAAAGCTTAAAACATCGGCGAAAAGTTGCCTGTCTGTCGGTATTCTACAGGATATATTTCGGAGAGTGTGCTCAGGGACTATTCGATCTGGTTCCTCTGTCACCTTTTTATTATCGAACCGCAAGGCATCGACAAGGTCTGCACCCTTACGCAGTCGAAATTCCACAGGCTCGTACGAAGTGATTTGTTTCCTCGTTTCTAATTAGAACCGCTAGGATATGGAATGCCCTTCCGGCTTCCGTTTTCCCCTCCTCTTTTAATATAGGTACCTTCAAATCAAGAGTGAATAGGCATTAGGCATCTTCTAGGAAAGCGCGCTCCACCTTAGGCTGCATCACCACTTTAAGCAAGTCTGATTGCAGCCAAGCGCTGGCCTATAGAATTTAAAAAAAAAAACTGAATTCAGAGGATAGCGGCTCCCAACATCTGAGCCTTGTTATTCCAAACGGAAATAACACCTAAACGTATGTGTGTGATGTATTCTTCAAAATGCTTTTTATTCAAATAAACTTTTACAAGTACTTTTGAATCGTCGAGTGAATCTACCACTGGTTCGGAAAGACATTCCTACCGAGAAGAACCAGCAAGAAACTCGACGGTTGATCTTATGAAAAAAAAATTTACATTTTCATTAATTTATAGAATAGGTACATAAGTAACAGCTGTCCTTAGCATTGCTGGAGCGAGTCAAATCCATGCTCCTTTGTCATTTACGTAATCTTCAACAGCATAATAAGCTTTTTTTTCAGGAGCATACTTTTAATGGACTTCTTAAACATGTGTAAAGGCAAAGTAGGTAGGTTCGGAATCCCGATTCGGAATATCGAATCGAATCGAAACGGAATTCCGAATGTATATGGAGGGCCTAAACATAAGTTTGGTTGATTTAAATCCTTTTTTGTCAATTTAGTTTAACGTTTAACAACTTAATTTTGCTTAGTTAAAAATTCGAAATTATTAAATTACTGGATGATGCCCGCGGTTTCGTCTGCGTGGATTGATGTTTTTCAATTCCCACGGGAACTCTTCAATTTTCCGGGATAAAAAGTAGTCTATGTGCTTCCCCGGGGATGTGAACTATCTCTGTACCAAATATCATCAAAATCGGTTAAGTAGTTAGGCCATAAAAGCGTAGCAGACACACTTTCGCATTTATAATAATAGTATGGAAGTATGGATTCGCATCTGTACTATCATTCTATCAATCTTTTATTTGTTAAGTTCGGTGTCACTGCACACGGGAGATAATTATTCATTATCGCATGGTTTTTGTAGACGACCTACCATGCGTTAATACTTCGAATAAGTGTGGTAAGTAGATAGTTACAATTCTAACAAGCGATATACTTTACGAGTAAATAGAGTTACCATACGAAACTTAATTCCAAAATGTAAATGTATTAAATAATGAAGTTGATATTCATCATCTTTACTCACAATAATTAGAACACCAAACTTCTTGCTCTTCAGCAAATCCGTATGCATACTCGTGATCTTGTAACTCACTATAACCACCTGGGTCTGAAATAAAATATTGAATAATTCTGTTGTAATGTATTGCTATCCCCTTCCGAGCTCACTTGAAAAGTTTTTATACAAGGAAATGACCAGATTGAGACCTATATATATATAATTTTTTTTTTTAAATATAATTTGTAATTAATTAGTATTTCAGGTAAAACTTTTGCATTTCAGTGAAATAATGATTAACTAGTGGTTAAAGTGTGAAAAGGTTGTGCACTAAAATAAAGTTCATACCTGTTTGTCAGCGACCAATTGACTGTCCTTACTGGTGGTGAGAGTGACCACATTCATCGCCGGCACGGACGGCAATAGCTCACGGATCTTACTCTGCCAGGTCTCTCTGAAAATAATCATCTTATATTTAACTAGACGATGCGCGCGTGATTCACTTTTTTATTCCCGCGGGAACTAGTTAATTTTATTTTCCGGGACAAAAAGTAGCCTATGTCACTCTCCAGTTCCTCAACTATACCCATCCAAAAATCACGTCGATCCGTTGCTCTGTTGCGGCGTGATTGAAGCCAAACCAACAAGCAAACAAATTTTCGCATTTATAGTATTACTATGATGTATAATATCATGTTCGTTCTTTAATTAGTTTGTCATCTTAACTGTACAATGTTTCGTGAAAATAAACGATTGATGGAATAATCATCTTCTTTTGCTCGCCTTGTATACTAGCATGTACAAAATGCCATGGGCTCTTAATTGTGTTCAATGGAAAATTAATCTGGCTGGTTTTGACTATGGATGACGAGGTCCTGGGTGGATCCGCGAGTCAGTCCAAAAGAAAGTAATATGTAGCAGTATTTTCTGTCAAAAAATTCTTATGTAGTGTAGGTACATATCTAGCCTGGAAATCAGAAGTTCGAGGTTTTTAATTAACAACGTGCCGCGAATAGCACTTTAATTTATATCTCTATTAAAAAAAAATTGTCAGTCATAGTCATAGACTGCCGACAGAAGTGAAAACGAATATTTAAAATAACAATACAGCACTTTTAAAATATAAACCTTAAAACTAGGACAATAAAGTTTAATTACGAATGTACTATATTATTTATACTTAAGACCTTTTACTTATTTTTCTAAGAAGAATGGTGTCGCGAGGTGTCATTCTCGGTTGAGGGCACCGCTAGACCTTCCGAAAGCCCATGGTCATCCCCACTGCACCTTGCTGCAAAGAAGGCCAATGGGTGGCGACCATGCGGCGACTACAGGAAACTCAACGCCCGTACAATACCGGATATGTACCCAATCCGCCACATCCACGACTTCACCCACAACATTGCTGGATGCCGTGTATATACAGCACCATTGATCTTGTCAAGGCATATAATCAAATACCAGTCTGCGCAGAGGACATACCAAAAACGGCAATAACAACTCCATTCGGAATGTTCGAATTCCCGTTTATGACGTTTGGCCTGCGTAATGCAGGTCAAACCTTTCAACGTTTCGTAGACGAGATGATGCGCGGACTTGATTTTGTGTACTGCTATCTGGATGATTTTTTAGTATATAGCCGGAATGAAGCCCGGCCCGGCAGCCGGCGGAATGAAATAGGCCCCCTTCCGTCTTCACAGGGTTTCAGGTACTGCCTGACGGCCATAGACCGATTCACCCGATGGCCTGAGGTGATACCCATACCGGACATCACCGCAGAAACGGTGGGAAAAGCCCTCATTTCTGGCTGGATCTCCCGATTTGGCGTGCCAACGGATATCACAACAGACCGTGGACGCCAATTTGACTCCACACTGTTTCAATACCTGGCAAAAGCCACAGGCTTTCAACACAAGCGTACGACCGCCTACCACCCGGCATGCAACGGGCTTGTAGAACGCTTTCATAGACAGTTAAAAGCGTCTATAACCTGTCACGCCGATAACAATGGGTCAGAAGTCCTACCTTTAGTGCTTCTCGGCATCCGCAGCGCTTTCAAGGGGATCTGCAAACATCCTCCGCTGAACTCCTATATGGCGAGCCACTAAGGCTTCCAGGAGAGTTTCTTGACCCAAGCACACCCTGCACATCCGACTTATCGGATTTTTCAGCTCACTTGCGCTCATTCGCCGAAAAACTCAAACCGGTCCCCGCTTCTCGTCACAACAAGCAGAAAATCTTTATTTTCAAGGAGCTCGCAACGGCAGAATACGTTTTCCTTCGTGAAGACGCTGCACGCCCTTCTTACCAACCGGCGTACACAGGCCCCCACAAAGTATTAGAGAGAAGTGATAAGGTCTTCAAGCTCCTAGTAAAAGGTAAACCAGTCACAGTCACCGTAGATCGCCTGAAACCTGCTTTCATACTTACTGACATGACTGACCACAATAGAAAGGAAACGCCCAACCTAATCCCTCCGAATAAGCCTGCTAGTGCGGCGCCCGTCCCAACGTCTGTGGACATTGCACCTAAAACTACTCGCTCTGGCCGACGAGTTAAATTCCCTGACTTCTATCGCCCATAACCAGGTCTCTGGGGGGGAGTGATGTGGGCTATATTCACATCAATTTTTATTTAGCTTACGAGAATCACTGTGCATTTTGTATTTATATTAACTTTTAAGTGTGTGAATTGTGAATAAAGTCGACTCTTAAGACGCTGTTTGTTTACTGTGCCTTCTACATAATATAAGGAGAGGTAGACTCGCTGATACGATTGCAAGTGAGTACTCCACACACACCACTTTTAAATATCACCTTAAAACAAAGTCATTCAAGTTTAATTACGAATGTACTACTTAGGACCTTTAGTCTTAAGAAGAACGGTATCGGTCTCGCATTTCCATATTTTTACCCCCTACCAAAAAGTGCTTAACGCGGCTAAAGAAGTTTTCACTACAAAAAAAGAATTAAAATAAAACCTCGCACTACGCCGAATCTTTTGTACCTCATAGATGACGTAGTGACGATGAGCATCGGCCAATCGTGGCTGTAGTAGCTAGCGATGGCCAGAGCCTGGAATGTCTTTCCCAGCCCCATATCGTCCGCGATCATACAACGTCCGCGTCGCGCTATACCGAATCTACAGAAAAATTAACACTGTCTGTAGCAATAGGCTCAGAAGGACTAGAATCCAGAGCCGTTAAACCAGTTAAATAAAAAAAATATTGTCTGTAGCAAATAATTCGATTCCCAGGGGGGTTCGGGCTTCCCCGCGGTCTCCAGGTTGAGTCTTCTTTTTGCGTCGCTGTAGCGAAGGATCCTTTAGAATTTAACACTCAGAGCATTAAAAGAGTCTGCCAACGTAATAATTAGAGGACTGGACGTTACCGTAGATAAAGAAGAGGTAGAGGAGACACTCAAACAATTGGTAAAGGAGTTCCGCATCAAAAGTTTCTGGGAAAACCGTTACGGAAACAAGACAGCGGTGGTTGAACTTCCAAAAGAAGAAGCCCAAAAACTAGTGGATCAGAAAAAAATAAAGATAGGGTGGATGCGGGTCCCAATCGGAATAATAGAGGAAAAGAAAAAATGTTATAGGTGTCTCGAATACGGGCATATTTCAACAGGGTGCCCAGGTCAGGACCGAAGTAAGAAGTGCTATAACTGCGGGGACGAAGGGCATAAAGCTAAAGAATGTAAGAAGGAGACTGCTTGTGCTATCTGCCAAGAAAAAGGCCATGTTAACGCAAACCATCGAATGGGCTCCAAAAACTGCCCATCTTGGAGAGAAAGAGTGCCCGGCAGAAGGAATAACGAGCCAAAAAACGAGGCATAAGAGCAGGACAGGGAGCGATGGGCTCGCACAAATAAACCTAGATAGAACGCGAGCCGCTCATGACCTGCTCGAAGTGACGGCAAAAAAACACGAAATAGACATAGCCATCGTAGCGGAGCCAAGCCGAAAAATAGTGCAAGCTCGGGAATGGGTGACGGACAAGAGAGGAGATGTAACGGTAGTAGTATATAACAAACGGATCCCGACCCAAATAGTAGCTCAGGGAAATGGCTTTATCGCAGTACGCATACCAGGGCTTGTGATTTACAGTTGCTACTTCTCGCCAAATTATAGCATAGAAGAGTTCGATCGGGACCTAAATGAGCTGTTTGAAAGCATTGAGTCACAGCGGACAGACATCTTAGTAGCGGGGGATTTTAATGCGGCGTCAAAAGTTTGGTCTAGCAAAAAAGAAAACGAGAGAGGTCGCCAAATCATGGAAATGCTCGCAAGTACGGATATGGTGATAGTAAATGACGGTTTTGCTCCAACGTTCCAAAGAGGTGAAAAACACTCCACACCAGACATAACTTTTGTTAGCTCAGGTCTGACGAAAAAAGTTATGGAATGGCAAGTTCTGGAAGAAGATAGTCTGAGTGGGCACAGATATATTAAGTTCAACATACACCAACGCGAATTGAACCCATCAAGAAGGCCACAAGAGGGATGGAGATTGGACAAGCTAAACCAGAAAGTCTTTGAGAGTGTCCTCAGGGAAAGCGAGGTTGGAACCCCCGATGCACTGGTGGTGCAAACTAAAAGAGCCTGCGACAGTGCTATGCCCAAAAGAGGATCGCGTATAAAAGCACCAATCTACTGGTGGAATAAGCTTATAGAAGAGAAAAGAGATCACTGTACACAGTGCAGGAGGAGATATACGCGTAAGAGAAAAAAAAAACTGAGGAAAACGAGAAAACAGACGAAACCAAAGAAGGGGAAATAAATAAACTAAGAGAGGAGTACAAAGCGGCGAAACTAGATCTGCAAATAGCCATCATAAAGTCAAAGGCGGAAGAATGGAAAGAGCTTTGCGAAGAAGTAGACAGAGAGACCTGGGGACTTGGATATAGAATAGTCACTAAAAAACTGCGGCAAAGTCCACCCAGCTTGGACATGGAACTTATTAAATCCGTGGTCACAGTCCTGTTCCCTGTCCATAAAGACTTCGGCCGAATAAGGGGAGATGCGTCTGGAATAACTGAAGTAACGGAGGAAGAGATAAAGACGCCAGCGGAAAGCCTCAAACCAAAGAAAGCGCCAGGGCCAGATCTTATCTGTCCAGAGGTTGTCAAACTGGCAGTGCAAACTATCCCCGAGAAAATAAAAAAGGTCCTAAATGATGCCTTTGCATTAGGCAGCTTTCCTGAGGCCTGGAAAACGGCTACCTTGATCCTACTTAGGAAGGCTAATAAGCCAACAGAAGATCCAACCGGGTACAGACCAGTATGTTTGCTAAGCAGTTACGGCAAGTTAATGGAGAAACTCCTTCTCAATAGGATTGAGAAGCTGCTGCCAGACCACGGAGGTCTTTCCGAACACCAGTATGGTTTTAGGCAAGGCCGATCCACACTTATGGCTGTAAAAAGAGTCGTAGAGACGGCTACACAGGCAAGACAGGGCACGCGTATTACTAGAAAGCTCTGTGCCCTCATCTGTCTGGATGTGAGGAACGCTTTTAACTCTGCTCCTTGGAGGGAGATACTCTTAGAACTGCGGAAGAGAGGTTTCCCAGGCTACATCCAGAATCTCGTAAGTAGCTACCTAGAAGACAGGGCTATAATAGTGAGAGACTCAAAAGGAGTGGAAGAAGTTATTAAGGTTAGCAGTGGAGTACCACAGGGTTCAATTCTCGGGCCCACTCTTTGGAACATTCTATACGACGGGGTCTTTAAGCTGAAACAAGAGGAGGGTATCCAACTGGTGGGCTTCGCTGATGACCTGGCGCTCGTAGTGGTGGCCAAAACAGAGGCTTCCCTTATGATTCGAGCAAACAGGGCGCTCGAGCGAATAAACTACTGGATGCTAGGAAAACAGCTGACGTTAGCCCCAGAAAAAACAGAAGCCATAGTATTCAGCGAAAGACGAAAGCTAGACCCAATACAATTCAGTATAAAAGGTGCTACAGTGACCCCTAAAGAACACGTGAAATACTTAGGAGTATGGCTGGACAAAAGTTTAACTTTTAAGAAGCACGTTGAGGAAGTTGCGAGTAAGGCACAGAAACTCACGGAAGCGCTGAAAAGACTCATGCCAACGAAAGGTGGTCCCAGAGCAAGTAAGCGAAGAGTGCTGGCATCAGTTGCTCACTCCGTCATTCTTTACGGGGCCCCGATCTTCGAAGGAGCAATTAGGGTAGAACTGTACCGAAAAAAGCTGGAGGTAGTCCAAAGACGATTGGCGATTGGAATCTGTGGAGCATACAGGACAGTTTCTACTGAGGCGGTGCTGGTCATAGCAGGGCTGGTTCCTATAGCCAAGCTCGCCAGGGAACGCGCTAAGCTGTTCCGATGCAAGACGAAAACGCCTATAGAGATGCGAGAGGATACCCTAACGGAGTGGGAAAGGGAATGGTCTGGAGCGGGAAAAGGGGCCTGGACAAGAGAGTTAATTACAGATCTCAAAATATGGCACAAAAGGAAACATGGAGAGGTAGACCAGTGGCTAACGCAGGCGCTCAGCGGTCACGGGGTGTTCAACACGTACCTCTTTGCCATTGGAAAAGCATCGAGTGATAAGTGCTATTTCTGCGGCGAGGAGGACACTCCGAGACACGCCTTATTTGAGTGTCCCGCTTTTGCTGACCTGAGAGAGACGGCCCAGGAAATGATCGAGACCAGAGTGGATGCCCAAAACCTAGTCCCACGCATGTTGGGTGCTGCAGACGCGTGGCAAAGGTATGCCCAGATGTTAAGGGGCATAATGTTGAGGAGGGAAGAGAGAGAAAGAGAAGAAAAGAAGAAGAGCGAATAGAATAGAATAGAGGGTCAGCACGAAGTAATGCAGTTGCGGTTCCGTGCTGACCTCGAAGACAGGGGGAGGTTATTTTAGTCCGTGCAAGTCGGACATGCCCTGCCGATAGGCAGAAGTCCGTAGGGATTTTTTACTCCCCCGAAAGAAAAAAAAAAAAAAAAAAAAAAAAAAGCGAAGGATCCTTCAAGGCAAGAGTGAATAGGCATCTTCTAGGCAAGCGCGTTCCAACCTAGACCTCATCATTGCTTTGCACTAAGCATGATTGTCGTCAAGCGCAAGCCTATCACGCAATTTAAAAAAAATTGGATAGATGCAGGCGTTACTTTCCGGAACTCCATCATAATAAAGGAACTACAATCGAGCATTGTCGAGTCAACATCTCCTCAAAATGCTCCAGTGTCAGAGTGAAACGTACGTTGACAGTAGTTTGGAAGATTTCTGTGGTGTGGTGAATATCGTGGGCTATTAATGCGGGATACACACTTTACCACATTTCCTTCACTGTCTGCAGCAGTCCTGTGCAGAGGTTATGAAGTAACTATTGTTTACAGTGTATCTGTCACCGTAAGATTGTAATCTAACTAGCGAAATTGTAAACTGTCGACAGATTACAATTTAACGCATTATTTTTCGATAGATTGTAATCTGTCAGCTATATTAACCCGACAAAACCTAAGTGCCCGGCCGCAAAAAATTTACACTTAGAACATTGAACGGTTCATAATCTGTCGACAGTTTACAGCCTCGCTAGTTAGATTACAATCTAACGGTTTTTGCAATCTTAAGGTGACATATCGCTCGTAAAGTGGCTATTACTTCACCGCTAATATATAAAAACTATAAAGTTTACCACCCTTGGGTTATAAAAATAGTACCACCCAGTTATTACTTACTAGCTGATGCCCGCGGCTTCATCTGCGTGGGATAAAAAGTAGCCTATGTTGCTCTCCAAATCCCCAACTAGTTACACCCCTATGCAAAAAATCACGTCGATCCGTTGGTCTGTTGCGGCATGATTGAAGAACAAACCAACAAGCAAGCACATTTTCGCATTTATAATATTAGTATGATTAGCCAACAAAAGAATGCAGTAATGTCAATTTTCACACTAGTGCTGTAATAGAACGAACATACTTATTTTACACCAATTTTACGTAGTTACCAAGCCTATCTAATAACATACCTTACTCCTTCTTCTTGGAAAGGCATCAGTTGATTTCTAAGGGTCTTCTCTATGGGTGAGAGATCTACAGTATTGGGGTCTACTAAGGGGTCATTGAGTATCTGTAAAGAATACAATTGGCAATCACTAAAACCCTAATACATCACCTAATACATCACAAACATTAAGGCCTATTTGCATGGTAGGCTAAATAATGGTTAGTGCTAAACTTTGACTAGTAATTAACAGGGGTAACAAAGACTTTTTTCTAGACACAACACACTTGTCAATATAATTTTCTCTAATTTCAACACAATAACTTATGTTGAACTAGATGATGCCCGCGACTTTGACTGCGTGGATTAAGTTTTTTTATTCCCACAGGAACAAGGAAGGAAGGATAAAAAGTAGCCTATGTCCTTCCCTGAGATACAAACTTCGTTATTGATAAAAATTGGTTGAAAACATGGGCTGACAGACAGACAAGACATACTTTCGCATTTATAATATTAGTATGTATATGTCATAAAATTGCAAAAACCGTCAGATTGCAATCTAACGCTTTTTATCTTGACAGATTGTAAACTATCGACAGATTGTGAACCGTTCAATTGTTGAAATATTGATTGTACAATGTATTTACGTTTTCTTGTCTCTTTCTTGTAGGTTAGGTTAGGGTTCGACATAAATAATCACGTAGTGCCGTAGTAATCTTTCAACAGTTTACAATCTCGCTAGATAGATTACAATCACACACACACATACACACACACAAGTAATACAAAACTTAGTATGCTTCCATTTTGAGTTCTAGTTTTATTTTAATTTATTAATTAAGTATTTTGGATATAATATAGCTGTATAGCTATTTTGGAGGTGGGCATTGATGGCTGAAACGCAGTTTATAATTTTTTAGTTGTCATTGTTTCAAGAAATAAGATCAAATGTTATAGTTTACAGAAAATCAATTTCATTTCATTTCAATCTAACAGTTTTCACAATCTTAATGTGACAGATATACCCTAAGCTGCAGTAAGAGAATAGTAACACAAATGTTGAGTTAATAATATAAGCAATCAGCATGATAATTAAAAAAAAGTTAAAACAGTGATTTTATTATTATAAATAATTGTCTGTTTACCTTTAGAACATATGGTGGCAGTGGGCCAAGGACAATGTAGGGAGCCAGTGGTGCAACTTTAGACATCAAGTCTTGGTAATCATCTATTGAAAAATTCCATAACTTTGATTTTGAATCTGTAACAATACAGAGGTACCTTAGACTCAAATGTTTTTTATTCAAATACACTTTTACAAGTGCTTTTGAAGCGTCAAGTGAATCTACCGCTGGTTGTAATGCCATTCCTACTAAGAGCCATCAAGAAACTCAGTGGTTGCTCTGTTCAATCAAAATATTGCAATCATTGTTAAGATACATGTAACTGCAGTCCCCAGCATAGTCAAATCTACATATTTTTTATCATTTACATAACCTTCAACACTATAATAACCTTTATAGTCCTTTTTTTATATTTTACTAGGAAATGCCCGCGACTGCGTGGTTTGAGGTTTTCTGGTAGCCTATGTGCTATTCCAGACTATAGTCAATCTCTGTGCCAAATTTCAGCCAGATCCGTTAAGCCGTTGGAGCGTGGTTGAGTAAAAAACATCCATACATCTATACATCATCATATATTTTATAATTTTAATGGACTTTTTAAACTAGTGTAAACACAAATAAAATGGATTGTGGAATTTGAATATTGCCTATAAACATTAATGAAATAAAAGTAGTGCATGTCACACATATAGATAAAGTAGGATTCTAACTAGCTATATACCACTTCAAACCAGACTAGGGATAAATTAAGACACACACACCAACACCTCCGACCACAGAGAGGTCACAAAATAATTTTTTTAATTGTTCTTATTATATTCCAGATAACCATCCTAGTAAATCTAGTGGGAAAATAAGCTTGGAGCGACTCGAACGACTCACTCATGGTACCCATTCACTCGTGCCTATACATTTTGATACTTTACCAAGTTTTATGCAATACAAATAATATTCTAAATATCTCACCGTAACTCCTGGAAGGTATACTCTTAAAAATATTAATTAGAGGTGTACAGAACTCCGACGGATTCACTTCAAATCTGTGTTCTGAAATCAGATATACTGTCGCACTAACAACTTTACTCACAGGCACTGAATTTTCAGCCGGTTTACTGCTTTCAGGTTTCGAATAAGGATGAAATGTATTATGAGATCCAATATTAGATTTTACAGGCCGTATGTTACTACTTTGAGAAGTAAGCGTGAGCGTCCATTCAGTTGGTTGTCGAGACTGGTTGTCGGTCTTTTGACTTATGTTTTCATTAGTTAGCCTACTCTGTCGCTTTTGTAGGGCAGCTAAACGCTTCCTCTCAATTTCTTCTTTACTGCATGCCATATTAAAAAGTTCTCACTGACGATAAATCAATTTTTCTAATGATATTTATTTTTTTATTGGTAAAGAATAGAATACCATAAATTCAGCCAATCACAACAATTGATACTGTAACAATGATTGATGCAGGAGATACTCGGTCGCCCTGCAGGAAACAGCTGATTATCAAAAAATGAGAAATTGGTCATAGACTAATGGGCCTATTACACTGCACTTCTCACAGGACCCGTCGCTTATTACCAAGGAACATAATTAACATATTACCACAGACATAATAAAGAAATAGTTATTTATAGAGGATTCATAACATGAGTGTAGATAAAGTCTTGTATTGTATAAAGTCAGATTCTGAAATAAACTCGCCGGCATATTTAGCGGAACATAAAAAAAAGGTTTGATATCAGTATCATATAGGGTTGCTGGCTGGTTTATACATCATTTAATTTAAAAAGAAATATTTTCAAATTAAGAAAACAACTGAACATCACATTTTATGCAATTATTTTAATTTTATTCAAATACACCTTATCTGGAGCGAACTTCGAGTATTTCTTCCTTCTGAGTTTGATTTAAAATTTCATTGAAATACTGTTTTTTGTTAGTTTTTTTAAATCGCGTATCTTTCTGGAGTTGATGACTGAATTATGCCTGACTTAGCCCCAACGGAGATTGCCAGGGCACTCGAAATGCGAAGAAATAGTCAAACCTACAGAGTGATATCCAAAGATCTTCGTCAACCAGTTTCAACGATCCATCGCAGTATCCAACGGTTCAGGGAGACCGGTACTTATGTGAGAAGAGCAGGACAAGGCAGAAAAAGACGCACTTCGAGTAGGGATGATCGTTTCATTCGGCTTCGTGTACGTAGGAACCCCCGTTTGACGGCCGTCCAAGCCCGACATGAGTTAGAAGCAGTGCGGGGTGTAACCGTAAGTGAGCGTACGGTACGAAGAAAGCTCGAAGAAGCTGGTTTGGGTTCATTTGTGCCCGCCAAGGCTCCAAGGCTCGAGGTAAATCATCGTAGAAACAGGTTAACTTTTGCTCAGGAACATCGACTTTGGAACGCGGACCAATGGAGTAAGGTATTGTTTAGTGATGAGTGCAGAATTCTCTTAAATCAAATTGACGGCAGGCAAAGAATATACAGACGCAAAGGAGAACGATACATTCAGACAAATTTTGAAACTACAGTTGCATACGGTGGTGGATCAATAATGGTTTGGGCGGGCATTTGTTTGGGAGTTCGCACAGACTTGGTAGTGATTGACAGAGGGAGATAGTGTTGATAAACTAGCAGACATGGACATAGCCATTAATAAAGATTTATTAAGCATTATGTTGCTATATAGTTTACCCCAATCTTTCGAAAATTTTCGGATAGCCATAGAATTTAGAGATGATCTACCAGATCCAGATAATCTGAAAATAAAGATCATTGAAGAAGCAGAAGCTCGAAAAAATATGGCTACTACAAATGATGGGAATTTAGAACAAGAAGCATTATACGGCAAACAACAAAGTCAAAACAAAAACTATAATATAAAATGTTACAAATGTAAGAAAAAAGGGCATAAATCAAATGAATGCTGGTCGAAAGTAAATCAAACAAATAAGCGTAATGCGAATTATTGCTTAGAAGCGTGCCTAAACACGAATGATAATAATGAAAAAGTCATGAAATGGTGTCTTGATAGTGGCTGCACGTCACATATGACTCATGAATTGGAAAGATTCCATAATATAGAAAAAGATGACTATAAAAACATAAGGTTAGCTTCGGAGAACTGTACAGCACAAGTTGAAGGCCGTGGTTCAGTGAAACTTAATATTAAAAATAAACCTGATCTAAAACTAACTGAAGCCTTGTATGTACCGTCACTGACTACGAACCTAATGTCAGTAGGAAAAATGACAGATAAAGGTGCAACAGTTTTATTTAAGCAAAGAAAAGCAACCGTAATGCGAAATGGTGAAATACTGTTAAAAGCAGAAATAAATGAAGATGGTTTATACTATGTTAAAGAAAATATAGAAGAAAAAAACCAACTATTGTGAAGCAAACCAAATGCAACTATGGCATAGAAAGCTAGCACATCTTAATGAAGGGCAAATGCGAATAGCTCTTGACAAGAAAATTATGGAAGGCTTAGAATTTAATAAATGTGACACAGTTAAAGATTGTGAAGTCTGTGCTAAGGGTAAGGCAACAAAACTGCCGTTTAATACACATAAAAATGAGCAACGGACAACTCAAAGATTAGAAATTGTGCATACTGATGTATGTGGTCCCATGAGACAGCAATCAAAGGGGGGTTCAGAATACTTCATCACATTCACAGATGATTATTCAAGATATACACGAGTATATACAATGAAAACTAAAAATGAAGCCCTATCAAAATTTAAGGAATTTAAAAATGAGGCTGAACGATTTACTAAAAATAAAATAGTATATTTGCAAAGTGACAATGGGACAGAGTATATAAATAATAAATTTGATGAATATTTAAAAGAAAATGGCATCAAGAGGAGACTTTCCGCGCCATACACACCGGAGCAAAATGGATTAGCAGAAAGAAAAAATAGGACATTGCTTGATAAAGCTAGATGTATGCTGATAGACGCTAATATGAAAGAAGATTTTTGGGCTGAAGCAATTAATACAGCTAACTACTTGGCGAACTGCAGTCCTTGCAGTAATATTGATAATGCGACTCCATTTCAAAAATGGGTAATGAGAGTTCCGTCTGTGAGACATTTTCACATATTTGGAACTAAAGCATTTGTACTGAATAAAGGAAAGAAAAATGGAAAATTTGAAGCCAGAGCGACTGCTGGAATTTTTGTAGGATATTCGGAAAATCATAAGGCGTACCGGATATTTAACCCGAAAACAGACAACGTAATAATCAGTAGAGATGTCAAAGTATTAGATAAAATGTTTTATAAAAACGAAACGAAAGAAGAACAAAAACAAAAGGAAGTTGATAGCAATGAAATAGAAATTATACTTTTTCCTGAAAAACAAAATATAGAAGACAACAAAGAGTTGATAAAGAGTGAAGTTAATGAATCAGAACATGAATTGAACAATGATGAAATATTCTTAGATGCAAATACAGAAATAGATGAAATGTGTACAGATAATGAAGTAGAAGCGATTACATCCAGTAATAAGAGACAGAGAAAACCACCAGCATCGCACGAAGACTTTGAGATGGATGCTGAGCAATCATTCCTTTGTGAAATAGATGAGAACAGTCACGAATGGGAAGATGCAATAATAAGTGAGATTGAATCTCATCTTAAAAATAATACGTGGAAAGTTGTACACAAGAATGAAAGCAAAAATTTGATAGATAGTAAAATGATTTTGAAAAATAAGTATAATGCATTAGGAGAAATAGATCGAAGAAAGGCGCGACTTGTGGCACGTGGTTTTAATCAAAAAGAAGGTATTGATTACACAGAAACATTTGCACCCGTTGCAAAAATGAGTACTATTAGGCTACTCATTGCACATGCGATTGAAAATGACATGAAGTTATCCCAACTAGATGTGTGTACTGCATTTTTAAACGGCGATTTAGATGAACAAATTTATATGAAGATGCCGAAAAATCTCAATAAATATTTGAAAATGATAATGATACACGGAAAGGATAAGGAGTTAATAAGAAAAGCAAAAGAAATGCTATTAGATGTAAATAGATGTAAAAATAATGGGATATGTCAATTAAATAAAGCTATTTATGGATTGAAACAAGCAGGACGACAATGGTTCTTGAAGTTACATAATAAATTGTTGGAAATTGGATTTAAGAATTCCACAGCAGATCCTTGTTTATATATTTTAGAAAAAGAAGGGGAAAAGCTTTTTGCAAACATTTATGTGGATGACTTAATACTGGCATATAAATCAGAAATCTATTGAAAGAAGTTAAAATGAAATTGCAAAAAGCTTTTGAATTAAGAGATATAGGTTTACTCCACCATTGCCTTGGCATACAATTCACCCATGTAGGGGGAGAAATGAGGTTGTCACAGGTGAGCTACATCGAAAAGTTGATAGAAAAATTTAACATGGGCGATTGTAAGCCAGTTTCAACGCCGATGGAAACAAGTTTAAAATTAGAGAGATTACAAAAAGAAGAAGAAATGAAAAACATACCATATCAGGCGTTGATTGGTTCTTTGATGTATCTGGCTATAGCCACACCACCAGATATTATGTTTGCTGTAAGTTATTTGAGCCAGTATAATACCGGGACAAAAGGGACAATTAATGTAAGCATCAGATATAGAAAAACAGGAAATGGATTAATAGGCATGGCTGATGCTGACTGGGCGGCATGTACTATTGACCGTCGTTCATATACGGGTTATATCTTCAAGTATGGAGGTGGTCTAATCAGTTATGCTACGAAAAAGCAACGAGTTGTGGCTTTATCAACTGCAGAGGCTGAATATATGGCAATGGCGGAAGCAGCGAAGGAAGCTCTACACTTAAAACAACTGTTAGAAGACATTGGAGTGGCTAAACAAACTGTGCCAATCTATAATGATAATTTGACTGTACAGAAGTTAGCCAACAATTTGATGACTGGAAAAAGGTCCAAGCATATAAGCATAAGGGAACACTTTATAAGGGACTGTGTGCAAAAGAACCTAATATCGATCCATTACAAGGACACAGATAACATGGAGGCAGATCTTTTAACAAAGGCATTACCACAACCAAAGCTAATCAGACTGCTCCAGATGATAGGAGTCACTCAGACCTTGGGATAGACACGAAGATCATCGTGAGGGGGAGTGTCATAGATAATAGCACAGTAAACAGATACAACCAGTATGGAAACTAAGCCAAGTTGATAAATTATTAACCTACGCACCATTGAAGCAATAGGGTTGTCACTTTTAATGTTTTATGGTTTAATTTTGTTTTTGTTAATTAAAACATTCTATGTTCTGTGGTGATCAATTAATCGAATTGAAATAGCTAGTTTACGAATACAAATTAAATAAGTATCTCACGGCGTCGGTTAATCTTGATAGTTTAAAATACGGAAAACAGTTTAATATTGACACACAATAACTTGTAGATCTTTGTTTTTTTTGTAGGTCACTAACTTATCATTATGGCGTAACCTTTTACATGTTTTGGCGGGAGTGTACGCGATCCGCGGCTGGGCGCACGGTAGGCGCCGCAGGTGGCGCGCGGGCAGGGCTCATGAGCTCTGTTTTCGGATGTTTGTCATGCATTTTCCCAAAAATGCGTGTAACCTAGTAATTAAAAAAACATTGCATAAAAAATACCTTTATTCTTGACTAGCGGTCCGCCCCGGTTTCGTACGGGTGCAATTTAGATTTGTAATTTTATCGTGAAAAATACAAAGTGAACAAATTACAGTTTTTTTCATATTATGTACTATCGTACTACTATACTTCGTATGTCCAACTTCGAGCTTTTACTAAGATTTTTCTATATTAGAAACTAGCTGCCCGACCCAGCTTCCTCGCGGGCGCTTCGCCTGCGGACCTCGCGGGCGCTTCGCCTGCGCACCTCGCGGGCGCTCCGAGCACCGCCTCGAGGGCGCTTCGCCTGCGCACCTCGCGGGCGCTCCAAGCACCGCCTCGAGGGCGCTTCGCCTGCGCACCTTCGGAGGCGCTTCGCCAGCGCACCTCGCGGGCGCTCCGAGGCGCGCCTCGAGGGCACTTCGCCTGCGCACCTCGCGGGCGCTTCGCCTGCGGACCTCGCGGGCGCTTCGCCTGCGCATCTCGCGGGCGCTTCGCCTACGCACCTCGCGGGCGCTTTGCCTGCGCACCTCGCGGGCGCTTCGCCTGCGCACCTCGCGGGCACTTCGGGGGCCCTTCGATCTGCGCGCCTTGCGGGCGCTCCGGGCAGCGTTCAGAGGGAGCTCCAGGCAGCGCTTCGAGGGCGCTCCGGGCATCACCAGCACGGCCAGCCGCATGATGACAGGTGTTGCCAGAGCAGCCACCGGTTACGTATGCCCCTGTGCCGTTCTACCGACGAGGTCGACATCCGGAATTCCAGAGGTGACATCCTTACACTCAATAATGAGGGTAGAGATGGTCTTGATTTACTTAAGTTTTTAGTCCAAGCCTTAAAGTCCATTACTCCTGACTCGCACAAAATAACGACTATGCGGTTGCATAAAGTAAACGAGTAGGCATGATGATAATAATCAAGAATCAATGAAATTATCTGATTAAATAGGATTCGTCGATTATAAAAATAAAAGTATTTATTTTTCTATTTTGAACGAGATTGTTATTTATTTTGATAACATGAAACTATAAAATACAGCGATCTGCCATACATAAAATATAACTACAAAATACAGCAATCCGCCATAATACATTGAGCACCAGTCAGGGCGAATTACGTCACATCTAAATTCCTATAGTCCTAAATCCGTAAAATCTGCTTTTTATATATTATTCAAAACTTCATGATAGTTATTAGAGGTTATGTTGATGAAATGTTGTTTTTATAAAACTATACCTTAAAATTTAATATGAAAGGTGATTGCCTAGTGATTAAGACGTCTGCCTCCTATTTGGAGCGTTTGGGGAAACGCCTATTACCTATTATACGTATTGTATTACGGGTACCTAATTCATTTTTAAGAGATAAAACCTAACCTCAAAAGGATCGAATTTATTATTAAATTAGGACCCCAAACAATATTATTAAACACACAGCATTTTACAATAACACTAATTTATTTAATCCAATCCAGGATCTCCCATATGACAATTCTGCATCGAAGGTCCTACTAAACGTATGCATTTTTAACCATTTTTAACGACAAAAAAATCGGTCACTGATATCTACCATGGGTAGTAGTTCCGCCTACATCAGTTAATAATAGGCGACCGATTTTTTGGAACCCCTGAAACAAAATAACGAAAGAAAAGTTAAATTAACGAATGAGAAGTTTCTGATATGTATTTATGTAAGTTTAGAATGAAAAGTTTTCATGCAATAAAGAATAATTGTGAATTGAACAGGAAAACGCTCACATTTAGGTACGACTGCACTTTCAATTGTCAAGTGCCAACTTTTTCACAAATCCGTTAAAAATATTATGTTCTAAATAATTATTATTGGGTAAGAAAAATGCCATGTTGATGTTGTTTGATAAAGCAATAATAATCATAATCATAATTTCATAAGATCGCAAACTCCCTACTAAGCACGAGTCTCCTCTCAAATTGAGAAGAATTTTACAGGTTAGCCCGCTACCATATTCTAAGATATTCATCTGAATTAAATGTAACCATCGTACGCAGCACCATGGATACAATTTGTCGTAGCTGACATATGAATCTATTTGATCTAGTACAAATGCCACTATTATGATGTCCAATCACAATGTTGGTCTAATTTTATTCCCAAAAATTACTAATAAATTATTACATTATCAGATTGTATAGTCTGATGTAATACCTACAGTAATACTCCTTCTCCTGGAGACTGCAAGTTAACCACGTCAGCCGACGTCTCTTTGCTGCTATCGGCTACCTGAAACGCTGGAAGGATCTCCTTCCAGTCAAAACTAAGATATCCTTAGCTGAAACACTCCTTTTACCTATACTGGACTATGTCGATAGCAGTTACACGGATCTCACTGAGGAGTTATTAAACAAGCTTGAGCGCTTACAAAACATGTGTATTAGATTCATCTATGGATTTAGAAAATTTGATCACGTTAGTGCGTATCGTGCTCGTCTCAATTGGCTTCCAATTAGGTTGCGTCGAAATTTTTATGTTCTTTCTTTACTATTTTCGATGCCGTTCGCCATATGCAGCTGCGTTCTACCATGGATAATAAACTCAAAACTCCTAGCCATCGTACAAAATTTTACAGCAAATCGTACACGGTGTATGCTGTGCAGTTATGGGAATCTCTACCCAAAAATATTAGAAACTCCAAATCTTTGCCTATTTTTTAAAATAGTCTCAAAGAATATTTCCTTAACCAAGTCATGCCATAATACATAAATTATACTTCTATCGTAATTCGTTACCATGCGTTTTTAATTTTATTTATATAAGTGTAATTTGTGTATGTGTAATATTATTATTGTTATCTATATTTTATTTAAATGTAATGTATATATGCAATATATTTTTTATATTATGTGCTTACCTATTATAACTTGTATTGTATTCTGCCACACTACCCTACGAATCTTATTCGAACGTCTCACCAAAGGTTACCTGGTAGAGATTGCTCAGTAAGCAATAAGGCCGCCTTTGCATAACTAGTTTATAGCTAACTTGACCTTGTATTTTCATGTGTGCAATCTATCTACAGTAATACCTTGATCTTTGTCAATGGATTCTGTAACTAGCTTGGTCAATTGAACTCTATTCATTTATTTGCTTTATATAATGTTATATAATAATATGGTGTAATACAATCTGCCATCTAATGGCATGCGATATTATTAACTCAGTTCAAATGCATTCTTATTATATATTCCGTATTTTAAGTCTATGCCTGATTTATACAATATTACATTAAGTATATTAAACTATTATTAAATTATTATTTTAACACAATAAATATTAGCTGTTTATACAAGCACAAGAATACATATTACAATTCAGTAAAATTACAAATAAATTCATTAACAATGAAATTGTTTAAATTAAGACAGGGTAATATCTTTGACAGTCTTTTGAAGTTTATATTGAAATCACCCTACAAAATGCGTTTATTTTATACATAGCTAGCATTTCTAAGCCTTTGTAGAGCCTGGCCACGAGTTTCACAATATTCGAAGTAGTTTTTTTTTGACAAAGATGCAAATTTCCTTAATGTAAATACAGGGTAAATAAATATCTTAAGTGCCTTAAACATGGGTTTACAACTATCCAGGACATGTTCCCAACTTAAAACATGTATGCATTTTTTGGAAGCTATTGAGTACAGACGGCACATATCCATAATATGTTTTCTAATCAATTGCATAGGTTATTTATGTGGTATTTCCAATTGCAGTGGAAGTCTATTTAATAGTGTTGACTTCCTTAATTATAACATTATTGTATTGAATTTTTATAGGTATTTTTCTTGTGAAGTTTTAAACGCAATAATCTTTGTTTTCTCAGTATTAACTGGTCATTGGTTATTAACTGAAATATAGCAATAGTAGCTGACCTATTTCTCCTAAACCGTGCTGTGTTTCTGTTAAAATATTCATACGTTCAGCTTGATTATACACAAGACATGGTTATATTTTTCACGACACTACCTATCAGGACAGACTGAGTGAGGAGGAATCGGACTGTTATAATATATTAACCTAATTTATCTTAAAATGACAAAGGTGTCACGTGATGACTGTGTTTTTTTAATTATGTTTCAGGACAAAGGTGTCACTAAAGCGTTATTGGTTTTATTTATTTTTGTTGGGCAAAGGTGTCCTTGCTTGGACGACAAAAGTGTCACCAAAGCACAGAAGTGAGACGTATAAAAGCGCTTACGAAAGTTAGATCAATATTGTACAAAACAATATTAATACAAAGGACATTGACCAAATTCGCCTAAGAATCAACACGTGTTTGAAATATACAGTAATTCTAAGCTTATTTTATAACCTTTATTTCAAATATTATAATTCAACGGACACTTCAAATTAATTACAAAATAAATAAATGGATACTAAATTGATTACTATACGTTTCCGTTTCTCGATTATTAACTTATCAGTAACTTACAGGTTAAAATAATATGCAATACCACCGCTTGAGCGCTAGATCCGTATCGTAAGAAACAAGATAAAAGCAGCTTAAAGTGCTAAATGCGCTAGTATTCTGAATCTCGCAACGCCATCTATTGAACGTACAATAACTTTATATATCTAACGCCATCTGTAATGTTTTTGATGAACTACGGCAAATCTTTTCTTATTTACATACTGTTTACAGCTCTATTACAATTGGATAAAGTTGGTATTTATTTGTCCAAGCAGATTGATTGTGAAAATTGAAATAACCTCAAGATTGAAAATATTTTTGGTAATAAGTCATTTTTTAGCAAGCGTCCGTTGTTTTAATCTGCTCTGAAGTATAAAAAGGTATTTATTTGAACCCAGTAATCAATGTTAAAGACTGTTGGTTCTTAGGCAAACTTTGTATGGGGGCGGAACAATGTCCTTTACATTGATATGTCATTAAAATTAAAAAAAAAAGTTATCCAGGTACCTAGTCATACAACATTTAATGTTATTTACAAATTACAGTGTCGTAACTTCATAATAAAAATGTCATAATTTTATAATAAAGGTAGTCAAGTACAGTGTTATATATTTCAATGCGTTTCAAAAGAGTAGATTTATTTGTATGTTGGACAAAGGTGTCCTGAATTATTGGTTTTGTTTATTTCTGTTGGACAAAAGTGTCCTAGCTTAGATGACAAAGGTGTCTCAAAACTACAGAAGTGAATAAAACTAATAGTTTTATTTATTCCTGTGGACAAAGGTGTTCCTTCTTATTGTATGCAAAACAAAGGCGTCAGCAAAATATTACTATTTAAAACTAATTATTAATATAAGCTTATTATTATTATCGTTACATTTATGGGACAAAGGTGTCCTATGTTGTTGTAATTGTCATCACATATTTTTTTTGTTTTTGTGAAAAATAATTTAAAACGTTACATGGATGTGAGGACACATTTAATAACGGATGGCCGAATCTGTTAGCGGATATCTGATAATTATTACGTGCCTAACACAATTTACTTTATTAACGAATTGTCATATTTATTATTTGATTGAACAACGATGTTGACGACCGCCATTTTGTATTTTTCCGAGCAACGGTACCTTCGTTGTTCAACGGTTGCGGCGTCAACACTAGCTGTGCCAAAATTATTTTCGATCTTAGACGCCACCGAGTTTCTTGCTGGTTCTTCTCGCTAGGACGTGGCATTCCGAACCAGTGGTAGATTCGCAGTTGTGAAAGTATTCATATTATACGTGATGATAAGTTTTTGAGATTAGTGGCTGTAACCTTAGATGTTTTAAATATGTTTTTGCTAAAAGTTCATAAAGTGTCAGATTTTGAAAAGTACAACGAATGAGGTTAGTTGTATCAATTTACAATTTCTTGAGAATAGTTTATGTATGTTTGATAAGACCGGAAGTTCAGCAGTTTGATTAGTTTGTTACATGTAATTATTATTAGTAATTATGGGCAAGAACGCTCCAGGCAAAAACGTCTGATCATGATTTATATGATTTGGGGCATAAAAGCCCGTGATATGACATAAACACGAGGACGTGTTGTTCTCAGGACGGCCGAACTGTCAGCTTTGCGTGTACAGTTGAAATGAATAGTTACAAAAGTTAAAAGATTGTTAATTTATTTATTGATGAAGGTTCGATTGTACTGATATTTGACTCATTCGATGTATTTCACTCGTCAGTTCGTTCCCGACGCCATATTGGAATAACTTGTATAAATACGAATGTTTTACCATCGGTAGGCAAATCTTTCGGTTGATTCCGTGCATAGCGTTCGCCCTTAGCAGACGTCTCCCATGCCCGGTCTACAGTACTCCGACTTCCCTCTCGCGCAAGTGTTGTGCCGCCCGACTCCAAAAGTGATTGTGCTAGTGTTGTGGATGGACATTGTTCCAGCGTTGTGTATAGTGTAGTGTAGTTCCAGGGTCTAGGATTCCGTGAGTACACTATTCTAAGCGCAGCATAGGTCCACACCCCCGTCTCCAAAGGACGGGGACTCAGCTAGGGTATTCACCTTAGGTACCCACCTCCCTGCCCCGACAGGGGGGACAAATCTAGCCCCCGGGTCCACTATGGACCCCCGACCCACCGACCGATCCGCTCTCGGGACCACTAGGGTCCCGATGAAGCAAGTTCAATACAAATTTAATATCCAGGCTTTATTGGAGGATCTGCAAAAACGCAGTCCTGAATATTTGAGCTATTTTTATAGCTCCTCTCCTGCATCAGTCCCCCCGGTCATGCCGCCAACCGAACCGCCCTTCAGGCAGTCAATAGCTCTCTCCCAGGCGACAGCCATGGAGATCACCCCCGCGCCCCCCAAACCCAAGGAGCTTCTCTCCTTGCCCCCCTCTGGACCTTCAGCCGCCCCCGATAGACCATCCCTGCCCAAGACCATCCCTGGTCCCGTAGCCCGAATCGCTCTTCCAGCGATATCCGAGGAACCTCAAAATGAGACCTCTCCCGCCTCATCCGAATCGGACGATTTTACCCCCGTCCAGTCCAAAAGCCAAAAGCGAAAGCTAAAGGCCTCAAAATCCTGCGCAAACCCTCCTAAGAAGGTTGGTCTTGCCACCACGCCACCCACAAATCCTTCAGATTCTCCCAAATCCCAAGGTCCCTCCGCCACCCAGTCCTCCTCCGGAGAGGAGTCGGAAGACTCCCCGATGGAGGAACCAGTAAGAGAAAAAGTCCCTCCTCTCTATATTAGAGAGAAGCTGAGCTGGCAGCGTATCCTCCCGATCCTAACAGAGAAAGGCATAACCTTCTCTGAAGCACGCTCCACCGCCATAGGCATTAGAGTAGAATGCCCTACCTCCCAAGACCACCGGGGTCTTACCTCTGTTCTCAGACAAGAGAACGTAGGGTTCCACACGTACGCTCTGCCCGAAGAGCGCGTCCTCCGCGTCGTAGTACGCAACATTCCAAAAGAATTGAACACCGACGCAATTAAAGACGATCTCGTATCCCAAGGGTTCCCAGTTCAGGAGGTACATCGTATTGTAAGCCCACTTATCATTTTGGGCATATTTTAGGCATATAGATTTATATCGTCTAAGTCGGCGTTTGTGATTTCTAATATTATTTTATTAATTATATACAACCTCTCGGAACAACTCATTCATCGTGTCAGAATTGTAGCGACATCTAGTGAATGTTCGAGGAAGTTACTTTTTGCTAGTTTAAGTCATGTTATGTTGATTATTAATTAATATTCGCCTGTTGCTATCGTTCAGCTTTATTTAAATTGTTTTTCTATTATTTTATAAATATCCTAGATTAAATATTATTAAAGTTAGTCATTAATAATATTTTATTAGCATAATGAATTCGTAAACTGTATTTGAATTTGGCGCCAACAAGTTACGACAGATTGTCTTTTGTTTTTATGGCATTGTGATGGTAATCGTGTGAGTTGTGATTCGAAGAAGTGTAAAATATAGAAAATGTTATCGTATTGCTGGTTTTTACTTAAAGTTCCCATTATCCTGAAGCTGTGGCTACAGCTTCAGAAGTGGGATACCAGGAAAATATACTTTTTTCTGTTCCACGCCAACGACGTAAAGTGTAAGTAACGCGTACATCCGACATGTTTTTTTTTCTTTCCATCTCGGTTTATCCTCAAAGTAATTTACATCTTTACAATAACTTACGAAGTAAACATACAGTCTACGATGGTAAAAACAAATTTATGTTGAAGTTATTGGCCGATTACCACTATCATCAAATTAAATATGTACTTCTTAACATTTTAAAGTTATTATACCTAGGTGGTCTAAGAAAAGAACACAAATAAAAGAAATACTGCAAATACAAGAGTGTTGTACATAATGATAATTGCAATGCATATTGCAATTATTAAGCTACATGATAAGATTTATTAGTTAGTTATTAGAAAAATCTTTATTGAACTATATTCACTTAATGTACAAATTATAACAAAAAGTTAAAAGTAAATTAAGTTACATCATATCAGAAATTGTTAGTTTGTAACTATCAGTGCAACGCTGATTTTCAATGACCACTTTTAGATGCGAATGCCAATGGCATAACCTTAATATTGTACTAGCAGATGCCCGCGAATTTGTCCGCGTTAAATAATTTATTTAAAAATTCCCACTGGAACTCCCTAACTTTTCGCATTAATACATAGACTATGACATAATATAATGTGGCTTTATATTCTATTGGTACCAGAATTTTCAAAAATTGGTTCAGTAGATCCAGAGACCCTACAACATCACAGACTTTACTTTTTTATAATATTAAGTATAGATTTTTGGCACAATATGAGAATAATTTATGTTAATTTATAAGAAAAGTTTAATAAAAAGAAGATCGAATCAGATATTGGTATTGTAAACTTTCAAATTTTTTGTTGCACTATCCCGCTCCGTTTTAAAGTTCTTTTAAGAAAACAGGTTGTCTGGAGGAAATCAATTTTGGTGATAAGACTGCCCTTGCGCACGCATTATTTTCCGTTTTTATTTTTGTTTATCAGTTATTTCTATGTTTTGTGTGGCAATAAAGAATTTATCGGTCTATTTATCTTTTAAAGTTTGACCAGAATAATTTATTATGGGCAAGGAAAGGTAGGCTTAATATTTTATCGTTGCGAATGAGATTTCTAAGCTGAAATTTGTCAGTTTCAGCTTCGAAGGAGAGAAAGAAATTATTTTCCAGGAAACTAAGGGTATGGTGAGTGGCCATACCGAGGTTGAGAATAATACAAATAATAATCGGCTTGATGGAGGTCAGGTCAGGAGAGAAAAACATTATTATTCGGGAAACCAAGGGTATCGCGAGTGGCCATACCGAGGTTGAGAATAATACAAATAATAATCGGCTTGATGGAGGTCAGGCCAGGAGAGAAAAACATTATTATTCGGGAAACCAAGGGTATCGCGTGTGGCCATACCGAGGTTGAGAATAATACAAATATAATCGGCTTGATGGAGGTCAGGTCAGGAGAGAAAAACATTATTATCCGGGAAACCAAGGGTATGGCGAGTGGCCATACCGAGGTTGAGATTAATACAGATAATAATTGATTTGATGGAGAGCGTCAGCTATGAAATGAATTTTAAAGGAGAAAAATATGGACAGATTTCTTCGTTCAACTCGAGGTTGTTCGTCTAGCGCTAATTCAAGTAATTTAATTATAATATTATATTATAGAAAGAAGCGAAATTAGGAATTACTATGTTACTAATATAAAGTTATAAAAATTGTGATATGTCAAGTATATAACACTACAATTTCCGTGATAGGTTATTAGGGTAATCTGAAAACAGTAAAATGACTTGTCGCACAACCACTTAAGGAGCTTTCTTTAAAAGAGATTTGTCGGTAGTTGTTTTTTGTATATTTATGTCCAGTTTATTATAAAGGAGAATGGTCAAAAGTGGGCTGTTGTTGCGTCTTAATGAAGTTAACGGTAAAACATTGAAAATATACTCAGGATTATATAAGATTATTATCATTGTGTAAGGCGGATGTAGTGCTTGTCTGAGACTCACAGAATATAGGTCATTTATTTCATGTGTATAGGAAAGTATATTATGGTAGAATAATAATAATATTATTTTCATAAAAGAGTGTAACAAAATTATATAGCTGTCCCCTGCCCTCTATGCTATGATAACCTGTACTGCAGAGGGTAGTTCCTTCCAGTGATACAGGATAATATTACTAAAAAACTAATTACTTATTTATGGTGTAAAAAAAAAACTGAGCATGTCTCTGTCATGTGTGAAGTGCACGCATCGCAATTTAAAAAAATATATTTAAATTCAATTGCGTCGTAGCTCTTAGTCAGGTTAAAGGAGACGGTTCAGATTTGTATGGGGCGTAGGCCAAGTCTTGTACAAGCAGAGAAATGAAGAAAAATAAAATACTATACCAGTTCTTATTGGTCAAATCTATGAATTCGGCTTATTAATTCAGTGGTAAATTATTTAATCTTTCCAAGTTATGGAACACTAAACATGAGTGGTTAACAAAGGCGGATTCATATTTTTTTGACGTTTTCAAAAGAAAAACACGTTATTTTGACAGTGACTGTCAGAAATTACATTTGATACATTTTGCGCCTGCTGCCTTCTCTATGGCTGAAGGTTGCCATCTTGGAAATGTATCGAAAACTTGAAATACATTTTTATTTTTTTTGCTCGTTATTTATTTTACTGTTCTAAATTATTTATATTTATAATAAAATCTATGTATTTTCCTCTATTCATGGTAGAATGTACAAGAGTAGGCCAAAAATGTACCTTTCCCTTTATTATTATTTTTCTTTCAAAAGAAATATCCCTGTTAATTCTAATGAATACATTAAATGCATACTATTATGAGTTGAATTCAAATTGTGAGTGAACAAAACTTGTGTTAGTAACTGATATTGTAAATTTTATTACTCTTTTATAATTATTTATAGTGCTATGATCAAATAATTGTGGAAAACGTAAAATTATTGAATTTAAATATTGTTAATGAACGTTGAGTACATTGCGCTCTTTATATAAGTTATCAGTGGGGTATCTAAATGTTTAAAAAAAAAATAGTAGTAAGGTTCTGTGCGCTCGTTCTAACTGAAGTAAAAACGTTTTTCCAACCCCACCCCATGCACAGATACAATATGGGTCATGATCGGAAGCCACAGCGACATATAAACCATTATTGACGTCATTATTGATTGAAAAAAATTGAAAAAAAGTTTATTATAGTTCTTAATTTTATTATAGGTATTCTGAATACGAGCTGACCATTTAAGATGTATGATGTATGTATAGGTTATGCTAAGATATTTTGCAGTTGCCTCTTTAGATAAGACTAGCAGTTCGCCCGAGCTTCGCACGCGTATCACTAATCATCATAATAGTCCATACCCAATTATAACCAGTAGGCACTGGGCAGCACATTAGGTTTTACATTAGCAAACAAATCTTTCCTCTTTAAAATATTAGTTTAGATTAAATGAGTGGGTAAGAATAACCATTCTGGAAAGTACCTAATTAAAGAAGAACATGTGTATCCTCATACTCGTAGGAAAACAATCATAGATGTGTAATAATATAATTAAAACTATAAGAATCTTATTATCATTTGATCAAATGATGGTCTCACCTTTGAGAATGTTGAAATTGTTACCAATTACACTTATAGAACTTTAAGTTAAGAGTAAGCAAATGTATCATGTCATTGGTCAGACGAAGTTAAAATTTTCACTAATTGGTACCTAAAGATTAACTGGCATTGGGTTCATCAAAATAAGTAAGGGAAAAGTCATTAACTGAAACTCTCAGTGCAATGCTGGGAAACAAGTAAATTCAGATCAAAGAACATTTATTGTTAACTTAAAAATTTGAATATTTTTAAAACTATATTCATATAAAGATTTAAGATTATAAATATTGTACATCATTGTGGTAAGTTATGTTAATAATTAATAATTTTATATGTGTAGCTTTTATTGTATTAAATAATTCAGTAATTTGTGGTTAACTCAGTTGGTAGCTATATTCTGTTTGTTTAATGCACTGCGTGCTAATGTTTGTTAATCCGAATAAATAAAAAGTGATGTTCACGAAATTTACATGGTTGGGAAACATTTGTTGTATGTGAAACATGTCAATTCAATTGCTTCAAACTGTTGCTACACTTACATTCATCTGAGATAAATTTTCTGGATAAATATACTTAATGAATTGTGTCAGGGTTAAAAAAACCGATCTTTACTTATCAGTTGATGTTCTGTAATGTGAAAAGACGATGTTGCTCTTGTCACTTATAATATAACCTTGTTATCTGAAACTCTACTTGGTTAAGGTTTATGATGTCAGTGCTCTAACATCACTGTTTTATGCTATAAATACCAACGATAATACTTCTAATGGAAGTGTAGCTTCAGCTGTTAGGTACAGTTCGGGAACAAAGTTCTAGGTAGTGTGTTCAAACTGTTAGGATTATTAGGAATTGAAAGAGGCATTAATTTTGTCCTATACGGCTTTGTGTAGTCCAGAGTGGCGATACTGTTCTATGGTACTCGGTAATGGAGTCTGGCTCTGATTCTAGGAAAGTGAATTGCTAAATAAAAGTATAACTAAATGGTTAATTGATATTCCTTCTAATATAACAAATCATCAAAGATTTTAATTTCAAATGAAAAAAAAAAATAATTAAAATATAACATAAACACTGCATTCTACAGTAAGAATTATTATGCAATGGGTTTAATAAGCTGTCAAATCCGCATAAAGGTGAAACAATGTAGCTTTATGTACTGAAACGTAAACTTGTTGAGTGTCTTTTATATCATAGTTTTTACAGTGTGGCTGAATACCTCTAAACAGATAAATTTGATTTTATTATTTGACTTTCATGGATTGACATTGTTGTATTTCAAGTAATTGTATTAAGTGACATTGTTAATAATTAGCATATTGTGACATCAGACACGTAATAACTTTATAATATAAAAATTGTATTGAAAGTAAAAAAATGAATAACTGGATGAACTTTCTTAGTAAAATAACGTTGTATAAATGAATATGTATCTACTTTATAATATTGCATGTAATATATTGAAAGTATTTGGATGTAAGCAACTATATTATAATAAGACCTTATGGAAACTCAAATTTGAAAGAAATTAATCTTGAATCTTTAATCTTGAACAATCATAAGATAGCACTGTATTAGTTCAAACCTTACATAATAAACTATGTCAAGATAATTAGCTAAATACTTTCATTCATAATATAAATTAAAAAGAACTTCTAGTTTGCTTGTTGGAATGAGTTAGTCTAGTAGATTGTATAATGTTTTAATTATTTATTAACATAAATTATAGATTTTGCATCTCAGAGCGAAGGGACTCGCTCATCACAGGAAGGCCGAGCTGTAAGCCCACTTATCATTTTGGGCATATTTTAGGCATATAGATTTATATCGTCTAAGTCGGCGTTTGTGATTTCTAATATTATTTTATTAATTATATACAACCTCTCGGAACAACTCATTCATCGTGTCAGAATTGTAGCGACATCTAGTGAATGTTCGAGGAAGTTACTTTTTGCTAGTTTAAGTCATGTTATGTTGATTATTAATTAATATTCGCCTGTTGCTATCGTTCAGCTTTATTTAAATTGTTTTTCTATTTTTTTATAAATATCCTAGATTAAATATTATTAAAGTTAGTCATTAATAATATTTTATTAGCATAATGAATTCGTAAACTGTATTTGAATTTGGCGCCAACAAGTTACGACAGATTGTCTTTTGTTTTTATGGCATTGTGATGGTAATCGTGTGAGTTGTGATTCGAAGAAGTGTAAAATATAGAAAATGTTATCGTATTGCTGGTTTTTACTTAAAGTTCCCATTATCCTGAAGCTGTGGCTACAGTATGTACCACGCTCAATCGAAATCTCCTTATGAGATGATTCTTGTCATCCTAGACCTTACCCCAGAGGGTAAGAAAATCTATAATCTCACGGCAATATGTCGTCTTTCAGGCCTTAAGGTCGAATCCCCTCGTCAGCGCGGTAGATTAGGGCAGTGTCATCGCTGCCAGTTATACGACCATTCCGCTAGGAATTGCTTCGCCCGCCCTAGGTGCGTCAAGTGCCTAGGAGACCACGGCACGGCAGATTGCGCTAGGACACAACCGACCGAGGAGCCCCCAAGCTGTGTTCTTTGCAGGTCTCAAGGGCACCCTGCGAACTATCGCGGATGCCCTAGAGCCCCCAAGGAACCCAAGCGACGGGTCAAATCGGCCGGCCGCAAACCTGCCACCCCTTCCAAACCGACCCCAACATTCGTCGCGGCCCCGGCTCCGGCCACCAACGCTTGGGACAAACCTCTTCCCAGGGCCAATCGCCCAACTTCCGCGGCTAAGCCCGCCCAACCAACACCGACCCAGGCCTCACCAACAACGCCCAATTCGGCCAATCAGGCCAACTCAGATGAGTATTCTGATGCCTCTGCTTATGCATATGCAAGCACTAACATCGATGTCCTCAGCAAACTTCTCCTGACGATAGACCTTATAAAATTGCACAGATTCATCTGGGATGTTAGGACAAACCCAGATATAGTTACAGTCCTCCAAATACACATGGACTTTTTCGTTCCGGTAAAGCAATTATTTGACTCTCTAAATGGCCAACACAAATAATAGCAGAATCAAACCACACTCCCTAACGGTCGCGTTTTACAATGCTGCCGGCCTTATCGACCAAATAGATGAAGTACGTGAATTTCTCTGCGCGCATCAAATCGATATTCTCCTAGTGCAAGAGACCTTCTTAAAACCTAGTAGAAGCAATCCGCGAATTGCCAATTATAATTTAATACGAAACGACAGAGCAACCGCCCTCGGCGGTACCGCGATTTACTATAGAAGGGCTCTTCACTGCACTCCTCTCGACACTCCTCCCCTTACCAACATGGAAGCATCTATTTGTCAGGTTAGTATGTCCGGCCATCCGACGGTCATACTAGCATCCGTCTATCTCTCTCCAACAAAACAGCTCCTAGAGAGTGACATCAGCGCACTCCTTTCCCTCGGAGACTCCGTCATTCTGACAGGAGATTTTAACGCCAAACACCGCCGCTGGAACTGTAACACCACAAACCAACGAGGAGTTATACTCGAAAGACTGACAAACCGACAGGACCTTAATTTTGTACTTTTGGCCCCTGACACACCGACTCGTTATCCAAATACAGAACGGACTACTGACCGACCGGACATACTAGACATAGCACTGCTAAAGAACATCACCTTACAGGTGAGTCCTTTGGAAGTGCTATCCGAACTATGTTCAGACCATCGCCCCGTCCTACTCCGGCTAGGACCCCCGCCCAACGCAGCCCCCCCGAACCAAAACAGTCATTGACTTCAAGAAACTCTCCGAGTATCTTAAGTCCATAGAATCAGTGCACCTCTCTCAAATTCCTGACAACATAGAAAGCTTAGACGAAGCGCATGCAGCCTCACTGCACCTAACCAATCACATCCGCGATGCTCTTAGCGCCTGTTCCCGGGAAATGCCTAACGGTTTTATCCGCCAGCAACTACCGGACGACGCTAGAGAATTAATCACAAATAAAAACGCCAAACGTAGAGCCCATGACGCATGTCCGACCGCTGACAATCGGAGAGAACTCTGGAGAGCCCAGAGGGAGGTAAAGACTCGCCTTGCCGAACTCCGCGACGAACAGTGGGACAGGAAGCTGAGCGAGCTCTCGCCATCGCATGTAGCGTACTACAGGTTGGCTAGGGCTCTCAAAGCCGACCCTGTCTCAGCTACCCCTCCGCTTATACGTCCCAACCACCCGCCCGCCTTTGAAGATGTCGATAAGGCCGAGCTATTAGCTGATAGCCTAGAAGCCCAATGCTCTCCAAGCACAACCTCCCTTGATAGGTCCCACGTAGAGTTAGTCGATAACGAACTAGCTATCCTCTTCTCCTCCTCCCCCTCTCCTGAAGAGGAACCTCTCCCTCCCACAACTTGCGGCGAAGTCCGAGGAATTATCAAAGAGTTACACGCTAAGAAAGCTCCAGGTCCCGATTCAATTAATAACAAAACATTAAAATTGCTCCCCGATCAGATCATAAATCTCCTAGTTGTCATATTTAATGCCCTTATGGCCGGGTGCTCCTTCCCCGATAGGTGGAAGGAAGCAACAGTGATAGGCATCCCTAAACCGGGAAAACCCCGTAACCTACCAACTAGCTACCGTCCTATAAGTCTACTCAACACGCTTGGAAAGGTGTATGAGAGAATTATCCTCAACTGGCTTAAGTCCGTCGTCGAAGAGAAGAAGCTCCTAAACGACGAGCAATTCGGCTTTCGAGCCAGACACTCTTGCGTTCATCAAGCGCACCGCCTCACGGAACATATCTACACAGGCTTCAATCGCCTCTCCAGAGGCATCCCAACCGGAGTCCTCTTCTTTGACGTTGCAAAAGCGTTCGATAGGGTTTGGCACGCCGGCTTAATCTACAAGCTTCACCATCTAGGCTTACCGATTAGACTCGTACGTCTGCTACGAGAATTCCTCTCAAATCGCACCTTCCGCTATCGGATAGACGGAACCCTTTCTTCCCCCAGACCGATCCGTGCTGGCGTCCCACAGGGCTCAGTACTTTCCCCCCTTCTTTACTCACTGTTCACCAGCGATATCCCCGCGTTTGCTCGTGTCAGCACGGCCCAGTACGCGGATGATACCGCCCTATATAGCTCTTCGCCAAACCGCCTTTTCATTAGATCTCGTCTTCAAGCGGCAGTTAGTAGTTTAGGTGACTGGTTCCGCCGATGGAGAATCGAAGTCAACCCCGAAAAGAGCGCCGCTATGCTCTTTTGTCCCTCCGCGCGTAGGAAGAGGCTAGACCTCCCCGAAATCACCTTATACGGTGGCCCCATTCCCTGGCAAAAGAATGCCAAATACTTAGGTGTAACCTTTGATAGTAAACTCAGCTTTAACGCCCACATACGCCGAGTCCGTAACAAGGCTAGCTATGTTTTATTCCGCCTATATCCCATGATATGCAGCAAAAGCAAAATGTCCCTGCGACACAAAGTCACGCTTTATAAAACGTGCATCCGCCCTATTATGTCCTACGCATGCGTGTTATTCGCACACCTCCCTCACTCTCGATTTAACAGTCTCCAGGTCCTCCAAAACAAGTTCATGCGTATGGCCACGGGATCCCCGTGGTTCGTACGCAACGTCGATCTCCATAGAGATCTCGAACTCCCTACCATAGCCCAATATTTCAAGCAGCTCTCCAAAAATTATTTTGAGAAGGCAGTTAGACATCCCAACCCTCTTGTAGTTCAGACTGCATCTTACACCCCCGACCGAAATGACCCACCAGACAAAAGACGTCCCAAACACGTCCTTAACGACCCCGACGACCAAATCACCACCGACAATGCACCCTACTTAGGGCTACACACCAACACATGTCAAACACAGCGTCTTCGCCGGCGAAGACGAGGACCCCGATATCTTACGTCACCCGGACGTGGTCTTAACCCACGGCCTCGGGGGCGTGTGGACTAAGCTAGTCCAACCGACCTCCCATTCGTCCCAACGTCATCCTAAGCCGTGATCCGAGCCTCATAGGAGGCACCCTTAGGAAGACGTTGCCTCCCTCGATGTCATCGAGCCCTAGGGCTCTTTTCTTGGCGACGCTTAGCGCTCGCCCATCCCCCCGGTGACGCTGTAGCGGCCAGTAAGGCCTATGCAGCATACTCAATCCGAAAAAAAAAAAAAAATCGGTAGGCAGTCTCCACCGAGACTCCAACGATTATTGAATACCTTCGGTGTTTAGATCGTTACCTTGTTTACGAGCCTGCGGTAGCAACTGCAGTCTGGTCAAATGATTTGATACTGTAGTATTGTTTAACTGAGTTTTATAAATTAACTAATTACATTAAATCTCTCGTGGTTAGAGTACAAATATATTAAAAGTGTTTTATTAATACCTACTTCTGGATTGTTCTCTAACACATGAGTAGTATGCTTAAAAAGATTGAAATCATCTTATTTCCGATGATCTGGCAACACTGTTTCACGATTATTACGGGAAAAAATTAAATATTTTTTATGAAGTCCTAAAAATTATGTAAAAGTAACATTTTGAGTCGTGCATCAAAAGTAACGTAAAATGTTACAAAAGTAACATTCTGGCAACGCTGGTCTCTGTAATGGTGTAACGGATTAAAAGAATTAACTCTAACCACAGTAAACAGATACAAACAGTAGTGAAACTACCTAAAACGTTCGCAACAGCTCACTCACACAAAAACATGCGCATCGACGAGACCCCTAAGCGTTCGTCGCAGTGCCGTCAGTAGTGAGTGCCGCGTCATGACGAGTGTCTATTTCCGCGATCTTTTTAAAAATGCCAGGAGTGTATTGCGTAGTATCAGGCTGTTTGAACTCTGCTTCAACAAAACCGGAACTATCGTTTTTTAAATTCGTTCAAAATTGATATCAGGGGCTCCCTGGGATCACAAAACAGGAAACTGATACCAAAATTTTAAAAAGTAAGCGCCATTTTGAAATTTTTTGTTATTGTACCGATTTCGTGCCAAATCGATATCTGAGGATCCCTAGGATCACAAAAGAGGAAAATGTAGCCAAAATTTAAAAAAATTAGCGCCATTTTGAAATTCTTTGTTATTGAACCGATTTCGTTCAAAATCGATATATAAGGATCCCTAGGATCACAAAACAGGAAACTTTTACCAAAATTTTAAAAAATCAGCGCCATTTTGAAATTCTTTGTTATTGAACCGATTTCGTTTTAAATCGATATCTGAGGATCCCTAGGATCACAAAACAGGAAACTGTTACCAAAATTTTAAAAAAACAGCGCCATTTTGAATTTCTTTGTTATTGAACCGATTTCGTTCAAAATCGATATTTAAGGATCCCTAGAATCACAAAACAGGAAACTGGTACCAAAATTTAAAAAAGCAGCGCCATTTTGAAATTCTTTATTATTGAACCGATTTAGTTCAAAATCGATATCTGAGGATCCCTAGGATCACAAAACAGGAAACTGGTACCAAAATTTTAAAAAAGCAGCGCCATTTTGTTCTTTGTTATTGAACCGATTTCGTTCAAAATTGATATCTGACGATCCCTAGGATGACAAAACAAGAAACTGGTACCAAAATATAAAAAAACAGCGCCATTTTGAAATTCCTAGTTATCGAACCGATTTAGTTCTAAATCGATATCTGACGATCCCTAGGATCACAAAACTGGAAACTGGTACCAAAATTTTAAAAAATCAGCGCCATTTTGAAATCAATTGTTTATGCTTTACAATATTGAGTCAATTAAATTCTTAATAGTAAACACAAGTATTAATTTTAATTAATTTACACTTAAGTAAAGATAGTACATAAATATGAAAAATCTGTAAATTGTTTACTTTGTGTTTTTCACTATAAAATTACACATCTAAATTGCACCCGTGCGGACCGCCAGTCAAGAATAAAGCTATTTTAATGTAATGTTTTTTTAATTACTAGGTGTCAGACGCATTTTTGGTGTTGAAACGCGGTATGGTTCAACCCGAAAATGCGTGACAAACACCTGAAAACATAGCTCATGAGCCCTGCCCGCGCGCAACCTGCGGCGCCTACCGCGCGCCCAGCCTCGGCTCGCGTACGCTCCCGCCAAAACTTGTAAAGGGTTACGCCATAATGATAAGTTAGTGACCTACAATAAAAACAAAGATCTTCAAGTTGTTGTGTTTCCATATTAAACTGCTTTCCGTATTTTGAACTATCGAGATTAACCGACGCCATGAGATACTTATTTAAATTTTATTCGTAAACTAGCTATTTCAATTCGATTAATTGATCACTACAGAACATAGAATTTTTTAATTAACAAAAACAAAATTAAACCATAAAACATTAAAAGTGTTAACCCTATTGCTTTAATGGATCGTAGGTGATTATTTTACCAACTAGGCTTAGTTTCAATACTGGTTGTATCTGTTTACTGTGCTCTAACCATCAATCTAAGTGCATACATACATATAATTGCATGCAAGAATTTTTTTTATTACGTGCTGAGTCTTGCTGAGGAATGGTCAAATAATAATAAATAATATCCGTCTCCTCCCCTTACAAACATTAAAGGTGGGCATTAAATTTCCTTCTCTTATTTCTTTCGTGCCAAACGAAGTCATTTGAAAGACGCTATTGTACTTGCGCATGTTAGTCATAAAATGACCAGATAGTGGATGATTATTTGTCAAACGATTTTTTATTGGTTGTCACCACAACTCCAGAATATCAGGAACATTAATTTTTCCAGAAGCACAGCACATACCATTAGGTTTGTAGCGGAGGATTACGAGCTGGTTATTTAAAAACTCACAATTGATGATTAGAGAAAGGAAAGGAATAATTTTTATTTGTAAAACTTATCGATATTTATACAGAAAACCATAAGGACTAACAACCAATAGAAAACAAGATTAAATATTTACAACACAACAACCAATGAGAAACCATACATTTCAACCAATAAAATCGGCAAACAGAGCCGCGCGAAATGCTAGTTCCCTGGTCGTCACTCGTCGTTCTAAACGCTAAAATTAAGAAACGTCAAACTAAAATTAAACAATTTTCTCTAATTTTAGACAGGACCTCGGAGGGTGGTCGCTAAGTTTAGAGAAGCGGAATAAAGCAAAATAAATACGAATTTTCACAAAAAGTTATTTGCGTTAATAGTTCAAGTTTAATTTCTATGCATTAGTAGGTGCATTTGTGTTCGAATTTAGTGTTAAATGTTAAAACAACTAGAAAAATAGAGTGCTGTGGTAGGTCTAACTATGAATACCTATTACCTACAGAGAAACTAAATTGATGACAAATGGAGACCAAATTACATAAAAGTTAATAACAAACCAATAGAATATGTTGGAGATGGTGTACCTGAGATTATTTATCTCTCCTCACAATTAAATGACTAAAAAAGTTAACCAAAGAAATTCGCATGGAAACTATAGTGGTCTTAAATGGAAATTATGAAAACTGAAGAATTTCCAGTAAGTGCAAATCAAAAAGTATTTGATGCTTACGGATGCCAAACTTGGTCACTTACGAAAGCATACGCACTGAAACTAGAAACTTGTCAATATAGTATTGAGAGAAGTATGATAAACATAAAAAAGAAAGACAGAATAAACCTAAAACCTATAAGAAAATGCAGCAAAGTGAAGGATATAACAGAGCATATAAGAAGGTTAAAATGGCGTTGGACGGGACTCATGATGAGAGACAGTGGAAAATGGACTATTGAAGTGACCTAGTGGCATCCTAGGGGTGGCAAAAGGTGTAAAGGAAGGCAAAGGAAAAGATGGGAGGATGAATGTAAGAGTGGTGGCTTGTGCTACATGGCACAGAACAACACGGGAGAAGAAGATCTGGAAGGCTCTGGAGGAGGCCTATGTCGCAGTACAAGCTTGTGCTCACTAAAAAATTTTGTAAAAAGAAAAACAACATCTTGTAAAAATATTTGTTCAGCAATGAAGGCTATGATTATGATTACGTGTTTAAAATTATAACAGCTATTAAAATGCAACAATACATAGTTGAAGCTCTGGTTATTATCGAGAGAAAGGTAAATTTTGTAATCTTAGGTAGTATTCATAGGGAAAATAAGTAAAATGTGCAAATTGTGACCAGACGGACATAGTTGCACCATATCAGTTGCTTTCCTACCCTTTAGGTACGCACACACCCAATGGTCTGTAGCTCTGGAGTTTCCTTAGAAAACCGAAATAAACTAACGCCATACAGAGAATCAGCTGATGCTGTTTGGATTTTCTGTGGTAGGTACTAGGTAGTTAGAACCCATACAATAGAAAAGAATACAGTCATAAGCTAATTCCTTTGTATTAGGTAATTTTTTTTTTTTTCTTATCTATACCTATATTTACTCAAACCTATACCAAAGTGGTAGATGTATCTAACTAGTTTAGGAACATCTACTTTAGTAAAGGTTAGGCAGAAGATAAATTTTTAAAATTATTTAGATTGCCTAAACCACTGCAACATGATATTATAAAATATGATAAGTAGGTATATTTCAGTAGGTAGCACATAGTATTTCAGTTATATCTAAAGAACAAGTGCAAATTCACTCAAGTAGACTTGGAGATTGCTTTGCTCTGTCAAATATGCATGTTTTCACTAAACTGTCAAAAGGACTTGACCGGTGGAACTATGGCAGCTTGCCTAGGTGTCAAAAATCAATGTTCAGCAATGATTTCTTTATTATTGTAATTGTAATATTTCACTGTTTTCAGATAAAAAAGTTTCAGGAGTCTGAAGGCTCGGAAAACTGCGAAAATGAACAAAAAAGTTTCACCAAAAGACTGCTTCCCCACACTAGATGGCGCTATTTATTGTGTTAAGCGAGTCTAAAAAATATTTTCAAGTATTATTAAAAAAAGTTACTTTTCGTTATTACTATTTAATTGATCAAAAATAAATCATTCCTAATATAATAACTAAGGTACTTAAATGGTATTCATGTAGGGTTACAAGATTATTATTAGGCATGGATATAATGGAACGTCAAAATGGAGTAGTGCTTAAAGAGGAAAGCGGACGCTCAAGATTTAAACAATAAACGTACTGTTTTTTTTTGTCATTTGAACCCCGACCTTATTTGGAATAATAAATCCATAATAATTTCGTTTTGAATTTTTAAACCTTACTGTAAAAACGGAAATCCTGTGCATTGTCCCGAATCGGAGGGCAATTACTGGTCATGTCCTTTACAAGTTGCAGTTTTTTCAAGTAACCTTTACCTTCCTTAAAATATCAAATACAAAATTTCAGTGCATTTTGCAGATAGTGCTGATGAACACTTTAATTCACCAAGCAAATTTACCCAAGACTGGGCAAGTATCGGTTGAACAGACATGTATTCAATCTCAAGCTCCAGAACACAGCTGCAGAGGATCTGCTGAGGCGGCAGAAAAAAAGTTTCACATCATCTGTTACTAGTAAATGCATAAGCAAGAATAATAAGACAAGGATTTATTATTAGATACTTTAATTAATAAAAAGAAATTAATTAAAACCTTTTATTTTTGTTTTATTCTTTTATAACAATCTAATAGGTACCTAAATAAAAATGAATAAATATCAATATATAATTAACATTAGTTACATAAAAATGTTATATATACATAGGTCTTTCATTTCAAATCAACATATTTGTATAATAAGATGAGCTTGTGAACCCTTGAAAACTGATGCTCCAAGGTAAATAGTAGTAATTTTACATTTCCAGGATGTAAGTCTACGTACCTATGTACTAAATTAAATTTAATTATCAAATCTAATTAAATTACTAAATTTGATCAAAATTGTTTAATTCGAAGGTCCTATCATACAGACATACTTATGCTGAGATCTATAGAGCGTACTTTGCCTAGGCTCAGAGTTAAAACAAGGTGGATTTATGTGAGTAACATCTTGTTTATAGTCATATCTTGTTTTAACCATGTCTTAAGTCTAACAAAGTCAAAGTTCGCTCTATAGATCTCACACTTAAAGGTACATCATACATAATAGGAAAATTAAAGAGTTCCCGCAGGAACCAAAAAACCTCAATCCATGCGGACTGTCCGCACATACTATGTCCGACATAGTCGCGGGCGTCTGCTAGTTATTTATAATTATTGTAACAGAGTGTCTAGGTTGACTAATTCAATTCATTCATTCAATTTAGGTACACTATAGGATTCACATATTGACGTCCATTACTTACATATAAAACATGATGGTGATCATTAGTTATTGCTATCTTTAAACTAAAGCTACAACTACTAGACTTCAAGCACTTCGTTGCACATTCCTGTGTGAACACAGGATTTACCTACTTAACGGGTCCTAGTCTATGCAGGGGTGTTTTAAATAAAACGAATGATTCTAAGCCGCACAGATAGTTTATTACGTTAGCCTTACGTGCCACTTACGGTGATAAAAGGATCTTAATCTAAACGACACAGATTCGCGCAGATTGTAGGTTATGTAGGTACCCTGTCTATTTCGGTAAATCTACTTTTACATTCACGACAATTAATCTAACTGGCCTAGACTTGAAGAAATTCAGGCACCAGTTAGGATATTATACGGTCACAAACACAGGACTTCACTTTGTATTTCGGAATTAGAACGGAATATAGACGAAAGCCGGTGATCCAACTCCCTGGATGTTTGTCGTTGCAGCAGCCATAGCTTTCGATGCAGTACTACCAATTGCTTCTTTTAGTAGCCTTTTACTTTCATCCGCTTGCCACCACGTAATTCACCAGGGTGGCCGGGGACGCCCATGGGACTTGTTGTTCTATGCCTAGGTTATAACTTCATTTTTAGGGTGGAATTTCTCTACTAGAAGTTACATTTGCTTCTTCTTCGATCTTTTACGGGCTTGGGGATTCATTCAAAGATTTTGAAAACTCGTAACTCGAAAATCGAAATGAAAACAAACATAAACAAAGATATGTACCAAAGACGACGGTCCACGATCGACAAGTGACAGCCATAGAGGTAGTATGTAGTAGCATCATGGAACTAGGAATCTGTTTATGTAGGATCATCAAAATGTCTCTTTTTGGCAGTTTATTACGTAGCTGGTGTAAGGAACATCAATTTTATTATAGCAAAGTAATTTTTTTTCGTTTAAAAAGTCATTTAAATGCGATTTTAGTCACAAAAAGTTTTATGACGATTATTGTGCAAAAAACAAAGACAAATTCGTGCAATTTTTGTTTCTGTATATGGTAACACTCGCAATTCAACTTAGACTTCAGCTTAGAGACAATTTTAGACATTTTAAATTTAGTTGAAGGCATTTACAGAATAGCTGAGATAGAGAAACTAAATTAGCGATTTTAAAATTTAGTTTAGTTTAGAGATGTTACATTACAGAATCGGCACCAATGTAATAATAATAATGGAGGCGTGGCTTGCGCGCGCATGCGCGGAGTAGCGCGGGGCGCGAGCCGCGGCGGCCGCGCAGGAGCCACAGTAAACAGATTTATAGGCCTATATTACACCGCACTTTTCACCGGGCCCTGTGGGCAGATTCAGTGTGGTGTAATAAGGTTCAGGGAGTAAGGGTCCCTGATTATGGCGAACCGGTGATCCCGGTCTGCCTAACTGCCTGAGCGCTCTGCAGACCGGGTAGTGTAATAAACTTCAGGGCGGTTAGGGAGCTCAGTCGTCGCACGGCCATCTTATAGAGTAGTTGTCTCTATGGCTCGCGCGTGCATTTTGTCAATATATCGTGTGCTAAATAAAAAGAAGTTTTGTTGTTGTGATAGACATGTACAAAGAAATGCCTTATTTATGGAGAAAAGAGCATAAAGACTATATGAACTATACTATAGAATAGTATAGTAATTTACTATACTATATGAACTACTAGCTAATGCCCGTGACTTCGCCCGCGTGTATTGAGGTTTTTTGGTTCCAAATTGCATCAAAATTGTTTGAATAGATGGGCCTTGAAATCGTAGCATATACTAATATTATTAACGCGATCCACGCGGACAAAGTCGCGGGAATCATCTAGTTTATAATATTAGCATGGATACTACTTTTTTTGCATCGATAGCATGGGTGCCATAATCAGAAAACGATAATAAACATACTAAGATACACGTCCAACTCTCTTGACGTTCTCGTTCATACTGAGTTAGGGCCCGGTAGTCAGTGCAGTGTAATAGCGACGCCAAAACTTAACGCCCACGCCAACCCTTCTACAGGACCCGGTGAAAAGTGCGGTGTAATAGGCCTATTACTGTGCACGAGCTCAGTCGGGCGTTGCATACCGCAGTCAGCAGCACAGAGTACATTATTTAAACTGGTATAGAGTTGCTACTCGACTTTCCATGTACAGCGACATTTATCGGGAAGTTGTCCAACTAAAATATGTATATATATAACCATAGCACAATGCTATAGTACTATATATTACAAAGTGTATTGTATAATAATTTATCTTAATTATTACAAGATCACCTAATTCTGCAACTACAGAATTATGTGACCTTGTAATAAATAAGATAAATTATTATACGATAAACACAAACTCTATAGATGTTCAGATGTTAGTAAATGAAACGCATGTTGATTATTTTCTCTTATATTCTCAATTACAAAAAATATACATAAAGTATAACAATTATTCCACAGTTTCATGTTTTCACATCGTACACACTTAATACACACTCTTTTAATATAGTTTCGCATTGTAACGAATTTATCACAAAAATAATAATTTTGTCCACCCGGCATCCGGCATGCCAGAAAACGTCAATGTCGAATTTTAAACTTTAAAATGGCGGCTGTCCACGTTTGGAAATTAAAACACAAATGTTTCATTAACCTTCTAACTCATTCCACTAAACTTAATTTATAACAGATAAATCTTTATAAATTATCTAAGATAACTCATATTCTGCTAAAAAAAAAAGTTTTATATATTATAATTACCTTTGTGTTTATATAAATGGCAAAATCATTAATTTATCTAAAACAGCTTCTGAACGAACACTTAGTTCAGCGCCATCACAGACCCTGATCTCAGACTTTTATGTTTATATACTTTCAGACTTCAGTACAAGATAAGCGCCATGAGCCCCATCCTTTAGGGAGTTGTGGAACTAACATCCCCATACAACAGAAAAATGTTCTAAGTGCAAAGGCCCTGGTCAGCAGCGAGCGTCGATAGTGAATTGACGTGCGTCTCAGTGCCGGTCCGCGGATCTGTGAATAGACTATCTTGTGGTTTTTCGACGGCGTCGCAAAATCAGTGCAGTTAAAACGGTTCTTTTCAGAACTACTCTTTCTATTTCAATAAGTTACTCTGCCTGATCATTTCTTCAGTCTCCAGCCATCGGTGAGTATAAACTTAGGAACGAGACGTTGCTTGGCCATTCCATTGAATATCCAGCGAGGTTCTGTCTTTTTCGAGATTGAACTCGCACTTTCCTGTTATCTGGAATTCGCTGCAATCGTGTCAGCTAGGCAATAAAGAGTGTAACAGCAAATCCGTGTCTTATTTTTCTCTGTGATAATAAAGTGATTTCCCGAGTACGTTATATCTCTGGCTTCTTCCACCTTCCTTTTCCTTCATTCATTTCCTGGTAAAAGATAGCGCCTCGTAGCGCCGGTAAGGTATGTTTGGTACTCTGTTGGTAAATGTATATATATTATGGAGGTAAAGGTATAAGTAGGTACATATATGTATAGAGGTAAAATGCTGTGAGCGCGGGAACGAGTGACGTAAGTATTTCGTAAGTATATCTATACATTATATGCGAGGTACGCACAGGTTCATCGGTCCATTTTTTGGCATAGCACCTACAGTCGACTTCACGAAGCGAAGGAATTAATGTAAATAAAACATACCAGTCACGACATTTCAACTTTACTAACAATATTTTCACTGTTGTGTATTGCAAATCACTCACAAATGTCTTATTTCCTGAAGTAAAACATTTATAGTTCTTAGTATACTCAAAAGTAATTCAATTTATGCACTATGAAGCTATTAATCTAACAAATAACTTGCAATAATCCCAAAATAGAAACACAGACTAATGACTTAATGGGTGTTTGACATATAGAAATTGAATGATTCCATAGAGATGTGACAAGAAAAGTAAACCATAGACTGAATGATATGAGCGGGTTTAGTCGATTGTAAAAATCGAATATCGTTATATTAGGTTCGCAGATCTTTAATCTCTTTATTACGGCAAGCAGTCAGCGGCCGCGCCGGCACAAAAAAATCCGGTCATTCGTTTCGCTGCTTCTATTGATGTTGTACGTTTCGGGTGTCCTCTGATGCTTTTTAGTTTTTATTTTCAACGACTTAGCTTTATTAACTGATTTTTATTTGCTCTACGATTGGACTGTGTTAAACTTTGGACTGACGACCATTTTCTATTCTTCAAGGACATCGTTTTTGCATAAGAATTGGATTATTCGGAATTTATTTTGTTTAGACAAGGTATGTAACTTATTTTATATTAAGTACCTATTAGTAATCAATGAAATTTTCAATATTTCATAATTTATTTAACTTTTAGCTTGGATATATTTCGGATACAACGTTTTTAATATAGGTGCTGTTTCCGTGAAGTGAAATTTTCTATTTACAACCTCACACTAATCGTCGCTGCATACAAATTATTTTATTTATTGTATTACCTTTTTATTACTAGGTTAGCTAGGTTATCTGCTTTACCAATTTGAACCAAAGGAATTTTTGGTGTTTTTTTTAATTTTGTGTTTTAGTTTTGCCGGCCAAATAAAAATAACTTTTATTTTTATGGTAAAAATATATATTCTGAGTCACTTGTTATTACAATATATTGAATGAAAAATGTTAAGGTTGTGAGTTTTGCCCGGAACAAATTTTGTCAGGTTTTTCTTTGATTCACTGAAATTAATAAGCCCCAATTTAAGCGATATCCTTTGATGCGTGGCTAGGAAAGGACCACGGCATTATGTAAAAACTTATGCAATTGACAAAATAATACGGGCCCTAATATCATGCCAAAGTTCGTGCAGAACTTTTGGTAGTCTTTTTGAGTTTACTACAATGCAATAAACTTAGCTTACCACGCTATTATCGACGAAACAGCAGTGTTGCTGACACGGAAGTAATTATATTTATTTATATATGTATAAATATATTTATTTATGATGTAGGGTCTTAATCGCTACAGCCCATTAACGTCCCACTGCTGGAACAGGCCTCCACTCTCATAGGAGAGAGGGAATGAGAGCTCGATGTGAGTTGGCGGGCTTTAACGACTATTATCATAATATTAGTGATAATAACTGGGTCGACGGCTTAACGTGCTCTTCGAGGAACGGGGGTGAAACACCATCAACTTCCTAACTCCAAGCTAGTACTGGGAATTTCTAGTCAGAAAACCCCAATACTTAATTATGGCCCGACTAGATAAGAAAACGCTAAGAAACCAGGTGCTCAAAATTTCTACTCAATCAAATAATACAGTACACACAGCATACTACATAATATAACACATAAAAACATGTTACTGAAACTAAAATATATTTATAATACTAAATTATACGATAAAATAAATAAAATAAAAATAAATAATAATTTATTTCTCAAAATTTAACAAAAGTAAGACTTAGGTCTATAATAACAATGTATGGTCGGTCTCTGCAGCCGAATGTAGGATACCCTGTGGTTTAGGCTGCAGTGACTCGCCTTGCAGTGAATTACTTATTACGTATTATATACATACACATACATATTATAGAATTATATAGAATAAACAGCTAGTCGTCTTCAATTTGAAAGAAAATATGTCTTTAGACCATTTTTGGACAAGCCCAGCAATTTCGACTGTCTAATAGTAGGTGGGTTGGCGGGCTTTGACGACTATTATCAAGTAAGTGATAAGATGTTAGTGAAAGGTTTAATTATAATATCTTCTTCAACATCACAAGTTTATTTCGTAATCATAGTGTGTGGTAATCGATTTCAGAATGTATTCATTCAATCGTTCATTCACAACTAGTCTGTCAATGTTCGCATCACTATATGTCCAATGACAATTTTAATCACGTGACCTGAAGCCATATTTGATTACATTAATTCCTTCGCTTCGTGAAATCGACTGTAGAGCAGATTTTATTCATGGCTCCGATTTGGACGAAGGTCCATTGAAAATAATCAACCAGTGGATCGTATCTGAAAGCCAATCTGTTACTGTGAACCAAAACTCGATCGTGAATTATCTGTGCTCTTAGTCGTTGGGAACGCTCGGCACTCGACTCTCATGCGCGTAGGTGTGTGGTTCTCAAATTTTGTTCTACAAGCCGCTGTGAACGCTCAGCACTCGACTCTCGCGCGCGTAGTTGTATGGTCCTCAAACTTTGTTCTTCAAACCGCTGTGAACTCTCGGCACTCGACGTCTCTCGTGCGCGTACCTGTGTGGTTCTCAAATTTTGTTCTTCCAGTCGGTGTGAAAGCTCAGCACTCGACTCTCATGCGCGTAGCTGTGTGGTCTTCAAATTTTGTCCTTCAAGACGCTTTGAACGCTTAACTCTCGTGCGCGTATCTGTGTGGTTCTCAGATTTTGCTCAGTAAGACGTTGTGAACGTTCGGCGCTCGATTCTCTGGCCCGCGATTGCGACTCTCTAACTTGCAAGACGATTTTCTTTTTCAAATGAAGATTCTCCAATACTACGTATTTTCGCCCTCGCCTGGGAACTATGTTTAGAAAGTTGAGAGCTCTTTTAGGCATTTCGTCTATAGCAGTTAGATATTAAAATGTTTATAGTAGTTAAGTTCTCTTGTATTTATTATGTTTGTTTTGATAAGTATGATAAAAAGACATATTTGTCAAAATCAGAATTTGAATATAATAAAAAAAATTATAGACGAAATAGAGGTTTAGCGTAAGAAGTAGCAAAAATCAAATTATTATTGCAATTTTCGTAGGGATCTCTAATTTTTTAAAATAAATTATAGCCTATGTTATTCGCTGATAAAGTAGCTTTCTATATGTGAAAGAATTTTTAAAATCGGTCGAGTAGTTTTTGAGTTTATTAATTACAAACAAACAAACAAATCTTTCCTCTTTATAATATTAGTTTAGAAAAAAGGCTGGAGGCTCAAAAAGGCTGGAGCCCAGAGCCGTGAAGCCAGTTAAAAAAAAGACATATACCGTCGCTTAAAGGCCTATTACACTGCACTTTTCACCGGGCCCTATGAAAAGGGTTGGCGTGGCAGTTAGTTTTGGCGTCGCTATTACACTGCACTTGCCACCGGACCCTATCTTAGTCTGAAGAGAACGACAAGAGAGTTGGACGCGTATCTTACTATCGTTCACTGATTATGGCACCCATGCTATCGAAGCAAAAAAAGTTGTATCCATACTAATATTATAAATTAGATGATTCCCGCGACTTTTTCCGCGTGGATCGCGTTTATAATATTAATATGGATGCGAAAGTGTGTCTGTCTATCTGCTACGATTTTAAGGCCCATCATCTATTCAAACAATTTTGATGAAATTTGGTACAGCGGTAGGTTACGTCCCGGAGACGGACATAGGCTACTTTTTATTCCGGAAAATTAAAGAGTTCCCGCGGGAACCAAAAAAACCTCAATACACGCGGGCGAAGTTACGGGCATTAGCTAGTAGTTCATATAGTAAAGTAAATTACTATACTATTCTAAAGTATAGTTCATATAGTCTTTATGCTCTTTTCTCTATAAATAAGGCATTTCACATGTCTATCAGAACAACGAAATTTATTTTTCTCAAGCACACGATATATTGACAAAATGCACGCGCGAGCCATAGAGAGCTAAGCTGGTCGTGCGACGACTGAGCTCCCTAACCGCCCTGCATTTTATTACACTACCCGGACTGCAGAGCGCTCAAGCAGTTAGGAAGACCGGGACCACCCGTTCTCCCAAATCAGGGACCCTTCATCCCTGAGCCTTATTACACTACACTGCTCTTTCAACAGGACCCTGTGGGAAGGTAATAGGCCTTTATGGACCAAATTACTGTCCAAAGTGACCCTTACTTCCTAAATATGATTACACTAATCAGAATCAAATCCTTTGGACAGTGTAGTGTAATATGCCCTTATGTATAGTCATTGGAATTGGAATTTGGACTTTTTGACCGATAGAGCCAGAGACCAGAGTAGATAGGTAGATGCTTAAGTTACTTGTCTCTGGGTAGATGCTTTGAGTTTGACTTACGAGTAGTGACTACATTTTGTGATTTGATTTGACTTTTGAGTTTAGACTTTCAAGTTCAGTACTGAAATAAATCAAAAATGTCTGAAAAAAGCAGCCCAATAAAATATTTTTTAAGTGGAGGCTTCGGGGGTGTCTGTACTGTACTGTCCGGCCACCCTATGGACACTATCAAAGTGAGATTGCAAACTATGCCACTACCCAAGGCTGGTGAAGTAGCCTTGTATTCAGGTACCTGGGACTGTTGCAAGAAGACTGTACAGAAGGAAGGCTTTCGCGGTCTTTACAAGGGCATGTCGGCCCCGCTCACTGGAGTCGCTCCTATATTCGCGATAAGTTTCTTCGGTTTCGGCCTTGGTAAAAAGTTAATTAAATCGGACGACGATCAAGTTTTATCTAAACCGGAATTATTCGCTGCGGGCGCGTTCTCCGGTATTTTTACAACGTCTATAATGGCACCCGGCGAACGCATAAAGTGTCTGCTTCAGATACAGCAGGGTGGTAATGTTCCTCAAAAGTATAATGGTATGCTCGACTGTGCCAGGCAGTTATATGCAGAGGGTGGAATGAGAAGTATTTATAAAGGCAGTGTTGCTACTATCTTAAGGGATGTGCCAGCCAGTGGCATGTACTTCATGACTTATGAATGGATAAAAGAAGTTTTAGTACCTGAAGATGCAAGTGCCAAGTTGAAAATGGCAGCAACAATTGTAGCTGGAGGCTGTGCAGGTATAGCTAACTGGCTGGTGGGCATGCCAGCTGATGTCCTAAAGAGCAGGCTACAGACTGCACCAGAAGGCACCTATCCTAATGGAATGAGAGATGTGTTCAAACAACTAATGGAGAAAGAAGGACCTACAGCCTTATACAAAGGTGTAACGCCTGTAATGATCAGGGCATTCCCAGCGAATGCTGCTTGTTTTGTTGGTTTCGAATTAGCCATTAAGTTCCTGAACTGGGTAGCCCCAAATCTTTGATGGAGTGTTTACAACATGTGAAAATTGTTATTAATAGAATCAAATTGTATTAAAGTAGACATAAGGTTCCTGTTAAGCAAAAGTCACACTTGTTATCGCTGTAATTAAGTTTTGTACAAATTAATTTAGATTTTTATAAATATATTTTTATATGTATATGAAATTTTTTATAAAATCCTAGTCCCATTCTTGAATTAGTTTTTTATAAATAATTATATATAATTTAACAGGTTGTCTTCACTTCACAAATTTTATTATCATTAAATTGTATCTTTTAAAATATTAAAATATACTTGTGCCTTTTATAGTGTTAATAAAATTTATTTTCCTGTTGGAGTAAAATCCACTAAACCAATATGGAATATAATATTGTTTTCCTGTAATTTACCTGCAACCAAATAATCAATTAAAACTATCACTATAAAGTTAAAAGTAAATAAATAGTTTCTAAAACTAAAATCGCTCAGTAATAAATGTTTTAGTGTATATTTTAAAGAAAATAAGTACAATCTGAGTAAGTTCAAAATTGAATTCGGACATGAACCAACAAACTTCTTCATTTATAAATACATAGTCCACATTACTGAAATCATTATCTGTACCTAGCTTACAATTCTTTCAAATCAAATCATTTCAATCCTACAATCCAATGTAAGTTGATATAATCCTTGTCCTGAACTTTTGAGATAGTCTACATATTTTCACATATTCTTAAATAGTTATCAATAAAACTCTCTTCTAAAATTAATTTCAATGCTTCGATCCCTCTCATTAGAACTTTTAAAATGTTTTTTAATTTGTTGGCTTGTTGATTCTTCATTCAAAGTTTTTATTCTCTTTTGCTCATGACCAAGCCCTTTTTTGTCGGTCTTCTGAACTGTTTTAATTGGGTACTTTTTTCCAGACCCATCTGGGCCTAGACCAGCTTCCTTATCCCATCCAGTTTTTAACATGATCTGATAACCTTTATTGGATTGTGGTATGACATAATTTGTTGGTATTTTTTTACCTAAAAATAAATAAATAATCAATTAGGTACTGTTCATAAATCATCATCATCAGAATCCATGTTCCAGCAATCTATATCTATACTAATATTATAAATGCAAAAGTCTGGATGGATGGATGTTAAATTAAATTAGCAAATTAAAGATTTCCTGCAAAACAAAAAACCTCAATCTACATTGACAAATTTGTGGGCATCAGCTAGTAGTGTTAAAACTATTCTCAAATAAATTCAGAGAACAAAATATGAATGAATTGATACAATAAAAAGATCTTAAAACTATCTCTGGTTGTGGGTCTCAATCCTCCTCCATGCTTCTTCAACCTCACGGCTGAGGGTTATGATCTTTGCCACAACTTTGGAGAGTATCTTGTCTCTTATGGTTTTGTGGGTGTCAATAGGAAGTAATAAAAAAAATCCTAACTCATAAACAGACAACAACAGCAATAATATAATGATATTATGCCATATTTGTCCAGATTTCTCACATAACTGAGGTGAGTGACCCCTTTTTATTACACAATTAATGATAAAGGTTAATAAGGTTTAATAAATATTATCTGATTTTTAGTCCTATGTGACTTTGTCCACTGGTCACTGATAAATTGCAATGATAACACTGAGCACCACATATTTTTATGGACCGTTTACTCATTCAAGGACACAGCACAGAACTTGTGTTTCATGACTGCAAATTGTGCCATGCAGTAGCTCGTGCAGTATATATTGTAACATATTTAAGATGTTTTCTGAGTTAACTACATTGCTTAATTAATACCTACAAGACAAATATTAAAGACTACCTTTGCTAGTATTAATATTGTGTATAGTTGACAATATGTGTTCTTCTTTTCTGTCAAATGTTTTCCCATCACATATTTCACATACATACTTTTCTTTATGTCTCATTTTATGTTTTACTTCTTTTACAATTATGTTTCTTTTCATAAATTCCTCCGTTTCTTGGGCAAAATTTGATACATGGTTCAGAAGGATTTCAGCTAAATAACTACTTTTGTTCCTAATAATTAAACTCTGAGCGGAGTTGCCTGCTTTGTCTACAGCTGTAGTATCAATTCCACGCTTCAATAGTTCTTTGATGGCTTCGTAAGATTTAGCTTGGCAAGCTATCATGAGCAAGCTCCATCCATACCCATCAACTGTATTTATTTTATTAGGGCAAGCATCTAAGATCTCTTTTAGGCTATCTGTATCATCATCTTGCACACTTTTAAACAGTTTTAGATTTGATACATCCAAACTGTCAGCTTTTCTTTTAAGTTTAGTTTGAGACACATCTTTGGTATGAACGTTACTATTCTCGGAGAGAAGCTCTGGATTTTCTTGCACTTGATCTACTTCCTCCAGATATATTTTTCTGGCCTCCTCGCCACTCATTGTTTTAGAGGCTATAATTTTTGTAGGGGACTTTGAACGCACAAAATTAGTGTAGTCTCTTCGTAACATTGTGCTAAAAAATATGTACACCACCGATGTGAATCGCTGCAAAAAATAATAGCAATAAATTCTAAAATAGAATTTACAAACAACGTAGATGATGATGGTGAAGATAGAACGAAGATGATGTAAATTGTTGTTAGATTGTAGTTCACCAGAGACAAGTTAACCAGCGAGGCGGTCGCGTATCTCTGACAAGTGACAGCTACAGTCAGAGACAAGTAAACCGTGTAACGATTGCAATCACCTCTGCTTGGATAACACTCTTCCACTATTGGACAAAATACATTGACGCAGCAAGCATATCATAAATTCAGCCAATCACAACAATTGATACTGTAACAATGATTGATGCAGAAGATACGCGGTCGCCCTGCTGGGCAATTGCATAAAACCTGCACCAATCATAGTTTCAACAGGCATGATGACTGATTTTGAAAAATGGTCAGATTATGTTCGGAAGTATCTACTATTTCGGAAAAATATCTTATTTCAGCAGAAAAAAAAGGTTTGGTAGATAAAATTGGCATTTGAAATTTCAATTTTAAAAATAACGCCAAAACGCTCGCTGGTGTCATGGCGCCGTTTGTGACGTCACCATTACTTTTACCAATTTACTCTAATGTACTGTGTGCAGTAAATACTAAGTCTTCTTACAGCAATTTAGATATTATTTTGTGTGAATAATATGTATTCTAAAGTGTGTAAGTCGTGTGCGGTCCCCCAGTGTGATAACACATCAAAATTAACTTCAAGCAAGTTACCTAGCTTAATCTTGCACGGCGAGATCCTACAGCTATAGGGCTAAATTCTACTATTTATTTCTGCGAAGATCACTTTGACGTAGGTTTTTGCTTTATTCTAATACTAGCTGGTGCCCGCGACTTTGTCCGCGTGGATTGAGGTTTTTGGTTCCCGCGGGAAATCCTTAATTTTCCTGGAAAAAAAGTACATGTAAATCTTCCTCTTGAATCACTCTATCTATTAAAAAAACCGCATCAAAATCCGATGCGTAGTTTTAAAGATCTAAGCATACATAGGGACAGACAGCGGGAAGAGACTTTGTTTTATACTATGTAGTGATGCTGTTTTGCTTATAACACAAATACCTGCAAAAAGTTGAGAGATGCGTACCAAGAATCGAACCCCATACGTCCCGAATAGGAGGCAGACGTCATAGAAGGCAATCACCGCTCATATTAAGTTATACGGTATAGTTTTAAAAAACAACATTTCATACCTCTAATACCTATCATGAAGTGCCTATATAAAATAGCAGATTTAACGGGCTTAGAACCTATAAATTATTATTTTATTATTGGATGGAAGTTTTGACGTTGCCAAATTCTGCTGAACAAAAGTCTTTGTTTGATGCAAGATACCCAGCATCTACAAATCAATCCTGGGCAAATTAGAGCTAGTAGCTTTGGAAAATCCTTGATCCATGGCTAACGATTTTTAATTTCATATCTTTGGATTCGGTAAAAGAAAACTAGATTAAGGAAATGATCTTTGGGAAACAAAAAAACACGAAAATACTTGATAAATATCTAGAACACCTGTACTTATAGAGATTGTTGGTCGATTGTCAAAGTTCGAAAACAATAGTTATGTCATTCGCTTCAGTGGTGTTTTATACAATATGGCGGATTGGTGTATTTCATAGTTTTATTTTATCAAAATAAATAACAATCTCACTCGAAATAGAAAAATTAATACGTTTTTTATATTCCATAAATCCTATTTCATTAGATAAATTCATAATTTCATTGATTCTTGGATACTGTCATCATGCCTATTGTTGTGATTGGCTGAATTTATGATTGGCATTCTTGCTGCGTCTATGAATTTTGTCCAATAGTGGAAGAGCGGTGATTGCGCTGATCTCAGATTAAATACCTAATCATTGGGTCATTGATCTGAGGCGCTGATCGCGATCGTTACGTTAAACAGCTGACATATTTTAGCCGCTCTTTCGCCGTTTCTATACCGTTTGTGAATATTTATTGTATTTTGTTGTAGTTCTATGTAATCAATTATGGCGAAGTGCTGAGTTGTGGGATGTCCTATTAATAATGTAAAACGCCCAGGAATTTTATTTCATATGTGAGTAACAAAGTCGTCTAGTTTTTCATTTTGTGGCGAGTATTTATGTTATTTCGTCTAAATAGAGCTTAGTTTCTTTTTTACTGAATCCAAGACACGTCAATTTATGCGCTGTCTCCAAAAATTTGGATTATTTCTTAGTTTTTGTTTGGGAGTGTATAATATGTCACCGTAAGATTGTAAAAACCGTGAGATTATAATCTAACTCGCGAAATTCTAAACTGTCGAAAGAACAAAGACAATTTAACGCATTATTTTCCGGTAGATTGTAATCTGATAGGTATTTAAACCCGATAAAACCTAAGTGCCCGGCCCTTGATTTTTTATGTCGAACCCCCTAACCTACAAGAAAGAGGCTCGGCTATAGTATACTGCCCGCGGCGGAGGGGGATGGGGAGGGGGGAGGGGATATACCTCAAAACGATGACTCATAGGTTTGAAATTTGAATTCAATAGTAACATTTGGCCACTTTGGCGCCAACGCATGCGTTCCGTTTTTCCAATAATCGGTACACATAAAACTCGATGTTTTATTCGAATGATTATAAAAAACGTCCATGTACAGAAAATTTATACTATTTATGCCTAATAAATGCAATGATAGACATTTTTTGTGGTTTGAATATGATTATTACTCGATTATTAATATTTTGTAATACTTTTTATGTTTGGAACGGATTCTAATACGTAAAACGAAACTTTAGTACGCCAACTAAACGTCAATGAGTCTGTTATCTATGGCAAATGTCCTAAGAAAAGTGGTGAAAAATTGGGATTTTCAAAAAGTTATTTCTCGAAAAGTATTAGAATTCGGAGTAAAATACGGCTCGGCAATAGTATACTGCCCGCGGCGGAGGGGGATGGGGAGGGGGAGGGGATATGCCCCCCCTGCAAGTAAGACGTTCCGAATTTTAGTAGTTTCCGAGATATTAATTTTTTAAAATTTTGAGGTTAGGTTTACCGAAATTCTGCTTAACTCTGATAGATAAGACGGAGAATGGGTAAAAGTGGCTTTGAGGGAGGGAGGGAGTGGGGGGGAAGGGGTATAAGGGAGAGAAAGAGGTTAATTTCTTAATTGGAATGGGCTACGCCACAAGACTCGCTTCTGGCTTCGCGCTTAAAAAAACAATCTAGGGGTAGGGCAGACAAGACTGCGTGGAGTCGGGGTGTGCCGATTCGGTTTTGGAGTCCAACATCTGCACTACACAAGACGCAGCACTTGCAAGCATTATCATCATCTCATTAGAATCTAACACTTGCACTGGCGAGCAATAACACGCGAAGAGGTGAGCGCAAGTGGCTCATTAGAGTCTAACACTTGCACTTTTCTAGACGAAACGCTAGAAGATGTTGACGACGACGAGGCCTGAAGCTTCGATGACGCCATGGCAGTCAAGAAAAAAATATAAAAATACAAAAATGTTCTCAACTGAAAAGCGCGTAAAACGATGACTCATAGGTTTGAAATTTGAATTCAATAGTAACATTTGGACACTTTGGCGCCAACGCACGCGTTCCGTTTTTCCAATAATCCGTACACATAAAACTCGATGTTTTATTCGAATTATTATAAAAAACGTCCATGTACAGAAAAAATATATACTATTATGCCTAATAAATGCTATGATAGACATTTTTTGTGGTTTGAATATGATTATTACTCGATTATTAATATTTTGTAATACTTTTTATGTTTGGAACGGATTCTAGTACGTAAAACGAAACTTTAGCACGCCAACTAAACGTCAATGAGTCTGTAATCTATGGCAAATGTCGTAAGAAATAGTGAAAAGTGGTGAAAATTTGCGATTTTCAAAAAATTATATCTCGAAAAGTATTGAAATTCGGAGTAAAATATTTTAGTGCGAGGCTTACCTCATCAAGGCCTATCTGTAAAAAAAATATGAACGTCCAACTCAGCGGGCAGTACACTATAGCTGAGCCGTAAACTATAGCTGAGCCAAGAGACAAGAAAACGTAAATAAAATGAATATTTCAAAAATTGAAACTCAGAACATTGAACAGTTTACAATCTTTCACAGTATAGAATTTCGCGAGTTAGATTATAATCTAACGGTTTTTACAATCTTACGGTGACATATATAGTGTGGGGATTGTATTGTTTATAAATAAATTTGAATATCGATAAAATTAAAACTTCATATCACTCTTACTGTTTCTCACTCTGAGGGGTAGAGAGATGAAATTGAACAGTCAGATTCTACTTATAATATTGCCAAACTCATTTTAGACTGTAGCGATGATAATCTAGTGATTATGATACCCGATCAAAATTACAGTGTCTATTTAAGTGGTTTTTGGTCCCTTCATTGCAGTTTTTGTGTATCATTTTAACTAATGTTTTACAATTATTATTGTTTCAGATTGCCAAAATATCATGAATTAAGGCTAAAATGGCTGAATGCTATAAACAGACCTAAGTTCAAGTCTACAAAAGGAAGCAGAATATGTAGTCATCATTTCAATGGGAACTACAATAATAATTACACTCTAAGTCTAAACTGCCAGCGTCTCAAAGACGATGCCTGCCCATTTCTGCGTATACCAGTAAGAATCTTTACTCAATATTCTTGTTTGTAATGAATAGTAAAAACAATAATGTAAACTTCTCAATAATGCTTTTCTCTAATCTAAATAATAAAATTTGACTATTTCTTTCTTATTGCAGAATTTACCACCTGGGCAACAGTCAAGGCAACCCTTGCAAGAATTGAACCTCAATTTGTGTCCAGAAACTAATAAACTAACAGTGTTTCTCAAAACAGAATACATCATACTTCAACCTATTGCAGGCTCCAATTTAAGCATGAGCATGAGTCTCCTCTCGGAATGAGAACGATTTGGCCGTAGTCCATCAAGCTGGCCCACACGGGGCCGTTGCAGCATTATTGTTTTTTTACTCATCATTTCACCCAGCCAGCGCCCACTACTGAGTAGGAGCCTCCTGTTGGAATGAGAAGGGTTCAGCCATAGTCCACTACGCCGGCAACAAGAGTCCCTCCGATCGTGATTACCATTTTTTTGAAAAACTACTGGGCCGACATAAATGCTGTTTTTGGTTTTAGATAATTATGTATACTTCTGCGGAGTTCTAATAAATGTTTCAAATTTATGGGCACAAAGGAGAACAATCCGAAAACGTGACAAGTTATGTATAATGTAGTATTATCAATTGCTTTTTTTTATCTATAAATTTAAGAAATAAATAATTTTTAAAATCAGTCTTATTATTCATATTATCACGTCATTCAATAACATTTTTCCCATAATATCTAGGTATTCCAACTAATATTAAGAAACAGTTTTGTTTGTAAGGTTTACATTCAACTGATAATATCAACGGATAATATAAATTTATACTAATATAATAAACGCGAAATATTGGATGTATGGATGGATGGAAGAGATAGATTATAGTCTGGAATAACACATAGGCTAGTTTTTTTTCCCCGGAAAATTACCGCGGCAACCAAAAAACCTCAATTCACGCGAAAGGAGTCACGGGCATCAGTTAGTTCATTATTAAATACGAATACTAGTGTTTTTCAAAATACAAAATATGATGTTTAATTATTTATTAAGTATATTTGTGATAATTTTATATCGAGTATTTAAGGATAAGGATTGCGAAATTGCAAACTGTCGAAAGATTACAATTTAACGCATATTTTTCGGTAGATTGTAATCTGTTAGTTATATTTGTCACCGTAAGATTGTAAAAACCGTTAGATTATAATCTAACTCGCGAAATTCTAAACTGTCGAAAGATTGTAAACTGTTCAATGTTCTGAGTTACAATTTTTGAAATATTCATTTTATTTCAACGACCTCAATTTACATAGACTGTCAAACAAAGAATGTGGACCTATTTTGCTAATGCCATCTAGTCTGCAAAGCGGGACAGCGCTATGGTGGGGACAAGGACAGGGCTATACAGGTTAGGAGCGTGCTCTAAAGGTTGGACGCCCAATTTTTTTCTATGAAAGCGCCCATCTAGTACCTATATATATATCGATGTTTTATTTACGTTTTCTTGTTTCTTGTAGGTTAGGTTAGGGTTCGACATAAATTACTTGATTATTTATGTTTATTTAGGTTTATTATTTATTATTTAGGCTATTATTATTTAGGTTTTATCGGGTTTAAATACCTATCAGATTACAATCTACCGGAAAATAATGCGTTAAATTTTAATCTTTCGACAGTTTATAATTTCGCGAGTTAGATTATAATATCTAACGGTTTTTACATTCTTACGGTGACATATTAATCCGATAGAACCTAAGTGCCCTACCTGATTATTTATGTCGAACCCTAACCTAACCTACAAGAAACAGACAACAAAACGTAAATATCATGAATATTTCAAAAATTGTCACTCAGAACATTGAACGGTTTACAATCTTTCGACAGTTTACAATTTCGCGAGTTAGATTATAATCTTACGGTGACATATGTATTTAAGACCTTTTCCTTGTCGGTAGCCGTCGAGTCAGTCAGGGCCCAGGGTGGACGTCTTTTTCACTTAAATGTTTATACCAAGTTAATACCATTATGTGGCTTAAACCACTTCCGCGTAGATAGATGTGGTGAGACCCCAAAGGCCACTTGAGACCTACTATGTATTCTGTATTCAGACTTAGAGGCACAGCTCGGCGCAGCACATAGCAGCATACATTTTTTGTATGAATTTTTTATCTCCTTTTTCCTTTCTTAGTACGCTAGTTAGTCTAGTGTGCTCAAGGATTATTCTCTCAAATCTCTTATTTCATATTTCTACTTTCGGCCGTTTGGGCTGTAGGTTGTCTGTCAGTCAGTCAGGACAAAGCCTTCTATCATTTTTGTGCAAAAGTGTGCATGCTGCTCTTTAACGGCCCATCATTTCAACCAATTTTGATGAAATATTGTATAGAGAAAATTAAGGAGTTCTTAAAGGAGTAAAGAACTACGCGGACGAAGTCACCGGCATCGTCTTGTAGACTTATAATATTTACTGCAGTGAAAACATCACAAAATATTTACTAGAATGTAAACTGTATTCTGAGACAACTTTTTTAAATTAGGTACAAATAAATAGGTATTCCTTACATCTAGATTCTAGACAGAGATTACAGGTAGATTTTAAAACTGCCATTACATATTCTTTAATAATTGCAAATTTATTGCAAATGCAAATTATAAATATAAGTAAATAGTATAAACTAGATAATACCTATTGAGATCTCAAGTCACTGTGATAGTTCTTTAGCAATACTTTTCAATGCTTCAGTCTGTTCTTTCAGCAATTTAAGCTTTTGTCTTAAGTAATCCTTTTTAAAATTTAAATAATCTTCTTTGATGTGCACTTTCCTTTGTTCCTGGACAGCTATCACATCACAATTAAAGAAACAACTATTTGAGTGTTTCAAACTATGTTTGGAGTTTTTTATTTTCACTTTTTTTGTTCTGTGTTCTGATGAAACAAATACTTTTGGCTCAGGAGGTGACCCTGGTTCACTTAGAGAGCTTGCAGACATTCCATCATTAAATTCACCTTGATTGTCACTCAATGGCACAAACTCTGTAGATTCTTGATAGGCATCTGAAGACATGTTTTTGATGCCCAGAGCTTCCTGTTCTGCTTGACTTAGGGTGTTTGTAGAAAACTGTATTTCTCCATTTATTTCCGACTGCTTTTTCTTAGTTTTTGAACGTAGATCATGCCATGTCTGGAATATAAAAAAATATGAATGATTAGTTTTAATAAAGGTAGCAAAAAAGGTAAGTATCCACTCCACTTGTACCAGCAATTTCAATACATCCTTTTAGACTAATTAACTACCACATTAATCTCATATTATAATATCTCAATAATAAGTAAGTACATATATTGCAAAAAGTAGGTTTTGACAAAATAGTGGTCGCAAACCTTTAAACAAACTTGAAAAATATTTAAATATTTTATTTTCGTACTTTTCTCCACTGCCTCCAAGTTTTCCTCGCTCCGGGCATAGCATTGCATTCGCTGGCTATGTTTTGCCATAGTAATTGAGAGTCTTTATAGTTAAAATCCTGAGTAACTTTGCAAGATATTAATTCTGGATGTTTTGCCATTAATTCTATTAACTTTTTCTTCTGTCGAGCTGTGACATAAACACACCTTTGCCTTTTTCTACCTTCCATTGGTACATCAATTTATTAATACCGATACAGTCATAAAAACTATAAACAATTAAGTACTAGTATTTTAATTTTACTGTAATGTAAACAAGATTTTTCAGTGATTTCAAGAAAACACGAAAATTTAGGAAAATGACAATTTATGACATGTTTTATGACACTTGACTGCTTTTTTTTAGCTTCTTTACGACTCTGGGCTGTAGCCCTTTTAAGCCAAAATTTACAGCACCATGGCACGGTTTTCTGTTTAAAGCTCTGTAACTTTGATTTTATTTATACTTTATAGGAGAGGATATGTTGCATTTTACTCAATTATTAGTTATATCATGCATTTTGTTAAAACATGTAAAACTATGATTTGACTTTTCTTACTTACTAAAAGCTACGTTATTAGAACGAGACAGGTGTATTATGTTATTGCGTGAACGTGTCGCGCAATTGTCATATGACGTCATCAAATTTAGCTATTGAAGCCAATTTGTTGCCAACTATAAATGGAGTCAGTTGTGCTTCCGGTGTGTCAGTTGTGATTTTTTTTTGAAATTACCTGTGAATTACCTGTTTTTTGAATATTTTCATGTGTTTTTGCTTAGTTTTATCTAATCAACTATGCCGAAGTGCTCAGTTGTGGGGTGTCGTAATAATAATGTTGTAAAACGCCCAGGAATTTCATTTCATAGGTGAGTAACAAAGTCGTCTAGTTTTTCTTTTTGTGGCTACTATTTTAAGTTATTTCGACTAATTATACCTTAGTTTCTTCTTTACTGAGTCCATTACAGGTAAATAAATAAATAAATAAATCGTTTATTTTCAATCATTTTGTGTTACATTGTAATTGATCTTGGAAACTATTTGACGCTAACAATTTTTGTGCTTCAAAATATTTACCACATTAAATGTTGCAAGATCAAGAACTGGCTATCCTAGCTAGATTTTTTAAAACCTGTGTTAAGGATAGCCAGCCCTCTCCCTCGTTAACCAAAATGTGTGCACAAGCACAAGTTTATTCAAGTAGCCCTTTAAGCATTCACTAAAAACACTATAAACTATATTATACATTAAAAATAAATATTATTGTGCGTGAAGTTAACTAAGCATTGGTAACTGGTGAGTAGTGTGTATGTATGTTGCATGGTGTGTATGTGTGTGTGTGTGTGTGAGAGAGAGTGAGTGTGTATGTGTGTGTAAATGTGAGTGTGTTTGTTTATGTACGAGCTTGTGAGTTCTTGTAAATAACAGCATGAGAGAGTAAATGGGACTATATTTATATTTATAGGTAAAAAAAAATTTAAAAAAATTGGTTTGTTTAAAACAAAAAATAAAAATAGTTATATATCAAATTGTAATAAATCTTCTGTTTCTTCATAAGATTTACCCAGCAAAAAAGATGAGACTAGTTTTTTACATTGATTAAGTGGCAGATTAAAAAAGGGTAATTCTGCATTATGCTTATTGTATAAGAATGGGCCCAGATATTAAAGTGTATTTAGATTGAATTGAGCTAATTTGTAAACAAATATGGCGGTACTGATCACGTGACCTTATTTTGACATGATCCCTAATGATGGGACCATTGCTGAATTATATGAGGAATGAACTATTGAACGATTACTGAACGAATTATCTCCAATGCAAAGAATACTCGTATTATATAAAGGAGAAACGGTACTGTTATTGGATACAAGCTCGCTCTGTGACCGTAAGCATCGAGGTTCAGAATCGAAAACGTAATCGAATTATTTGAATCACGTTATTTTATTATATTAAATTTACGGATATTTTTATATGAAAAATATTCTAATAAGTCGTAAATTCTGAAGTAATCAATAACAAGAAAATTATTACAAAGTTTTTACAGGGGAGCTGTTAATATGTTTTGGCTGACCCGATATTTAGAAGGTATCGAGATGGTGTGAAATAATAGGGGAAGCGCTACATAACCGTAGAGTTATTGGATATATATAATGTATAAATAAACATGTTTTTACGGCAATTTCACAATTTTTTATTTTTATAAATAAATGTTTACATATATTTTTTTAATATAATAGGGGAAGCGCTACATAACCGTAGAGTTATTGGATATATATAATGTATAAATAAACATGTTTTTACGGCAATTTCACAATTTTTTATTTTTATAAATAAATGTTTACATATATTTTTTTAATCTAACTTAAAATTAAAATTCTTCGAATGAGTTGTCCGAACCCTCGCTTTGATCTGTCACATTGATTATAAATTCTTGAGTGGTTTCCGTGGTATAGTCTATTAATCCGTCAAGCCGCATCATATTATTTTCTTCTTTTATTATATGCTCAATGCATTTTCACCAAGAGTCTGCGCTTATGTTTCTTATCCCATCGGTGACTAATTCTTTGAGCTCAGCCATTTTAAAACTTTTATTATTTTTCCCTACATATGATTCAAGCTGAGCCCATATTAACTCGATGAGATTCAGTTCACAATGATAAGGCGGAAGGCGTAAAACTGTTATATTTTTTGTGGCTGCCATCTCGTCAATAACTTTATTTTTAAAATGATCTTTATTAAACTTTGTTATTAGTATGGCTTTTGTGTCGCTTTCTTGATATGCGAATCCATTTTGTTGCAGCCACGTTATTATATCAGCCTTCCGCCAACTCATATTTGGAACACGATCTACCAATCTTGAGTGGTATGGTGCGTTATCTAAAACAATTACCGAACCAGCTTCGATCAGCTCCAGTATTTTTGCGAACCTGTGAAAAAGAAGACAATTTAATATAATTATTATAGAATCCGTACTTTTATAAAGTAATGATAACTATATTTCGAAACATGTAAAGTATTTTGGATTCATGACAATTTAATTCATAAATCATTGGTTTGAAAGGTTGTGCAATAAATCATTGGTTTGAATATTTTCATAATTGGTAAGAATTATCGCAAATCCAACGTAATTAGGGAAGGAAGTAGGTCTGACATTGATTTATAATAACGAAAATTGATTAGTCACCATTTTTCAAAATTATGAGAATCCATTTCACCGTGGTAGTCACCTTCCGCATCAGTTTTCTTTGCCTCGAATATCCATGCTCCACCTTCAAGGAAACCATCTTCGCTTCCGATGTGCGTAATAATTAACCGCTTTCCTTTTTGTGGATTTTTAGGGCCTGTTGATAATCCATTCAAAAATGCTTGGCGACTTCTTTCGATATCCTGATCAAGCCAAACGTAATTTGTAGTGTGACCTGAATAAGTAAAAAGTATTTTTTTAATTGAGTTTGTACCTGCTTTAATTAAAACCAACATTTAGTTTATATCAATTTTTTAAGCCAAATATCTATAATAGATTATAATTATAAGGTATATTACTTTTACATAGAAAGCGGTTATGTATGGCTTTTAGCGAAGATGAACATATAACTTAAAACTTACCCTCATTCAGCCATGTCTCGTCAGTGTAGTAAATTTTTCTATTTTCTTTCCTATAATCTTTTATTTTTAACAAGTATTTTGTTCTCCAAGCCATTAAATCAGGCCTTTCTAGTAGTATACTTTTTCGAGAGCGTTTGACGTATTTAAATTTTAATTTTTTTAATATATTGTACAGAGTTGATCTAGTAAACGATGGCAAGTCTTGGTCTTCATTAACGGCAGTTAAAGCTTTGTCCACTGTTGGTAATTCATTATTGAAATAAAATTGGTGGACCTTTCTTTTTATGGCCGTCAACGTAAAATCATCCAATTTCCCTATGACTACATGGCTAGGTTGGGATGTTTTCAGTGATGACACTTTTCCTGTTTTTTTATATTCATCCAGAATACGCTTCACTGTAGCTTTTGATATATAGCAAGTGATACCCATCACTTGTGAAACTTGGTCGACAACATCTGTTTTATATGGGTATGCTGTCATAATTTGCATCAGCAGTTTATAAATGTTGATGGCGGTAGTCTTCTCATTGGATCTCAAGACAACGCGTTTAGGTCTTTTCTTCATAGGTGACCGAAGAAATGAAGGAGGATCAGGAATTCTTTTACGTTGTGAGCTTGATGTTCCAGGGGTTGGTTCTGCATTGCTCATTTTCTGTAAAAAAAAAATATGGAACAATAAATACCTAAATGAAATATGTCAATTATTGCCATGTCCTCATACAAGCATTGCAATCTCTTTATAGGGATTCTAGTGCTTGTGTAAGGATAAACGGGGCATACGCTGAATGGTTTAATATCAAAAAAGGTGTTAGACAGGGATGTGTAGCGTCACCGTGGCTGTTTAATCTGTTCATGAACAATTGCTTGACAGATTTAAAAGAGGATGAAAGTGGGTTGAGAATGAATGAGTTACTCGTCAAATGTTTTCTCTATGCTGATGACCAAGTATTACTTGCGTCTTCGGCCGAGGAGTGGCAGGAGATGGTAACTGCTATGAGTGGAGCTTTTGTTAGAAAGGGAATGAAGATGAATGTAAAGAAGACGAAAGTGATGGTGTTTGAAAGAGGCAGTGACAGACTGCAGTATCGTGATTGGAGATTGGAACATAGATAGCTTATAACCTGAATTAACACATAGGTTACTTTTTATCCCGGAAAAATCCATAGTTCCCTTGGGATGTATGAAGACCCAAACTTCACGCGGGCAAAAAGCTAGTAAAATTATAAAGTCAATAATAAGTAGTTCCCCGAGCTAAGACCTAGTGTTTTATAGTGTCAGATCTTGAAGTAAGAAATAGGCGAGTTCTCTACTAAAAACCCCTAATGATAGCTAACACGCTAATATTGCATTGTTAAGTGAAGGCACCTACAACATCAATACGAAGCTTTTTAATGAAATGAGACATGTGTTTAGTGACAACAGGTTTATGAATAGAATATAATAATATAATATTTTAGTAGCTCAAAAAGAGTTCTAAGAGAAATTTCGGTATCATAAAAATATCGCATTGTTGAGTATAGTTGCAGCGACCGCCTAGAGCTAAGCGCAATAAAAATGCGAGTAAGCTCCGACTCGATAATTATATCGTATTCACGAATAAATTATAAATAAACAGCCCAAAGTTTAATAAACCAATTTTTTAGTGCACATAGGCTTGTAAGCTATCATTTAAGGATTCGTTAGTAGTAAGTATCTAATTTTATTGTGCAATATCAAACACAAAGGACGGAAAGTCTTAGTATTGGATTAAACATTAATTAGTAATTATTGAATTTTATATTCAACTAGCTTTTGCCCGCGGCTCCGCCCGCATGAAATTCGGTTTTTCACAAATCCCGAGGGAAACGTTCCCGCTCCCTATTCCAACCTTTATACTTACTTTCAAGAAAGTTTGCTAAAGAAAGCAATCTACTTGTAGCTGTAGCAATAGATAATGTAGAAAAATTGGGTTTTTTTAATATCCCACGGGAACTATGGACTTTTCCGGGATAAATAGTAGCCTTTGTTTCAATCCAGGTTATAAACTATCTATTTTCCAAATTTCAGCCAAATCACTTCAGTAGTTGCGGCGTGAAGGAGTAACAAACAAACACCCACACTTACACACACACAAACTTTCGCCTTTATAATATTAGTAAGATTTATAACTAAGTTCTCATAATCATATTGTAATTTACTGAAAAAATTGTTACCTTGCTAAAATATATTTAGTAATATCGAAGTCCGAGATGAATAGCAGGTAGTCGTCAGTCCAAATAATAACACAATCCAAATCAAAAAGCAAAAACAAAATGCGTTAGGAAAGTCGAGTCGTTGAAATAAATACCACAAGAGAGCACCCGAGACATACAGCATGAAGCGAAGTTACGAACCGAATGAGCACAGCGCGTGGAGTTTTAGTTAGTTACAATTCGCTGAATACACACAATCTATCTCTCTCTGTCGCACACTTTACAATTATTTTCCAGCGTCTATTATATTATTCTGTGCCAGCGTCTCGATTCCTACCGGGCTTGCCTATAACCTTATTTAACGATTTAAATATATATTTTTTTACTTTTAATTTAATTTCATAGTAACAAACCATTCTTCATTAATTGTTCCTAAAGAAATCTCATAGTCGGATATCAATTTTGAATAAAATATTAGGTACAATAACAAATTAGTTAAAAATGGCGATCTCTTTTCGCGATTTGAATGAATAGTTTCATTCAGTAACACAGAAGTTGAAAATGGTGGGCACTTTTAGGAACGAAGATTTCCTTTTTCAGGATTACCACAACAGATATCGATTTTGAAAAATCTTTCATTAATAAAGAAGATCAAAATGGCGGTCAATTGTTAAGATTTATACTTTTTTTTTTTGTATTTGTTATATAGTAAAACAGGAAATGTATAAATATTATTATTATTATATTATTATTATAATATATATAGCTCGATTACCACTCACTCACTCACTCATTGACATAATTGTTCTCCTAGAAAGAGACAGAAAACGATATAATGATGTTAGGGAGATGTGTTCTGGTGGGGAATTCGAGTAGGGAAAAATTATGACATTTCGAAAAAACAAGATGGCGGCCGACGTGATTGTTGTAACTCTTTTGTTTTCCAACCGATTTCGTTACAACTCGCAGTGATTGAAGAAATTAGGAAACGATTAGTAGGAAAAGGGGAAAAAATTGGAAAAACAAGATGGCGGCCGAGCTGTAGTGTTTTAAAATTTTTGATTTTTCGACCTCGAACCGCGGCGCCACAGATCCGAAACGGCGTAATCGAGCATAATTTTTTTTTTCTATTCCCGCCTACAATTATCCTGTTTTTTGACAGAATAAGGGTGGTTTTTAAAAATTCAAGATGGCGGCTGTCACGGTGGCCGTTCGGTTTGAGTTACGAAAAAACGCAATTTTAAAATTTAAATTTCTCGCAGTTGGCAACGTCGCAGCGTTTCGACTTCTACGGGGAGATTGTGTGTACAGACTCGAGGTATGGATTGGGGAAAAAAAATTACCCCATTTCTCGGGAAAATTTCAAGATTTACCCCAAAAATAAAAAAATCGAAATACGAACTTTTTTAAAAATTTGAGTACGGGCAACCACGTGTCTCACTTGTACGAATGACATTTGGGTAATTTCGTCGCCGAGGTCTGGCAACGCTGGAATTTATCAAAGAAAAAGTGATTTTCGACATGGTCTTTTTTCAGGGGCTATCATGTCGACTGGGTGCGAGCGAGATGAACAATTGAAACGTCGTCAGGAGCGGTGTATCCTGTAGTTCACAGGAAAATTATAAAACTATGCAAAAAGTTTTTGTGAAACGAGGTGGCGGCCATTTTGTATTCTTTTTGTGTTTTTGAAAATTTCAATCACGTCTTAGAGGCGGTTGGCAACATTTGGGAAAGTTGACATGTATGGATCGATTGTGTAACTCGACATGCAGTATCGAGAAATCAAAACAGTGTTGCCACATTCGGGGAAGTTTTCGAGATTTTCCCTAAAAACTTCCTCCTGTAAAATTTTGTATGAAAAATTTTTTTTCACTTATGGCTTCGTATGGAAGTCAGAAAATATAACTTGAAGAAAAATGTGGAGACACCTGATGATTGAGGATTTCGGAGACGGGTGAAGAGCACGGCCAAGGTATTGAAGATAGGCGGGGGGTGCTCTAACAAATGTCATTGGAAACCTCGTCCAATTGGCAGTGAGTTTAAAAAAAACTCAAAAATGGTGGATTCAAGATGGCTGCCATACAAATTTCGTTAGTGTCTATCTCGGAGAGTATGAGAGATGGAAGGGTGGTTTCTTGGCAAGATATGATCAGGACGAGGAGGTCTATTTAGCGAAATGAAAAAAAATTCAAGATGGCGGAATATTTTTTTTCATACCAAATTATATGGCGAATATTGAAGAGACTACAAGAGTAGTAGTAGTGTGTAGTAATTGAAATAATTGTTCTCCTAGAAAGAAACAGAAAACGATACAATGGTGTATGGGAGATGTGTTCGGGTGCGGGATGGGAGTAGGGAAAAATTATGAAATTGTTAATTGACTGATTTCGTTCGAAATCGATATTTAGGACTCCCTGGGGATACAAAACAGGAAACTGTTACCAAAATAAAAAAAACCAGCGCCATTTTGAAATTCTTTGTTAATTGCCCGATTTCGTTCAAAATCGATATTTAGGGCTCCCTGTGATTACAGAAAAGGAAACTGTTACCAAAATTTTAAAAAATCAGCGCCATTTTGAAATTCTGTGTTAATTGACCGATTTTGTTCAAAATCGATATTTAGGACTCCCTGGGATCACAAAACAGGAAACTGGTACCAGAATTTAAAAAATCAACGCCATTTAGAAATACTTTGTGAATTGACCGATTTCGTTCAAAATCGATATTTAGGATTCCCTGGGATCACAAAACAGGAAACTGGTACCAGAATTTTAAAAATCAACGCCATTTTGAAATTCTTTGTTAATTGACCGATTTCGTTCAAAATCGATATTTGGGGCTCCCTGGGATTACAAAACAGGAAACTGATACCAAAATTTTAAAAAATCTGCGCCATTTTGAAATTCTTTGTTAATTGACAGATTTCGTTCAAAATCGATATCTGAGGATCCCTGGGATTAAAAAACAGGAAACTGATACCAAAGTTTTAAAAAATCAGCGCCATTTTGAAATTCTATTTTAGTTTACCGATTTCGTTCAAAATCGATATTAAGGGCTCCCTGGGTTCACAAAACAGGAAACTGATACCAAAGTTTAAAAAAATCAGCGCGATTTTATAATTCTTTGTTAATTGGCCGATTTCGTTCAAAATCGATATTTAGCACTCCCTGGGAGCACAAAATAGAAAACTGGTACCAACATTTTTAAAAAATCAGCGCCATTTTGAATTTCTTTGTTAATTGACCGATTACGTTCAAAATCGACATTTAGCACTTCTTAGACTTACAAAACAGGAAACTGGTACCAAAATTAAAAAATACCAGCGCCGTTTTGAAATTCTTTTTTAATTTTCCGAATTCGTTCAATATCGATATTTAGGACTCCCTGGGGTTACAATACAGGAAATTGATACCAAATTTTTAAAAAACCAGCGCCATTTTGAATTTCTTTGTTAATTGACCGATTACGTTCAAAATCGATATTTAGCACTTCTTGGGCTTACAAAACAGGAAACTGGTACCAAAATTAAAAAATACCAGCGCCGTTTTGAAATTCTTTTTTAATTTTCCGAATTCGTTCAATATCAATATTTAGGACTCCCTGGGGTTACAATACAGGAAATTGATACCAAAGTTTTAAAAAACCAGCGCCATTTTGAAATTCTTTGTTAATTGACCGATTTCGTTCAAAATCGATATTTAGGGTTCTCTGGGATTACGAAATAGGAAACTGATGCCAAAGTTTTAAAAAATCTGCGCCATTTTGAAATTCTTTGTTAATTGACCGATTTCGTTCAAAATCGATATTTAGGGCTCCCTGGGATTACAAAACAGGAAACTGGTACCAGAATTTAAAAAATCAACGCCATTTTGAAATACTTTGTGAATTGACCGATTTCGTTCAAAATCGATATTTGGGGCTCCCTGGGATTACAAAACAGGAAACTGATACCAAAATTTTAAAAAATCTGCGCCATTTTGAAATTCTTTGTTAATTGACAGATTTCGTTCAAAATCGATATCTGAGGATCCCTGGGATTAAAAAACAGGAAACTGATACCAAAGTTTTAAAAAATCAGCGCCATTTTGAAATTCTTTTTTAATTTACCGATTTCGTTCAAAATCGATAGTAAGGGCTCCCTGGGTTCACAAAACAGGAAACTGATACCAAAGTTTAAAAAAATCAGCGCGATTTTATAATTCTTTGTTAATTGGCCGATTTCGTTCAAAATCGATATTTAGCACTCCCTGGGAGCACAAAATAGAAAACTGGTACCAACATTTTTAAAAAATCAGCGCCATTTTGAATTTCTCTGTTAATTGACCGATTACGTTCAAAATCGATATTTAGCACTTCTTGGGCTTACAAAACAGGAAACTGGTACCAAAATTAAAAAATACCAGCGCCGTTTTGAAATTCTTTTTTAATTTTCCGAATTCGTTCAATATCAATATTTAGGACTCCCTGGGGTTACAATACAGGAAATTGATACCAAAGTTTTAAAAAACCAGCGCCATTTTGAAATTCTTTGTTAATTGACCGATTTCGTTCAAAATCGATATTTAGCACTTCTTGGGCTTACAAAACAGGAAACTGGTACCAAAATTAAAAAATACCAGCGCCGTTTTGAAATTCTTTTTTAATTTTCCGAATTCGTTCAATATCAATATTTAGGACTCCCTGGGGTTACAATACAGGAAATTGATACCAAAGTTTTAAAAAACCAGCGCCATTTTGAAATTCTTTGTTAATTGACCGATTTCGCTCAAAATCGATATTTAGGGTTCTCTGGGATTACGAAATAGGAAACTGATGCCAAAGTTTTAAAAAATCTGCGCCATTTTGAAATTCTTTGTTAATTGACCGATTTCGTTCAAAATCGATATTTAGGGCTCCCTGGGATTACAAAACAGGAAACTGGTACCAGAATTTAAAAAATCAACGCCATTTTGAAATACTTTGTGAATTGACCGATTTCGTTCAAAATCGATATTTGGGGCTCCCTGGGATTACAAAACAGGAAACTGATACCAAAATTTTAAAAAATCTGCGCCATTTTGAAATTCTTTGTTAATTGACAGATTTCGTTCAAAATCGATATCTGAGGATCCCTGGGATTAAAAAACAGGAAACTGATACCAAAGTTTTAAAAAATCAGCGCCATTTTGAAATTCTTTTTTAATTTACCGATTTCGTTCAAAATCGATAGTAAGGGCTCCCTGGGTTCACAAAACAGGAAACTGATACCAAAGTTTAAAAAAATCAGCGCGATTTTATAATTCTTTGTTAATTGGCCGATTTCGTTCAAAATCGATATTTAGCACTCCCTGGGAGCACAAAATAGAAAACTGGTACCAACATTTTTAAAAAATCAGCGCCATTTTGAATTTCTTTGTTAATTGACCGATTACGTTCAAAATCGATATTTAGCACTTCTTAGACTTACAAAACAGGAAACTGGTACCAAAATTAAAAAATACCAGCGCCGTTTTGAAATTCTTTTTTAATTTTCCGAATTCGTTCAATATCGATATTTAGGACTCCCTGGGGTTACAATACAGGAAATTGATACCAAAGTTTTAAAAAACCAGCGCCATTTTGAATTTCTTTGTTAATTGACCGATTACGTTCAAAATCGATATTTAGCACTTCTTGGGCTTACAAAACAGGAAACTGGTACCAAAATTAAAAAATACCAGCGCCGTTTTGAAATTCTTTTTTAATTTTCCGAATTCGTTCAATATCAATATTTAGGACTCCCTGGGGTTACAATACAGGAAATTGATACCAAAGTTTTAAAAAACCAGCGCCATTTTGAAATTCTTTGTTAATTGACCGATTTCGTTCAAAATCGATATTTAGGGTTCTCTGGGATTACGGAATAGGAAACTGATGCCAAAGTTTTAAAAAATCTGCGCCATTTTGAAATTCTTTGTTAATTGACCGATTTCGTTCAAAATCGATATTTAGGGCTCCCTGGGATTACAAAACAGGAAACTGATACCAAAATTTAAAAAAATGAGCGTTATTTGGCCGATTTATTTCAAAATTGATACTTAGGGAATTCAATTCCGGAAACTTTAAAAAAAAATTAAATCAGCGCCATTTTGAAATTCTTTGTTATTGTAGCTATTTCGTTCAAAATCGATATTTAGAATTTCCTGGGATTACAAAGCAGGAAACTGATACCAAAGTTTTAAAAATCAGCGCGTTTTTGTTTTTTTTAATCACAACCCGTGAGCTGCTTTAGCAGCTCACGCACAGAGCGAATTATTATATTATAATATATATAGCTCGATTACCACTCACTCACTCACTCATTGACATAATTGTTCTCCTAGAAAGAGACAGAAAACGATACAATGATGTAAGGGAGATGTGTTCTGGTGCGGGATTCGAGTAGGGAAAAATTATGACATTTCGAAAAAACAAGATGGCGGCCGACGTGCTTTTTGTAACTCTTTTGTTTTCTAACCGATTTCGTTACAACTCGCAGTGATTGTAGAAATTAGGAAACGATTACTAGAAAATGTAGAAAAAATTGGAAAAACAAGATGGCGGCCGAGCTGTAGTGTTTTAAAATTTTTGATTTTTCGACCCCGAACTGCGGCGCCACAGATCCGAAACGGCGGGGTCGAGCATAATATTTTTTTCTATTTCCGCCCACAATTATCCTGTATTTTGACAGAATGGGGTGTGGTTTTTAAAAATTCAAGATGGCGGCCGTCACGGCGGCCGTTCGGTTCGAGTTACGAAAAAACGCAATTTTAAAATTCAAATTTCTCGCAGTTGGCAACGTCGGAGCGTTTCGACGTCTATGGGGCGATTGTGTGTACAGACACGAGGTATGGATTGGGGAAAAAAAATTACCCCATTTCTCGGGAAAATTTCAAGATTTACCCCAAAAACAAAAAAATCAAAATACGTAGTTTTTGCAAAATTCGAGTATGGGCAACCACGTGTCTCACTTGTACAAATGACATTTGGGTATTTTCGTCGCCGAGGTCTGGCAACACTGGAATTAATCAAAGAAAAAGTGATTTTCGACATGGTCTTTTTTCAGGGGCTATCATTTCGGCTGGGTGCGAGCGAGATGAAAAATTGAAACTTCAGCAGGAGCGGTATATCCTGTAGTTCACGGGAAAATTATAAAACTATCTGAAATGTTTCTGTGAAACGAGGTGGCGGCCATTTCTTTTTGTTTTTTTAGAAAATTTCAATCGCGTCTTACAGGCGGTTGGCAACATTTGGGTAAGTTGACATGTATGGATCGATTGTGTAACTCGACGGGCAGTATCGATAAATCAAAACAGTGTTGCCACATTCGGGGTAGTTTTCGAGATTTTCCCCAAAAATTTCCTCCTGTAAAATTTTGTATGAAAATTCTTTTTTCACTGATGGCTTCGTATAGAAATCAAAAAATATAACTTGAAGAAAAATATGAAGACAGCTGATCATTGAGGATTTCGGAGACGGGTAAAGGACACGGTGAGGGTACTGAAGATAGATGGGGTGTGCTCGAACAAATGTCACTCGAAACCTCATCCGATCAGCGATGAGTTTAAAAAAAATTCAAAAATGGTGGATTCAAGATGGCTGCCATACAAATTTCGTCAGTGTCTATCTCGGAGAGTATGAGAGAGGGACGTGTGGTTTCTTGACAAGAGATGATCAGGACGAGGAGGTCTATTAAGCGAAATGAAAAAAAATTCAAGATGGCGGAATTTTGTTTTTCATACGAAATTATATGGCGAATATTAAAGAGACTGCAAGTATAGAACTTTGCAAGATTTGTATACGGTTCCGTTTTACCCACGACGGGGCTCCCTAGGATAACGAAACAGGAAACTAATTCCAAAATTTTCAAAAATCAGCGCCATTTTGAAATTCTTTGTTAATTGACCGATTTGGTTCGAAATCGATATTTAGAACTTCTTGGCATTACAAAACAGGAAACTGGTACCAAGATTTAAAAAATTTAGCGCCTTTTTTAAATTCTTTGTTATTGTAGCGATTTCGTTCAAAATCGATATTTAGGATTTCCTCGAATTTCAAAACAGGAAACTGATGCCAAAGTTTTAAAAAATCAGCGCCATTTTGGAATTCTTTGTTAATTGACCGATTTCGTTCAAAATCGATATTTAGGACTCGATGGGGTTACTAAACAGTAAACTGTTACCAAAATTTAAAACAAACCAGCACTATTATGAAATTCTTTGTTAATTGACCGATTTCGTTCAAAATCGATGTTTAGGACTCCCTGGGATTTCAAAACAGGAAACTCATACCAAAATTGTAAAAAATCAGTGTCATTTTTAAATTCTTTGTTAATTGACCGATTTCGTTCAAAATCAATATTTAGGACTCCCTGGGATAACAAAACAGGAAACTGGTACCAAATTATGACATTTCGGAAAAACAAGATGGCGGCCGACGTGATTGTTGTAACTCTTTTGTTTTCCAACCGATTTCGTTACAACTCGCAGTGATTGTAGAAATTAGGAAACAATTACTAGAAAATGTAGAAAAAATTGGAAAAACAAGATGGCGGCCGAGCTGTAAAATTTTTGATTTTTCGACCTCGAACCGCGGCGCCACAGATCCGAAACGGCGTGGTCGAACATATTTTTTTTCCCCAAAAACTTCCTCCTGTAAAATTTTGTATGAAAAATTTTTTTTTCACTGCTGGCTTCGTATAGAAGTTGGAAAATATAACTTGAAGAAAAATATGGAGACAGCTGATGATTGAGGATTCCGGAGACGGGTAAAGAGCACGGCCAAGGTATTGAAGATAGGGGGGGGTGCTCGAACAAATATCACTCGAAACCTCATCCACTTGGCAATAAGTAAAAAAAAAACTCAAAATGGTTCAAGATGGCTGCCATACAAATTTTGTGAGTGTCTATCTCGGAGAGTATGAGAGATGGAAGTGTGGTTTCTTGGCAAGAGATGACCAGGACGAGGAGGTCTATTTAGCGAAATGAAAACAAATTCAAGATGGCGGAATATTTTTTTTCATACTAAATTATATGGCGAACATTGAAGAGACTACAAGTGTAGAAATATGCAAGATTTTGATACGGTTCCGTTTAACCCACGACGGGGCTCCCTGGGATTACAAAACAGGATTCTGGTACAAAAAATTTTAAAAATAAGCGCCATTTTGAAATTCTGTGTTAATTGCCCGATTTCGTTCAAAATCGATATTCAGGACTCCCTGGGGTTACAATACGGGAATTGGTCCCAAAATTTACGAAAATCAGCGCCATTTTGAAATTCTTTGTTTATTGATCAATTTGGTTCAAAATCGATATATAGGGCTCCCTGGGTTATCTTAACTGGAAACTGATACCAAAGTTTTAAAAAATGAGCGCCATTTTGAAATACTTTGTTAATTGACCGATTTCGTTCAAAATCGATATTTAGGGCTCCCTGGGATTACAAAACAGGAAACTGGTACCAAAATTTAAAAAACCAGCGCCATTTTGAATTTTTTTGTTAAATGACCCATTTCGTTAAAAATCGATATTTAGGACTCCATGGGGTTACAAAACAGGAAACTGGTACCAAAATTTTAAAAAATCAGCGTCATTTTGAATTTCTTTGTTAATTGACCGATTTCGTTCAAAATCGATATCTGAGGATCCCTGGGATTAAAAAATAGTTACCAAAATAAAAAATAAAAAATATTGCAAAAAGCAAGCAAGGATGCAAAAAATTTTCATGCAAAATTTTACAAACTCAGCGCCATTTTGAAATTCTTTGTTAATTGACAGATTTCGGTCAAAATCGATATCTGAGGATCCCCTTGGATTAAAAAACAGGAAACTGATACCAAAGTTTTAAAAAATCAGCGCCATTTTGAAATTCTTTGTTAATTGACCAATTTAGTTCAAAATTGATACTTAGGACTCCCTGGGAATACAATACAGGAAACTGATATGAAATTCTAAAAAAATCTGCGCCATTTTGTAATTCTTTGTTAATTGACCGATTTTGTTCAAAATCGATATTTAGTACTCCATGGGATTACAAGACAGGAAACTGGTACCAAAATTTTACAAACTCAGCGCCATTTTGAAATTCTTTGTTAATTGACAGATTTCGGTCAAAATCGATATCTGAGGATCCCTGGGATTAAAAAAACTGGAAACTGATACCAAAGTTTTAACAAATCAGCGCCATTTTGAAAATCTTTGTAAATTTACAGATTTAGTTCAAAATCGATATCTGAGGATCCCTGGCATTACAAAACAGGAAACCGATACCAAAGTTTTAAAAAATCAGCGCCATTTTGAAATTCTTTGTTATTTGATCGATTTCGTTCAAAATCGATATTTAGTAATCCATGGGATTACAAGACAGGAAACTGGTACCAAAATTTTACAAAATCAGCGCCATTTTGAAATTCTTTGTTAATTGACAAATTTCGTTCAAATCGATATCTGAGGATCCCTGGGATTACAAAACAGGAAACCGATACCAAAGTTTTAAAAAATCAGCGCCATTCTGAAATTCTTTGTTAATTGACCGATTTCGTTCAAAATCGATATTTAGGACTCCATGGGATTGCAAAACAGGAAACGTACCAAAATTTAAAAAAATTCAGCGCCATTTTGAAATTCTTTGTTATTGTAGCGATTTCGTTCAAAATCGATATTTAGGACTTCCTCGAATTTCAAAACAGGAAACTGATGCCAAAGTTTTAAAAAATCAGCGCCATTTTGGAATTCTTTGTTAATTGACCGATTTCGTTCAAAATCGATGTTTAGGACTCCCTGGGATTTCAAAACAGGAAACTGATACCAAAATTGTAAAAAATCAGCGCCATTTTTAAATTCTTTGCTATTGTAGCGATTTCGCTCAAAATCCTTATTTAGGGCTTCCTGGGATTACAAAACAGGAAACTGATACCAAAGTTTTAAAAATCAGCGTTATTTTGAAATTCATTGTAAAAATTCAGCGCCATTTTGAAATTCTTTGTTATTGTAGCGATTTCGTTCAAAATCGATATTTAGGACTTCCTCGAATTTCAAAACAGGAAACTGATGCCAAAGTTTTAAAAAATCAGCGCCATTTTGGAATTCTTTGTTAATTGACCGATTTCGTTCAAAATCGATATTTAGGACTCCATGGGGTTACTAAACAGTAAACTGTTACCAAAATTAAAAAAACCAGCACTATTTTGAAATTCTTTGTAAATTCACCGATTTCGTTCAAAATCGATGTTTAGGACTCCCTGGGATTGCAAAACAGGAAACTGGTACCAAAATTTAAAAAATTCAGCACCATTTTGACATTCTTTGTTATTGTAGCGATTTCGTTCAAAATCGATATCTGAGGATCCCTGGGATTACAAAACAGGAAACCGATACCAAAGTTTTAAAAAATCAGCGCCATTCTGAAATTCTTTGTTAATTGACCGATTTCGTTCAAAATCGATATTTAGGACTCCATGGGATTGTAAAACAGGAAAAGTACCAAAATTTAAAAAAATTCAGCGCCATTTTGAAATTCTTTGTTATTGTGGCGATTTCGTTCAAAATCGATATTTAGGACTTCCTCGAATAATTTCAAAACAGGAAACTGATGCCAAAGTTTTAAAAAATCAGCGCCATTTTGGAATTCTTTGTTAATTGACCGATTTCGTTCAAAATCGATATTTAGGACTCCATGGGGTTACTAAACAGTAAACTGTTACCAAAATTAAAAAAACCAGCACTATTTTGAAATTCTTTGTTAATTGACCGATTTCGTTCAAAATCGATGTTTAGGACTCCCTGGGATTTCAAAACAGGAAACTGATACCAAAATTGTAAAAAAATCAGCGCCATTTTTAAATTCTTTGTTATTGTAGCGATTTCGCTCAAAATCCTTATTTAATTATTAATTAGGGCTTCCTGGGATTACAAAACAGGAAACTGATACCAAAGTTTTAAAAATCAGCGTTATTTTGAAATTCTTTGTTAATTGACCGATTTCGTTCAAAATCGATGTGTAGGACTCCCTGGGATTTGAAAACAGGAAACTGATACCAAAATTGTAAAAATTCAGCGCCATTTTGAAATTCTTTGTTATTGCAGCGATTTCGTTCAAAATCGATATTTAGGACTTCCTCGAATTTCAAAACTGGAAACTGGTACCAAAATTTAAAAAATTCAGCACCATTTTGACATTCTTTGTTATTGTAGCGATTTCGTTCAAAATCGATATCTGAGGATCCCTGGGATTACAAAACAGGAAACCGATACCAAAGTTTTAAAAAATCAGCACCATTTTGAAATTCTTTGTTAATTGACCGATTTCGTTCAAAATCTATATTTAGGACTCCATGGGATTTCAAAACAGAAAACTGATACCAAAATTGTAAAAAATTAGCGCCATTTTGAAATTCTTTGTTATTGTAGCGATTTCGCTCAAAATCCTTATTTAGGGCTTCCTGGGATTACAAAACAGGAAACTGATACCAAAGTTTTAAAAATCAGCGTTATTTTGAAATTCTTTGTAAAGTGACCGAATTCGTTCAAAATCGATATTTAGGGCTCCCTGGGGTAACAAAACAGGAAACTGGTACCAAAGTTGTAAAAAATCAGCGCCATTTTGAAATTATTTGGGAATTGACCAATTTAGTTCAAAACTGATATTTAGGACTCCCTGGGAATACAATACAGGAAATTGATATGAAATTTTAAAAAATCTTTGCCATTTTGTAATTCTTTGTTAATTGACCGATTTTGTTCAAAATCGATATCTGAGGATCCCTGGGATTACAAAACAGGAAACTGATACCAAAGGTTTAAAAAATTAGCGCCATTTTGTTTTTTTTTTAATCACACCCCGTGAGCTGCTTTAGCAGCTCACGCACAGAGCGAAAAACTAGTTATACTATATATAGCTCAATTACCACTCACTCACTGACTCACTGACTCATTGACATAATTGTTCTCCTAGAAAGAGACAGAAAACGATACAATGGTGTAAGGGAGATGTGTTCGGGTGCGGGATGGAAGTAGGGAAAAATTATGAAATTTCGGAAAAAAAAGATGGCGGCCGACGTGATTCTTGCAACTCTTTTATTTTCCAACCGATTTCGTTACAACTCGCCATTATTGAAGAAATAAGAAAACGATTAATATAAAAATTGGAAAAAATTGGAAAAACAGGATGGCGGCTGAGCTGTAGTGTTTCAAATTTTTGATTTTCGACCCCGAACCGCGGCGCCACACAACTGATACGGCGTCGTCGAGCATAATATTTTTTTCTGTTTTCGCCTACAATTATCCTGTATTTTGACAGAATGGGAGTGGTTTTAAAAAATTCAAGATGGCGGCTGTCGCGGCGGCCGTTCGGTTTGAGTTACGAAACAACGCAATTTTAAAATTTAAATTTCTCGCAGTTAGAAACGTTGGAGCGTTTCGACTTCTACGGGGAGATTGTGTGTACAGACTCGAGGTATGGACTGGGGAAAAAAATTACCCCATTTCTCGTGAAAATTTCATGATTTACCCCAAAAATTAAAAAATCGAAATACGTATTTTTTGCAAAATTCGAGTACGAGCAACCACGTGTCTCACTTGTACGAATGACATTTGGGTATTTTAGTAGACGAGTTCTGGCAACACTGGAATTTATTTATTTATAAGACACGGAAGTGTGGTTTCTTGGCAAGAGATGATCAGGACGAGGATGTCTATTTAGCAAAATGAAAAAAATTCAAGATGGCGGAATATTTTTTTTCATACCAAATTATATGGCGAATATTGAATTGACTACAATTAGTGTAGAACTATGCAAGATTTTGATACGGTTGCGTTTTACCCACGACGGGGCTCCCTGGGATTACTAAACAGGAAGCTGATAACAAAGTTTTTAAAAATCAGCGCCATTTTGAATTTCTTTAATAATTGACCGATTTCGTTCAGAATCGATATTTAGGGCTCCCTTGGATTTCTATACAGGAAACTGTTACCAAAATTTAAATCAGTGCCGTTTTGAACTTCTTTGTTATTGTAGCGATTTCGTTCATAATCGATATCTGAGGATCCCTGGGATTACAAAACAGGAGACTGATACCAAAGTTTTAAAAAATCAGCGCCATTTTGAAACTCTTTGTTAATTGACAGATTTAGTTCGAAATCGATATCTGAGGATCCCTGGGATTACAAAACAGGAAACCGATACCAAAGTTGTAATAAATCAGCGTCATTTTGAAATTCTTTGTTAATTGACCGATTTCGTTCAAAATCGATATTTAGGACTCCATGGGATTGCAAAACAGGAACATGGTACCAAAATTAAAAAAAATTCAGCGTCATTTTGAAATTCTTTTTTATTGTAGTGATTTCGTTCAAAATCGATAATTAGGACTTCCTGGAATTTCAAAACAGGAAACTGATGCCAAAGTTTTAAAAAATCAGTGCCATTTTGAAAATCTTTGTTAATTGACCGATGCCGTTCAAAATCGATATTTAGGGCTCCCCGGTATTACAAAACAGAAAACTGATAACAAAGTTTTAAAAAATCAGCGCCATTTTGAAATTCTTTGTTAATTTACCGATTTTGTTCAAAATCGTTAGCTGAGGATCCCTGAGATTACAAAACAGGAAACTCAAACCAAAGTTGTAAAAAATCAGCGCCATTTTGAAATTCGTTGTTACGTGACCGATTTTGTACAAAATCGATAGAGTCTACTATATACTATAGACTATAGACTGCACTACTTGTAAGTCTTACCACATCACGTGAGCTGCTTTAGCAGCTCACGCACAGAGCGAAAAACTAGTTATTATATTATTTTATTATTTTATTTTATACTATATATAGCTCAATTACCACTCACTGACTGACTGACTGACTGACTCATTGACATAATTGTTCTCCTAGAAAGAGACAGAAAATGATACAATGATGTATGGGAGATGTGTTCGAGTGCGGGTTATAAGTAGGGAAAAATTATGACATTTTGGAAAAACAAGATGGCGGCCGAGGAGCTTTTTGTAACTCTTTTGTTTTCCAACCGATTCCGATACAACTTGCAGTGATTGAAGAAATTAGGAAACGATCTATAGAAAAAGTGGAAAAAATTGGAAAAACAAGATGGCGGCCGAGCTGTAGTGTTTTAAAATTTTTGATTTTTTGACCTCGAACTGCGGCGCTACAGATCCGAAACGGCGCTGTCGAGCATTATTTTTTTTTCTATTTCCGCCTACAATTGTCCTGTATTTTGACAGAATGGGGGTGGTTTTTTTAAAATTCAAGATGGCGGCTGTCACGGCGGCCGTTCGGTTTGAGTTACGAAAAAACGTAATTTTAAAATTCAAATTTCTCGCAGTTGGCAAGGTCGGAGCGTTTCGACTTCTATGGAGCGATTGTGTGTACAGACTCGAGGTATGGATTGGGAAAATAAATTTACCCCATTTCTCGGGAAATTTTCAAGATTTACCCCAAAAATAAAAAAATAGAAATACGAACTTTTTTAAAAATTCGAGTACGAGCAACCACGTGCCCCACTTGTACGAATGACATTTGGGTAATTTCGTCGCCGAGGTCTGGCAACACTGGAATTTATCAAAGAAAAAGTGATTTTCGACATGGTCTTATTTCAGGGGCTATCATGTCGGCTGGGTGCGAGCGAGATGAAAGATTGAAACGTCATCAGGAGCGGTGTATCCTGTAGTTCACGGGAAAATTATAAAACTATGTCAAATGATTCTTTGCAACGAGGTGGCGGCCATTTTGTATTCTTTTTGTGTTTTTGAAAATTTCGATCACGTCTTAGAGGTCGTTGGCAACATTTGGGAAAGTTGACATGTATGGATCGATTGTGTAACTCGACGGGCAGTATCGAGAAATCAAAACAGTGTTGCCACATTCGGGGTAGTTTTCGAGATTTTCCCTAAAAACTTTCTCCTGTAAAGTTTTGTATGAAAAATTTTTTTTTCACTGCTGGCTTCGTATGGAAGTCAGAAAATATAACTTGAAGAAAAATATGGAGACAGCTGATGATTGAGGATTTCGGAGACGGGTGAAGAGCACGGCCAGGGTATTGAAGATAGGTGGGGGGTGCTCGAACAAATGTCACTCGAAACCTCATCCAATTGGCAATAAGTAAAAAAAAAACTCAAAATGGTGGATTCAAGATGGCTGCCATACAAATTTCGTGAGTGTCTATCTCGGAGAGTATGAGAGATGGAATTGTGGTTTCTTGGCAAGAGATGATCAGGACGAGGAGGTCTATTTAGCGAAATGAAAAAAAATTCAAGATGGCGGAATATTTTTTTTCATACCAAATTATATGGCGAATATTAAAGAGACTACAAGTGTTGTAGTAGTGTTTAGTAATTGACCAAATTGTTCTCCTAGAAAGACACAGAAAATGATACAAAGGTGTATGGGAGATCTGTTCTGGTGCGACATGGGAGTAAGGAAAAATTATGACATTTCGGAAAAACAAGATGGCGGCCGACGAGCTTTTTGTAACTCTTTTGTTTTCCAACCGATTTCGTTACAACTCGCAATTGTTGAAGAAATTAAGAAACGATTAATAGAAAAAGTGGAAATAATTGGAAAAACAAGATGGCGGCCAAGCTGTAGTGTTTTCAAATTGTTGATTTTTAGACCCGAACCGTTGCACCATAATGTTTTTTTCTTTTTTCGCCTACAATTATCCTGTATTTTGACAGAACGGGTGTGGATTTTAAAAATTCAAGATGGCGACTGTCACGGCGGCCGTCCGGTTCGAGTTACGAAATAACGCAATTCTAAAATTCAAATTTCTCGCAGATGGCAACGTCGGAACGTTTCGACTGCTAAGGGGAGATTGTGTGTGAAGACTCGAGGTATGGATTGGGGAAGAAAATTACCCCATTTCTAGGGAAAATTTCAAGATTTACCCCAAAAATAAAAAAATCGTAATACGTATTTTTTGCAAAATTCGAGTACGAGCAACCACGTGTCTCACTTGTACGAATGACATTTGGGTATTTTCGTCGCCGAGGTTTGGCAACACTGGAATTTATCAAAGTAAAAGTGATTTTCGACATGGTCTTTTTTCAGGGGCTATCATTTCGGCTGGGTGCAAGCGAGATGAAAATTTGAAACGTCTTCAGGAGCGGTGTATCCTGTAGTTCACGGGAAAATTATAAACTATGTCAAATGATTCTGTGAAGCGAGGTGGCGGCCATTTTGTATTCTTTTTGTGTTTTTGAAAATTTCAATCACGTCTTAGAGGCGGTTGGCAACATTTGGGAAAGTTGACATGTATGGATCGATTGTGTAACTCGACGCGCAGTATCGAGAAATCAATACAGTGTTGCCACATTCGGGGTAGTTTTCGAGATTTTCCCTTAAAACTTCCTCGTGTAAAATTTTGTATGAAAAATTTTTTTTTCACTTCTGGCTTCGGATGGAAGTCAGAAAATATAACTTGAAAAAAATATGGAGACAGCTGATGATTGAGGATTTCGGAGACGGGTAAAGAGCACGGCCAAAGTATTGAAGATAGGTGGGGGGTGCTCAAACAAATGTCACTCGAAACCTCATCCAATTAGCGATGAGTTTAAAAAAAACTCAAAAATGGTGGATTCAAGATGGCTGCCATACAAATTTCGTTAGTGTCTATCTCGGAGAGTATGAGAGATCGAAGTGTGGTTTCTTGGCAAGAGATGGTCAGGACGAGAAGGTCTATTTAGCGAAATTTAAAAAAATCAATATGGCGGTTTTTTTTTTTTAATTTTTTAAATTATATAATTATATTATTGAAGAGACTACAAAAGTAGAACTATGCAAGATTTTGATATGGTTCCGTTTACCCACGACGGGGCTCCCTGGGATTACAAAACAGGAAACTGGTACCAAAATTTTAAAAAATCATAGCCATTTTGAAATTCTTTGTTAATTGACCGATTACGTTCAAAATCGATATTTAGGGCTCCCTGGGATTACAAAACAGGAAACTGGTACCAAAATTTAAAAAAAAAACAGCGCCATTTTGAAATTCTTTGTTATTGTAGCGATTTCGTTCAAAATCAATATTTAGTATTCCCAGGAATTACAAAACAGGAAACTGATCCCAAAGTTTTAAAAAATCAGCGCCATTTTGAAATCCTTTGTTAATTTACCGACTTCGTCCAAAATAGATATTGAGGACTTCCTGGGATTACAAAACAGGAAACTGGTACCAAAATTTAAAAAATACAGCGCCATTTTTTTTTTTTAAATCACAACCCGTGAGCTGCTTTAGCAGCTCGCGCACAGAGCGAAAAACTGGCGAATATTGAAGAGACTACAAGTGTTGTAGTAGTGTTTAGTAATTGACCAAATTGTTCACCTAGAAAGAAACAGAAAACGATACAATTATGTTAGGGAGATGTGTTCGGGTGCGAAATGGGAGTAGGGAAAAATTATGGAATTTCGGAAAAACAAGATGGCGGCTGTCACGGCGGCCGTTCGGTCTGAATTACGAAAAAATGCAATTTTAAAATTCAACTTTCTCGCATTTGGCAACGTCGGAACGTTTCGACTTTAACGGGGAGATTGTGTGTACAGACTCGAGGTATGGATTGAGGAAAAGAATTACCCCATTACCTGGGAAAATTTCAAGATTTACCCCAAAAATTAAAAAATTGAAATACGTAGTTTTTGCAAAATTCGAGTACGAGCAACCACGTGTTTCACTTGTACGAATGACATTTGGGTATTTTCGTCGTCGAGGTCTGGCAGCACTGGAATTTATCAAAGTAAAAGTGATTTTCGACATGGTATTTTTTCAGGAGCGATCGTTTAGGCTGCGTGCGAGCGAGATGAAAAATTGAAACGTCATCAGGAGCGGTGTATCCTGTAGTTCATATGAAAATTATAAAACTATATAAAATGTTTCTGTGAATCGAGATGGCGGCCATTTTGTATTCTTTTTGTGTTTTTGAAAATTTCGATCACGTTTTTGAGGCAGTGGGCAACATTTGGGAAAGTTGACATGTATGGATCGATTGTGTAACTCGACCACCAGTATCCAAGAAAAATATGGAGACAGCTGATGATTGAGGATTTCGGCAACGGGTCAAGAGCACGGCAAGGTATTGGAGAGAGGTAGGGGGTGCTCGAACAAATGTCACTCAAAACATCCAATTGGCGGTGAATTATAAAAAACTTAAAAATGGTGGATTCAAGATGGCTGCCATACAAATTTCGTCAGTGTCTATCTCGGAGAGTATAAGAGATGGAAGTGTGATTTCTCCGCAAGAGATGATCAGGACGAGGAGGTGTATTTAACGAAATAAAAAAAAAACCAAGATGGCGCAACTTTTTTTCATACCAAATTATATGGCGAATATTGGAGAGACGTTACAAGTGATACGGTTCTGTTTTACCCACGAAGGGGCTCCCTGTGATTACAAAACAGGAAACCGATACCAAAGTTTTAAAAAATCAGCGCCATTTTGAAATTCTTTGTTAATTGACAGATTTCTTTCAAAATCGATATCTGAGGATCCCTGGGATTAAAAAACAGGAAACTGATACCAAAGTTTTAAAACATCAGCGCCATTTTGAAAATCTTTGTTTATTTACAGATTTAATTCAAAATCGATATCTGAGGATCCCTGGGATTACAAAACAGGAAACCGATACCAAAGTTTTAAAAAATCAGCGCCATTTTGGAATTCTTTGTTAATTGACCGATTTCGTTCAAAATCGATATTTAGGACTCCATGGGATTGCAAAACAGTAAACTGTTACCAAAATTAAAAAAAACCAGCACTATTTTGGAATTCTTTATTAATTGACCGATTTCGTTCCAAATCGATATTTAGGACTCCGTGGGGTTACTAAACAGTAAACTGTTACCAAAATTAAAAAAACCAGCACTATTTTGGAATTCTTTATTAATTGATCGATTTCGTTCAAAATCGATATTTAGGACTCCGTGGGGTTACTAAACAGTAAACTGTTACCAAAATTAAAAAAACCAGCACTATTTTGAAATTCTTTGGGAATTGACCAATTTAGTTCTAAATTCATATTTAGGACTCCTGGGCATACAATACAGGAAACTGATATGAAATTTTAAAAAAATCTGCGCCATTTTGTAATTCTTTGTTAATTGACCGATTTGGTTCAAAATCGATATCTGAGGATCCCTGGGATTACAAAACAGGAAACTGATACCAAAGTTTAAAAAATCAGCGCCATTTTGTTTTTTTTTCAATCACAATCCGTGAGCTGCTTTAGCAGCTCACGCACAGAGCGAAAAACTAGTTATTATACTATATATAGCTAAATTACCACTCACTCACTCACTCACTGACTCATTGACAGAATTGTTCTCCTAGAAAGAGACAGAAAACGATATAATGATGTATGGGAGATGTGTTCGAGTGCGGGAGTCGAGTAGGGAAAAATTATGACATTTCGGAAAAACAAGATGGCGGCCGACGTGATTCTTGTAACTCTCTTGTTTTCCAACTGATTTCTTTGCAATTCGCAATGATTGAAGAAATTAGGAAACGGTCAACAGAAAAAGTGGAAAAAATTGGAAAAACAAGATGGCGGCCGAGCTGTAGTGTTGTAAAATTTTTGGTTTTTCGACCTCGAACCGCGGCGCCACAGATCCGAAACGGCGTGGTCGAGCATAATTTTTTTTTCTATTTCCGACCACAATTATCCTGTATTTTGACAGAATGGGGGTGGTTTTAAAAAATTCAAGATGGCGGCTGTCGCGGCGGCCGTTCGGTTCGAGTTACGAAAAAACGCCATTTTAAAATTCAAATTTCTCGCAGTTGGCAACGTCGGAGCGGTTCGACTTCTACGGGGAGATTGTGTGTACAGACTCGAGGTATGGATTGGGGGAAAAAAATTACCCCATTTCTCGGGAAAATTTCAAGATTTACCCCAAAAATTCAAATTTCGAAATACGAACTTTTTTAAAAATTCGAGTACGAGCAACCACGTGTCCCACTTGTACGAATGACATTTGGGTAATTTGGTCGCCGAGGTCTGGCAACACTGGAATTTATCAAAGAAAAAGTGATTTTCGACATGGTCTTTTTTCAGGGGCTATCATTTCGGCTGGGTGCGAGCGAGATGAAAAATTGAAACGTCATCAGGAGCGGTGTATCCTGTAGTTCACGGGAAAATTATAAAACTATGTCAAATGATTCTGTGAAACGAGGTGGCGGCCATTTTGTATTCCTTTTGTGTTTTTGAAAATTTCGATCACGTCTTAGAGGCGGTTGGCAACATTTGGGAAAGTTGACATGTATGGATGGATTGTGTAACTCGACGGGCAGTATCGAGAAATAAAAACAGTGTTGCCACATTCGGGGTAGTTTTCGAGATTTTCCCTAAAAAGTTCCTCCTGTAAAATTTTGTATGAAAAAATTTTTTTTCACCGATGGCTTCGTATAGAAGTCAGAAAATATAACTTGAAGAAAAATATGGAGACAGCTGATGATTGAGGATTTCGGAGACGGGTAAAGAGCACGGCCAAGATATTGAAGATAGGTGGGGGGTGCTCGAACAAATGTCACTCGAAACCTCATCCAATTGGCAGAAAGTTTAAAAAAAACTCAAAAATTGTGGATTCAAGATGGCTGCCATACAAATTTCGTTAGTGTCTATCTCGGAGAGTATAAGAGATGGAAGTGTGGTTCTATGGCAAGAAATGATCAGGACGAGGAGGTCTATTTGGTGAAATAAAAAAAGAATCAAGATGGCGGAATTTTTTTTTCATACCAAATTATATGGCGAATATTGAAGAGACTACAAGTGTAGAACTATGTAAGATTTAGATACGGTTCCGTCTCACCCACGTCGAGGCTCCCTGGTATTACGAAATAGGAAACTGATATCAAAGTTTTAATAAATCAGCGCCATTTTTAAATTCATTGTTAATTGACCGATTTCGTTCCAAATCGATATGTAGGGCTCCTTGGGATTACAAAACAGAAAACTGAAACTAAAATAAAAAAAAATCAGCGCCATTTTGAATTACTTTGTTAGTTTACCGATTTCGTTCAAAATCGATATTTAGGTTTTTCTGGGATTACAAAACAGGAAACTGGTACCAAAATTTGAAAAAATCAGCGCCATTTTGAATTTCTTTGTTAATTGACCGATTTGGTTAAAAATCGATAGTTAGGGTTCCCTAGGATTACAAAACAGAAAACTGACACCAAAGTTTCAAAAAATCAGCGCCATTTTGAAATTCTTGGTATTGTAGCGATTTCGTTCAAAATCGATATTTAGGACTTCCTCGAATTTTAAAACAGGAAACTGATGCCAAAGTTTTAAAGAATCAACGCCATTTTGGAATTATTTGTTAATTGACCGATTTCGTTCAAAATCGATATTTAGGACTCCCTGGGGATACAAAACAGGAAACTGTTACCAAAATAAAGAAAAAACAGTGCCATTTTGAAATTCTTTGTTAATTGACCGATTTCGTTCAAAATCGATATCTGAGGATCCCTGGGATTACAAAATAGGAAACTGTTACCAAAATTAAAAAAAACCAGCGCCATTTTGTAATCCTTTTTTAATTTACCGACTTCGTTCAAATTAGATATAAAGGACTTCCTGGGATTAAAAAACAGGAAACTGGTACCAAATCTTAAAAAATCAGCGCCATTTTGAAATTTTTTGTTAATTGACCGATTTCGTTCAAAATCGATACAGTAAAGACTGTGCTACTTGTAAGTCTAACCACATTCCGTGAGCTGCTTTAGCAGCTCGCGCACAGAGCGAAAAACTAGTTATTATTAATTATTATATTATTATACTATATATAGCTAAATTACCACTCACTCATTGACATAATTGTTCTCCTAGAAAGAGACAGAAAATGATACAATGATGTATGGGAGAAGTGTTCGAGTGCGGGAGTCGAGTAGGGAAAAATTATGACATTTCAGAAAAACAAGATGGCGGCCGACGTGATTCTTGTAACTCTTTTGTTTTCCGACCGATTTCGTTACAACTCGCAGTGATGGAAGAAATTAGGAAACGATCTAGAGAAAAAGTGGAAAAAATTGAAAAAACAAGATGGCGGCCGAGCTGTAGTGTTTTAAAATTTTTGATTTTTCGACCTCGAACCGCGGCGCCACAGATCCGAAACGGCGTGGTCGAGCATAATTTTTTTTTCTATTCCCGCCTACAATTATCCTGTATTTTGACAGAATGGGGGTGGTTTTTGAAAATTCAAGATGGCGGCTGTCGGGGCGGCCGTTCGGTTTGAGTTACGAAAAAACGCAATTTTAAAATGCAAATTTCTCTCAGTTGGCAACGTCGGAGCGTTTCGACTTCTACGGGGAGATTGTGTGCACAGACTCGAGGTATGGATTGGGGAAAAAAAATTACCCCATTTCTCGGGAAAATTTCAAGATTTACCCCAAAAATTAAAAAATCGAAATACGAACTTTTTTAAAAATTCGAGTACGAGCAACCACGTGTCCCACTTGTACGAATGACATTTGGGTAATTTCGTCGCCGAGGTCTGGCAACACTGGAATTAACAAAGAAAAAGTGATTTTCGACATGGTCTTTTTTCAGGGGCTATCATGTCGGCTGGGTGCGAGCGAGATGAACAATTGAAACGTCGTCAGGAGCGGTGTATCCTGCAGTTCACAGGAAAATTATGAAACTATGCAAAAAGTTTTTGTGAAACGAGGTGGCGGCCATTTTGTATTCTTTTTGTGTTTTTGAAAATTTTAATCACGTCTTAGAGGCGGTTGGCAACATTTGGGAAAGTTGACATGTATGGATCTATTGTGTAACTCGACGGGCAGTATCGAGAAATCAAAACAGTGTTGCCACATTCGGGGTAGTTTTCGAGATTTTCCCTAAAAACTTCCTCCTGTAAAATTTTGTATGAAAAAATTTTTATTCACTGCTGGCTTCGTATGGAAGTCAGAAAATATAACTTGAAGAAAAATATTGAGACAGCTGATGATTGAGGATTTCGGAGACGGGTAAAGGGCACGGCCAGGGTATTGAAGATAGGTGGGGGGTGCTCGAACAAATGTCACTCGAAACCTCATCCAATTGGCGATGAGTTTAAAAAAAACTCGAAAATGGTGGATTCAAGATGGTTGCCATACAAATTTCGTTAGTGTCTATCTCGGAGAGTATGAGAGATGGAAGTGTGGTTTCTTGGCAAGAGATGATCAGGACGAGGAGGTCTAATTAGCGAAATGGAAAAAAATTCAAGATGGAGGAATATTTTTTTTCATACCAAATTATATGGCGAATATTGAAGAGACTACAAGTGAAGTAGTAGTGTGTAGCAATTGACATAATTGTTCTCCTAGAAAGAAACAGAAAACGATACAATTATGTTAGGGAGATGTGTTCGGGTGCGGGATGGGAGTAGGGAAAAATTATGAAATTTCGGAAAAACAAGATGGCGGTTGTCACGTCGGCCGTTCGGTCTGAATTACGAAAAAATGCAATTTTAAAATTCAACTTTCTCGCAGTTGGCAACGTCGGAACGTTTCGACTTCTACGGGGAGATTGTGTGTACAGACTCGAGGTATGGATTGGGGATAAAAAATTACCCCATTTCTAGGGAAAATTTCATGATTTACCCCAAAAATAAAAAAATCGAAATATGTATTTTTTGTTTATTCGAGTACGAGAGACCACGGGTCGCACTTGTACGAATGACATTTGGGTATTTTCGTCGCCGAAGTCTGGCAGCACTGGAATTGATCAAAGTAAAAGTGATTTTCGACATGGTATTTTTTCAGGGGCGATCATTTCGGCTGGGTGCGAGCGAGATGAAAAATTGAAACGTCATCAGGAGCGGTGTATCCTGTAGTTCACAGGAAAATTATAAAACTATGCAAAAAAAAATTGTGAAACGAGGTAGCGGCCATTTTGTATTCTTTTTGTGTTTTTGAAAATTTCGATCACGTCTTAGAGGCGGTTGGCAACATTTGGGAAAGTTGACATGTATGGATCGATTGTGTAACTCGACGGGCAATATCGAAAAATCAAAATAGTGTTGCCGCATTCAGGGTAGTTTTCGAGATTTTCCAAAACTTCCTCCTGAAAAATTTTGTATGAAAAATTTTTTTTCACCTCTGGCTTCGTATGGAAGTCAGAAAATATAACTTGAAGAAAAATATGGAGACAGCTGATGATTGAAGATTTCGGAGGCGGATAAAGAGCACGGCCAGGGTATTGAAGATAGGAGGGGGGTGCTCGAACAAATGTCACTCGAAACCTCATCCAATTGGGGCTGAGTGTAAAAAAAAACTCAAAAATGGTGGATTCAAGATGGCTGCCATACAAATTTCGTTAATATCTATCTCGGAGAGTATAAGAGATGGAAGTGTGGTTTCTTGGCAAGATATGGTCTGGACGAGGAAGTCTATGTGGCGAAATGAAAACAAATTCAAGATGGGGGAATATTTTTTTTCATACCAAATTATATGCGAATATTGAATAGTGTAGAACTATGCAAGATTTGGATACGGTTCCGTTTTACCCACGACGGGGCTCCCTGGGTTAACGAAACAGGAAACTGATACTAAAGTTTTCAAAAATCAGCGCCATTTCGAAATTGTATAATAATTGACCGATTTCGTTCCAAATCGATATTTAGGACTCCCTGGGATTACAAAACAGGAAACTGGCATCAAAATTTTAAAAAATCAGCGCCATTTTGAAATTCTTTGTTAATAGACCGATTTCGTTCAAAATCGATATTTAGGACTCCCTGGGATTACAAACCAGGAAATTGGTACCAAAATTTTAAAAAATCAGCGCCATTTTGAAATTCTTTGTTAAATGACCGATTTCGTTCAAAATCGATACTTAGGTTTTCCTGGGATTACAAAACAGGAAACTGGTTTCAAAATTTAAAAAAATCAGCGCCATATTGAAATTCTTTGTAAATAGACCGATTTCGTTCAAAATCGATATTTAGGGTTCCCTGGGATTACAAACCAGGAAATTGGTACCAAACTTTTAAAAAATCAGCGCCATTTTGAAATTCTTTGTTAAATGACCGATTTCGTTCAAAATCGATACTTAGGTTTTCCTGGGATAACAAAACAGGAAACTGGTTTCAAAATTTAAAAAAATCAGCGCCATATTGAAATTCTTTGTTAATAGACCGATTTCGTTCAAAATCGATATTTAGGGCTCCCTGGGATTACAAAACAGAAAACTGATACCAAAATGTTTAAAAATCAGCGCTATTTTGAAATTCTTTGTTAATTGACCGATTTCGTCAAAAATCGATACTTAGGTTTTCCTGGGATTACAAAATAGGAAACTGGTATCAAAATTTTAAAAAATCAGCGCCATTTTGAAATTCTTTGTTAATTGACTGATTTCGTTCAAAATCGATATTCAGGGCTCCCTGGGATTACAAAACAGGAAACTGGTATCAAAGTTTAATAAATATCAGCGCCATTTTGAAATTCTTTTTTAATTGACCGATTTCGTTCAAAATCGATATTTAGGACTCCCTGGGATCACAAAACAGGAAACTGGTACCAGAATTTACAAAATCAACGCCATTTTGAAATTCTTTAATAATTGACCGATTTCGTTCAAAATCGATATTTAGGGCTCCCTGGGATTACAAAACAGGAAACTGATACCAAACTTGTAAAAAATCTGCGCCATTTTGAAATTCTTTGTTAATTGACCGATTTCGTTCAAAATCGATATTTAGGACTCCCTGGGATCACAAAATAGGAAACTGGTACCAAAATTTTAAAAAAGCAGCGCCATTTTGAAATTCTCTGTAAATTTACCGATTTCGTTCAAAATCGATATTTAGGACTCCATGGGGTTACTAAAAAGTAAACTATTACCAAAATTAAAAAAAACCAGCACTAATTTGAAATACTTTGGGAAGTGACCAATTTAGTTCTAAATTGATATTTAGGACTCCCTGGGAATACAATACAGGAAACTGATATGAAATATTAAAAAAATCTGCGCTATTTTGTAATTCTTTGTTAATTGACCGATTTTGTTCAAAATTGATATCTGAGTATCCCTGGGATTACAAAACAGGAAACTGATACCAAAGTTTTAAAAAATCAGCGCCATTTAGTTTTTTTTTAATCACAACCCGTGAGCTGCTTTAGCAGCTCACGCACAGAGCGAAAAACTAGTTATTATACTATATATAGCTCGATTACCACTCACTCACTCACTGACTCATTGACATAATTGTTCTCCTAGAAAGAGACAGAAAACGATGTAATGATGTATGGGAGATGTGTTTGAGTGCGCGAGTCGAGTAGGGAAAAATTATGACATTTCGGAAAAACAAGATGGCGGCCGACGTGATTCTTGTAACTCTTTTGTTTTCCGACCGATTTCGTTGCAACTCGCAGTGATTGAAGATATAAGGAAACGATTACTGGAAAAATTGGAAAAAATTGGAAAAACAAGATGGCGGCCGCGCTGTAGTGTTTTAAAATTTTTGATTTTTCGACCTCGAACCGCGGCGCCACAGATCCGAAACGGCGTGGTCGAGCTTAATTTTTTTTCTATTTCCGCCTACAATTATCCTGTTTTTTGACAGAATGGGGGTGGTTTTTAAAAATTCAAGTTGGCGGCTGTCACGGCGGCCGTTTGGTTCGAGTTACGAAAAAACACCATTTTAAAATTCAATTTTCTCGCAGTTGGCAACGTCGGAGCGTTTCGACTTCTAAGGGGAGATTGTGTGTACAGACTCGAAGTATGGATTGGAGGAATAAAATTACCCCATTTCTCGGGAAAATTTCAAGATTTACCCCAAAAATTAAAAAATCGAAATACGTAGTTTTTGCAAAATTCGAGTACGAGCAACCACGTGTCCCACTTGAACGAATGACATTTGGATAATTTCGTCGCCGAGGTCTGGCAACACTGGAATTTATCAAAGAAAAAGTGATTGTCGACATGGTCTTTTTTCAGGGGCTATCATGTCGGCTGGGTGCGAGCGAGATGAAAGATTGAAACGTCATCAGGAGCGGTGTATCCTATAGTTCACAGGAAAATTATAAAACTATGCAAAAAGTTTTTGTGAAACGGAGGTGGCGGCCATTTTGTATTCTTTTTGTGTTTTTGAAAATTTCAATCACATCTTAGAGGCGGTTGGCAACATCTGGGAAAGTTGACATGTATGGATCGATTGTGTAACTCGACGGTCAGTATCGAGAAATCAAAACAGTGTTGCCACATTCGGGGTAGTTTTCGAGATTTTCCCTAAAAACTTCCTCCTGTAAAATTTTGTATGAAAAATTATTTTTTCACTGCTGGCTTCGTATGGAAGTCAGAAAATATAACTTGAAGAAAAATATGGAGACAGCTGATGATTGAGGATTTCGGAGACGGGTAAAGGGCACGGCCAGGGTATTGAAGATAGGTGGGGGGTGCTCGAACAAATGTCACTCGAAACTTCATCCAATTAGCAGAGAGTTTAAAAAAAACTCAAAAATGGTGGATTCAAGATGGCTGCCATACAAATTTCGTCAGTGTCTATCTCGGAGAGTATGAGAGATGGAAGTGTGCTTTCTTGGCAAGAGATGATCAGGACGAGGAAGTCTATTTAGCGAAATGATAAAACATTCAAAATGGCGGTTTTTTTTTTTCATACAAAATTATATGGCGAATATTAAAGAGACTGCAAGTGTAGCACTTTGCAAGAATTGTATACGGTTCCGTTTTACCCACGACGGGGCTCCCTAGGATAACGAAACAGGAAACTAATACCAAGATTTTCTAAAATCAGCGCCATTTTGAAATTCTTTGTTAATTGACCGATATCGTTCAAAATCGATATTTAGGACTCCATAGGATTGCAAAGCAGGAAACTGGTACCAAAATTTAAAAAATTCAGCGCCATTTTGAAATTCTTTGTTATTAAAGCGATTTCGTTCAAAATCGATATTTAGGACTTCCTCGAATTTCAAAACAGGAAACTGATGCCAAAGTTTTAAAAAACCAGCGCCATTTTGGAATTCTTTGTTAATTGACCGATTTCGTTCAAAATCGATATTTAGGACTCCATGGGGTTACTAAACAGTAAACTGTTACCAAAATTAAAAAAAACCAGCACTATTATGAAATTCTTTGTTAATTGACCGATTTCGTTCAAAATCGATATTTAGGACTCCCTGGGATCACAAAACAGGAAACTGGAACCAAAATTTTAAAAAAGCAGCGCCATTTTGAAATTCTTTGTTAATTGACCGATTTCGTTCAAAATCGATATTTAGGGCTCCCTGAGATCGCAAATCAGGAAACTTATACCACTGATTTAAAAAATCAGCGCCATTTTGAAATTCTTGTTACGTGACCGATTTTATTCAAAATCGATAGAGTAAAGACTGTCCTACTTGTAAGTCTTACCACATCACGTGAGCTGCTTTAGCAGCTCACGCACAGAGCGAAATACTAGTTATTATACTATATATAGCTAAATTACCACTCACTCACTCACTCACTCACTGACTCATTGACATAATTGTTCTCCTAGAAAGAGACAGAAAATGATACAATGATGTATGGGAGAAGTGTTCGAGTGCGGGAGTCGAGTAGGGAAAAATTATGACATTTCGAAAAAACAAGATGGCGGCCGACGTGCTTTTTGTAACTCTTTTGTTTTCCGACCGATTTCGTTACAACTCGCAGTGATGGAAGAAATTAGGAAACGATCTAGAGAAAAAGTGGAAAAAATTGAAAAAACAAGATGGCGGCCGAGCTGTAGTGTTTTAAAATTTTTGATTTTTCGACCTCGACCCGCGGCGCCACAGATCTGAAACGGCGTGGTCGAGCATAATTTTTTTTTCTATTCCCGCCTGCAATTATCCTGTATTTTGACAGAATGGGGGTGGTTTTAAAAAATTCAAGATGGCGGCTGTCGCGGCGGCCGTTCGGTTCGAGTTACGAAAAAACGCCATTTTAAAATTCAAATTTCTCGCAGTTGGCAACGTCGGAGCGTTTCGACTTCTACTGGGAGATTGTGGGTACAGACTCGAGGTAGGGATTGGGGGAAAAAAATTACCCCATTTCTCGGGAAAATTTCAAGATTTACCCCAAAAACAAAAAAATCTAAATACGTACTTTTTTAAAAATTCAAGTACGAGCAACCACGTGTCCCACTTGTACGAATGACGTTTGGGTAATTTCGTCGCCGAGGTCTGGCAACACTGGAATTTATCAAAGAAAAAGTGATTTTCGACATGGTCTTTTTTCAGGGGCTATCATGTCGCCTGGGTGCGAGCGAGATGAACAATTGAAACGTCGTCAGGAGCGGTGTATCCTGTAGTTCACAGGAAAATTATGAAACTATGCAAAAAGTTTTTGTGAAACGAGGTGGCGGCCATTTTGTATTCTTTTTGTGTTTTTGAAAATTTGAATCACGTCTTAGAGGCGGTTGGCAACATTTGGGAAAGTTGACATGTATGGATCGATTGTGTAACTCGACGGGCAGTATCGAGAAATAAAAACAGTGTTGCCACATTCGGGGTAGTTTTCGAGATTTTCCCTAAAAACTTCCTCCTGTAAAATTTTGTATGAAATTTTTTTTTTCCACATAAGGCTTCGTATGGAAGTCAGAAAATATAACTTGAAGCAAAATATGGAGACACCTGATGATTGAGGATTTCGGAGACGGGTGAAGGGCACGGCCAGGGTATTGAAGATAGGTGGGGAGTGCTCGAACAAATGTCACTCGAAACCTCATCCAATTGGCAATAAGTAAAAAAAAAATTCAAAATGGTGGATTCAAGATGGCTGCTATACAAATTTCGTCAGTGTCTATCTCGGAGAGTATGAGAGATGGAAGTGTGGTTTCTCGGCAAGAGATGATCAGGACGAGGACGTCTATTAAGCGAAATGAAAAAAAAATCAAGATGGCGGATTTTTTTTTTTCATACCAAATTATATGACGAATATTGGAGAGACGTTACAAGTGATACGGTTCTGTTTTACCCACGAAGGGGCTCCCTGGGATTACAAAACAGGAAACCGATACCAAAGTTTTAAAAAATCAGCGCCATTTTGAAATTCTTTGTTAATTGATCGATTTCGTTCAAAATCGATATTTAGCACTTCTTGGGATTACAAAACAGGAAACTGGTGCCAAAAAAAAAACCAGCGCCATTTTTAAATTCTTTGTTAATTGACCGATTTCGTTCAAAATCGATATTTAGGGCTCCCTGTGGTTACAGAACAGGAAACTGGTATCAAAAAAAAAAAATCAGCGCCATTTTGAAATTCTTTGTTAATTAACTGATTTCGTTCAAAATCGATATTTAGGACTCCCTGGGGATACAAAACAGGAAACTGTTACCAAAATTTAAAAAAATCAGCGCCATTTTGAAATTCATTGTTAATTGACCGATTTCGTTCAAAATCGATATTTAGGACTCCCTGGGGATACAAAACAGGAAACTGTTACCAAAATTTAAAAAAATCAGCGCCATTTTGAAATTCATTGTTAATTGACCGATTTCGTTCAAAATCGATATTTAGGACTCCCTGGGGATACAAAACAGGAAACTGTTACCAAAAAAAAAAAAAACCAGCGCCATTTTGAAATTCTTTGTTAATTGACCGATTTCGTTCAAAATCGATATTTGGGGCTCCCTGTGATTACAGAACATAAAACTGGTATCAAAATTAAAAAAAAAACAGCGCCATTTTGAAATTCTTTGTTAATTGACCGATTTCGTTCAAAATCGATATTAAGGACTCCCTGGGGATACAAAACAGGAAACTGTTACCAAAATAAAGAAAATACAGCGCCATTTTGAAATTCTTTGTTAATTGACCGATTTCGTTCAAAATCGATACAGTAAAGACTGTGCTACTTGTAAGTCTAACCACATCCCGTGAGCTGCTTTAGCAGCTCGCGCACAGAGCGAAAAACTAGTTATACTATATATAGCTCAATTACCACTCACTCACTGACTCACTCATTGACATAATTGTTCTCCTAGAAAGAGACAGAAAACGATGTAATGATGTATGGGAGATGTGTTCGAGTGCGGGAGTCGAGTAGGGAAAAATTATGACATTTCGGAAAAACAAGATGGCGGCCGACGTGATTCTTGTAACTCTTTTGTTTTCCAACCGATTTTGTTGCAATTCGCAATGATTGAAGAAATTAGGAAAAGATCTAGAGAAAAAGTGGAAAAAATTGGAAAAACAAGATGGCGGCCGAGCTGTAGTGTTTTAAAATTTTTGATTTTTCGACCTCGAACCGCGGCGCCACAGATCCGAAACGGCGTGGTCGAGCATAATTTTTTTTTCTATTCCCGCCTACAACTGTCCTGTATTTTGGCAGAATGGGAGTGATTTAAAAAAATTCAAGTTGGCGGCTGTCACGGCGGCCGTTCGGTTTGAGTTACGAAAAAACGCAATTTTAAAATTCAAATTTCTCGCAGTTGGCAACGTCGGAGCGTTTCGACGTCTATGGGGCGATTGTGTGTACAGACTCGAGGTATGGATTGAAGGAAAAAAATTACCCCATTTCTCGGGAAAATTTCAAGATTTACCCCAAAAATTAAAAAATCGAAATACGTATTTTTTAGAAAATTCGAGTACGAGCGACCACGTGTCCCACTTGTACGAATGACATTTGGGTAATTTCGTCGCCGAGGTCTGGCAACACTGGAATTTATCAAAGAAAAAGTGATTTTCGACATGGTCTTTTTTCAGGGGCTATCATTTCGGCTGGGTGCGAGCGAGATGAAAGATTGAAACGTCATCAGGAGCGGAGTATCCTGTAGTTCACGGGAAAATTATAAAGCTATGTCAAATGATTCTGTGAAACGAGGTGGCGGCCATTTTGTATTCCTTTTGTGTTTTTGAAAATTTCGATCACGTCTTAGAGGCGGTTGGCAACATTTGGGAAAGTTGACATGTATGGATCGATTGTGTAACTCGACGGGCAGTATCGAGAAATAAAAACAGTGTTGCCAGATTCGGTGTAGTTTTCGAGATTTTCCCTAAAAACTTCCTCCTGTAAAATTTTGTATGAAAAATTTTTTTTTCACTGCTGGCTCCGTATGGAAGTCAGAAAATATAACTTGAAGAAAAATATGGAGACAGCTGATGATTGAGGATTTCGGAGACGGGTAAAGGGCACGGCCAGGGTATTGAAGATAGGTGGGGGGTGCTCGAACAAATGTCACTCGAAACCTCGTCCATTTGGCGGCGAGTTTAAAAAAAACTCAAAAATGGTGGATTCAAGATGGCTGCCATACAAATTTCATGAGTGTCTATCTCGGAGAGTATGAGAGATGGAAGTGTGGTTTCTTGGCAAGAGATGATCAGGACGAGGAGGTCTATTTAGCGAAATGAAAAAAAAATCAAGACGGTGGAATATTTTTTTTCATACCAAATTATATGGCGAATATTGAAGAGACTACATGTGTTGTAGTAGTGTTTAGTAATTGACCAAATTGTTCTCCTAGAAAGAAACAGAAAACGATACAATTATGTTAGGGAGATGTGTTCGGGTGCGGGATGGGAGTAGGGAAAAATTATGAAATTTCGGAAAAACAAGATGGCGGCTGTCACGGCGTTCGGTTTGAGTTACGAAACAACGCAATTTTAAAATTCAAATTTCTCGCAGTTGGAAACGTCGGAGCGTTTCGACTTCTACGGGGAGATTGTGTGTACAGACGCGACGTATAGATTGGGGAAAAAAAATTACCCCATTTCTCGGGAAAATTTCAAGATTTACCCCAAAAATTAAAAAATCGAAATATGTATTATTTGCAAAATTCGAGTATGGGCAACCACGTGTCTCACTTGTGCGAATGACATTTGGTTATTTTCGTCGCCGAGGTCTGGCAACACTGGAATTTATCAAAGAAAAAGTGATTTTCGACATGGTCTTTTTTCAGGGGCTATCATTTCGGCTGGGTGCGAGCGAGATGAAAAATTGAAACGTCATCAGGAGCGGTGTATCCTGTAGTTTACGGGAAAATTATAAAGCTATGTCAAATGATTCTGTGAAACGAGGTGGCGGCCATTTTGTATTCCTTTTGTGTTTTTGAAAATTTCGATCACGTGTTTGAGGCAGTGGGCAACATTTGGGAAAGTTGACATGTATGGATCGATTGTGTAACTCGACCAGCAGTATCCAAGAAAAATATGGAGACAGCTGATGATTGAGGATTTCGGCAACGGGTCAAGATCACGGCCAAGGTATTGAAGAGAGGTAGGGGGTGCTCGAACAAATGTCACTCGAAACCTCATCCAATTGGTGGTGAATTTAAAAAAACTTAAAAATGGTGGATTCAAGATGGCTGCCATACAAATTTCGTCACTGTCTATCTCGGAGAGTATAAGAGATGGAAGTGTGGTTTCTCGGCAAGAGATGATCAGGACGAGGAGGTGTATTTAGCGAAATGAAATAAAATTCAACATGGCGGAACATTTTTTTCATACCAAATTATATGGCGAATATTGGAGAGACGTTACAAGTGATACGGTTCTGTTTTACCCACGAAGGTGCTCCCTGGGATTACAAAACAAGAAACCAATACCAAAGTTTAAAGAAATCAGCGGCATTTTGAAATTCTTTGTTAATTGACCGATTTCGTTCACTATCCTTATTTAGGGCTTCCTTGGATTACAAAACAGGAAACCGATACCAAAGTTTTAAAAAATCAGCGCCATTTTGAAATTCTTTATTAATTGATCGATTTCGTTCAAAATCAATATTTAGTACTCCATGGGATTACAAGACAGGAAACTGGTACCAAAATTTTACAAAATCAGCGCCATTTTGAAATTTTTTGTTAATTGACCAATTTAGTTCAAAATTGATACTTAGGACTCCCTGGGAATACAATACAGGAAACTGATATGAAATTCTAAAAAAATCTGCGCTATTTTGTAATTCTTTGTTAATTGACCGATTTTGTTCAAAATCGATATTTAGTACTCCATGGGATTACAAGACAGGAAACTGGTACCAAAATTTTACAAACTCAGCGCCATTTTGAAATTCTTCGTTAATTGACAGATTTCGGTCAAAATCGATATCTGAGGATCCCTGGGATTAAAAAAACAGGAAACTGATACCAAAGTTTTAATAAATCAGCGCCATTTTGAAAATCTTTGTTAATTTACAGATTTAGTTCAAAATCGATATCTGAGGATCCCTGGGATTACAAAACAGGAAACTGATACCAAAGTTTTAAAAAATGAGCGCCATTTTGAAATTCTTTGTTAATTGATCGATTTCGTTCAAAATCGATATTTAGTACTCCATGGGATTACAAGACAGGAAACTGGTACCAAAATTTTACAAACTCAGCGCCATTTTGAAATTCTTTGTTAATTGACAGATTTCGATCAAAATCGATATCTGAGGATCCCCTGGGATTAAAAAACAGGAAACTGATACTAAAGTTTTAACAAATCAGCGCCATTTTGAAAATCTTTGTTAATTTACAGATTTAGTTCAAAATCGATATCTGAGGATCCCTGGGATTACACAACAGGAAACCGATACCAAAGTTTTAAAAAATCATCGCCATTTTGAAATTCTTTGTTAATTGACCAATTTAGTTGTAAATTGATACTTAGGACTCCCTAGGAATACAATACAGGAAAGTGATATGAAATTTTAAAAAAATCTGCGCCATTTTGTAATTCTTTGTTAATTGACCGATTTTGTTCAAAATCGATATCTGAGGATCCCTGGGATTACAAAACAGGAAACTGATACCTAAGTTTAAAAAAATCAGCGCGTTTTTGTTTTTTTTAATCACAACCACTTACCACTCACTGACTGACTGACTGACTGACTGACTCGTTGACATAATTGTTCTCCTAGAAAGAGACAGAAAACGATACAATAATGTACGGGAGATGTGTTCGAGTGCGGGATGGGAGTAAGGAAAAATAATGACATTTCGGAAAAACAAGATGGCGGCCGACGAGCTTTTTGCAACTCTTTTGTTTTCCAACCGATTCTGTTACAACTCGCAGTGATTGAAGAAATAAGGGATCGGTCAACAGAAAAGGTGGAAAAAATTGGAAAAACAAGATGGCGGCCGAGCTGTAGTGTTTTAAAATTTTTGATTTTTCGACCTTGAACCGCGGTGCCACAGATCCAAAACGGCGTGGTCGAGCATAATTTTTTTTTCTATTTCCGCTTGCAATTATCCTGTATTTCGACAGAATGGGGGTGGTTTTTAAAAGTTCAAGATGGCGGCTGTCACGGCGGCCGTTCGGTTTGAGTTACGGAAAAATGCAATTTTAAAATTCAAATTTCTCGCAGTTTGCAACGTCGGAGCGTTTCGACTTCTACTGGGAGATTGTGTGTACAGACTCGAGGTATGGATTGGGAAAATAAATTTACCCCATTTCTCGGGAAATTTTCAAGATTTACCCCAAAAATAAAAAAATAGATATACGAACTTTTTTAAAAATTCGAGTACGAGCAACCACGTGCCCCACTTGTACGAATGACATTTGGGTAATTTCGTCGCCGAGGTCTGGCAACACTGGAATTTATCAAAGAAAAAGTGATTTTCGACATGGTCTTTTTTCAGGGGCTATCATGTCGGCTGGGTGCGAGCGAGATGAAAGATTGAAACGTCATCAGGAGCGGTGTATCCTGTAGTTCACGGGAAAATTATAAAACTATGTCAAATGATTCTGTGAAACGAGGTGGCGGCCATTTTGTATTCTTTTTGTGTTTTTGAAAATTTCGATCACGTCTTAGAGGTCGTTGGCAACATTTGGGAAAGTTGACATGTATGGATCGATTGTGTAACTCGACGGGCAGTATCGAGAAATCAAAACAGTGTTGCCACATTCGGGGTAGTTTTCGAGATTTTCCCTAAAAACTTTCTCCTGTAAAGTTTTGTATGAAAAATTTTTTTTTCACTGCTGGCTTCGTATGGAAGTCAGAAAATATAACTTGAAGAAAAATATGGAGACAGCTGATGATTGAGGATTTCGGAGACGGGTGAAGAGCACGGCCAGGGTATTGAAGATAGGTGGGGGGTGCTCGAACAAATGTCACTCGAAACCTCATCCAATTGGCAATAAGTAAAAAAAAAACTCAAAATGGTGGATTCAAGATGGCTGCCATACAAATTTCGTGAGTGTCTATCTCGGAGAGTATGAGAGATGGAATTGTGGTTTCTTGGCAAGAGATGATCAGGACGAGGAGGTCTATTTAGCGAAATGAAAAAAAATTCAAGATGGCGGAATATTTTTTTTCATACCAAATTATATGGCGAATATTAAAGAGACTACAAGTGTTGTAGTAGTGTTTAGTAATTGACCAAATTGTTCTCCTAGAAAGACACAGAAAATGATACAAAGGTGTATGGGAGATCTGTTCTGGTGCGACATGGGAGTAAGGAAAAATTATGACATTTCGGAAAAACAAGATGGCGGCCGACGAGCTTTTTGTAACTCTTTTGTTTTCCAACCGATTTCGTTACAACTCGCAATTGTTGAAGAAATTAAGAAACGATTAATAGAAAAAGTGGAAATAATTGGAAAAACAAGATGGCGGCCAAGCTGTAGTGTTTTCAAATTGTTGATTTTTAGACCCGAACCGTTGCACCATAATGTTTTTTTCTTTTTTCGCCTACAATTATCCTGTATTTTGACAGAACGGGTGTGGATTTTAAAAATTCAAGATGGCGACTGTCACGGCGGCCGTCCGGTTCGAGTTACGAAATAACGCAATTCTAAAATTCAAATTTCTCGCAGATGGCAACGTCGGAACGTTTCGACTTTAACGGGGAGATTGTGTGTACAGACTCGAGGTATGGATTGAGGAAAAGAATTACCCCATTACTCGGGAAAATTTCAAGATTTACCCCAAAAATTAAAAAATTGAAATACGTAGTTTTTGCAAAATTCGAGTACGAGCAACCACGTGTTTCACTTGTACGAATGACATTTGGGTATTTTCGTCGTCGAGGTCTGGCAGCACTGGAATTTATCAAAGTAAAAGTGATTTTCGACATGGTATTTTTTCAGGAGCGATCGTTTAGGCTGCGTGCGAGCGAGATGAAAAATTGAAACGTCATCAGGAGCGGTGTATCCTGTAGTTCATATGAAAATTATAAAACTATGTAAAATGTTTCTGTGAATCGAGATGGCGGCCTTTTTGTGTTTTTGAAAATTTCGATCACGTTTTTGAGGCAGTGGGCAACATTTGGGAAAGTTGACATGTATGGATCGATTGTGTAACTCGACCACCAGTATCCAAGAAAAATATGGAGACAGCTGATGATTGAGGATTTCGGCAACGGGTCAAGAGCACGGCAAGGTATTGGAGAGAGGTAGGGGGTGCTCGAACAAATGTCACTCAAAACATCCAATTGGCGGTGAATTATAAAAAACTTAAAAATGGTGGATTCAAGATGGCTGCCATACAAATTTCGTCAGTGTCTATCTCGGAGAGTATAAGAGATGGAAGTGTGATTTCTCCGCAAGAGATGATCAGGACGAGGAGGTGTATTTAGCGAAATAAAAAAAAAACCAAGATGGCGCAACTTTTTTTCATACCAAATTATATGGCGAATATTGGAGAGACGTTACAAGTGATACGGTTCTGTTTTACCCACGAAGGGGCTCCCTGTGATTACAAAACAGGAAACCGATACCAAAGTTTTAAAAAATCAGCGCCATTTTGAAATTCTTTGTTAATTGACAGATTTCGTTCAAAATCGATATCTGAGGGTCCCTGGGATTAAAAAACAGGAAACTGATACCAAAGTTTTAAAACATCAGCGCCATTTTGAAAATCTTTGTTTATTTACAGATTTAATTCAAAATCGATATCTGAGGATCCCTGGGATTACAAAACAGGAAACCGATACCAAAGTTTTAAAAAATCAGCGCCATTTTGGAATTCTTTGTTAATTGACCGATTTCGTTCAAAATCGATATTTAGGACTCCATGGGATTGCAAAACAGTAAACTGTTACCAAAATTAAAAAAAACCAGCACTATTTTGGAATTCTTTATTTATTGACCGATTTCGTTCAAAATCGATATTTAGGACTCCGTGGGGTTACTAAACAGTAAACTGTTACCAAAATTAAAAAAACCAGCACTATTTTGGAATTCTTTATTAATTGATCGATTTCGTTCAAAATCGATATTTAGGACTCCATGGGGTTACTAAACAGTAAACTGTTACCAAAATTAAAAAAACCAGCACTATTTTGAAATTCTTTGGGAATTGACCAATTTAGTTCTAAATTCATATTTAGGACTCCTGGGCATACAATACAGGAAACTGATATGAAATTTTAAAAAAATCTGCGCCATTCTGTAATTCTTTGTTAATTGACCGATTTGGTTCAAAATCGATATCTGAGGATCCCTGGGATTACAAAACAGGAAACTGATACCAAAGTTTAAAAAATCAGCGCCATTTTGTTTTTTTTTCAATCACAATCCGTGAGCTGCTTTAGCAGCTCACGCACAGAGCGAAAAACTAGTTATACTATATATAGCTCGATTACCACTCACTGACTCACTGACTCACTGACTCATTGACAGAATTGTTCTCCTAGAAAGAGACAGAAAACGATGTAATGATGTATGGGAGATGTGTTCGAGTGCGGGAGTCGAGTAGGGAAAAATTATGACATTTCGGAAAAACAAGATGGCGGCCGACGTGATTCTTGTAACTCTTTTGTTTTCCAACCGATTTCGTTGCAACTTGCAGTGATTGAAGGAATTCGGAAACAGTCAACAGAAAAAATGGAAAAAATTGGAAAAACAAGATGGCGGCCGAGCTGTAGTGTTTTCAAATTTTTGATTTTTCGACCCCGAACCGTGGCGCCACAGATCCGAAACGGCGTGATCGAGCATAATATTTTTTTCTTTTTCCGCCTACAATTATCCTGTATTTTGGCAGAATGGGGGTGGTTTTTAAAAATTCAAGATGGCGGCCGTCACGGCGGCCGTTCGGTTCGAGTTACGAAAAAACGCAATTTTAAAATTCAAATTTCTCGCAGTTGGCAACGTCGGAGCGTTTCGACGTCTATGGGGCGATTGTGTGTACAGACTCGAGGTATGGATTGGGGAAAAAAAATTACCCCATTTCTCGGGAAAATTTCAAGATTTACCCCAAAAATTAAAAAATCGAAATACGTATTTTTTGCAAAATTCGAGTATGGGCAACCACGTGTCTCACTTGTAAGAATGACATTTGGGTATTTTCGTCGCCGAGGTCTGGCAACACTGGAATTTATCAAAGAAAAAGTGATTTTCGACATGATCTTTTTTCAGGGGCTATCATGTCGGCTGGGTGCGAGCGAGATGAACAATTGAAACGTCGTCAGGAGCGGTGTATCCTGTAGTTCACAGGAAAATTATGAAACTATGCAAAAAGTTTCTGTGAAACGAGGTGGCGGCCATTTTGTATTCTTTTTGTGTTTTTGAAAATTTCAATCACGTCTTAGAGGCGGTTGGCAACATTTGGGAAAGTTGACATGTATGGATCGATGGTGTAACTCGATGGGCAGTATCGAGATATCAAAACAGTGTTGCCACATTTGGGGTAGTTTTCCAGAATTTCCCTAAAAACTTCCTCCTGTAAAATTTTGTATGAAAAATTTTTTTTTCACTTATGGCTTCGTATGGAAGTCAGAAAATATAACTTGAAGAAAAATGTGGAGACACCTGATGATTGAGGATTTCGGAGACGGGTAAAGGGCACGGCCAGGGTATTGAAGATAGGTGGGGGGTGCTCGAACAAATGTCATTGGAAACCTCGTCCAATTGCCAGTGAGTTTAAAAAAAACTCAAAAATGGTGGATTCAAGATGGCTGCCATACAAATTTCGTCAGTGTCTATCTCGGAGAGTATGAGAGATGGAAGTGTGGTTTCTTGGCAAGAGATGATCAGGACGAGGAGGTCTATTTAGCGAAATGAAAAAAAATTCAAGATGGCGGAATTTTTTTTTTCATACCAAATTATATGGCGAATATTGAAGGGACTACAAGTGTTGTAGTAGTGTTTAGTAATTAACCAAATTGTTCTCCTAGAAAGAAACAGAAAACGATACAATGGTGTAAGAAGATGTGTTCGGGTGCGGGATGGAAGTAGGGAAAAATTATGAAATTTCGGAAAAAAAAGATGGCGGCTGACGTGATTCTTGCAACTCTTTTGTTTTCGAACCGATTTCGTTACAACTCGCTATTATTGAAGAAATAAGAAAACGATTAATAGAAAAAGTGGAAAAAGTTGGAAAAACAAGATGGCGGCTGAGCTGTAGTGTTTCAAATTTTTGATTTTTCGACCCCGAACCGCGGCGCCACACATCTGAAACGGCGTTGTCGAGCATAATATTTTTTTCTGTTTTCGCCTACAATTATCCTGTATTTTGACAGAATGGGAGTGGTTTTAAAAAATTCAAGATGGCGGCTGTCGCGGCGGCCGTTCGGTTTGAGTTACGAAACAACGCAATTTTAAAATTCAAATTTCTCGCAGTTGGAAACGTCGGAGCGTTTCGACTTCTACGGGGAGATTGTGTGTACAGACTCGAGGTATGGATTGGGGAAAAAAATTACCCCATTTCTCGGGAAAATTTCATGATTTACCCCAAAAATTAAAAAATCGAAATACGTATTTTCTACAAAATTCGAGTACGAGCAACCACGTGTCCCCATTGTACGAATGATATTTGGGTAATTTCGTCGCCGAGGTCTGGCAACACTGGAATTTATTTATTTATAAGACATGGAATTGTGGTTTCTTGGCAAGAGATGATCAGGACGAGGATGTCTATTTAGCAAAATGAAAAAAAATTCAAGATGGCGGAATATTTTTTTTTCATACCAAATTATATGGCGAATATTGAATTTACTACAATTAGTGTAGAACTATGCAAGATTTTGATACGGTTCCGTTTTACCCACGACGGGGCTCCCATCAGCGCCATTTTGAAATTCTTTGTTATTGTTGCGATTTCGTTCAAAATCAATATTTAGGGCTCCCTGGGATTACAAAACCGGAAACTGGTACCAAAATTTTAAAAAACCAGCGCCATTTTGAAATTCTTTGTCAATTGACCGATTTCGTTCAAAATTGATATTTAGGACTCCATGGGATTGCAAAACAGGAAACTGGTACCAAAATTTTACAAAACCACCGCCATTTTGAAATTCTTTGTTAATTGACAGATTTCGTTCAAAATCGATATTTAGGACTCCATGGGATTGCAAAACAGGAAACTGGTACCAAAATTTAAAAAATTCAACGCCATTTTGAAATTCTTTGTTATTGTAGCGATTACGTTCAAAATTGATATTTAGGACTTCTTCGAATTTCAAAACAGGAAACTGATGCCAAAGTTTTAAATAATCAGCGCCATTTTGAAAATCTTTGTTAATTTACAGATTTAGTTCAAAATCGATATCTGAGGATCCCTGGGATTACAAAACAGGAAACCGATACCAAAGTTTTAAAAAATCAGCGCCATTTTGAAATTCTTTGTTAATTGATCGATTTCGTTCCAAATCGATATTTAGTACTCCATTACAAGACAGGAAACTGGTACCAAAATTTTACAAAACCAGCGCCATTTTGAAATTCTTTGTTAATTGACAGATTTCGTTCAAAATCGATATCAGGATCCCTGGGATTAAAAAACAGGAAACTGATACAAAAGTTTTAAAAAATCAGCGCCATTTTGAAAATCTTTGTTAATTTACAGATTTAGTTCAAAATCGATATCTGAGGATCCCTGGGATTACAAAACAGGAAACCGATACCAAAGTTTTAAAAAATCAGCGCCATTTTGAAATTCTTTGTTAATTGACCGATTTCGTTCAAAATCGATGTTTAGGACTCCCTGGGATTTTAAAACAGGAAACTGATACCAAAATTGAAAAAAATCAGCGCTTTTTTAAATTCTTTGTTATTGTAGCGATTTCGCTCAAAATCCTTAATTAGGGCTTCCTGGGATTACAAAACAGGAAACTGATACCAAAGTTTTAAAAATCAGCGTTATTTTGAAATTCTTTGGGAATTGACCAATTTAGTTCAAAATTGATATTTAGGACTCCCTGGGAATACAATACGGGAAACTGATATGATATTTTAAAAAAATCTGCGCCATTTTGTAATTCTTTTTTAAGTGACCGATTTTGTTCAAAATCGATATCTGAGGATCCCTGGGATTACAAAACAGAAAACTGATACCAAAGTATTAAAAAATCAGCGCCATTTTGTATTTTTTTTTAATCACAACCCGTGAGCTGCTTTAGCAGCTCACGCACAGAGCGAAAAACTAGTTATTATATTATTATAATATATATAGCTCGATTACCACTCACTCACTCACTCATTGACATAATTGTTCTCCTAGAAAGAGACAGAAAACGATGTAATGATGTATGGGAGATGTGTTTGAGTGCGCGAGTCGAGTAGGGAAAAATTATGACATTTCGGAAAAACAAGATGGCGGCCGACTAGCTATTTGTAACTCTTTTGTTTTCCAACCGGTTTCGTTGCAACTCGCAGTGATTGAAGAAATTAGGAAACGATCTAGAGAAAAAGTGAAAAAAATTGGAAAAACAAGATGGCGGCCGAGCTGTAGTGTTTTAAAATTTTTGATTTTTCGACCTCGAACCGCGGCGCCACAGATCCGAAACGGCGCGGTCGAGCACAATTTTTTTTTCTATTCCCGCCTACAATTATCCTGTATTTTGACAGAATGGGGGAGGTTTTTAAAAATTCAAAATGGCGGCTGTCACGGCGGCCGTTCGGTTTGAGTTACGAAAAAACGCAATTTTAAAATTCAAATTTCTCGCAGTTGGCAACGTCGGAGCGTTTCGACTTCTACTGGGAGATTGTGGGTACAGACTCGAGGTAGGGATTGGGGAAAAAAAATTACCCCATTTCTCGGGAAAATTTCAAGATTTACCCCAAAAACTAAAAAATCGAAATACGAACTTTTTTAAAAATTCGAGTACGAGCAACCACGTGTCCCACTTGTACGAATGACATTTGGGTATTTTCGTCGCCGAGGTCTGGCAACACTGGAATTTATCAAAGAAAAAGTGATTTTCGACATGGTCTTTTTTCAGGGGCTATCATGTCGGCTGGGTGTGAGCGAGATGATTAATTGAAACGTCGTCAGGAGCGGTGTATCCTGTAGTTCACAGGAAAATTATGAAACTATGCAAAAACATTCTGTGAAACGAGGTGGCGGCCATTTTGTATTCTTTTTGTGTTTTTGAAAATTTCTATCACGTCTTAGAGGCGGTTGGCAACATTTGGGAAAGTTGACATGTATGGATCGATGGTGTAACTCGACGGGCAGTATCGAGATATCAAAACAGTGTTGCCACATTTGGGGTAGTTTTCCAGAATTTCCCTAAAAACTTCCTCCTGTAAAATTTTGTATGAAAAATTTTTTTTTCACTGCTGGCTTCGTATGGAAATCAGAAAATATAACTTGAAGAAAAATATGGAGACAGCTCATGATTGAGGATTTCGGAGACGGGTGAAGGGCACGGCCAGGGTATTGAAGATAGGTGGGGGGTGCTCGAACAAATGTCACTCGAAACCTCATCCAATTGGCAGAAAGTTTAAAAAAACTCAAAAATTGTGGATTCAAGATGGCTGCCATACAAATTTCGTTAGTGTCTATCTCGGAGAGTATAAGAGATGGAAGTGTGGTTCCATGGCAAGAAATGATCAGGACGAGGAGGTCTATTAAGCGAAATAAAAAAAAATTCAAGATGGCTGAATATTTTTTTCATACCAAATTATATGGCGAATATTGAAGAGACTACAAGTGTAGAACTATGTTACATTTTGATACGGTTCCGTCTCACCCACGACGAGGCTCCCTGGGATTACGAAATAGGAAACTGATATCAAAGTTTTAATAAATCAGCGCCATTTTGAAATTCTTTGTTAATTGACCGATTTCGTTCAAAATCGATATAAGGGCTCACTCGGATTACAAAACAGGAAACTGGTAACAAAATTTTAAAAAACAGCGCCATTTTGAAATTCTTTGTTAATTGACCGATTTCGTTCAAAATCGATATTTAGGGCTCCCTGTGATTACAGAACAGGAAACTGGTATCAAAATTTTAAAAAAATCAGCGCCATTTTGAAATTCTTTGTTAATTGACCTATTTCGTTCAAAATCGATATTTAGGACTCCCTGGGGATACAAAACAGGAAACTGTTACCAAAATAAAAAAAACCAGCGCCACTTTGAAATTCTTTGTTAATTGACCGATTTCGTTCAAAATCGATATTTAGGACTCCCTGGGGATACAAAACAGGAAACTGTTACCAATATAAAAGAAAAAACAGTGTCATTTTGAAATTCTTTGTTAATTGATCGATTTCGTTCAAAATCGATATCTGAGGATCCCTGGGATTACAATACAGGAAACTGATACCAATGTTTTAAAAAATCAGCGCCATTTTTAAATTCTTTGTTATTGTAGCGATTTCGCTCAAAATCAATATTTAGGGCTTCCTGGGATTACAAAACAGGAAGCTGATACCAAAGTTTTAAAAATCAGCGTTATTTTGAAATTCTTTGTTAAGTGACCGCTTTCGCTCAAAATCGATATTTAGGGCTCCCTGGGGTTACAAAACAGGACACTGGTACCAAAGTTGTAAAAAATCATGCCATTTTGAAATTATTTGGGAATTGACCGATTTCTTTCAAAATCGATATTTAGGGCTCCCTGTGATTACAGAACAGGAAACTGGTACCAAAATTTTACAAAACCAGCGCCATTTTGAAATTCTTTGTTAATTGACAGATTTCGTTCAAAATCGATATCTGAGGATCCCTGGGATTAAAAAACAGGAAACTGATACAAAAGTTTTAAAAAATCAGCGCCATTTTGAAAATCTTATTAAATTTACCGATTTCGTTCAAAATCGATGTTTAGGACTCCCTGGGATTTCAAAACAGGAAACTGATGCCAAAATTGAAAAAAATCAGCGCTTTTGTAAATTCTGTGTTATTGTAGCGATTTCGCTCAAAATCCTTAATTAGGGCTTCCTGGGATTACAAAACAGGAAACTGATACCAAAGTTTTAAAAATCAGCGTTATTTTGAAATTCTTTGGGAATTGACCAATTTAGTTCAAAATTGATATTTAGGACTCCCTGGGAATACAATACAGGAAACTGATATGAAATTTTAAAAAAATCTGCGCCATTTTGTAATTCTTTTTTAATTGACCGATTTTGTTCAAAATCGATATCTGAGGATCCCTGGGATTACAAAACAGAAAACTGATACCAAAGTATTAAAAAATCAGCGCCATTTTGTATTTTTTTTTAATCACAACCCGTGAGCTGCTTTAGCAGCTCACGCACAGAGCGAAAAACTAGTTATTATTATAATATATATAGCTCGATTACCACTCACTCACTCATTGACATAATTGTTCTCCTAGAAAGAGACAGAAAATGATACAATGATGTATGAGAGATGTGTTCGAGTGCGGGAGTCGAGTAGGGAAAAATTATGACATTTCGGAAAAACAAGATGGCGGCCGACGTGATTCTTGTAACTCTTTTGTTTTCCAACCGATTTCGTTGCAATTCGCAATGATTGAAGAAATTAGGAAAAGATCTAAAGAAAAAGTGGAAAAAATTGGGAAAACAAGATGGCGGCCGAGCTGTAGTGTTTTAAAATTTTTGATTTTTCGACCTCGAACCGCGGCGCCACAGATCCGAAACGGCGTAGTCGAGCATAATTTTTTTTTCTATGTCCGCCTACAATTATCCTGTATTTTGACAGAATGGGGGTGGTTTTAAAAAATTCAAGATGGCGGCTGTCGCGGCGGCCGTTCGGTTCGAGTTACGAAAAAACGCCATTTTAAAATTCAAATTTCTCACAGTTCGCAACATCGGAGCGTTTCGACTTCTACGGGGAGATTGTGTGTACAGACTCGAGGTATAGATTGGGGGAAAAAAATTACCCCATTTCTCGGGAAAATTTCAAGATTTACCCCAAAAATTAAAAAATCGAAATACGAACTTTTTTAAAATTTCGAGTACGAGCAACCACGTGTCCCACTTGTACGAATGACAGTTGGGTAATTTCGTCACCGAGGTCTGGCAACACTGGAATTTATCAAAGAAAAAGTGATTTTCGACATGGTCTTTTTTCAGGGGCTATCATGTCAAAGCTAATGGCTCCCACGCACCTTCTTTGTACTGTTGCAAGACCGCGCCTATGGCTTTATCGGACGCGTCAGTTACAACAGCGAGTTTGGCCGTGCAATCAGGGTGAGCTAATAAGGCTGCGTTAGCTAGACTCACCTTACATGCCTGAAACGCCGCCAGGGCCTCTTCGGTCAGCTGAATTGGCTGCGAGCCTTTCACCGAACCTGTTAGCAAAGCATGTAGCGGAGCCTGGATCTGAGCTGCTTGCGGAAGGAATCTCCTATAAAAATTCAGCATACCCAGAAAGCCTCTAAGCTGACGGACATTAGTGGGGACCGGAAAGTCTTGAACCGCCTTCACTTTCGCGTCCAGTGGTTTTGTACCGCTTTCCGATATGGAGTAGCCTAGGAAGGTTACCTCATCGGCACCGAGGACGCACTTCGATGTGTTAAGTAACATCCCGTACTGCTTCAGCCGTTTGAAGACCTCACGCAGATGCTCCTGGTGCTCTTCTTCGCTTTTCGAATACACAAGAAAGTCATCTAAGTACGTATACACGAAATCCAGGCCCCTGGTTATCTCATCCACAAACCGTTGGAATGTTTGACCTGCGTTCCTAAGACCAAATGTCATGTATGGAAATTCGAACATTCCAAACGGTGTGGTGATGCTGGTCTTAGGGATATCTTCGGGGTTGATAGGTATCTGATTATATGCTTTTTCGAGATCCAGAGTACTGAAAACTTTACAGCCTGCAATGCTATGCGTAAAGTCTTGGATGTGCTTAAACGGATACCTATCTGGTATCGTGCGGGCGTTAAGCTTGCGATAGTCGCCGCATGGACGCCAGCCGTTGTCCTTTTTTGGGGCGAGATGCAGGGGCGACGACCATGGGCTCTCGGAGGGCCTTGCTATACCGTTGGCCAGCATAGATTGAAACTCCTTCTGAGCGATTTTAAGCTTGTCTGGAGCTAAACGACGGGGTGGTGACGATACTGGAGGGCCTGGTGTAGTGCGTATGAAATGGACTGTGTTGTGTGGTGCAGAGTGATACCTACCAGCTGGTCGTGTTATCTCGGGAAACTCGTCGAGAATTTTGTGATACCTTGTCTCGCCTGTCACGACCTTTACAGAAGATACGTTCTTACAATTAGCCAATGAAGCCGTAGCTGTTACAGAAGTAAGATTATCAATTTAGCGCTTATTGCGTATATCTACAGCTAGATTATAATAATTAAGAAAATCTACTCCTATTATTGGTTTTGTTACGTCCGCAACCACGAAACGCCACAAGAAAGTTCTTCGTAGTCCAAAATCTAGATCTAAATTTAGAAAACCGTAAGTAGCTATCTTAGAACCGTTCGCTGCACACAGGGTATATTCAGTCCGAGTACGACGTTCACTTAGCGCTGACCGCGGGAAGACACACAGGTCGCTGCCTGTGTCGACCAGGAACTGCGTCTTCGACGATCGATCAGTCACGAACAGGCGACCAGTAGATGTTGAAGGGCAATCGTTCGTCGCCATTATCGACCGCCCGTTGAGTTTTCCGACTTGAAGTCACAGGGTGGAATGCATGTGCGAGCCCTCTCTGCGTATTTGTTGTGGTACCAGCACAGCGGAAACTTCCTGTAGTTGGATTGTGATCGCTGCCTCGAGGAACTGCGACTGCGATGAGGTGTGCGATTACGTGGTCTGCCAGTTCTTTGCACCGCCAGCTGTTGGACCTGCCTCCGGAGCTCTGCTATTTCCCTCGTGAGGTCGCTGATGACTGAGCTAGGGACGTGACTACTCACAGAAGCAACATTTGGTGCTGATGTAGCAAGGTCGTTAACTCGATCTGCCAAGTCGGCTAAGTCCTCGAGTGGAGTCGCTGCTGGCTGTCCAGTGAGCACCGTCTGGACACCATGTGGAAGTCGGCTAACCCAAATAGTCTTCAAAAAGTCGTCGGGAACGCCTGCGCCTGCTAGACCTTTAAGATGGCGAAGGAATTGAGAAGGTTTGCGATCGCCGAGCTCCTCATGCATTAACAACTGCTTAATCTTCTTCTCATTAGATGCGCTCAACCTCCTAATCAACTCACTTTTGAGCTTCTCGTACTTATCTGTAGCGGGAGGGTTGACAATTATGTCCTTAATCTCCTTCGAGTGCTGGTTGTCGAGATGGCCAATTACGTAATTGAATTTCGTAGAATCGTTGGTGATCCCGGAAATAGCAAATTGTCCCTCTACCTGAGCGAACCAAATCTCTGGCTCTTCGGCCCAGAATGGTGGCACTCGTACTCCGACTTTGAATACGTCACTTCGGTTTATCGACATATTGCCGTTCCCATCACTAGAAGTTGATGACGTGCCTTTTGGATCTTTCTGTGTCTGTTTATCCATGTTCTTAGCTCGGGGTCACCAGTTTAGAGGGGTATATTGCTCCCGCGCCACCGTCTTAGTGGCGTTTAAGGTTGGTATAGAAAATAATGGTATAGAGGCACACACAGAAGTTACACACAGAAGGACAGGTAAGCACAAGAATTAGTCGGCACAGAAGTAGAAATAGAAATATAGGATAGGTACAAACAGGATAGTTGTTAATTCCCTATGCGGGGTCGCGGTGCGTATGGAATTCGTATGCGCGGGCCGGCGTAGCCGAACGTGCGTCTAGCGTCGTGACAGTGATCGTACTGGTTTTTCAACGGGCGGCGGCCGTTGGGCTGCGCGTGCGCCGGCTCGAAAAACTAACGGTACTCCATAAGGATGGCGCGAGGTCGATAATATCGACTATCGACCGCGCGTCATATAGACACCGGTAGGCAATAGTTATAATGTGTAAGCAAAGGTGTATGTAAATGTATGTGTATATAAAAGTAGCCTACACATAAATATAAATTTCAAGTTCTAGTCGAGGTAAAAAGAAAAGGTCTTAAATACAAATATACTACATTCGAAATTAAACTTTAATGCTTTAGTGTTCATTCAAGGTTATAAGGTACAAATAAAAGGTTTAATTTCGAATAAACTATACATAAAAATCTTACTCCACGGATTTTCGTTACGGACGTTTTTGCCGGCCAGGGTACTCCTCCGCATTGTCCCATAACGAACTTCGTTCCAATAAAAAACAGTGTCATGCATAAAACTTGTATAGATCAATAACTGACTTAAAAACAATCAAAGTATTGTTATGATAAAAAAGCTTCTAAAGCATCGTAAGGGTGGTACCATCATTGGATAGGCATTAAATTAAACTTACGAATTGGAATCTCCGTATTTTTATTTGCAATCCTACAAATCACAGGTAAGTATAAACTGCATTAATCAATAACTGAAACAGAACGTATAAAATTGTGAATTACATGCGTATGCAGCGTTGGTACTGAGTTTTAATACAAAACTTCAAAATTCAAAATGCTTTTTATTCAAATAAATTTTTACAAGTACTTTTGAATGGTGGAGAGAACCTACCACTGGTTCAGAATGCCATTCCTACCGAGAATAACCAGCAAGAAACTCGGTGGTTGCTCTTTTTAAAAAAAAATTACAATTTTATTAATGTATAGATACATAATATGTTACCGCTGTCCTTAGCATTGCTGGAGCAAGTCAAATCCACGCTCCTTTGTCATTTACGTAATCTTCAACAGCATAATAAGCTTTTTCAGGAACATACTTTTAATGGACTTCTTAAACTTGTGTAAAGACAAGTTTAAGATAGGTTGTGGAATTTTGTTATAAAATAAAATTCTCATTCCCACGAACAACCTTCGGACCTTCTTGAGGCGGAGTGATGGAGTCACGAGCTTATGGCGGCCTCTAGTTTGTCTATCATGCAGGTCGCATATTTTTTTGTAATTGTGAATGTGCTTTGCATGTGATTCGCGCGGTTTCAAATTATAAATTGCACGTATTACTTTACCCCATAGTAAGATTCCGTAAGACATAATATTATGAAAGTAAGCAAAATATACAATTTTTGCAGTTTCAACGTCAGTAAACTGTCGAATCTCTCTGACGGCGTAATCAGCAGAGCTGATTTTGTCAGCCAGACTTGATAGTGACTTGAAATATGAGTGTGATTGAAGCTTTGAATCTAAGGTCACCCCAAGGAACACAGTGGTCTCTTCTATTTTTAAATTACATTATTTAGTTAAATTTATGATTCCTGTGGACTTGGTATTCGGCAATGCGAATTCAATGCACTTGGTTTTCTTTGCGTTTAAAAGTAAATTGTTTACAGTAAACCAGTTAGTGACTTGAGAAATTGCATTATTTACATCTTCATGTTTCTATCGACTTTAAAAATCAAGGACTTGTCGTCAGCAAATAGCACAATATCGCAAGTATTTTTGACGTAATATGGTAAATCCTTTATATTCACCAAGAACATGAACGGGCCCAGAATAGAGCCTTGAGAAACACCCATAAGTGAGGCTGATCCGGACGATTTCACATCGTTGACCGTTTGAATGCGATCACTAAGATAAGATACAATGAGGCCAAGTGCAGCTAGTGTCTTTGATTCCATAATGGTCCAACTTAACTAAAAGCGTCTCATGCTCAACGCAATCGAATGCCTTAGACAAATCACAGAAAATACCAATAGCATTCTGTGATTTCTCCCACGCATCGAATATATGCTTTAGCAGCATAGCTCCCGCATTGGTTGTTGATCGGCCTTTAGTGAAACCATACTGCTCTGAGTGAAGTAGTTTATTTGAGTTAAAGTGCAGAAGCAGTTGGTTGAGCATAATTAAATAGAAATTGGTCTGTAATTATTGGGGTCACTTCTACTACCAGATTTAAAAAGTGGAATCAATTTACTGCATTTCATAAGGTCTGGAAAGGATCCTGAATCTGATATGTCATTCTCTGTCTTGCAAAAGCATTGCTGCTCGAAATGCCAAGAACATCTTGCATATTTGCTTGGCTCCCAACTCTTTCGTCCTGTCGACTCTATTCATAATTTTCACGATTCAATTTTGTCTTGAATCCTGAAAATTAACAAGTCTAGTTACGGGTGTTTTACTACTTCAATGACTTTCATTAAAAACATCTATCGTAAATTAATACAATGTCTTATTATGTATATAGATTGTCACTTTTTTCCCTTAATTTTGGGTTCTAAACATGGGTAAATATGATAATACAGCTGACATCCCCACAACGCGAGTCACGGGTCGCCTGGCATCATTTTACATACCTTCTGAACTTGGGTGGTTTATGCTACAAAATTAGATTATTTTCTTAATACTAAATATGTACCTTTTTTGTTATTTCTATACTTTGTAGCATTCCAGCGAGTCACAGATGTTTCCTGTTTTTATCTGTAACAATCAGGTAAAACTGAGGTCAAAATTGTAAACTTACGTATGTTATGTTTTCGTATTTACGTTCAGTTCGGCTTTTGCAGCCTAACACACAGAATTACACCATCGTCTTTTAGTTATACCACATTTTTAGTAAGCTACGAGCACAGTTACTAACCAAAATGACGCAGCATTGTCTGACCTAAACTGTTGGATGAGTCAAATACAAAAAAAGTGATACCGCTGAGCAGAAGAAAGAAAAAACATTTTCGCGCTCTGTCACTCCTTGGCATTAGCGTATATAATTGTCTTTTTCTTCTTCTTCTCTTGGTTTATGGCTTTGAGTAGTGCCCTGTGGTAGTGCCAAGCCAGCACAATGCACTTCGCCAGTGTCGAGTAACTTGAGGGAGGCACGAAGGAGATTGGCCGGTTATAGAGTGCCAAAATTACTAAAAATATTATGTAATAGAAGGCATATTTATATATTTTTTAGTAAACTACTCTACTTGACAATAGACTTACCATAAAGAGACAAACACAAATAAAAATAAAAATAATAAAAGGGATTTGTACTGTATGTACAAATTACAATTTAAGTTTGTTAATTTTAAAATATTTACAACATAAGGGCTGTTTGCGCTTAGATGAAATGAAAAGCTAAATACTGTTATACTTATATTATGCGATTAATTTAGTTTTACAAATTGCGAATTTCGAATGACATGGCGAATAATAGATGACGGTTTTGAAATTGGCATATGAAAATTTGATACGTGGACCAATCAGGGCCCACGTCTGTTTAGGCGCTTTTTACACGCTCCAACATGCCCCCGGCCTTGGAACATTCAGTTTCCAAGATTTGCTTCTTCAGGGTCGACTAATGGGCAGATCTTCGTATAGGTTCGCCTTATAAGCCCGGACGACGTTTGTATTTCAGCCACTCTTGATACACCGTCCTTCCCAGGTATGTTTCTGACGACACGTCCGAGATGCCACCGTAACGGGGGGAAGTTGTCTTCTTTGATGATGACCAAAGTGTTAGGTTTGAGGTCTTGCGTGTTCTGCCTCCATTTCGTCCGCGTTTGCAGCTCAGAAATATATTCTTTCGACCAGCGATTCCAAAAATGTTGTCGAATCTTCTCCACCCTCTGGTACCGATCTAGTCTGTGCGTGGGCGTATCCACCAGGTTGTCGTAGGCAGGCGCTGTGAGCGTACGGCCAACCAGGAAGTGAGCAGGACTGAGAGGAAGGAAATCGTTAGGATCGGATGACATCGGGCTGAGAGGTCGGGAGTTAAGGACGGCCTCAACTTGGGTTAATACTGTGCTGAACTCTTCGTAGGTGAGATGCGCGTTACCCACCACGCGGCGAAGGTGAAATTTACAGGAGCGGACTCCCGATTCCCACAGGCCCCCTTGGTGACTACCGTAAGGGACCATGAACTTAAACTTGATGTTTTGTTGGTTAGCGTAATCTATTATCTCAGAGCTGCAGCGTTCTAAAAATTGCGCGAATTCGTTTTTAAGGCCTACAAAATTCCGGCCATTATCGGACCAAATTTCCGCCGGTTTCGCCCTGCGCGACAGGAATCGATTCAATGTGAGACGGTAAGCATCAGTGGTAAGGTCACTAACCAGCTCTAAGTGGACAGCGCGCGTAACTAGACATATAAATATACAAATATACGCCTTAGTAGTTTTAGCACCCCTACCTTTTCTATTTAAAATGAGCACTGGGCCAGCATAGTCAACGCCGCACCGATAGAACGGAAAGGTAGGTGTAATCCTCTCGCTGGGGAGATTTCCCATAAGAGGGGTTAGTGTTTGACCTCGCAGGCGCTTGCACTTAACGCAGTCGTGAACTATTTTTCTAGCGAGATTTCTGCCTGAAAGTGGCCACCAAGTCTCACGAAGGTGAAAGAGAAGTGCCTGCGGAGCAGCATGTAGCAAGGTTTTGTGTTCGTGCCGGAAAAGCAGTACCGTGAAATAATGTTTGCCTGAAAGTAGTATCGGATGTTTTTTATTGTAGTCAAACTCTGAAGAATAGTCTAACCTGCCACCGACTCGCAGTAGTTTATCGTTATCAATAAACAAATTTAATTTACTTAAATTATGTTTACTGTTTAGCGCGCGATTGTTGACTATGGACTTGTACTCAACTGGAAATGATTCCAGTTGAGAAAGCCTAATCAACAACTTGTCGGCTTCTCCCAGTTCATCGACGGTAAGAACACCCGAACGCTTATTTAATTTATTGCGCGTATTGTATAAAAACCGTAAAACGTATGCAGTTGAGCGTCTTAGCCGGCTGAACTGAGAGAATCGTTCGAATTTGATAATAGACCCATCTTCAGACTTGGATCCATCCTGGGCAACTAGCGCGGTTACGTCACTACCTTTCGTTTCAGGTAAGTCAATTGACTGACCTTGTTGCGTATAAGAGGTAGGTACGTTTTCACAATCAAATGTGCGGTCGCGAAGGAAGGCTGGGCCTTCCCACCATAAATCGGAAGAAGAGAGCTCCTCGAGGTTCACAACCCCACGCGAAACGAGGTCAGCTGGGTTCTCTTTCCCGCTTACATGTCGCCACGGAAGCTCCTTCGTCAATTCATGAATTTCTATTGTTCTATTTTGAACGAACGTTTTTAATAATCTTGGTTGCATGCGCAGCCAACCTAAGACTATCGTGGAGTCTGTCCAAAATATTATGTGATCAAAATTACAACGAAGCGAATTTCGAACTTTATCATATAGTCTAGCGCCAATTAAGGCACCTAAAAGTTCTAACCTAGGGATACTAACAGTTTTTAGCGGCGCGACCTTCCCTTTAGAACATAGCAATCGAACCTTGGCTGTATAATTATTAGCGTTAATAGTTCGAATATAAACGCACGCGCCGTACGCGGCTTGCGAGGCATCAGTAAAAATATGCATCTCTGTAGATATAGAATTAGTATCCATAACATAGCGAGGAACGCGTATTGTTTTCAGGACGGCTAGCGAAGCGAGAAACCGGTTCCACTGACGTGCGATGTCAGTAGGTACGGCGTCGTCCCAATCTAATTTTAATAACCACAGCTGTTGTAATAACATTTTTGCAGTTAAAATGTATGGACTTAAAATTCCCAATGGATCGAAAATTTGAGATGCGTATGATAGTATTATGCGTTTAGTTATAGGTTGACTAATATCAGAATTAAATTCCGTGTTAAAATAGAATTCATCACTGTCATTATGCCAACCTATACCTAATGTTTTATGATTCGCGTTCTCGCCGACTAATTGCTTAGAAGCGCACGTCAATGACGTCACCAAGGGTTCGCATGTAAAATTGAAAATCCACTTGCGCAGTGGGAAACAACCAGCTTGCAATGCATTAGTTGTTTCTTCGCATAAGTTTAACAAAACTTCTTTATTGTCGGAACCCGTGATCATGTCGTCAACGTAGAAATCTTCATTAATTATACGAGATACCTCGGCATTCGGAGCTTCTATTGCGAGTTGTTTTAAACAACGACAACTTAGAAACGGTGCGGACGCGGTTCCGTAGGTGACCGTGTTAAGGCGATAGACACTGAGTGGCTGCGTGGGTTCATCTCGCCAGAGAATCAGCTGAAGATCACGCTGCTGTTCATTGATGAGGCATTGTCGGTACATCTTCTCGATGTCTGCGCAAGCGACATACCGATGCTGCCTAAAGCGTAAAATAATTGATATGAGGTCGCCTTGAATCGGCGCACCTACCAGCTGTAGATCATTATAGCTGACCCCCGAGCTCGTAACAGCCCCAGCATCGTAAACGACCCTAAGCTTCGTTGTCGAACTGCTTTCGCGGAATACGCCGTGATGCGGCATAAAATAATGTGGGGTTTCGTAGGTCGAAACGCGAGTCATATGACCTAAATTCTCGTATTCATGAAGGAAGTCGGCGTATAATTTTTTATAGGCGGGTGTGCGCTCTAACCGTTTTTCCAGCGCTAGGAAGCGTCGTTCAGCCTGTGAAAATGATTCACCCAGAAGGTCGGGTGATGCCTTAAGGGGTATGGTCACGATGAACCGTCCCTCGTCGTTGCGTGTCGTAGTTCGAGTGAACAGCTCCTCGCAAGCCCGCTCAGCATCCGTGCGTGTATCCCGATCCCTATGGAGCTCTTCGACTTCCCAGAACTGACGAAGTTGCGTATCGATAGATTGAGTAAAATTACACTGGATAATGCTATCGTTGCGCGGATTAAATACGATAGATCCCGATATTATCCAGCCTAAATGCGTATTTTGTAAATAAGGCCCGTTAGGTAACCTTAAATTACCATCGTGTATTAATTCCCAAAATGTATCTGCACCAATTAAAATATCGATATTTCGGGAATCAAGAAAATGCGGATCTGCCAGCTGTATACTATTGGGTATACGAAACTTAGCGCGTTCATAATGTACAGCAGGCAACGTAGAAGAAATTTGCGGCAATACAAAACAATGTAGTTTAGTAGTGTAAGTAGATATGCGCGATTTTATCTCGATGTCGCATGATTTAGTACATTGCATCACTGAGTTACCTACACCTCTAATCTCGTGAGTAGATTGCATGAATTCTATCCCTAGTTTCTTACTAAAGGGTTCGCTTATAAAGCTGCGTTCACTGCCATTATCCAAGAGCGCATTAGCAAGTAGGTAAACATTACGTCGAGTCCGTACCTCGATTAGCGCAGTGGACAATAGAACAGGTTGCAAAGAACGATGTGTGCGTTTATCGTTTGAGTGTGCATTATTTGCATATAGGCTTATCGCATCAGCGGGGGAAAGGGGCGGCGGTGCTGATATCAATGCATCGGGACCTGCGCGCGCGTCCTTCATTAGTAGCCGATTATCTAATGACGAGTGCAACGTTAGGGAACCGCTAGTGCTACCTTTTGTGTTTATATCATCCACGGGATGATTTAAATCGTTTTTAGGGCAGACTAGGGAATTATGCTTCTTAAAACACCGGCGGCAAGCACCATATTTGCAAACTTCGGCTGTGTGGTTGCTGCTTTTCATGCAATTTTCGCATAAGTTCCTATCGCGAATAAATTTTAGTTTCGATTCCAAATCAGAGTTAATGAATTTTGAACAAGCGTATAGTTGATGGTCTCCGTTGCACTTAATGCACTTTTTAGGTGTGAAGTTACGTTCGTGCGTTTTAGTGGTGGAAACATTGCATTTTGTGGATGACTTCGCGTTGATCTTCGCTTCTTTGGATTCTTTACTATGTTGTGTATTATTATGTGAACCCTGCAATGTTTCCAGCATGTCCGCTCGATTCTTGAGGAAGTTAATTAAATCATCAACCTTTAACTTTGATTTCGAATCATCATTGCTTGTTATCCAAGTGCCTTTATACTGCTCCCATTCGCGTTCAGTGATTTTATCGAGTTTAGACACAATGATATAAACAATTAACGTATCCCACGAGTCTACAGGTTCCCCTAGGATCTTTAATGCGCGTAAATTCTTAAGAATAGTGTCAATTAATGTTCTTATTGAAGCAGGGGACTCTTTACTCAACGCTTGAATGTTAAATATAGTTTTGACGTGATTATGCACTAATAATCTGCTGTTATTATAGCGATTGAGTAAAAGGTCCCACGCAACAGAATAATTATCAGACGTGAACTCTAATGCATCGATGACTAGCTCGGCACTACCCTTCAGCGAAGATTTTAGGTAGTGGAATTTCTGGATACTGGTTATTTCGTCTGAATCGTGTACCAGTGATTGAAATGTATCCCGAAATTCCAGCCAGTGCTCGTATGCTCCATCGAAGGATGGCAATGTTATGGTAGGTAGTTTTACAGAGCGTAACTGACTACTTGCGCATGTATTTGAACAAGATGAGACCTTACTACTACTGCTACCACTGCTATTTAATAATAACTCTGCCTGCGACAAGGTACTGTAGTAACAGTCCTCAAACTGCTCCCTTTGCGTCAACTGATCGTCGAGATCAGCTTCGTTGACACATTCTTCGATCCTTGACTGAATGTTGTTAAATTCGCGATATAGATTCGTGACACCCTCAATGCGTAGCTTCAAATCGATTTTGTTTTGTGCTGTAGCTACTTTTGTATCGAAATTATTTATGTAAGTGCCGAATTTTGTTAGTCGACCTTTGAGGGTGCCGCGTTTTTTGGTGAGTTCGCGTACTAATAACTCTAATTTATCGTCACTTAACCCTAGTTGCGGGGATTTATCGCGACTTGCCATTCTGTATCGTGGGAGTGCAAATTACGTTATATGTTTTTTGAGCACAGCACAGTATTAAGTGAGATAAGGGTGGGTAATTCGTGGATAGGTTGACCGTACCTACCTTGCGCGTCTCGGAGTCGGTAGTCTTCCAGATCCAAACCACGTCGCGCCCTTGTATTCGATGGATGTATTCCACAGATCGCTGTGTTCCGTGCGTATATTTGGCGAAGAAGGACCACGAATTTATGTTTGCGCTTAGATGAAATGAAAAGCTAAATACTGTTATACTTATATTATGCGATTAATTTAGTTTTACAAATTGCGAATTTCGAATGACATGGCGAATAATAGATGACGGTTTTGAAATTGGCATATGAAAATTTGATACGTGGACCAATCAGGGCCCACGTCTGTTTAGGCGCTTTTTACACGCTCCAACAAGGGCTTTAGGCTAACATTAGGACACACTCAACATTCAAGGGACGGGGAACTTTAGGGGGAAGAAAGTCTTATAATTTAAAGGGAAGTTTAGGACAGAAGAAGAGAATGCGAGAGACTGATCCCTCGTCCAGACCACACTCACACAGGGAGCTGTCACACACTCCTAATTTTGCCAAGTGTCATAGTCATAGTACCTATTTCAACAGCAAGTTTAGCGCAAGCATCGGCAGCAAGGAACATAATTACTACGGATCGGCAGTCTCATTGCCACTAATACCTGAGCGACCCGGGATCCAGGCTATTATAACGTTTAGGCCTTTTTCGCTATTTATACAAGTGTAAGAAGTGTAAGGTCTTTGATGGGTCTTTGGTCTTTGTTTCATGGCATTACTGCACAGCTGATCAAAAACCTCCACAGATTATAGGTCTTGAGTGCTTGACAGCAGAGACAAGTATGACAGCAGTGTGAGTGCTGCCTCTGTATTCTTTTTCATACGACTGTCTGAAAAAAGGAGTATATTGTTTTCAGGGTTCATGTATGTATGTATGTATGTATGTATGTATGTATTTATGTGAGTTTGTATATTCCACCATAACTTCTATACGCCTGAACCGATTTTGATAAATGAGGTATCGTTAGAATCCCTAGCTTATTCCAGGTGACATAGGCTAGTAAATTTTTTAAAAAAATTGATGGGGTGACCATGGTCCCGCATTAAAGACCAAATTTGAAAAAAAAAACGAAAATAAGATTAACTATATAATCATCATCTAGAAAATGATGAGTAGATTCCAAAAATATAAATATAAATTCAATATTTAGTGATTCACAAAAAAATATCATTTAATAAAAAATGTGAATAAGATTCCAAAGGCTATATATGCAAATCGCTTCTTATGGAGGTAAACTCCAAAAATAATATGGCAGGGCAGTCGTATTTTTTAATTCGTTAAATTAATGTCAGTAATTCTACGCCGTACGTAACTCTCAAGACTACTCAAGAGCACAGACCAGTTAACCAGCTCAAGAGCATGGCATTTTTGCTCCAATACTACGCTCTATATAATAATTTTTAATGATAAATAAATAAATAACTTTTATTTCAGGCAATAATTACAACCCATAGCAACCGGTTTACCCAAGGGCCCAAGGTATTGAGCATTTTCACTTTGAGGACCATGCCTCTCCGACAGATAGATTTTGAGAACCCTTCGGGTACCAAAGTTGATTTAAGATATTCAGCTCATTGAAAGTTTGGCCTGCATATTCCCGTACTCGCAGTATATTTACATCACGAAATAAATCATATTATCAAAATTCAGAATGAATGATGAATCTTATGTAAGGGATTAGAAAACTGCAGGTTGGGGCCCTGATTGCCGTATGAAACGGCAATTCCAATAATTCTGGCAACCCTGAGAGACATGTTACTGGACCTACAGTACGTAAATAAAATGAATATTTCAAAAATTAACACTCAGAACGGCTCGGCTATAGTATACTGCCCGCGGCAGAGGGGGGGGATGGGGAGGGGGGAGGGGGTTGGGGAGGAGGGGATATATCCCCCCTGCAAGTAACACGTTCCGAATTTTAGTAGTTTCCAAGATATTAATTTTTTTAAATTTTGAGGTTAGGTTTACCGAAATTCTGCTTAACTCTGATAGTTAAGACGCAGAATGGGTAAAAGTGGGTTTGAGGGAGGGAGAGAGTGGGAGGGGAGGGGTAAAAGTAGTGGGAGAGGGAGGGAAAGAGGTTAATTTCTTAATTGGAATGGGCTACGCCAGAAGACTCGCTTCGTCGCCCCTGAATGAAGCTTCGCCTACTCGACCTTCGTTTCGTTGCGGATGTCGCCGGCTCGCTTCGCTCGCCACCTCCCCCCTTCGCTCCACTCGGCTTCGTAGGCTCGCTTCATTCAGGACCTCCTACGCGAGCTTCTGGCTTCGCGCTTAAAAAAACACTCTAGGGGTAGAGCAGACAAGACTGCGTAGAGTCGGGGTGTGCCGATTCGGTTTTGGAGTCCAACATCTGCACTACACAAGAGCACTTGCAAGCATTATCATCATCTCATTAGAATCTAACACTTGCACTGGTGAGCAATAACACGCGAAGAGGTAAGCGCAAGTGGCTCATTAGAGTCTAACACTTGCACTTTTCTCGACGAAACGCTAGAAGATGGTGACGACGACGAGGCCTGAGGCTTCGAAGACGCCATGGCAGTCAAACAAAAAAAATATATATATAAATGTTCTGAACTGAAAAGCGCGTAAAACGATGACTCATAGGTTTGAAATTTGAATTCAATAGTAACATGGACACTTTGGCGCCAACGCACGCGTTCCGTTTTTCCAATAATCCGTACACATAAAACTCGATGTTTTATTCGAATGATTATAAAAAACGTCCATGTACAGAAAATATATACTATTATGCCTAATAAATGCTATGATAGACATTTTTTGTGGTTTGAATATGATTATTACTCGATTATTAATATTTTGTAATACTTTTTATGTTTTGAACGGATTCTAATAGGTAAAACGAAACTTTAGTACGCCAACTAAACGTCAATGAGTCTGTACTAATCTATGGCAAATGTCGTAAGAAATAGTGAAAAATGGTGAAAATTTGCGATTTTCAAAAAATTATATCTCGAAAAGTATTGAAATTCGGAGTAAAATATTTTAGTGCGAGGCTTACCTCATCAAGGCCTATCTGTAAAAAAATATGAACGTCCAACTTAGCGGGCAGTATACTATAGCTGAGCCCTCAGAACATTGAACAGTTTACAATCTTTCGTCAGTTTAGAATTTCGCGAGTTAGATTATAATCTAGCGGTTTTTACAATCTTACGGTGACTTATATAAAACTTATCAGTCACGACATTTCAACTTTGACTTTGCTATCAATATTTTCACTGTTGTAGGTATTTCACAAACTACTCACAAACGTCTTATTTCCTGAAGTAAAAGTTAAAACATTTAAAGTTCTATACTCTAAAGTAATTCAATTCAAGCATTATGAATAATAATTTGTCAAATAGCTAACAAGAATCCCAAAATAAAAACAAAGACTAATGACCTAATGGGTGTTTGTCGTATAGAAATAGAATGATTCCATAGAGATGTGACATGAAAGTGAACCATAGACTGAATGATAGGAGCGGGTTTAGGTGATTGTAAAAATCGAAAATGGATTACCACGTTCTATGATTATGAAATTACCTTGTGATGTTGAAGACGATATTATAATTAAACTATTCACTAATATCTTATCACTAACTCGTTAATAGTCGTTAAAGCCCTCCAACCCGCATTGGAGCAGCGTAGTGGGTCTAAGTTCTAATTCTTCTCTCTTATGAGAGTGGAGGCCTGTGCCCAGCAGTGGGACGTTAATGAGCTGTAATGATCAGTGATTAAGTACCTACTTATTAAATAAATTGTGTGTGTCAGCTCCGACGTACGACTGGAGTCTCTTTACGAACGATTATAAAATAAATGAGGGTAAATGAACGCATTTTTTATATTACTGAAAGCATGCTTGATAAATTTATTTATTTTAATTATGTAATTTATATTCATCAAAATACATTTTATAGTCATGGAAACATAATCAAGTGTTACCATAGAAACATGTACATAACGTAACGGAGAAAGTTTGAATTCACTCCCCATAAGTGTTCATATCGGGGGCTTATATATGAATGAAATGAGTGAGATCTATAGAGAGAACTTTGACTTTGCTTAGACTTTAGACATGGTTAAAACGAGATAGGTTTAAGTTACTCACTTAAGTCCATCTCGTTTTAACTCTATGTAAAGTCTGAGCCAAGACAAAGTACGCTCTATAGATCTCAGCATCAGTCCGTAGAAGCGACTGTATGTGGTAATCGATTTCAGAATGTATTTATTCAATCGTTCAGTCACAACTAGTCTGTCAATGTTTCCATCACTATATGTCCAATGACAATAAGACAAATATAGCGTCACGTGATCTGACGCCATATTTGTTTACATGTTTTACTTGCCTCGATTAATTTAGGGACCCTTACATCCTAATTCATATTAGACTACATTGATTTTTTTAAAGAGTCCTTTCATAATGTAGTGTAATAGGTCTATATCATGCATGACTTATAGGCCTACTACACTTCATTTGTCACAACGACCTTATCATATGAATCAGTGTAGTGTAAAAATTTTGGCATTAATTTAGGCTTAAATTGGTTCTTATTGCTGTGTAATAAGGTATGCTAACTAGCGTCCTTCCTCACGCTTTATTAGGGCCCTGTAAAAAGTGCAGTGTAATAGGCCTATTAAGACTACGTATTGCATAGAATCTGGAATGTATATTAATCTGTGTTGTTCGGCAGTCGACGAATGTTGCGCCCAGGATAGTTTTGTGGTTTTTGTTTCGATTAATTTACGGAATTAACATTGACTCCATTTTACCAGTTTCAATAGACATTGGTGGTAATAATATGATATGACGGATTTGTGACTTTATACCTAATTATTGTGAAGTTTTATTTTGCACAATGATTGGCACGGGTGGAATATTTTTGCGACGATTTCTACCATCCATCTTCGGATTCCTGTTTTTAATTCATGTAGCGGAATACGTAAGTACTGTGCCTATTCGTGATTACTATATCGTTGTTCCGCGCTACTACACTCGGTAGTGATACGTTTCAATCACACGTTTGTGTAGTTTTTATATTGTGCTGCCATGATTGTACGTCATGTTCGTTTACTTTTTTTTACGTTCACCTTGCAAAATATTATGCTCAGTAAAACCAAGACCACTGCGTGTTAATGAGGAAATTATATTATCATAAAGCTGGTTTTTGATGTAAAAACCTTCCGAGTTTTTGCATAACATTTTGAAAATCGGTGTATTTAACTTTTGATGTAATTTTTCGAAGAATGGGAGTTCCTGTGGAATAGGATGCACGGGTACCTACTACTACCTTTATTACAAATAGGTGGACTAAAATATTTACAAAACAAGGCTATGACTTCAAGCTTTTTCTTGGAATTGTCATCTTTTTAGTCCTATTAAGTTCCTGGTAATATTAACAGTTTTGGTTGTAAGTTAACTTGTTTTTGTAGTATTCAGTAATAAATTGTTAGAAAGTACCTACCAATTGATTTAGAGCTTTATAGGTTAGTAAATACTTTGTTGGCACCAATCCATGGCCAAAATATCCCATGTTAAGTAAATAATATGTAGAACCCTGTAATTTACATTGCTGATTTATCATACTGAGAGTTGGGACCCAAAACTTGCTTGTTTATAAATAAATCACCCATAGCAAGGGTGTCACTTCTATCTTTGGATTGTTTGTTCTAAACTTATTATGGTATGGAAATAAAATTAAAAATAAGGTAACAATAGACCAGCACATTAAGTACAATCATTTAAATAAAAGCAAATGTCTGCTGAATAGAACTCTGGAAGTTGGTTAGCATGCAACATGATTGCTTGCTTATGTTCCTCATTCAGGGTTTTTTTTTTGCATTTGCTGATATTAAGAAATGTTAAAAATTATACTCAAATATACCTTTTATAACACTTTATACTGATGGTGAGGCAGACATTTTTGTTTGTAAGGGCCATGGTATTTCCAAAGTTACTATTGTTTAAAAGTAACACTATTACTGATTAAGCTGATAAATATTATGCTTAGACATTTGTGCTAGTTATGATAGCAGGCTGTTGCCATTGTTATACACAATCACAGCATGACTGATAACACATTCTTATTTCTGTATATATATATATATATATATATATGTATAAAAGTTCATTGCGAAAGTAACTCACAGAATTCTTTATTCATTGATTTATAAATTTTACATCATATTATGTATTTGTATTGAGAGTTGGACTGATTATTTTAAGTATATTATGTAAGTTGCTTTCTGTAGTGTACAATTAAATAACATAGTCACTCAGATACATATCTAAGGTCTTAAAAAGAAAATCAGTAAGTAACTGGTTCTTTAATGGTCTGAGCCCACAAAAAGCTGTAGCCCAATGATGCTGATGATGTAGAGTTCTGTTAGTTAGATAAAATATTGTTATAAAAAATAATTAAGTAGTTAGTAGAGTAAATACTTATTTAAATATACTTATATTATGATACCATGGCTTTTTATATTCGTGATATGCATTGTACTTGTATGTATGTCATAATATATTTACCTTATGTACATATAGAGCACCTACTTGATAATAATTGCGTAGGTATTTCGTATCATCCATTGCAATTTGAAGGCTGGGTTACTTCAAGGCTCACCGTTCTTACATCATTGCATGTGCATATCATATTAATTTCTTTTCCCCCCTGACCGGCGCTAAATATAACTAAGGTTATTTAGTTCGAGCAAATTTTATACCAGTATGGTAAGTTAATGTAACAGTGTTTGGGCTAATTAGTTATCTTCGAAAAATGGTATAGAATCTTATTCGTAAAGTCCAAGGTGGTTAGTAGGTATATCAGACTGATTTCATCGATTTGCCAAACCAAAGTCGATGACTGATTTAGATCAAACTTAAGAATTGTATCTGGCTGGGGCCTAAAACCTAAAGCGTTCTTCGGCATACAATACGAGACAAACTACTTATTTAATATTACAAATGAGAAAGTGTGTATGTTTGTTTGTCCTTCAACCACGTTGCAACAGAGTAATTGATCGACGTGATTTCTTGCATGGGTATTGTTACGTATTTATAATATTATAAATGCGTATTCATTTTAACGATTCGCTGAAAGTTCTGGTATACCCTGGTATGGACCAAATATTGACAGAAGTGGCTTATGATCTGTTCGCAAAATAAATGGCGTCGATCTACCATACAAATATTGGTGATAATGACGAACGCCATAAATAATTGCCGTTGCTTCTTTCTGAATTTGCGAGTATCTTTTCGACTGCATTCAGAGTACGAGAAGCATAAGCAATTGGCCTTTCTATACCATCTTACGCAAGTGACCTCTGGTATTACATTTTTTGCACGTATATTTAGCATACCAACAATTAGTTGCTTTGTGATTCATGCGACCACACACCATACACTTTTCCTGCTTGACTTGACCGCCTAAACCATCCCCAGAAGATTTCTTAATGTTGAGCAAAGAGTTTTGTTGTTGAGAATGATGTTGAGAAGTTGCTGCGCTCATCTGTGCACTTTGTATACTAATGGCTAATGATACTGCTTTTTCAAGTGTTAGCTCCTTCATCTCTTGGGTAAACAACTTATCTTTTACGTAGCCCGAAGATATCCCCATTACAAAACGATCTCTAAGTGCTTCCTCAACATTAATAAAATCGCAGTGAGCTGTCAAACCTCTCAATCTTGCAGCATATTCTGTATAAGTTAAATTACTCTGTTGAGTAGCTGAATAAAATGTATAACGTTTCCCAAACCCACAACGCTTGGGCATAACATGTTTGTCCAATAATAATAAAATATCTTCGAAGGACACTTCTGTGAGGTCCTTTGGCAAAGCCAAATCCGCGACAAAGCTATACGTATTATCATTGAGTGCGCTTAACAAGATTGCCCTCCTTTTTACTGTCATTCTTTTCATCTATGTCGTTCGCTATGAACCACTGGTTGATCCGATTGTTATACTTTTTCCATTGCTGTACATTGTGGTCAAAACTTACTAATAACCCAATGCCCACACGCGTAGCCGACATTTTTGAAATCCTCGTCGCCAAAATGTTACGTATTTATAATACTATAAATGCGTATTAATTTTATATGAACTGACAATGCATTGATTTTATTCGCACTGACATATATTCAACAGGGTGTCCACGGACCTGGAAGGTCAGGGAAAGTCAGGGAAAAGTCAGGGAAGCTATTGTGGGTCAGGGAAAGTCAGGGAAATGACTTCTCTACCTGGAAAAGTCAGGGAAAACCAGGACTTTTTGATGATTGATCTTTAAAATTAATGTAAAAGTCTAAAAATGTATAGAATAAATAAAAATAATATTATCTTATCAGTCATCAGTACTTATTATATACATATTTATACTCTAATAGCTAATTAGAGAGAGGAAAATGACAGTTCTTTTATCATAGATCAAGTAAAAAAAAGTATTTCTTTGAATTTTTTTTACTTAATCTATGATATATTTAATTTATTTAACTTTCTCTTTTCCCAGTGATCGGTAAGTGAGGGAAGTCTTTATGCTCTAGTCTGTTTTAACCCAGACTATTGAAGCATTCTTTTGCAGGTTCCTTAATTCCCTAACTCATTTGGTTGTTTTTCTTTTAACTGCTGCTATTACATGTGCAATACTAACCTGGGCCGGCAGTCTCGACATTCATAATGACAAAATTCGGTTTGATAAGTAATCGTGCTTCGACTCTATGTATTGTAGGTAAGACAACAATATCCTATCCTATCCTATCCTAATATCCCGAATTTTGTCGTTATGAATGTCGAGAATGCATCGCTTAATTTGACTTAACCTAAACTTAACTATGGTGCTGCACCATAGTTAAGTTTAGGTTACCACAGTAGTAAGCACTGCAGGTTTGTTACTAAAGTGCATAACTTAACTAACGTGAACTATATTATAAGTGTTGCTATGAGTGCCAAAAAGAATACAGTGTTTAATGTTCAATGGTTGGACTCTATTATGCATCCTGATTTTACGGACTGGCTAGAAGAAGTAAAAAATGTAATTTTGTAAAGTATGCCATAAAACGTTCAAACTCAGTAACATGGGAAAACAGGCCATCACTTCTCACAGCAAAGGACCTAAGTTGTGATTCAAACCTACAATGAAAATGATGTAACATCGTCAGAAATCTTGTGGGCACTCCAAGTTATTTACAATAAACTATCGTTGAATTCATCTGACCGAATTTGTACCTCATTTAAAAGAATGTTTCCTGATACCAAAATCGCCCAGAACTTTACCATGGGTAAAACAAAAGCGTCATATGTGATTAACCATGGCATTGCGCCATTCATTCAGACGACACTGAATAGCCTGCTTAGAGAATGCTTATATTACGTCATCTCATTTGACGAATCCCTGAATAAAGTGGCCCAAAAATGTCAGATGGACTTGTGCGTAAGATATTGGTGCGTTAATACTAACACAGTAGCCACAAGATTGTGACCTCTGTTTTTCTGGGACGGCAAACAGCCGATAATCTTGTAGACTCATTTCTGGAAGGATTGGCTGATTTAGATAGAAAAAGACTGCTACAAGTTTCGATGGATGGCCCCAATGTGAACATTAATTTTCTGAAAAAATTTAAAAATGTTCTTTCTTCCGAGGAAACAAAAAGTCCCTTGTTGGACATAGGTGTGTGTGGATTGCACACTGTCAATGGTGCTTTCAAAACAGGTCATCAAAAAGTAGATTGGAAGACTTTTGAAGTACTAAAAACTATGTACAATCTCTTTAAAGATAGTCCGGCACGACGAGCTTTATACACACAAATCACAGAAGGGACTCTATTTCCACAAAAATTCACATCTATTAGATGGTTAGAAAATGGTCCTTGCATTGAAAGAGCTATCAAAATTTATGACAAGGTCAACCAATTTGTCAATGATCGTACCGTCCCTGAAAACCATAATCAAAAAATCTTAAAAGACATTATGAAGAATCCCTTGGTAAAAGTCCACCTATCAACTGTAAAAAGTTTGACTAACGAATTCGAACCTTTTTTGCGCCGATTCCAAAGCGAGAAACCTATGGCTCCGTTTCTCTACACTGCCCTCCTAGAGTTACTTCACAATCTCATGGCGAAGATTGTAAAGCCATCCAAATTAGAAACGGCTTCGAGTCATAATATTATTAACGTTGATTTAGACGATAAAGAGAACCTGCTGCCGTTAGAAAAGACGGATATCGGATGTGAAGCAAAGCGCCTGCTTAAAGATGCTAAATGCAGTCCGCAAGTCGAGCTAGCGTTTAAATCCGACTTTCAAAAACTAATTGTTCAAACGGTTGTGAAACTGTTGGATAAAAGTCCCATTAAGATTCGTTTTGTTCGTGGTTTGACGTGTTTCGATCCACGAGTTATTATGAATTACTCCGAAATAGCATCGAATCGCGTCGACATAGTGCTTGAAACGTTACATGAACAAGACAAGATTCACGGAGAGGTGGCCGACAGAGCCAAAAAACAATACAAAAAAATGTTATCTGAAGCTCAGGGAACTTGGAGACAATTCGAAGACTTCAATGAGGATGCGGTTGGTTTGGACAAGTTTTACCATCTACTCATAGGTGGAGTTAAACAGTATGAAGACATATGGAAAGTCATGAAAATTTGTTTCATCATTTCTCACGGTAATGCAAGTGTTGAGGGCGGGTTTTCTGTCAACAAATCACTGTTGGTAGAAAATTTGACAGAAGAGTCACTGATTGCACAAAGAACTGTTTATGATTACCTTAAAACCATTGATGGCCCTGAAAACCACATCACGACTAACAGCCTACTAGTGTCTGTCAGAAGTGCTAGGAAGAAATATCACGCGTGTCTAGAAAAAAAGAAAGAAAATGAGTCTAAAGAACAGCAGAAACAAGCTGAAAAACGCAAAATCGAAAAGAAAATACGAGAAGTAGAGGAGAAAAAGAAGAGACTGGAACTACAAAGAGAAAAAGAAAATGTAGAGTTGCAAACTTTGAAAAACGCTCTGGAAGAGAAAAGAAGAAAAATTGATTAAATGATTGCACTTACATATAAGTTGAAGCTTCCTAATTCAGTTCCTAACATATGTTATTGATCACAATAAATGTCAAAGTTTTATATGGTGGTAATTCTTAACAAACGTAGTTAGCATCCCTCCAACCCAAAATTTATACATAGATGTGACGATGTTTAATACCTATTCTAGCCTAGTCCTGTAATAGGGTGTGTGGTGTTTGGTATCATGGTTTACAGTCTACGACAGGGTCAGCGATACCTTTTCAAGGGCAAATAGGCTTTGCCATATAGATAGCAAAGATAATAAAAAAAACGGACGTAACGCTGACCTTGTCGTAGGCTATACCCAGGTAATGGCTGGTGGTGGTATCGTTTAATTAAGGTAAGGTGGTGTTCGGTATAATTGTTTGTGGGTATGGTGTACCTATGTATGGTACGGTATGGTTATGGTGTGGCAATCTACCTGTGTTGAAAATTGTCACCTTGATACCTACCTACCTTGTTGGACACTTTGGGAAGTCAATAACATAAATCTCTGAGTGTTTGTGAAGACTTAATTTTTGTCTATTACAATCATTCGCAAGAGAAACATTTTTACTTGGAAAAATTACAGCTAAAAAGGTCAGGGAAAATTTTAGAAATGGTCAGGGAAAGTCAGGGAAAAGTCAGGGAAATGTTTTGACGATTTAGAGTGGACACCCTGATTCAATCATCTTTTATTTCTACCACAAATAGGTTTTATACTTATCCAACAGGTATAGTTAAAGACCTGGAGAAGTGACATAGATACTTTTTATTCTAGAAAATTAAAGAGTTCCTGAGTCAAAGTACGGTTCTTAGATAGTATAGGATCCCAGTATAAAACGACCTTCACCAAGCTGGTTATTGGAAGAAAACTATTTTATATCAAATTAAATATGTCAATAAATATATTGCAAATGGCTTGACTAAAAGATTTCAGTCCAGAATATTGTTAATTAACAATTAATTCTTTTTTTAACATTTCGTTGGTTTGTTTAATAGACAAATTACATACCAATCGAAAGTATGAAGCCTATAAAATATACAAACGTTAGGTTGATTATTGGGTCCCGTATACCTGCCTACCCATCACAATTCTTGGGTAGGCAGGTATAAACAGATAAATCGATACTAGTAATTTGCACTGGTCTGGTAAAAGAATTAAAGTTGAGTTAAAATAAAGATTATTTCATTACGAAGATCCAATCCGTGATCACTATTTCAGATCCGTGAAGATACCTATGGACGTGGTATGTACCATAATTATAATGGTATGGAGGGCTAACTTCATGGATCGGAACCGCTTGAGTTATATAACAAAATTTAACTATATATAGTATAATAAAAAAAATATAGGTAATTTTATAACAAATGCAATGGTATAGCACTGTGTTCATAATGTTATAATCTTTATTTTAACTTAACTTTAATTCCTTATCCAGGCCAGTGCAAATTACTAGGATCAATTTACCTGTTTATACCTGTTTACCCCAAGAGTTGTGACGGGAAAAAAATAGTCAACCTAACGTTTGCATATTCTATAGGCTTCATACTTTCGATTGGTATGGAATTTGTCTATTAACCAAACCAGTGAAAGGTAAAAGTTTTTTTTTTTTAATTGTTAATAAATTATTTTCTGGAGTCTGGACTAAAATTTTTTAGTCAACCCATTTTCAATATATTTATTGACATATTTAATTTGATATAAAATAGTTTTCATCCATTAACCAGCTCGGTGAAGGTATACAGGGATCTTGGACCAAGACCTAAATTGAGTTATCCACCGCGAGCGGAGCGAGCTTCGTACAGACTTGTTGTGCACGATCCCAATGCTATTTTTCTTAAACGCATCTGTAGTGAGTAGGTATTTAGCATAGGCATAGGCGCTACTCTAATTGCATTACGTAGTTTTCCTTGGATCGTTGGTCTTGTAACTAGCGTCTCAAAAATCATTGGTTTATGTGTTTTAAGAACTATTAATTTTTTGACTGAAGCTTGGACTGACTGAAGTCTGAGTCATTCTGTGTCCGGAAATGCCGGACTTACCCCATTTGTTACAACTTACATGACAAAGAGTTTGCTCAGATTCAAAATAAAATACACTTTACTTAGATGATAATAAAGTATCAAATACGATAGTTAGCCGTAAATATTTTTTATTGATCAATAGCCACGTCTCTACTAAGTGCGGGAAGTTAAAGTTCAACTTTGTTCGGTGGAAGTAAAATATAGGGGTGTCTAGTATAATGTCAGGGATTGATTGATAAAATGTCTGCCGGCTGTCTGGGTTTTAGCCTTATCTATACTAATAATAATAAAAAGAGGTAAAGTTTGTAAGTTTATAGGGGTAATCTCTGGATCTACTGAACCGATTTCAAAAATTCTGGTACCAATAGAATGCCACATTATTTGTGAGTGTCATAGGCTATTAATCCGAAAATCCTGCTGTATATTATACAAAACTAACTATATGTACCTATCTATGAAGGTGTTCGAGCTGTCGACACGTTCCAAATAATCAGTATGAATAAAAAAATAATTAAGTAATGGCTACAGGCCTACCCTTTGCGAAGTCTCGAAAATCTTTGGTTGAGATTAAAATCCACACTAATATTATAAATAGGAAAGTGCGTTTGTTTGTTGGTTTGTCCTTCACGTCGCAATAGAGCAACACACGTTTTTTTCATGGGTATTCCTAGTTGAGGACCAGGAGACTGACATAGGCTACTTTTTATCCCGGAAAATTAAAGAGGTCCCGCGGGAACCAAAAAACCTCAAACCACGCAGACGTAGTCGCGGGCATACGCTAGTAGTAAATATTACTGTTTCGTGTTCTATGTTACTGAGGTGTTCAACACAAAGATTTAGTGATCGTATTTTGGTTTAAGTATTTGCAAGTTGGAATCCGTAACTACTAAATTCTCAGACGGGTAAATAAACATACGCAGGCATAAGACTGTATGTTATTATGTCATGGACTTGTCTAATTTCGAAAAGTAACCTCATTTTCTCGTGCATTGGGTCGATGAGAGCTCGTTAGTTTAATGAAGATGACATTATGATAAGCCGGTTATGTTAGACCTTATACGATACCGGTTTTCATGACGTCACTATGGATGATACATACTATATGTCACCGTAAGATTGTAAAAACCGTTAGATTATAATCTAACTCGCGAAATTCTAAACTGTCGAAAGATTGTAAACTGTGCAATGTTCTGAGTGTCAATTTTTGAAATATTCATTTTATTTACGTTTAATTTTCTCTTTCTTGTAGGTTAGGTTAGGGTTCGATATAAATAACCAAGTAGTGCCCGGCCTCAGGTTAGGTTTTATGGGGTTTAAATACCTATCAGATTACAATCTACCGGAAAATAATGCGTTAAATTCTAATCTTTCGACAGTTCAGAATTTCGCGAGTTAGATTATAATCTAACGGTTTTTACAATCTTACGGTGACAAATATTAAGTCGAATATATATAATTATAGTACAATTGTATGTACATATACGTATTATTGTGTAGGTATAGTTTACTAGAAAGCTCTGTACACTTTGTGAAAGTGTTCACATAAACTACTAGACTAGTAACTGTAATAGCTAGGTATATTGGTTTAAAGTTAAACTATGCCACTTGCATCGCCTTCTTATTTCTTAGCATAATAGGTCTTTACCTATGAAATTGCCGTTTTGTATGGAATAAGTGAAAGTACTTATTTTTTCAAACTTTTTTATTTCTGTTATTCGAAGTAATCACCCATGCAATCGACGCATCTTTGCCAACGCATTGGCAGTTTATTGATGCCCTTGTAAAAATCAGCTGGACGGGAGGCAACAAACTCTTCAAAGGCATTTTGTACTGCCTCTCGGGAATTGAATTTTTTACCCACTAAAAAGTTGTCTAAATTTTGGAAAAAGTAATAGTCGGTAGGTGCAAGGTCTGGTGAGTATGGTGGATGAGGGAGAGCTTCCAACCCCAGCTCTTGCAGCTTGGAGACTGTCTGTTGCGCAGTATGGGGTCGCGCGTTGTCGTGAAGGAGCAGTGGGGACGACCGATTGACCAAAGCTGGTTGCAGATGTGCAAGCTTCTCCATCATTCTCTCCAGTTCTTCACAGTACACATCTTCAGTAATGCTCATACCGTTTTGTAAAAAGCTGTGGTGAATCACACCCGCACTAGACCACCTAACAGTGACCATCACCTTTTTAGGGGTCATTTTTGGTTTAGGGTATTGCTTTGGTGCTGAACCAGGATCTAACCAACTTGCTGAGCGCTTTCGATTGTCGAACATAATCCATTTTTCGTCGCACGTAACAATTCGTTTCAAAATTCCTTCATTTCTTTGCCTGTTAAGCAGCGCAAGGCAGGTCTGGACGCGTGCGTTGCGCTGGCGAATGTTAAACTCGTGGGGCCCCCATCTATTAAGCTTTTTTACCTTGCCAATTGGTCGCAAATGGATCAATATTGTTTTGATGCTTTCATCAAAAGCTGCTGCTACGAGGGAGGGTTTTAAGTTCGCGGAATGAGAGGGTTGGAGGGGGGTGATTAGGCTCATTAGGATCGTAACGTGTTTAGTGAATCATAATTAGTATAAATACGAGATTTCATTGTTATTAGACTATAAGCTTTTGAGCTATCGCCAACCAAGGAACAAGCAATCAGGAGTGAAAAGTGAAATATGGAAAAAATCTAATATCGTGCCGTTATAAAGTTCGTTACCAAGCAAGGAAAATCAGTTGCGACCATAATGGATGAGATGTCATCGGTTTACGGTGACTCTTGTCCAGGAAAAACCATGGTGTACAAGTGGCACAGTTTGTTTAAAAAAGGAAGGGATTCCCTTGAAGACGACCCGAGGCCGGGCAGGAGCGTCGAGGTGACCACGGCAGAACTTATCCAAAAAGTCGAAAAACTTGTACTCGACGATGCTCGACTAAAGAAGAAACAACTCGTAGAAATGGTTGGAGTATCCAATACAACCATTTTTAAAATCCTGCACGATCATCTTGGCATGACTAAGGTCAGCGCAAGATGGGTACCGAGAATGCTCACGCCGCCGCAAAAACAACAACGCGTAGAGTGTTCACGTGCATTTTTGGACCTCTGCAATGAAGACAAGGATGGTGTATTGAGTCGAATTGTTACTGGAGACGAAACTTGGGTTCATCATTATGAACCTGAGTCGAAACAAGACTCTATGCAGTGGCATAAAAAGGGCACATCACCCCCCAAGAAGTTTAAGGTGTCACAGTCAGCTGGGAAACTCATGGCAACGGTCTTTTGGGACTCAGAAGGAATATTATTGATCGATTATAAAGATAAAAAGGTGTTTCTATAACCGGAGAATACTACGCTTCAATATTATCGCGACTGAAAGAAGCCGTTAAATAGAAAAGACGGGGAAAATTGACGAAAGGTGTGCTGCTTTTGCACGACAATGCGCCCGTCCACAAGACCCGCGTTGCGTTGGCTGCCCTGCTTAAAGTGGGCTTCGATATTTTGAACCACCCACCCTACATCCCAGACCTGGCCCCGAGTGATTATTACCTCTTTCCAAAAATGAAAAAAGAGCTGCGGGGTAAAAAATTTACCACCGATGATGAAGTTAAGGAGGCAGTTTCAGCGTATTTTGAGGACAAAGACAAAACATTTTTTTATGAGGGTATAAATAAATTAATTGAAAGATCTGAAAAATTTGTCCGTCTTGCAGGTGAATATATTGAAAAGTAAAAATAATTTGGTTTTTTTAATTCAACCCCTTACCCTTCATTCCGCGAACATAAAAACCTCGTAGCTCAGCTGTAGATTGAGTTTCGTCAGCTTCAACAATCGCCTTTAATTCATTATTGTTGACCAAAGTCTCCGGACGACCACGAGCTTCATTTTTCAAGTCAAAATTTCCAGAACGGAACCGGGAAAACCAATAACGGGTTGTGCGTTCGTTTGTACAGTTCTCTTCGTAAACGTTATTGATGTTACGTGCCGTTTGTGTCGCGTTGGTGCCACGACGGAACTCATATTCCATAATTACACGAATTTTTAAAGTATCAATTATGACGAAAAATGTTGAAATGTAATGAAAATACAACGCTAATCAAAAACAAAAGACTAAGTTTGTAAAAAGAATGTCATGGTTTTAAAACAAAATTAATTTGAATTTAGAATACAGAGCCATTACAAACTTTTTTTTATTTGAAATGACCAGTACTGAAGAAAGGCAATTTCATAGGTAAAGACCTAATATTATAGCTAGGGCACTGTGCAATGCTAAAATGTGTAAAACCTGAAGAATTACTTTTTTCAAAAACAAGGCAGACACATTACAGAAAGTATGAAATGACCAAATATTATTGTTAGTTTGGCGTAATATACAAAAACGTCGATAATATTTCCACACAGAATCATTAAGTCATGATTTTTTATACGACTGCCTGAAAAAAGGAGTATATTGTTTTCAGGGTTCATGTATGTATGTATGTATGTAGGTATGTATGTATATATGTATGTATGTATGTATGTGAGTTTGTATATTCCACCATAACATCTATACGCCTAAACCGATTTTGATAAATGAGGTATCGTTAGAATTCCTAGCTTATTCCGGGTGACATAGGCTAGATTTTTATTTTTAAAAATTGATGGGGTGACCATGGTCCCGCATTAAAGACCAAAATGGAAAAAAAGACGAAAATAAGATTATCTAAATAATCATCATCTAGAAAATAATGAGTAGATTCCAAAAATATATAACACTATAGTTCAATATTTAGTGATTCACAAAAAAATATCATTTAATAAAAAATGTGAATAAGATTCCAAAGGCTATATATGCAAATCGCTTAAAATTTAATTCGCTATATTCCGCCACATTAGGTTAATCTATGTGGGTACTGTGTACTGTGTATTTTGCAATATTCACCACTCCACATAAATCTTCCAAATTATTCTCAACGTACGTTTCACTCCGACACCGGAGCATCTTCAGGAGATGTTGACTCGACAATGCACGATTGTAAAGACAATGAAGAGATTTACTACTTTAAGCGTTACTGTCCGGGACTCACATCCATACGTCAAGATTGGGCTGATCATAGTCTTTGTTTTTCGACTGATTATCTTGGTAAATAAGATTTAATGGAGAACCACTGAGCATTTTAGGGAATTATGGATGGAGTTAAAAATCAAAATTTAGTAGCCATAATCCTCGTGCCTATGAGGTATATTTTGTATTACAGTAACCCAGTCTATCAATTTTCTTTCTATCAATCTTCATGTGAAAATTATGAAACTAGCTAACGATACAAGTATCAGAATAGCATAAACTACTGTAATTTATTAAAGCAGAACAAATTATTGCAGTGACAGAACCATCAATTAATTGATCTTCAAAAAAGCTCTTTTCTGCTGGAAAATAATACATAGAAAGACTAAACTGTAAGAAGTGACAAAAAATTGACACGACTTAGTTTTGAACATATGTAATACTTAACGTTTTTAAGTATCATGGCATACAAATACACATGACGATTGATGAATCACTAAAAAGAGTGCTTTGGTTGACTAAACGGAACTAAATTTCTTAGTAGGTATTTTTTGACGTTGTCTACTTTATTGATGAGGGGATCGCATAACTGAATGGATATTCTATGAGCCCCTTACATCGATAGATTCTTCATGGTATCGAAAACCTACTCAGTTAAGTACTTACTGTAGAGCTGTACGATGTACTCAATATTTGCTTAGTAACACCATGTTTAGGTACGTATATGTATATTATGTGTTGCAACACATAAACGAAAATGTCAATCTGTTACATATTATTTATATACCACAGTGCATATATATTTATATACCACTAGCGAATGCCCGCGACTTCGTCTGCGAGGATAGAGGTTTTTTGGTTCCCGCGGGTACTCCTTAATTTTCCGGGATAATAGCCTATGTGCTATTCCGAACTATAATCTATCTCTGTGCAAAATTTCAGCCAGATCCGTTCAGCCGTTGGGGCGTGATTGAGTAACAAACATCCATACATCCATACAAACTTTCGCATTTATAATATTAGTAAGATTCATGATAAATACAATCAGTAATCAAGCTTGGCTTGGGTGGTTGTTGACAATAATTTAGAACGTGATCTCCTCTTTTTATACGACTGACTGAAAAAAGGAGTATATTCTTTTCAGGGTTCATGTATGTATGTATGTATGTATGTATGTATGTATGTATGTATGTATGTATGTGAGTTGGTATATTCCACCATAACTTCTATACGCCTGAACCGCCAGAAAAAAATAATCGAAAATAAGATTAACTATATAATCATCATCTAGAAAATGATGAGTAAGTAGATTCCAAAAATAAGTACATAACACTATAGTTCAATATCCAGTGATTCACAAAAAAATATCATTTAATAAAAAATGTGAATAAGATTCTAGGAACTGTACCGATAGTCGTCAAGTTCTGAACTTAGCTGACTGTATAGCTTTGTCAGTTTGTTGTTAGTGAATTTAAAGCAAAACAAATTACATGAGAAGATAGCTGATTTATTAATATTAAAAAAAAATATAAGTTTGGATTTAAATAATTATGATAATGTTATTAAATCTTTCAAAAATACAAAAATGAGTGATTTGTACCAGTATTCGTCAGATTTGTCCCGATTATCGTCAATTTGTCCCAGAACTCGTCATTTTTTATCAATAATTTAAACTCTTTTGTCTTAGACATAAATTTTATTTTAATTTCATTTTCAAGTTCTTGTTTTTTTATACATCCACTACAGCTGCAGCAGAAATCTAAATTAAACGAGTCTTATATCAGTGTAAACAATACAACAAATAATGAAATTATATTTTTCATTGCACAAATTAAAGTCATTGACATTTTTATAATAATGAGTTTAGAATAATTATATTATTTTGTACACTATCTTTTAATCAGCCTTTGAAATAAAGAGAAACTTTCTATCTATCCTAAACTTAAGTACTTGTTACATTACAATACCGGACTGGAAATACGCTATACTGTTTGATTCTGGTCTCTATAATTAGTATTTTTACTAAACGTTGTTAAATGATAGACTACATTTTATTCACATGCACTACAATAAAATAAAAAATACTCCTAAAATTAAACCTAAGTTCAGTCATTTCAGTTTACTCACAATCAGTCTCATAAAATAATAAGTAATATTATTTTTTGCTTTTAATCAGCTTTTAAAATAAAGCTATACTTACTATCTATCATTTACTTAAGTGCTTGTTAAATAACAATACTGGAATGGCAACACGCTATACTGTTTAAATCTGGTCCCTATATTTTTACTAAACGTTTTATGATAAGGCCACGTTTCAATCAGATGCACTGCGATAAAATAAAAAATGCAATAATATACCTCCTCGTAAAATTAAACATGTGTTCAGCCATTTAAATTTGCTCAAAATCAGTTTAATAATATTATTTTGTACTTTTAATCAACCTCTAAAATAAAGAGAAACTTATTAATTATCTGTGCTATACCTAAGTAATTGATACGTAACAATACTGGACTAGTAACAAACTATACTGGTTGAATCTGGTCCCTATAATTGTATTTTTAAGAAGAACGTTTAAATTATATGCACTACAATAAAAAAAATACAATAATATACTCATAAAATTAAACGAATGTACGCTCAAAACCGGACCCATAAAATAATAGAAGCAAAGATACTATAATGTACCTAGTATAGTAGCATATAGTTTTATTAGCTAGTTTAACTAAAATAAATGTTAAACCTAAAGTAGATACCTAATATCACAACAAGAAAGCTACTCACCCTGTTATAATTAATAGGCAATTATAATATTTTACCTTTTTTAGACGATTATGCACCCAAAAGGTAACGCTAAAACTAGACCTAGGCACTGGTTGCCGGTTGATTTCCTTTGTGAATCATTGCAATATATAATACAATAAAATGATAATTCAGTAGGCCGAATTTCTGCGCATGATGTGTGATACCAAACCATACAAGCATCTTATCATATCTAGTTTAGCGCATGTTTGACACATTCGACAAAACCAATCTTTTTCAGCTACCTTCTGTGTTACTGTCTCAGTTGTTTTCTTCGTCAATGAAACTTTTTTCTGTTTCACACCTTTGCTTCGCACCTTTCTTTTCCTCTTTTTCAGCCTTTTTATCTTTTTTTTGCTGTGCAAAAACTTGCCACCTCTCCGATGTGATGACACTAGGTATCTTGACTTTTCTGGCCAAATCTTTATCTGGCCAAAACAAAGCTTCCTTAAAAGGTGTTGGTACAGCAAGGTTGCCATAATATTTATTTGGTGCTTCTCGCTTCTCATTATAAGGTTCACCAACAGAAATTAAAGTATCTGCTACTTTTGATGGAGTACACTCTACTGAGGTGAAATATGGAATTTCAGACTGGGATAAAGACATAATCGGTGTTTGTAATATCGGTAGTTCCTTTTCGTGAATAAGTCTCGCGACAGGTGTTGTCGGGTTTTTTTTCGAGGCAATAGGTGTATTTATCACTTTTACTGGGGTACAATCGCCTCCTGCGTAATATTGGGATTCTGATTTTACGAGAGGCAAAGCTGTTCACAAATTTTTATCTGAAGTAAGTAAGTGAAGTTTTCGGTGAAAGCATAGGTGACGTTTGGTATATTTGGTTACTATCAGATGCATGTACTGAAGCCGAAGATCCAGTTTGTTCTATGACAGTTAACGTTGGTACGTTAAATATTTCTGATGATAAAATTTTTCCTTTGCACCATTCAGTGATTTTTCTGTACAAAGAGAAATGTCCACTGTAGAACCTGTGACTGTACTCGTTGACATATTATTGTCATGAGGCGTTAAGTAAATTGGGTTTGAACCTGTTGTTCGAATTATCTGCCCTGTGGGTGTAGACGATAGACTTGTAATTTGTTTTTTAGCTGTATTCTGCTGTAATGCATTATCATACTTTATTGAGATTTCTATGTTGAAAGGAAAATTGAATGAAGAATTGTTGTTTGTTGTTATTTTGTTAAGGCTTCCATCAATAAGTTCGTACAGTTCTACGATTTCTTCATTTGCTTATTGATTTTTATATTCCATCATATAATTTGTCAAATTTATGGCAGAAACATCGTTAAGGAGATTACTGGTGTCTAAAATGTTACTATATCCCGTAAAGTTTCCCAATTCCGAGAGCATACTTTTATCAATGATAATAGGGGGATCTTCAGTTTCTGTTGATGTTGTGTTCATTTTTCTCCAGAGTTTGAATAGCGCTTCAAAGAATTTATCACCTTGCCATGTAGAGCCCTTATTCTCATGGAAAGCTTTAATCGTTGAAGGGCTTATTTGAGATTCAAGAAATCTCAAATGACAATCTTTATCTGGGACTGGGAATTGTCATGTTCTGTTGCGTTTAATGCTGATTTGCTTGTGACGCACTTGGTATAGTCAACATTATTCGCGTTAAATGGAGACAAGCCACACTTTCGGAAACCATTTGCAATGGTACTTGGCTCTATTTGCGTCAAAGCTTTTTTTGAATAATGGACAAAAATTTTCTTTTTTCAATTTCACAAATCGATTTTCGTTACGCCATTCATAAACGGTTTTCTTCCAGATCATTTTTAGTGGTCGAAAAACCGATATATCCATGGGTTGCAAGAGATGTGTAGCGTTTGGATGGAGAGCAATGAGAGTAATTTTTTTCTCGCGGCAAAAATTGCTTAACGGGAGGGTGGTATGCGAACAATGCCCATCCAAGAAATATATGATTGGGACTGGTATACGACTTCTTTCGAGCCAAGGGAAGAAAACATTTGTTATGTATTCGTAAAATGCTACCCCGGTCATCCAGCCTTTTGCAGTGTGGCCTAGTCCCCAATCACCAGGAGCTTCTTTTGAAATTTTGTGGGAAATAGACTTTAGCTTATACAATACCATTGGCGGCGCTAAATCACCGGCGGCATTAGCAGTTATCAGAACGGTAACACACTCTCGTTCTCCACTGGGTGTGACGCTGTACACATGTTTTGAGCCACGTTTTGCAAGTACTCTGGTGCTGGTTGGGGACAAAAAAAATGCACTTTCGTCGCAGTTGAAAATCCTACGTGGATCTTCAGAGGCTTCTTTCAGTCCTGCACGATCAAAATATTCCTCAACCTCCTTAAACCACGAGCGGACGTCATCTTCTTTGACCATGGCACGTGTTTGGATCAAGTTTTGAGCTATGCGTTGTCCAACTTTTGGGTGCCGCTTAATAAACGCCTCGAACCAGTGGCGACCAGGTTTGTTGTTCTTAAAGGGATTTTTGCGATCAATTTTTTTTAAAAGGACGCTAACGCTATCTTGCAGCTAGTCTTTGTTTACAGGAAACCCACTGTTTGCCATAAAAATAATCCAGTTCTCTAGATGTTCTTCTTCCTTTTTCGTTAAAACAGTGGGTGGTCCTTTTACACAGTGAACTGAACTTCGGCCATTAACTTTGTCCAGCAAAGTTGTTCGCGGCACACAATATTCCTTAGCAGCAGAAGAAGCGGACGCGCGACAGCCTCCATTGCTTTCGTCATTGCCTCGGTAGAGTATGTTTTGTGAGCCATGATGGCCTGTAAAAATAAATAGATAGAATATAGAATCGAGACGAACTTCATGGTGCAAAACGTCCACCGTGGCGCAATGGGTGCATAGTACAGTACATTGTATACAATACGTACCCAAGTATGCAGATAATTACACAAAATAAAGTTCAAAAACTAAAATTAGCGACCAAATTAAACCTACTACTACTCATAACAAAGCACCAAGCAACAGCTAGTCAGTTGTTTATTACGCCATTTCATTTGATGTGTAACACGCCATTTTTTAAATAAAGAACTTAAGGCCTCCACGTTAAATTTATTGTGACGTCACATAAGATACATCGTTTGTAGGTATCGTTTGTGGTATATGGTATAAAAGATGTAAGAGAATTAATGAACATACACGGTGGCGAAACCTCTATAAATGTTAAAAAGCCTGGCTTGCCCAAAACAAACACCCAAACATACAAACTCAATATTAACTCAGTAATTAATCGATTAAATCGAATCCGTTTAAATTTCGCGCGTTCTACAATCTGTCATTTCAATTACTGCTAAGCCGACCGGTGGGCGCCGAGCGCTTGCGAACGTTTTACGAACAACCTAGTTGAGTGAGTGAAAGGGGCTGTGGCTTTGATTTCCATACATATTGTCTGTATAATCCGCTATAGATTCCTATAAATAGTATAGCGGTTTCTATGTCTGAATTATGCTTGGATTATCTAATACGTCTGATTTAAGAAGTCGCACGCTGCCTCTAGGGGAATCGTGATACGGACTAAACCTTCATAATTTAGTCGTTTGCTTCTTTGTGACAGTGTTTATTGAAGTAATAATATTATTCGTGAATTAATAGTTAATTTTGTACAAAATGAGTTCAGATTTAATTAATATTGTTCCTTGTTACTATTTAAAGTGTGTGCAAATGTTGATTGACGAGAATAAGGTAAAATAACTTTTGAACAATAATTCTTGTAAATTCACCAAAATCTACTCCAGACCTGTGTATTTCACAAACTTGTTAAAGTAGAAAAAGGCAATTTAACAGATCCGGGTATAAAACTAAATTTGGTTGTTGATTTTTGGTTGTTCTCATACTAATAAGCTAATTGTTACATACGTATTGTGTTGCATACGTTTTTATTCGTACAGTAAGTCAACGTGAAGTCGTATTCCAAGCTTCTTTTCGTTAGAAATTATGATATAAATAATTTAACTGGTGCTATAAAAATGCATCAAGTTTCCCAAAAACATATGATTTCCGTTACTTCTTTTTGTAATCTCGGAAAACAACGCATAGAAACTTCCAATTATTGGCAAATGAAATTTCAAATCATATAATTGACCTAGATCACACTGGTAGTGTACCACTGCTGACTTAATTCTGTCTAGTAGTTAACTTATGCCTTCTGTGTGCTTTGTTGAGCTCTTCAAGACATGAGTAAAAAAGTAGACGGAAGATTATGATGGGCAGCGGCTGGCTTACCTACGTTTGAACCCTACGGCACGCCACTGAACATACATCATACACCATGCTTTAATCATTAAACTTTAATTCGCGGAAGTCGGGTGAAAACCAATTAGCAAGCGAGCAATATCTTCAACTTAGAACGATCAAAAAAAACATAAACATTGCCGGGCCGCGCCTGCTGCAATCGAAATAACCTCTTATCACAATGCAATAAGGTTTAAAATATAAACAGTGTCACTTTTACGTTTAATTTTCTAGTATGACCCAATAACCCTCAAAAAAGTATCAATTTCGACGAGTTCTGGGTCAAGTAGCGATTTCAAAGTACCAATAGACGTCACACGTCTTAAATCAAAATAATAATAACAATAACACAGTTTTATAGATTACTTCGTTAGAAAATCAACTTGACTGTTGTATAAAATAAATCACACTTACCAAACTCGCCAACAGATTTTCCAAAACTAAACTCGAATACTGGCATGTACTACGACAATTCAGTGCTATCACATAACAAAAAACACAAATATTCGACAACGCAAACTTTCGATGCTTTTTTCTCCAACGCCATTAGGGTTTACACTAAATGTTGCCATACTAATTATGGAAAATATTACCACAAATTTGTTGCCATAAAAGTTTTTATCTAGTTTTTGGTAGAAATAAATAGCCGGCCTTTTTTAAAAATCTGACGGGTATCGGGACACTGTCGACATTACCAGCGCTTACGTTAATTTAACTAGATTAAAGATTTTAACTTTTTAGTTCGTTTTTTGGCAGGGCAGTCGTGTTTTTAATTTTTTTTAATTCTCAATTGGAAGTCGGTTAAAAAACCTAAATCGAACCAGGCAACGGCTCTTATTGAAAGACTGGTCCGTCTTAGTAACTACAAATCATTGATGTAGAATTTTAGTTACAAATTGTTTTCAGTAAGTCTTATCTTAAAATGCGGGATGCATCGTGCCTAATCATGCAAGGGCCATACTGCCAAGCTTAAAGCCATATTGTTTCATTATTGTCGACTTTCATGTTTTAGAATTATAATCCTTATTATAGAAACTTCAAGGTACGTGACATCAAACTGTCATTTTGAGTAATATTGCTTAAGGGTCCGGATTCTCGCTCGCTCTACCGCGCGCTCGGCCAATTTTGGAATCTGTAGGTATACCGCACAGTAAGGCCGTTAGCTGCACTCACACATAGACGGCATAGGCCGGTAAAGATACTTTGATACTTTGCGTAGTCAAGTTCATACTATTTTCACATGTTAATAATTTTGTACAATCTTAGTTATTACTTTATTATTATTTTATTTTAATAAATGTTTATTTGGCATACATATACTTTTATAAAATATGCTTACACACGGGTATATGTAAGACTAAAAACTAGATACACCTATTTTTTTTTTCATTTATTTACTTATCATTGAAATTTATGATTTTTTAAGTTTTAAAACCTAGGCTTACTGACTGTTACTAATAATTAAGGTACACGATTATTGACCAAGTTTTTCTACATGGGTCATAAGAGTAATTAGGCTGTCTCAAAACACCATTGTTATTTTGAAAACAACTCACAGATAAGCGATTGGTATTGTGTATTATGCAGGTGTAGTAGCACGTGCAAAGGATTAGTCATAAATAATATCACAGACACGCGGACCCTCTCAGGTATCAGTATATGTAAATGTTACCATACTTCACGCGGATTATGCAATTGCATCAATTTTGGTAGATCTAAGACCACTATAAGTCAAAAAAACTTGCAGTTGGATAACAAAACGTAATGCTATAAATAAAAACTTTATGACCATTGCCCTTACCCAAAGTAAGTTGGAATAAGAAAATACATTGTGTTATAAAATATGTCGTGCAAAACATACCTTATGCTGTTTATGATAAGGTATAAATTAAATTGTAATCATGATTAGTTAAAAGATAAACCTTACCCTATTTTCAATTCGCAAATTGACCACTGCAAGGTCATTTCCGGAATTTGCAATTTCCGAATATTGTCTGGTCTGGTCTAGTTGAAGGCTTTGGTCGTGGCTATTTATCACCCTATCGGCAAAGATGTGCCGCCAAGGGATTTAGCATTCCAGTACGATATCGTGTAGAAACCGATAAGGGTTATGGGTTATAACCGATTAGGGTTATGACTGCCGGGTGTGGCAGTTAGTCCGCTAGTAGTAGTAACGAGTTAGCCCGCTACAATCTTAGGCTGCATAATCATTTACTATACTACTAAGTTTTAGTGGAATAAAAAAAGCTAAGAACAGTATGGTATGTTTATGTAGAATTGTAGATATTGTATAGTCCAATAGTAATTTATGTCCCCCGTAGATAATTGCTATATGGAAGACGCATGTAATATAATTGGTTTTGCTTAACCTCTACTCTCTAGCTCTAACCATAGAACAGTTTTAATTTTTTTTTAACCGAAGATTTTACGTTTCACAGTTTAGCCATTATAATTACTTGGAAGCTAGGCGAAAGCTGAAAGCATAATGGCGCTATTGGTACGATTTTATTATAATGGAAAGTCTATACTAATATTACAAATGCGAAAGTTTGGATGGATGTTTGTTACTCAATCTCGCCCCAACTGATGAACAGATCTGGCAGAAATTTGGCACTAAGATAGATTATAGCCTGCAATATCACATAGGCTTTACTCTTTAATTTTCTGGGATTAAAATTAGCATATGCCCTTCCCCGGGAATCGGGATACAAACTATCCCTATACAAAATTTCATCAAAATCGAAATGAACAGATGGACCGTAAAAGTATAGCAGACAGACAGAAACACTTTCGCATTTATAATATTAGTATTGAATTTCTCTGCTCTGATCTGGTTTATGGCTGCGGCAAGTGACTATGCAACCGGCAAATCAAATTCATCATTAAAAATAAAAATCTCAAATCTTTCAGTTACCTGAATTCGAATATAAAATAATTTTACCTTGTGATATATGTATAAAACAAGTTAAATCCAATCCAGAAGCGAATACTCCAATCTAATTACAAAGCAAGGGTCTGAATGTTATTTTCACTGATTCCACTGTCAAAGTCCATGTAGAGATGCCAAGGTCAGAAAAACGAAAACACTAAACTTTTATGGTTTCTTTGGAAGCAGTTGAGCAGAGCAGAGTACCTCAATGCAAGCGACTAGAAAAGTGACAGTAAAAGCTTTGGGGGATTTATAGAATGTAAAAATATAGACATCCCTACCATTTGCAATTTATTTGTCTTAGAAATACCATTGTAATTTTGATAAACAACAAAAATAACGTTCAAGTATTCGATAAATAGGTTTAGTTGTGCAGGTGCAATCTGCACGTGCATAGGATTAGGTCATAAATAAGCGACCCTTTCAAGTATGAGGTAATATAAAATTACCATACTTCACGCGGGCCATGCAATTGATCCAATTGCAAGTAAAAGTCAAAAACTTCCAGTTGATTTTAGTTATAAAATGTCATACAAACTCATGTTGTTTACCACAAACGAAACAATATTCTATAAATAAAAACTTTATGACCCTTTAGCTTGTATTAAATTATTATTGCAATATATACCTTATGGAGCTAAGGATAAAGTACAAATTAAATTGTATTCATGATGAGCTTCTTCGTTTTAGAATTTCAAATCGTTGCGTTAATATTTTATGACTTATAATATTGTTTGGTTTTTTTATCGAAAGGCAGTGCTACACGTTACTATTGTCGAAAGATGAAAGAATAAATAAACTATTTTATACTAACAATGAAACCATTTTACCTAATAGGTACCTTTTATTGACCCGTGATAAGTAGTTTACGATGAATTTGAAAATTAGAATTTCTGAATTTTCTCCGGTCTGGGGATCCGGGAGGCTTCGGCCGTGGCTGATTATTACCACCCTACCGGCAAGAACGTTGAGCGCTCCGATACGATGCCGCGTAGAATAGAAATCATCACTTACCATCAGGTGAGATCGCAGTCAAGGGTTAAACTAAGCTTGTAGATGATAAAAATAAATTTCAATATAAGTAATGTTATGAAAACGGTATCTGCCTAAATCTCTCAGCAACAACGTATGCCATATTAAGTTTGGCAATCACAATTTCAAATAAAATATAATATTTCAGGAAAGTAAGTTCCAAACCCATACAAATTTATGTATACTTAAATACCGATTTACGAAAAAAATGAGATTATAATGATGTATATCGTACAAAATTATTTAATAGTTATTAAAAAAACTGATCCCTATTAATTAATAATTAAATGCGTATAACGCATTAATTCAATGTCGATAAAATCGGATCAAGAACCTTACATTCTACGCTCATCAAACTAAGGCAGTCGCGCTATGTATTGTTAGCAACACGTTTTTTACAAAGGCTTGTAGTGAGCTCACGCACACAAAAAAAAGAGCCCGTCCAGCAACACGTCTTCCCTCGAAGAGCGCTCGGCTCGGTATGCCGGTCGTGCGGTCCGTGATCCATTTTACACGTGACTTTATGAGACTTTTGATAATTTTTTTTGGTTATATAGGTATTTTATAGAACTTAATTTTTTTTAAAGTTATGTTATTTAATTACTAAACATTCATGGGAAATTTTATTTAATCAGTAAATTCGCCGAACTTTTAAGAAATACAGGTTATTGTGACGCGTAAATTTTGTGAAATGGTGCCTATTGATTTGATTTTTTTATTAACTAATTTTGTATGGAACTTATAAAAACGAGTCGCAACAGTCCAATTTTAAGAGTGTGTTTATCATATTAGTATTTTTTATTAATCATTTATAATAATTTTTCGTGGATTTATATGGGTCAAAAGTGACGCCCAAAAGTGTAAAAATGGTAAACGTCTTCTGCGAGAATGAGAATTTGACTATTAAATTTCAATAAAATTAATATTTTTTTGCATCAGTCTACTAGGGAGGGATTAATCTATAATGTTTTAATTTTCTTTTTGTCATCTTTCTAATATCTCATGCACAAAGCTCGTCAAAAGTTCATAACAAATCGGTTTACGGGGATACGGATTCTTAAGTATTGCTTTATGCGTTGCCGTATGGCCCCAGTTCCGTTGCACCCTGCCCTTTCCAACTAGATTTTGGGCCAAATTATGTGACTCGTTATTCTTCTATACTTCATGTGTCGCTGGCGTACTAAGTATATACTCGTAGTTACGACTTACGAGGTATAAACACCAGTTGACGTACGTTGCACGGAAATAATAATGTGGGAAGATCATGTAGCTCGGTTCCGATGAACTTACCGCTACACGACCATATAAGGAAACAACTATTCCGAGTATTGAATATTAGGGTTATTGGAACACGGAGATTTCTCTGCTTAAACCGTAACCTGAGCGTCTAGTGTAACTTAACACACGAGAGAAACGTCTCCATCCATTGGTGATAGTTTAAATAATACTATGATGACTAGAAGGTGCCTTGAAGTTATTTGAGTTCAACGTGGCAGGAAACTGCCGCCGGAACCTTCAATAGCTTTGGTATTAGAAACATTAGCAAAAACGGTTGTCCGAGTTGATTGAATGGCAACACCATAAGGATGCTTCTTGCTTCTGCTTGTTGATTACAAGATGATCGATCGATTTTATGGTATCAGTCAAGTAAACAAGTCATAATTAATATAATTAAAAAACACGACTGCCCTGCCAAAAAATGAACTAACAAGTGAAATTAATATAACGAATTAAAAAATACGACTGCCCTGCCATATTATTTTTGGAGTTTACCTCCATAAGAAGCGATTTGCATAGGTATATAGCCTTTGGAATCTTATTCACATTTTTTATTAAATTATATTTTTTTGTGAATCACTAAATATTGAACTATAGTGTTATATATTTTTCGAATCTACTCATCATTTTCTAGATGATGATTATATAGTTAATCCAGGCCTGTGTCACTCCGCGTGTAGGTATTAAAAACATACCTACAGGCGGCGGCCATTGCGCAAGGGCCAATCTAGTAGGCTGCCGCAAGCGAAAAAAGACGCGCGCGCGCTATTTGTTCGACCACGTTCAACTTTCTCGATAATTGCAAGATGGACATTAATGCAAGATGGATATTAAGAAATATGTAAAAGTTAGGCATCTATGATAAAGATCTATTATCGATATAAATATTTTTTAATTCCTATGGCGCCCTACCCCTACCCTACCCTACGCCAAAGTAAATTGATCAAAATCGGTTAAGAAACAACCATATTAGAATTTCCTGCCTACCCCCTAAGTGAGGTGGCATGATTTTATGCCTGTGTCATTCTGAGTCTTCAGCTACCTACATACCAAATTTCATCGTAATCGGTTCTGTAGTATTTGTGTGAAAGAATAACAAACATCCATCCATCCATCCATACATACATACATACATACATACATACATACATACATACATACATACATACATACATCCTGCATACACACTCACAAACTTTCGCCTTTATTATATTAGTAGGATTATTTCAAAAGAGATCAGTTAAGTAATAAATTAATTTATTAGTGAGGTAACAATGATACAATTATTATGTTTCGTCCGAAACAAAAACAATTCCAGATATTTTTACACATATATCACATCTATTATTCTTTTGTCTATTTAAGTATAATTAACAAAATGTGTTTTATTTTATTACTTCATTAAATTAAATCTTTGGCAATAATCGTGTAGCATATACAATTATGCGGCTAGCTCTTAGACTACATGAACGTACTCGGCGCTGCGCGTTGCCCGCCACAAGTAGGAGTAAACGCTCTTGCTGTGCGCTAGATGGCGCAAGTAAACTCGCCGGCATATTTAGCGGAACATAAAAAAAAGTTTGATATCAGTATCATATAAGGTTGCTGGCTGGTTTATACGTCATTTAATTTAAAAAGAAATATTTTCAAATTAAGAAAACAACTGAACATCACATTTTATGCAATCGTTTTAATTTTATTCAAATACACCTTATCTGGAGCGAACTTCGACTATTTCTTCCTTCTGAGTTTGATTTAAAATTTCATTGAAATACTGTTTTTTGTTAGTTTTTTTTAATCGCGTATCTTTCTGGAGTTGATGACTGAATTATGCCTGACTTAGCCCCAACGGAGATTGCCAGGGCACTCGAAATGCGAAGAAATGGTCAAACCTACAGAGTGATATCCAGAGATCTTCGTCGACCAGTTTCAACGATCCATCGCAGAAAAAGACGCACTTCGAGTAGGGATGATCGTTTCATTCGGCTTCGTGTACGTAGGAACCCCCGTTTGTTAGAAGCAGCGCGGGGTGTAACCGTAAGTGAGCGTACGGTACGAAGAAGGCTCGAAGAAGCTGGTTTGGGTTCATTTGTGCCCGCCAAGGCTCCAAGGCTCGAGGTAAATCATCGTAGAAACAGGTTAACTTTTGCTCAGGAACATCGACTTTGGAACGCGGACCAATGGAGTAAGGTATTGTTTAGTGATGTGTGCAGAATTCTCTTAAATCAAATTGACGGCAGGCAAAGAATATACAGACGCAAAGGAGAACGATACATTCAGACAAATTTTGAAACTACAGTTGCATACGGTGGTGGATCAATAATGGTTTGGGCGGGCATTTGTTTGGGAGTTCGCACAGACTTGGTAGTGATTGACAGAGGGAGTCTGACTGCAGACCGCTATATCAGAGAAGTTTTAGAAGAAAATGTCGTACCGTTTGCCCCATATATCGGTGAAGATTTTGTTTTTATGCAGGATAATGCTCGGCCGCATACCGCTCGGGTAACTCAAGCTTATCTTAATGATATGAATATCACTGTTATGGAGTGGCCGGCGAGATCACTGGATATGAACCCAATAGAGCACGTTTGGGACTTGCTGAAAAGAAAAGTTAAGTCCAGAATTCCAGCTCCTGCCAACGTGGGAGAACTGCGAATCGCCGTAGTTGAGGAATGGCGGAGACTTTCCCAGGAGACCATCGATAACATCATTCTCAGTATGCCTAGACGGGTAGAATTAATCACCATTTTTCTAATTTAATTAATTGTTATTTTAATATTAAATTTCACTTTTCCCAGTTACATGAAAAGTTCAAAAATGTACCATTTTTCACAAATAGCCTTTACTCGCAAATTCTGTTCTTAATGTGATCTCATTTTAAGTAAAACAAATGAAACTTTAAATAACAAAAGAAGTGTAGTAAGTAGATTTTAAAATAAAACCATATTTTTTTAATTATGGACCTTTTTTTTATGTTCAGCTAAATATGCCGGCGAGTTAAGTTCCTCGAAGTAAGCAACCCTAGTCCGCGGCTCTTTCAATACGTATAACCACGTATAACTTATTATGAACCGTAGTCCAGTGAATTAAGGCCCATATTCCCTCAAAAAAAATTTGGTAGGTATGTAAATGAACACGTGCTCGACTGGAACGCGAGCTAAATTAAATCATATTGTTTATCAGTTTGAGTACATATTTCTTTGAAAACCATTGCGAAGTAAAGCTTCTGTACCTAGTACTAGTTATTATTCTGTGGTTAATCTTATTTTCGTTTTTTTTTTCAATTTTGGTCTTTAATGCGGGACCATGGTCACCCCATCAACTTTTTTAAAAAATTTACTAGCCTATGTCACCCGGAATAAGCTAGGGATTCTAACGATACCTCATTTATCAAAATCGGTTCAGGCGTATAGAAGTTATGGTGGAATATACAAACTCACATACATACATACATACATACATACATACATACATACATACATACATACATACATACATACATACATACATACATACATACATACATACATACATACATACATACATACATACATACATACATACATACATACATACATACATACATACATGAACCCTGCAAACAATATACTCCTTTTTTCAGGCAGTCGTATAAAAAGCGTAGATCAATCAGCCGTAATCGCCCAGCTGCTTGCTGTTCTGAGGGCCTAGACAAAGTGACATTCTATTAGCGATGACGTTAGTAGAAAAGTCCAAAAATGTATGGGATTGACATTAGCTATAGAAACGTCACGTGGTATAATTTAAACGAATCGAAATTTGCTAGACAATGTTAATTTAAATCGATTCCATCGAAAGAATCGACAATGTCGAATGACTAATTCCATAGACATGTGTCGACAAGTGCTAGCCAAGTGGAATTTTTGACAAGCGTTATCTATAGTGAGCGCTTCTTTTGATGGAAACTTTAACGAACGCCATTACCCTGTAGAAAACGAAACAAATAGCGCCATTGTTGTGAAGTTGAGTGGATTCTTTTGATATTTTTAGACGTTTCTTGAATGAATTTGTGATTAAATTGTTGTCTTTTGCATTATTTTGTAACTTTGTCAGTTGTTTGTAAATTTTAGTGTACCTAGTGCTAATACTATAAAATGCATACGCTTCGTTTACTGTGGGCAGCGCATAATGACAGTGTTTGGCTTAGACGCCAAAGAAGATACCATTCCCGGCAACAATCTGCTCTAATGCGACCTTGAGCACCAGGCTGCGGTTTAGACAAGTCACCGTGGCTGAAATATGAGTTAACCAAGAGCCCTTTAACTACGTTACTGTTAATCACGTCATTGTTTACATTACGATCGCCATTCGGTCGTCTGTATAGAATTTAACTTTTCAGAAACTTAATACGTATGGAACAAATATTTTACCTTTCCATAAATTCCAAAAGAGCTGAAAACTGCTCACCACTTGCCCTTCGTCTTGGTTCCATTTCTACGCGAGAAAACAAAACATTTCACCAGATTATCAGTTTTATTCATAGAAGGGAAAAGTATTCTAAATCTTTATTTGCCTGATTGAAATCTCATTTGTTTCTATAAAACACAAAAGCACTTTGATACTTACCAAGAAATATAATATTAATTAGAGGAAATAGTTTTAAATTAATTAACAACTTTACGCTCGCACTTTAGAAACACCACTCAAACACAAACAATATACTATTCAAAGTTTGGCGCACGAATTTGACGTTTCATAACGAAAGACCATAGACAAAAGTTACTTTTTATCGAACAGCCGAATGGAATAGGCGTTCGTTAATCGCAGGTAACTTTGTCTAGCAGACGAAGTTCGCTTACGGTAAAGCGTTAGCGATAGAAGAAATGGAATCGCTGCGAATCGAATGCCGTTTGTCTAGGCCCTCAGATTATTCTATCAATGATGTCACAAGGAATTTGTTTGAAACTATAGATAGGTCAGTAGTCCTTGTCACGAAAGAAGGCCCCTAGAGACGGAGCTAGTAGTCGCATGTTTATGCAATTATTGTATGGAAAATGTATTAGTTCCACTAATTGCCGCGTGACTTCTTTCCTGGTTCGGATTATAATAGCTTTAACCAAAAATGAACAATTTTTTTGTGCACTGCCTGAATCCTCTACGAATCCTCTACGAATTTATTTATTAGCGTAGGTTTTTATTCCGATAACTCGGCTAACCCACAATTAAGCAGGTGTCTTGAATGTTTTGTTCAGAATTAGGTATAGATCATGTAAAAAATAATAAGGATTTCCACATCCTCTATTTGATTTGTTTATCAGTATCCACAGCATTCAGTCGACAAACAATTAGGTGCCTAGATCGATTTATCTTGAATGTTTTGTTCAGAATTAGGTATAGAGATAAGTAAAACATTTAAAAAATAATAAGGATTTCCACATCCTCTACTTGATTTATTTGTCAGTATCCACAGCATTCAGTCGACACACAATTAGGTGCCTAGAACGATTTATCATGAATGTTTTGTTTAGAATTAGGTATAGAGGTAAGTAAAACATTTAAAAAATAATAAGGATTTCCACATCCTCTATTTGATTTGTTTATCAGTATCCACAGCGTTCAGTCGACACACAATTAGGCGCCTAGACCGATTTATCTAATACTAGCTGATGCCCGCGACTTCCCCTGCGTGTAATAAGTTTTTCAAAAATTAAAATTCCTACGGAATCTCTTTGATTTTCCGGAATAAAAAAATAGCCTATGTCGCTCTCCAGGACCTCAACTATACCCATGCAAAAAATCACGTCGAACTGTTGCTCCGTTGCGACTTGCGGCGCCATTGAAGGACAAACAAACCAACCAATAAACCAACAAACAAACACTTTCGCATTTATACTATAACTCGCTACTTTTTATCCCGGGAAATTACAGAGTTCCCGTGGAAATTAAAAATTTCATCCACGCGGAAGAAGTCGCGGGCATCAACTAGTCTACAATATAATGGTGTTCAAGGGCAGGGGCATTCAAAGGCGTGTTAGTCCAACAGTCTGATTGTTGCGATCGATACGCATTTGACGGGCTTTGGAAACCCTGCAGAGTACAAATATTCCAGCGCGAGGCAGGCATAATATTAGGTCTTTACCTATGACATTGCCTTTCTTCAGTACTGGTCATTTCAAATAAAAAAAAGTTTGTAATGGCTCTGTATTCTTAATTCAAATTAATTTTGTTTTAAAACCATGACATTCTTTTTACAAACTCAGTCTTTTGTTTTTTGATTAGCGTTGTATTTTCATTACATATCAACATTTTTCGTCATAATGGATACTTCAAAAATTCGTGTAATTATGGAATATGAGTTCCGTCGTGGCACCAATGCGACACAAACGGCACGTAACATCAAAAACGTTTACGGAGAGAACTGTACAAACGAACGCACAACCCGTTATTGATTTTCCCGGTTCCGTTCTGGAAATTTTGACTTGAAAAATGAAGCTCGTGGTCGTCCGGAGACTTTGGTCAACAATAATGAATTAAAGGCGATTGTGGAAGCTGACGAAACTCAATCTACAGCTGAGCTAGCAGCAGCTTTTGATGTAAGCATCAAAACAATATTGATCCATTTGCGACAAATTGGCAAGGTAAAAAAGCTTGATAGATGGGTGCCCCACGACCTTAACGATCGCCAGCGCAACGTACGCGTCTGCCTTGCGCTGCTCAACAGGCAAAGAAATGAAGGAATTTTGAAACGAATTGTTACGTGCGACGAAAAATGGATTCTGTTCGACAATCATGTTCGAAAGCCCTCAGCAAGTTGGTTAGTTCCTGGTTCAGCACCAAAGCAATGCTCTAAACCAAAAATGACCCCTAAAAAGGTGATGGTCACTGTTTGGTGGTCTAGTGCGGGTGTTTACACAGCTTTTTACAAAACGGCATGAGCATTACTGCAGATGTGTACTGTGAAGAACTGGAGAGAATGATGGAGAAGCTTGCACATCTGCAACCGGCTTTGGTCAATCGGTCGTCCCCACTGCTCCTTCACGACAACGCGCGACCCCATACTGCGCAACAGACAGTCTCCAAGCTGCAAGAGCTGGGGTTGGAAGCTCTCCCTCTTCCGCCATACTCACCAGACCTTGCACCTACCGACTATTACTTTTTCCAAAATTTAGACAACTTTTTAGTGGGTAAAAAATTCAATTCCCGAGAGGCAGTACAAAATGCCTTTGAAGAGTTTGTTGCCTCCCGTCCAGCTGATTTTTACAAGGACATCAATAAACTGCCAATGCGTTGGCAAAGATGCGTCGATTGCATTATCTGGCAGTGCAGTCGTGTTTTTTAATTTTTTAAATTAAGACTTGTAAGTTTATAATCTCGCTCGAGACTAAAATGTGGATACAACTAGCTGATGCCCGCGACATTTTCCACGTGGCTCAAGTTTTTTTAATTCCCAGGGGACTCTTTGATCACTCCACTTCCAGGTATTCAACTACATATATCCATACGAATAATCACGTCGATCCTATGCTCTGTATATTCCACCAGAACTGCTATACGCCTGAACTGATTTTGATAAATGAGGTATCGTTAGAATCCCTAGCTTATTCCGGGTGACATAGGCTAGTAAAATTAAAAAAAAACGAAAATAAGATTAACTATATAATCATCGTCTAGAAAATGATGAGTAGATCCCAACAAGTGAAATTAATTTAACGAATTAAAAAATACGACTGCCCTGCCATATTATTTTTGGAGTTTACCTCCTTATGAAGCGATTTGCATATGTCACCGTAAGATTGTAAAAACCGTTAGATTATAATCTAATTCGCGAAATTCTAAACTGTCGAAAGATTGTAAACTGTTCAATGTTCTGAGTTTCAATTTTTGAAATATTCATTTTATTTACGTTTTCTTGTCTCTTTCTTGTAGGTTAGGTGAGGGTTCGACATAAATAATCAAGTAGTGCCCAGCCTCAGGCCGGGCACTTAGGTTTTATCGGGTTTAAATAACTATTAGATTACAATCTACCTGAAAATAATGCGTTAAATTGTAATCTTTCGACAGATTAGAATTTCGCGAGTTAGATTATAATCTAACGGTTTTTACAATCTTACGGTAACACATATATAGCCTTTGGAGTTTAGTAAATTAAAACTCAATGTTCATTAATATACTTTATTCCTTCCGATAATATCATATTCTAGAGTACCTAATTTAATTATTTTTTACAATCCTTTTTCCCTCTCATTTTCTTTTCGTCCTTCGCGCTCCATTGGCGGGAAGCGTCCCCATTGGCCCTCAGAATTCCCCCTTTTTTTAATTATTTTATTTTACGGCCCTGGATTCAAGTCCTTTATGGCCTTATATTTATTGCGAATGTCGTTCCACAGAATATAAAACTAGAAAATCATGACATTCGGCCATCCACTTTTGGGCAACCTCCCGGTGCACAATAATTAAAATATATGAAAGTAAGTCAGTTATTCACAAATCAAGTTTTTGAAACGTAGCTCGACATAATATTATTCGTAATTTAACACACAAAACATTATAAAATTTATCGCTATTTACCTAAATAATTAATGAATTTAATTATAACTAAATTCCTTATACAAATCAGTACAACTAGTTATCGTTTTAGTCTGACGAACGTAACTATATATTCTCAAAGTATATTTTTGAAACTCAAAGTATATTTAATCAAATTAGGTACACTTTACACACTTTTATAAAACATGATGGTGATAATCAGTTACGGTATCTTAAAAATAAAGCTACGAGGGTTCCAAACGCGCCCTGGTCTGAGAAGAGCCCACAACAAACTCAGCCGGGTTTTTTTTTTGTATCACCATCTCACAAATATCGTAAATCACTTAATTATATTTATAATTTTAACAATTACATAGTTAGCCGCTAGAACAATTCATACCCATGCCTTCCTAATCCTATCATTCAAATAATCCTTTACACTGTAATTGGAATTCTCAATTAGTTCTCGTTTTACAAAAACTTCGAACTTAATCACTGAACCCTTAAAAATAAGAAAATAAATTATTGATATATATTAATTCTATTCTTACTATTAATAATTATAAACAATTATCTTCTTAAAAATACATACTTATAACAGATAATCATGACATTCGGTTTCTTCCACAAATATATGTTTTTAAATAATTACTCTAGCAATTTTATTTACGTATCGACCATTAGAAACCTTCGTTGCAATACAGATAGTGAAATGTCTTCATTATCGTCATCCAAAGACTCAATTGATGACTATCATTATACGATTCGTTGTACTGTAAGTTGCAACGACGATCTGAAATGGTTATTTCATATTTTTATACAGAGATAGTGTTAATTTGATATCTGTAATTTCCTACAGCTTTAACAATAATTTTGTAGACCCCTATACATTTTGATTACAATTCCTTACTATTGCCCTTAGTCTTCTTACCATCTATTTAAATACAAATCTTATTATAAACTAGCTGACCCGGCCACGCGTTGCTGTGGCTAAAGTTTTTATTATATTACATTATAGTAAACAATTGTGACTGTCAAATAATAACAGACAAATAATTAGCTGAATTATACGGTATTTCGTTCACTACAAAATAAATTTAATTAATTTTATAGCGTCAACAACACGTGGTAATTATGCTGTTAAAATGTAGCTTATATGACACGTTCGTGGATTTACCAACCCAGTGATTACTTACTCAACCCAGTCGAAAGGTATCGACATCTGTTAGAATCATTTGGAGTTAACAGATAATTGTGACTGTGAAATAATAACAGACAAATAATTAGCAATAAATTAAAATTGCGACTATAATTTGAGATTTAAACTATCCTATCTCTCAAGTTGGATCGAACTGCACATGGTGTGCGAATTTTATTATAATCGGTTAAGTGGTTTAGGAGTCCATTGAGGACAAACATTGTGACACGAGATTTATATATATTAAGATTATTTGGCTAATTCTTTTTTTTTTTGTGTTTATAATTGTCAGGAAAAGGTTTTTATGAAAGAAAATGTTTGACAGAAGCCAGAACTGTACAGAAAAGAAAAAGTTCTCCATATAAAAAAGTAGATAAAACATACGAGACAGTAGGGAGTTTTTTTTTTATATATTGACAGATTGACGGTCAGTTGTTCGGTTTTATTATATATTAAAGACATTTATCCTGGAAAAATAAAATCAGTTCCCACGGGACTCGAAAAGATCTAAAATCTACGCGGAAGAAGTCGCGGGCAACAAATAGTTTCTTCTAATTATATTAATCAGGTCTCCCTCTTTAAAACGGCAGCATCAGTTCGTCTCGAATCATGATATTGTTTTGTTGCTGACTGTATTCAATATTGGCTTTATTTCGTTTCTTATCAATTTGACATCAGTCGGTTGCAACAAACTATCCCGAAGTCTAATCCAAATAAAACTTCTGATGCCTTTTTTCGTTTGAACGCATTTATGGTATTGTTAATACCCATCGATTTACCAACTAAGTCAATGTTAATACTCCACTGCATCTGACTCAGCTGCATATCCCAATCACGTTCATCCTTACGTGAACCTCTTTTAACGGTTAGCCAATGAATTTAAAATTGTTTGATTTAAACGTTCAGTTTCGCCGTTGGATCTAAACATGCTGCTGTGTAGTTATAATACGTCTCAGATACCATGAAGTTCACAAAACTTACATAATAAATTCATTAATTCAAGTCAAAATTTATGCACTATGACTACATGATCTAACATAGATAGGTATTCTTTTTTTTTTGTAAATTTGCGTAATATTTTAGGAAACCAATAACGAGCCTGAATCTTCTCAACTGTCTTCGCCTCACCCGAGTGTCTGATCTATGCCATAGTTATCAAGCGTTTCCAGCCCATTGGGGTGTAAATGCCATTCTTCAGTAGCACAGTTTGTGTGCTTTCTTAACCAACTATCTAATCCTTCTCCAAATCCAAAAATCTATAACTAATAGATGGAGTGAATTCCGGAAATACATTAAAATGACTGCTGTGCAAAATTGTATTCTTGTCAGTCTTTGTTCGATTGATTTGGTAAAATAAAGTACGTCGCCCGCTGTGAAACTCGTCGCCGGTGCTATTGGTAGCTGTCCAGGCTGCCGCGATGGTCGGGCGAATAATGCCAAGGTATGGGTACCTCATATGTGAATCTTGGGTAGCTGGATTCGATCTCTTCAATCGTTCGTAAGACTGAGATAAGCATTTGTGTGCTACACTTATCTGGTAGTGATAGATATCGCATTCTTGACTGCTCTAGTCTCTGCGCTGTGTGTATTCACGATAAGCTCGTTCCATGTCCTCGGCAGTAGAAAAAAAATCAATTTTAGTAAAGAATTCTTTTTTTCATGAATATATTGTACACGATATAAAAGGAAAAGTTGACTGATTGACTGACTGATCTATCAAGGTACAGCTCAGACCACTAGAGAGATCAGGCTGAAGTTTGGCGTAGGGATAGCTATTATGACGTAGACATCCCCTTTGGAAATTCAATCCCTAATTGGTTTAAAGTTTGTGTGAAAATTGAACGTAACGAGAACGAATCTGCGGGTATATGCTAGTCCTATCCTATTATAATTGATTTAAACAATATAAACATCTATATAAAAAGCCATAATTAAAAAAAAAATAAAAAAAACATGACTGCCCTGCCAAAAAAAATTAAAAATCTAAATTAATCTAGTAAAATTAAAACCTTATTCACATTTTCATTCAATGATATATTTTTTTTTAATCACTGGATATTGAACTATAATGTTATATATTTTTGGAATCCACTTATCATTTTCTAGATGATGACCATATAGTTAATCTTATTTTTGAATATTTCTTTTTCTACTTTAGTCTTTAATGCGAGACCATGGTAACCCCATAAATTTGTTTTTAAATTTTACTAGCCTATGTCACCCGGAATAAGCCAGGGACCCTAACAATACCCCATTTATCAAAATCAGTTCAGGCGTATCCACCACAAGGTGGAATATACAAACTCACACACACACACACATACATATATGAACCCTGAAAACAATATACTCCTTTTTCAGGAAGTCGTATAATAACAAGTAAATAGTATATATATTTCAATTATAACTTTAACGTTGTGGTTTGTATTTGTATATATTTCTTGTTTTTAGTATAGTACAATAAATAATTTTTCATTCAGTTCATTCATTATTTAATTTGATTGCTAAATCTAGACTAATTCAGTCACAGCACACATACCTAACCGAAGTTTAACCTATGCACATTACCGCATCCAACCTATGTACGGCCCACTTAACCGTATCCAACTGATGTACGGCCCACTTAACCGTATCCAATTTATGTACGGCACACTTAACCGTATCCAACTCACGTACGGCCCACTTAACCGTATCGTATTTATGTACGGCCCACATAACCGTATCCACCTCATGTACGGCCCACATAACCGTATCTAATTTATGTACGGCCCACTTAACCGTATCCAACTCTTGTACGGCCCACTTAACCGTATCCAATTTATGTATGATTAGCTCAATAGAAATTAATAACACCCGTATTCAAAAACATTAATAAGAGGTCTTTTAGAGCGAATCAGGGGCACACAAGGCCCAGAAAATGAAATCATAAACAACACTTGAGGGGCATACATAGACCAATGACCATAGTGCGACGAATACACTACACTGTGGGATATATAAAATTATGCATTTCATTTTAAAATTATTAACATAGTTATTACATTCATACTGTATACCATATTACTTAAAGGTATATCAATATTTTACATATTTATTTAAGTATTCATATTCTTTTATAACAGTAGAATCTTGTAATATTATACTTTTAAAATACAAAATATAAGGATTTGCATATGAGCACATTAATACACACATAAATCAAATATTATAATTTCAACACACAGACAAATAATTAATGAACAATCATGCATGGGTAAAAACGATAGAATGGATTGCATCGGCAAACTTGAGTATCGACGCGAGTTTCGCATTTCCGCCGCTCGCCGGTAACCGGCGAATTGGCGCTGTAATCACGCCCGCCATTGTACTTTTTATCCTAACAATAATTAATAAGTCTGCTTTCAGTTTTTATTTGTGATATAATTGTTGTGTGTTTTAGCTGTGTTTACGCAAAAATAGGTTATTTCTTGTGTAGCTCGGTTGCTTTATTAAAAATTATCTGTTTACCCCTTCTTTGGCGGAGTATAGCAACTTCGAATTTGATACTTAAATCCATGAGAGAATAAACTTACAAAGAACAATCAACACAAGAAAAGTGATACGAGGCCTTCAAAATCCCTTCGATTATTTTATAGATTTAGACTTTGTAAATATATCGTTCTGAAACTTTTGCTTTTAATATATGCAGATCTTTTGAAAGTTACCAGTAGAGGCCTTCCAGTGCCTAGGTCGTACATATTTATCTATGCAGTGCCTCATAATTAATACCAGTGGCCTTAAGATTTATTCATCTATTCCAGGTTAGTTAAATCTTTAAATTTAATTAATTTACCGAATAATAGTTTCAATTTCACACTATATAGTTACAGTAAGCAAATATACTTCTTGAAATTAACACTTAAACGTACCTAAAGCATATTATCATAACAACATAACAGAACAACACCTACTATCCAACTAACATAATTAATTAACTTCTATTATTAAATTCTTACTTATGTAATCCTCCTCCCATTATTTTCAGATGATTACTGGACATCTCATTAATACCTACCATATCAAGGAAAGTGAGAAGAATTTCACTATTGTTATGTTTGGAAATGCAAGAGTTTTTGAATATTCCCAGCAATCCAGAGAAGAACACATAAACAGCATAGGATGCTTTTCTGGTGTTGTTGATAAGATTGTACATACCTACCTATTCAAAATCCTAGTTGTTCTTATGCAGAGGTATTCAGAAACAAGAAAAAGAATATTTCTCTATAAATGTACAGATTGTGGGCCTGACCTACAAATAAATATATGACATTGTCGCAGACTGACCTGGACCTGACCAGTCCATAACTACTGAATTTTCCAAGTTCCTTTCCTAAAGAGAAAGATGGAACAAAGTTTTATCGATGGGGTACTTCTAAGTGGTATAGTGGCTGTCAAAAATATTTACTGACCCCATTGCTATAGCCAGAAATTATATCAGAAAAGAATTACAACAAGGCCCATATTAAAACCAGAAATACTGTAGAACAAACAATAGGAGTTTGAAATCTCCATTCACCTCTAATAAATTCTAACATTTTTCAATATAACATTTTCAATTTAAATTTTGCCATAAATTCCTAGATAATATTAATTTTTAATTTATATATTTTATTGGTTCAGTTGATATGATAATATGTAGGTATTGTCAATATTCCAAGAATTTTCTTAATTATATTTCACCTATTAAACTATTTAATAAATACTGTCATTTGTTACATTGATTATTTATTTTTTTTTAGTATTACACACCATGATAATGGTAATACACAAGTAATTTTCTTTCAGCAGAAGTAAATGTTAACCGCTTCAAACTATTATAGGGTGATTTTGAACTTGTTAAAGATGAGAAACTCCTCATTAATTAATACATACAGATAATATACATAAAATACATACAGGCCAAACTTAACCTGCAATAATAATGTGTGGGTAATATACATATAAGTATGTCGTTTTACAGTATATTATATATAAATCCATCATAGGTAGATCAAGTATCATCGGAAACTCCAACTCAGGTTCACGAGGCACATAATACTAAGGCTCCCTAGCATTAGACAGCATCCAACAATGTGGTGCGTTCAAAATACTATATATTATTGTACATAAAAAAAATATTTTATGAATCGCTCCTACTTTCACCACCACAACATTCAACCATAGGAGGAGTACGAAGAGAGTAGACAATATAAATAGTGCTAGACAATATTTAATATTTATCATTGAATGAATGAATGAATGAAATACTCTTTATTGTACACTTAACATAAATAATTAGTAGCAATAAAAACTATCAAACATCAAAATAATCATTTTATATTTAACGAAATTTTCTTGATAAGTACTTACAAATATATAAATATTTTTTTTTTATAGGACATTACTCCGTAGAGGCTAAATGTAAATGATAACTTTAGTTAAAATAACATCATGATTGGAGTACCTAAGTAGGAACAGTAGCTCTATTCAAATGATACTCTAATCAGTTTAACATTGTCCTAAAATAGCTAGACCAAAACATGCACATATCATTAATCCACATGCATACTAAATTATTCTGTTTCGTAATTTTATTATTATTATTGAGTCATGGGGGGGTCACAAAATTGATAAATAATATGAACCAAGAATTAGAATTTAGAATACTGTATAAATACCTCAATAATTATGTGGGTCGACGGATCACATCCCGCTTCTGAGTTTTAGTAAATTAAAACTCAATGTTCATTAATATACTTTATTCCTTCCGATAATATCATATTCTAGAGTACCTAATTTAATTATTTTTTACAATCCTTTTTCCCTCTCATTTTCTTTTCGTCCTTCGCGCTCCATTGGCGGGAAGCGTCCCCATTGGCCCTCAGAATTCCCCCTTTTTTTAATTATTTTATTTTACGGCCCTGGATTCAAGTCCTTTATGGCCTTATATTTATTGCGAATGTCGTTCCACAGAATATAAAACTAGAAAATCATGACAGGAGTCTTATTCTAATTTTTTATTAAATATTTTTTTGTGAATCACTAAATATTGAACTATAGTGTTATATATTTTTGGAATCTACTTATCATTTTCTAGATGATGATTATACAGTTAATCTTATTTTCGTTTTTTTTTAAATTTTGGTCTTTAATGCGGGACCATGGTCACCCCATCAATTTTTAAAAAAAATTTACTAGCCTATGTCGCCCGGAATAAGCTAGGGATTCTAACGATACCTCATTTATCAAAATCGGTTCTGGCGTATAGAAGTTATGGTGGAATATACAAACACACATACATACATACATACATACATACATACATACATACATACATACAAACAAACATACATACATACATACATACATACATACATACATACATACATACATACATACATACATACATACATACATACATACATACATACATACATACATACATACATACATACATACATACATACATACATACATACATACATGAACCCGGAAAACAATATACTCCTTTTTTCAGGCAGTCGTATAAAAATATATAACACTACACTAGCGGCACGCTATGATGGCCGGTTTGACACATTACAATAGTGATGTGGAATGTCAATTTATTCTCGAACAAAAAACAATTAAGTTTTGTTTTTGTACCTGATTAAATAGGTTTAATAAAACAAAAATGTATATGTTTATTTAATTTATTTGAACGAACTGAATATTTGAACGAAAATGAATATACATACTTTATATGCACACAAGAAACATATGAATACAAAAGATACCAAAAAAGGTGCCACAAAAGGCCATAATTAATCAGATTCGTCCATACTACTATTTTCACTGTCGTCACTGCTATCATCACATACATTAATAATTATATGTTCGTTTTCTATAATATTATCTATTTTCACATCTCTTTCATAATCTTCCCTTATTAATTTAACAGTTCTATTCACAACCTTTTCCCAGTCTCCTTTAGTCACATGTTCACAAGCTTCTTCTAATAATTTTAGCATTTTTTTTGTGGTAAATGGGGGTTCTGTATTGTGTCTTGCAGCATATCCCTTAATTTGAGCCCACACCAACTCAATCGCATTATACTCACAATGGTAAGGCGGTAACCGTATAACTCTGTGCCCATGTTCTAATGCTATTTCGTCAATGACGTATCGGATCTTGGTTGGTTTGTTTTCTTTTAAAAGACGTACTAATTCCGCTTTTAACATATTCATGTTTGCATCTACGCCATTTTTACAAAGCCATGCGACGATATCAGCTTTCTTTTGGGATTGGGCAGGTGGCTTGTCAATTTGCATCGAGTGGTATGGGGCGTTGTCCATAATTATAATAGATGGTTCAGGGAGGCTACAAAACATTGAGGTAAACCATTCAGTAAACTTTTCTCCATTCATGTCTTCATGATAGTCTCCAGTGGTTTTTGACGCAAAAGCCATGAGAGAACCTTCGACAAACCCGTTGATGGTTCCGGCGTGACAAATTATAAGTCGCGATCCTTTTCCTACAGGAACTTTGGAAGTAGATGCTGCTGTGTCATCGTTCCAAGAACGGCCTACAGTATGGTTAGCATTAAGCCATGTTTCATCCAAGAACACAACATTTTGCCAATTTTTGATTTCTTTCACTTGCCGTAAAAAAGTATACCTTGCCATCGCTATATCAAATCTTTCCATCAATATTTTGCGTTTGTTACATTTTTTGTATCGAAATCCAATGGTCTTCAAAATCTTCGTTAAAGAACTTTCCCCACCGAAGAATAATCCAGCTTCCTTCAGTGAATGCACCAACTTTTTTCTTGTTGGATACTCCTTCTGTAAATAGTAGCCGTAAACATGTCTTTGGATAGCATCGGCATCAAAGCTATCGATGCCTACGACTGGTTTTGCTCGTTTTCTCTTTTTTGGTGTGTGAAGTTTATTTTCTTCTGTGCCAGTCTCGCCATATTTTTTTTTAGTTATCCGTCTAACAGTTCGTTGTCCAATATTAAGCGCATCAGCTACGCGTTCAACCACTGACGTTATAGGTAAAATTGGCCCTCCATTTTGAGCTTCACGATCGAAATAGTTACGAAGGCGTATTACGAACTCACGTGTCTGACTATTTAGAACAGTTCTCTGCGTACGTTCGGTCATATCGACGAAATCCACAACAAAGGGCTTGAACAGAGTCCAAATTAACGAGCAAGGGTCAACAGTAATGCAGTATCAATATTTGAAATCCAAAGCCAGGTCAAAACTATATCACAATCGCATTGCACTGACAGTTTATACTTTTCGAAGCAACGTCAATTCGAAACTGCTTTGTTTTGCATTGAGCATTGACGCGAGTTTGCCGGAGGTAGTAGTTGTGCTAGCCAGCGATCCTATGTGACGATCGTATTAGATTCCATTTTTAAAAATTTATTGATATTTTTTTGCGATTTCAGAGGTTTGTCCACATAGTGAAAATTGTTCATATTCACAAGTACATTCACCCCTTAAATGGTGCAAACTGATTTTTCTACACTTGTATACATTTAAGAAATCAATTTAATAAATAAATTTTGAGTCCTAAACCTAAAACTACATTCGATAAAATTTATGAATCTCTGCACATCACTATCGTCAATAAAGTAATACAATTATTTCCTTCAAAGTCGTTATCAATTAATACGGAACTTCATGAGAAACTACATTCGATAAAATTTATGAATCTCTGCACATCACTATCGTCAATAAAGTAATACAATTATTTCCTTCAAAGTCGTTATCAATTAATACGGAACTTCATGAGCGGACAAACGTCAAACCGGCCATCATAGCGTGCCGCTAGTTTAGTTCAATATCCAGTGATTCACAAAAAAATATCATTTAATAAAAATGTGAATAAGATTCTATTTAACTAGATTAATTTAAATTTTTAACTTTTTATTTAGTTTTTGGCAGGGCAGTCGTGTTTTTTAATTTTTTAAATTATGACTATTCCTTGTATATGTCACCGTAAGATTGTAAAAACCGTTAGATTATAATCTAACTCGCGAAATTCTAAACTGTCGAAAGATTGTAAACTGTTCAACGTTCTGAGTGTCAATTTTTGAAATATTCATTTTATTTACGTTTTCTTGTCTCTTTCTTGTAGATTATGTTAGGGTTCGACATAAATAAACAAGTAGTGCCAGGGCACTTAGGTTTTATCGGATTTAAATACCTATCAGATTACAATCTACCGGAAAATAATACGTTAAATTCTAATCTTTCGACAGTTTAGAATTTCGCGAGTTAGATTATTATCTAACGGTTTTTACAATCTTACGGTTACATATATATTTGGATGTAAAAATATTGATTAATACTGTAAAGAATGTACCAGGTTCCTAATAATAAACGACTTTGTTCTAACAATGAATGCAGGACAAAACGAGAAATAATGGGGCGCGTATTCGTGGATCTATTACCAAAGGAATGAAGGCTCGCTTTGAAATATTATCGAGTTCGGGCTTCCCCAAATATGAAGTTAGAAGGTCGTACATTACAAGGAGCGTCCGGCTTTGATTTTTCTCGTGTTGTCTCGCTGCCCCGTGGTGCCTCCGTGCGGTTCCTCGGGCCCTAATCCAATATTGATAAAAAATATTAAAGCTGTCTTTATACCCACAAACACTATCTAACCCGCTGACAGCGTCGCTAGTAGATATGAAAAATAAAATTTAAAAATAAACAACAGGCATAAAAATTAGTTCCAATTTTGGCCACCGGGTCAGATAAGTTTGACGGGCTGTAGTTGCCTCGATTCTCGTAAGTTTCTTTTTTGTAAAGATGTCGTTCTGATTCTAAATTTTTTACAAAAATGTTTTTGAGACAAAAAATCTGGGTAGCAAGTAGCTTCTTGTGTTAAGTCTATTAGTTACTAGCTGGTGCCCGCGACTCCGTCCGCGTGGATTGAGGTGTTTTAGGGGTATTTAAAATAGATAGTAGCCGATTCTCAGACCTACTGAATATGCATATAATATTTCATAAAAATCGGTCAAGCCGTTTCGGAGGAGTATGGTAACTTACGTTGTGACACGAGAATTTTATATATAAGATACAGATGGCAAGCCAAACAGTAGTTTTGGTTGTTCAACAGTATTAGCTATTTTCATCCTTACAATTTTTAAGATTCTTATAAAAGTCGTATCATGTTCATCTAAACCCATCGCCGCCGGCTCATTATTGTATGAGTCTTTCAGATTGAGATGGTTTATTGAGTTCGTAGTCACCAAATACAGATTATTGGAAATACACTTTTGACTGTAATTGAATTGACTGTAAACATTAAAGTAGGTATAGAAGTCGCTCAGTCGAGTATTCATAGATTTGATTCGCAATTTCAGTACTTAAAGGGTTCATCGATTAAGGTTAATCGAAGCAGTGAACTGGACATGAACTGAATGATTTGATCATTTGAGCGAATCGCGTCATTAACGCATATCGGTGGTATTAAAATAACACGGCCAAATACCTTACGCAAGGTAAACGAACTCCGATATCTGTGTATGAAAGGCAAAGCTTTTCAGGTTAATTGGAACTCGGAAGGGACTGGGAAACTTTCGCTGTGGATTGTGGATTGTGGATGTGGAATGGTTGACTAGTCATAGCGAAAAGATATATATAGTGTAACTAGCTGATACCTGTGGAATAAGTTTTTTTTAATTCCTAAATATGTTCAATACATTTTGATAAATTTGATACTACTGGAAACGCGCAAAGGCGTCGATTACGCATTGCTTTATGTACGGCCCTGGGCAATAATGTACTATTATTAACCCAGTTTGGTTGGTGGTAATTTCTCGGGAGTTTTGAAAATCGGTCTATATTATAGATTTCGAGGTACTCTTTCCGAATTTCCACTTTGCCACCTCGTATCTTTGCCGCTCGCGCCGCCAAATTGGAAAAGTGGCACCTAAAAGCAGTCTTTTGTCAATAACTCCTTTCCGACTAATTTTACGATGAAAATTTCCTGCAGTTTATGTAGTTACCTTTTTTTGTAAAATCAATAGTTTCATCGTACAAGAGCCGCAAACCAAAATCTAAATTTACCTTTCACAGTTTAAATAAATTGGTATTGTGGGTGTTTTATAAGTTCTTTAAACTAAATTAAACTAGATTTAGCCAAGTCAATCTAATGCCTAATTGCCCCCAGCAAACACATTCTATTCATTTTTTCAGTTGATATATTGACACATATGAAGTTTTTATCATATTTTTTTCGTATCATTTTGCCATCATTTGCACGAAAGCATTTTTGTATAAAATGGTCGGTTTTCATGCATACGTCAAACACAATCTATTAATTTGTGGAACCATAATTTTTCTTTAGTCCATAAATTCATTTTCCAGTCCTCACAATTATTATTTTTAACAAGGCTACTCACTACAAAACCAGAAATGTAACCTAATATTTGCAATACAATATCTTATGTTGGATTAATCTAGTTTTCACTGAGTTAAGTGCAGTTTCTCTGATATTTATCAAAACTTTTTTCTATAGATTTATTATTTGAAATGTTTGCAGAACTTAATTTTTTCTCCTCGGTTCCCTCGGTTACTACATAAATTGTAGGAAATTTTCTCTAGTTTAATTTAATACATAACTATTTTCATCGTCAAATTAATCAGATAGGAGTTATTGTCAAAATACTGTTTTTGGGCACCATTTTTCCAAAATGGCGGCGCGAGCGGCTAAGATACGAGGTGACAAAGTGAAAATTCAGAAAGAGCACGTCGAAATCTATAAAATACACCAATTTTCAAAACTCCCGAGAAACTTTCCAGGTACTACCAAATGACCGTATTATATACAACTTCTTATTGTTTGCAAATTGGATTCCTTGGGAAATGGGGATGATTTTATATATCAATTTTACTCCGTAACTCCGACAAATTTCATTCGATCTTCACAATTCTTTTTTCTTATACTATCGGGTTGGTCTCTGACTAGTAATTCAGAGGAATGAAATGCGGAATTGCACATCGGGTAGCAGCAAATCAATAGGCATGATGACTGATTTTGAAAAATGGTCAGATTATGTTCGGAAGTATCTACTATATCGAAAAAATATCTTATTTCAGCAGAAAAATAAGGTTTAAGTAGTAGATAAAATTGGCATTTGAAATTTAAATTTTAAAAATCACGCCATAACGCTCGCGGGTGTCATGGCGTCGTTTGTGACGTCACTATTGTTTTTACCAATGTACTCTAATGTACTGCATGCAGTAAACAATAAGTCTTCGTACAACAATTTAGATATTTTGTGTGAATAATATGAATTCTAAAGTGTGTAAGTCGTGTGCGGGTCCCCCAGTGTGATAACACATCAAAATTAACTCAAAACAAGTTATTTATCTAAATTCTGCTATAGATTTCTGTGAAAATCACTTGATGATGCCCGCGACGTTCTCGCAGGAACTCCTTAATTTTCCGGGATAAAAAGTCCATATAAATTTTCCTCTTGAATCATTCTATCTATTAAAATACCGCATCAAAATCCGATGCGTAGTTTTAAAGATCTAAGCATACATAGGGACTGACAGCGGGAAGCGACTTTGTTTTATACTATGTATTGATGCTGTTTTGCTTATAGCACAAATAACTGCAAAAAGTTAATGCGTGCCAAGAATCGAACCCCTGACGCACCGAATAGGAGGCAGACGTCATATTTACTACCTAGGCAATCACCGCTCATATTAAGTTATACGGTATAGTTTTAAAAAACAACATTTCATTAACATAACCTCTAATAACTAAGTACCATGAAGTGCATAATATATAAAATAGCAGATTTTACGGGTTTAGGACCTATAAATTATTATGTTATTATTGTACTTACATGGAAGTTTTGACGTTGCGAAATTCTGCTAAACAAAAGTCTTTGTTTGATGCAAGATACTCAACCAACATCAACAAATCAATTCTGGGCAAATTAGAGCTAGTACCTTTGGTAAATTCTGATCCCTGGCTAATGATTTTTAATTTCTTGATTTTGGATTCGGTAAAACAAAGCTAGATTATGGAAATGATCTTAAGGAAACAAAAAAACATGAAAATACTTGATAAACATTTAAAACACCTGTACTTATAGAGATTGTTTGCCGATTGTCAAAGCTCGAAATCAATTGTGACGTCATTCGCTTCAGTGGTGTTTTATACAATAAGGCGGATTGCTGTGTTTTATAGTTTTATTTTATCAAAATAAATAACAATCTCACTCGAAATAGAAAAATAAATAAATTTTTTATAATCCATGAATCCTATTTCATTAGATAAATTCATAATTTCATTGATTCTTGGATACTGTCATCATGCCAATTGTGGTCAGTGTAATTATTTTTAACATAAGTAAACTGGGGCGGGTAAGCTAGTAATAATTTTTTACGGACATACATAACAAAACAAAAATCTGCAACTCCATGTTTCCATTGTTCTAGTTGAATTTCGTTACATTGAATCTTTGTTTTTGGCCTTTTTTTTGGAAGACAAAAGGTCTTAAATAGAAATATGTTAAAATCATAAATAAACTTAAATATTAAGCTTTAAGGTTTATAATAAATTGTCATTCTTGATATTGATACTATAATGACAAGAGATGTGTCTGGTTCCAAAATAGAGTAAATGTTCCAATTTGGCAACGTATGACGTACCTTATTGCTTACATATTCAGTTTTATTTTATTAATAAATATTTTTGTACATATTTTAAAAATGACTTGTATTTTGGATTTAAAGGTACGTTTTCTCTCATGACAGACGTCTTAAAAATTAATATTTTCCAATCGTAATGTAGCTTTAATTCTGTTATTTTTAAGGTGCTTAATTAACTGAAGTTGCTGCTAATATAATACCTATTTCTACATTTCCCGGTCAGAAACTCAAATGTGTAAGTGTGTGCATATTGGGACGTTTTTGCGATGATTTTTGTTTGTGACCCTGTTTCTATTCATTCTATTTCAATGGACTTCCGCAAAGTAACGCCTGCTTCCATCAAATATTTGATGATGATGAATTCGATAAAGGAATGGAAAAAGGAAACAAATATGTAGAGAATTGCTTAGAATTCCTTTTTTTGACGTCGCGGTCAGTTGAAAACAACTTGCAAAGAGGCTGTCTGTGCTTATGAATTATGCAGAAACAATCCAGCCCGCTCCGCGGCAGTGACCTCAAATTGATCTTCAATAATTCATGCTCTGAACCCCACTTCCTGCGTCGATTTATTCCCGATACCGTAAACAAGCTGAATAGAGCTCATAATAAAATCGATAAGCTTGCGTCATTACAGGCGGGCTGTGTGGACTGGGTTTTAGATAGATTGAACAGTTTTTTTTTAAATTAAAAATTTTTGTTAGGTACAATGCAATTATTGCGGAAAAAATATTTCATAATATTTAATCTAAACTAATATTATAAATGAAAAAGTTTGGATGGATGGTAAAAGGTAGGTATGAATGGGTGTTAGTCACTCAATCACTCCAACGGCTAAACGGATCTTGATGAAATTTCGCACAGAGATGTTATTCAAGTTTGTTTCAAACTTTGAAGTTTCTCATTCTGATGTGGCACAGCCTAAACAAACGCGGCGAATTTTTTATAATGGATTTGAACTGACTGCCTCGTTGGTCTAGTGGTTAGCATGTTTGACTGCGGCCGACGAGGTCCCGGGTTCGAGTCCCGGGTCGGGCCATAATTAAGTATTGTGTTTTTCCGACTAAAAATTCTCAGTACTAGCCCGGAGTTGGGAAGTTGGCGGTGTTTCACCCCCGTGCCTCGGAGAGCACGTTAAGCCGTCGATCCCGGCTATTATCAATAACATGATAATCTTAATATATATAAATCTCGTGTCACAATGTTTGTCCTCAATGGACTCCTAAACCACTTAACCGATTATAATAAAATTCGCACACCATGTGCAGTTCGATCCAACTTGAGAGATAGGATAGTTTAAATCTCAAATTATAGTCGCAATTTTAATTTATTGCTAATTATTTGTCTGTTATTATTTGACAGTCACAATTATCTGTTAACTCCAAATGATTCTAACAGATGTCGATACCTTTCGACTGGGTTGAGTAAGTAATCAATAGATGGCGCTGCTATGGTAAATCTACGAACGTGTCATATAAGCTACATTTTAACAGCATAATTACCACGTGTTGTTGACGCTATAAAATTAATTAAATTTATTTTGTAGTGAACGAAATACCGTATAATTCAGCTAATTATTTGTCTGTTATTATTTGACAGTCACAATTGTTTACTATAATGTAATATAACAAAAACTTTAGCCACAGCAACGCGTGGCCGGGTCAGCTAGTATATGTATAAATATTGGAATGCTTCTATCCTCTTTCAAATTAACATTTCAACGTCAATGTAACGGGTCAGGCAGTCAACATGTTTTTCAAATATTTTCGTTTTATCGAAGACTAGCTGATGCCCGCGACTTCGTCCGTTCGTCAAAAATCTTAAACTTGTGTAAGCCCACTTATCATTTTGGGCATATTTTAGGTATATAGATTTATATCGTCTAAGTCGGCGTTTGTTATTTCTAATATTATTTTATTAATTATATACAACCTATTATAACAAAACTCATTCACCGTGTCGGAATTCTAGCGACATCTAGTGAATGTTCGAGGAAGTTACTTTTTGCTAGTTTATGTCATGTTTTTGAGTTGATTATTGATTAATATTCGCCTGTTGCTATCGTTCAGCTTTGTTTAAATTGTTTTTCTATTATTTTATGAGTATCCTAGATTGGATATTGTTGGAGTTGTTCATTAATAATATTTTGTTATCATAATGAGTTCGTAAACTGTGTTTGGATTTGACGCCAACAAGTTACGACAGATTGTCTTTTGTTTTTTAAATGGGATTGTGATGGTAAACGTGTGACTCGAAGAAGTGTAAAATATAAAAATGTTATCGTGTTGCTGGTTTTTACTTAAAGTTCCCATTATCCTGAAGCTGTGGCTACAGCTTCAGAAGTGGGATACCAGGAAAATATACTTTTTTCTGTTCCACGCCAACGACGTAAAGTGTAAGTAACGCGTAAATCCGACATGTTTTTTTTTCTTTCCATCTCGGTTTATCCTCAAAGTAATTTACATTATCTTACGAAGTAAACATACAGTATACGACGGTAAAAACAAATTTATGTTGAAGTTATTGGCCGATTACCACTATCATCAAATTAAATATGTACTTCTTAACATTTTAAAGTTAGTATACCTAGGTGGTCTAAGAAAAGAACACAAAATAAAAAAATATACTGCAAATACAAGAGTGTTGTACATAACGATAATTGCAATGCATATTGCAATTATTAAGCTACATGATAAGATTTATTATCCAGTTTAAAATATACTTAAAGAATAGAAAAATCTTTATTGAACTATATTCACAAAATGTACAAATTATATCAAAAATTTAAAAGTAAATTAAGTTAGATCATATCAGAAATTGTTAGTTTGTACAGCAGTGCAACGCTGATTTTCAATGACCACTTTTAGGTGCGAATGCCAATGGCATAACCTTAATATTGTACTAGCAGATGCCAGCGAATTTGTCCGTGTTAAATAATTTATTAAAAAATTCCACTGGAACTCCCTAACTTTCGCATTAATACATAGACTATGACATAATATAATGTGGCTTTATATTCTATTGGTACCAGAATTTTCTAAATTGGTACAGTAGATCCAGAGACCCTACAACATCACAGACTTTACTTCTTTATAATATTAAGTAAAGATTTTTGGCACAATATGAGAATAATTTATGTTAATTTATAAGAAAAGTTTAATAAAAAGAAAATCGAATCAGATATTGGTATTGGTAACTTTCAAATTTTTTGTTGCACTATCCCGCTCCTTTTTAAAGTTCTTTTAAGAAAACAGGTTGTCTGGAGGAAATCAATTTTGGTGATAAGACTGCCCTTGCGCATGCATTATTTTCCGTTTTTATTTTTGCTTATCAGTTATTTTTATGTTTTGTGTGGCAATAAAGAATTTATCGGTCTATTTATCTTTTAAAGTTTGACCAGAATAATTTATTATGGGCAAGGAACGGTAGGCTTAATATTTTATTGTCGCGATTGAGTTTTCTAAGCTGAAATTTGTCAGTTTCAGCTTCGAAGGAGAGAAAGAAATTATTTTTCGGGAAACCAAGGGTATGGCGAGTGGCCATACCGAAATTGAGAATAATACAAATAATAATCGGCTTGATGGAGGTCAGGTCAGGAGAGAAAAACATTATTATTCGGGAAACCAAGGGTATCGCGAGTGGCCATACCGAGGTTGAGAATAATACGAATATAATCGGCTTGATGGACGTCAGGTCAGGAGAGAAAAACATTATTATTCGGGAAACCAAGGGTATGGCGAGTGGCCATACCGAGGTTGAGAATAATACAAATAATAATCGGCTTGATGGAGGTCAGGTCGGGAGAGAAAAACATTATTATTCGGGAAACCAAGGGTATCGCGAGTGGCCATACCGAGGTTGAGAATAATACAAATATAATCGGCTTGATGGAGGTCAGGTCAGGAGAGAAAAACATTATTATCCGGGAAACCAAGGGTATGGCGAGTGGCCATACCGAGGTTGAGAATAATACAAATAATAATTGGTTTGATGGAGAGCGTCAGCTATGAAATGAATTTCAAAGGAGAAAAATATGGACAGATTTCTTCGTTCAACTCGAGGTTGTTCGTCTAGCGCTAATTCAATTAATTTAATTATATTATATTATAGAAAGAAATTAGGAATTACGATGTTATTAATATAAAGTTATAAAAATTGTGAAATACAAAAATTATAAAGTGATATGTCAAGTATATAACACTACAATTTCCGTGATAGGTTATTAGGGTAATCTGAAACAGTAAAATGGTTTGTCGCACAACCACTTAAGGAGCTTTCTTTAAAAGAGATTTGTCGGTAGTTGATTTTTGTATATTTATGTCCAGTTTATTATATAGGAGAACGACCAAAAGTGGGCTGTTGTTGCGTCTTAATGAAATTAACGGTGAAACATTGGAAATATACTCAAGATTATATAAGATTATTCTCATTGTGTAAGGCGAATGTAGTGTTTGTCTGAAACTCACAGAATATAGGTCATTTATTTCATGTGTATAGGAAAGTATAATAGGGTAGAATAATAATAATATTATTTTCATAAAAGAGTGTAACAAAATTATATAGCTGTCCCCTGCCCTCTATGCTATGATAACCTGTACTGCAGAGGGTAGTTCCTTCCAGTGATACAGGATAATATTACTAAAAACTATTTACTTATTTATGGTAAAAAAAAACTGAGCATGTCTGTGTCATGTGTGAAGTGCATGCAATGCAATTTAAAAAAAAAAATATATTCAATTGCGTCGTAGCTCTTAGTCAGGTTTAAGGAGACGGTTCAGATTTGTATGGGGCGTAGGCCAAGTCTTGTACAAGCAGAGAAATGAAGAAAAATAAAATACTAGACCAGTTTTTATTGGTCAAATCTATGAATTCGGCTTATTATTTCAGTGGTAAATTATTTAATCTTTCCAAGTTATGGAACACTAAACATGAGTGGATAACAAAGGCGGATTCATATTTTTTGACGTTTTCAAAAGAAAAACCCGTTATTTTGACAGTGACTGTCAGAAATTACATTTGATACATTTCGCGCCTGCTGCCTTCTCTATGGCTGAAGGTTGCCATCTTGGAAATGTATCGAAAACTTGAAATACATTTTTATTTTTTTTGCTCGTTATTTATTTTACTGTTCTAAATTATTATATTTTTAATAAAATCTATGTATTTTCCCTCTATTCATGGTAGAGTCTACAAGAGTAGGCCTAAAATGTACCTTTCCCTTTATTATTATTTTTCTTTCAAAAGAAATATCCCTGTTAATTCTAATGAATACATTAAATGCATACTATTATGAGTTGAATTCAAATTGTGAGTGAACAAAACTTGTGTTAGTAACTGATATTGTAAATTTTATTACTCTTTTATAATTATTTATAGTGCAGTGATCAAATAATTGTGAAAAACGTAAAATTATTGAATTTAAATATTGTTAATGAACGTTGAGTAGATATTGCGCTCTTTATATAAGTTATCAGTGGGGTATCTAAATGTTTAAAAAAAAAATAGTAGTAAGGTTCTGTGCGCTCGTTCTAACTGAAGTAAAAACGTTTTTCCAATCCCACCCCATGCACAGATACAATATGGGTCATGATCGGAAGCCACAGCGAAATCATTATTGTCGTCTCAATAGGTGCAATATCTCTTTGATTTCTGGAAAAAAATGAAAAAAACAGTTTCTTAATTTTATTATAGGTATTCTGAATACGAGCTGACCATTTAAGATGTATCACTAATGTTATGCTAAGACATTTTGCAGTTGCCTCTTTAGATAAGACTAGCAGTTCGCCCGAGCTTCGCACGCGTATCACTAATCATAATAGTCCATACCCAATTATAACCAGTAGGCACTGGGCAGCACATCAGGTTTTACATTAGCAAACAAATCTTTCCTCTTTATAATATTAGTTTAGATTAAATGAGTGGGTAAGAATAACCATTCTGGAAAGTACTTAATTAAAGAAGAACATGTTTTCCTCATACTCGTAGGAAAACAATCATAGATGTTTGATGATGATGAAGAACATGTTTTCCTCATACTCGTAGGAAAACAATCATAGATGTTTAATTCAAATTAATTTTGTTTTAAAACCATGAAATTCTTTTTACAAACTCAGTTTTTTTAAAAATTCGTGTAATTATGGAATATGAGTTCCGTATGAGGCACCAACGCGACACAAACGGCACGTAACATCAAAAACGCTGACGCAGAACTGTACAAACGAACGCACAACCCGTTATTGGTTTTCCCGGTTCCGTTCTGAAAATTTTGACTTGAAAAATGAAGCTCGTGGTCGTCCGGAGACTTTGGTCAACAATAATGAATTAAAGGCGATTGTGGAAGCTGACGAAACTCAATCTACAGCTGAGCTTGCAGCAGCTTTTGATGTAAGCATCAAAACAATATTGATCCATTTGCAACAAATTGGCAAGGTAAAAAAGCTTGATAGATGGGTGCCACACGACCTTAACGATCGCCAGCGCAACGTACGCGTCGAGACCTGCCTTGCGTTGCTCAACAGGCAAAGAAATTAAGGAATTTTGAACGAATTGTTACGTGCGACGTAATAAATGGATTCTGTTCGACAATCGAAAGCGCTCAGCAAGTTGGTTAGATCCTGGTTCAGCACCAAAGCAATGCCCTTAACCAAAAATGACCCCTAAAAAGGTGATGGTCACTGTTTGGTGGTCTAATGCGGGCATAGTGCGGGTGTGATTCACCACAGCTTTTTACAAAACGGCAAGAGCATTACTGCAGATGTGTACTGTGAAGAACTGGAGAGAATGATGGAGAAACTTGCACATCTGCAACCAGCTTTGGTCAATCGGTCGTCCCCACTGCTCCTTCACGACAACGCGCGACCCCATACTGCGCAACAGACAGTCTCCAAGCTGCAAGAGCTGGGGTCGGAAGCTCTCCCTCATCCGCCATACTTACCAGACCTTGCACCTACCGACTATTACTTTTTCCAAATTTTAGACAACTTTTTTGTGGGTAAAAAATTCAATTCCCGAGAGGCTCAAAATGCCTTTGAAGAGTTTGTTGCCTCCCGTCCAGCTGATTTTTAAAAGAAGGGCATCAATAAACTGCCAATGCGTTGGCAAAGATGCGTCGATTGCATGGGTGATTACTTCGAATAACAGAAATAAAAAAGTTTGAAAAAATAAGTACTTTCACTTATTCCATACAAAACGGAAATTTCATAGGTAAAGACCAATTAAAAAAAATATTGAGTTTGAGTTTTCGTTTAGGCTCTCGTTTACGTTTTAATTATGCGCCTGTTCCTCATGATTTTGGTCTAATTATTATTCTTCTCCTTTACAGATCCCTACCGCATCCGCCGAAGGCCATTGCATCTGGTATGGCGTATGTTCGAACACAACGACGAAACAGAAGAACTGCCTGTATGAAGGCCCTGCCAAGCCGATACCACAGGGGAAATCAATGGTAAGCTTGTATTTTGTTTTGTTCTTCTAGTTTTTAACTTACTAACAGGAGTAGAGTTGCGCAAGATTTCCTTTAGAAGCTGCAAAAACGTCGACACTTTTGTGTTGTGTGCCGGATTAAGGATACAAAAGCCAGTAGCCACCACTTTTTTTTATTTTCATACAATCAATATAAAATCATCCAGCAACTGCGCAAACGTAGACGATGTTTGTGTCACAGTTGCCTCCACTTCCCCCAAAACCATGGTTTTCTGTGACGGTGTCCCATGTCGGTAGCAAAAAGTGTCTTCGGTCGCGCAGGACCTTTCAAAATGTATATTAGTGGGGGACGAGGTATACCTTCAACAATTAATATGGCAAACACTACCTCATACAATATAATGCACACAGTCCTTAGTACAGACTTAAGCGCATCCCTTTGTGTTATAGGGAGCGGGCTCGGGTCGGGCGCGGGCCGGATCGGGTGCGCGGCGGGTTGAATTCCTTGTATTTATCACTACAGCCCATTAACGTCCCACTGCTGGGCACAGGCCTCCAATCTCATAGGAGAGAGGGAATTAGAGCTTAGACCCACCACGCAGCTCCAATGCGGGTTGGCGGGCTTTAACGACTATAATCATGTTAGTGATAATAACCGGGACCGACAGCTTAACGTGCTCTCCGAGGCACGGGGGTGAAACACCGTCAACTCCCTAACTCCGGGCTAGTACTGAGAATTTTTAGTCGGAAAAACACAAAACTTAATTTGGCCCGACCCGGGACTCGAACCCGGGACCTCGTCGGCCGCAGTCAAACGTGCTAACCACTAGACCAACGAGGCAGTCAACGAGTTGTATATATGAAAGACATTACACAGAACGCGGGCGCGTGACGGGTGACGCTGTGTGGTGTCGTTCGCCCCTGTGTGTTTTGCCCTTTTATCGTCCAACAACCCTTACTGGAGATCTCTCTTTGAGGCAGAAGACATATTCAAAAGGGCTTGAAACATAACAGTTGTTGTCAAAAAGATAAAAAAAGATAGCTACTTATGTGAATAAAAATATACAATAAAACTATGGACCAGTACCAATATATAGTATGACGGCATTTTGTATTATATCGTTAGATCGTCTAATCATTATTAATCATGTAGACGGACTGACTTTGACTCGTTTCATGTCCTTCGATTTAATCTGCGGATACAGACGCCATATTGAAAATAGTTAGTATAAATATGAGTGTTTTAACGATGGTAAGTCAGTCTTATGCAGACAGACCCAGCGATTATTGAATACTTTTGTGTTTAAATTGCAATTTGGTTTAGAGCTTAAAGATAGCAATCGTGGCCAGATCAAATGAGTATTGTTTAAGTTTTGTAAGTAAGTAAGTAAGTAAAAACACTTTATTACACACAAACAAATAACAGAACAGAGGTAAAACAAAACGTGACCGAATTTACAACTTGTTACAGTGTAAAGGCGGCCTTATCACTATGAGTGATCTCTTCCAGGCAACCTTTATAAGATAGGAGATTGGTTGCATGATGACAGGGCGGTGCGCACGTGTAAATTTCTAAAAAAAAAAAAATATAACAATCCACTACTTAACTATTACAATATAATAAACTTACATAACAGTACATACTATAGTTACATACTATTTTACTTATGACAATATAAAAATAAAATAAACATAATAATATATACTCATTAATTATATATGATATCATAAACTTACTTACACGAGCTTTACATAGATATTCATACTTTTATAGCGATAAATAGTAATTTTGGTAACTTTTATCTAATTACATTAAATTTGTCGTGGAAGATCTACACGTTTAACCATTTACTCGTGCAAGTTCTAAATGAAAGTACAAATACATATATTAAGTGTCTCATTATTAGGTACCTACTTCTGGATTGTCGCTTACATATGGAGAGTTCAGTTTATGGTAAAGATATGATATCAGCTTTGATAATATGATTCTTGGATACAAATGCTAGTATCAGGTTATATGTATAAGGATCAAAATACTCATTATTATTATAAATCTTGCTATAAGCGATACTGTAAAAAGTGAAAATAGCTATAAAATTCAAAAACTGCTTCCCCAACTTTCAAGCTGAAAATAAAGTTTATCAAGGCCATTTCTAACTATCATTATTATTATTTTTGCTATAAATGATACTTTTTTTATCGTGATTCAAAAGTCAATAGTTATGTCAGATGTCTACTCTGGACAAAGTCCAGAAATAGTCCATAATAGCACAGTAAACAGAATAGCGAGAAAATTCAAAAACTCCTTCCGCCTATTTCGAGCTAATCGAACGAAACGATAAAGTTTATCAAGGCCATCTCGTGCACTTGAATAATATTGGTATACCCCTGGTAAATGGTAATGTCGTACTAGTTTGACTTTGACCCGGATCAATTAATCAGGGCTTAGCATAGGTAAATTCTAAATAGGTATAAATATTTGGGGTTAAATGGTGTTAGCTTAGCGGTAAAGATCTCAGCTTCATATTCGGGAATTTCAGGTTCGAATACCGAGCACGAAAAGTCAGAGGAATATTCGTACTTCATTTTACCTGTGTTATGAATTTTGATAATCCATGCTAATATTATAAATGCGAAAGTATTTCTGTGTGTCTGCTACGCTTTCACGGCCCACCTGTCCAACCGATTTTGAGGAAATTTGGTACAGGGATAGTTTGTATCCCGGGGAAGGACATAGGCCGGCTTTTTATCCCGGAAAATTAAGGAGTTCCTGCGGAAATCGAAAAAACGCGCACGAAGTCTCGGAAATAATCTAGTCTGTAATAATTATTCTCATTTTAAATTTTTACACCTAAAAAGTATTACCTATTAACTAGATGATGTCCGCGATTTCGTCTGGGTGAATTTAGTTTTTTTATTCCCTCGGGATTATTAATTTTTGGGAATAACAAGTAGCCTATATCCTTTCCCGGGTAGCTACCTATTAGTATACACAATGTCGTCGAAATCGGTTGTAAAGGTGGGCTGTAAAAACGTAGCAGTATCAGTCCACCCATGGGCTTTTACAGCCCATCTTTACAACCGATAGATAGATAGACAGAAATACAGACACACACTTTCGCATTTATAATATTAGTATGGTTTGAGAACACAATTCAGAAAATAAGTTTTCTCAAACATGCATGGAAATATTGTCATTATTTTCGAAAAAAGAACACGCGAAGTATCGAATTTCCATTGCAGGAGCGTTCTTTGAATTTGGAACATTACAACGCTCCTGCAATGTTGTATGAAACGGCGTGCTGGGGTTATTAAATCTCTTTTGTCATTCTTGGCATACCATAGTCTCTTTGCTTAGTACAAATTGGTGGCTGTATAGCCATAAATGCGATTGCCTGTCGGCACACATGATTAAAAAAAAAATTGGCGGCAAAGCTGAAAATTCGTCTTGATTTGTTATTTATATACTTAATAAATATAAATTTAATAATAAGTAAAATGAGTTCCAATGGTTCAGAGAGTGAAATGGGGATTGATTGTACTCCACCAGATCTAAGATTAGAAGCCAAATTGGAAATGGAAAACCTGCTTCCAGCGAAGTCCAAAGAAAAATACATGAAAATATATGAAAATTTTAAGAGTTGGAAAGACGAGAAAAAAGTGAACATTTTCTCCGAAACAGTATTTTTGGCGTATTTTAATGAGATTGCTAAAACTAAAAAGCCATCTACAATATGGGCAATTTATTCCATGCTGAAATGTACAGTTCATGTTAAAAATGGCATTAACTTGAAAAATTATGGGAACTTAACTACTTTTCTTAAACGACAATCGACCGGATTCAAAAGCAAGAAATCGAAAATTTTTACTGGCGAAAACTTAAAGCAATTTTTTATTAAAGCCCCAGATGCGACAATATTTAGCGACAAAGGTAAATTTAATTTAATGTATAACATAAAAAGTATGTTTTATTTCCATGCATTCTTTTGAGAAAAGCACTATATATGCCTCGGCGGAAATGGCAATTGCCTGTCTCGTATTAGTGAAACTCATACTCGACTTGCAATTGCCTATTTCCCAGCCTTTGCAATAATGTACTATTTATTAATTCAATATAAAATAAAAATTCTAACACGCGATTCCTTGGCCTACTAGGTCATAGGACATCTCTAACAAACAATGCAGTATATTATTACATTTTCTATAGCAGGGTATAAGGACAAAAGCACAGACAAAAGCCCTGTCCATTACAGTCTGTTTCCACTATTCTAAGATTTACAACCAAATAAAGCATCTCCAAGCTGCAATCGCCCCGCATCATGCCAGCTGCCACCGAAAGCCTTCCACTTTGGTGTACGTGGAGCATATCCATTTTGCTAGTTTTTTTTCCACGGACATGCAAAATGTGCAACCAACCCTCTTCTGCGGCGTTCCCACAAAACCAAATTAAGGGGTGTATCAACCAGATAATCTGACAACCTATTACAGTTCCTCCGGTGCTGCAAATATACAGTGGCGGTACTCACTTAACGATAGGTTAGCCTGTGCATATTTACTCGCTATTTCAATACTCAATTTGTTTATTTCGTAGTCTAGGCAATGGGGCGGTATGGAGACCCCCACATTAAATCCTCAGTCGATGAAACTTGGCAAGGTTTTTAGTATTGGATGATCCAAAACTTACACAAAAATATCCAACAAAAAAAACATCCGGAAGTTATGTATTTATACCTAAAACTTAATATGTATGACTGAATATTCTCTCGATTCCTTTTTAAAATAATAGTAGGTAGTATAAATATACTACACTCAAAACCGGAATATGAAATGAAATAATCATGCAGAACATCGATATTTAAACCGATTTTATTATCAAATCTAAACTGCGTTTACGCGATAATATACCTTACTGCTCTAACAATTGGGTATAGCATAAAAAACCTTACTTATGATGCATATGATATATATTACTATGATTTTTTATTGGATATTTATAACATACGTTTAACTCATGATACTTTATCATATTATATATTATTATCATACTATAAAGTTTCGCCGCCTGAGGAATTATTGTTGGGGTCAACTAGCAACTAGCTAACGGGCCCAAATGAACCCAAACCAGCTTCTTCGAGCCTTTTTCGTACCGTACGCTCACTTACGGTTACACCCCGCACTGCTTCTATTCTTTCATTTTGTTTTTATGCAGGATAATGCTCGGCCGCATACCGCTCGGGTAACTCAAGCTTATCTTAATGATATGAATATCACTATTATGGAGTGGCCGGCGAGATCACCGGATATGAACCCAATAGAGCACTTTTGGGACTTGCTGAAAAGAAAAGTTAAGTCCAGAATTCCAGCTCCTGCCAACGTGGGAGAACTGCGAATCGCCGTAGTTGAGGAATGGTGGAGACTATCCCAAGAGACCATCGATAACATCATTCTCAGTATGCCTAGACGGGTAGAAACTTTAATAAGAGCACGTGGAGGAAATACGCGATATTAATCACCATTTTTCTAATTTAATTAATTGTTATTTTAATATTAAATTTCACTTTTCCCGGTTACATGAAAAGTTCAAAAATGTACCATTTTTCACAAATAGCCTTTACTCGCAAAATATGTTCTTAATATGATCTCATTTTAAGTAAAACAAATGAAACTTTAAATAACAAAAGAAGTGTAGTAAGTAGATTTTAAAATAAAACCATATTTTTTAAATTATGGACCTTTTTTTATGTTCCGCTAAATATGCCGGCGAGTTTATTTATCTGCTTCTTTGAGATAAAGGGCAGATCTGCCTGTTTGTTATGGCGTTTTCTAGTTTTTAGGTTATATTGTATAGCTAGTAGGTACTATGACTTAATATTTGCCTAGTTTTTATAATATTCTTTCATTCAGGACTATCAATTTTCATTCCGTGTCCACCTTGTACGCAATATACGGTCATTAGTGGTAGATACCAATTGATAACAATAGATATTTTACACACTTGTTCCACGCTGCATCTTTGTCTGTGTTGGTCACGACGTCTGTTATTTTATTTTCTAACTAGCTGATGCCCGCCCGCGTGGATTGAGGTTTTTTAGTTTCCACGGGAACTACGGGGACGGGACTATAATATAGAGTATAGATATTGACCGGTATTTCGCACAGATTTATAAAGGGAAGCAGATTAAATATATTGAAAAAAATAGCGTGGCAATTTCAAACACACGGAAACATTTCGCACACATAGACAAAACACAGGGCTGCACCTTGTTGCTGCATAAGGCGCGGGACATATAGAAGTGGCGCCGGCGTGGCGAGTGGCGAGGGCGCGCGCGCCACTGGCGTGCCTCTAGCGCGCCAGAGGCACGCCAGTGGCGCGCAAGTGGCGCGCAAACGGTGCGCAAACGGCGAGACTGTGACGTAGCAATGTGACGTATTTGAGGGATAAAAAGAAGCCTATGTCCTTTCCCGGAACGTAACCTACCGCTATACCAAATGTCATCAAAATTGGTTGAATAGATGGGCCTTAAATGCGTAGGAGACAACTTAGAAACTATAAATTATTATTAGTAATTCTTGTTATAATATCTCTATTTTTGAAAAATATCTATATTTTTGTTATACAAATATATAGATATTTTTGTATAAGTTTTGGTTCATACCGTACTACAACCGTACTAGAGTTTCAACGACTGAGGATTTAATGCGGGGTCTCCATACAACGAACCGCGCCGTTTCCTAGACTATACAAGATTAAGAAGAATTTAATTGAAAGAAAGAAAAGAAAGAAAGAAAATACCTATTCCACAATGGTGACACAGACAAACATTTACCATACAATCTTACTAATCTTACTAAAATTATAAATGCGAAAGTTTGGATGGATGTATGGATGTTTGTTACTCAATCACGCCCCAACAGCTTAACGGATCTGGCTGAAATTTGGCACAGAGATAGATTTTATTCTGGAATAGCACATAGGCTACCTTTTTTCCCGGAAAATGAAAGAGTTCCCGCGGGAACCAAAAAGCCTCAATCCACGCGTACGAAGTCGCGGGCATCAGCTAGTATTATAAATGCGAAAGTTTTGATGGATGTATGAGTGTTTCTCAGAAAAACCTTAAACCACGCAGACAAAGTCGCGGGCATTCGCTAGTTGTACATAAGAATATGTTTGCCTGTGACACAACCCGGAATGGGTGTACAGCTCAGGTTTGTGCCCAACATTATACCTACAAACTACAAAAAGCTAGTCGTAAAGTTCTCGGTGTTTTTCCACTAACTGGCAAAATCGATATTAAATTCCGTATCGTCGTGCATTTTCAATCCGGCCCTGTGCGTTTCGAGCGGCGTGCCACTGGCGAACGGGCGCGCCGAGTGGCGAGGAAGCGTCGCCCCGCCACAACCACAGTAAACAGATACAAACAGTAGTGAAACTACCTAGAAACGCTCGAAACAGCTCACTCACACAAACATGCGCATCGACGAGACCCCTAAGCGGTCGTCGCAATGCCGTCAGTAGTGAGTGCCGCCACGTGCCGCGTCATGACGAGTGTCTATTTCGGCGATCTTTTTAAAAATGCTAGGAGTGAATTGCGTAGCATACGGCTGTTTGAACTCTGCTTCCACAAAACCGGAACTATCGTTTTTTAAATTCGTTCTTAATCGATAGTAGGGGCTCCCTGGGATCACAAAACAGGAAACTGGTACCAACATTTTAAAAATTCAGCGCCATTTTGAAATTCTTTGTTATTGTACCGATTTCGTTCAAAATCGATATCTGACGATCCCTAGGATCACAAAACAGGAAACTGGTACCAAAATTTTAAAAAGTCAGTGCCATTTTGATATTCTTTGTTATTGAACCGATTTCGTTTAAAATCGATATCTGAGGATCCCTAGGATCACAAAACAGGAAACTGGTACCAAAATTTTAAAAAGTCAGCGCTAATTTGAAATACTTTGTTATTGTACCGATTTCGTTCAAAATCGATATCTGACGATCCCTAGGATCACAAAACAGGAAACTGTTACCAAAATTTTAAAAAATCAGCGCTAATTTGAAATACTTTGTTATTGTACCGATTTCGTTCAAAATCGATATCTGACGATCCCTAGGATCACAAAACAGGAAACTGTTACCAAAATTTTAAAAAATCAGCGCCATTTTGAAATTCTTTGTTATTGAACCGATTTTGTTCAAAATCGATATCTGAGGATCCCTAGGATCACAAAACAGGAAACTGTTACCAAAATTTAAAACAATCAGCGCCATTTTGAAATTCTTTGTTATTGAACCGATTTCGTTCAAAATTGATATCTGAAGATCCCTAGGATCACAAAACAGGAAACTGCTACCAAAATTTTAAAAAATCAGCGCCATTTTGAAATTCTTTGTTATTGAACCGATTTCGTTCAAAATCGATATCTGAGGATCCCTAGGATCAGGAAACTGTTACCAAAATTTAAAAAATTCAGCGCCATTTTGAAATTCTTTGTTATTGAACCGATTTCGTTCAAAATTGATATCTGAAGATCCCTAGGATCACAAAACAGGAAACTGTTACGTAAATTTAAAAAAATCAGCGCCATTTTGAAATTCTTTGTTATTGAACCGATTTCGTTCAAAATCGATATCTGAGGATCCCTAGGATCACAAAACAGGAAACTATTACCAAAATTTAAAAAAATCAGCGCCATTTTGAAATTCTTTGTTATTGAACCGATTTCGTTCAAAATTGATATCTGAAGCTCCCTAGGATCACAAAACAGGAAACTGGTACCAAAATTTAAAAAATCAGCGCCATTTGGAAATTCTAAAATTGATTTAATTAGGGAATTACAGACCGCTTTAAATAGTCACAATGTACTAATTTTAATTAATTTACATATAAGTTAACATAGTACATTATATGAAAAATCTGTAAATTGTTTACTTTGTTTTTTTCACGGACCGCTAGTCAAGAAAAATAGTACATTATTGCAAAGGCTGGGAAATAGGTAATTGCAGGTCGAGTACGAGTTTGAAGGCCGAGCCGTAGGCGAGGACTTCACTAATACGAGACAGGCAATTGCCATTTCCGCCGAGGCATATATAGTGCTTTTCTCAAAAGAATGCAGGGAAATAAAACATACTTTTTATGTTATACATTAAATTTAATTTACCTTTGTCGCTAAATATAAACTCCCCGGCATATTTAGCGGAACATAAAAAAAAGGTCCATAATTAAAAAAATATGGTTTTATTTTAAAATCTACTTACTACACTTCTTTTGTTATTTAAAGTTTCATTTGTTTTACTTAAAATGAGATCACATTAAGAACAGATTTTGCGAGTAAAGGCTATTTGTGAAAAATGGTACATTTTTGAACTTTTCATGTAACCGGGAAAAGTGAAATTTAATATTAAAATAACAATTAATTAAATTAGAAAAATGGTGATTAATATTGCGTATTTCCTCCACGTGCTCTTATTAAAGTTTCTACCCGTCTAGGCATACTGAGAATGATGTTATCGATGGTCTCCTGGGATAGTCTCCGCCATTCCTCAACTACGGCGATTCGCAGTTCTCCCACGTTGGCAGGAGCTGGAATTCTGGACTTAACTTTTCTTTTCAGCAAGTCCCATACGTGCTCTATTGGGTTCATATCCGGTGATCTCGCCGGCCACTCCATAACAGTGGTATTCATATCGTTAAGATAAGCTTGAGTTACCCGAGCGGTATGCGACCGAGCATTATCCTGCATAAAAACAAAATCTTCACCGATATATGGGGCAAACGGTACGACATTTTCTTCTAAAACTTCTCTGATATAGCGGTCTGCAGTCAGACTCCCTCTGTCAATCACTACCAAGTCTGTGCGAACTCCCAAACAAATGCCCGCCCAAACCATTATTGATCCACCACCGTATGCAACTGTAGTTTCAAAATTTGTCTGAATGTATCGTTCTCCTTTGCGTCTGTATATTCTTTGCCTGCCGTCAATTTGATTTAAGAGAATTCTGCACACATCACTAAACAATACCTTACTCCATTGGTCCGCGTTCCAAAGTCGATGTTCCTGAGCAAAAGTTAACCTGTTTCTACGATGATTTACCTCGAGCCTTGGAGCCTTGGCGGGCACAAATGAACCCAAACCAGCTTCTTCGAGCCTTCTTCGTACCGTACGCTCACTTACGGTTACACCCCGCGCTGCTTCTAACTCATGTCGGGCTTGGACGGCCGTCAAACGGGGGTTCCTACGTACACGAAGCCGAATGAAACGATCATCCCTACTCGAAGTGCGTCTTTTTCTGCCTTGTCCTGCTCTTCTCACATAAGTACCGGTCTCCCTGAACCGTTGGATCGTTGAAACTGGTCGACGAAGGTCTCTGGATATCACTCTGTAGGTTTGACCATTTCTTCGCATTTCGAGTGCCCTGGCAATCTCCGTTGGGGCTAAGTCAGGCATAATTCAGTCATCAACTCCAGAAAGATACGCGATTAAAAAAAACTAACAAAAACAGTATATCAATGAAATTTTAAATCAAACTCAGAAGGAAGAAATACTCGAAGTTCGCTCCAGATAAGGTGTATTTGAATAAAATTAAAACAATTGCATAAAATGTGATGTTCAGTTGTTTTCTTAATTTGAAAATATTTCTTTTTAAATTAAATGACGTATAAACCAGCCAGCAACCTTATATGATACTGATATCAAACCTTTTTTTTATGTTCCGCTAAATATGCCGGCGAGTTTAGTTATCCAGTCGTTTATCTGAGGATTGAAACGTCGGCCCTTAGATAAGTAGTGGACCGGCGATGGGATGGTAGCGATGAGACTGGAGATGGACTGCTTTGTGGTATTAATGGGTGTAAAATGATTGACTTCATCATTAATTCAATACTGTATCTATATGATAATTATGTTGTCCACATTTACGTACGTATTTTCTTTAAAAGAGCATCTTTTAAATGGCTCTAAAGCATTAAAGAATCAAAGCTTTTTGGAAAGGCAAAAGTTACCCAATGTGGATTGGGATTGGATTACTGGGAAGCCTAAACGATTTATGAATATGAATTGTCATCCGATTCTTGTTAAGAGTTCCTTATCTGTCAGGTGACTCACACTTCTGTGTCATATATACCTCTTGGCTACATAATGAGTTTTACTACTAAGTTATTCTTAATTACTATTTTTACATATGTACATATTGTAATTACGTCATCGTTAATTATAATATGTACATTGTTCACCTCGATCGAGACTTCTATCGGTAAAAATTCCACTAATCGTATTAACAGACTATCTAAAGATAGCGTTGATAGAATAACGAAAACGCAGAATCTCAAGATTCTCGAAGCTTATTAAACATGTAGTTGAACAGCGATGTTAGTTTTTTTTTATAAACCAAAGTTTTAATTTAAAGTTACTTGAGATTTAATTAAAGCCAACTTATTCTACATTATAATAACTTGATAATTCCAATCCAATGTTTTTGCAACGGAATCATTTGCATTATATGTGTCACCGTAAGATTGTAAAAACCGTTAGATTATAATCTAACTCGCGAAATTGTAAACTGTCGAAAGATTGTAAACTGTTCAATGTTCTGAGTGTCAATTTTTGAAATATTCATTTTATTTACGTTTTCTTGTCTGTTTCTTGTAGGTTTGGTTAGGGTTCGACATAAATAAAGGCCGGGCACTTAGGTTTTATCGGGTTTAAATACCTATCAGATGACAATCTACCGGAAAATAATGCGTTAAATTCTAATCTTTCGACAGTTTAGAATTTCGCGAGTTAGATTATAATCTAACAGTTTTTACAATCTTACGGTGACATATGCAACAGAGACCAACTTATAAAAACTTGTATAGTAGATATCTTGATCTGTTGATCACAAGGACATCAACGAAGCGAAGTTTTCGTTAATTTTTTGTGTCAAGGTTGTATATAATAATATGTTGAAATATCGTTAATCATTTACCACAAATAACTTATTAAAGGTTAAAGTAAATTAAAGCGGTCAGAAGTCCAGTCTGTAGTCCAATGTACGCGTTAAGATGGCGCTCCTGGTACGACGAAGAGTTGAAGATCACTTGCTATGTGTATACTGTAGTCTGTAAAGGTATGTGTGAGCACAAACACGTTCACCGAAACTGGATTCTTGACTTTGTTACAAAAACTATTATAATTTCGAATTGCTTACTTACTTACCAGTACCAGTCGCAAAAAACGCTAATTCTCTATTGTTAGTTGTGAACTTTAAACAAAATCTTCAACCAAGATTGTATCTTGGTAATAATATAATTAAAAAAGGCACCATTTTCGAATAAGATAATAGTTGCACTAACCAAGCTTCAGAAGTTTAGATCTTTATATAAAGCTTCTGGTAGGTCTAAATGTGTGTTAAAACCCTTTTGACGACGATGAGTTAGTAAATGGGGATAAAAATAGAATGTTTTTTGATAGTAAAGGTTTGTGTCCTCTTAAGCTATGGAATAAAGAAGGACTGTGTCTGCCAGTCAGTCTATTACTACTTTTTCAAGGCTCAACCGCTCGATCGATCTTCACGAGATTCGATCTTGCATTCTGGAGATGCAGAATGCTTAACAGACTCTACAGATATCATCACTACTATATGGAAGGATAATGTTAGGCTGAACAATAATTATTACATTTGACGAGTAAATCAAAGTCATGTTTACTTCCTTAGTGTAGTGCTCGCCGCAATATTACGTGGGCGTACTGCCAAGCCAACACGATGGGAAATTTCTACGCAGAAATTTGGAAGTTAAGCTTAGTATATTAAAGTTTAAATTGTTTCTAATGCCCTCCGTTTAGTTTAGTCACCGATGACGCAGTCACCTCCGAAGCGGTATCCTGTTGTTACTCACTGATAGTGATAAGAGCGTACAGTATATAAGGTATTGCGCGAAATTGATGACCTCGGTGAGGCAGTATTGAGCGCTTTTGTCTTAATGTGCGGAGGTCCCGGGTTCGATCCCCGGCAGGATCAATTTGAGAATTTATAATTTCAGAATTTTTCCTAGTCTGGCCTGGTGGGAGGCTTCGGCCGTGGCTAGATAACTAGTCAAATTCCATATAGTCCATATAGCTTCGCTTTTCGGTATGAAGTCCCAGCTCCATGGCACCTTAACGTCTATCGGTTCTTCGAAATTTGTGGCTCCGCTTCAATTACTGTTTTGGTTGCTTCCAGTTCTTTTACGGACTTTCTTATATCTGTCGACGATCTAGATCAGTGATCGCGATCCAGATCAACTGTGTGCGGAGTGGTGTTTTAGAATAGACAATTTAAGCTGCGAATCCGCACTAGGGAAATTAGCCCACGTCAAACTTTTGGACGTCCGATAATTAATCGGCCCGACTTGACCGACGTGACGGATATAACGTACAAATCCGTCACTTTGTCGGTGGCTATCTTGGGAAGTGCATGTCATGAATTCACCGATTGTCGATGAGCAGTATGCGTTAGCTCATACATTTCCAAACCTTTTATTTTTATTTTCCACCGACAATCTGATCGGCCTGATTGATTGAGTGATCGATCTGATTGTTTTCAACTTTTTGTAGGATGTGGGCGTTTCAATATTGCAATCAGTATGTTTAATTTTTTGCTGACAAAACTTCGTTCGCCGATTGTCTGACGTGAGCGTAGCCCTTAAGGCAAAAATCGTATCGTGGTCATTCGTGGGCCCGCGATGACTTGTGATGATAATGTATTGAGTAAAGTAAGGTTGAGAGAATCTGTACAACGTTATTAGCCACATCGTTTTCAAAATAACGGCATGCAATTAAAATATTATGATTATGATTGTGAACGTCTTTTCAGATTGTTCCCAGCTTAGTAACGAAGCGAATGACTATAATTGATGTCAATATGTCCACTTAACCGAAATTAATGGAAGCCAAGATACGAATCAAAGGCATGTGCTCCTTGTGAACTCTCCCGCATTTCGGTACAGCATGCATTTCGATCATACATTGTTACGATCAGTTGATCAAACTGTTCGTAACATATATAATTTTACTAGTGGGCCCGGGAGACGTTGTCCTGCCTTGAACCTAGAACCCGATTGCAGCGCCCCCTACCGGGTCCAATTGTGCATATAAACCATCCCTGGACCCACTCAATCATGCACAAAAAATTTCATCAAAATCGGCCAAGCCGTTCTCGAGTTTTAGCGAGACAAACGAACAGCAATTGATTTTTATATATAATAGCTGATGCCCGCGATTTCTTCCGCGTGGATTGAGGTTTTTTAGTTCCCGCGGGAACTCTTTAATTTTCCGGGATAAAAAGTATACTATGTCCGTCTCCTGGTTATAAGCTACCTCCCCACCAATTTTCAGTCAAATCGGTTCAGCCGTTCTTGAGTTATAAATAGTGTAACTAACACGACTTTCTTTTATATATGTCACCGTAAGTTTGTAAAGACCGTTAGATTATAATCTAACTCGCGAAATTCTAAACTGTCGAAAGATTGTTAACTGTTCAATGTTCTGAGTTTCAATTTTTGAAATATTAATTTTATTTACGTTTTCTTGTCTCTTTCTTGTAGGTTAGGTTAGGGTTCGACATAAATAATCAAGTAGTGCTTACTAGTGAGTAGTACTTAGGTTTTATCGGTTTAAATACCTATCAGATAACAATCTACCGGAAAATAATGCGGTAAAGTGTAATCTGTCGACAGTTTAGAATTTCGCGAGTTAGATTATAATCTAACGGTTTTTACAATCTTACGGTGACATATATATAGATATCGATGATTTCCTTAATAACAAAGTTGCATGGAAGCAACTGCGGTCTCGCATCCAGTAGCCCACAAGTCAGTGTAATACTTGTAACGTAACGTATGTGTTGTATTGTTTACTTATTGTAAAAAAATATTTTCTCAAAAAGAGCAACTGCTGAGCTTCTTGCCGGCTCTTCTCAGTAGAGCTATCCGAGCCGGTAGAGTCTTGACTCTTGACGTATCATAAGTGACACGAGTTGTCCTAAGTGAAATAAATAAATCATTTATCATTTGTACAATGCAAGACGCCACTCAAAAAAAACTAGCCAAGTGCGAGTCGGACTTGCACACGAAGACTTCCAGAGTACAGGATTTAACACTGAATTTTTTAAATACTTTAGTAAAAGAAACAGGAGATGCGCTCAAAAATCACGTTTCTTGATTCTTGATTCCTTATTACACGACTGCCCAATAAAAGAGTGTAATGTTCTCAGGGTTTATGTATGTATGTATGCGAGTTTATTTATTCCACCATAACTTCTAAATGCCTTGTTCAGGCATCGAATGTATAAGGTATCGTTAGAATCTTTACACCCGAGTGTCACTGGCTATAATTTTTTGAAACAATGAGATACGGCACGGCAGCCGCGTTTTTGAAATTTTAATTATGAAATAAAAATAAAAATGAAATTTAATTTTTTAATTATGATCACTTGTATTCGTTTATTTTAATTACAAATTGTTGTTAAAACAATAATAAAAATATACATTCTGTGAAAATTTTAACTGTAAACATACCTATAACGGCTCATGAGATACAGCCTCTGACAGACAGACAGACGGAAGGACAGCGGAGGTTTAGAAAAAGTCCCGTTGGCACCCTTTGGGTAAAGAACTCTAAAATTTCAAAAAAATGGGTAACACTACACTTTTTGAATGCCAATAGTTGTTAAAAATAATTAACTAGTTGGAGTATTTATTTTAGGGTAGTAGTGAGGTTGGTAATAATAAATTACGTAAACTTAGAAGTGAACCAAAGCTAGGAGTAATTAAAAGTGCAAACCTTATTGTCTTACATTCTTAACAAGTCATAATTAAAAATATTAAACACGACTGCCCTGCCAAAAACGAAGTAAAAAGTTAAAAATTAAAATAAAAAAAATTTACGAGCATTTGTCACCCGGAATAAGCTAGGGATTCTAACGATACCTCATTTATCAAAATCGGTTCAGGGGTATAGAAGTTATGGTGAAATATACAAACTCACATACATACATACATGAACCCTGACAACAATATACTCCTATTTTTTAGGCAGTCGTATGAAAAAACTAGCTTGATTATCGTGAACGTGGATTTAGATTTTTGCAAAATCATTGAAAATCAGAATCATCGATTATTGGGAGATTAAAGAAAACCTAGTATGTTTTATAATTAATAAATAGGTCAAAGACTTGAGTTTAATAAATATTAAGTATTATTAAAAGTATATTTATTAAGTAGTAGTATTTATTAAGTATCATTATTAAGTAGTAGTAAAAGGGTTTAATTCTGACAGCTACAAAGTAACTTCTGGAGTTCCTCAGGGTTCACATATTGGACCCTGGTTATTTAATTTATTCATAAATGATATTGTAACATGTATTAATCATAGTAGTGCATATCTATTTGCAGATGACCTTAAGTTAGCAAAAACTGTTAAAAGCTGTTCTTATAGCACTCTACTCCAAGATGATCTAGATGCTATAACAAACTGGTGTAATACTAATAAAATGGCCTTAAATGCTAAAAAATGTAACTTCATAGTATTTACCCGCAATCACAATATCATTCAATCTCAATACCATATAAACGGCACAGCAATAAATAAAGTACAAGAACTGAGAGATCTGGGAATACTGTTTGATAGCAAACTCACTTTTAATCCGCAAATTGATAATGCAATTACTAAAGCTTCTAAAATGTTAGGGTTCTTACTACGCAATAGTAAAGTATTCCTGCCTCGAACAAAAATAAAAATTTATAATACTTACGTCAGAAGCATTCTCGAATATTGTAGCGTAGTTTGGTCTCCTAATTATTCTATTCACCAGTTGCGGATGGAACGCGTTCAAAAAAGATTCTTGAGACACCTTGCATACTCTTGTAAACTACATAAACGACTTCCTACCTATAGCGACCAACTCAAACACTTCAACATGACCAGTTTAAATAATCGCAGAAAGCTCCTTGATATGACCTTCCTTTACAAAGTGCTTAGAAATAAAATCGACTGCCCACCACTTCTACAAATAATCAATTTCAAAGTCCCACACAGAGTCCCCCGACAAGCAACCGGCCTTTTACACCCACCCAGAGCTAGAACTAATCTGAAACAATTTTCAGCCATATCTAGAATAGCAAAAATATATAATTCCATTAGTACAGAGGTAGACGTTTTTCACGATACGCTACCAAAATTTAAAAAAGAATCGTTAAGATTGTTAAGGTCGACTTGTTTTTAATTCTTGTTTTTAATTTTTGTCACAACTTTATATTAATGATTGTATTCTTTTACTTCCTAAAAAAATAATTAAAGTTCAATGTTTGTATATTTTTTGTTGATAATTTAAGTTTAGAATATTTTAGAATTTACGTGCGCTTTTTATTTTTATTTTAATTTTTAGCGAATGATGTGACACCTTCGATAAATTGTGCATTTAACATGTGTTTTAAATGTATCTAGTTTTAAGGTTTTTTTTAATGTAACAATTTTTGGTTGTCCAAATAAATAAATAAATAATAAAGGTTTTTGTAATATTCACTAAATAATAACGCAAGACTACATAAGTCCTAGTTCCTAATTGATTTGGATCCCGGATCTTCAAAGACTTGATTTTTATGAAGGTTTTTATCTTGTTCTTGTAACAAAACATGTAGTAATAATGTTTAACATAAAAACAAAACTATTATAACATATTTTTATGACCTTGGCTGATTTATGTTTGTATTTTAACAGTTCGAACAATAGATAAATAAACTCTGTGAGGAAATCTATCGTCTAGTATGTCACGATGGTTCGATCAATCAGACTAATAAAAAAAATTGCGATAAAATTATCTTGTCACAATAACTTGTTTAGTCTGTTGAACACATCTCTTATCCGTTTCGCTTCAGTGGAAATGCAGCCTTGTGTGAACAAACGTGTCCTCTCCACTCCGCTACAGGCAGAGGACATTCACTCTTAAGCGGCATCTTCTCTAGAATTAATCTTTTCTAATTCGAACCGCTAGGATATGGAATGCCTTTCCGGCTTCCGTTTTCCCCTCTTCTTATAATATAGGAACTTTCAAATCAAGAGTGAATAGCCATTTTCTAGACAAGCGCGCTCCACTTTAGGCTGAATCACCACTTGCAAGCAAGTTTGATTGCAGCCAAGCGCTATTATATTTTAAAAAAAAGCTCCAGCACAATATAGATGTATTATATAACTAGTTACGTATATAACTGCGACGACGTGTTCGGATCGAACTAGAAGTTTGGCGCGACCTTAGGTATTCATTAAAGATTGAGCGTTCGTCTAGGATTGGTCCTCTATATCACGCCACCTCTGTTTGCGTCATCATCTTAACATAAAATTTAACTATTCAACTTTATCGATCAGATGTATCCAGGCGATGCAACTTTGTAACGATTGATTGTACTTGCATCAATCTTTATGTTTGTTGCAAATTGCAATAATGATGCTTCTGAGGTCAGGTTATTTACAAAACGTCAAACAAAAATAAATATTTAATGGCTGATACTAAAAGATTTTACATTGTTGGGCAAACTGATATACGGGTAGTAACTAACTACTAACCAAACAAGTGACATTGAAACGTGACTATTTCCTGTGGTTAAATACGAATTAGTTTCAAATGATTTATGACCAAAAATATACTTGAATAATACTAGTTAAATAGATATAAATATACAGTTTTTTATGGCTAATAAACGATATTATAATCGAAATAATCACAGTACACATTAGACGATCGGGTTGTATTAGTGGATTCCGTCAATCATGAATAAAACTGAGAGCATTAGCCATGGCTCATAAGTCATGCTTATGACACAGTTCACTTCGGGCCCTTCAATTTGGATGAAGCTACCAAATTGAACCAAAAAAACTTTTCTGCGCCTTTCAACTGTAGTAAATGAATTTGGTTCTATCGTGTAATATGACTATATCCGAAGTCTTGAGACTCTATTAGAAGATTGCTTTTAGTGTCAGTTCTGCGGTCTGCCAGTCAGCCATAAAACGTTTTTACCAAATCAAGGAATAAGCCGCTTAATTCGCTATAATCCGTCAAAATAGACAATTATATGTGGTACAACGCGCAGCTTGCGAAATGCACCGCCAGCACACCACACAAATATTTCAAATTACTCTCAAAGTACGTTTCACTTCGACACCGGAGCAGCCTCAGGAGATGTTGACTCGACAATGGACTGCAATGTTATTAGCAAATACAGAATTTGCCCACATAAAAATACCATACAATAACATACCATCCGATACCTTCAACAGCGATTATTGAAGTTGTTTTCATAGGAACTCCTTAGTGTAGATTTCAATACAAAATCTCTTACTAAGGAGTTCCTTATCTTATCTTACTAATATTATAAATGCGAAAGTTTGCATGGATGTATGGATGTATGGAGGTATGGATGTATGGAGGTATGGATGTTTGTCACGCCCCAACGGCTGAACGGATCTGGCTGAAATTTGGCTAAGAGATAGATTATAGTCTGGAATAGCACATGGGAATTTTATCCCGGAAAATTAAGGAGTTCCCGCGGGAACCAAAAAACCTAGACGCAGACGAAGTCGCTGGCATTAGCTAGTATTATATAAGTAATGATTAGCGACTCTGAGTGCGGCAGTTTGAGTCACTTCTAATCGTATTTCTTTGATAACCCTTCGGTTAATTATACTGAAGATTTACAACAAAGAATCTCTTGATCGCCTCAGCTCTGCCCCCCGATTGTCTAAAAGTTGGCGATCAAATCGTCAAAGTTCGGCGTCAGCATTGAATTAGAGCTCAATTTCGTGTATTCATTCTCATACGTTTAGTTATGTACGATACCCTATTCAATGCTGTTAAGGTTTATTTTACTTTGACGCCGAACTTTGATGTTTTGATCGGCAATTCTTACACAATCGCACCTCTGAACTCGGGTAGCTTTATGAATCACTTTATTATCGTGTGTATATGACTCAAATCGTCAATCCAAACTAATTCTATGAATGAGAACAATTGGTTCAAAATAAAAAAAGAGATTATAAATAAGCCAAGTTTAATGATCTTACTATTTGGTTGTGGTAAATAATAGGTCTTTACCTATGAAATTGCCGTTTTGTAAGGGAGGGACATAAAGTCGATTTTTTTAAATATAATATATTTATTTAATAAAAGTTTGTACTATTGCTATCTATGTACTATTGCCATCTCATAGGTAAAACAAAGTATTCGTATTGACGAGTGGCACTGACTAGTCTTTTATTGATTATAACCATAGAGCAAGATAGAAACATGTCTACAGACAATTGCACAACAGAAGGCAGCATTAGTAACATTAGTAACATATTGTGTAGATATTAGACCTTTAACAAGTTCATTGATCCGTTTACTAAAAAAACCATTCGGACGGGAATCAATAAAATCTTTGAAGGTGCTTTGGACTGCCCCATCGGAGTTGAATTTTTTCCCTTGCAAGAAGTTATCCAAATTTCGAAAAAAATGGTAATCTGTTGGAGCAAAGTCCGGGGAGTACGGTGGATGTCTTAGACATTCCAATTGAAGCTCCTCTAATTTGGTAGCCGTCTGTTGTGCAGTGTGTGGTCTAGCGTTGTCCTGAAGCAGCAGTGGCCTAGAGCGATTGACGAGCCTCGGTTGTTTAGCAGCTAGCTTTTCCATCATGGTTTGCAGTTGCTGACAATAGACATCCGCCGTAATCGTCTGGCCAGATTTAAGAAAGCTGTATTGAACGACACCAGCACTAGTCCACCAAACGCTCACGAGTAATTTTTTTTGAGTCAATTTTCGCTTGGGGCAGGATTTTGCTAGTTTACCAGGGTTCAGTCATTGCGATTAGCGTTTCCGATTATCGTACAGGATCCACTTTTCATCACAGATAATAGTTCGATTTAAAATCCCTTCATTATTGTGCCGGTTGAGTAATGTAACGCAGCAGTCGACGCGCGTTTGTCGGTTTGCTGCACTCAATTCATAAGGTACCCGCCTTTCAAGCTTTTTCACCTTCCCAATTTGCTTCAAGTGGATTAAAACAGTTTTATCACTAACACCGCAACCTGCAGCTAGCTCGGACGTGGTTTGCGATGGATCCGCTTCCACAATAGCCTTCAATTCTTCATTATCAACTTTGGTCTCCGGCCTTCCACAGGGCTTGTTCTGCAGGTCGAAATTTCCAGAACGAAAACGGTGGAATCAAAAACGTACTGTGTTTTCTTTTGCGACACCGCCGCTATACACATAATTAATCCTTCGAGCCGTTTCTGTAGCACTGGTACCACGATGGAACTCGTAATCGTAAATAACGCGATATTTCAAGTTTTCCATTTTGTAAACTGAGTGACGCATAGAAAAAACCAAAAGAGGAAAAAACAAATGAATAGGGGTTTTCAAAACACAAAAGCATGAGTAAATAGCTGTATAAATTTGAAATTGAAATTCCTAACCAAAGAGGAGATATTTGAGATCAAAGTGGCCAGTACGACAAAACGGCAATTTCATATGTAAGGACCTAATATACAACAGGGTGATTAGTTCGACGAAGAGAGAAATGCCATCCTCCTCTATACTAAGGATTTTAAAATTTCAAAATAGAGGTATTACGTATCATTGAAAAGCATCGTGGTCGGCGTAACGGCTTGATAGGTTTATTAGGTAACTAAATGTTTATTAGTTCTGAAACTAGTAGAGAACAAATTACAAAAACGAATGTTTTAGGCTGTCGTGGTCTTATCGCTAAAGAGCGTTCTCTTCCAGATAATCCTGACTACGGAAAAATGGAAGAAGTAGGCAGGTCACAGGTGTGATGTTTTGTTGGTTAAATTAATTCACAAGTCAGAATTTAAAAAATTTAAAAAACACTACTGCCCTGCCACAAAACGAACTAAAAAGTTAAAAATCTAAATTAATCTAGTTAAATTAGAATCCTATTCACATTTTTATTAAATGATATTTTTTATGAATCACTGGATATTGAACTATGGTGTTATATATTTTTGGAATCTACTCATCATTTTCTAGATGATGATTATATAGTTATTAACATTATAATTATAATTGTCTACTGTAACGGATTATAGCGAATCAAACTTCTAGTTCATTCACTATCATGGACTTCCGCAAAGTAACGCTTGCTTCTATTCAATATATATATAGTTAAACTTATTTTCGATTTTTTTAAAATTTAGTCTTTAATGCGTGACCATGGTCACACCCTATCAATTTTTTTTTAATTTTACTAGTTTATGTCATCCGGAATAAGCAAGGAATTCTAACGATACCTCATTTATCAAAATCGGTTCAGGCGTATGGAAGTTATGGTGGAATACTCACATACATACATACATAATGAACCCTGAAATCAATATACTCCTTTTTTCAGGCAGTCGTACAAAAATGCGGACATTAATGTACCAGAAATAGCACATTAATACTTAATATTATAAATGTGAAAGTTTGGATGGATGGACGAATTGATGGATGCACGGATGAACGGATGGATGGATTGAGGTTTGTTACTCAATGACGCTAGAAAGGCTGAACGCATCTGGATGAAATTTGGCACAGAGATAGATTAAAGTCTGGATTAATACTTGAGCTACTTTTTATCCTGGAAAATTATAGAGGTCCCGCGAGAACCAAAATACGTCAATCCACACGGATGAAGTCCCGGGAAGTCAGCTAGTAATAGATATAAATCCGAATTCGATATCCTCATGCACCACAAAGCAAAATAGCGATTCTTTACTTTGAAAATTCGGACAATTTCTATCAAAGGTATTTGAGCCACCGGTAATGTTTCTTGTTTTGTTTTAGGAAATCCTCCAGAAATTTTGTCCGGACATCGCGGCCGGGGGCTTCGCCTGCTGCGACGAGGTCCAGCTGTCGAACCTCAAAACCGGCATATCCACGCCTCTGATGCTCCTCGCGCGCTGTCCGTCCTGCGTGGACAACTTCCTCAAACACATATGCGGCATGACTTGTTCGCCGAATCAGAGTGACTTCTTGTTCCCAAAAACGACTGCTCCTTTCAATTGTGAGTATAACCTACTTGAAATGTAGAGTGTAAGGGATGCATGTGAAATCTACCGATTAAATTGCTAGATTGGTATGGCTTAGCTCTGGTATAAAAGTGTCCAGTGATGAAGCGCTCCTATTCGTTGGTAAGCGCTAGCTGGATAATTTTATCCATACTTCTGAACTACCTCAAGGGACAGGCGGAGGTACGAATCTGTGCTTTTAATAGAAGGGTTGTACATGAATATAATATATTGTTGTACAAACTTGTCGCCTTTCAATACTCCTATCACTTTTGGTCAAGTGGCATAATATTTAAAATCAGACGTTAAATAAAAGATATACAGAGAAAAAATGGCTCATCTCTATTGGAACAGATTACATAGCTCCATATTGCAGTTTTGAGGGAGTTGTCGCTACTTTTAAAATATCATACGTTTTAGGGGTGTACAATTTTAGTAAGTATATTCGAAAAAAATGAAATTTTCCAGTGATAATTGAAGGGACTCGTTTCTTCACTTCATGTTAACAATTTACTTAAAATGTCGAAGAAAATGCATGAAAATTACATGTGATTGATAGATGATCGCGTGACGGAAATGTTTTTCTCTGAACATAATTCGATCTTAGCGTGCGTGGAACTAAGAAAACGTTATCGAAGTCAACTTCTATAAGTAACATAAATGTATAGGCAAGCGTGAGCTCCAACCTAACGAGACCTCATCGTTGCTTTCCATAAGTCATGATTGTCATCAAGCACAAGCCTATCTTATCTTCTCATACAATGAAATAGAAAGTCTTGACTCACTCGCTCACTCACTCACTCACTCATTAATTGACTGACTAACTCATCAACGCCCAAAACCCATGGACCTAGGAATCTGACATTTTGCACAGGGGTCTGCCTTTATAGGATCACCGCAAACGGTCGCTATTTTTGTAATAAATATAAATAAAGTGTATATGTATGAAACCTTATTGCTTCCCTTCTTTTCCAGCTACACACACGATGATCACGTCGATAGACTACCATCTCAGCACTACATATATGAATAATACATTTAGCTCCTGTAAAAATGTAAGTTTGTCGTTTTTGGTGTAAAAATATAATCGAATCAAAAATACTTTAAATTATGCAAGATTTTATCTTACTAAATATTTATGTATATGTATGTTAAACTGATTTACTGGAAAATCAATGTAGTACAGCCCAAATAAACTCGCCAAAAAGGTCCATAATTAAAAAAATATGGTTTTATTTTAAAATCTACTTACTACACTTCTTTTGTTATTTAAAGTTTCATTTGTTTTACTTAAAATGAGATCACATTAAGAACAGATTTTGCGAGTAAAGGCTATTTGTGAAAAATGGTACATTTTTGAACTTTTCATGTTACCGGGAAAAGTGAAATTTAATATTAAAATAACAATTAATTAAATTAGAAAAATGGTGATTAATATCGCGTATTTCCTCCACGTGCTCTTATTAAAGTTTCTACCCGTCTAGGCATACTGAGAATGATGTTATCGATGGTCTCCTGGGATAGTCTCCGCCATTCCTCAATTACGGCGATTCGCAGTTCTCCCACGTTGGCAGGAGCTGGAATTCTGGATTTAACTTTTCTTTTCAGCAAGTCCCAAACGTGCTCTATTGGGTTCATATCCGGTGATCTCGCCGGCCACTCCATAACAGTGATATTCATATCATTAAGATAAGCTTGAGTTACCCGAGCGGTATGCGGCCGAGCATTATCCTGCATAAAAACAAAATCTTCACCGATATATGGGGCAAACGGTACGACATTTTCTTCTAAAACTTCTCTGATATAGCGGTCTGCAGTTAGACTCCCTCTGTCAATCACTACCAAGTCTGTGCGAACTCCCAAACAAATGCCCGCCCAAAGCATTATTGATCCACCACCGTATGCAACTGTAGTTTCAAAATTTGTCTGAATGTATCGTTCTCCTTTGCGTCTGTATATTCTTTGCCTGCCGTCAATTTGATTTAAGAGAATTCTGCACTCATCACTAAACAATACCTTACTCCATTGGTCTGCGTTCCAAAGTCGATGTTCCTGAGCAAAAGTTAACCTGTTTCTACGATGATTTACCTCGAGCCTTGGAGCCTTGGCGGGCACAAATGAACCCAAACCAGCTTCTTCGAGCCTTCTTCGTACCGTACCCTCACTTACGGTTACACCCCGCACTGCTTCTATTCTTTCATTTTGTTTTTATGCAGGATAATGCTCGGCCGCATACCGCTCGGGTAACTCAAGCTTATCTTAATGATATGAATATCACTGTTATGGAGTAGCCGGCGAGATCACCGGATATGAACCCAATAGAGCACGTTTGGGACTTGCTGAAAAGAAAAGTTAAGTCTAGAATTCCAGCTCCTGCCAACGTGGGAGAACCGCGAATCGTCGTAGTTGAGGAATTGCGGAGACTGTCCCAGGAGACCATCGATAACATCATTCTCAGTATGCCTAGACGGGTAGAAACTTTAATAAGAGCACGTGGAGGAAATACGCGATATTAATCACCATTTTACTAATTTAATTAATTGTTATTTTAATATTAAATTTCACTTTTCCCGGTTACATGAAAAGTTCAAAAATGTACCATTTTTCACAAATAGCCTTTAATCGCAAAATCTGTTCTTAATGTGATCTCATTTTAAGTAAAACAAATGAAACTTTAAATAACAAAAGAAGTGTAGTAAGTAGATTTTAAAATAAAACCACATTTTTTTAATTATGGACCTTTTTTTTATGTTCCGCTAAATATGCCGGCGAGTTTAGTTAAGTGAGGTTTTGTAGAAGCTTGTCAATCTTATATAAAAACATTTTCCCTTGATTTTCCCATACAAAATGTTCATGGGTTTCGTAACGTGATTTTTTGCACGGGTATAGTTGAGGACCTATACAGTGACAGAAGCTATTTTTAGTCCTGGATAGTCGCGGGCATAGCTAGTTTTCATATAGGTTTGTCCCTAAAATTTCAATAGAATTTAGTATAGGAATTCTCTCTGCGTCGTATTCCTCATTACTGAGGGTCGTGACCCCTATCCACTAATCAAATAATGGTAGGAGTTTTCTTGGGATAATAATGCGGTGGTTTCCCACGTTCTTCCGCATAAGACTTGACAAGGTGTTTAAACTCTTTAGGTTTTTGTAACGATTAATATCAGATGCTAGTAGATAACCGGGACCGACAGCTTAACGTGCTATCGAGGCACGGAGTGAGCGAAAGCGCCAAATTTGAACCTCCAAATAAGGTCACCCATCTAGTTACCGACTAGGGTCAAAGTTGCTTTACATTAGCAAATTGAATGATATGCGTTATCGCAACTAGGCCACTCTTCCTACAGTATAGGAATTAGGATAGGTAAAATTGCCATGTAATCACTGTTTGTTCACATTAATTTTCAGGTACAATCACCCTCTATGAATCAGTTTGCATTGGACGTAATGTGCGGCGAAGCGTACACTTGTACGCCACAGCGCTGGTTCGACTTCATGGGCAACGTAGATTTGCCGCTAGTACCCTTCCAGATCAATTACCTCGGCGGAGACGAGCCAGTGGACGGTTTCACGCCGTACAACCCGCCCACCAGACCGTGCAGCGTTGGCTTACCGGTAAGTCCCTTGCGATGACCTCTTACGCGACATGTTCACAGCTGTTATATCACCCCGCCCACACCACGGGTCAACCCTCCTGCACTGCAAGCTACCCCTTTTTATGCGACTGCCTGAAAAAAGGAGTAAGTATATTGTTTTCAGAGTTCATGTATTTATGTATGTATGTGAGTTTGTATATTCCACCATAACTTCTATACGCCTAAACAGATTTTGATAAATGAGGTATCGTTAGAATCCCTAGCTTATTTCGGGTGACATAGGCTAGTAAAATTTTAAAAAAAATTGATGGGGTGACCATGATCTCAAATTAAAAACTAGAGTTGAAAATAAAATTTCGAAAATAAGATTAACTAAGAAAATGATGAGTAGATTCCAAAAATATATAACACTATAGTTCAATATCCAGTGATTCAAAAAAAATATCATTTAATAAAAATATGAATTAGATTCTATTTAACTAGAATAATTTAGGTTTTTAACTTTTTAGTTCGTTTTTTGGCAGGGTAGTCGGGTTTTATATTTTTTTTAATTATGACTTGTTCTTTGTTGACGGGGGGGAAATCTCCTTGAGACACCCAATCTCGGGGAAAGAGATTAGTTATGTAAGATTCCTACCCACTAAAACCCCTTCAGCACGTAATGAGAAGCTCCGGGAAATCTTGAGAACATGCGCCGGAACTTCGCTGGCGCTTTCCTCGGGGATATAATAGGGATGATGCCTATATCAAAAATAAATTATTTTTAACTGATTATTAAATAGAGGGTCTTCCAAAAAACCTAAAATTCACATCCTCGGTTAGTTTTAAGTTTGGTAAGTTTTCATACAACCTCCCCAATTGCATCCCGGTATTGGGAAATACTTAAAATTGGATAGATTGTTTTTAACTTAAAGCTAGTCTTTTCTGAAGGAAACTGCACCATAAAAAACAGTTTTTCCATAAAAATATTTTTTTACCACATTAACTCCAAAAGAGCACTTTTCTGCTTAAATTCAATGAAGAAATGCCATTTTTACACTCGTAAAAATACATAGTTTAGTAATAACACAAATTATTTAAAATTTCAAAAGTTATTTTTTAAAAGAAAATAAATCATAATACGATATTGCATTGGTTAAAAAACAGATTTCTGAACGTTTCGTGAGTCAATGAAATAGAAATTGCCAAGCCACAGGATTCTAAATACAAACACAAATTTTTCCCTGTGAGTGATCAAAAATTACTTTTTTTCACTTGTTTGAAGCAATAAAGGTGCTCTTATTGAGCTAATTAATGTGCTTAAGCTACGAGTTTTAAACTTAGACGAATAAAAACAGTGGCATGTATCAAGAAATACATGCAATAGTCATATGTTTCCCTTATAGTGTCACCAATACCGGTATCCAGGTATTAGACATTTCAATACCGGTATTGAAAACGGACGAAAAAAGTCGAAAAGACGAAGATATTGGCTAATACCGGGATCCCGGTATTGGAAGCCCTAGTCATGATGACGCGGCGTCGCTGACGGTGCTGCGAAAATATCAGATCAGTAGTTTGATATAAGTAAGTTTTTACTATGGAGGGTAGAGGTAAGGAGAATCATCTGGGTACATGAAATGTGTCCGTCGAAATGCATTAAATTGGGGGCGCCAGGGTAAATTTTAAAGGAAGCGCTAAGTTATGGGGCGCTTTTCAAAATCCGCATAAAGTAGGAAACAATATATAATGATTTTCTGCGTATCATATTTTAACGACTACTTATAATAACTCTTTAGTTACTACATTATTTTGTACAACGTAAGTTGTTAAAATTTTCATCAAGACACGCGGAAGCGTGTCCAGCCAAAGTTAAAAAAAACTGGCGAGCAGCACCGTGTGTAATATTACACGAACCATTTGGAGCCACTTTTGACCCCCTCATAACTCAAAAACTATTTCACATAAACATGTCAAATTTGGCGCATATATTGAGACCCGTGAGATACATATGTGCTCCAAATTTCATAAGCACACCTCGAATGGTTATTTAGATATAAACGTACAAAAATCGTCATTTTTATGCTCTACCTAGGTATAGATCAAAACTCTGACATACTACCATTGCTTAAAGCCGTATTATTTTAATACTGTTGACGTTTATGTTATAGTGTTATAATCATTATTTTAAGGACGTCAAAGTACGTGACATTCAGCCGTTATTTTGAAACAATACTGCTTTAAGCGGTGGTAGTAACTCCTTAACTATTGAAAATGACACATAATTATTATTTTAAGGTAAATAATAATGAATAATAATATAGTTGCATTAAAACCTTACCTTCGTATTCATGCATTTTGTGCAACGAAACGTCATTGACAGAAAAGAAGAAGAAACGTATTTGAAGTCGTCAGTTCAAGCTGTCAGTCATTGTGATTTGTATTCATTGTTTATAGTGGTTTTAGTGATATCGACTGTTTACCGTGCTTGTTTTCAATGTTTCACTAAAAACTTTTGATTTTGAACTTTTGCAATCAAAATTGATGAGATGTAGAAATGTGCTGTAGAGGTAGTCTGACCATAGATGTAATCTGTCAATGTCAGTGTAACTCTAGGTACACTATTTAGTTTTCTTGAGAATTCTCGTCTATATTTATCTTGTACAATGAGTCGTACAAAAGAATTACTGGTGGGTGACACACTAACCTTACACCGAATAATAAGTACCTACTAATGTAAAACGTAAAGTAAACTAATAGAAAAGTCCTATTACAGTGTAAAGGATTATTTGAATGATAGCAAGGCTTGGCTAGTTTTCATATACGAATTATAGCCTTCACAAGTTGTAAAGCTGTAAGTTCTTATTTTATTCTTCCGAAAATTTGGCTTGCTGGTAGAAACTGTACTTTTAGGTACCTACTTAATAATAATTCGTATATGGAAACTAGCCAAGCCAAAGCCTTAGTCTTCAACATTTTATACTAAGTTATAAGAAGAAATGATATTTTAAGTTGTTATAAAATATTATATGTTGTTATAAATAAATTTCAGGACTGACCATTGAACGTGGCATCCATTTAGATCTCACTTCTTTTGTCGCTGAAGTCAACAACCAAGGCATATATATCACAATTTTGAACTTGGCTCTCATTTTACATTTATGTTTTCGATGGGATTATCTACTTTAGTCGACAATGATATTAATCTTTTTAACCCTGTATACTTCAGTTCATATACAATTATTGCCGCATTTATACCATACCCTTTGTCTACACCAGCGCCATTGTGGAAGTTTTTTTTAACTGTTATTTATAGCAACCACTGCACACTTTTTCAACTTTTCTCCCATAAGAGATGATTCTCCTTACCTCTACCCTCCATAGTTTTTACATACGAGTTGACTCATGTCAGCCCGATGCCGCCAGGCGAGGGCAGACCATCGTCACGAGTTTAATAAAAACCTTAACGCCCGTGTATCACAGTATTTTTCAATACATTTGTGGGAAAACTTGAGAAGTTAGGCATTAGGTACTCACTAGAAACTGGTTTCTCACGACGATAATTATTTCAAGATTTTTGGCGGCTATTAAAATAGCGCGATTTATTTCTCATAACTAAAATACCTAATTGTTGATTTAATTTTATTATACCAAATCTTACTCAACTTAAACCACTCATATTAATTAATAATTTATAAGAAAAACTCAATGAAACTTTTAAAAATAGCGCAAAATATTAAAGATTTTGTATCTACGGCGCGTTGTTGTAATTGCAGTTTTTTTAATTGGCTTCCATGGTTCTAGGTTCTAGCTTTTAACTTCGAGTCTCGACTATTCAGCCTTTATGTTTTTGATTTATAAAAGAAAGTACATTTAAAATCTTATCTTAATTACTTAAATACAATTTCTAATTAAATTAATTAATTTCATCAATTCACATCTAAATTTAATTATTGTTTAAGTTTTCTAAATACAAAGTCAATATCAGTATGAACCTGCTTGCAAGAAAACTTTTTATTGACCTAGCGAAGCGAAGGTCTCTGAGTCTACTTGAGTGAATTTGCACTTGTCCGTCCGTCCGTCTGTCAGAGCCTTATAACTTCTGTATTACTGAACGAATTTAAATATAATAAGTAAACCGATAGCCTCCAGCCGAAAATGGCTTAAAAAGTTATAAAATTCTTTATTTCAGAGGGGTTTTCATAGAAGCGAATGCGAAGTAAAATATTTTTAATAGCGTTTACATAGGGTGCGGTATATCATTTTAAAGATAATTAGGAATAGAGTCAAAAATATATTTTTTTAATTCCAAAGATAATTTTCATCCTAAAATTGACGAAATGAGGGGCTTTCAAAGTGGAGTTTTTTTTATTTTTTTTTATTTTTCTAACGTCCAAAGTTGACCTAAGAACTAAATTTTCTGAAAGGCTGAGCCTGATACTTGATCAATTATTTGAATTATATCCTGTACTTGAACAACAAATAATATTAATTAAATATAAAATTATATAAAATTAGATAAATATTCTGAGGAAACGAAATTATTTAATTTCTAATGAGCTTCAGTATTTTTAACAGAACTTAACAATGATGTCAATAGATGGCGCTCTGTAAAAGTTTATTCGTTTCTCCAACAACTCTTTAGCTCTTTTTCGTCTAATGTTAACTATTACAATATATAGTTAAAACTATCTAATGGATACTGCGAGGTCTCAGTTCGTGGCGAACCACTAGTTTAGAAGTCAAGCGGACCTAGAAAACTACAAAAAAATTGCACGAGGGCAGTTACCCTACAAACCCCGTTTACTCTGTAACTGTAGCATTTTTCGAGCATTATTTAGTATTGAAAAAAATTGCTTTTACAACATTAAACTGAAGGCTTACCCCTTCACTTCCATCACGAGCTGCTCGTGAAATACACATATTATACGTGATGGTTTATGTATTACTAGCTGTTACCCGCGACTTTGTCCGCGTGGATTGAGGTTTTTGGTTCCCGCGGGAATTCCTTAAAACTCATTTCCGGGATAAAAAGTAGACTCAATCTCTGTGCCAAATATCATGCATGCCTATTGTACAGCTGTTTATAATTTCTTGTATTTGTATATATGTGTTTTATGTATGGTGTACGATAAATTATATTTTTATTTCATTTCATCCGTTAAGCCGATCTGGCCTGATTGAGTAACAAACATGCATCAAAATTTCGCATTCATACTATTATAGTATAATAATAATGAATATTTTTATTTAGACAGACATGACATCCATTATAAATAATACTCAATACTAACTTAAGTTAACTAATTTTAGTAATATTAGTAAAAGAAATAAAAAACTTAAAACTATGTTAGTTAATTAATATAATATCTACCCTTTGTGAAACACTGGGAATGCATGTCCATGCCTACCCAGTGCCTCAGAAAAGGATTCTCAAATCTTTCAACAAGATTATTCAGAATACCGTTGGCATTCCCCCGCATCCAGCCCATCACTGATGCTGCTCTTTTTCTCACAATGGCATAGAAGTCATCTGTATGGGCTTCAGCAAACATCAGTGACGTACTGCAGAATCGGGGCAACCCCAATAGCACTCTGAACCCATTATTATACTGGACCCGTAGGTCGTTGTAGGCCCTCTGCGTATGTGTCACCCACAGGCTGCACGTGTAAAACGATTGGCAATATGCCTTAAAAAGCGTGAGTTTTATCTGCTTGTTGCAACGTGTAAACCTACGAGTTAACATATTGCATCGGACCGCCAACGCCATGCGTTCCCTTTCATTGTCTTTAACATACACTTACACGGTGCCCTATGCCGCCATCGTGCAAAAGCGGCCCCAGTTATGAGTCCGATTTAAGATATCCTTGAACAATATTAAAAATGACCTCATGTCAATACACACACTAGCAAAAAAAAAAATTTCGAAAACACATGAAACAGCCTGTTTAAGTATTTTTTGCGAAAGTGCATGCGAAGTAACCTTTGTATACAAGTTCAAGGAGTTCTCTTCCTCACATTAATCGTGCAAGAGAAATTTTGTGAACCAATAGCGAATGGTAATTTGAAAAGTCCACATGGACCGAAGTCCAATCATGCGCTCGCGCTATTCTTGGATCCTATCGGGCCCCGCCCCCTTTTTACACGAAATTGTAAAATCCAAAAATTTGATTTACTCAGTCGCGGGCCGGCCACCGAATGCGCGAAAACGAAAGTGATTATTATTTTTCTTACAACATGGTACAAAGTCTAATTCCTGAGTTATTGAAAGATGTACCTAGTGTTAGCTGTCTAAACTACCGGTACAGCGCGAAGTGCTGTACTCGAGCGCCGATCCGCGAGCGCGCCATATTTACGTTCCTTAAGGGGTGTTTTTTTTAATGAAGCAATTTTTTTTTAATGGAACTCATTGAAATCTTCTTAATTTTTTCATCTACTCTCATGCTATAAATCCTCTTTAACAGGTTCTGAAACAGTTAGCTTATTGCCAACATTAAAACACCCAATGTCCTAATAACCATAACATCATCCAAACGGGTGATGTACACATCTTCTCGATGCGTGGTATCTGTATGAATTACAAAAAAATAACATCTATCCGAATTTCAAAATAAGAACATTGTCATACACGCGCGTTTCACTACCAGAACGCCGCGCGCTGTAAAAAAAAAGTAGGTTATTAGAATTTTCTTTGCCATTTTTCTTAGTTTTTTTATTGTTTTGTTATCAAAAAAATGAGCGATTCAAGTTTTGATAGCACACCGCCAGATATTTTAAACGCTGCAAGAGACATTTCCAACAAACTACTACCGGAAAAATAAAAAGCAATAAAAAAGAGAAGTGGTAAATATAAATATTCCGCCGAGTACATCGGGATCAGGACCTTCCAACATTAAAGAAGATCAAGCGAATTTTAATAATTGCACTATACAAAATGTTAATTACTACTACAATAAATAATTCTTTCATTAATACTTAGTTTATTTGTATATACTCAGTATAATGGATGATATTAGGTTACTAGGACTGGATGTTTTAATGTTAGCAGTAAGCTAACTATTTCAGAATCTGTTATAGAGGATTCATATCATGAGTGTAGATAAAGTCTTGTATGCAACCGTTGATAATTAGGTAATAAAACACTCATATGATACTATTATCACACTCCGCTTCGCGTCGTGTTTTAATACCCCTTATTACACAACTGTTGCATAAATAACTATTACATTTTACCAGTGGACGATAGGCATTGGGTACATTAACTGATTTTCTTTTCAACGAGTATAAAAAAGCACCGTGTATATGTATTATAGATTAATTTAGGCCTATTACACTGCACTTTTCACAAGGACCCTTACACTCCTTATTGCTGTGTAATAAGCGACGCTCAGTAAGCGGCCACGCCCACCCTTTCCACAGGGCGCTGTGAAGAGTACAGTGTAATAGGCCTATTAGCTTTGTTTGATTCGGCCGTCGTCCACAGGGTCAGCCGGGCTGCTCGTGCCTGGACTGTGAGGAGGCGTGCCCCGCGCCCGCGCCCTCCCCGCCGCCGCCGCGCCCCTTCAGTTTCCACGGCGCGGATGGATACGCGGTGGTCATGGCCATCGTGTTCCTCATTTTCACCACGCTCTTCCTCAGCGGCGTCTACTGTTGCAACGCGCAGGAGAACGTCGTCGGTGAGTCTCATCTTCGCCACTGCTGAACCGTCCACACTCCACACGCCGCCGGATCCGGTGGCTTCAGAGTCAGTTTGATGTCATCCGTCAACTAGGGATTTCCACTGTTTTTGATGTGAAACTCTTTTAGAACCATTGTGGTTTGAAAATTCGATGAAACGAAAAAGCGTCACCAAATAGAGACAAACATATTTAGCCTGCGAGAGAATGAGATAGAATACAAGTTCTATTTATCTCATTGTCTCGTAGGCTTTTCTGAAGTTTCACTTCTGCCGTGTGTGAATCGCACACACACATTTTTTTTTTGTTTGAATTTCCTACGTCCCCCGAGTGGGGCAGAGGGCGTTTACGGTGTTGCGCCATCTCGAGCGGCTAGAAGCTACACCCTTGACCTCATCCCACGTCATCCCTATCCTCGCAGCTCTATGCAACGCGCAGGAGAACGTCGTCGGTGAGTCTCATCTTCACCACTGATAAACATAGCCGTCCACACGTCGCCGGATCCGGTGGCTTTAGAGTCGTTTGATATCATCCGTCAACTAGGGATTTCCACTGTTTTTGAAGTAAAACTTCTTTAGAATCGTTGTGGTTTGAAAATTCGATGGAACGAAAAAGCGACACTAAAAAGAGACAGAAATATTTAGCCTGCGAGAGAATGAGATAGAATACAAGTTCTATTTATCTCATTGTCTCGTAGGCTTTTCTGAAGTTTCACTTCTGCCGTGTGTGAATCGCACACACACATTTTTTTTTGTTTGAATGTCCTACGTCCCACGAATGGGGCAGACGGCGTTTACAGTGTTGCGCCATCTCGAGCGGCTAGAAGCTACACCCTTGACCTCATCCCACGTCATCCCTATCCTCGCACCTCTATGCAACGCGCAGGAGAACGTCGTCGGCGAGTCTCATCTTCACCACTGATAAACATAGTCGTCCACACGTCGCCGGATCCGGTGGCTTTAGAGTCGTTTGATATCAACCGTCAACTAGGGATTTCCACTGTTTTTGAAGTAAAACTTCTTTAGAATCGTTGTGGTTTGAAAATTCGATGGAACGAAAAAGCGACACTAAAAAGAGACAGAAATATTTAGCCTGCGAGAGAATGAGATAGAATACAAGTTCTATTTATCTCATTGTCTCGTAGGCTTTTCTGAAGTTTCACTTCTGCCGTGTGTGAATCGCACACACACATTTTTTTTTGTTTGAATGTCCTACGTCCCACGAATGGGGCAGACGGCGTTTACAGTGTTGCGCCATCTCGAGCGGCTAGAAGCTACACCCTTGACCTCATCCCACGTCATCCCTATCCTCGCACCTCTATGCAACGCGCAGGAGAACGTCGTCGGCGAGTCTCATCTTCACCACTGATAAACATAGTCGTCCACACGTCGCCGGATCCGGTGGCTTTAGAGTCGTTTGATATCAACCGTCAACTAGGGATTTCCACTGTTTTTGAAGTAAAACTTCTTTAGAATCGTTGTGGTTTGAAAATTCGATGGAACGAAAAAGCGACACTAAAAAGAGACAAAAATATTTAGCCTGCGAGAGAATGAGATAGAATTCAAGTTCTATTTAGCTCATTGTCTCGTAGGCTTTTCTGAAGTTTCACTTCTGCCGTGTGTGAATTGCACACACACACTTTTTTTTGTTTGAATATTCTATGTCCCCCAAGTGGGGCAAAGAGCGTTTACAGTGTTGCGCCATCTTGAGCGGCTAGAAGCTACACCCTTGACCTCATCCCTCGTCATCCCTATCCTCGCACCTCCGCCAGAACAGATTAGAACCGTTTTTTTTAATTATCCACCACAAGTTAGCCCTTGACTGCGATCTCACCTGATGGCAAGTGATAATGCCGTGTAGAAACCGAATAGGGGTATGGGTTTAATATAACAGCCATGCCCCTAACAGGTTAGCCCGCTACCATCTTAAACTGCATCGTCACTTACCATCAGGTGAGATCGCAGTCAAGGGCTAACTTGTAGCGGATAAAAAAAAAACTTCCACACGCCACCTGGATCCAGTAGCTCCTTGCGACTCGCTTGATGCCTTTGCCGCTTCACCTGGATCCAACGATTCTAATCCTGATATCTACTATCAATGGCAACACTTTTAATTTAAGTTCTACACCAGTTTAACTTACGTGGCGCTATTTGAACTTTTTTTATTATTAAGTGTCACCTCGACACTTGCAACACTGCCATTCACACCGGCAGCCATCCACCAGTAAAATGCAATTATTATATTACCTATATTACTATTATAAATGCGAAACTGTGTCTATCTGACATATCCGTTTCGAGGTTCAACCGCCGAATAGATTTTGATAGATACCAAGCTAATACTCTTATGTCAAAGAGGATAAAATCAAGAAGTTTCCGCGGGATTTTCGTAGAACCAAAGCGTCACAGGCATCAGAAATAGATGGCTAGTCTTGCTAATATTATAAATGCAAGTTTGGATGGATGTATGGATGTGTAGATGTATGGATGTTTGTTACTCAATCACGCCCCAACGGCTGAACGGATCTGGCTGAAATTTGGCACAGAGATAGATTATAGTCTGAAATAGCACATAGGATCCCGGAAAATTAAAGAGAGAAGTCGCGGGCATTCGCTAGTAGATAATAAAATTTGAGGTGGTATGTGCATGATATTGGGGGAGAATAGACAGTGGTGGTGGCTTCAGCCAGTCGATAAATATCGAGAAATTCGTGATGGCTTCAATAATTTTATAGTAATGTGGCGCAATAACGTATTTAAAAAATAATATATACCTATATTGGATAGATATTGAAATATTTAGAAGGAATATTTTGAATAGAACATCGCTACTTAGATTTTAAGGTACTAAGTACAATAATAATATTATCTTTACTAATAATAATATACCCAACAATGTTTTTGAGGTGAAGGTTTTTAGTTTTCAATAACCATTGGCTAAAATATAGAAGAGCACTTAATTCTTACATAGATTAAAGGAAAAAGATACAAAACTGCGTGCTGCCAACTGAAGCCGATTTATGAAAGCGAAGCGGCATTACTATAAGCGTTTGCCCCAATGGTCGGTAGTTATTTTAGTTAAGTCTGTGGATACAGTCGGGTGCGGGCCTGGAGGAAATATGTATATAACTAAAAACAGACTTTATTGGTCGGACATAAAGTTCCTTTTGCAATTCCAATAGATGAACGATAAAACGGTCTCGGAAAAAAACCTCCTCGGGGGCTCAACTCGTAGAATTGGTCTTTTTCGAGCATTTTCGAGACCGTTTTTTCGGCATGAGTAGCCTTCCTAGTTGTACTATGTGTATAGTACATAGTATGTATATGGGTGCGGGCACTAACAGTGGGTGTGGGGACAGATGGGTGGGCGCGCGCGGCCGAGTTGCGGCGCGGCGGGGGACCCGAGACCAGTCCGCTGCACAGCCACCGCTCCAGTACGTATCACGTGTGTGTAGTGTGTAGTGTCACCTCTGTGTTGTTTGCGTGGCGTCGGGGACTCTTGGACCTAAAGCTTTTAATTATAATAGTAGGGATGATGACAACTCAATCAAATCAGCAACTCTTTAACAAACTCAACCAGTCATAATTAAAAAAATTAAAAAACACGACTGCCCTGCCAAAAAACGAACTAAAAAGTTTAAAATCTAAATTAATCTAGTTAAAATATTAGAATCTTATTCACATTTTTATTAAATTATATCTTGTGAATCACTGGATATTGAACTATAGTGTTATATGTATATTTTTGGAATCTACTCATCATTTTCTAGATGATGATTACATAGTTAATCTTATTTTCGAATATTTTTTTCAACTTTAGTCTTTAATGCGGGACCATGGTCAACGCAGTTTTTTTTTTAATTTTAGTAGCCTATATCATCCGGAATAAGCTAGGGATTTTAACGACACCTCATTTATCTAAATTGGTTCAGGCGTATAGAAGTTATGGTGGAATATACAAACTCACATACATGAATACATACATACATACATACATACATACATACATACATACATACATGAACCCTGAAAACAATATACTCCTTTTTTCAGGCAGTCGTATAAAGACTCACTTCTAGTATGGAAGTTTGTATGAAATACATAGTTGTGACGTCATCAAATTGCAACGAACTTTTTTTTCTTTAATCTATAGTTTAAAATGGTTATCAATCTTAATAATCGACGATGGGAATTTTAGATCTTTTGGAAGACCCTGTATTTAATAATCAGAAAAAAATAATTTCGAAGCTTATAATTATAATAGTAGGGCTGATGAGAACTCAATCAAATCAGCAACTCTTTAACAAACTCAAAAACGCACTTCTAGTATGGAAGTTTGTATGAAATACATAGTTGTGACGTCATCTAATTGCAACGAACTTTTTTTGCTTTAATCTATAGTTTAAAATGGTTATAAATCTTAACTATAATCGACGATGGGAATTTTAGATCTTTTGGAAGACCCTGTATTTAATAATTAGTAAAAAAATATTTCGAAGCTTATAATTATAATAGGAGGGATGATGACAACTCAATCAAATCAGCAACTCTTTAACAAACTCAAAAACGCACTTCTACTATGGATGTTTGTATATAATACATAGTTGTGACGTCATCAAATTGCAACGAACTTTTTTTTCTTTAATTTATAATTTAAAAAGGGTTATCTAATTTAAAAATAATCGAGGATGGGAATTTTAGATCTTTTGGAAGAACCTGTATTTAATAATCAGTAAAAAAGAATTTATTTTTGACACAGGTATCATCCCTATTTAAATGAAATATTGGACAACTTGTGTCACTAGTCTAATGGTAGTCTGGTAACAGTATCGTCTTCCTATTCGTGTGGTCTGGGGTTCGGAACCAAACGCTTTTAAGAAATTAAATGTCACTCACTTGTGAAGTCAAACATCGTGAGGAAACCTGCATGTTGAAATCGCCTGAGTTCCCTTAATGTATTTCAACAGTGTGTGAAGTATACCAGAAGCTATGGCAAAAACCCTCCCCATTATGAGAGGACACTCGTTCTCACTGTAGTGAGCCGACAATGAGTTAAAATTATGATGATGATGGTTCTTTGGAACTAGTTGTAACAATTGATGCAGTCCGCGAGGAGAAAGCTGAGTTTGCATTTGTATAAGTGCACACCGATAGTAACAGAGGGAACCCACGCGTTCACCTTCGAGGCAACGACTGAATAGGGTCAAGAATCTTCAGATATTACATGTTGGTTTTTATTTTTCTATCGCGTGTAATATCAAGAAAAGATTTTCAGAAACTCCCCCTCAGTGAAATTGGAGCGGGCCACCTAGTAAACAAAAAATGTTAAAAACTCTGGGTCCAAGATTTTGTGCTTGTTTTTTTAATGTTTATCGTTTAAAATACTATTATTTCATTAATTTGATTCACAAATTATATACGTACACGTTTTTCTACACTAGTAGTGGCACAGCGTTTGCATGTAGTGTATTTTTAATATGATTTATCCTCCAAATAATTAATAGCATGAAGGATAACTAACTGGGTGGTTTAAATTTTCAACATAAATAATAACAATTAAAAGATTAAGATACTGAAATGTGTTTTTCATTATCATGATTTGTTATAAATAGATTTTATGTACTTCCTTTTTTATAGATATTTTTCGGTAATATTTTAATATTAAGTTTTAATTATACATATAAGTACCGGTTTCGAACCGGGTACGAAACTAGTCGGACACTCTTCCGGCATAGCATGTGAGTTAAACCGATATCACTCACGATAGTTTGAACATTAATAGTTTTGTCCTGTTGATATTTTATGTAGCAGTAAGCCTAGGTAAAATAGTTTATATGTTTGTCCTGCTCCGTCTACGAATATAAATTAATTAATTAACAAGTAGTTAGTAGTAAGTTATTTGTGCGAGAGTCACATGCAAAAGTTTATATTTATAACATGTAGTTTTGTCACATGTAGTTGCTGTGGCGTAAAACTTTATGAAAGTTAATTTTTATTAGCCGTAAATTCGTTTACTTAGTACAGTTTTTATATGCGCGAAGGTTACGACCGTCAAATTGCGCGCGATTAGCATTGTATGTTGTGTGTATGCTAAACATTAGCTAGTATTTAATAATACACACCAAATATTGTAGGTGTCGCATCAGAAAACAACCAAGAAATGGCCACGAATCCGACAGCGGCGAATTGGTCGGCCGACCAGTCTGACAGCGTGGACGATGCGACGTTCTTCGAAAAGCTCGGAGCCGAGACTGAGAGCAGACTCGAGGACTTCTTCCAGTGGTGGGGAACAGCCATGGCGTCGCGACCATGGGTCGTTCTGTTTCTTGGTAAGTTTAATTTCTACTACGTAGTACGTATAGTATAACTGTAATCTGTGACTACTTTTCATGGCCAAGAAGTAGGCTAGGGGTTAAAATTATTTTTTCTGTAAATAAAATAAATATTTTTAAATATTTGTAAAGAAAATCAATTCACACATTTAAAACAAGCGCTTTTTTTCTAAAGTTGTCTTTGCCGCTTTATTGTAAGTCTATGATAAATACTGTAGTCTTTATTTTACAGAGAAACGCAGCTACGCCTTAATTTTAATTTTCCCAAAGAAACCCAAAAATTTTCACGAGTACCTAGGACTTAATATATATATATTTTTTTTTCATATGTTTAAAGTACCAAACTACCGGGCACCATGCAACTAGGCTGCGCGTTCCGGTTGTGTTTTTAAATAAACTGCCGTTCCCCTAACCTGCCTAGCCCCTTCCAATCTCTAAGACATCATAGACAAGTTGTTAAATACTGTATCTTCTTTCAGGTCTCTGTTTCGTAGTGGCTCTCGGCTTCGGCGTCAAATTCATGATAGTGACAACTAATCCCGTGGAACTGTGGGCGTCGCCTACGTCCAGGTCGCGCGTCGAGCGACAGTACTTCGACTCACATTTTGAACCATTCTACAGGTCTTTGTATTGTTTTAACGTTATCTACATCACCTTGTTTTAATGGCGCCTATGAAAAATAACTTATTCAGACAGTGTCAACCTTCAAATAAGCTAAACGACAAAAAATTTGGTTTCCCACCTTTAAAAGTTCAAGACTAATACTGACTACTGAGTTATTAACTCATGTACCATGAAGGTATATGATTCAAATTTATACCTGCATTCGCTCCCCATATGGGTGGCTTATGGAAGTCTGGCGTCAAAGCCTTGAAATTCTATCTAAATCGCGTCTTAGGAAACATTTCACTCTGAATGGTAGGTGAACGTGGGTCCGAGGATTGGATGCCCATTATTGATTGGAGATTTTATGAATGTCTAATTAGCCTAACTTTCTTTTTCACAGGACAGAGATGCTGATTATTAGTTCTAAGGGTTTGCCCAACTTGGAATTCACTTCAAACGATGGAGCAGTTTGGGAGTTTGGGCCTATTTTCAACTCTACCTTCCTTCTAGAAGTTCTTAATTTGCAGGAGAGGATTATGGGTAACTTTTGTTAGGTATTTCGTTGTAATTTTCTTGAAGTGTGATTTGATTTACAAATGAAAATGTGAGGGGGACTAGTAATAGTTGAGTAATAAATAGTAGTTAATAAATAGTTCAATTTAATTTCTAACGCCTACTGTTAGTCCTCATTCATGCATGCCTAAATAAAATTAAAACAATAATTAAAGATAAAATGGCTGGATTGTTAAATTTAACGAGGTGCGGTAAGAATTATATTTGCGTGAATATTTTCTGTACGGAGTTGTATGATGTTCACCGTATTCGCAGTGGCGAAGTAGATGAGTACGCGAAATGTAAATCGCGAGAGTAAAATTCGCGTGAATTAGCCCGGCTTCCGTTTTTCCGTCCGCATATAATATTGGTATCTTCAAATCAAGAGAAAATAGGCATCTTCTTGGCTTCTTCCAGCAAGTCTGCTGTCTGATTGCCAAGCGCTACTCTATAAATTAAAAAAAACGCAGTAAGAACTTTTTTTTCTTGTGGATAGGCTTGCGCTTGACGACAATCATGCTTAATGCAAAACAATGATGAGGTCTAGGTTGGAATGCGCTTGCCTAGAAGATGCCTATTCACTCTTGCCTTGAAGGTACCTGAGTTGTATGTGCGCTGGGAGGGTTCAACACCCTAGGCTGTTCGGATCACGTAGCCTAATGGCTTCATTTTGGCACTGCAGCGTTAGGGAACGACAACAGCAACAGCACCCGCATCCAGGACATCTGCTTCGCGCCTCTGACGTCACCGTTCACGGGGCCCGTCACCGCCGACCAGTGCGCCGTGCAGTCCGTGTGGGGCTGGTGGGAGAACGACCCCGACAATGTACTGGACTCGCTGGACGACAACCAGTATCTGGAGCAGGTCATCAAGTGTTCACAGTGAGTGGGATTTGCTGTTCTCTGCCTCATTGGTCTAGTGGTTAGGGAACGGCACCTGTTGCTGGTGGGGGAACGACCCCGACAACGTGCTGGACTCCCTGGACGACAACCAGTATCTGGAGCAGGTCATCGAATGCTCACAGTGTGGTAAGTACAAAGCGAAATTGGGGAAAATTAATAATTGCCTTACCATAATCAAATGAGTTTTATAATTATATTAAAAAGGTAGCTTAGTGGACTGTATTTAGCGTGTTTTTCCCCTAGTGAATTATTGGTCAGTTGAAATGAAATGGAACTTGCATTAATTGATGTCACTCACAAATTCACTGCAATTCCACTTATTTTACCTGCGGCCGCATCTTATTTTATAGGTTAAACACAATAATGTCACAAAATGTTTATGATTTTCGTGGATTGAAATTGTTCACGTGTCGGGTTAACTCGGAATGGCGTCCCAATAGGTAGGTTTTTCACTAGATGCGTGCACGTCTTATTACAATGCAGTTTTATACGGAACTAATTAAATTTTTGCGAAATGGATGAAGAAGCCCTCTTCTTTAGGATGTAGGATGGTCAATGAGTGCGAGAGAGACAATATCATAGTACGTCTGTCATAGTTTCCAAGATTCTACGAGTCTATTTTGCGATAGATCACAGGTTATAATTTTGGTATCAAACACTATGAGTGATGGGTGCTGCGCTTTAAATGAATGAAAGTGGGAGCAAGTGATATTGCTCGATCATAGCAAAAGGATGATCATCCTCCGAGCGGGTGTTGTGCTCGGGGACCTCTGACTCGACCATTGATCTTTGGAGGTCGTATATGTAGCGTAATTCAGGTAAAACTTCGTAATCGCGATTTAGGCTCGTCGTGTTCTTCGTGCGCTATTAGTAGTGCCATCTATTGCGGACTGTGAAGACCACCACAGATGAATGAATATACTTTTGTTGCACACAAAACAAAACACGGTAAGTATTCGATTTGGGCGGCCTTCTCGCCAGCTAGCGATCTCTTCCGGACAACCAATGGTGCAAAAAGACATAGCTACAGATACTTCACAATTCTTTCTTTCTTCGGGGCAGATTTTAACGTCTCCATTGCCTGTCTGTTGTACGTGCACACTGCAGGGGGTTTGTTCCTATGTCGTTGCCTAGAGGGCACTATCGCCCGCATCGTCTCTAAAGCTTTGTGACTGTAAAAAATCCAGGACACGTGAGCTAATGTACATACAATTAGCGCCATATATCGGCACCTAATAAAAGTACTATTTAAAATACCACTATCTAGTGATGTTGTGACTGCTGTGCCACCATATTATTGAATGTAATACGTATATGGTATTTGTAAGTATATTATTGTTTTCTACGCAAGCTCATAATAGATTTAAGACGTGGCGAAAAGTGTTCACTTTCACGTTACATGAGCAAGTGATGTGTTCACATCGTTATAACTTGTGTTCCAGGAACCCTTATTTGTGTCTGTCGGTGTGGGGCGGGCCCGTGTTGCCGGGCGTAGCGCTGGGCGGGTTCCTGACGCCGGGCGAGCCCCTCAGCAAAGCCTCCCGCTTCCACCGCGCCAACGCACTCATCATTACCATCCTCGTCAACAACAAACACGACAAAGAGAAGGTAACATCGCCCTCTTCCCCCAGTTGATGTATATGTCACCGTAAGATTGTGAAAACCGTTAGATTATAATCTAACTCGCGAAATTTTAAACTGTCGAAAGATTGTGAACCGTTCAATGTTCTGAGTGTCAATTATTGAAATATTCATTGTATTTACGTTTTCTTGTCTGTTTCATGTAAGTGAGATTAGGGTTCGACATAAATAATCAGGTAGGTTACATAAGTAATCATAATAACTTAGGTTCTATCGGGTTAATATACCTAACATATTACAATTCACCGAAAAATAATGCGTTAAATTGTAAACTATCGATTTGCAATTTCGCGAGTTAGATTATAATCTAACGGTTTTTACAATCATTACAATCTTACGGTGACATATATATGACTAGCGGTCGCCCGCGACTTCGTCCGCGTACAATTTCTGATTTCCTGTGAGATTATCCCGCTGCAAAAGGCCTACTTATAGCAGCTATATAGCGTCGGCAGGTTTTTTATTATTTAAGACTAATAAGTCCTTAATGCTGACTTCAAAAACTTATATCCTTTATGCAAGCTTTCAACACCTATTTCACGCCTTTTGGGATGGATAATCGTAAAATTGCTTATGCAGTTTATTATTACTTAAAATTAATAACCTAAATCCTGATTTTGAAGTCTCTAACTACAAAAACATAGGACTTGCATACAAATTTTCAGCCCTTAGGGGTGAACTTTCAAAAAACCGTATCTTAGCGGCCGTCTACACCATAGAAGGAACCTATCTTCAAAATTTCATGTCTTTATGCTTTATAGTTCCTGAGATATCTTGATGAGTCAGTGACCTTTCGCTTTTATATATTATATAGATTTATTTATTTCATGTAGGACAAATTGTGTTACTTATGATGCGTCAAGATTCTACGACGCACCGGAATCGGAAATGCTTATTTCCAAAATGCCATTTTATCCATACGGCATCTTTACCATTATAATTACGAAGGCCCGCTACCAGTTTTATAAAATATCTCTTAACGTTTTGAGATTTCAATAACGCTCCTTGATTTCAGTTGAAACCAGCTCTGGAATGGGAGAAGAAATTCATAGAGTTCATGAAGAATTACACAGAGAACGAAATGCCGGCGTACATGGACATAGCTTACACGTCCGAACGTTCCATCGAGGACGAACTAAACCGCGAGTCGAAATCGGACGTGTACACTATATTGGTGTCGTATTTCATCATGTTCGCGTATATCGCCGTATCATTGGGCAGGTTTACCACTTGCTCCAGGCTTTTAATCGATAGTAAAGTCACTCTTGGATTGGGAGGTGAGTTCTGTTCATTAAATGTTCGCATGCTTTTGCTCTCGTTATTTTCTTCTTTATTTCTTTACTATTGGCAATTTTCTATCTATTTCCTGCTTCAATACACATCTAAAGGCATTTAACAACATGAAAGATGTATTAACACAAACAATTTGTTATCCCTACAGGTGTATTGATCGTCCTGTCTTTTTTTACCTTTAGGCCGGCCACATACATTCGGAATTCAGTTTCAGAATCCCGATTCGGAATCGGGATTCCGTACATACATCACACACATACGTTTATTTCCGTTCGGAACGACTCAGATGTTGGGAGACGCTATCCTCTGAGTTCAGATATTCTGTCAGCGAATATGGATGACGATTTTCTCTTGGCGATTGCATTGTTGGCTAAGAAGAAGAAAATACGTCGCCGTTACTGGGTGCATCCTCTTAAAACGACACACGCTAGCCATTTTTTCCGTTTGCACTTCCGAACCCACAGGCTCCCATTCGGAATTCCGAAACAAACGAAATAAATTTGAACGGAAACCTGATGTGCGTGTGTGATAGACCCATCGGTTGCGTGCAGTTCGTATAGGCATAAAAGCGCAGCTTACCCAAATTGAAATACGTCAATGCTCATATTTCATCAAAACAGTAAATAGGCATTCCGACTAACGAATCCTAGCCTAGCTTAAAAACCTGTGTACGCCACTAAGACCCATAGATTTTAAATGAATTGGCTGCGTTCGGAATCCCGATTCGATATGGCGGGCCTTAAAGGGAGAGCTCATCGAGCTTATGCTCCTTCTAAAGGTGTATTGGCGCCGCGTGTGTTAACACGAGCCATTGGTGTGCAGGTGTTATTATTGTGCTGGCGTCCGTGGTGTGCTCGGTGGGCATCTTCGGCTACTGCGGCGTGGCTGCCACGCTCATCATCATCGAAGTGATCCCGTTCCTGGTACTGGCGGTGGGCGTGGACAACATCTTCATCCTCGTGCAGACCGCGCAGAGAGACCCGCGCCGCCCCGACGAGACCATTCCGCAGCACATCGGCAGGACGTGAGTACCCCCCCCCCCCTCTCCCCTCCCCCCTACCCCCTCCCGCTTGAAGACCGCGCCGCCCCGACGAGACCGTCGCGCAGCACGTAGAAGATAGCTCTGTTCACGACTGTAGCACGTTGGCCCTAATCTTCTTTTACATTTTCAGAGCACGAGATTCGGAAATAAGACCCCAATTGCCATCTTAGATTTTCAATTACAATGTGACTAATCTAAAACTAAACCACCATGGCAAGCATATTTTCTTGAAACATTTTCCCATCGCCAAATATTTTGTCTGAAACGTGTGATTTGTCGCACAGGTTGGGCCAAGTGGGGCCGTCCATGTTCCTGACATCGGTCTCGGAGTCTGTGTGCTTCTTCCTGGGCGCGCTGAGCGACATGCCCGCGGTGCGCGCGTTCGCGCTGTACGCCGGCGCCGCTCTGCTGGTGGACTTCCTGCTGCAGGTCACGTGCTTTGTGGCGCTGCTGGCGCTCGACACTAAGCGACAGGTCGACAACAGGTACTGACCTACTGAAGTGAATGAAATACGATTGAAGTGATACGCGTGATCCGAGTTTATAAATAGAACGGATCGCTCCTTTTTGCAAAATAAAAATGGATTGGATATCAGCTGCTCTGCCCCACAATGAAATAATATTTCCAACTATTGACATTGCCGGACTGGTGGTGCCCTCTAAGATCAGCTCTGCCTCCCGATCCCTGGTTACGCTATTGCCGGACTAGTAGCGTTGGCTCTAGATCCCTAGGCACGACATTGTCACGGTAATGGTAGCGTTGTCGGACTAGTGGTGCCCTCTAAGATCAGTTTTGCCTCTAGATCCCTAGTCACGACATTGCCACGGTAATGGTAACATTGCCAAATTAGTGGTGCCCTCTAAGGCCGGCGAAACTTTACAGTATTATAAAGTATCATGAGTTGAACATTTATTATAAATATCCAATAAAAAATCGGACAGAAAGTATGGTTTTTTTATGCTATACCCAATAGTTAAAGCAGCAAGGTACATTATCGTGTAAACGCAATTTAGATTTGATAATAAAATCGGTTTAAATATCGATAGTCTGTATGATTATTTCGTTTTATGTTTCGGTTTTGAGTGTAAATATACTACCTACTATTTTTACCAAAAGAAATCGAGAAAATATTAAATTTTAGGTATAAATACCTAAATTCCAGACGTTTTTTTTGTTGGATAGTTTTGTGTAAGTTTTGAATCATCCAATACTAAAACCCAGCCAAGTTTCACCGACTCAGGATTTAGTTTCAGTTTCTTCATTAGTTGCAATTCCATAGATACATTATTTCTTAATTAACTTTTAATAGTCATTAGTAAGGCATGCTATGGATACCCAGTTTGGATGTGGCAACAAAACAGTACAACGTGGTAGAGAGACCGATTTTATTAGTGTTTGTCAGTATCATTTAAAAATTCATTGATATTATTGTAGTAACATTTTTCAATCAGATAGTTCTTTAGCGTGTTATTAAAATCTTTTTCTTTTCCGATGTTCCTAATGTAGCCTGGCAGATTGTTGAATATTTTTAATGACATTGAATAGGGGCTGAGCTGTGCAGTGCCAATTTTGACGGTGGGGGAATCAATTTGTTTGCGTGTTTCTCTGGAAACCGACGAGCTTTGTCTTCTTTCTTGGTGTAAAAGTGTAAGTTTTTTACGACCTCCATGGCGCAGTGTCCGGAGGTCCCGGGTTCGATTCCCGGCAGGGTCACTTTGGGAATTTATAATTTCAGAATTTTCCCTGATCTGGCCTGGTGGGAGGCTTCGGCCGTGGCCGTACCACCCTACCGGCAAAGACATGCCGCCAAGCGATTCAGCGTTCCGGTACGATGCCGTGTAGATACCGAATAGGGGTATGGGTTTAATATAACTGCCATGCCCCTAACAGGTAAGCCCGCTACCATCTTAGACTGCATCATCACTTACCATCAGGTGAGATCGCAGTCAAGGGCTTACTTGTAGTAGATAAAAAAAAATGATTTTTCTTACAATTTTTTTTCTTCTTCATGGTGATATAAATACTCATGGATACCTTTGCATCTGGGGAAATGCAAAGGATATGTCGGACTCTTACCGGCTAAAACCCCACGGTGTTCCTCCCAACGCTTTGGCTGGATAGGGAACCGGCTCGTTGCCTAGACTAAGATCCCTAAGATCCCTAGTGACACAAGTGACGTTTTCCCTCACAGATACGACGTGTTCTGCTGCGTGTCGGGCAGCAAGGCGGGCGCGGGGCGTGAGGCGGGCGACGGTGCGCTGTACAATCTGTTCCGCCACGTGTACGTGCCGTTCCTCATGAAGCGCGAAGTGCGCGCCTCTGTTATGATCATCTTCTTCGCCTGGCTCTGCTCCTCGGTCGCCGTGAGTTGATATATTGATGTCTTTTACGTGGCCGCTAGCTAGAGAATCGCTTGTTACAAAGAAATAAGGACCAATTTAGGGACCCTTCCTCCCTAATTACACTACACTGATTCAAGTGTAAGGGTCCCTGTGAAAAGTGCAGTGTAATAGGCCTATAATTCATATACAGCTACACACGTATCCACCACTTAAGCCCATTAACGCCCCTCTGCTGGGCACAGGCCTCAACTCTCATAGGCGATAGGGAATAGGCATGATGACAGTAACCAAGAATCAATGAAATTATGAATTTATTTAATGAAATAGGATTCATGGATTATAAAAAACGTATTTATTTTTCTATTTCGAATGAGATTGCTATTTATTTTGATAAAATAAATCTATCAAACACACCAATCATAATGGATTAAACACCAAAAAGCGAATGACGTCACAATTGTTGGTTTCGAGCTTTGACAATCACATTATTGTTTACTGCACACTGCACAGAGTACATCGGTAAAAACAATAGTGACGTCACAAAAGACGCCATGACACTCGCGAGCGTTTTGGCGTGAATTTTAAAATTTAAATTTCAAATGCCAATTTTTTTCTACCAAACCTTATTTTTCTGCTGAAATAAGATATTTTATCGAAATAGTAGATACTTCCGAACATAATCTGACCATTTTTCTAAATCAGTCATCATGCCTATTATAGTAAGCTGTGATTCCCTAATGCTAAGACCTTAGACTCACCACGCTGCTCCAAACCGAGTTGACGGGCTTTAACGACCGTTATCATATAAGTAATAATAGCCAGGACCGACAGCTTACCGTGCTTTCCGAGGCACATGGGTGTCTCACCACCAACTTCCTAACTCGGGGCTAGTACTAAGAATTTCTAGTCGGAAAAAACCAATACCGATGGCCCGACCGTTATGGATCCACTGTGTGGATTCACCGCAAGAGACAACTATTTATAGTACTACGATATATTCACAGTCTCACACGCCATTGTTGTCTGCGTCCTCAACAAATTTCGCGCGAAAAACATGTCTCAAGGTCAATGTGATGTCGAAGTGTTTAACTGAACGACTATGAAAAACTATGAACGGGCAAAATATAAGTCTTGTAGAAGAGATAAAAATTTTAGGCCTCACAATTGATTCAAAATTAACATTTAATAAGCATATTTCAAACGTATCTAAGAAGGCACTTAATATTTATAAACATTTAGCTAGAGCTGCAAAGGTAACTTGGGGGCTTAACCCGGAGGTAACGAGGACGATCTACGTCTCTGTGATCGAACCCATAGTTTTATACGCAGCCAGCGTATGGGCAATAGCGGCAAACAAAGTATGTATAAAAAAGCATCTGATAACAGTACAAAGGGGGTTCGCACAAAAAATTTGTAGGTCATATAGAACAGTTTCATTGCATTCTGCGATTTTACTGGCAGGGCTCGTTCCACTAGACCTTAGAGTACAGGAACACGCCTTGTTGTATGCAACTAAAAGAGGAAGACCAATCAGGTTCCTACTTGATGACCGCGAACTAGAATCAAAGTGGAAAGTTACTTTTATGGATTTAGAACACCCTGCAAAGAGATACAAAATCGAATATACATGCCTTGATAATCTAGAACTTAATACTATGGAAGAGCATCGCGTTCAAGGCCTACTACTATTCACTGATGGTAGTAAAATTCAGGGAAAAGTGGGTGCAGCGATATCTTTATGGAAAAATGGTGTGGAAGTTCAGTCCAAAAAACTTAAATTGGAACAGTATTGTACGGTATTTCAAGCAGAGCTGTACGCAATGAAACGAGCGGTAGAACTATTAGTTGAAAGGGAAGAAAAACCGCGGGTTTAGGTTTAGGTTTTTTAGGTTTTATCGGGTTTAAATACCTATCAGATTACAATCTACCGGAAAATAATGCGTTAAATTCTAATCTTTCGACAGTTTAGAATTTCGCGAGTTAGATTATAATCTAACGGTTTTTACAATCTTACGGTGACATATATAAGGCTAAAGCATTACGATTAATAGACAGTTAATGATAGAATGTTAAACATTCTATGATTAAAAGAAAATGGTGTAAATGTAAATTGAATAGATAAGTACATAATATATAATAGCTATATAATCTGCATATTGTATAAATTATGTATGATTATTAAAAAAAATAGGTTACACAAAAAAAAAATTGAAAAGTGTATGAAAGCAAAAAAAATAAAATAAAAAAAAACATGATTAACACTAACATAAGTTACCTGTAATAGTCTAGTTCTCTGCAAGTCCCTGATGCACTGCACTTAAGTGTGGTAGCACAAATTCATTAAAGCAAAAAGAAAGGCAAGAAAAAAAAATTGTCATTCAGAGTACCGACCTAGAACAGTCTCCGATCGCCATGTCGGAGGAAATAAGGAAGGAACACAAAAAAAAACGACTATGAACAGTTTCGTCATCAGCACCCCAAAAACCCGACAATGATGCCTTGACACCTGAATTCCCAAAAAAAATGGTCATATTTGACGACCTCCGTGGCGCAGTGTTGAGCGCTGTTGCCTTAACGTGCGGAGGTCGCGGGTTCGATCCCCGACAGGGTTTGGAAATTTATATATATATTTTTTTTTTTTGTTTATTTTCCTGTAATCAACAGCGTTTTTACATAATAATTTACAGATAACTCTTAAAACTAAAATAAGGCCAAAAAGATTACAAAATTTTTAAATTATTTAAAATAAATAGGTAGGTATTTACATAAAGGTAAACAAGTGCAAGTGCCTGGGGATGTGCGGGTATGTGTATATATGTGTGTGTGGGTGGGTGTGGGTGTGGTTGTGTGTGCGTGCGGGTATGTATGTGTGTTATGAGGGATGTGCTTGTATACTAAATATAAATACTATTTCCGATGTAATTTAATAATTGCATTTTTCAGTTGCGTTTTAGAAAGATGGAAAAGGTCAAGATCGGAGTAAACTTTACATAAGATGTTTTGCGTGGCTAAAACAGCTATCAATATCGAAAAGATATGCATTATATAAAAGGGGACCGAGGATAGACCCCTGGGGTACCCCTGATGGTATAGTTATAAAATCGCTTCTAGCACTGCCCGTTACTACTGCCTGCATACGGTTTTTAATATACGAAGTCAGCCATCGGAGTAAGTTGCCATTTATTCCTATGATGCTTAGCTTATGAAGCAGGATCACGTGATCCACACGGTCGAAAGCTTTTTCGAAATCAGTGTAAATCACGTCAACCTGGCACCTCTCATCCATGCCCTGCAAAACGTAGTCCGTGAAGACCGCTAAGTTTGTAACCGTGGAACGATGTTTCATAAAGCCGTGCTGCTCGCTAGGGATAGATCTAGAAATAATTGGGGAAATGTGTGAGTAAACAACTGATTCGAACAACTTGCTCATCACGTTGAGAATAGAGATAGGTCGATAATTCTCTATTTGGGTTCTTGATCCACTTTTATGAATGGGTACTATTAATGCCTCTTTCCAGATATCTGGGAAACTGCAGTAGACGTTTAATGAGAGGTTAAAAATGATCGATAGTGGTTTAGCCAGATTTTTAGCACACTTGCTTATAAAATTGGTGGGATACCGTCACTGCCGGCTCCCTTATTAGTTTTTAGAGTTTTGAGAAATTTAAGTAAATTATCCTCGTCAATGATGATTTTACAAATAGATTCTTTGTAGTTCGAATTGGAGAGATTTGACACGTCGTACGAGTTTGCTGGTTTCACAAATACACTCTCAAAATACTCACTGAAACCGTTACATGCAGAGGCTTCATCAGTATAAACTGTATTGCCTAATGTTAGCTTGGTGGGATATCCATTTTTATTATTTCTTAGGGATTTAGTGAAAGAGAAAAGAAGCTTAGGGTCCTTGAGAATATAAATTTGCATTCTTTGTGTGTAAAAGGTGTAACACTTGTCTTGAATTAGTTTTTGTCTAGTCCTTAGAATAGCGAACTCATCGTAATCACGGGGATTTTGGTGAACTTTCCACTGCTTATGCTTTTGAAGCTTATCTTTCACTATGTGAATTAAAGATTTGGAGTACCATACTGGAAAGTTAGATTTATACTTGACTTTTACCGGAACGAATTTCTTAATGGCTTCCTTTAGAATGGAGTAAAAAATTTCAACTACACCGTTCATTGAGTTAGATAATAGTGCCTCGTGCCAATTGATCTTGGACAAGTACACGTTGATTTTGACGTAGTCTCCTTGGAAGAAGTTGGGGTTTTTTACAGGTTTTTGACGAGCATTACGGAAAAGCAGACTAGAAAGATTGAATTGAAGACATGGATGAAAAATGTCTTCTGGGACTAGAGGGCTTGAGCAGTAGGTTACGCTAAAATCAATGTTACTGAACAATAGATCTAGGGTGTTTTGCTTACAGTTTCGCACAGTATTCTGTTGTTTTAGTCCTGATAAATTACATATATCTAAGATATTCGTAAAGGCGTTATGTAACTCCACTGCTCCACGTTTGTGGATGGTAGGTCCAAAATCAGACCACGTTACATTTGGTAGATTGAAATCGGCCGCTAGTATAATGTAGTCGTTAGGGTACTTGGCAACAAGCTCAGCAAGGCGAGAAGTGATTGATTCAAGACGAGCAGATAAAAGGTTATCAGGCGGTGCGTATATAAGCCCGACGTGAATATTACGACTTCCTCGAACTTTCAGATAGTGAGCAGGTATAGTAGCCCAAAGAGATTCGACGCCAGAGCAGGCCCACTCCTGATGAAACTGTATATATAACTCTTTACGTGCACATAATAAGACTCCGCCTCCCTTTTTTTTAGAGGATGTCTCCGGGTTTCGATCACATCGAAGCACGTCATATCGGTCGTCACAGATTTCACGGTCATAAATACCATCAGTTAACCACGATTTGGTGATTAAAATGAAGTGATTAAGAACATTAAGTCGAAACACCTCTGTTTTGGTACGCAAACCACGTACATTCTGATAAAATAATGTTATGGCATTAGCGCCTGTGAACATATGATTCGTACCAAGATATAGTAGTGATATATACTTACGGTCTTATTCATAAAAAGATATAGAAGCTTTATTAGCTTGTTATAAGCAAATTCTCAAAAAACATTATTCATAAACGTTCAATAGTGCTATATCGCTCTATAATTATTCAATAGCGGCTCTATAACTCATAACATGGTGGACCCTACTATAAACCCTTATTAAAGAACAACATGGCCGTCTTGTCCTCACACAGCTGATAATTTGATTGTGAGTTTTGAAGTGAGATGTCAGTGAGGTTATTTTATTGCGTATAAAAAGTGAAATTGCAACATTGTAAAAGTTCATATTTTATTTTTTATTCATAACAAGATATCACAATGCAAGCTCTGCAAGCTATAGCCGCCATTGAGTACATTGAAAACCCTCTACGTCGTCGTCAGAAGCTGTATCAGACGAGATATGACCCGTTTTCTTTGCCGGATCTCGACTTCAAACGCTTAGCCAGTTCTCACTTCTGTCTCTCTTTTTAGCCATTTTTAAAGTTGTTTCTGTTTCCATATTTTCCATTAAAATATGTAAATAAACAAACAAAACTTCGCAATCAAACCCAGATGACAGATTCGTAGTCAACTCAGTGAGACATAGATCGGATTAAAAAATGTCACACATGCGTTACTTTTTTATTCACGGAGCGTAGAGTCCAGTATTTTTGCCATTTTATCTATAAATTTGTCAGTACGACAACTTAATAAAGCGAAACCAACCTATAGCGAGAATTTAGTTGTGAGAGGTTTATTGGACCTTTATGAATAAAGAAAGTTATGAAACGTTTAATAGGCCTACTGAGCATTTTAGCTAATGAACATTGTAAACCTATAATAAGGGACTTTTATGAATAAGACTGTTACGGTCTTATTCATAAAAAGATATAGAAGCTTTATTAGCTTGTTATAAGCAAATTCTCAAAAAACATTATTCATAAACGTTCAATAGTGCTATATCGCTCTATAATTATTCAATAGCGGCTCTATAACTTATAACATGGTGGACCCTACTATAAACCCTTATTAAAGAACAAGATGGCCGTCTTGTCCTCACACAGCTGATAATTTGATTGTGAGTTTTGAAGTGAGATGTCAGTGAGGTTATTTTATTGCGTATAAAAAGTGCGTATATGTAAATAAACAAACAAAACTTCGCAATCAAACCCAGATGACAGATTCGTAGTCAACTCAGTGAGACATAGATCGGATTAACAAATGTCACACATGCGTTACTTTTTTATTCACGGAGCGTAGAGGCCAGTATTTTTGCCATTTTGTCTATGAATTTGTCAGTACGACAACTTAATAAAGCGAAACCAACCTATAGCGAGAATTTAGTTGTGAGAGGTTTATTGGACCTATAAGAATAAAGAAAGTTATGAAACGTTTAATAGGCCTAATGAGCATTTTAGCTAATGAACATTGTAAACCTATAATAAGGGATTTTTATGAATAAGACTGTTAATGTATGTGGTTTATAATGGGTTGTATTTAAGAAGTAGGTGAGGACCAGGTGGTTATTATTATAATCTTGGCGGGGGCTTTTAGGAGCAAAGTTGCTGTTATGTGTGCTTGTTTTGTTTTGTGTAGTAATTAAAGGTGCTAAAAAGGACTGCCAGTTGTGTGGTTTGTTTTGCTGTGTACTGTGGTTTGTGTGTAGTGCATATGTTAAGTGAAATTTATTTGGTCTAGTATAATACATACGGTATGTTGCGAAGTATAACGACAGACATAGTAATTAGTTAAAAGATTACAGAAATTATGAATAACGCATAATATTATTTTATTTTTGATAGATCCTTTTCGTAACGTATGTTCAAAGCAGGAGATTCTTCGTTTTTTCTTAAAAAAATGTTGCAATTGCGAACCCAAACAAACTTGTAAGCTTTTTCATGTGCAAGAATTTTAGTTGCTTTCAATAACTGCTTATTTTCCGAAGTTAAGTGCTCGTTAACGAAGAATTTTTTCTCCATGCCTTCGATGCATACGTCTTTTGTGCAAACGCCCTTTTTTCTTTTCAAGCCGGAAAGTAGTTTGTCTTTAGACAGCCTGTCTTTAAATTTTACTACAATGGGCTTAGGTCTTCCGGCTATTGCTTTTTGTGGTTGAACGCGATGCGCAAATTCGATATCAACGTGCTTGAGGTCGACACCGGCGTATTCGGCAATCTTCAATACAAGATCCACGGGTGATTCACTACTCGTTTGCGGCAGCCCCACGATTTCCAGATTGTTTATTCTAGCCTGTTGCTGCTGTCTACCAAATTGGGCGCGCAGTTCTGATACCTGATCCTCGGATAAATTGATGCGCTCCTGGAGTGTACGCAGATCGCTTTTGGGATGATCATTTTCTATCTGGAGCTGACTATAAGAGGCCTGTAGCTGAGAGAATTCTGACGACAACGATGCGATTTCGCTTTTTATTTCCGTAAAGATGGTCGTTTTTAGTTGCTCAATAATTTCATGTTTGATTGATTTCAGCTTAGTGTCCAAGATGTTCTCGAAACGACTGAGTAACTTTGAGTTCTGCGTTAACTCGTTTGTGACGTCACATTCGGATACCACATCATCGGTATCGGTACCGGCCGAGCGCGGGATCTTGCTTGACTTCTCAGCTCTGACCGGTGTGTTACTATTGTCCCCGCCCTTTCGCGTTGCGGCAACGCAGTTTGGGCACTTCCACTGAGTCCTTGCTAATGTCGAGTCCCCCGTAAATCCAACACAATCAGAGTGGTATATGCTGTTACATAGATTGCACTTTATACGCTTTACAGTGACGACGATGTGCTCTTTGCATGCTTCGCAAGTACCAACCATTCTAAATATTCAGTCAGAAATTGTAGAATGAAATGAAAAATCTAAAAAGATCTTGGTCCTGTGGTAGGTTTTGAACCGTGTGTGATTAACGCGCGAGGCAACGTCGTTACTAATACGCCATCTAAGCGTTTTAGATGTGAAGCGAAATTGTCAATCAGTTGCCAGTTGATGTTGTCAGTTGCGGTCTCGTAACGGCAGATTGTCTTTCTACCCACTTTAAAATATAACTTCAAATCTTACTTATCGTAATAGTTAATAGTTAATTTATAATTAACACTTTATGAGAATAGTTACAAATTCTGTAGAGAATATTAATTGTACACTGCACTACTTCGTGGACCAATGCTGATTACTGTTTTGGTTTTGCTTACGGTTCTTTTTGTTCGCTAACAGCTGGGTCTATTTAAATCACAGATTTTCACTGGAGTTCCTTGAAAGTTTATCCCACAAACACTTACACGCTTACTTTGCACACTTTTTGATATTTTAACGAAAGTACTATTCAAAAATAGTAAGTTTATGATTAAATTTTATATAAGAAAGTCTAGAGCGCGATCCGCCCGTTGTGTTGACATTGACGATTTTGATAATTGATTTGATAATTTCTGAATTTCCCTGGTCTGGCCCGCTACCGTACCATCCGATCTTAGACTGCCTCATCACTTACCATCAGGTGAGATCAGTCAAGGGCGAACTTGTAGTGGATAAAAAAAAGTGAAATTTAAGTCAATTTCGAGAGTGTAATGCAGAATTTTTGAATGAGTTAGCTTATGACGTAATTCCAGGTGGCACCGCACATAGAGATTGGCCTGGACCAGGAGCTGTCAATGCCTCAGGACAGCTTCCAGCTGAAGTACTTCCAACACTTGAACCGCTATCTGAACATCGGTCCTCCAGTCTACTTCGTGGTGACGGATGAACTGGACTATTCCGACCGCGACATCCAGAATATGGTCTGCGGGACTAGATTCTGTAGGAACGATAGCGTTGCCGCGCAACTTTATTCTGGTGAGCTTCACTATAGCCCATTAACGTCCCACTGCTGGGCACAGACCTCCACTCTCATAGGAGAGAGGGAATTAGAGCTTAGCGCTGCTCCAATGCGGGTTGGCGGGCTTTAACGACTATTATCTTACTTACTTATTTCTTTACGAAGTAGCGGTTTAGTTGATCTAAATGATAAATGATTTATTTATTTCACGCAGGACAACTTATATCACTTATGATACGTTAAGACTCTACCACCGGGGGTTTGGAAAGATGATTCCAATGAGAAGAAAACTCAGCAGTTGCTCTATTCTTAAAATAGAAAAATGTTACATAAAGTAAACATCTTTGTTTTTTCTTGTGCACCAGCAAATAAAGACTTAAATAATAATAATAAACAATACAACACATACCTATGTTACTTTACAAGTATTATACTGACTTGTGGGTCTGGATGCGAGGCCGGTTGCTTCCATGCCACTTTTACTAGTTACAACTAATTTAGATGTATTAAAATTTTATCTTTATCTGAATACCACTGTTTGTGTTGATTGTTATCAGCGTACCGGACGCCCAACGTATCGTACATAGCGCAGCCGCCCAACGCGTGGCTGGACGATTTCTTCGACTGGGCCAGCGCTAGCCAATGCTGCAAAAAGTTCTCCACTAACGAATCCTTCTGCCCCAACGACCGCGGTGAGCCATTACATAGGGCACTGTGCCCTTACCGCATGATTTTAAATCTGAGAATTTTGCCGACGTTGAGTGTCTTCGTCCGCCAAAACTATTTGCCGTTAAAGTAAAAATGAACCTTAACTGGCTTGTTTTAGACCTCAAATTCGTCCATACATACAGTCAGCAGGCACTCCTAGCAGATGTATTGTGTTGATAAAATCGGGGGTATTGAATTTGCGACTTTAAATCAAGAAATTCTGGGTCTGTTTTTTTTCTGATGCCAAAGTGTTTTGTCAACATAATATGCTCAACGCAGGTTAGATTTAAAATCTTGTGGTAAGGGTACAGATCTACTTAAGATACTTAAGGTTTTTAGGTTTTTGAATCCCTTTGTGTTCCCACACTTTAATAATTGTGTTACAAAATGTTATCTATCTGTTTGCTACGCTTTCACAGCCCATCTTTTTAACTATTTTTGGTGAAATTTGGTATCTGTCACAAGCTACAAAGACATTTTACCGCATAAAGGTCAATGCGTGCAGAGTCAATTTGGGAATTTATAATTTCTGAATTTTCCCTGGTTTGGCCTGGAGGCTTCGATTGTGGCTAGTTACCACCCTACCGGCAAAGACGTTTTTTTCCTCTGGGAGGAGGAAAATCCTCATTGGATGATACCTCAGGAGTTTTGGAGGCATGCCCGACTCCACTGGGGATGAGACCCAGCGGCCTACGGACTAAAAACCTCCTCCCCCTTCTCCACTCAATCTTTCAGGTAAAGCCAAAGGTGCCGCCAAGCAATTTAGCGTTCCAGTACGATGCCGTGTAGAAACCGATTATGTTACGTAACGTGTAGCGTGTAACGGGATATGGGTTAATAATAACTGTCATGCCCCTAACGGGGTAGCCCGCTACCATCTTAGACTGCATCATCACTTACCTGGTAAGATCGCTGTTAAGGGCTAACTTGTAGTGGATTAAAAAAAAATATATTGGACAGAGAATAACGAAATTTGGTATCTTTTAATATGTGTACTTTCAAATCAAGAGTGAATAGGCATCTTCTAGGCAAGCGCGCTCCACCTTAGGCTGCATCACCACTTGCAAGCAAGATTGCAGTCAAGCGATAGCCTGTATCGTATCGCGTACAAAAAACGCATTTTAGCGCATAAGTCCTCGGTTAAGTCTAATTTTAGGTACTTAATCATAATACGGTCTCCGCGATACAAGTTCCCTAGTGCGGAGACCAAAGTTAAACTAAATAGACTGTAACCTGTTTATTGGTATTTTTTTTATTTTTTTTTTATTTAAAGGTTATGCGTGCAATATTGTGTTACAGGCTCGCCCCCTTGTGAGATGTGCAACATACCTCTGGTGGGGGCGGAGCAACGGCCGAGCGCCGCTGACTTCAAACGCTACGTGCCGTTCTTCCTGCAGGACAACCCCGGGCAGGACTGCGCCAAGGGCGGCCACGCGGCATACGGCCACGCGGTCAACTATAAGATGAACGGCAACGAGTCGCGAGTCGGTGCCACCTACTACCAAGGCATGCGCTTTTGTATCAGCAATACGTTATGCGTCTCCAATTCTCGACAACGGTTCAAAGAGTGTCAAATGCAACAGTTTGATGCCATCCGTGGCGCAGTGTGTAGCGCTGTTGTCTTAATGTGCGGAGGTCCCAGGTTCGATCCCCGGCAGGTCAATTTGGGAATTTATAATTTCTGAATTTTCCCTGGTCTGGCCTGGTGGGAGGCTTCGCTAGTTACCACCCTACCGGCTAAGACGTGCCGCCAAGGGATTTAGCGTTCCGGTACAATGCCGTGTAGAAACCGAATAGGGGTATGGGTTTAATATAACTGCCATGCCCTTAAAAGGTTAGCCCGCTACCATCTTAGACTGCATCATCACTTACCATCAGGTGAGATCGCAGTCAAGGGCTAACTTGTAGTGGATAAAAAAAAAGAAGTTTACTACTCACGAAGCACGAGTTAACAATAATCACAGCACTCAATAAATTATAATTATTTCACTGCTCACGACGCGCGGACCCAAACAAGCGTCAAAGCACACACTGGCCTACTTTGGGCGCTCGCTCGGCGGTCGGCGGCAGCACACCCGGCCGCATTCCTGTGTGTGCGTGAATCAGACCAAAGCAAACCTACGCCGAGCGCAAACACAAGGCATGCGCTTTTGTATCAGCATGGTCACGCCCTATTGAAGCGAAAACTTCTTTAGGCGCTGAAAATGAAAACACTTGAAGTTTGATTCGCTATAATCCGCCACAGAAGGCAAATCTCTGTGGTACAGTGTGTGTTGGCGCCAAGTGTACTTGCAGTAAGGGATGTCTGGGCATCCAATAAAACGAATAGACTATATCCACTAAGTTATATTGGGGGTAAAGCGGCAGATATTCAAAAAAGGGCAATACGTGCAATTTATAATTTAAAACCGCGTGATTCCCTTTGAGAGAAATTTAAAGAAATTGGTATTCTGACCGTAGCCTCGCAATATATTTACAATAATATAATTTTTGTTAAACAGCACATCCATATTTACAAAAAAAAAATGCGATCTGCACGACAGGCAAACTAGAGGCCGTAATAGGCTCGTGACTCCATCACTCCGCCTCGAAAAATTCAGAAGGTCATTCGTGGGAATGAGCATTCTTTTCTATAACAAAATTCCACAACCTATTTTAAACTTGCCTATACACAAATTTATGAAACCCATTAAAAGTATGCTCTTGAAAAAAGCTTATTATACTGTTGAAGATTATGTAAATGATAGAGGAGCATGATTTGATCACTCCAGCAATGTTAAGGACAGCAGTTACTAATGTATACATTGATATAATAATTGTAAATGAAATATTTATTTAAAAAGAGCAAGCACCGAGTTTCTTCTTTGGTTCTTCTCGGTAGGAATGTCATTCCGAACCAGTGGTAGATTCACTTGCCGATTCAAAAGTACTTGTAAACGTTTATTTGAATAAAAAAACATTTGAATTTGAATTGAGAAAACAACAAATTTATAGAATACAAGTTTACACTCAAATCGACTGTCCGTTAATGTTACAAGTCACGTAAGTGCCGATACCGCGTTCTCCTTATACGCGGCCGTATAATAAGCTAACCGGTCTGTCCGCGCGACCGTCTTAATTCAGCCGCTTAATCTAATACTGCGACCGTGTCGCTAACAGTGCATATCTCGAACCTGATGCCCGCGACATTCACCACACCACATAAACCCTCAAAAATACCCTCAACGTACGTTTCACTCCGATACCGGATAGGGACAACTGCAGCTTGGCCCGATTATACCTATGAAAAACTGTTTCCTCCTCCAAAATTGAAACGGTATTTTTTTTTAAGAATAATTTTAGGTCTTTTTTTTTATTAAATTCGTCAAATTACTGTCCGATGATGGCATGAAAACTGGACCATTCTTGCAATTTTTGAAGGTTCTTAAAATTATTAATATATCGAAAAAAGGAAAACATAGGGACATGGCATGGATACATATGACTTTTATGGTACTAGAATAATTTCTTTAATATAATAATCCACGGAGAAAACAGATGAATATGTTTGTATAGAGAAACCGCGCGTCGTGCCATTTCGTCTTAAAACAAAAATGAAAAAATTTAACAACACTTAAAGAAGGAATTTCAAAATAGCGTTTACTTAAAAAAATATGTTTGGTCCTCCCTACAGATGAAAAAGTTTTGCTTCAAAAAATAATTTGAAATTATCTTCCAGGGTACCACTCCGTACTGAAGACCAGCTACGACTACTATTCAGCTCTGCGAGCGGCGCGGTCCATATCAGCGGATATATCTGACACGCTCAAACGCAACCTGCAAGCGAGCGGAAAGAACGTTACAGTGAACGTGTTCCCGTATTCAGTGTTCTACGTGTTCTATGAGCAGTATCTCACTATGTGGCCGGATACTCTCAAGTCTATGGGCATCTCAGTGCTGTCCATCTTCCTTGTCACCTTCATCCTCATGGGCTTCGACCTATTCTCTGCACTGGTGAGTGTCTAGTTGTCTACAGTGTTAAAATTTCAGCTTAGCAACCAATACAGTCAGCCTTTTCCCAAAATCAGTGTTCTACGTATCCCATAAGCAGTATCTCACCATGTGGCCAGATACTCTCAAGTCTATGGGCATCTCAGTGCTGTCCATCTTCCTTGTCACCTTCATTCTCATGGGCTTCAACCTATTCTCTGCACTGGTGAGTGTCTAGTTGTCTACAGTGTTAAAATTTCAGCTTAGCAACCGATATATCTGGAACACTCAAGCAAGTGGCAAGATCGTTACAGTCAACATGTTCCCGAATTCAGTGTTGTACGTGTCCCATGAGCAGTATCTTACAATGTGGCCGGATACTCTCAAGTCTATGGGCATCTCAGTTCTGTCCATCTTCCTTGTCACCTTCATCCTCATGGGCTTCGACCTATTCTTTGCACTGGTGAGTGTCTAGTTGTCTACAGTGTTAAAATTTCAGCTTAGCAACCGATATATCTAGAATACTCAAGCAAGTGGCAAGATCGTTACAGTCAACATGTTCCCGAAATCAGTGTTCTACGTATTCTATGAGCAGTATCTCACAATGTGGCTGGATACTCTCAAGTCTATGGCCATCTCAGTGCTATCCATCTTCCTTGTCACCTTCATCCTCATGGGCTTCGATCTGGCGAGTGTCTAGTTGTCTACAGTGTTAAAGTTTCACAGATTATCTAGGTAAATGACTCCGTGTCAGACTTTTTGCAGGTCCAATAATCAGGCCGACTTTTATCACCAATTTTGGGACCGGCTCAAATTCCGAACCTTTCATTTTCCACCGACAATTGGATCGATTGTGATGCACCTATTTTGTTTTTGACCGACTTTTTGTGTTGCAATTCGTTTTAATAATGTAATCTGTGTATTCAATTTTTGCCGACAAAAACTCGGTCTGACTTGGGCAGAGGCCCATAAACAATCTTCTATGACCGATATTGCTTTCTTTTAACTTATCGTTATTCTTCTTTTCCAGGTTGTAGTTATCACCATTACCATGATCGTGGTAAATCTCGGAGGTCTCATGTACTGGTGGGGTATCAGTCTGAATGCAGTATCTTTAGTTAATTTGGTAAGTATTTCTTTAGAATTCTGACCAATTTCAAAATGCTCAATAATCTTACACTCTTGAATTTAGGGAGTTCTGTGTTTTCCTCCTATTTTTCTTCTATGTATACTCTAATATTTCTGGACAACTTTGAGTGGTTTTTAGTTGCTTAGTTAAAGAAGTTGAGAATTGAAGAGATGCTCCCAAAAAAATCTGGGTGCAACTCCTTAATCCTTTGTTAGAGGGGTATTGCCTACATTAGCTGTGCCTAAGCAGGAACTGATTCTATATTGATATTGTTGGTACCTAATTTATCTCGTTGGAAATATCTGCGAACTTGACAAAATGACGTTATGCAAATTAAACTGTCAGGCAACGGTACTGAATAGGCAAACATGGAATGAGGTGCGGGGCAGCGAGGGGAAAAGCGCATTCCGTTGAGCTCCACAGATATACTGACGGTTATCCGGATTTTATCATTTAATTCTAAGTCCCAACGGCTTAATCCTGGTGCTGCAGGTATACTGTCTCTCGCAGCATCAGCATTGAGGAGCAAGCCACGTAAGCATATGGGTAACTAACGAAATGTAGACGTTATATGTTTTTATTTTATTGTAAGATTAACTCGCGCTTGACGACAATCGTGCTTAGTGCAAAGCAATGATGAGGTCTAGGTTGAAACGCTCTGGCCTAGAAGATGCCTATTCACTCTTGTTTTGAAGGTATCTAAGTTATACGTGGCAGAAAACACGTGCGCTGGGAGGGTGTTCGCCACTCTAGAGGTTCGGATCAGAAACGTCGAGCTTTAGTGATGTAAGTTGCAAGTGAATTAAGAATACTAACAATGTCATGCATAAATACACAAAAATTGGCAATAATAAATAGTTATATATTTGTCGTACAACACAATGATTTTTAATTTTATAGTAACAAGTTATGTTATTTAAATTTTATCATGTATTTATTTTCACTAAATTATTATTACAACTATTATTATTAATTTTCCACAATTTAGTAAAATGCAACGATTATTAATATTTTTTTTATATTCAAACACAATTTTATATTATTTATTAAGATGAGAAATAAATGGTTTATTTATTTGTTTACTAGAATCATCTAGCCCCGCGAATTCGTCCGCGTGGGTTAATGTTTTTTGATTCCCGCGGGAACTCTAGAATTTTCCGGTATAAAAAGTAGCCTAGGGATACAAACTATCCCTGTGCCAAATTTCATCAAAATCGGTTGAACAGATAGGCCGTGAAAGCGTAGCAGACAGACAGACACACATTTATAATATTAGTATCTTATCTTACTAATATTAAAAATGCGAAAGTTTGGATGGATGTATGGATGTATGGATGTTTGTTACTCAATCACGCCCTAACGGCTGAACGGATCTGGCTGAAATTTGGCACAGAGATACATTATAGTCTGGAAAAGCACATGGCTACTTTTTATCCCGGAAAATTAAGGAGTTCCCGCGGGAACCAAAAAAACCTCGATCCACACGCAGACGAGGGCATTTAGCTAGTGGATTTATAAGTTGCAAGTGTGATAGTGGCCTCACGGAGTCACGATGTCCTGTTTGGTGACCCGCAGGTGATGGCGGTCGGGATCGCGGTAGAGTTCTGTTCGCACCTGGTGCACTCGTTCAGCGTGTGCGGCGGCGGGTCGCGCGTGGAGCGCGCGTCGCACTCGCTGTGCACCATGGGCTCTTCGGTGCTGTCCGGCATCACGCTCACCAAGTTCGGCGGCATCGTGGTGCTGGCCACCGCCAACAGCCAGATCTTCCAGGTGAGAATTGGGTATTTGACTACTAGTGAGAAAAATATTTCCAGGTGAGAATTGGGTATTTACTGCTAGTGAGAAAAAATATTTCCAGGTGAGAATTGGGTATTTGACTACTAGTGAGAAAAAATATTTCCAGGTGAGAATTGGGTACTAGTGAAAAAAAAATATTTCCAAGTTCGGCGGCATCGTGGTGCTGGCCACCGCCAACAGCCAGATCTTCCAGGTGAGAATTGGGTATTTGACTACTAGTGAGAAAAAATATTTCCAGGTGAGAATTGGGTATTTGACTATTAGTGAGAAAAAATATTTCCAGGTGAGAATTGAGTATTTGACTACTAGTGAGAAAAAATATTTCCAAGTTGGCCGGCGTGGTGGTGCTGGCCACCGCCACCAGTCAGACCTTCCAGGTGGGAATTGGGTATTAGACTGCTAGTAAGAAAAAATATTTCCAAGTTCGGCGGCATCGTGGTGCTGGCTACCGCCAACAGCCAGATCTTCCAGGTGGGAATTGGGTATTTGACTGCTAGTGAGAAAAAATATTTCCAAGTTCGGCGGCATCGTGGTGCTGGCCACCGCCAACAGCCAGATCTTCCAGGTGAGAATTGGGTATTTGACTACTAGTGAGAAAAAAAATTGTGATTATTATAATATAAAGGATCTCGCAAAAGTCGTAATATCCACGTCCCCTGCTAGTTTTATTTTGAATAACCATTTTAAACTGTCGATTAAAGTAAAAAAAGTGCGTCGAACTTTGATGACGTCACAACTTAAAATTTCATACAAAATCCATACTAAGCACGCGTTTTGACGTTTGAAAAAAAAGTTGCTGATTTGACTAGTTGTCGAATACCCAATTGTAACTTTTTTTTCAAAAGAGCAACCGCCGAGTTTCTTGCTGGTTCAAGGACAAAGGAGCATGGATTTGACTCGCTCCAGCAATGCTAAGGACAGCAGTTACTTATGTATTCTACAAATTAATGAAATTATAAATTATTTGTTGTTTGTGTTGAACCAGCAAAAACCTCGGCGGTTGCTCTTTTGAATAAAATAATTTATAATTTCATTAATTTGTAGAATACATAAGTTCAGCTGTCCTTAGCATTGCTGGAGCGAGTCAAATCCATGCTCCTTTGTCATTGACGTAATCTTCAACAGTATAATAAGCTTTTTTCTGGAGCATACTTTTAATGGACTTCTTAAACTTGTGTAAAGGCAAGTTTAAGATAGGTTGTGGAATTTTGTTATAAAATAGAATGCTCATTCCCACGAACGACAGTGTTTTGCCTTACTTTTTTTTTGTGCATGTATTGGTGAGGCTTTTTTAACAATACCTATCCATACCAATATTATAAATGCGAACTATCTGTCTGTCTGTCTGTTTGTCTGCTACGCTTTAACCTATCTTTTGAACCGATTTTAATAAAATTTAGCATAGAGGCAGGTTACATCCCCAGGAAAGACATAGGGCATACTTTTTATGGTGGAATATTGAGGAGTTCCTGCGACAGTTGAAAAAACTTCGCGGACGAAGTCGCGGGCATCATCTAGTTATAAAAAAAAATGTTAGCAGTTTGGTAACGTATGTCCGTCCACAGGTGTTCTACTTCCGCATGTACCTGGGCATCGTAGTTCTGGGCGCAGCTCACGGTCTCATCTTCCTGCCCGTCATGCTCAGCTATATCGGTGAGTGCACACAACCGTAAAGGTGGTTACATACCGGCGAGGCGAGGCTAGACGAGAATTGAAATTTGTATGGAAAAATTTCAATTCACCCATTTTTGATGCGAAAGGTCTAGAACAGGGATTCCCAAAGTGGTCGATATCGACCCCTATTTTTTTTTCAAGAAATAATTACCTACTGTTACGTAATTTGCATTCATAATAATTATTAATGACACTTGATATTTACTGAATTGTATGACTATTTATATTGTTAAATTTTGATAAGAAAATGATGTCAAGTTTACTCACTATTTTGTATCTTTAGGAAAAAAAACTAGAGATAGAATTTTTAAAGTAATTTGACTATGGGGGGGTCTGAGGTATCAGTTCATTTTGGAAAAAGGGTCTCTTGCCCAAAATAGTTTGGGAATCCTTGGTTTAGAATCTAGATGCACTTGGATGTGCGAGGCTAGAATTGAAATATTTATTGATACAATATTAAACCATACTGATACATGAATAGAGTATATTTTATTTCTGTGCAAAATGGATATACGAATCTCATACCGGCTATCAGAGTCACGGTCTCTCTCCGTCGCGTTAATTTAACGCTTTCAATTATTTCCGTCCGTATTCCTCGCTTCGCCCGGTGTAAAGTCACCTTAGGCCCGGCCGCTTATATCAGAAAGGAGTTGAACATGGTTCCATACAAAGTTGGGCTCGTTCATTATCGGGGTGCAAAACATGGTCGAAACATAATATTATTACCTTATTTTGTAGGGTATATTTGATGGAACGTGAAGTTTTAATGTGTGTTCAGAGATTGTAGCTTGTAATGGTCATGAAAGGAAGTTAAGACGCTCGAAACCGGTTTTGTTTAGATGGATTTTGGATTTATAGTCAAAAATATGAAAAAAAACGAAACATTTTTCATTTCATAAATCAAAAAGTTACATTTATATAAATAAAGAGTTTAAATGAATTATAGCGTTTAGGTTATAATAATGTTACTCATTAGCCTTACTTACTCGTAGGCTAGATCGTAACCTTATTAGGGTACCTACTAACTGCTGTGGGAACTTTATGATATAATAAAAGAAACATAAATCCAAAAGTTCCTTTCATTGTCAAGAAAGTTTAACTATTTGAGCACCTTATCAATGTAATTAAACACTGTAATTTTCTTCACACCTGTTGACAACTTGGGCCCAACTCCATACATCTCCTTTATATCAGAAAATATCTCTGTCTCTCTCACTTCAAGAAGATCAAAAGCGTTCGTCCGATCCGTCAACATTCTGACAGGCTGCGACGTGTATACCGAGTCTAGCACACAAAGTATGAGCAGAATGTCTTAAGGTGTGTCCAAACATTCACGAGGCAGCGACACGCGCCGTTTGCAGGACACAATCATGCCGCGCGATAGTAAGGAATAGGGATGATGCCTAAATGAAAAATAAATGATTTCTAACTGATTATTAAGTAGAGGGTCTTCAAAAATACATAAAATTCACATCCTCGGTTAGTTTTAAGTTTGATAACCATTTTATAATATAGATTAAAGAAAAAAAGTGCGTTGAAATTTGATGACGTCACAATTGCAAATTTCTTACAACTTCCATACTAGAAGAGCGTTTTGATAAAGAGTTGCTGATTTGATTGAGTTGTCATCATCCCTATTGAGGACTATACCTACGAAAAATAGCGCGGCTTTTGGCGAGTAGCAGCCGCGCCGAACGTTTGAACACACATTATCAGTCTGCATTCATAACATTTTTGGCATAAATTTCTAGTAAAGATTTTTTTAAATTATAATAGGAACAACGCATTTTTATAATTTTTTGCAAATAATCATAATTGGTTGAGTATTTTATTCTTCTCCTCTTTAGTTTAGTGCCCGTTTTATAAGAGATATGCCCTCGTAGAGCACCATAATTATTATAATTGCATGTGACACATTTATTTTTAGTTTGTTTCAGTGCGTTTTTGTATTATTTGCGCATTTTTATTATGGCTTGTATATTGGACCTTGTTTCTTTTTTCTTTTAGCATTTATTCACGAAATACACATAAGCTTGCCTTGTTTCAACTTTTTTGTTTACTAATTATTAACCGAAGTTTGAAATATAAAGGAAGCTTAACTCAATGCTTCTAGATATTTTGCTGTTAAAATACAATTTCGTCAAAATATGCCTATATGTGTTTGGACGATTTCTTAAAAGTCTAAACGAGTTTCGAATATTTGAAAATTCATCAAAATTCATTTCAGTAGCTTATATAAGTAATTAAGATACACTTATTTGTAGTATTTTGTACTGTTTTTAATACAAATTGTGACTCGTCTATTGAAAACTAACTCATTATATTTTATTATATTTCACTAACTTTCGAGGTAAGCATTGATAAATTTTATGGTTTGGGTACTGCAATGGTGAGAATATACTAACGAAATATATAATTTTATTTTGCTATTTTGGCTTATTTAATTTATAGCAGCTTTTTGTTATATGTCTGATTACTAATGCTAAAATAACTGATTCCATAACATTATAATATAATTCTCCGGTACAAGGAGTTATGAAGCAGATAATATGATATTTGAAATATGATCGTACTTTGCATTATACGTCGTAAGTAGGACACAGTTCTTGTTTCCTTTTTTCCTAGAATTTATTAAAATATTTTAATTTAGTTTTAATTTTTTAAACAAATGTGGATATGTTGTTTGGTGTCGGGCATAGAATACAATTTAAATGACCGATCGAGACGAAGTAGACTTATTATGTAGTCTATCAGAGGTCTTCTTCTGAGTTGATGGACATAATTAATTCAAATTCTCAGTGCATAATAATTGTTAATCGATGGCCCAAAACTGAAGACGACAAAGAGTCATAAAAATTAAAAATCTTTATTTGAGTGGAGGGGGTAAGCGCTCATGGAAGCCTTTGGTACTTTTAAACATAGTACAAATTTTTATTAGAAAAATTGGCGATTTAGTGGGCTATCCAAGTATCTATTTTTAGTCTAATTTTGTCCCGGGGTCTTCTCAACTCTGCTTTAAATACTCAATACTCAATATCATTTATTCAATATAGGTACACTGTAGGTACACTTATTGACGTTAAAAATTACTTACTTATAAAACATGATGGTGATAATTGGTTACGGTATCTTAAAACTAAAGCTACGAGGGTTCCAAACGCGCCCTGGTCTGAGAAGAGCCCACAACAAACTCAGCCGGGTTTTTTTTTTCTTTTTATTATCACCATCTCACAAATCATCTTAACTAAGGAACTATCAGAGCCATAGAGCGAATCATTGCCAAGCTTAAATGAAAACTTACGTTTAACAAAACATCATAACAAGGTCTGTATCCTAACGCAGTCGAAATTCCGAAGGCTCGTACGAAGCGATTTGCTTCCTCGTTTCTAATTAGAACCGCTAGAATATGGAATGCTCTTCCGGCTTCCGTTTTCCCCTCCTCTTTTAATATAGTTACCTTCAAATCAAGAGTGAATAGGCATCTTCTAGGCAAGCGCACTCCACCTTAGGCTGCATCATCAGCAAGCAAGTCTGATTGCAGCCAAGTCTTTTAAAATTTCATTTCGCTATAATCAATTGATACAATGCATGAATCGTATACAATAAATGGATCGTTCACACAATTTTGTTTCGTCACGCGTCTCAGAATGCTTGAGCCGATAGGCAGGTACGGGTCCGTTGTTGCAGGGTCGCCAATCAACAAGCAGAAGCTGGCTAAGCAGAAGCTACGAGGCACGGAGGCGCGCGTGGCCGAGACATCCCTGAGCCGAGTAAGCAATGGCAGACATTATGACTTTGCGCCGACGCTGACGCTCGCGTGAGCGAGGCTGGCCCTTGGCATGCTCACTGTACACGCTATGTTGTGCGCTATGCTGCGTGCGGATACTTTGACTGGATTTTGCTTATTGCGTTATCGGAATGTTACTTATTAGACTCGCTGTCATGAGTTGTAGGTTTGAACTCCACTATAAATTTAACAGGTGGCATTTGCGACCTGTGACTACTGTTATTGCGTTATCGGAAAGTTACTTAATCGATTCGCTGTCGTGAGTTGTAGGTTTGAACTCTATTATAAATTTAACAGATGTCATTTGCGACCCGTGACTACTGTTATTGCGTTATCGGAAAGTTACTTAATCGATTGGCTGTCGTGAGTTGTAGGTTTGAACTCTATTATAAATTTAACAGATGGCATTTGCGACCTGTGACTACTGTTATTGCGTTATCGGAAAGTTACTTAAGTCGACTCGCTGTCGTAACTAAAATTTGAACTCAACTATAAATCTAACAGGTGGCATTTACGACTTCATTCGCGTGGTTTAAAGTGTTGGTTATTGCAAAATCAGGAGGGACTTACTCTCGTGTGTAACTTTCTAAACTCAAAATTTCTAAATAACTGATGTCCGCGTTTAGGTTTTTTGTAGCATAATCAGGAATTATACCATGCCGTTGTTTTCGTGAGTAGTGAACTGTACCATTTATTTCAATATCAAGCGATTTAGCGTTCATATGATGCAGTGTAGAAACCGATTATAGGTATGGGTTCAATATAACTGCCATACCCCTAACAGGTTAGCCCGCATTATCAATTAACCACCAGTTGAGATAGCAGTCAAGTCAATCTTAAACTTTTAGTTGATTAAAAAAAAATATACATGATCCCCGCAAATTCGTGGATTTAAATTTTAAAAATTCCGGGAGAACTCCAGATTCTGAACTAAGCAATAATGCAAACTAAACCATTCAATAAATTAGGTCGATCCGTTGTGTCGTTGCGACATAAATGAAGGAACCAAACCAACGAACAATTTCGCATTTATGATATTATAATAGTATAATAAATGTTATGGGGTCTCTTAGAATATGAATGTGGTTGGCTCCTGCACAAAACTTTGCTAGTGCCTAAAACGTCGAAACGTGAATAACACTAGTTGAATAATTGAATTGAATAGTTGAATATTATACTGTAAAACGCCAAAATGTTTTGATAGTGTTTACAATTTTAGATTTTTAATATATTTTTTCAATCAATTAAGTTTTCTTTTACCGATTTATTCGATTTTGAATCTTCCACAATAAATTGATACACATCATTCTGAAGATTTTTTAATTGGTATCAATTTGCATACAATTGAAATATGCATATTGGGATCAACTTTGTGCAAAAATGAGACTTGTTAGTCCGTGTAGCAATTTCATAAAGTATTACCTTTTGTAGATAATTTTTTTAAAAATCAATTGTAAATAATAATCCAGTCAAATTATCTGTATTTGTAAATAGTTTTTTTTTAATTGTATTTTTGATTCGAATAGAGTCCAAAATAGTGAGACTATTTCCGATTTCCATTCAATGTTAAGTGGTTAACTCATTTCTTGTAATTATAACATACGAATGCCCGCGACTTCGTCTGCGTGGTTTGAGGATTTTTGGTTCACGCAGGAACTCTTTAATTTTCCGGGATAAAGTAGCCTATGTGCTATTGCAGACTATAATCTATCTCTGTGCCAAACTTCAGCCAGATCCGTTCAGCCGTTGGGGCGTGATTGAGTAACAAACATCCATACATCCATACAAACTTTCGCATTTATAATATTTGTAAGATTAACAGTTCGCTTAGGGTTGATTTTTCAATGACCATAATTTAAAAAAAATATCGACCTCGAAGATTTGAGGCTTAAGGTCCCAGTCGGCGTATTGAATGTTCGACTAGCAGGGCAGTGGTTTTGTAGTGTTGAAATAATTTGTATCGATTGAGCATACTAAGACGATCCATAAATGCAATAATTATTGAGTCATTTTGTCGTACATCGCTGGTTATAAAGATATTATAACACTAGAAAAGATTTAAATAACATTTCGATAAAACTTTGACATGTAATATCTCTGAAACTTGCGCAATTAACACAAAATAATTTGATACATTTTGTGATTATCTGAGTGTTCTCTAGCGATTTATAAATGTTTCAAGATGCTACAGCGATTCTGACAAAAACCAGGATGGCGGCTGACTATGCGAGATATATCAATACCAAATTTTTTTTTCATCAGATTATTCAGATTATTTTACCATTGAAAAATCGTCCCTAATAGAAATTTAAAGTATCTACGCTTGGGTTTTCTTAGGGTTAAAATTTTCCAAATATTAGAAGTTATAAGAAATGAGATTTTAACATCAACTTTGCTATTTTACGATTTACCGAAATTACTTAAATTGAATGGAGCAATAGTGACGTGCAATGTTCAATCTCGTTTCAAAAACTAACTTATCGATACTTAGTGTAACAGTGGGTGGGGCCTCAAGTGTTAAAACGCACCGTTGTTAGATTATTTTGAGCTTAACTACTAAAATACGTTTATGTGACACTTGTCGATATTTCATAATTTGATATTGGATTAGTTGTGAGTGTTGCATAAGCTTGTATGGTATTATGGGTACGCACCTCCCTTTTTTATCAAATAGCATTTATATGTAAAGGATAATAATTTGCAATCGTTCAAAAGGCACATATATTTTCGATAATTAATCATTGTATTATATTAGTCTGATAAAATATTTATTTATAAAAAAGTGAGTTAAAATTTAGCTTATTTTATCCGATTGCAATATTCTTAGAGGGTACGGTTTTAACCACTGTTTGGTGGAAGGGACACCCTAGAGTAGTTTAATTGAATATTATGTTTATCAATTTTGCATGTTTGAAAGAAAGAAAGAAAAGAAATTTATTTCCAAATTGTGCCATACATAACAAGCATACCTAAAGAGGTAGATCACCTCTGCACCTCAACGATCTATAATCTAAACAACAATCGATGAGGCGCAGGGATGAACCATATCACGCATGGCACAACCCAAAAAATGGCCCAGGCTCAGCATAATGCTGTATGTTCAGTGCAAGCACTAACCATACAGCGCTGATTTTCAGCCCAAACCCTGTTTCAGGTGACACCACGGAAAAAAAAAAAATGTTCGGTTTTAATGTTAAGCTGTGTATTGACATTTAGTCATTCCTAATTATTCGAATTTAACTGTTAAATGTTTTTCCTTTATCGATATATCTGCGTGTACATCCCTAGAATCACGTTCATGTGTACTTACCGTGTCTCCAGTACTTGATTTTGCGATGATTTTTATATTAAGACAGCGTTACTAGCACGCCAGTGTTTACTTAGTTTAGCTAACATTTTCTCATGGTATAGCTGACACGAACAAATATTTATTCAGGGCTAGTTTACCGAATTCCAGCGAAGAAGAGTTACCAATGATGCATCTATTAACTTTCTTAATCTAAACCAGCCTTAAATAATTTATATCGCGTGTGATAAAGGAGAAGCTTATATAGAATAATGATCGAATATTTTTATTAGTAGATAGGTCGCATTTAAAATATACACTAGTTCTTATTGCACAAGGCTTTAATACCACTCGTAAATACACAAACTGCATAGTATTCCTTTTGATGCATGGATATTTTCGAAATTAGGTATTCTTGGTATGTAATTTTAAATTATTTTTTACTATGTGCTTTATTAAGGAAAGGGTTCCATCTATTGATTACGTCACACAACTTTTTTGTACAAAAAAATAAAGATCTTTTGGGTCTGATGGACTATCTTCAATTCGCAAACACATTCTTAATTTTTCGCTGTGGAAATCGGGCTTAGTAGGACTTTTACTTATCAGTGGACCCATCAGTGCCTCCCTTGCGAGACAATCGGTGGCCTCATCCCGGGGAATAATAGTCGATGAGGTATGAGCTGCTTACTGGCCAAAGCGTACCCCTATCAATCACACAATTGGAAATATCCCTCTGACCCCCAATCTATGAGAAATTCATCTTATTATTAAATATTCTTCACCTATCTCTACTGTTAAATGACTGTTAGATGGAAGGAATGGATTGGAATGGAAATAGAACAAAAAGTATTTAATTTAAGTATTTAATAATTGTTTGATATAACGTGAGGTCTCTGAACATTTGTTTTAATTTGTAGAAACCTCTTCTTCCACTTTCTCTTTCCTGGCGTTATATTTTTCATTTCTGTGCGCCATGTAATCTTATTACATTGAACGTATGGAAAGGTTATGGTACTCAGAAGTATGTTTTCTTTACAGTAGTAGATTTAATTTCTTTCACCACAGAAGTCGGTTGACCTTTATCATGACTCACTACTGAGCACGAGTGTCATCTCGAAATGAGAATTGGCGTAATTAATAGATGAACAATTTGTGTATGTGATCGATGTTTGATGTTTTAATTAATTAAATGAAATCCTAACCAAGTTACCCCAGTAACGTGAATAATATTCAACGTTACTGATTGCAGTAACGTTGAATATTATTATAAAATTATATTAAATTTCATTATGTACAATCTAAGGATTGCCTTAGATTGTACATAATGAAATTTAATTTAAACTATCAATTTTATTTATAGATACTAAATATTTATGTAGCTTTTATTGGATACACGATTTATATATAGCTAATGCATACACATTATTTTGCATCCAGTGACGTACTATGAGAACAGTTTTTTTGTAATCTTTTATTTCAATGTCGAAATTAATTGCAGAATATATATTGCCCTGCATTTAAAAGTCATTACAAACTTCTGATGGAGAAATTATCCATCCAGCTTAATCTTAATCTACAGAAAATGAAAACTGCCATCGTCGACTCAAAATAAAAGTGGACATTAAAAATCCTGTACTTTGAGCCTAAGTGAACATTAGGTTACACAAGGCGTGAATAGATTTTGCGCATACTTTTTATTGAGCTAAATAATGCACACCAGAATACTCCTAGACAAAAGTAGTAGAAAAAATAAAAAGGAATTCTATTCTCAGTATTCGGCTTACAATCTTTTTGCTCCATAATTCCCCAGACACTAAAACGCTAATTAATTTCAAGAGCACCTTAAATTTTTATTATGAACCTAAAACAGATGATAATAAAATTGAAAACTTGCGTTCTCGCCTCTTCTTGAATTTACTCGACGCCTGAAGTTGACTTGATATTTCGAGGTGCGCTTGACAATTAATATGCGTTTTAGTATTCGGCTGTGAAATGAAGGTAAGTACCAGTACCTCCCTGGTTGTAAAAATAGGCTACAAAATTAAAATATGTAGCTGCTAATCGAATCTGCTGTCGTGTATGTAGACGTTTCGTACATTGTGTTATATATTTCTTTTTATTATTCTTAATAATTTACTAACACAAAAATGGGACGAAAATCTGCAACTAATTTTTGTAACAGGTGTCGGTTAATTTTCTCACTATTTCTTTTTTTTCGAGTTATAAAAAAGGCGCCTATTTTTGCAGGTACGCCTGTAATGCCAAGGAAATTATCACCAAAATACCTTATTTAAAATATTTACATCCCTGTTATAGATTAATTTCGTGTGAGAACTTTTTCGAAGCTATTTTTATGAATAGTTTGATTTTTGTATTAATTGTTGAGATTTTTTAGTGAGTACCCTCTATTATGTTCTTAAATGTATAGATTTTGTATTGAATTGAAATCAAATATATGTAATTAATGTTTACCTACTAATAGGATTGTATTTTATATTTTAACCAATTTTTGTAATAGTTTCGGAATCTCCTACTTAAAATATTTACTTAAAAATAGTACTTAATATTAGAGGGTAACGGTTTCAATTATCCAAAGGTTATGGTTAAAAATAAATAATGTATTGTAAAACTACCGACTACTTATTAAAGAAAATAAATATGGAGCTTTTTTATAATTTGTTTTTTGTTTTATTTTTGAGCCGCAGATACATTGCTGTGTTATTTCGCGTTGTAATGAAACCTGACGCGGCGTTGGACCAATCGGCGTACGGCGTACACGTCTTCTTATTACGACTGGTACCGATAGAACAAGTGAAGGCGAATAGTTGGTTTCGACGAAAAATCAGCTAAAGTAACAATTTCTCAATCAAAAACCTCCTCAGTGTCTGGCTTAGATACTTCTTTTCGCTGCTTCTATAATACTGAAGGCGACTGAGCCTGCGTCATACATCGGTGAAACCTATAAATCGCCTTCGCTAGCTCCGTCTTGAACCGGTCATAACATGCACACGTTACGTCATCATTACTAGCTTCTCTACACGAATCTTCGACTGTGAAGTCTCATCTGATCACGTTACAACACGCAACAACACATTGATGTGTCCGCAGCTTTAGTTTAGCACCTCTACAGCATGGCATGAGCACTGCTCTCATTTGCCAGCGCATTGCATGTACGCTTGTGGGTAACTTTATGTTATGAAAATTTTAAACATTTTCTAAAATATTAGGCATGAGTAATATATTCTTTCGGGCGAACACAAAGTCGAATAGGTTGGCTTCATTCCACTCTGTGCAAAGCGTCTTTTTGATAACTACCCTAAACTAAGCTTTATGTATTTGATGCTATTCCCAATCAATCAATTTATTTTTTCCCACTTACATAATATAAAGATAATTTTACAGTATAATGTTTTATTACACCGACTTGTACTTGAACTAGGTAAAAAAGTTGTATTGAATAAGAACCAAGCTCTGTCCCTATGTGTTGTATTCGGAAATTATATCATACTTTTTGATTACCACACTGTTTCGGGACTGCAGCTCTGCAGGTATATTACGAGAGGAAACTGTTACTGTTGAAATTGGATGACAGTAGGACTTGCCGCGCGCCGCCTCTGTTCAACCATAGTAATTAAGGTTTTCAAAAAGACGCTGCTCTTTCGGTTCTGCAGGTGTGTGTTTTGCCCAGAGCATAAGTTTTTATAATGTAAAGAGGCCCTTGGGGGTAACAAACATAAAAGCCGTCCATAGACTACAGGGCAGGGCACACTTGCAAAGTGCTATCGAAACGGCCTTTATGATAATATATCTCCTGCGTTTTATTCAATATGTTACCGTAAGATTGTAAAAACCGTTAGATTATAATCTAACTCGCGAAATTGCAAACTGCCGAAAGATTGTGAACCGTTCAATGTTCTGAGTGTCAATTTTTGAAATATTCATTGTATTTACGTTTTCTTGTCTGTTTCTTGTAGGTTAGGTTAGGGTTCGATAGAAATACCTAATCAGGTATTAGTTTTTATCGGGTTAATATACCTAACAGATTACAATTTACCGAAAAATAATGCGTTAAATTGTAATCTTTCAACAGTAACGCGAGTTAGATTATAATCTAACGGTTTTTACAATCTTACGGTGGCACATACAATTTCAACCGTATGCTAAAGAGGGCAAGGTTGATTTATAATTGTTACCCGCTTCGACTGTACAAGGACCATAGGGGCCACCCCTATGGTTAAGCTTTCATGTTCAGTGCCAATATTTGATTAGAGTCCAAGTTTTTTAAATTGTTTAGTTATGAATAAAACTAAAAATATAATATTGCTTTATAAGGTTTAGTACCTCAATATTTTATCGGCTATCATCAAATACATTTAATATTATTAAAGCTATCATCGAAGGTCCAATGTACAAATGTGTAATTTTCTTTCTTTTCCATTACCCACCAATAGTGTCTGCTCAGGGCAAGCGAAAACAACGTAAGAGAATATTGTACTTATTCATAGCTTAAAGCACCTATAAATAATCTATTTTTCCTCGGCTGACTTAGCCCGTCCGCTTATGTAGGTACTATAATAATATACTACCAGACATTTCTGTCAGAATTAATTCGCAGGGGCTGTCAGAATATTGTAGGATCGGACGTAGGTACGCTCCTGATGCTCGTAAAGTGAGAATGACAGAATATTTTCTAACAGATAGTATGCGGCCGGGCTTCAAACGTTAAAAAAAAAGTAGAAAACTTTTCTTAGAGCGTATCATACGAGAGACTTCTTTACCTTTTGTCAGCTAAGGCGAAATAGATTGTTGTGTAGAAATTCATAAACATCTTTCTAGACAGATGGATTAATCTAGGAAATGAAGCTAGTGGACCCCAACAGTAATTCCTCAGACGAAGAAACTTTACAGTATGATAAAGTATCATGATTTATAGGTATTTTATAAATATCCACCAAAAATTTTAAACGGAAGTATTTTTTTTACCTAACCTCTTTTAGGTTTAATATCTTGGTCCAGAAAATGTTCTGTCAAAACTTTCTTCACTGGAAACATTCATGCAAAGTATGGAAACTAAATAAAAAATATCCAACAAATACTCCAAGCTGAAACAACCAAATTTAGTAAAAATATGTTTTTTTAATGTTACTTGCATCGGAAAATTGCTCATTCAAACTTTTTCACTGGAATGTCCTTTTATTGTCGTTTTATACCTAAAAATTGAAAATCCAACAAATATACCATCTGTCTATATTTTTTCGAAAGTTACCTTTTTATTCATAGTGGAAAATTTATCCGTCAATTTTTTTATTGATATGATTACTATTTTTCCTTTCCTATCAACTATCAAAATATCCAAAATAGTAATCAAGCGCATTACAAACTAAAAACATTTTAGAAAGAAATATTTTGTATTTAATCAATCAGGGGAAGAAGGAGCGTGATGACGTCACGAGACCGAGATAATATGCCTACGGCGACGTGAGCCTGTACTCGACAATCAACCGTATTTCGTTGGTTTTACTGTTCAACTTTCAATCAAAAGCTGTTGCAAACGACAATCAGTATGACGATCAATGCGTTCTGAACCGTATTGTCTTAGTGTTAAAGTAACAAATCGCAACACACAGCTCTAAAGCTCTCTCCAAGGTCCTAAAACAAAAACTGCTTTAAAATATAATGGTTCTATCCTCACAGTGATGATTATGAAATTGGAATCATTGGGTTCTAGATTGTATTTCCCTAGCCGTAAATTAACAATTATATTGTCATCGCCACAACACAAAACGGTCTTTGAAATAGATGTGTCTTCGCACTCTACCTACCTAGTGCAAGCGTATTCTCGCATTTAATTTGGTTTATAGGGGTCATATAATTTTTTTGCGATTTTTGAAAGCTTTTTATTTGAAAACGTTTATACATAGGTAGTAATATTATAAAATCGAAAGTGTGTCTGTCTGCCTGTCCGCTACGCTTTAACGGTCCATCTGTTCAACCAATTTTGATGAAATTCGGTACAGAGAACTGAGAAAGTAGAAGTAGGGGAGGGGATATAAGGCAATTCTGAAAAATTAAGGAGTTCAGTGAAAATCTTAAACCACGAAGACGAATCGGCTACAATTTTCTCGAAATACTTACTTAACTATTTTCCAAAAAAAAAAACCGTAGGTAAACCTGTTAAGAATACTTCTGTAGTTTTTAAAAAATTCAGTAGCTATAACAAAAATTTACATAATATTATGTGAAAGTTTTTTAGTAACTTTAAGTACCTACCTAGTTTATTAAATAAAATATACTTTGATAATTTTCTCACGTTGCGGCCAACATTGCTTTATTGCCATCTCTTTCCCGGTACATACAGCGCATTATGTCTATATAAAAGACAACTCTATACGCACCGCGTTACCGAATATAATAAGAAGTTTTGTATATGTCACCGTAACATTGTAAAAACCGTTAGATTATAATCTAACTCGCGAAATTCTAAACTGTCGAAAGATTGTAAACTGTTCAATGTTCTGAGTGTCAATTTTTGAAATATTCATTTTATTTACGTTTTCTTCTCTCTTGTAGGTTAGGTTAGGGTTGGACATAAACAATTAAGTAGTGCCCGGCCGCAGGCCGGGCACTTAGGTTTTATCGGGTTTAAATATACCTATCAGATTACAATCTACCGGAAAAAAATGCGTTAAATTCTAATCTTTCGACAGTTTAGAATTTCGCGAGTTAGATTATAATCTAACGGTTTTTACAATCTTACGGTGACATTATATAGTTGTATTATAGATTTTAATTTGTATTCGTCTTTGAGTTATTCTTTGCTTAAAAACGATGCAAAGAAAGTGAGAAAGATTTTTTTTGAAAGGTGGCAAATATACCCATGCAAAAAAAAAAGAGCAACATGCAGTAGTTATACTTTATTTATGTAATATTGTAGTAGTTGTTGAATGTTAAATATTGAAATATAAGACTGAATAGATAAGGATTATAGAAACCAAGGGTTCCGCCACATTGAAAGCGGCAGTTACTGTACTGTTTTATATTTATAAAAAAAAATATATACCCATGCAAAAAATCACGTCGCCGTTGCCGCCGCATTGAAGAACCAATTCGAGAAAAAGAGCATACTATCCCGCAGGAACTGTTTGTTTTCTCGGGATAAAAAGTAGCCTATGCCACTCTCCAGGTCATCAAATATACCCATGCAAAAAATCACGTCGATCCGTTGCACCGTTGAAGCATGACTGAAGGACAAACCAACCAACCAACAAACGAACACACTTTCGCATTTAGTATGGATAAATTTAGGACTTTTGTAATGTGTTATATGTGTGTTAGGAATACTGTATTCATATGTGAATACAAATTATGGGAAAATATGGGACTGGAAAATAAATTTATTTCTGTATGCATATTTTGTTGGATTTTCTTACATGTTGGGCTAAATAGCATTTTAAGGACATGTGAAACAAAAAAAATATGAGCAATTTTTTTGTCGAAATTACGGACAGAAAGCGGAAACCTCTTAAAAAAATTGTATCGTTTGAATAAACTTTTGGATTTTTATCGAGTACCTCATAATAAGGCTATTAATTAGTTTGGTAAAAAATGGAGCGAGAAATTATTCAGTTCAAAATATTATGCATTTTGTACTTTTAGGCATAAATATTTAACTTCGGGATGTTTTTTTTGGTGGATATTTTTGTGTAAGTTTTGGATCATCCAATACTAAAACCCTGCCAAGTTTCATCGACAGGATTTAATGTGGAGGTCTCCATACAACAGACCGCCCCGTTTCTTAGACTAGATATACATATGTGTGTGTGCTCGAGTATGTGGAGTAAAGTGTTTTATAGATTAATAAACATACCCGCGCGGTTTAATACTTACATATTATTCAATTTTTCTAAGTTACAAATAGCTACAAAGCTTACTAGAACTACGGGGTAGTATGATTTAATAGTGCTTTCCAGCTACAATAAAAAATCATTAAGTATTTAATTATTCATTTTGTTGAATCACTATTGATTAACAAAATGAATAATTCGGCCATGTGCGCCAACCTATACTATCGGGTAATTTAAAATTTTTACTCTGTTGAATTTTTTTTAGGCAAAGATCGAAGTCCGTTTAGCTTTTTATAAAAAAAAAGTTAAAATCACACATTTTTACTGAAGATAAAGGTTTCCATTATAGGCATAACCCGTCGTCGGGGACGCTGGCGAGTGGGAGGCGGCCACACCTACGGCAGTCTAGACTCAACGCCAGTGGAGCCCCAGGCCTCGAGCAGCGGCCTCGACCTCACCAACGAAACGTAGTGTCCCTACACACCTTAATATACCTACGCTTACTTACTGAGATTTACAATACAACTCGTATACTAGAATGATAACGTAAGTATTTAGCAGTACATAAATACTACCCGAGCAAACTAAGTTGATGAAGACTGTATAGAAGAAAGCCAGAAGCCTCAGGTTTCGATCGTCTTCTTAGATAAGTTGATAATCAAAGGGAATAAAAGACACGCAAATCTCAGCGCAGAGGGCGCCAGCGGTGCGATTGTGGCTGTGATTTTGTTTTTCTCCTATTTATTCACTCTTGGAAATTATTCCGACATAAACTTCGATGCAATGTCACTAAAAAAATTATGACACGTATAGCCTTTTGTGTACACCAGAGTCAATACATCCTGTGAAAGGTTTTAATGTGGAGCTGACAGTTTTCAATGGCGATGAGCCATCTAGCGTGATAAAATGGCAATAAGGATTTCCATTGCCGCGGGACTTCTGTCGTGATACATAAATTCATTCATAGTAAACAGACTGTAAAACACGCACGAAAGGGGTTTGAACCTTTTTGTATGGAAGCTGGCATAGCGACCTGCCGCCATTTTGATTTTTTTTCAAAATCGCGGCGCACGATGAAAGTGATATGTATGGATAGAGGACACATAGACGAACAAATAATGTCAAGTAACATAGTACCCCAAAGTGTCACGTTACCGAGATATTTGGAGGTAAAGATAGACATATGAGGACAACGGCAATCATTAAAATAGACTTATTACGTGTCTACAGGTGTTAGATTGTATCCAAATAATCGCTCCCAGATTGATTATTATTATTACTGTTTATTAGAAGAGAGTAGGTACATTACATACTACTCGGAGCACGAGAAAACTACTACTAAGTACAATTAATTACCTATTTGCCTACTAAATCGCATCGCATCGCAATGAATCGCTATGTTATGTCAAAGTATCTCGCGCGCGCGTGTTGGCTTGTCTTAATGTCTCATCCCGCTGCATTATGAAATGAACAATAAAATAATGTCGTTGCAGACTTAGATTATTTAATTGCTCGTTGCAGAGATATGTGGAACTAAAGATCGCTGTACCTAATAATAATTAGAACGATGACACACATTTCTCGTACTCCTAGTAGTAAGTAATGTACCCACTCTCTTCTAATAAACAGTAATAATAATAATCAACCTGGGAACGATTATTTGGATACAATTTGACGCCTGTAGACACGTAATAAGTCTATTTTTAATGATTGTCGTTGTCCTCATAAGTCTATCTTTACCTCCAATTATCTTGGGAACGTGACACTTTGGGGTACTATGTTACTTGACATTATTTGTTCGTCTATGTGTCCTCTATCCATACATACCACTTTCACCGTGCGCCGCGATTTTGAAAAAAAATCAAAATGGCGGCAGGTCGCTATGCCAGAAAGTTTCAATCCCCTTTATTGATTTCTAGCTTTCGTCCGCGTCATTCTGTTAGGCGCGGGGCATACAAAAGAGGCGACGGTCGCGGGCGAGGCGCTGCTTCTTTTATATTTCATACAAAATCTATATTATGTCACCGTAAGATTGTAAAAACCGTTAGATTATAATCTAACTCGCGAAATTGTAAACTGTCGAAAGATTGTGAACTGTTCAATGTTCTGAGTGTCAATTTTTGAAATATTCATTGTATTTATGTTTTCTTTAGATAAATTCATAATTTCATTGATTCTTGATTACTGTCATCATGCCTATTCGTCTACTGTGCTTGGTCGGGTAGTAGCTTAGTAAGACGTAGTAATTTTATGGGTACTAGGTAAATACAGTAAGACGCCTTTGATGATTAAGGACGAGCCGCCTGACTTTACTAATAAGAATGTTACATATGCCATTTGGTAAGATCCTGGTTTAGCGTTTCGCCCTGTGACCCCGCTGGATTGCTCTGTCTAGAGATGTCTCCGTCGTTTGCTTGTATGAAAAAGTTATATCTACTAAGCTGTGGTAAAAGAAATAAAAAGCAAGGCCTGACCCGTTGTCCTAGGTGAGCGACACAAGCGATGCCAAACTGATGTATCTACGCGACACGTGTCATTTTCTATGGCGTCGCATCGCGTGGCGTCGCTTGTGTCGCTCACCTAGGACAACGGGTCAGTGCATAGATAAAGGTCAGTGATACGCGTTCTGCGGGACATACAGCGTGCAATCACACTGGCACAATAGGCATGATGACAGTAACCAAGAATCAATTAAATTATGAATTTATCTAATGAATTAGGATTCATGGATTATAGAAAACGTATTTATTTATCTATTTCGAATGAGATTGCTAATTATTTTAATAAAATAAAACTATAAAATACAGCAATCCGCCATATTGGATTAAACACCAAGAAGCGAATGACGTCACAATTGTTTGTTTTCGAACTTTGACAATCGCACTAATGTTTACTGCACACTGCACAGAGTACATTGGTAATAACAATAGTGACGTCACAAACGGCGCCATGACACCGGCGGGCGTTTTGGCGCGAATTTTAAAATTAAAATTTCAAATGCCAATTTTAACTACCAAACCTTATTTTTCTGCAGAAATAATATATTTTTTTTAAATATATAATACTTCCTAACATAATCTGACCATTTCTCAATCAGTCATCATGCCTTAATAGGCATATGTTAATACATAAGATCCAAAATCGTACCGACGGTTGATTTATCAACTAAATAGGTATGTAGACTGTAGTAAAATTTTAAAGTACTAGGTATAGTCCGTGTGATAGATAAAGTCCCGTAGAATCGGCGCTAATTCGACACGGACTATAAATTGTAGGTGTATATTATTTATTTTACGGCCCTACATTCAAATCCTTTATGGCCTTAGGTACGTACTGTGTAATTGTAAATCTCAGAGACAAGTGAATTATTGGACTAACGAATAGTGATAGTGGTAAATGGACTCGAAATTGAATGTTTGTTTGTTTTTCTAGAAGTAATTAAGCCATCTTTGAACCTAGGAGAACTGAAACATATTTCTTTTTATGCCTTATTGTGTTTTTGTAAAATAGACACTTTATAGTTTATTATACTTTTAAATCGCTGTTTTACTCAATGTAAGATATGTGATAAAATATAGGTAGTGACTTAGTCAAATATTGTATATTATGCTTGTGTACTTAGATTAACATGTAGCAGTCTTGAAATGTTGAGAAATTGGCTATAAAAGAAGCCAACCGTATGTAGCTTTGACGCAAGTGTCAATATTTGCCAAGGCTTCGTCTACTTTTTCTGGTAGTCTTTGGTAGCTGTTGAATAGATAAATTAGAAATTACGATTTAAAAAAACAGATTTCGCATTACTAATCATGAATTTTCAATATTTAGGTCGGCAATTCTTTATTATTATGATGACATCATATTTTATTATAATTTATTGGATATATTTTTTATCATAAATACAAACTGATGGATGGAAGGTAAAAGTAATACTTAGAAGTACATATTTATTATTTGAACTACGGACCAACGTCGAAAACTTTTGAACTTTTTATCAATATAGGTACATGGAGAGCGTAATTTTCGAATTTTAGTTTAGAAATTATGTTGTACATAACACTAAATTGAGTAAAAACCTAGCTGTCCTTTTCTTCAGTCTTCAGAGAACACTGTGAAAAGGATGACTATACTTCCAACACAACACTATACAAAATAATTTGTCTTTAAAACTTGCTAAATATTATATTTAATAATGAATTAATAGACAATTACAAAATTTGGAGTATACAAAAAGTGGTGAACGAAGTTCAAGAAAATTTAAGTGGCCTGGAGAAGTTTGAAGAAAATAAAAAATATCTTGTTTTGCCAAGACTCCGTCTATCGCTATACTTTATGTCACATAAAGTGTGTTGCTAGTGTAGAGTGAGGTCTCCGAAATGTCAAATATCACTGGGCTGTATCGCGGGTCTAATTGTATAAAGAATGTTGTGAATACATAGTAATACCCGATGAATTAGGGAAGATGTAAGATACGTATCAATGAATGTCAGGGCTCCGTACTTTGAAAGCGGAGCTAAGAAAAACGGCGGGCTAAAAGAACACCTAATTCAGATGTTAGTCTCTGGTCCCTGTGTGTTTACTATTTACAAACGTATTATGACCAACGACCTCAATTTACATAGACGGGCCCTGTCAAACAAAGAATGTGGACCTATTTTGCTAATGCCATCTAGTCTGCAAAGCGGGACAGCGCTATGGTGGGGACAAGGACAGGGCTATACAGGTTAGGAGCGTGCTCTAAAGGTTGGACGCCCAATATTTTTCTTTGAAAGCGCCCATCTAGTACCTACATATATATCGATGATTATGATTGTCAAAAGTATCTTGTTTACCGAATTTACAGCTATGCTTCCAGGAGCTTACTCGCCAGTAGCGCCAACTAGTGAGCATAAAAACGGTAGCCCTCATTACGATGACGGGATAATTAGTCCCTTATCCCCTATACTAGTAATTGGCCGGGAGCAGGCTAACAGGCCTATTACACTGCACTTTTCACAGGGACCCTTACAATTGAATCAGTGTAGTGTAATAGGATTTAGGGAATAAGGGTCCCTAAATTGGTCCTTATTGCTGTGTAATAAGCGACGCTCTATCTAGCGGTCACGCCCACCCTTACCACAGGGCCCTGTAAAAAGTGCAGTTTATTAGGCCTTTAAGTTACACACGAAGATTTTCTTGCATTGTGTCAGTATGTTTTTTCTATTTTATTTTACGGCTCTGGCTTCAAGTCATTTGTTTTCCATAATACGTTAGTATGTTCCAGCTTAAACGTTCGCGTTTGTCCCAATTGCGGTTAATTAAGTAAGCACTCGATTCCAGACTTGGATTTCGGTCTTTGGCTCATGGGCATGCCGCATGGCAATCATTTCTGGCGTAAGTTTAATTTTTGATACTTATCAGGTAGGTACAACATATACATAATATTATGTTGATAATCTTATTAGTTCTCTAATATTATTATTTTTTTCGACTTGACTTAACTTTTTTACCGAAGCTAGAATATAGCGGCATATATTTTATGGTTTAAATTGATAAAATTAAAAAAAAAGTGCTTTCTGCAGACTTAAGAATCTAGATATCTAATATAAAAAATTTAAAGTTTTATCAAAATTAAAAATTATTTAAATAAAATAATCTGTTAAAAATATTATTAATTTTAAAAGCATTGTGCCTTTTGGTCAATTCGACAAAAAAAAAATTAAAGATGTGAAAAAATCTAGTTTTTAGATTAAAAATTGTGATTTAATACTTACTTAATGACATGTTTTGTTGCTAGAATTAATTTATTTTATGTATTTGAAATAATAATATAATACGTTCAAGTTATTTAGTGATCTATCATACTTATCATAGTTATCTAATCAAATTGTTTAGGCAAAGGCATGTAAAATACTAAATACTTAAATAATTATTCATATCGAGTAGTAAATAAACGTAATATTAATACTAAAATCCCCTATTCCAAAGTTGTTGTGAATAAAATTACATTAGCGTCTACTACTTATTTACTTACCTAATTAATTATGTATTTATACACAGGTTTAACTTAAAATTTCTATTAACTTCATAATGGGTAACTTTCCAACATATTTTTTTAATACTTTTTATGCACTACAGCACTTTTTATGCAGACACTATTCAGTCACCAATCGACTAATGCCCACTACGGGGCATTAGTCGATTGGTGACCTATCCGCCGCCCGCGTGTCTCGAAGATTAATGCCATTTTAGAGCAGCCATTTTTAAAAAATTATAATAGAACTTAAATGTTTAAGAGGTTATTAGTTTTTTTAATTATCCTGTGGTACTTGCTAACTATTTAAAAAAGTGTATTGCGCTTTAAGTGTCTCGTCGCAAACTCTGTGTACTAGCATTTTTAATAAATGATCTGAAAAAAGCTGTGTGTATCATTTAATTACCATTTACCACCTCAACTCATCGCTACTGCGATCGGCGGGCCTAGTGAGATTTTTTACATGGTCAACTACGTTTAAGTTAAAGTCTACGATTTGTATGGATTGAATCGAGCGGCCGTTGTCAGCTGTCATCGCCCATCAAAATGTTTAATTCTGATTTAGACGACAGTTTACCACGCTGGCTGAATGTGTTAATGTCCTATGTCCCCAGTCTCTGCCAGAACCGTACGCCGTTGGATCGACCACGCTTTCTTTTTCCCTGAGGATTCCAGTCGAGAGCTTGCCTCGCGATATGCCTGGCTCTCTACGTATAAAGAGCCAGGCAGGCCATCCAGGTTCAGGCAGGTGGTACGTAGGCCGATCCAGTTCCATTTGCGTCGTTTAATCTGTTCGTCTATTGGAGCTTCCTTGCATCGTAATAAGAGATCGATGTTACTGATCTTTTCAGGCCAGTGGACACCTAGGATGCGGCGAAGGCATCGATTGACAAAAACTTGGATTTGGTGTGAGATGGCTTTCGTGACTTTCCATGTCTCGCACCCATATGTCACAAGGGACTTCACGTTGCTTCGAAAATTTTGAGTTTCAGATTTCTTGTAAGTTTCCGTGATTGCCATGTAGGGCGGAGCCCTGCAAAGCTTGCTTCAGCTTTGGCGACATGCGAATCGATGTCCTCCTCGGTACCCCCCGTCTCCGACACGACGCTCCCAAGATAAGTAAAACGATGCACGCGCTCTACGTCTTCAGTGTCGATGCGGATAGTAGACGGGTTCTTTTTACCAGTCCGCATCTTATGGGTCTTTCGGATGTTGATACGTAACCCTGCAAGTAGAGCTTCTCTTTGTAGGTCGTCCAGCTTTGTACATGCTTATGGCTTAATAGGCAAAGTTCATCGGCGTAATCCAAGTCTTCAAGTACTTCGGAGAGCCCCCACGTCTTTTGTTATCAAAAGCTCTATGTAGAATACCGTCAAGAACGACCAGAAAGAGAAGAGGCGATAGGAGGCATCCTTGTCGCACACCCGCATGTACCTTTAAATCATCCGATATAAGACCGTCGCGTGACACTTTACATGTAGTCTAGGCAACAGGGCGGTCCGTTGTATGGAGACCCCCGCATTAAATCCTCAGTCGATGAAACTTGGCTGGGTTTTAGAACTGGATGCTCCAAAACGTACACAAAAATATCAAACAAAAAACATCTGGAAGTTAGGTATATATACCTAAAACTTAATATTTATGACAATATTTACTCGATTTCTTTTTAAAATAATAGTAGGTAGTATATTTACACTCGAAACCGAAATATCAAACGAAATAATCATGCAGAACATCGATATTTAAACCGATTTTATTATCAAATCTAAACTGCGATTACGCGATAATGTACCTTCCTGCTTTAACAATTGGGTATAGCCATAAAAAATCTTACTTCGTTTCTGATTTTTTATTGGATATTTATAATATAGGTAAGTTTATCTTACGATACTTTATCATACTGTAAAGTTTCGTCGGCTGAGGAATTATTGTTGGGGTCAAGTAGCTTTATTGCCCAGACTAATGGCTGAATGTGGATTGGCATGTTTTACCCACTATGAGTACCTAGTATACCTAGTAGTACCTAGTAGTAGTATGTACCTAGGTCCTAGTTTAAAATAAATAATTGTCTGTCTGGGGCACGCGGATTTCTTTTTTTCACCGTCAAAACAACAATATATATTATCAAAGCACAAAACCCATCTCTCAATGGTATCTCTATTCTACGTCCGCATCCGTAAGACACTCTATGATACCGTGGCTCTCTTCATCAGACATGAGTGCTAAGAATTATTAAGAGTAGGTAATTAAAAGTGATTTCATAAAAAAATCGCTTTAAATTATAATTATTTATTAAAATATTCATACACATTATCCTTTTACACAAAATCTTTTGAGCACATCGCATCTATACAAAAACATCTGCATATTATATTGTTTTTTTTAAACTTGTTTATTATATAAAATTATAAATTAATTTGGTAATTTTGGTAGGTATCTAAAAATATACAGCACAGAATATCAACAATCCAGAAAGTTGATCAAGACGTGATTCATTATAAAATAAGAAAGAAAACATGAATGACAACATAATTAAAATAGATGTGAGTGAAAATAGGACGGACAATAACGTAGGTATTTATTATTAAATAAATGAACTTCAACAAGCTATTTTTAATTTATACATATTACATGAAATATCACAGCGTTTTAGAACGCATCTTTGTTTGATGATCTATTTTTGAACGCCACATATCGTGTCGATGCGGCGAATCGGTATTTTTAGCCGAAGTTTCTATGATCTGTAAATTTATTTATAGCGAAATATCGCTGATTTCCTAAACTTCGGTAAACTCAGGTAACAACCTATCTTAATAATTAGTCTTAAATTAAAATCATAGCTTTTATTTTTGCATCAGGCACGGTTGACGTCAAGCGCAAGCCCTAGAAATTAAAAAAAAACTTTATTGGCTCCGCGCGTCGAGCGTTTGAGCCATAGTTATATAATATGACAACACTTGACAACAAATAGCGTAACAGTTCTTTTTAAAAATACGAACACAAGTTCTTATTTTAAAAATAAATAAATTAATTAAAAAGTAAAGGTAAATTTAATAAACTAATTTCAGTTCAACAAAGTATGACTAGAGAGGACTAGAGTTATACTCGAACAGACAAAAGATAGAACATAGAGCATTTACAAAATATATTATAATATTATGTGGTTCATAAACCTGTGCCTAGCCTTCTACCCAGTTGGCTAAAATACTGCATCAAGCTGTTAACCCTTCACTTCACTCTTCTCAATGGCTCATATAAAATTTGAACGAATTAAGTAACAATATGTATTATAAAAATTGTTTCCAAAACCGACTTCCAAAGCCTTCCATCGTATACACGTGACTTGATACCTACTATATGAATTCACCATAAAAATTTCCTAACTCCCTAGTTTTGAGCCGTAGGTACACCTACAGCATCAGAGTTGAGGATTTGGATTCCACCAATTTCATGGGATCACCTCGCGAGCTTCCTCTAACCACTGAAAAAAAATATTTTCAAATCGTTTTAGAAACCACGGAAATATATGCAGTAACATACATTAAAAAAAAATACGCGCCGAATTGAGAACCTCCTCTTTTTTTGGAAGTCGGTTAAAATGAAATTGTTTAAAAAATGTACTAAATGTAGGTACTTCATGATCATGTACATAACAATATTATGACGTACCTACCTAATGACGAGGAACGATGACGAAAGCTTCGTTACGTGAATCAACTTTCTTTGAGGTTTGATGATGAACAGAAAACGTGTTTTTTTTAAATACTTAGTTTCTCGGGTATAATAGGGATGATGACAACTCAATCAAATCAGCCACTCTTTATCAAACTTAAAAAAGCGCTTCTAATAAGGAAGTTTGTATGAAAATAGTTGTGACGTCATCAAATTTCAACGCACTCTTCTCTAATCGACAGTTTAAAATACAATGATTATTTATCAAACTTAAAACTAACAGAAGATGCGATTTTTAGGCTTTCTGGGAGACCCTCTAGGCTCTATCTAATAATCAGTAAGATATAATTTGTTTTTGTCATAAACATCATCCCTATTTATTCAGTATTGCCTGGTGGGAGGCTTCGGCCGTGGCTAGTTACCACCCTACCGGCAAAGACGTGCCGCCAAGCGATTTAGCGTTCCGGTACGATGCCGTGTAGAAACCGAATAGGGTTTAATATAACTGCCATACCCATAACAGGTTAGTCCGCTACCATCTTAGACTGCATCATCACTTACCATTAGGTGAGATCGCAGTCAAGGGCTAACTTGTAGTGGATAAAAAAAAAAAAAGATAAGATGTTTATAGCGTATGCCTATCTTTTTCCTTCAGTCAGTGTATGGAGCTAAGACTTAGTATAACTCCAATGGTCCGAACAGCAGTTTGGCGGGGCATTCGTCGCTCAGGTCGCTCAGGAACTGCGCGAAGAGCTCCTGGTACCGCGACAGAGTCATGCCGCCTTTTCTTCTGTCGTCATCCTGTAACATTGATTAAAAAAAAATGATGAAATACTGTCCTTTAAAATACTTCCCGACCGAATCTTTTCAGAGATTCATCATCATCATCATCATCCTCAACCGATATACGTCCACTGCTGGACATAGGCCTCTTGCAAGGATTTCCACACGCCTCGGTCTTACGCCGCCTGGAACCAGCGGCTCCCTGCGACTCACCTAATATCGTCTGTCCAGCGAGTAGGGGGTCTGCCAACGCTGCGCTTTCCTGTGCGTAGTCGCCACTCCAGCACTTTTGGACCCCAACGTCTATCGGTTCTTCTAACTATGTGCCCCGTCCATTGCCACTTCGCCATTGCCTCAGAGATTAGACATCTTTCATTTATTCCACTAAAAGTTAGCCCTTGACTGCGATCCCACCTGATCGTAAGTGGTGATGCAGTCTAAGCTAACCGTTAGGGGTATGGCAGTCACCTACTTATATAAAATCCATATATCGGTTTCTACACGGAATCGTACCGGAACGCTAAATCGCTTGGCGTGGCAGTAGGGTGGAAACGAAAGTTGGCAAAGCCACAGCCGAAGCCTCCCATCCAACCGGACCTGACAAAATTTTTAAATTCCCAAACTGACCCCGCCGGGAATCAAATCTGGGACCTCCTACGCTCAAGACAACACTGCGCCAGGGAGGTCGTCAAATCTGCGCGGGAGATATTATAGTGCACGATTGTGTGAGCAAACACATCTGTGCATTTTTTAATTTGCTTACTGTCATTGACCGATGGGACGGAAAACCCGACATGACCGGAGAAAAATCACACCGAGGGCTTTACGTACTCTCCGAGACACGGGGCTGAAACACCGCCTACTTCCTTACTTCGGACTAGTAACTCCTGGGCATTTCTTGTTTGAAAACCGAACCCGAGACTTCGCCATTTCATTCGGACATGCTAATCACTGAACTAACGAAGCAGTTAAAAAAATTGAATAGTAGGTAGGTAGTACGCACCTAGTTACCGTCTCATTAAGTACCTATTAGATAGCACTATTATAATATTTTATTCCGTGTTATTAATTGTTCGCCGAGCGCAGTTTTTTTATCGTGATTTATTTGTGATTTTGAAGTTCCAATAATATACTTATCACGTCTACCATTTAAATAGGTAAATAAACAAAGGAGAGCTAAACGTGAAATTATGCAATACGATAATAACAATTTAACGGTCACCAGTTGGTAGCCTGCCAACGGCCGCGATTCCCGCTTCCCTCTAAACTGTGGGGTATCAAGAAATCATTCCACTGGACAATTGTCACACGCTACTACGATAATTTTGAAATGACTACAAAACACGGACACAAATAAATACGCTTTATTTTTGATTTTAAATACAATCGTGTATGCAGTACGTCTTTTATATGATTAAGGTATGTACGAGTGGATTTGGCCTGCTACAATCGATTTCTCCTTTCATCACCACTTGCAAGCAGGTCTGATTGCAGCCAAGCCCTAGCCTATACATATATATTTAAAATAAAACTCTATCCTATCCAAAAAATAAAAATTAATACATTTACCGTATGTTGGGTGAGAACTGATAACTATATTCAAGATATTTATTATTTGCTATCAAAAAGTATAACTTCTTGCGTGCGTACATAAGTACACGCACACTTTTTTTATATGAACATCTTGTCGACTCTACCTTATTCACAAATAAATATATTGAAATTGAACACACAAAAATATCAAATGCTATAACTGAATCAATTAAAACTCCGTTTGAAAAACAGGAAAACTCTACGTCCAAGAAGAGTAGAAGTTCTCAGAATTTTATATTATCCAAATACTTTTAACACGATGTTGTTGAGTTAATCAACAAACAAAAAATTTCTGGAATAATCCCAAACACATTTCGCTGACTTGTAACACGCTTGTAATGCCACACGTCAGGCATCAGCGTCATTTTTGTTTCCAACAAAATATAATATTTCACGCCCTCCTACGAATGGAATATACCTACTAGTGCCAGAATATAGAGTTCGATACCCTATTATTTTTACAAACTGTTTCCATGGTTTTTAGCTCAAGAACTATAAATTACCTCTATTGGCAGCCGCTCTCATATTATCATCATCATTATCATCTTCTGTGGACATCCACTGTTGTATGTAACCCATTGTCCTAGGTGAGCGACGCGACGCGACGCCACGCGATACGACGGCTTAGAATATAATGTAGTGACAACAGTGTTTCATTTTCATGTAGTGACAGCTGTGAGTGACAGTAATGACAAACTTGTCTACGCGACAACGTAGGCTATGTTAAGGGTCAGCTACTGTTTGATACTGTCGCGTCGCGTCTTATCAAGTCGCGGTGTCGTGTTTGTCGCTCACGTAACTGGTTACCCCATAGGGTTACCCATTGTCCTAGGTGAACGACAAACACGGGTATGCGACACGACGCGACAGGAACAAATTTAAGCTTACCCTCCATGTAGCCAACGTTGTCGCTAGATAAGTTTGTCATACTACGTTTTTTAGGACTCCAATGGCCTGCAAAGAATGATCTGCCCACTGCCACTTAAGCTTGGTTTGGACTATGACACAGATATAATTTCTCCTGTAAATCTTTTTATTTTGATTTTTATCCCACAGAGAAACTGAAAACTAAGACATTTTCCATCCTTCTATATTCTGTACCCACATTTGGCAAAATAAAAACATTTGTATTTGTAATAATATCTCGTTATGTGACTTCGACTTTTTATCAGTCGACGTTTCTAGGTAAGGCATTTTAGTAATTTAAGAACACGTCATGTCTGTCTGTTAACTTTTCACGACTCGCTCGCTGAATATCGTGATGAAAATTACAGAATCAGTTTCTATCCTGATTTCTAAGGGATTATTTTTATTCCAGTTACTCATTATACCCTTCACCGATATAAACGTTTTCTTATATTGATGATGATGATTGATTGAACACCTTCACGCAACGCCAAAACACTGTGCCAGAGTGTTGCAGAAACACTGAGTTCGATATCCGATAGCTGACGATTTAATGCCGATGGCAATTGCAACAGAGACGGATCGGCATTGACATGGATTCCTAAATATATTTGGCCAAATGTTTTTGCGGGGTATTCCTAGAATCGCGTAATATTACGAGCACGTTGACCTACGTAGGTGATCACACGCCTATGACCGTGGCCGTGACTGACTTAAATGTATTTTGTACGTTAATTTGACTACTGTAGAGTCTATCTAGCTAAAGCTGACACTGCAAAATGGGCCAAAAATTAGGTTTGGTGTCCCCAAATGAAGGTAGAGTCCGTGTCACGAAAAAGTCCCGGGCCTAAAGGCAGCTGCATAATAAATTATAATACTTAAGTATATGTATTAGTTCCCACGATCCATTCATTGCCGCAGGGCTTCTTTGACTCTAGTATATTAGAATTACTATTTTTTAACCTTTTTTATGACCGTTTTGCATGGTCCCCTGCCCCAGATATGCTAGTAATTTAATCTTAAAACGTTAAATAATTAATTTTTAAAATTATTAAAAAAAACTCTGAATTTTAAAAAGTCAACATAAGTTGTTACCTGCCTTAGTATTTTGTACAGAAGCTACCCGTAAGAGGATAAAAGTATTCTTAAATTATTAACCTTACTAGTAGTGTAAAATTGGGCTATCTGGATCAATTATCCACATAGCCCAATTTTACGAAATGAAAGTGCTTCATTATGAAGGAGCATCACTTTGGATCGAGTGATTTGATTGATTTATTTTTCATAGTGTGAACTGATTGACTGGTTTCAAAAACGGTATTTAACAGGACTAACTTTTATTAAAAAAGAAAATTTTGTTAATTTAAAATTAATTTAAGTCAGAAGATAATAAAACGAATATGATTTCTTACATCAGTTTATTTTTATTTACATCATTGAATTAATTGAACAATCATGATAAATAAATTCGGATAACATTATCGATTGTTCTTCTGCAAATTGGACATATCAATTTATTCAGTGATAGAGCGCACTTTGTACACGTTATAGCATGACCGCATGATCTATAACAAACACAAACTTCTTCCATTAGACAAGTTTTACAAAGCAGTGTCTTTGTTTCTTTAGCATATTCAACAAAAACTTTGTCAGTCTTGAAACAATCATTTTTTTCACAATTTCCTAATATTTTATTAGCCTCGTTATTAATATGATTTTCACCTTTCATAAGTAAAACATAGGGACAGGACTGAGACCAACGAGCATGTTCCACCCATGGAATATCTTCACTATCCCGTCTCTAATCTTAACACCGCAGAAGTAACAAATAACTTCATCACTTTTTCCTGTGTAAAAAAAACCAGCATTCGACATTTCTTCAGGTTTTTGAATTAAACCCTGAGGCCAGGTGTCAAAACTTCGCAACCGTACGCTTTGAGCAGCATAACTAGAATATTTAGGGTGTAGTTCCTTGTTGTACATTCTGAATAAAAAGGTAATTTTAGTAAGAACCAAAAGTAAAAAACATATACTTAGTAATGTAGTAGTCTGTAAGCGCTTAAACAGTTAGCGCGATACTAATAAATAAAGGCATATTTCACATTATATAAGCCGTTGTTGTATTGTATAGATAAAGTGGGTAAGTATACGACTCAAAGTAATTATTTATTTAAAAAAATATCAGAATGTAAAAATTATTTAATAAATGAATGAAAATGATTCAGAGTATCTAAACATAATTAATAGTACCTAGAAACTTAAATTTAATTTTTAAACCATTTCTAAACTTATAAACTGTTTGTCAATTCGCAAGACTTGTGCTCTTAACTTTTGTCCTTGTCGATACAAATAGCTTTTTTTTTTCGAAAAAAGGAAGTAGTTTCGTAGCAAAATAGCTTGGTACTTTTCATGACCAATTATTGACACAGACCAACCTAATAGACTTTTTCTTATAAGAATAACCTCAACCACATCATCAGGTTTAATTTATTAAAAATAAATAAAATTTATTAAAGTTACAATTAATTTATTAAAAATATTTTTTAATATATTGGACTATACCCATTATTATCTTTTACAGTATTTTCTTCAAATTTTTTTAACAGTTCTTTTGCAAGAAAATATACATCGTCTAAATATGGTATTCACTATAACTTGTTGCGCACACACTTCAGCACAGCATTTGCACTCACTCAAATTATTTTTCATTTCATTGTAATTGGTACCACTCCACTTCGGTTTCTTTACATAAGTATAAACAACGTTTTCTTTGTTTGATCTCTTGGATGGAGCAGCTCTACTGTTGAAACAAAGTAAGTCTTCCGAATCCTGAAATAAAAAACGTTGTATTAAAATCTAAGTAAGAAACGATGTTATCTGTCTGTGTATTTGCTTACTTTGATTTTTTTCTTTTTTTAGAATAATTACTTTGAAGCATAGAGTTTAATCAGACATGAGGGCCAATAATAAAAATCATGAAATTCGTAATGCTGTTCTGATATTCCATATTTATATGCTAGGTACGTTTTAACCAGAAAAAAAACTTGAAAAACTGAAATCCATGCGAACGATTCCGAGGTTAAATAAATAATTATAATAAATTAAAAACAATAGTTGATAAATAATTTCTACACCTAAATTAATGAAAAAAATTAATTAAAACAGACTTACTTACCGACATTATGGTGCGCGCGTTTATCATGGAATGATGGAAATACAATATATTGTTAAAACATGGTACATCAGTATTATATTGTATACTTATAATATAATCCTGATGTAACATGTTTTAAACCACAGATCTTGGTATAGGTAGAGTTGGTAGAGGATTAACTATCTCTACTTTTTGGTAAAACAGACGTATTTGTAATATAGTTACGGTTAATTTTCCATTGTTACTGTCTAATTTATAAGACACATCTAGTTTATTATTCAATCTATGGTTTTATTTGAGATGCGCTCACTCCAAAAATGGTAAAAGTGGTGTCAATTCACAACATTCAGGCGCCTACAGCCTATTTGTTATGATGAAAACACGGGTGACCATGACTTAAGGACGACTTATTGTAGACGTGGTATTCATAATTAAATTTAAGTACTTATAAAACGTAAAGAAAATCATGTAGAAAGATAGTTTACCACCTATTCTCAGACGTACCGAATATACACAAAAATTTCATAAAAATCGTTCAAGCCGTTTCGAAGGAGTATGGTTACAAACACCATGAGTTGTTTATTTTTTTATCGATTTTTTATCGAGAGAATTTTATATTTTATCAGCAGCATTGAATTATATAAGCATCCGACGAATTTAAGCAGACTGATCACTCGAGCGCTTAAATTTGATACTATAAAATGCATACGTTATCAATAATATCATTAGAGATCCTTCCTAAGCAGAACCTTGTTTGCATTCTTCTTTAACTATCATGTAAATGCATTAGTGCAAAATAATGGATCGGAACCCGCTACAATTTGAAAAAAATTTGCTTGACACTTTAATCGTTTGATTTTAGAATTGGAATTATTAAATCGATGGCAGTTTATCCAGTGATTTCAAATACGTAACACCTATTTTGTAAAGGGTTAAATAATTGAACATGTGAGTATAATAAATAATAATATGTTTATTAATATTTAATTATATAATAGTAATATGTTTCTGTTAATAATATTAATTAATTTTACTGTAGTAGAAACAATTTATAACTATGAAAAATAATTCATATAATAAATTTAATATTTTCAGGTCTCAACATGACAGTGAATATTCTTATGATGAAGATTTTGTGGACGTAATTAAAAAGAAACCTAGAACTTTCAAGAAACGTGGGAATGATCAAGATTTGCTAGAGGAAAGGTTAATATTATTAGTAAATATATTTAATGTTATTATTATTATTATTTTCAACTAATAATTTCATGTGTGCATATGATATGTTTCTCAGTTTATGATGATTCATTTTATATTTTCAGATCTATGCAAGAGTATTCCTCAGATGAAGATTATTCTAACAAGGTTGCTAAAAAGAAGAAGAAAATAGCAACCGTGAGCACAACACCAAGGATGACTAGACCATTGACAGCAAAAAAAAGGTAAATTATTATATTAATTGATATTTTTGGCTTTTTATATGGCAAATTACAAAAAGTATTATTGGTTGTTATTATTATGATGATAATATTATATTAATACTATTGTTATTGCTGATAACCAAATTGGTTATTATAATGCATTCTCTCATTTATATTATAATATAATTGCTATTGTTATTATAATTATTAAGTACATATTACTTTAAACAATAATAGAATAATAATAATAATAATATATAAAATGATTATTGTTATATATTAAAGTGAAATACATATATACAAAAAGTATTAGCGTTAAATATTGCAATAGTAATATTAATATTATAAGCAGTGATAGCCAATTCTGAAGGAAAAGCCATTAGTGAATTTTAAAAGGGAATGAGATAATCATTTTGTGTAAATGATTAAATAATATAATATAAATAGATTTAATTCATGCCAATCTATTATTTTTAATTTGGTGCGGTTTTTAGTACAAGTAATGCTTTTGTAAATAGCTAGTTGATTGAAATTAAGCTAGCTAATAATGTCAAATTGTTTTTATTATTTTAAGGTCTAAGCAAGAATTTTCTTCAGACGATGAGGTTGTTGAAAGGAAACCAAAGAAGTCTAAGAAAAGGTTGGTCAAGCAATCAGTGGCTGCGGAATCACAATCGTCCAAAACCTTGTGCACAGCGGAAGAACTATTCAGACCTGATAATGAAAGTGAATCAAAGCCAAGTGCCGGTAAATACTCGCTGAATTCATATCTTTCAAAGAGATTATCGGATGGTATTTCCAAACAAACAATCGCAAACAAAAAAGGTAGCCATTACATAGACCTTAAAATATACAAATCAGTTGAAGTAGAAAAGGTGCCTCCCATAAATAGGTGGCGGCATGCGGTAATTAATTTAAAATGTTGTGCTGATTCTGATATGGTTGTATGGCAGCGCTTAACAGAATTTTTAAGCCCTGTTCGTAAGGATGTCAGCGAATGTCCGCCTGTCATTATAAATTCATACTATTAATTATATTTGAATGATTCCTTATTCATGATTATAATACTATTAAGTGCATTTTTATATTTTCAATATTGGTAATTTTTTTACCATCACGTTTGTAATTTGTAATTTGTAATGTTAAGAGTAAAATAAGTTATAATTTGTTTACAGTGTCACCACCGCTACGAACTATTAAAAAGACATTAAACAAAAATACTATAAATTGTGATAAATGTAAAGTGAAATTATCAAAATTTGACTTTCCATTTCATAAGAGAACGCATTTACATAAAACAAATAGTTTGATCAGTACAAAATTTAAAAATATAAAAATTATTGCCGCTGCATTTAAAAATAGAATAATTACCTATCGATTAAACCCTTCACAAGAAAATGAGCATCTCTTGCCAGAGGCCTTCCTTTGTAGTTGTGAGAAAGATATTAATACTTTGATAAAAGATTCAGTGAAGAAAAATAATTGCATCAAAGTAAATTTTGAATTTTACGCAAATTTTATTTTACCACATACTAGCAAAAAACAATTGAAATCATTCACTACAAAATATAACACAATATGTAATAATAGTGATTTAAGTGAAATGTTTTCCTCAGCAGTAAATACATTATACAAAAGTTTTCAGAATTTGAACATTGTGAGTCTGGTTGGTCATTTCTCGCTGTGAGTCATTTAGAAATAAATATAAATAAGTATTCATCAATGAAAGGAGGAAGCTATATAGATCTACCACCTTCGATAAAAAATACTAAAAGTTGTTCAAACATTAAAAATAATGACAATCATTGTTTTTTGTGGAGTATAGTCGCTGCGTTGTATCCAAAGAATGCTAATGTAAGCAGAGTTAATAGTTATCCACATTATTCGAATGTTCTTAACATAAAAGGAATGAGTTTTCCCCCTAATTGTCATGACATAAAAACTTTTGAAAATCTAAATCCTTATTTAAGTGTTAATATTTATGGTCTTGATAGAAAATGTCGAAAAAAGTTAATCATGTGAATTTATTATATTTTGAGAAAAAAGAGATTGGTCACTATTGTTTAATAAAAGATCTTTCTTGATTAGTAAGAAGACAAATTACTAAACACCATGGTAAACTATGGTTTTGCGATTCAAGTTTACAGAGTTTTAGCACTAAATCTAAATATTTGTCTCACAAATGCTCTGAAATATTAACTATCTTACCAAAAGTAAACAGTAAATTAAAATTTGAACAGTTTGAAAGAAAGCTTAAAATAAATTTTGTGATATACGCAGATTTTGAAAGTATCCTATTTATATGTGACCAACAAAAATCTAGCAACAACACGAGTAACTTAAGTGTACACATCCCATCAAGTTTTGGCTATTATATATGTTGTGACCATGATCCATCACTAAACACTATTGTTTAATAAAAGATCTTTCTCGATTAGTAAGAAGACAAATTACTAAACACCATGGTAAACTATGGTTTTGCGATTCATGTTTACAGAGTTTTAGCACTAAATCTAAATATTTGTCTCACAAATGCTCTGAAATATTAACTATCTTACCAAAAGTAAACAGCAAATTAAAATTTGAACAGTTTGAAAGAAAGCTTAAAATAAATTTTGTGATACACGCAGATTTTGAAAGTATCCTATTTATATGTGACCAACAAAAATCTAGCAACAACACGAGTAACTTAAGTGTACACATCCCATCAAGTTTTGGCTATTATATATGTTGTGACCATGATCCATCACTAAATAAATATAGGAGTCATAGAGGTCCTGACTGTGTCAAAATTTTTATTGAGCAATTAATTACTGATGTTCAAAATATTAATAAAAGCTATGCGAAAAAAAAACTATGATTGTGTTAACAAAAGAGCAAATATAATAGCTTATAAAGATGCAATTGTTTGTCACATCTGTAATCAACCTTTGCTTGGAGATAAAGTTCGCGATCATGATCATGTAACATCTGAATTTCGAGGTGCAGCACATTCTCATTGTAACCTAATGTACAAAATACCTTCATTTATTCCCGTTATATTTCACAATTTATCTGGCTATGACAGTCACCTTTTTATAAAAGAATTGTCAAAATATGATGGAACATTAAAAGTCATACCCAAAACAAAAGAAAAATATATTACAATTACTAAAACGATTTAAAACAAAGATACTACTCGCAATGTTCAAATTAAATTTATTGATTCATTTCAGTTTTTAAGTTCTAGTTTAGATGTATTAAGCAAAAGTTTGACCAAAGAAGAAAGCGTTCATTTGGGCAAAGAATTTGATAATAACGAGCAATATATGTTACTAAAAACTAAAGGAATCTTTCCATATGATTATGTTGATAGCTGGTCTAAGGAACTTCCATCAAAAGAATATTTTTACAACAGTTTAACTTCAGAACATTTATCTAATGATGATTACCAAAGAGCGCAAAAAATCTGGAATACTTAATGTTCAGACACTCGGCGATTATTCAGATTTATATTTAAAAGGTGATGTGCTATTGCTTTGCGATGTTTTCGAACATCTCAGACGTGCATGTTTGCGATACTATAAACTTGACCCGGCACACTATGTGTCGTCCCCCGGTTTAAGTTGGGATGCTATGCTGTTATACACCGGTGTCGAATTGGATTTAATAAGTAATTTAGAAATGTACCAAATGATAGAAAAAGGAATTAGAGGTGGTTTGGCGCAGTGTTGTCTTAGACATGCTAAAGCAAATAATATATATTTATCAGATTATGATGATACGAAACCATCTGCGTATCTGATATACCTTGATGCTAACAATTTATATGGTCATGCTATGACAAGAAAATTACCTATTTCAGAATTTCATTTCTTGTCACAAAATGAAATAGACAAATTTGATATTCGAAATAAAGACAATGAGTCAGATTATGGTTATATTTTAGAAGTTGATCTTGGCTACCCTGATTACCTTCATACACTTCATTCTGATTTACCATTTGCAGCAGAAAGAATTATTCCACCGGGGGGAACATCTCCCAAATTAATTGCGAACTTAAATTATAAACACAACTATGTTATTCATTACATGCATTTAAAGCAATGTTTAGAACATGGTTTAATTTTTAAAAAAAATCATAGAATTATTTGCTTTAGGCAAGAATATTTCTTAAGTATATTGAATTAAATACGAAACTGCGTCAGGCATCTGTGTCAAATTTCGAAAAAGATTTATTCAAACTAATGAATAACAATTGAAAACCGTCGCAAGCAAATTGATGTAAGACTCGTTTCACATTGGAACGATAACAATAATATAACGAATAAACAAATCGGTGCTGAAAATATGTTGTCGAAGCCAAATTTAAAAAGTGTTTGTATTTTTTATGAAAATTTTGTAGGCATTCAACTAAAAAGGGAAAAAGTTTTATTGGATCGACCTATATATATCGGTTTTACCGTATTAGAGCATGCTAAACAACATATGTATGAGTTTCACTATAACTTTATTAAAAACAAGTATTCTAATAATGCAAAACTTTGTTACACAGTTTACTTTACTTCATAGAAACCAATGACATTTATCATGATATCATTCAGAATATTGAGAAATTTGATACGAGTTACCATGATAATAATGTTTATAATATTCCTAAAGTTAATGCAAGAGTACCAGGACTGTTTAAAGATGAAATGGGTGGTGACTTGATAACTGAATTTATTGGTCTCAGAGCAAAACTTTACTGTATAAACAGTGTTAAGGTACAGTTAAAAAAAGCTAAAGGGGTCACACGGTCGGTAACGAAAAAGTTGAGTTCGACTGACTATAGAAAAGCCTTATACAATACAAAAAGTTATAAGTCTAAGATGAGAATAATTAAATCTATTAAACATGTATTATATACACAAGAAATTAATAAAATTGTTCTAAATAGCAATGACGATAGCAAATACTACGAAATCGCATTAAAACACTACCCTGGGGACATAGTGATTGTATATTATATTAATTAAAGAAATAATACTATTGCTTAAAATATTAATAAAACTTTGACTGTTGTTAAATATGTTTAAAGATACTTCAACTATAGGTGACATGTTACGAGGTTACCAGATAATTTCAGCATATTATTTACCTATGATATTAACATTTTTAATAAAAATATATTATTTTAAATTTTGTTCGTTTTATTTTTTATCTTTTTCCTACCATATCATTTTACCATGTGAATATAAACTATAAAAGCATAAAGACTACTTAAAAAGGAGCAATACTTAAAATGAAGCTAATAAAACACCCGTTATCACTAAAGGTATCAGATGTGCAGATATCAGAAAAAAATAATTTCGTCAGACATAGCGTATTACTTCCTAGCTCTATACGATGTTTAATTTGTGGACCATCTAACTATGGTAAAACGAATGTAATGCTAAGCTTATTGCTTCATGAAAACGGACTAAAATTCAGAAATGTATACCTATACTCTAATACTGCATTTCAACCAAAGTACCGCTTTCTAAGTCATGTTTTGAAAATGATCCCTGAAGTAAATTGTTTTATATTCAATAACCAAAAGGAAGTTATTGATCCTGCTGATGTTTTAAATATTTCTATTATGATTTTTGATGATGTTGTCTGTGATGACTAAAGCAATATTCGCAATTTGTTTGCAATGGGGAGACATAAACAATTAGATTGTTTTTATCTCTCTCAAACATACTCAAAAATTCCAAAACAGCTCGTTCGAGATAACGCTAACTTATTGATTATATTTTAACAAGATCATATTAATTTTAAACATATATATCATGAGCATGTGAATACTGATGTCACTTGGTTGCAATTTAAGAATCTTTGCCCTAGTGTATGGGCGGAACCGTATAACTTTATCATTATAAATAAGGACTGTGCAATAGACAAAGGAAGATATAGAAAAGGATTTGACAGCTTTTTTGTTTTTAAATAAGTATATTGCTGTTATAAAAATAATAAATATAGTTAGCAGCAGTAGTATAATTTTTAAATTTGCGTACAGTAGTCGTTTAATATTGAGATTTTAATTGTTCTTATTTCAAAATGGATAAAAATATAAAAAAACGTTTGGTTGAATCGGTTAGCTCCATAAAGAAGAAAATAAAATCCATGAAAAAAATGAAGACCAAAATAATGAAACCATTAACAAAATACTAAGACCTGTTGTCGAACCCTTAAATTCCCTATGATTGATTGATAAAAGATAAAAGTATTCAGAAATCGTTATCTCAAAGAGATGATAATACAAAACATTTAAATCTATGTTCAGATCATGAAGAAGATCCATGTCGTGACAATTCAAATAATTGTAATGAAACAGATTCATTGAGTGAGGCAGGATTTTCTAAAGAAGACAAAAATATAGAAAAAACTTTAGAAGAGTCGTTAAAAAAGGACGAAATCACAAATATTTATGACAACTTAAATATTCCATTTGGAGTTCGCAGCGTAGGTAGAGATTTATTCATGGGAAATTCAAACGTTACGTTATCTACAGTGGAAAATCGTATGAATAATGACACGATTTTGATAAATATTGATAAGAGACGATATGAACTAACATCTGGTTTGAGAGAATTATTGTTTTGTAAGAAACCTAATCTAACTTTAGTCACAGATAAAGATCAGTTAGTGTATAAGGATATGTTGCACCACACTAATGCGCATAAACGGGACTATAATCTAAAAGGGCAAATAAGAGGCGACAAAAGTATAAAATATCGTGACATTATAAAACCATTATTTTTTGAATACTTAACGAATGTCAATAATCAAAAATGTGGTAGTTGTATACCGAAGTTAAAAAAATATATTCCTAATACTGATTTAATTTATTGGGGCAATCCAAATGAGTTGATTGAAAGACTTCAATTATTAATAGCGTCTAAAGATGCAGGCAATAGCAGCCATGATAACGAAATAATTTCTATAATCGAAGAGTTGAAAGAAGCGGGTATAATTAAAGAATAAAAAGAAAAAGAACCATGAATATAAATCAGTATAGACTATCAAACATGAATGTTGATAAGTTTGGACATCATGTTTTTAAGAAAAAAAGAATTACTAATTATTTGGTCCCATTACAGTTTATTTTAAAATGTACTGACGATGATAATTATAATGCGCAAAACAAATTAATTAAAAATCTGAAAAATCCAGTAGATGCTACCGATAGTGCTTCAAAGGAGTATGTGGATAAATCAGTATCAGAGCTTTTAAGAATTGTCGATGATAATAAAGTGTTGATTTCTGAAATAATTAGTAAAATAAGAAGCTTAGAAACAAAACTTGACATAAAATTTTGTGAAAATGAGCAAAAGAGACATAGTAAACGAAATTCATAGTAATGCACGAAAAGAATTTCCCCGAAGAAATGACATTACTAAAGGATGATTTATGGCAAGCTGATTTGATCTATATGCAATCAATAAGCAAAGAAAATCATGGTTTCAGGTATATTTTGGGTGTTATAGACACGTTCTCAAAATTTCCTTGGGGCTATCCTCTTAAATCTAAAAGTAAAGATGAAGTTTGTGAAGTTTTTATGCAACTATTAGGTACCACTCGTATTCCTAAAAACCTACAAACTGATCTAGGAACAGAATTTTATAACAAAAAGTAATGGAAACTTATAAAATAAATCACTATTCTACCTACTCTTCAAAGAAAGCTTCAATCGCGGAAAGATTTATTAGAACTTTGAAATCTAAAATGTATGAAGAATTCAGTTTTAAGGGAGATTATAAATGGAATGATGGTACTCTAGATAAATTAATTAATACATATAATCATACTAAGCATAGAACAATTAGTTTAAAGCCTATAGAAGTCAATGAATATAATATGAATGATGTAAAAAAACAAACGACAAAAACAAAATATTAAGATTCAACGAATGAAAGTTGGAGACTTTGTACGTATAAGCAAATATAAAGGAATATTTGAAAAAGTATACACTCCAAATTGGTCAACAGAAATATTCAAGATTGTTAAAATACAACCTACAAAGCCACTGACTTACTTAATTGAAAATGCGAAAGGTCAGCCGATTTTGGGCGCATTTTATAGTTATGAATTACAGAAAACTAAACATCCAAACATTTATCTAATTGAAAAAGTCTTGAAAAGAAATCGAAGTAATGTTTATGTAAAATGGTTAGGATTACCACCGACAGAAAACAGTTGGATACATAAATCAAATATTTTGTAATGGGTATAAATAATAATAATGAATAAGCTTTTTAATTAATAATATATTATGCTACTTAAGGTATTGTGTCTTCGTTTAAATTTAGTATAGCTCTGGGAATGTATAAAGACGGTCTTTTAAATTGGTTAATCAATCACTTACCATTTGAACTGCATTTACCTGGGTATAAATACTGTGGACCTGGAACACGATTAATTCAAAGACTTAAAAGAGGAGATAAAGGTATTAACCAGCTGGATGAATATTGCAAAGAACATGATATTGCTTACAATAAATCTACTCTTCTAAGCCATCGTCGAAAAGCAGATATCAAATTATTGAAAATGGCAGAAAAACGTGCATCTGCCCCGGATGCATCTCAAGGTGAAAAACTTGCAGCTAACTTAGTCAAAAATGCTATGTTACTTAAGGTTCGTATTGGGGCAAGTTTAAAGGCGAAGAATTATAAAAAAATCATTAAAAACAAAACAAAGCTCTGGTTTGAAAAAGAAGTTTCACCACATCGTCTCTCATACTAATAAATACTTACGAAAAGTCAAACCTAAAAATGAAAAACGGCAATTAATCTAGCAATGGCAGCTGCTAAAAATTTTGTTACAAATTCTGTAATAAAACATCCTCGTATTATACCTATACCAAAAACTGGTGGTATCTTCCCATTAATACCCATTTTTGCGGGTCTGTCAGCAACAGGAAGCTTAGCAGGTGGAGCTGCTGCAATAGCTAAAGTTATAAATGAGTACAAAATGGCGAAGAAACGTTTAACTGAACTAAAAAGACATAATGAAAAAATGGAATCTCTTGCAATTGGAAATGGATTAATAATTAAACCTCACAAAGGCGGTCTTGAGATATATACTACTCATAAAAATAAAAAAAACTAGCTCAGCTACCCAACAGAACTCTTACTAACCTCGATATTTTAAAGTATGCAGCAAAAAGTCCACATTTTCGAGGAGTTTTCATGAGAAATGAATTGCCAGCTCATCCTCTTAAAAAAGAATATGGTATTGTTATGATCATTCGGAAAATTCTGGAACTCATTGGGTAGCTTAAGTTAAATATTATGATTAAATAGAATATTTTGACAGCTATGGCAATCTTAAACCACCAAAAGAACTTATCAAATATTTAGGAAAAAAAATACTTTATAATTATGAAAACATTCAAAAAAATCATCCATACAATTGTGGTCATTTATGTATAATATTTCTTGAAAATTTTTGGTGTTATAGTAAAAAGAATAAATAGTGCTCGAATGACAACTTATCTTTAGTCTACAACCATGTCTATCACTTCAACCATGAACAGTGATGAGTCTTTGTTACAAACATATTTTCACCCATCGTTAAGTATAGATGAAGGATATGAGTGTGGTTTATTATATTTTTCTGTGCTTAACTCTTTAAGAAATGTAAACGAAACCAATAATGTATTTTCATATGGTAATAATGGTAAATTATTACATATTCCACACGGCAATTACGATTTGTCTGACATAGCAACCTACTTAGAAACTACTTAGAAAAAGATTGTGAAATTAAAATGCAAGGTAATAATAATACCTTAAAATGTTCAATATTTTGCTCCGATACAGTAAATTTTAATGTAAATAATATATTTAGCGGAACATAAAAAAAAGGTTTGATATCAGTATCATGTAAGGTTGCTGGCTGGTTTATAATTCATTTAATTTAAAAAGAAATAAGAAAACAACTGAACATCACATTTTATGTAATTGTTTTAATTTTATTCAAATACACCTTATCTGGAGCGAACTTCGAGTATTTCTTCCTTCTGAGTTTGATTTAAAATTTCATTGAAATACTGTTTTTTGTTAGTTTTATTTAATCGCGTATCTTTCTGGAGTTGATGACTGAATTATGCCTGACTTAGCCCCAACGGAGATTGCCAGGGCACTCGAAATGCGAAGAAATGGTCAAACCTACAGAGTGATATCCAGAGATCTTCGTCGACCAGTTTCAACGATCCATCGCAGTATCCAACGGTTCAGGGAGACCGGTACTTATGTGAGAAGAGCAGGACAAGGCAGAAAAAGACGCACTTCGAGTAGGGGTGATCGTTTCATTCGGCTTCGTGAACCCCCGTTTGACGGCCGTCCAAGCCCGACATGAGTTAGAAGCAGTGCGGGGTGTAACCGTAAGTGAGCGTACGATACGAAGAAGGCTCGAAGAAGCTGGTTTGGGTTCATTTGTGCCCGCCAAGGCTCCAAGGCTCGAGGTAAATCATCGTAGAAACCGGTTAACTTTTGCTCAGGAACATGGACTTTGGAACGCGGACCAATGGAGTAAGGTATTGTTTAGTGATGAGTGCAGAATTCTCTTAAATCAAATTGACGGCAGGCAAAGAACATACAGACGCAAAGTAGAACGATACATTCAGACAAATTTTGAAACTACAGTTGCATACGGTGGTGGATCAATAATGGTTTGGGCGGGCATTTGTTTGGGAGTTCGCACAGACTTGGTAGTGATTGACAGAGGGAGTCTGACTGCAGACCGCTATATCAGAGAAGTTTTAGAAGAAAATGTCGTACCGTTTGCCCCATATATCGGTGAAGATTTTGTTTTTATGCAGGATAATGCTCGGCCGCATACTGCTCGGGTAACTCAAGCTTATCTTAATGATATGAATATCACTGTTATGGAGTGGCCGGCGAGATCACCGGATATGAACCCAATAGAGCACGTTTGGGACTTGCTGAAAAGAAAAGTTAAGTCCAGAATTCCAGCTCCTGCCAACGTGGGAGAACTGCGAATCGCCGTAGTTGAGGAATGGCGGAGACTATCCCAGGAGACCATCGATACCATCATTCTCAGTATGCCTAGACGGGTAGAAACTTTAATAAGAGCACGTGGAGGAAATACGCGATATTAATCACCATTTTTCTAATTTAATTAATTGTTATTTTAAGGGTCCTTATACAATCAGGCCGCAGCCAACTTTAGGTATATAACTCGCCACACTACAGCATATATCTGTACGCATGTATAGCACTACGCTCTACGCTCGATTTTATAGCCAACTAATCAATTTTGTAACTTGAAATATTTGATTATTTATTTACTACATATTATTATCTATGCCTCCGCGCCACATTATTATAGTAAATACTAGCAGACGCACCCCTGCTTCGCTCGGGTGAAATTTTTAAAAATTCCTTGGTGGTCGAATTTCCAAAAATCCTGAAACACGTGTTTATCCCTATAGTAAAAATCTGTAGGTATTTAACTCGCCACAATACAAAATATTTCTGCAAGCACGTATACTCTACGCTAGACCACAGTAAACGGATGAAACTACCTAGAAACGTTCGAAACAGCTCACTCACACAAACATGCGCATCGACATTGCCGTCAGTAGTGATTGCCGCGTCATGACGAGTGGTCACGTATAAATCTATTTCCGCGATCTTTTTATAAATGCAAGGAGTGTATTGCGTAGTATACGGCTGTTTGAACTCTGCTTCAACAAAACCGGAACTATCGTTTTTTAAATTCATTCTAAATCGATATTTCGGGCTCCCTGGGAACAAAAAACAGGAAACTGGTAACAAATTTAAAAAAAATCTCTGTTATTGTACCGATTTCGTTCAAAATCGATATCTGACGATCCCTGGGATCACAAAACAGGAAACTGGTACCAAAATTTAAAAAAAGTCAGCGCCATTTTGAAATTCTTTATTATCGTACTGATTTCGTTCAAAATCGATATCTGACGATCCCTGGGATCACAAAACAGGAAACTGGTACCAAAATTTAAAAAAAGTCAGCGCCATTTTGAAATTCTTTATTATCGTACCGATTTCGTTCAAAATCGATATCTGGGGTTCTCTGGGATCACAAAACCGGAAACTGGTACCAAACTTTTAAAAAGTCAGCGCCATTTTGAAATTCTTTGTTATCGTACCGATTTCGTTCAAAATCGATATCTGGGGTTCCCTGGGATCACAAAATAGGAAACTTTTACCAGAATTTTAAAAAAGTCAGCGCCATTTTGAAATTCTCTGTTACTGTACCGATTTCGTTCAAAATCGATATCTGGGGTTCCCTAGGACCGTCAGATATCGCTTTTGAACGAAATCGGTACATTAACAAAGAATTTTAAAATGGCGCTGAGTTTTTAAAATTTTGGTAACAGTTTCCTGTTTTGTGGTCTAAGCGATCCTCAGATATCGATTTTGAACGAAATCGGTACAATAACAGAGAATTTCAAAATGGCGCTGACTTTTTTATAATTCTGGTAAAAGTTTCATAATTCGTGATCCTAGGGAACCCCAGATATCGATTTTGAACGAAATCGGTACAATAACAGAGAATTTAAAAATGGCGCTCACTTTTTTAAAATTCTGGTAAAAGTTTCCTGTTTTGTGATCCCAGAGAACCCCAGATATCGATTTTGAACGAAATCGGTACGATAACAAAGAATTTCAAAATGGCGCTGACTTTTTTTAAATTTTGGTACCAGTTTCCTGGTTTGTGATCCCAGGGATCGTCAGATATCGCTTTTGAACGAAATCGGTACAATAACAAAGAATTTCAAAATGGCGCTGATTTTTTGAAATTTTGGTAACAGTTTTCTGTTTTGTGGTCTTAGGGATCCTCAGATATCGATTTTGAACGAAATCGGTACGATAACAAAGAATTTCAAAATGGCGCTGACTTTTTTTAAATTTTGGTACCAGTTTCCAGCTTTGTGATCCCAGGGACCGTCAGATATCGCTTTTGAACGAAATCGGTACAATAACAAAGAATTTCAAAATGGCGCTGAGTTTTTAAAATTTTGGTAACAGTTTCCTGTTTTGTGGTCTAAGGGATCCTCAGATATCGATTTTGAACGAAATCGGTACAATAACAGAGAATTTCAAAATGGCGCTGACTTTTTTTAAATTTTGGTACCAGTTTCCTGCTTTGTGATCCCAGGGACCGTCAGATATCGCTTTTGAACGAAATCGGTACAATAACAAAGAATTTCAAAATGGCGCTGAGTTTTTAAAATTTTGGTAGCAGTTTCCTGTTTTGTGGTCTAAGCGATCCTCAGATATCGATTTTGAACGAAATCGGTACAATAACAGAGAATTTAAAAATGGCGCTCACTTTTTTAAAATTCTGGTAAAAGTTTCCTGTTTTGTGATCCCAGAGAACCCCAGATATCGATTTTGAACGAAATCGGTACGATAACAAAGAATTTCAAAATGGCGCTGACTTTTTTTAAATTTTGGTACCAGTTTCCTGCTTTGTGATCCCAGGGATCGTCAGATATCGCTTTTGAACGAAATCGGTACAATAACAAAGAATTTCAAAATGGCGCTGAGTTTTTAAAATTTTGGTAACAGTTTCCTGCTTTGTGGTCTAAGGGATCCTCAGATATCGATTTTGAACAAAATCGGTACAATAACAGAGAATTTCAAAATGGCGCTGACTTTTTTTTAATTCTGGTAAAAGTTTCATAATTTGTGATCCTAGGGAACCCCAGATATCGATTTTGAACGAAATCGGTACAATAACAGAGAATTTCAAAATGGCGCTCACTTTTTTAAAATTCTGGTAAAAGTTTCCTGTTTTGTGATCCCAGAGAACCCCAGATATCGATTTTGAACGAAATCGGTACGATAACAAAGAATTTCAAAATGGCGCTGACAGATATTTTTTTTAATTCTGGTAAAATTTTCATATTTTGTAATCCTAGGGGACCCCAGATATCGATTTTGAACGAAATCGGTACAGTAACAGAGAATTTCAAAATGGCGCTGACTTTTTTAAAATTCTGGTAAAAGTTTCCTATTTTGTGATCCCAGGGAACCCCAGATATCGATTTTGAACGAAATCGGTACGATAACAAAGAATTTCAAAATGGCGCTGATTTTTTGAAATTTTGGTACCAGTTTCCTGTTTTGTGATCCCAGGGATCGTCAGATATCGATTTTGAACGAAATCGGTACAATAACAAAGAATTTCAAAATGGCGCTGATTTTTTAAAATTTTGGTAACAGTTTCCTGTTTTGTGGTCTAAGGGATCCTCAGATATCGATTTTGCACGAAATCGGTACAATAACAGAGAATTTCAAAATGGCGCTGACTTTTTTTAAATTCTGGTAAGTTTCCTATTTTGTGATCCCAGGGAACCCCAGATATCGATTTTGAACGAAATCGGTACGATAACAAAGAATTTCAAAATGGCGCTGACTTTTTTTAATTTTGGGTAAAGTTTTCTGTTCAGTGATCCCAGGGAACACCAGATATCGATTTTGAACGAAATCAGGACGATAAAAAAGAATTTCAAAATGGCGCTTACCGTACTAAAATTATTGGGAAAAAGTTTGTTAGTAGGATTGTTCTTCAATCACGCCGTAACAGACTAACGTATTGACCTAATTTTTTGCATAGGTATAGTTGGCTATAATAATAATTGAGTGTAGCTAAGGGCTCTGGAGTGTCATAGTCTTCAATTAATACATTCATACATACATCCAACATACATACACACTCACACACACACGCATAGGCATACATAGACTCCTAATCTCGTACCCTTTCCTTTTGGCTTTGCTGTAATCGGGTAAAAAAAAGGGTAATTGAGAACTTTCTTCTTTGTGTCGTAAACAATATCAAGTTTTATCGAGCGCAGTATACAACACGGTGTTAATTTTGTCGTAATAAATTTCATGCAAAAAAGCGATACACCCACCCGTTCACGAGCGCATCTCAGCGCGTACTGAGCGCCAAACGCCAAGCGGCCGGCTTCTTTCCATAGAAAATGTATGAAGAATTTTTTGTGTTGACACATAAATGACAAAGTATTTATTTGTATGCATAATGTTCCAGCATTTGGGTAGAGGACTATATAAGCCCCACTCTTTTGTTATTTTCAAGTTAAAATATGTAGCTGATCTAGCTTTATGGGTTCCTATCCAGACCCCATTTTTCGTCATTTTCAGCAGTTCTTGCGTTCGTAGAAACGTATTTATTCCGAAAATTTGTATGGGAGTGTGCATTTTTTATGGGGTCTAACTAGAGATGAATACATTACCTTTAATTTAATACCATAATATCCCAACAGCTGTTATTCCATTTATCTATAAATGGTACTTGAAAAAGTATGATATCTGTATAAGGGGCCTTAATATTAAATTTCACTTTTCCCGGTTACATGAATAGTTCAAAAATGTACCATTTTTCACAAATTAACTCGCAAAATCTGTTCTTAATGTGATCTCATTTTAAGTAAAACAAATGAAACTTTAAATAACAAAAGAAGTGTAGTAAGTAGATTTTAAAATAAAACCATATTTTTTTAATTATGGACCTTTTTTTTAGGTTCCGCTAAATATGCCGGCGAGTTTAGTATAGGATCTCTTCTCGGATTTAATGGAATAAAATTAGAAGCAAATAAATGGCATGAATCTGAAAATCCAGTCACTATTCTTTCACCATCTCTTATAAGAATCGAGTGTGATCTTATTAAGGGATCATTCATTAACGGCTCACCGTCACATGTGCTATACGAATTTGTACCTGACGTTCCTCCCGGTTATTGATGCTTAGAAGTACCCCAAAATATAATTTATTTACCAATTAATAATAGTAACATAACATCAATTACTATAAAAATTGTGGACGGAAACGGTAAATATATTGACTTTAGAGGAGAAACTATTCAACTACGTTTTCATTTAAGAAAAATAAAATGATTATGTTTTATAAGACACCTACTAATAATGTTGTACGCATTAAATCTTGTATTTCTAAAGAAAATAGACGTACTAAAGGTGCTAGGAGTACATTGATATCTAAGAAGAACAAAGCCTTCCTTCGAGCTCATGGATTTAAAATATGAATCATATGCTTCAAATAACAGATTTACCTCAGTTTGATAACTCCATTGAAAGTTATGAAATACATGCCTACAATCCCTACAACAACAGTTTCGCAGAAAATGATGAAATCCGCATCCCCATCCATCAGCAAGACTTGTACCTATTGCCATCAGGAAGTCCCATTTATATTGAGGGATATGCAACCTACATCGGTAAAGACCTCAAGCCCCTTAAAAAAAATGTGGAATTCACTAATAACCCTTTTATGTTCCTGTTTCCAGATATCAGATATGAAATTAATGGTGTAGAGATAGATCGTATAAAAAATTGTGGTGTAACAACTACCATGAAATCTTATATCTATGAGTGTTGGCGATACTAAAGTAGCGGCTTTATGGGGGTGGAACTTAAACGGATTTTCGAATGATGGTCATTTTTACGTTGTTATACCCTTAAACAAAATATAAGCTTTGCGGAAGACTATAGCAAAATGATTTTGAATTGTAAACACGAACTTATCCTGAACAGGAACAATACTAATGTAAACAGCGTTAAAATTTTGGATGATAATATTTCCTCTGTAAAAATAGACATGGCGAATGCCTCATATGAAAGTATCAGATTATAACAAACTTTCATTACTCAAATATTTAGAAAAAGATAGACCCATTCTAATAGCTTTTAGAAATTGGGATTTATATGAATATCCATTATTACCTAAAACGACTAAACATTCTTGGTCAATTAAAACTATTTCACAGATTGAAAAGCCTCGATATGTTATCTTTGGTTTGGAAACCGATAGAAAAAATAATAAAGGAAAAGACTGTTCTGTAATTGACCATTGTGAGTTAACCAACGTTACATTATTTCTCAACTCTATGTACTATCTGTAAGAGTCATTAAATTTGAAATTTGATCAAGATAAATATGGTATATTATATGAAATGTATACAAAATTTCAACAGTCTTATTACAACGCTCATCGAGTTGATCCGTTATTGGACTTTTGCAAATATAAAGAAAAAGCTCCTCTGTTTATAATTGACTGTTCAAGACAGAACGAAACGTTGAAAACAAGACCAGTTGACGTAAGAGTAGAAATTGAAAGTACTGAAGATATTCCAGGAAATACGTCCGCATATTGTCTTATCATAAACGACCGTCTGATTGAATATAAACCTTTGAGCAATATTGTCCGCAAAATATCATGAGTGCAATAGTAGACGTTCAAGGATTTAAAACTGATCAGAATAAGTTTATTGTGAAAGAATTTGCATATGACAGTAAAATTCAAGTATTTTTATTCAAACCACCATACCCATTTTATGAATTAACATCAACAGAATGAAGGTAAGTAAGCTGGATAGAAAAAGATCGAGGAATTTTTCGGAAGGAAGGCATTATACCTTATTCAAATCATATAGACCACATTTCGAGGATTTTAGCTAACAAAAAAAAGTTTTACTAAAGGTCTTGAAAAAGTTTCTTGGATTAAGAATTTATCCAAAAGTGATCAAATTTTTAATTTAGAAGATCAGGGTTGTCCTAATTTATTAAGTTTATATGATAACTATAGCATGTTAGACAGTATATACACCTGTATTCATCATTCTAATATATGTGCTTTAAAAAATGTTTTGTGTTTAAATAAATGGAGTAAAGAAAATAAAGTGATATAATTACATTTGATTTTTTATTATTTGCTCACCCTTAATTACTTTTTAAACATTAATATGAATCGTTAAGAATTAACCAATCAATATTGAATGAAGAATTGTAATAAATAGACTATTTGAAAACTGCTCATACCTAAAACTGATCTTACATTATTTTATATAGAAACTTTGAAACCAGTCAATCAGTTCACACTATGAAAAATAAATCAATCAAATCACTCGAGCTGTTCCAAAGTTATGCTCCTTCATAATGAAGCACTTTCATATTGACGCTACTTCATAATGAAGCACTTTCATACTGATGCTACTTCATAATGAAGCACTTTCATTTCGTAAAATTGGGCTATGTGGATCTTTGATCCAGATAGCCCAATTTTACACTACTAACTTGTATGTATGTTCAGATACTTACATTTAACAAAGAGTTGAAAGCTTCATCTATAACTTTGATGTCATCCACCACCATCCTTTGCACGCAGTCGTATCTGAACTCCTCAATGGCAATAACACCATCAGCGTTTATGTCAATCATCCTGAAGTTGGTCTCGATAAACGCCTTTAAAGCCTGCGGGAACTCCTCGTATTTCCGACCTATACAGCTGTTTTGAACCGCATTTTTAAATTCATCCACAGTTACGATGCCATCCTACAAAAAAAGTGTCCATAGACAAAAAATCTATTTAAAAAAATTGATTTAAAAAGCAACCAGCGTGCCATACAGCAGTGCGTGCTTTTTTAACCTAGTTAGCTAATAATAATTATATTATTCATGCAATATGTAAAGTGTGTTTCGGTATTAAATCTTCTACAGTTTTGTAATAAATTCATATGCAGTATTATTATAACTATGATGATAAAAGAGATAGTATAAAGGGAAACAACGCGAGCGCAGCATGTACCATTGATTTTTTGAACTATACTAAAAAGAGCTAAGGAAAACTGAAAGCAAGAAAGAAATGTGAGAGCTTAAAATTAATTAATAAATTAAGGGATCATTACCACGAGTATGATTTTAAGGAGATTCGCGCAAATTACCTTTAAAAACGTATTTAAGCGCTCCCACAACACAGGTATACCTAATATAATAAGGGAACCTTTCCACCAAAAATGTGCTAGGTACGTTGCTAAGCTACGGATGTGTGTTAAACCCACCAATAGGAGCGCTTGTTTTGCATAGCTTAGATCGCTAGATGTTAGATAAGGCGCTCTTATTGGTGGTCTTGACACATATCCATTGCTTAGCAAAGTAGCACATCTCTGGTGGAAAAGCAACCTTAGGGTGCTCTGTGGTCACTGGTCACAGTGGTTTCAATTGGTAAAAACTAGAAATCCAGCAACCCTAACCGAGAGTATAGGGTATTGAGATTTTCCCCGTCATAAAAACAGATACAGAAATCGAAATAGGAAGATAAATTAGTACCAATAAACAGATAGAAAGATCTAGAACTAGAAGTAATCTACAGTCTAAGCTACGCCACACTGCCAAGCCTACACCGACATCAGCTAGAGAGTATAATGTGTTGTGTAACCGACATAGTCTGGCACCTTGTCGAAGTCCGCCAGCTGAGCGATCTCCTCCCATAGACTCAGCATGATGTGTTGGTACTTCTGTAGGCGGGTGGCGCTGCAGTCGCCCTTCCCTTCTAAAACGCATGTTCGGAGTGCGAGACAGTGGAAGTCACGGGCGTCTAGGTAGCCGTTGTTGTCTATATCTGTAAATGGAAAATTATGGTTAATTATACCATGAAGTTATTTGTATTAATCGTTCTAGGATATTAATTTGTTAATTTTCGATTTTAACTATCGTAATCTGCTACAGTCCGTCAAACTTACCCGGTGGCCAAAATTGGAACTAATTTTTATGCGTGTTTAGTTTTTGTTTATTTTATTTTTAATAGATCATACTAGCAACGTTTACACGTCGCTAGTATGATCCTAAGTAAGTACTTAATCATTCGAACTGTATTCGAACTGTGTAAGGAGTTCGAGTACAGTAGGTACATAAAATTCTAATCATAGGTGTTAGGTACCGCGGTGATACCCGTATAGCATTAGACAACACGTCTAACGGTTTAGAAATTTGCGGCCTCCTGTTCAGGTGGTAGACAGTTCGATCCTCGGGCACGTACTTCAGATCACAATTCTGAGAATCCCATATCCTAGCGGTTCGAAATAAATACCTACGACTTAACGAGGAAGCAAAACAATGATTTCGTATGCGTCTGAGGAATTTCGACTATGCATTGATACAGGAAGACTCTGACGATGATGCTTTGCGGTACGATAGTAGAAACTTAGAAAGGAGAGGGAGGAACAAGATCATAAAGTTTTAGGACACATCCTAGAAGCAAGCAATAAACTCGGTGATATGATTCTACTTTGATTACCTGGGTGCTTGGACGAATAGTGATTTAACACGCCTGCAGCAATGTCACCCTGTCGATAATAAACTGGCTCAAAGACGCAGAAGTAAACAGTTAATTAATTATTTTGGCTCACAAAGCACAGACATCTCAATAATCTTGTCGAATTAATTAAAAACTACTCATTTAAAGTGTCGCAACGGTCAAATTAGTAATCTAGACTTGAGACTTGGCTAGCGCGAGTAAACAATAAGTAGCCCTTTGCCAAAAGCTGGCCTTTTCGCAACCAAACTATTATCGTGTTTCGAATTTTCAGGTCCATTTGTCAGCTACTAAGTATGTTGATTATGTGGACTGTATGATAGTGTAATTGACATAGTTTTAATGATTCATGTTGGCTAGGAAATATGTGTTTAGATTTTAGACGGCCACAAAGCAGACAATATAGACCTACCTACTATAGTAGGTACCTACTAGAAATAGATCAAGATATCCATTGAAATTTAAGGGGTTCACTCTTAAAAGCTATCTTCGTTTTTACATTATCATCATCGCCAGTGGACACGTCTACTATTGAACATAGTAGACTCCCTTACTGAGCGCCACCAGTCACCACATATCTACCTACGGTCCTGAGCCTTCCTCATTCAGCCAATTCCCGCAACCCTCTTTATATCGGGCAGTTCGAGAGACTCCGTGCATTGGATAACAGCATCCTTAAAATAATCTGTGACGGAATGCCTAGCAGCCTACTTCAAAAATTGGCTATCTGTGCATCGAAAGAATAATCGGAAATAGTAGTAATAAGTAGGTTATTTTTGACCATGACGCCTGGGAAGAGTTTTTTAACCTTTCTAAATAGTTTATAAGTTTTTATGTTTAGGTTTAACTATGTAAACTCGCCGGCATATTTAGCGGAACATAAAAAAAAGGTTTGATATCAGTATCATATAAGGTTGCTGGCTGGTTTATACGTCATTTAATTTAAAAAGAAATATTTTCAAATTAAGAAAACAACTGAACATCACATTTTATGCAATTGTTTTAATTTTATTCAAATACACCTTATCTGGAGCGAACTTCGAGTATTTCTTCCTTCTGAGTTTGATTTAAAATTTCATTGAAATACTGTTTTTTGTTAGTTTTATTTAATCGCGTATCTTTCTGGAGTTGATGACTGAATTATGCCTGACTTAGCCCCAACGGAGATTGCCAGGGCACTCGAAATGCGAAGAAATGGTCAAACCTACAGAGTGATATCCAGAGATCTTCGTCGACCAGTTTCAACGATCCATCGCAGTATCCAACGGTTCAGGGAGACCGGTACTTATGTGAGAAGAGCAGGACAAGGCAGAAAAAGACGCACTTCGAGTAGGGATGATCGTTTCATTCGGCTTCGTGAACCCCCGTTTGACGGCCGTCCAATCGTATAAAAGTGTAGTCCGTCGTACGGTACGAAGAAGGCTCGAAGAAGCTGGTTTGGGTTCATTTGTGCCCGCCAAGGCTCCAAGGCTCGAGGTAAATCATCGTAGAAACAGGTTAACTTTTGCTCAGGAACATCGACTTTGGAACGCGGACCAATGGAGTAAGGTATTGTTTAGTGATGAGTGCAGAATTCTCTTAAATCAAATTGACGGCAGGCAAAGAACATACAGACGCAAAGGAGAACGATACATTCAGACAAATTTTGAAACTACAGTTGCATACGGTGGTGGATCAATAATGGTTTGGGCGGGCATTTGTTTGGGAGTTCGCACAGACTTGATAGTGATTGACAGAGGGAGTCTGACTGCAGACCGCTATATCAGAGAAGCTTTAGAAGAAAATGTCGTACCGTTTGCCCCATATATCGGTGAAGATTTTGTTTTTATGCAGGATAATGCTCGGCCGCATACCGCTCGGTTAACTCAAGCTTATCTTAATGATATGAATATCACTGTTATGGAGTGGCCGGTGAGATCACCGGATATGAACCCAATAGAGCACGTTTGGGACTTGCTGAAAAGAAAAGTTAAGTCCATGAAATTTGAAAGAATTTGACTGGATCTTTCTTCAAATCGTTAAACAAATGATGGTATTCACCAAATACATTTCTTTTCTGGCATATATCATGCACCCACACCTTGTGTACTCGTCGTCGTTTTTTATTTTTTTGCTCTTCCTCAAGAAGGATTTGAAACCATAACATCTCTTCGTCTGAGCTGTCCATGGAAGCGCGATGTCAGTCCAAGCACGAAAACACGTCTGGATCAAATCCGCTTAGGCGGTCCGCCGCGCCCCATACAGATGGACGCAAGAGCATTCACAGAACCGCGGCCCGTTCCAATGCGACCCGCCCCGATCCGTCCCTAAAGGACGCCAGCCTTTAGAGCATGAGAGGTGAAAAAAGATAAATGCAGGTGTAGGTACGTGTACGGAATGCCCGCGAGAAAACCCCACAAAACTAGGCGGGCAGTTTACAGTTGTAAAAGTTCAAAATAACTCAGGTATACAGATATCCTCATCACGATGCAGTTTGGTTTCAGTGTTATTTAGCAAGTGATATTTTGTTTAAAAAAAAACGCGCCGACTCGAGTACCTCATATCCTTTTTGGAAGTCGGTGTAAAATGGATGAAGTAATTAAGTAATCACTCCGATACGAGAGGTTCTTGCAGGGGGCACACTAGTACTACGGTACTACCATCGCTTATCCTTATTGTTTTATTATTGTTGAAGTTCGTGTTTTGGAACTATAATCCTTAATTTAATCTAAGGACGTGACATAAAACTGCTATTTTGAAAATGTTTTAAAACACTAGCGATGGTAGTAGTAGTAGTAGATAGTAGTAGTAGTAACTGCAACCAAATTGTGTTAAAGTAAACATGGGTTATATTTTGTACTTTTCAGTTGCTAGGAAGACATAAAATATTGTTTTATTTTGATTTGTTTGAATGTAATGTTTATTATCTTAGGACTCAAGGTAGCGTCAATAGAATGGAAATACATTGAAAGTGGCACTGACGGTTGATTGATCATCGGTCCCACACTGTGGAAGTGCTTCCCGGGATTTGTGCCTAGTCAATCATTAATATTATGCTTTTTTAGGCCTGTATTATTAAACCGACATTAGTTAAGAACAAGTTCATAAGTAGGATGCTTATGACCGCTCTAAGATGAGATAGGTAGATTGTCCATTGCCTACTTTTTATAAGCTGATGTGATACGGGCCTCAGCTTAGTCAATTATTTAGGGTCTTAACATAGTGGCAACATTGGGGTTAAACAAAACTCAAGGGAAAAAGGAGGAAAAATATTTTCGGGGAACTTTAAGTACTGTTACACTTTCCGGTTCCACTATACAGACTCTAGCTTTGTAGATTTATTTATTAAGAAGAGAACAAAAATAAAACCAAAACTAGGTAAGTACATACCATAAAGGTAGCGCACCACAAAAGCGACTCTATTATCCCAAGAATACGCCATAACTGCACGCACCCTCTTTCACTTTGTTTTTATTCAACTCGCACGAGTTAACTTTCCGAGGAACTGAACGATCGAGCAGCGCAGTACCCGACGGCGGACGATATTCGACTGGCGCGCGGTTCGGGACTTTGGATCAAGAGAATAATATTGAGGTGCACGTCACGAATCACGATTACCAATATACAATGTACCGCCTAAATATATCACGGGATAGTAATTCGGGAGTCTATCGGTTTTGCTTTGAGTTTGGCAACGTATTTTGGGGTGATATTATACGACTGGGGTGACCAAGCGATTTAGCGTTTCGGTACATGAAGCAACAGACTATTGGGAAACTTATATTGGGATAACAGACAATCTTGCAGTGTAAAGTCGACATCTGCTGAAGATGCTCCGGTTTCGGGGCGAAACGTGCGTCGAGAATAGTATAAAAGTCTGGTGTGGTGGTGCATGTGAGCGGTGGTGGCATTGCTTGCTTGGGAACTTGGCTTTCTTGCTTGTTTGGGAAGGTAAACGGTGCTTCGCTTGTAACTGTATGCTTGACTATACAGATTTTTTTCTTTTGGCGGATTATAGCAAAATAATTGCAATCTTTTCTTGCTAAATCATGAACTTCCACAAAGTAACGCCTGATTCTATCCAATATTTCAAGAGATATGACACCAATTTTTTGCCGATAGAAATGAAAAAGAATATTTAAAATATTTTTTTTAAAATTTTGTTTTATAAAAAAATTAAAATTTATACCTTAAAACTAAGGCATTAAAGTTTAATTACGAATGTAGTGTATTTATATTTAAGACCTTTTGTCTTCGTAACAACGCGAGCAAGTCAGTGACGGTGACACGAAACCACAAGTTATCTCCCTACCAAAAAGTGCTAAACGCTTATAAAGAAGTTAAACTTCAACAATGCCGGCCTACCTTCCCAGTTGTCTGGCATGTTATGGTAGCCCTACTCGCGATGCACAATGGTCAATGACAAACAATGTGGCTAAGTCTGTTGCACAAAGAATAGGCTTGGATACGTACCGAGGATATTATTAGGGATGTAGACAACTAAAAAAATACTACCCGACCAAACTAAACTTAGTAACTCAATAATATTTAAGTGAAATAGATATTGGATAGAAGCAGGCGTTACTTGATAACTTGTTGAAGTCCCTAAACAAGGAACAAAAAGCTTAATTTGTTAAAATCCGCTAAAACAGGCAATTCTGTGGATTTGTATCTTTGATTATGTCAAAAAACAAAAGATTTGTATAGTGGGGCGTGGTAGCTGGGGTAGCTGTATGAATTGCTCGCTTAGATGCTTCCAACCAATACGCAACAAAGCGTATTTTCAGTTTTTGTGGTGACTGGTGAGGCCATAAATATTTAGTTACAATATGTTATCACATAATATTGATTGTCTTGTTTAATTTCAATTCTAAACGAAAATAGAGTAGTGAGGCAGTTTCTACTCAGAAGAGTTACTGTACTCTGTTTGTACTCTAGAGTAGGAATACAGGTACTGACTATACTAGAGTTGTTCAAAACTGCTATAAAACCATAGCATGCTACAGGTTTTTAGCATGCTTTTAAATATGCTATGCTGTAACACGCTTGAAAGCATATGACGTAGGTACGCTCACAGCGTCACAGGTCGGCCAGCGCACTACCGGCAGGCGGGCGCTACTTGTTAGAGTTGTTCAAAACTGCTATAAATACAAAGCACGCTACTGACTATAAACTATAAATTTTTAGCACGCTTTCAAATGCACTATATTATAACACGCTTCAGCCCCGGATCTTCAATTTTTTCGAGGCGGGGCAAAAACTGAAAAATGCCGCCCCCGCATTTGATTCTCATGTTTACAATTGTTTTATATTTGCTATTTTTTAATTTGAAAAACTGATTTTCAGTTTATTTTTAATTAAAATTCAATTTTTTTTTTCTATCTGGCCAATTTTTATCCTTGTAGGTATATAAAAAAATTGATTTTATGCTGAGTTACAGCTGCCTTTTGTTTATCAGTGCGCGGCCGAAATGCTCGCGTCAGCACTTTTCTTATAGAAACTTCTAGTTTGCTTCAGTTTGTCTACATACATACTAATTTTATTTGATAACTTCTCAATAGATATTTAAATTACCATCTTATTTTTTTATAAAAAAAATATTGCGGCCAATAAAAATTTTTTGAACGTAATATGTAGTTTTTAATTTAAATTTTAATATATTTCGTAGTTTTAAGTTGAAAAATATTGTTCTTTATCTGTATTTCATCTAGCGCTCCGCCCCGGCTTCGCAAGTGTAGCACTAATTATCATAATAGTTCATACCCAATAATAGCCAGTCGACATTGGGTAGCAGTCAGCACATCAGGCTTTACATTAGCACTGTGGTATCTCCGCCAGGCCTGCCGCCCCTATTTCTGTTGCGCGTGAATTTATTTCTATGATATCTTCTAAGATATTCATCGGAATGAAATGGTGTGAGAGAAAGAGTGAATTTAGTTAATATTAAATACTTGAGATGACCAACCATTTTATTTTGATAAGGATTAAAACAATGTCAGTAAAAACACCTTCGAAAGTAACGCTTTGTTGTAAATTATAAAATCATAAAAATGGTTATTGTGAGGCAACCTTAAAAGATAGCTTAAAAGATGCTATCGGGGATTTTTTTAGAACTTTTTGAGGGGAACAATTCCACATTACATTGTTTTCGTGTAACTTTTACTATTTACGCAGCGCACGCCACGAAAGCTCTCAGATGAGAGGAGCAAGCCGGGGCATGGGCCCCGGCATGGGCCCCGGCTTGCCCCCTGTAGAGGGTAAGATATTTAAGGCATGCTTTCATTAAAATATAGGCAGTATTGCTCCATCATTCGGGTTTGATTTACCTCTCCAATATCGCACCTTACATGGCGACCCTTGCCATGCGCGTGTTGCAGTGCGTATGTAACGGCTGACAGTTGGTGTAATAAGAGCGTTTCAACTACAAGTATGTGTGAAGCCAGTAATGAAACACTATTAAAAATCGACAATTTTTTTAAAGACTGGATGATGACCTTTGCCGTATATGTTCTAATGGCAATATTTATGGTAATAATATTAATAATATGCTGTAGACGACGGCGTTAAAGAAAAAAAAGAGAAAATAGAAAAAGTGTAAAAACCAAACAAGACATGGGTTCCGGGTCTTCGAAAGAAGAAGTGATTATTGCACAAAATGCGGCCGGTGGATCTAACCAGGCGTCGGTTGAGCAGCTAAGGATGCATATTAGCACCACAAATATAATTCTTATTATCATGATGAGCGTAATGTTGTTGGGGGTGCTGGTTGCTGCATACAGGATGTGCAAGAAGTGCCATCTGGACTGGATTGATCAACAATTCCACCATCATACCCTACGACGTTCTTTTATTCGCGCGATTCCACAGGCGCCTAGGGTCACAGAAGACGTATAAATAGTGAAAGTGATGTGCGTATATAATAAAATTATGAACTGGAATGTGTTTTTAACTACAAACGTGAACATTATAAGTTATGACTTCTCCTTTAGAACTTTTATGTAATGAAATTAAAGAGATAAGAGTTTATTTAATTAAAATCGTAGAACTGAGTGTTTATTAAATAGAAAATTAAGTGAAGCAAATAATATTTTTATAAGATATACTGATTATGTGTCTCAAATATCAATCGATATTAAGAAAGGTAGAGTATCAAGTAGCGATTCGGAGTTAATTTATAAGTACATAGATAAGTTTCAGAGTATATATGCTGACGTAATTGAGTTGTGTGAATTCTCTAAGAGTAAGGATAGTGTAACAATGGCTAAGTTCAATATAAAAGTAGCGTTAAATTTATTACCACTCATGAATGATGAGGAGGTTAACACCAAACAGTTAATTGATGGTATTGAATATTATAATTCTATTATTTCGACACCTGAATGCAAAAATCAATTGGTTAATTTTGTATTGAAGAGTAGATTATCCCAATCAGCAAAATTGCAATTATCTCCCCAGTACTCGAGCGTAGATGAGTTAGTAAATGACATGAAAAGAGTTTTATTGCCTCAAAAATCTGCAACAGCTATCCAGACTAAACTAAATTCCATTCCAGCCATAAAGTATAAACATGTTCTAGAAAATCAAATTTCATTTTGCAAAGAAAACATAACCATAACAGGTGTAGGAGGTAAGATTACAACGCTTGGATATTGTTATTTAAACTTAGATGTAAATGGGCATCAATTGAGCAATAAGTTTTATATAATTAATTACTTGCCAATTAGAGCGAATGGCATCATCGGGCAAGATTTTCTGACGAAATACAAAGCGGTATTAAACTTTAGTCATAATATTATAACATTGAATACTTTTTATAATAAAATTAATTTGCCAATTTACACGATCGACAATAAGCGTTTGGAGATACCACCGAGATGCGAATCGATTCACTATATACAGACAGACTTTACAGACAATTGCGTAGTTTGGGCGTCAGATATCAATGACGGGATTTATTTAGCAAGCTCGTTGGTTAAACCGATATGCGGTAGAATACCTATAAAAATATTAAACACTACGGAGCATCATTTTAGACTTAACTAAATTAATCCGATTATTCATAGAGCTTATGATTATAAAATATGCACTTTTACGAATTGCGAATCGAATGCTGATCGCGTTAAGAAATTGTTTTCATCTTTGCAATTAGACCATTTAAATAGCGAGGAACAGGAATCTGTAGTGAACTTATGTGCAAAGTATAGTGACGTATTTTATTTACCAGGAGATAGGTTAACCACTACTAATATTTATAAGCACTCGATCACTTTGAAGCCGAATGTGGCTCCTATATTTTCTAAACCTTATAGGTTACCTCATACCCAGAAGAAAGAAATTGATAGACAGATAGAAAAAATGCTACAAGAAGGAATTATAGAAGTGAGTACAAGTGAATGGAGTAGCCCCGTGTTATTAGTTCCAAAAAAGCTTGACTCTACTGGTGAGAAAAAATGGAGATTAGTAATCGATTATAGAAAATTAAACAACTGCATTCAAGACGATAAATTCCCTCTTCCAAACATAACTGAAATATTAGATTCTTTGTCAGGATGTATTTATTTTAGTCATTTAGATTTATACCAAGGCTTTCATAATGTTAAACTCGAGGAAAATAGCCGAAAATATACAGCATTTTCTTCAGGACGTTATCAACTGACAAGAATGCCTATGGGATTAAAACTAGTCCATCTTCCTTTTCTCATATGATGACAATGGCTATGGCGGGCCTTACGTACGAAAAATGCTTAGCTTATCAAGACGATTTAATTGTTTTCGGGAGAAATTTGGCAGAAAAGTCGAAAAATTTACAAGACGTTTTTGAAAGGTTACGCAAAGTCAATCTTAAACTTAATCCCGTAAAATGCGATTTTTTTCAAAAAGGAAATTAATTACTTAGGACATGTTGTATCAAAAGAAGGCGTATTGCCGGATCCAGAGAAAATAGAAGTTGTTAAAAATTATCCATGTCCAAAGTCAGTTGACGAAGTCAAACGATTCACAGCCTTTGTCAACTATTACAGAAAATTCATTCCAAATTTTGCGGAAAAAGCTTATCCGTTACATAAATTATGTAGGAAAAATGTCTCTTTCATTTGGGACGAGGAGTGCCAAAAATAATTTCAAACTCTGAAAAACTGTATAGTTTCTCCTCCAGTATTACAATACCCAGACTTTTCCGACGATAACGAGTTCATTGTACAAACAGACGCATCAGGTTACGCGATAGGCGCTATTCTATCAAACTCGGACAGTCGTCCAGTAGCATATGCTAGCAGAGCTTTAAATAAAAATGAGCAAAATTATCCTAAAGAACTTTTGGCTATAGTTTGGGCGGTAAAATACTTTCGTCCATACTTATATGGTCGTAAATTCAAAATTATTACGGATCATCGTCCATTAATCTATTTATTCAATATGCGAGATCCATCGAGTAGGCTTATGAAATTTAGGTTATTACTAGAAGAATACGATTTTACTGTAGAATACGTGAAGGGTTCGGATAATGCAGCTGCAGATGCCTTATCTCGAATTACTTTTACGTCAGATGATTTAAAAAATATGAGCGAATGCTATATTAATGTTACTACTAGGGCACAGGCGAAAAGAATGCAACAATCTCCATGCGATAGTATGATTTCAAATCACAGTTGGCCTGTTCAACCAAAGGTGATTGGAAGTCATACGAAGCCGAGAGAAGCGGTAGAACTTAGATTTGTAGATAAAGAGGAATTAGAAAGTCTTAGAAGACAAAGTAAAATAACTATGGAAAGAAAAGCGTTTTGCTATGTTGAAAGTATGTTGACAATTTTTATTAATCCCGCTTTCCAATCACAATTGACGCGAGCCGTATTTGTGAGGGAGTTGGATAGTTTCTGTAAACAAATAAACGTCGACGAAATATATATAATATGGAATAAAAATAATAAAATATTCATTGAAGAATTGTTAAGTGAAGTTAAAACGTTAGAAAATAGGTGCGCGACGCGATTTTTTATATTGAATGATGTACGGCGAATAGAAAATAAAGATGATAGAAGAGTAATCTTGATCGACTTCCATCTTTTGCCCACAAGTGGGCATGAGAAGGATGTTGAATAATATCAAAAAATATTTTTACTGGCCGGGATTACAGAAAGATGTTAGAGAATTCGTAAAAAAGTGTGAAAAATGTCAAAAACAAAAACATTCCGTGCGTATTAAGGAGCCGATGGTTATCACTTCAACAGCTACAACGACATTTGAGAAGGTTTATTTAGATTTGGTAGGTCCACTAGATAGAGATAATTATGGCAACAAATATATACTCACGCTGCAATGCGAATTAACTAAGTATGTGGTAGCATGTCCTTTAATTTCTAAAAAGTCAGAAGAAGTAGCTCAAGCCTTAGTTAATAATTTTATACTTATTTATGGTTTTCCCCGGGAAATTGGAACTGACAGAGGTGCCGAATTCCAGTCTTCAGTCTTTCAAGGGGTATGTAAACTATTAAAAATTAATCATATAAGTTCCACAGCTTATCACCACCAAAGCATTGGTGCATTGGAAAATTCTCACAAACAGCTAAACTAATTTTTACGTATACAAACAGACAACCATCCAGAGACATGGAGTCAATGGCTTGGTGTTTTTCACATAATACTTCTGTCCATTCAGAAACTAGATTTACTCCTTACCAACTAGTATTTGGAAAAATCTGTTCGCTTCCTAGTACTCTAACTACCAGCGAAGTAGAACCATTATATAATCATGAAAATTACCCATGTGAATTAAAATATCGGTTACAGTTATCCCGAAAAGAAGCAAGGGAAAATCTTATCAAAAGCAAAGGGTTATGAAAAATGGCATATGATAAATGTATTAATCCGATAGTGTATAATCCAGGAGATTTAATACTAATTAAAAACGAAAACTGTAATAAAATGGATAGCACATATTTAGGGCCTTACATAGTTGTTATGGACATGTCACCAAATGTACAGATAAATAAAAACGGTAAATTAGACATAGTTCATAAAAACCGAACAAAATTATTTACTTCTACTTAATAGGTACAGGTACATAAGTTCCAAAATGTGTATTTGCATTATTAGCCAATAACGATAATTGTTTATTAGATTATAAGAATGTATTTAATCCGTATTTATCATTAGATTTCTATGTAAAAAAAAATGTATTCAATTTTTTTTTCTTCCTGAAAAGGAGATGTAGAGTGTAAGATATTTAAGGCCTGCTTTTATTAAAATATAGGCAGTATTGCTCCATCACTCGGGTTTGATTTACCTCTCCAATATCGCACCTTAATTTATGGAAAAAATACTTTCGTTGCAAGATCGCAACCTTGCGCCTCCAGCGAACGGCGATGGTACCAGTGCATAGTCAGCGGATTCCGCGGAATTGCATCACGTTCGAAGAAACGTGACATCAAGCATCGCTTAGATTTTAGTACGATAATGTAAGATATAAAAGCTAATGAAATAATGAGAAGATCGTTCATTAATCCTGTCGTCTAACATCGACGCAGGATGCTAGTTAGGGTAGATTAGGTTAGCCCTAAGTAGTCATAATGTGAACCGCTGCGTCTAAAATCGACGTAGCATTAGGTTAGGCCATAATGTAAGAATTAATTAATAAATTTAGTAGTAAATTTATCGTCGTCTCCTTCTGTATCCTTCTGGCTGCCGCCTTACGTAACTCAATTCATAACACCGTAGCAACATGGACAACAACAACAACAACAACAAGGAAAAAAGCGTGCTATTCTTTTGCGCTAGGTACGTGCTTTATTAACCACCTCTAGACTATACCATATGAACACGCTTCCACGCTCACTTCTCGGCCCTCTAAAGTACGCTGCCAACGTATAGTTTTATCTGTCCAATGTTCAGCGTTGAACTGTTCAGTTAAAATTAAATCATAGCAGTGTAGGACTGTTGAATTCAATCGTAACATCGTAACTGAGAAATTACTGTACCGTTGGAAATATCTGAACTGACAACTTATCGAATTTTCATTACATAAAACTGAACAGCTAAACTTAATGTCTGCAGCAGAGTCTGCTGCAGACATTGTGTGTACACAGTGCAGTTATCACTTCCGCCATATCGATTCCGCCCTGTGGAGAAACCTTTTTTTTAATTCCACAACGTTCAAAAAAGATCGATTCCAGAGCCGTGAGCCGTAAAGCCAGCTATTAAAAAGTGCATTTTGACATTGACCCATGTCAATGTAAGTTATGTAGGTAAACTGTCAAAGTCAAAAAGAAGAAAATAGATATTTTTTTCTGATTTCACAATTTGCTAATTTGGTACAATTATTTTGGAATTCTTTTGAAACGAAGTGTGAATACGCAAAGAACGTCCTATCTAGAAAGTAGTAAAATGTTCCATAGCAGGAACTATGCTTCATTTCTAGCCATACTGCTTCTAATATGTAAGTAGAAATATAAACACTAAACACCTTGAATTCCTCAAGTTTTTACAATAATTTACAATTATAAAATACCTATATTTTAATGTAAATTTCATTTCTAGCAATAAAGTGAACGTAATCAAGCATTTTTAACGGAACTTAACGTAAGACAGGTAATGTCAAATTATTTTAAGAATTCAAAGTTCGTATTATTTATTTCAGGTCTTCCCATTGCCACACAGTTCGACATGGATGAAGAAGCCGATGCTTTAAAGGAAGACAATGACTTTTCTACCGTCGACGAATCAGAGTCTCTTCTCTCCAATGTAGTGTCTGATGTAAATAAAACCCTCACAAATCTATACAACCAAGTTACATTTGCCAACGTTACTGTAGATACCAATAAAACGAATGTCAATGAAACTAGAAAACTAGTTAAATGTAAGGAGATAATATATGAAACTGATACAGATCCATCTGTTGAAATAATCAATGGTACAGCACTTGCAAAGTTGCTTCAAGTTAAACCAGATATCCAAAGTCGTGATGTTGAAGCTGACTGTGTTCTCGTCCTGTTTTATGCAAGAGCTTGTCCATTTAGTGCTCACGCTGCACCACATTTTAATGCTCTTGCTAGATCATACCCAAATATTAAAATGGTAGGTCTTGATGCTTTGAAATACCATGGAATTAACGCCCAGTATGGAATAGTTGGTGTACCAACATTAAAAATGTTTCACAATGGACGACCAGTTGGTAAATTCAATGGTACAGAGTACAATATTCATCTATTTAGTAAATTTGTTCATGTTATAACAGGACAGAATCCTCAAGTACTACTGGTCACTTCTAAAGACTTTCAAGGCCCAGTTTCGAGTGTTGTAGAAAAAGAAACAGATTATTTCCTTATTCTGTCATGGCTGTTTATTATAATCTGTTCAATTTACTACTTCATGGAATCAAAATGGTGGAAAATGATTGTGGAAATGATACAGAACAATTGGAGGGAATCGGAAGCACAACATGAGCACAATGAGTAATTAATAATTATGATAGATTCATTTGTGATGTAAATATATTATTATATTTAATTTATTGATAGCAAGTTTTTATTACTTAGTGAATCATACATATATTATATAAAAATCGGTTGCACAGGTGGGCTGTGAAAGCGTAGCAGACAGACAGGCAGACACACTTTCACATTTATAATATTAGTATGGATTTATTTACAATTTAAATTCACCTTCTAACTTCTATAAGTATAATATTATTATGACAAATTTTATCAAAATTGATTTCTCAAATATATTAATTTTGTAAACATTTATTGACAAAGTGCCATTTACAAATGCATTTATTTATATTACTTGTTATTACAGTTATCCATCATTAGAACCTGGATTATAATAATTATATAGTATCCATATTCATACTAATAATAATAATAAAAAAGGAAAGGATGTTTCTGTCTGTCTGTTTTTCATGGCCTATCTGCTAAACCATTTATGATGTCATTTAGTATGAATACAGCTTGTAATCTGTAGAAACAAGCGTTATTGTGTATATTCTAGACCATAATAAAAGAGTTCACATGTGATATTAAAAACCCAAATGTGGCTTTTATTCACATGAATCTTGGTGTTTGAAATCCCATCATCCCAAGCATCATCTTGCAAGATTTTTCTTTCCTATTATTGAAAACCAGCGAGTTACTCATATAACTACAATCTAGCATAACTAATTGGCTAATGAACAGTTTTATATGAACCTAAAGTTATAAAAATCATGCAAGTGATATATCCATTATTATCTAAATGAAAATACAAATTCTTCTAAAAGTATTTCTATTCAAAAGTTAACTGGAAATAATCATCCCTTAAAATTAAATACAGTAATTGGAAAATAAATAATCTTGAATGTTACAATTACTTTAATTCTGCAGGCATTTCTTTACCATTCAAAGCAGCCAATATATTTGCAGCAGTTAGCTCACTCATGGTGTTTCTTGTACCTATTGTGGCACTGCCAATGTGAGGCAGGACAACACAGTTCTTCATATTTAACAGAGGACTATCCAGAGGCAACGGTTCTGGAGTTGTCACATCTAAACCAGCGCCCCAAATAATATTATTTTCAAGAGCAAAAATCAATCCATCCTGATCAACCAATGCACCTCGACTAGTATTTATGAATACAGCACTGCGTTTCATCTTCGCAAATGCACTTTTGTTAAACAATTCTTTTGTCTCCGGTACCAATGGAGCACATACTATGATAAAGTCACTTTCTCTTAGTAGTTCGTCAAAGCTAACTTTGATAGCTTCAATTTCTCTTGCCTCAACTCTTTCACTACGGCTGAAGTAAAGTATCTTGGCAGTGTTAAAAGACTTGACACGCCTTGCGACGGCCTGGCCTATTCTACCGAAGCCAACCATACCCACAGTGGCACCGCTGAGTCCTGGTCCTGTCATGTACTTGGGCGCCCAAGAAACCCACCCACCAGTTTTAGCATCGTGTTGAGCTTCTGGCAGCCTTCTTGATGTTGCGAGTAACAAGGCCATCTGGAAATATTATTGTACTTGCTCACTTATATTATGCTTGCTTATTAATTATAAATTTGGGATGAAGGGTTAAAGAACTCAAATTAATTGACAGATCATAAAAAGTCTTATTTGGATTGCTTCTTGATTCAAGTAATAAGATTTTAATTTAACTGCTGTTTTACATATGTTTCTTTACAACTATAGAACATTCTTCCTAAATTAATATTAGTATTATTGCCTCAACTTTTAAAAAATATGAATAATTCACTGAACATTACAAAAAATACTATGAAGACAAGTTGTCATATTTGAAACTACCATTTCTCTCTATTTGCATTGCCTTCTCAAAATCGGGTTATTAAATTAAAAGCATTTATATTTACCGTTAGTTCAGCAGTGGCATCTGTCAAAACATTGGGAGTATATCCAATCCTAATACCTCTTTTTCTGCACTCATTCAAGTCAATATGGTCATGGCCAACAGATATAGTGCCTATAACTTTAAGCTGAGGCCCAGCTGCATCGAGAACTTCCTGATCTATCTTCTCATTTAGAGAGCAGTAAATAGCATTCACCCCGGCAACCCCTATGAGAAATTCTTCCCGTGGGACCTGTGAGGCATTCTTCCAAGTTTTGATGTCGCATCTGGAATATAATATGGTGGAGGTTTGGTTATTAATTAGCTATTACACAATGAATAAAAAAGTGATTGTTAAAAACAATTTGACTTCATATCTATCTCAATACTTTGTTTATTTAATATAGTTAAAAAGGTGGTTAAATAAATGATATACATAGTAAAAAGTTACTTGTCATGCCTAGCCTGGGGGGTATCATTTGGAACATAATCTTTCTTTAAAATAATAAAGTGAGTAAGTAAAGTAATATAATAGTGATATGAGGGAATCATAATAGAGAACTATCATTGCATTATACTCACTGTTTTTTCAGCAAATCTATGCCACATTCTGGCATATCTGATCTTGTGACATAAACCTGAAATCTTCCCGTGCTCATGTTTCTTGAAAAATTGTTCACCACACCTTTACAGACTAAACTAGCGGCAGCAACGGCGAGCGTTTTATAATTCATGAATTATGTACGTTTTTATTGCGGTTTTCGAGCGTTAAATTAAATTCCGGGTTCATAAGGTCACAAAGATCTCAAGGCAGATACTTCGGCGGTGTTTCGTAACCTTTTATCTCTTTTTCGCCCTTGAATAACGATGGTTTCGCGACGTAAATTGCTAGATGGAGCGCTACTATGGTACCTAGAATAACTTTTCCTTTTGTAGACTTAATAAAAGAAAGGCCTGACATATTACTGCTATCATTGACTTCAGGTAATTAATTACAGAAAACTACTGGGACGTGTAAAAAGCGGAAAATTTTAAATTAACTAAACACAATGTCATTTTTTGTCGTTTTTATCACACTACAATCACTACAATTCAATCAGAGACAAATATTAACTTTTAGGAATTCAATCTACATCAAAAGATATCTTAAATGTCACCGATAACAAATGTCAGAAGGACATTGACGTTTCAGTGATGTTTCATAATTTTATTACTTTGTGGCCCTAGATTCTAGTATATTTGATAATAAATAATTTCGCTGCATGCATAGAGTTATTATATGCTGCAAATAATCTATCATTTATATTTTGTGTTGTACACAGCAAAGAAAGCGTGGGAAGTCATAATTTTCTTGCTAGACTATTTACAGCTTCAGAGTCTATAGAAAAGAGAACTTCATAATCCTGATAAAATATTTTGCTTTTTAACCGACTTCCAAAAAAGGCTCAATTCAGTGCGTATCTTTTTTTGAAGTGATTACTTCTTTAGCCGCGTTCAGCAAGCACCTTTTGGTAGGGGGTAAGCTCGTGGATTCGCGTGACCGTGACCGCCATGCTCGCGAAGACCGACATGCTCGCGAACCTCGACGTGCTCGCGTTGTTACGAAGACAAAAGGTCTTAAATATTAAATATACTACATTCGAAGTTTAACTTTAATTCCTTAGTATTACGGTTTATATTCAATCATTATTTTTTTAATTATAATAAATTGGCAGTCATAAGGATTGCCGATAGAAGTGAAAACGAATATTTAAAATAATGATGATTAAAATATAAACCTTAAAACTGAGGTATTAAAGTTTAATTACGAATGTAGGGGAAGTACGTACAAAATGACATACACGGACAAAATGACACAGGCATTATATTTGAAAATGTACCGCTTCTAGCTCTCCATAGATAACTACATCACGTGACTCTACCGGCTCGTAACAACCTGCAAAATCTGAACTCTCGCCAGTCTATCGTTCCGGTGTCATGGCCGACGACAGATTTGGCAAGTTTCGAGTTTTTTTACGGCACGGAGTTTTTACTACTAATATTATATTTTCCATGGTTTTGCCTTGCGTGTACATTTATTGCATCCCTTAAGTACTTGTTGTTGCATCTGAATAGTTTTTTCCGTGAATAATACTCATTTTACATTTATTGTTGAATTTTGAATTTTTATAACGCTGGACAAAATGACATACATAGATAACGGACAAAATGACATAGGTATGTCGTTTTGTCCAAAAGAACTCAACGAGCTAATTGTAGGTACCCAATACATATCCCTCATCCTATACTTACTCTAACAGTGCCTATTGAGAATATATTATCTCCTGTCCCAAAAGGACGTTACATAAGTGGCCAAGGAAAACTTAAGCCAAAAAAATGAAAAACTCTTTGATTTTGGCTTTCACTCCAAACATGAACGAATTCAAGTCTAAAAATAAGCCTAAAGCTCCTTCAGAGAAGAGGAGACGAAAGAAGACAGTGAAGAAGAAAATAGGCCAAACGACCCTCAAGATGACGAAGAGGATTACGCTTGCATATATTGCAACGATTCTTATCCCGATCCAAACCTGAATAAGACTGGTTGCGGTGTTTAAGATGCTCGCATTGGGCCAACGCCTCTTGCTCGGATGTTTCTAAACGAACCAAGCGGTTCATTTGCAAGCTTTGGCTACTTTTGTCGTATATGTCATTTAGTCCATATGTGGGATGCCATTTTGTCCATAGCCTATGAACAAAATAGATTTCGTTGATCTCAGTTCAATTGAAATTATTATTTTTTCTAGTTTGTTTATCTTTTAAATATCTATTAGAATTCAAAGGTATAAAATCAAAGATTACTGGCTTACAATAGGAAGGTGCTGTGATTTACTAATAAAGAGTTATGAGTTACGACCCAAAAACAAAACTGTATGTCGTTTTGTACGTACTTCCCCTACTATATCAAGACACGCGGAAGCGTGTCCAGCCAAAGTTCAAAAAAACTGGCGAGCAGCACCGTGCGTAATATTACACGAACCATTTGGAGCCACTTTTGACCCCTCATAACTGAAAAACTATTTCACATAAACATGTCAAATTTGGCGCATATATTGAGACCCGTGAGATACATATGTGCTCCAAATTTCATAAGCACACCTCAAATGGTTATTTAGATATAGACGTACAAAAATCGTCATTTTTATGCTCTACCTAGGTATAGATCAAAACTCTGACACGGGGCATACTACCATTGCATAAAGCCGTATTATTTTAATATTGTTGACGTTTATGTTGTAGTGTTATAATCATTATTTTAAGGACGTCAAAGTACGTGACATTCAACCGTTATTTTGAAACAATACTGCTTTAAGCGGTGGTAGTAACTCCTTAACTATTGAAAATGACACATAATTATTATTTTAATGTAAATAATAATGAATAATAATATAGTTGCATTATAACCTTACCTTCGTATTCATGCATTTTGTGCAACGAAACGTCATTGACAGAAAAGAAGAAACGTATTTGAAGTCGTCAGTTCAAGCTGTCAGTCATTGTGATTTGTATTCATTTTTTATAGTGGTTTTAGTGATATCGACTGTTTACCGTGCTTGTTTTCAATGTTTCACTAAAAACTTTTGATTTTGAACTTTTGCAATCAAAATTGATGAGATGTAGAAATGTGCTGTAGAGGTAGTCTGACCATAGATGTAATCTGTCAATGTCAGTGTAACTCTAGGTACACTATATATTTTTCTTGAGAATTCTCGTCTTTAATTATCTTGTAGTATGAGTCGTATAATAGAATTACCGGTGGGTGACACACTGCCCTTACACCGAATAATAAGTACCTACTAATGTAAAACGTAAACTAAACTAATAGAAAAGTCTTATTACAGTGTAAAGGATTATTTGAATGATAGCAAGGCATGGATATGAATTGTTACAGCGGCTGATTATGTAATCTTATATTATAAGTACATATATATAATTTCAAATATTTGTGAGATGGTGATAATAAAAAAAACAAAGCGGAGTTTATTGCGGGCTCTTCTCAGACCAGGGCACGTTTGGAACCCTCGTAGCTTTAGTTTTAAAATACCGTAGTTAATTATCACCATCACGTCTTATGCTCTGTAAGCATGACGTTCAGAATGTGTACTTTGTAAGTACATATTTTGAATAAATATGTTTTGAGTTTGAGATTGAGTTCAATAATTTCTGTACAAAAAGTAATGATATCCCATCAAAAACATAAATGTAAAATGAGAGCCAAGTTCAAAATTGTGATATATATGCCTTGGTTGTTGACTTCAGCGACAAAAGAAGTGAGATCTAAATGGGTGCCAAGTTCAATGGTCAGTCCTGAAATTTATTTATAACAACATATAATATTTTATAACAACTTAAAATATCATTTCTTCTTATAACTTAGTATAAAATGTTGAAGACTAAGGCTTTGGCTTGGCTAGTTTCCATATACGAATTATTATTAAGTAGGTACCTAAAAGTACAGTTTCTACCAGCAAGCCAAATTTAAAATAAGAACTTACAGCTTTACAACTTGTGAACGCTATAATTCGTATATGAAAACTAGCCAAGCCAAAGCCTTAGTCTTCAACATTTTATACTAAGTTATAAGAAGAAATGATATTTTAAGTTGTTATAAAATATTATATGTTGTTATAAATAAATTTCAGGACTGACCATTGAACTTGGCACCCATTTAGATCTCACTTCTTTTGTTTGTCGCTGAAGTCAACAACCAAGGCATATATATCACAATTTTGAATTTGGCTCTCATTTCACATTTATGTTTTTGATGGGATAAATAAATTGCAGGACTGACCATTGAACTTGGCACCCATTTAGATCTCACTTCTTTTGTCGCTGCAGTCAACAACCAAGGCATATATATCACAATTTTGAACTTGGCTCTCATTTTACATTTATGTTTTTGATGGGATTACAACTTACAGTACAACGAATCGAATAGTGATAGAGTCAACAATTGAGTCTTTGCATTACGATAATGAAGACAACATTTCACTATTTGTATTGCAACGAAGGTTTCTAATGGTCGATACGTAAATAAAATTGCTAGAGTAATTATTTCAAAACATATATTTGTGGAAGAAATCGAATGTCATGATTATCTGTTATAAGTATTTATTTTTAAGAAGATAATTGTTTATAATTAATAATAGTAAGAATAGAATTAATAAATATCAATAATTTATTTTCTTATTTTTAAGGGTTCAGTGATTAAGTTCAAAGTTTTTGTAAAACGAGAACTAATTGAGAATTCCAATTACAGTGTAAGGGATTATTTGAATGATAGGATTAGGAAGGCATGGGTATGAATTGTTCTAGCGGCTAATTATGTAATTGTTAAAATTATAAATATAATTAAGTGATTTACGATATTTGTGAGATGGTGATACAAAAAAAAACCCGGCTGAGTTTGTTGTGGGCTCTTCTCAGACCAGGGCGCGTTTGGAACCCTCGTAGCTTTATTTTTAAGATACCGTAACTGATTATCACCATCATGTTTTATAAAAGTGTGTAAAGTGTTCCTTATTTGATTAAATATACTTTGAGTTTCAAAAATATACTTTGAGAAGGCACGTTCGTCAGACTAAAACGATAACTAGTTTTACTGATTTGTATAAGGAATTTAGTTATAATTAAATTCATTAATTATTTAGGTAAATAGCGATTAATTTTATAATGTTTTGTGTGTTAAATTACGAATAATATTATGTCGAGCTACGTTTCTAAAACTTCATTTGTGAATAGCTGACTTACTTTCATATATTTTAATTATTGTGCACCGGGAGGTTGCCCAAAAGTGGATGGCCGAATGTCATGATTTTCTAGTTTTATATTCTGTGGAACGACATTCGCAATAAATATAAGGCCATAAAGGACTTGAATCCAGGGCCGTAAAATAAAATAATTTAAAAAGGGGGAATTCTGAAGGCCAATGGGGACGCTTCCCGCGAAGGGAGCGCGAAGGACGAAAAGAAAATGAGAGGGAAAAAGGATTGTGAAAAATAATTAAATTAGGTACTCTATAATGTGATATTATCGGAAGGAATAAACTATATTAATGAACATTGGGTTTTAATTAACTAAAATATGTAACATTAGTAGAAAAAAAGTGAATCTAGATTTCTCATTGCATTTGTCAGGGAAACTGCTTGATAAATAATAATTATTAGAGCCTATGATTTCTAATGCGAGGTAGCAATCTCATCGAACGGCTTCAAAAATAAGTTAATCCGATTTCTCTAAATTCCTTTGCCCAAACCATGTGTTAAATTAAAAAGTTACGTGTGTTCCATTTGTGCTTAGGCCCCTAACACACTTTATGATGTTCATAAAAATATGATCCAGTAAAAGAAAAGAAAGCGCCTTAATGTCCCACAGCCCCAGCAGGTCAAGGGCTTCGCCTCCCAAAGGATTGAGATTACATTCCAGAAGCCCATTTATATTGACTTGTTCTTAATTATTTGTGAATTTAGTTATTAATGCAGATTCAGAAGTTAGGAGGCTCTAACTTGGTTTTTACAGACGAACGCACGAATGATCAAAGCGAATTCTCCTGAGTAGATTCGAATTTGTTTAAAAAATAAACGTCCCATATATTTATCAAATGTATTTGTACCCTTATTTGATCAGTAGTCCACATTAATCTCGAATTTCCCGCGTCTTAACGCGTCGCGAAATATTTCAGATGCACTGTCGTGTATGAATTCACTAATTGCCCCAACTATAGATAGAAAGTCGCTATTTTTTTCGTCAACCGAAATGCATCTTCGATAACGAAATATCTAAGTAATTTCGTGCTTTATTTTTTTAGAAGAGAGAGTAGGTAATTCGTATTCTACTCGTCAAGTGAGTTGAAGTTTTGAGGACCTCCGTGGCGTATAGTGTGTAGCGCTGTTGACATGCGGCGGTCCCGGATTCGATCCCCGGCAGGGTCAATTTGGGAATTTATAATTTCTGAATTTTCCCTGGTCTGGCCTGGTGGGAGGCTTCGGCCATGGCTAGTTACCACCCTATCGGCAAAGACGTGCCGCCAAGCGATTTAGCGTTCCGGTACGATGCCGTGTAGAAACCGAATAGGGGTATGGGTATAACTGCCATGCCCCTAACAGGTTAGCCCGCTACCATCTTAGACTGCATCATCACTTACCATCAGGTGAGATCGCAATCAAGGGCTAACTTATGCCTAGTGGATAAAAAATAAAATTAGCTGACCCGGTGTCAACGTCTACTAGTTGGTAGACTAAAAGTCAATTTATAAACCTCAAAGCAGATAATAATTAATCAGGTATAATATATATACTAGGCACGCTACCGTAAAAACTACGAGTATTTTATCTGCCTTAAGGCTTGCGCACTAGCAAGATGAAAGTTAGCCTCCAAATTCCAGCAGCGTTCCTGTGTCGGCCGCGCGAGCCGCTGAAAGTGTTTTATATCCCAGAACGAAAGTCCACTCCGCGTAGGATCACCACATCACAGAACCTATTCAGGACATGATAAAATTCTTAGCCACTCGGTCACTCGATAGGGCTATAGGAATCATACATTCTTCATTGACTTTTTCTTTATTAGGTACTTAGTTAAAATTTTAGTAACTAATTACTTATTATTTAATTACCAAAGCGCATATAAAAATTCCAAAGCATCTAGTCAGTTGTGCTACTCAAGTTAACATTAACTACGATTTAGAGTTAATAAGTCGTATCACTAATAATTACAATGGGTGACTTTATTACGTGTCTGCAAAATTGTGGAGAGTAACCATAGATTAACTAAGCTATTTTTTTAAATTACAGTTAAGGTTCCAGTGTTTTTTTCGATGTTAACCATACAAAAGTTATTGTAGAATGGATCGTAAAGGTATAAAAAAATAGCCACCCTCTGATTGGCATTATGTCAGGGGTTTTCAGTAAAACTATATTTTTTTGTCAGGACTGTATAATTTTTCATCTGCGATATGGTAGCCCTAACTCCGGCGCGCCAACTATTTTGCTAATTAATTTTTTCGTAGCGAAAATAATTGACCACGTCTCTAGTCTACTACACTAATAAGTTTACACGACGCAGGTGAACATTAATTAGGCAGAGACACGAATTTTCTCGGAGATATCAAGTTACAAAATAATATATTGCGATTTATATCTTACAAGCATTTAAAATGTGGCGCTAATGCAATCACTGTTCATAATTGCAATAGTTAGGTACCTACCTATATTATGTTTTAATCCAAAGTAGTTATGAGCGCCGTTGGAAAATAAGTCGGCGGCGGCGCGCTGACTTTTGGAGGTCTGGGGCGGCGGCGTTGGCAGCATGGTCTTGGAAAAACTCACTTTTTATGGGAATAAATAAAAAACCATAATTTTCGAATCTTAACATGTTTATATTGAAGTAAAATATAACACCATACACTTAATCAAAACCTTGCTACAAATAAAAGATTTTTTGGGATCCATTAATAAAAAAAAAAAACAATCAACAAAATTAGTCTTGAGTTCCAGTGAACTCAAATATGACTAAACGGATTAACCATTGAATTAGAATAGGTACTAAAATTCTACATCAATGGGATTAACAATCTAAGCATTTAGTAGGAACAAAACTGCCAATCCCGTTAATATCAGAGGTTCATCATCAGCTAATAGGCATCCACGGCTGGATATATGCGCCAACTTTGCCTATCCTTGACTGTTATCCATTAATTGATGCCAGCCATTCTCCGGATGTCGTCGCCCCCCACCTAGCCGGGGGGCGCCCTATACTCCGTCTGCCGAGACGCGGTATCCACTCTAGGACCTTGCGACTCCAGCGGCCGTCGGTCCTGCGGCAAACTTGACCAGCCCACTGCCACTTCAACGTGTTAGCTTGAGAGCCATGACTATTACTAAATAGTTCTTAGGGGAATTACTTAGTTTGGGATTTTATCCCCTAAAGAAATTTCAAGCATAGCTCTTTCCATAGCGCGCTTAGCGACTTGAAGTTTGGTGACTTTCCTCGACGTCCGTGTCCACGTTTCAGCACTGTAAGTCATAACCGGCAGGACGTACTGATTGAAGACTTTTGTCTTCAGGCATAGGCGACGACCAGACTCGACGTAGTTTGCCATAATACGCTACCCAGCCTAGCTGTATCTCCGATCTCTTTCTCGAAACTGTTGCTTCCTACTTGCAAAATTTGCCAGAGCGCTCGGTCCAAAGCTAAAGCTTCGGCTTTTGCCGAGCGAGTGCTCTTTTGTTCAAGAAGAGCCCAAATTTCTAGACAAAAGCCGATTAAATGATATGTAGTTCCTCAATCCACGCGGAAGAAGTCGCGGTCATCAGCTAGTTAAGGCATAAAGCTATAATGTGCGGTTTTTAGCGATAATTCGAAGTAGGTGTGGCCTCCTTTGTACCCCGATTCTCACGTCACCATAACCCGATCCACTTCGGTGGGTGTAACGGTGTTCAAGTGGGTGAACACTAGATAGTAGGTACAACCATAAAGATTGTCAGCTTGCACGTGATAAGAATTATCCGTAACCTAACCGTTAGATCACTTAGTACCCGCATTGCCTATCGCTACGTGCTAGGAAATACGTAGATGATTCCCGCGACTTCGTCTTTGGTGGGACAGCAATCCAACGAGACCGGAGAGAGAGGTAGGTATCGTTTATACCTGAAGCTTTGCGTGTGTTATACACAAAACAGGTGATATTATAGCGCCAACTAGCTGATGCCCGCGACTTCGTCTGATGGAAGATCAATCCACGAGAGCGGAGAGAGAGGTAGGTATCGTTTATCCCTGAAGCACTGCACTTAAGTAGACATAGGTATATATGTGTGTTATACACAAAACAGGTGATATTATAGTATCAACTAGCTGATGCCAGCGACTTCGTCCGCGTGGATTTAGGTTTTTTGGTTCTCGCGGGAAGTCTTTAATTTTCGAGGATAAAAAGTAGCCTATGTGTTATTCCAGACTTTATTATATCTCTGTGCCTTTCATCCAAATCCGTTCAGCCGTTCTCGCGTGATTGAGTAACAAACATCCATCCATCCATCCATCAAATTTCGCATTTATAATATTAGTATAGAGTATAAATTAGAACACAATATTTAAGTTACTGATTGTTTTTCCATCATCTACCGATAAACAGAATAATCTGCAATTTGCGGCATTATTATCCCTAGACAACCCCTACCATTATGTGATTACTTTATAGGGGTCCAGTGTCATGACCGACCACACGACATCAGGCATACGAGCATACGACCTAGAAACAGTATTTGTTTAATACCTATATAAATATACAATATTATAATATAGTATAGGCAGCGCTTGGCTGCAATCAGATTTGCTTACAAGTGGTGATGTAGCCTAAGGTGGAGAGCGCTTCCCTAGAAGATTCTGTATTGTGATGTGTTTCTGTACGGATAACATAAAGAGCTACTAGGTATTTCATGTATCTACTTAAGAAATAAAGAAACTGTTTTTATTTGACCAAGAAAATGGAACTTCTAAATACCATAGTATTCAATATTTCTGAAATTCAATACCACATACTTAGTACAAGAACCTTGATAGAGACCTTCCACTCGAGGGAACCACACGCCGATGCGTTCAGCACGCAATAACAAAATATGCTTATGTGCTTTATAGAAATACAAACCCTATAATAAATAGAGCATATTTCATTTTCTTTTGGCGTGCATTTATTATTGGTCCTTTGTAGGTTTATGTAGTCAACTGAGCCCAGAATGTATCCTTATTTTCGACCTCCAAAAATTTGTTATACATACAAGGAATTCTCACTCTCTCATTCAATCAACCCATTTTGGGCTTACTAGTTACTACGAAGCACGAGTCTTTCCAGAAAGAGGATTGGGCCATAGTCCACCACGCTGGCCATGCGGATTGGCAGACTTCACACACTTTTGACAAAGTTATATAGGACTCTCGGGTATGCAGGTTTCCTCACGATGATCTCCTTCACCGTGATATTTAATTTCTTAAAACGCGCGTGCTCGGGGATCGAATCTCCGACTCTGAATAGAAATGCGTGTAAACCACTAAATTGGCATTTGAAATTTAAATTTTAAAATTCACGCCAAAACGCTCGCTGGTGTCATGGCGTCGTTTGTGACGTCACTATTGTTATTACCAATGTACTCTGTGCAGTGTGCAGTAAACAATAGTGTGATTGTCAAAGCTCGAAACAAACAATTGTGACGTCTTTCGCTTCTTGGCGTTTAATCCAATATGGCGGATTGATGTATTTTATAGTTTTATTTTATCAAAATAAATAGCAATCTCACTCGAAATAGAAAAATAAATACGTTTTTTATAATCCATAAATCCTATTTCATTAGATAAATTCATAATTTCATTGATTCATGGTTATTGTCATCATGCCTATTGTGCACCTTAACATCGGAAATGGAAAATTAATATAACAATTAAGTACATAATGCAGGAGTCAGTCAGTCAGTACGGTTGGTAAATCGAAGGTCAGTATGACAACAAGGCATAAAATAAGCTGATTTATAACTTCTTCACATAGCTCGTTTGTCATGGAATTCTGAAAAGTAACGTTCACAAATCACATAAAAACAAGAGCTCTCCGAGAAAGTTGTCATGTAGCGATGAATTGCAACGAATCCATACTAATATTATAAATGAGAAAGTTTGTCTGTTTGCTTTCACGGCTTATCTTTTTAGTTTTTCTGACTAGAAATTCTCAGTACTAGTCCGGAGTTAGGAAGTTGGTGGTGTGTCACCCCCGTGCCTCATGGAGCACGTTAAGCCGTCGGTCCCGGTTGCGTGTTAATGTTTGCGTATTCAATAGAAAGCAGCAATGCCTCGAACCCCGTACGGGTTTGATGTGCTAACTTTCTTTTCAAATACGTGTTCAATATAAGGAACTTGCAACCGGGTTCGGAAGGATATTTTCCTTCCAAATACGTCTTCAATTCAAGGCCGACAACGCTCTGTAGTACGGGACTTTGGGAGCTTTGGCGGCGAAATATTATGGTGACTGTCATGCTATAAAAGGGTCATCATAATATTATTCAAATCTCTCCCAAAATCGAATCAGCACAACCCGACTTAACGTAGCCTTGCCCTACCCCTAGAGTGTTTTTGTAAAGCGCGAAGCCAGAAGCTCGCGAAGGAGGTCCTGAATGATGCGAGCCTACGAGGCCGAGTAGAGCGAAGGGGGGAGGTGGGAGGACATTTTTATAAATCGCTATAAGTTTATAACCCACAATTTTTTTTTTGGGTTTTCTTGCCTATTAATCAAACATCTCACATTAAACAAACACGGATTGCCTTCTATTGAACACGGAAATAAATACGCCTATCAGAGCGCGAACCCGTACGCGATTTGAGGACTCGTTCCTCGAATTGAGCACGAGTTTGAAAGGAAGTTAGCGTAACAAACCCGTGCGCTCTTCGACGAAGTACTTCCTTCTCTTGAACGAGCAAACGTAAATACGCGTCCCGGTTATTATCACTAACATATGATCAACGCATTGGAGCAGCGTGGTGGGTCTAAGCTCTAATTTCCTGAGAGTAGAGGCCTGTGCCCAGCTGTGGGACGTTAATGGGTTGTAGTACATAGGCCGGAAACTTAAGGAGTTCTCGCGGGAATCGAAAACTTAATCCACGCGGACGAAATCGCGGGCAACATTTAGTTTCACATACATTGATGTTGGTAAGGAGAAGGACTAACACCGCTACTTACTAAGAATGAAAGTCAAGACTCAAGACTGCAATTCTTTTGATTACATTATTTATAATATGTTTAGGTACTTTTGCGAAGTTTCTACTTTTTACTAGACCTATCAGAACCAGTTACATTTACAAGGTAGACAGGTTGATTTACTTATATCTCTTAAATAAATTTTAATAAAATGTGCCAGTAAACTCTTTTCTAACTTTCATGAACATTTTCAATACTTTTTTTTTTTATAAATAGTCTAGCGCTTGGCTGCAATCAGACTTGCTTGCAAGTGGTGATGCAGCCTAAGGTGGAGCGCGCTCGCCGAGAAGATGCCTATTCACTTTTATCTAACTTTAGATTTGGAAATTCAGGTGGACCAAAAGCTAGAGCGCTCATTTAGCCCAAAGGCTTAGCCTGGCCATCCAGCGAGGCAATAGCGCCAGTGTATTTGGGCATCATGTGGCCAAACCATAGGTCCATTTGTCTGAGCAAATCAAAATCATTTGACAGCTTAAAACTTGAACTGTTTATGGAAGTTAGCTAGTTATGAAGTTCATATACGCTTTTTGACGTGAAGCCTGAAACAGGTTGGATTATCCGTTTGACTAACGATAACGATTTCCTTACACAATCCGGGGGCAGGGCCTAAATACAATTATTATTAATTGGACGGACATTTTTTGTACTTAGTTTATTTATTATAGTAGCTATTCCAGCACTTTGGGAGTTAGGATCTCAATCCTTATCGGTTCCTCGTCCTACGTTTTTAAATGTGGCCCGCGTCTATTGCTACTTCAGCCACAGCAAAGGTTCAGCTTCGCAACCTGACGACTGATGGGTTATGTTACCTAAATTAATTCTTCTACGGATGTCTTTTCTTCATACAATTTTATTCAGTTAATACAATCCATTATAATATAGTGTGTAATATATTCAATAACAAGAATGATGGTCTGCCGGAAACGGTGTTGTTAGCAATGGCGGGATTTTGGAGCGAAACGGTGATATAACAAGTCCGGTATCTCATTCTGCATAATTTGGAGCATATGGCTGCTACTTTACACGCACTCACATCCATATTATAAAAGCGAAAGTGTGTCTGTCTGTCTGACTGCTATGCTTTCACGGCCTATCTGTTCAACTGATTTTAATGATATTTGGTACAGGGATAAGTTGTTTCCTGGGGAAGGATATAGACTACATTTTATCCCGGAAAATTAAGGAGTTCCTGCGGGAATTTAAAAAAGCTTTAAAAAACACACTGCTCATACAAGAAACGTGTTTTTTTGCGCCTACTTTCGTAAAGTAAAATTAAAAAAAGTACTTTCGTAAGTGAGTCCGACTGGCGCTTGACCGATTTTTTATAAGTAAAACTTAATTTTTTCTTTGCGCAAACTGCCAACCCTAACGAGATCAGTGAGAAGCGCAGTGAGTCATGCATCCATTCTAATTCATTTGTACAAATGTTATTTACTCGTGTTCTGCTATATTTTTACTGCGCCGTCATAATGTTATTATGTCCGTGATTTCGGTACCCATTGTTATTATGAGTATTTGTCAATTGTCGAACTGTCATGTTGATTTGTCACTTTTTATACACAACTAGCTGATGCCCGCGACTTCGACGGACTAACGATGGCGGCTGCGAGGGTTAGCAAAAAAAATATTTAATTATTATTAGATTACCTAATTGAAAGAAATTAAAAAACACGACTGCCCTGTCAAAAAAAATTTATCAAAAAAAATGATAACTAGCTAGTGTCAATCGGGATGACGGAAGGATTCTAACAATAAGTACATACAAACATCCAAACATACATCCAAAATTTTTCAGGCATTTATTAAGAAGTTATTATTATTATTACTCTTTATTTTGTACACCACAACACACATAAAAAGTACACAAAAAATACATAGAAAACAAAGAACTAAGTAGTATACAAAAAGGCGGCCTTATCGCTTAGTAGCGATCTCTGCCAGGCAACCTTAGGAATAGGAGAAGTAAGGAGATTAACTCGCGGGTGGTGTATCAATATAAACATACAAACAAATACCTACATACTAATACATAAACTGTTACACAAATAATATAATACTTATAATAAATATATGAAAATAAACTAATATATATTATGTATTTTTAGTTTAAGTAATATCATACTAAATAAAAGTTAAAACTAGTCGTCTGTATTAAGGTGATAAATAGAAACTCTTAACAGATTTTTTAAATATTTCCAGTGACTTTGATTGTCGTATGTTTAATGGGAGAGCATTCCATAATAAAACAGCTTGCACTGTGAAAGACTGCGCATAAAACTTTGTCTTATGCGATGGTATGCATAAAGTTAATTTACGGGTTGTTCGTATTTCGGACTGATCTCCCAGAAATTTAAACTTCTCCTTCAGGTAAGAGGGAGTTTTTGGATCAAATAGCACACGGTACAGAAGTGACAGAACATGAAGATCCCGGCGACGGCGAATAGGAAGCCACTCGAGCATTTGACAAAATTCAGATACGTGGTCATATTTACGTAGACCGAATATGAACCGAATAGCAAGATTTTGGAGTCGCTCAAGTTTGTTAAGTTGGTCCTCTGTCAAATTAAGATAGCTTGCGTCTGCATAATCGAGAATAGAAAGTAAGAGAGAATGTGCTAACATAACTTTGGTTGGAATTGGCAAAACAGAACGAAGACGACGCAATGAGCTCATTGCAAAAAATGTTTTCCTACTCAGCTCTTTAATTTGTGTGGACCACGATAAATCCCGATCCAAATATATGCCAAGGTCTTTAGTACAAGTACAGTAAGGTATAGTAACCCCATTGTATATGATTGGAGGGAGATTTTGCCAATCAACTCGAACAATCATCCTAGGACTGCCAATAATGATAGCTTGAGATTTAGTCGGGTTAACCTTAAGTCCATACCGTCTGCTCCACTCGGAAATTGTAGCTAAATCTTCATTGACAGCAGAAACAGCAGAACTAAGGCTATCAAGAGGTGTAGGGCGATATATTTGGATATCGTCTGCATACATGTGATAGAGAGAAGATATATTTTTGGTAATAGAATTAATAAAAATAGCGAAAAGCAAAGGAGATAACACGCCATCCTGAGGTACCCCAGCCGTAACATCACACCATGACGAAACGGTCTCGTCAACTCGTATGCGCTGTCGTCGGCCACTGAGGTAACTCCGAAACCAGTCAACCACCAACGGAGACATGTTAATAGAATGCAGCAGACTCACCAGAATATCATGATCAACGGTATTGAAAGCGTTGCTGAAATCAAGTAAAGTCAGAATTGTAAGCTGCTTATTATCCATCGACCATCGAATGTCATCAGTAACTTTAATGAGAGCAGTAACCGTACTATGACCGGGACGAAATCCGGATTGCAAAGGATTAAGGAGTGAGTGTCTGTTAAGGAAAAGGCTGAGTTGCTGGAAAACCAATTTTTCAAGTATTTTTGATAAGAAAGGAAGAATCGAAATTGGGCGAAAATCACTTACAACTGAAGGACTTGTTTTCTTTGGAAGTGGAATAATTTGTGCCTGTTTCCATGCCTCAGGAAATTTGCCGGTGTTAATGGAATGGTTAAGGATATGGGTAAGAATAGGGGAAACAATATCTAGGATGGGAACGATCATGTTACGGCTGATGTCATCAGTACCGACTGCATTCGAGGAAATGGACAATATATTCTTCTTAACATCACGTTCAGTGAAAGACTCGAAGGTAAAAGGCGGAAAGTCAGGAGTTGAGGTGGATGAAAGAATACTAAGCGTACGTTCTTTATCGACACTATCAATTGTATCAGAAGTAGAGAAATGTTTATTAAGGAGATCTATATCTATATTAACAGAAGAATTTTGGGAAGATTTACCAACTCCAAGCGACTCAAGAAATTTCCAGGTTTTGGCGGTATTACCGTTCTGAACTGAATTATGAATGTGGCGTCGTTGTGCATCTCTACACATTGTATTGCAGCGATTCCGCGCTTTATGGTACCTCAAGCGGTTATCATCAGAGTCCTTTAATTTATATTTGTTTTTTGCTGCATTCTTTTTGTCCATTAACCTCTTAATCTCAACCGACAACCACGGGGCTGGAAGGTGTTTAAGTTTAACAGGCCTTATGGGCGCATGAGTATCATAAAGTTGAGTCAACAAAGTATTAAACACCTCAACTTTAGTATCAATGGCATGCACATCCGTGACAGCAGACCAATTTAGGTTGGTTGCGTCATCACAGAGGCGATCCTTGTCAATTCCTCCAAAGTTACGTTGCAGAAGTATTCTCGATTTAGCTTTAGGAGGACGAATTTTATAAGAGACGAAAATCAAATCATGGTAAGAAAACGCATCAGCTGGGTACTGACCATGATTTGAGACGAAATCTGGTGAGGAGACCAGAATTAGGTCTAGAAGAGAGGGAGTACAGCCGGGAGAGAAGTATGTAGCAGCAAGGGGTAAAACATGCAAATTACAGGATTCTACGATAGACAATAGCTTCTTACTACGACTATCATCCTTGTGCAAACACGTATTAAAATCTCCCATAAAAATAGAGTGGCTGTATAAGGGAACCATATTTTCCAGCAAGCTTTCAAAAGAGTTGAAGTAATTAGAGATAGGTGGACAATAGAATACGCCAAGAAGAATTTTTGTGTGAGATAGTGTAATTTCTACCAATAAATGTTCCGCCACATCTGGTAACGGAGGTTGTGCAGACGAACTAACAATAGAAAAAGGAATGTAAGATCGTAGATAGATCGCTACTCCACCACCTCCCTTACCCACACGATCATTGCGGATGAGTCTAAATCCTGGAAGTGAATAAGATGTAGAAGGTAAGCAGTTTTTAAGCCAGGATTCAGAAACGAGAATTGCATGTAGGTTACGAGAATCAAACGACGCAAGCATATCGGGATAATGAGCCGGGATACTTTGGGCATTAATATGGATGACATTAAAATGTTTCAGACAATCTGAGAAGTTAGAATCAAGGACTTCATTTATTGGAAGGAGAGATGTACTGTGAAAACTATTATCACCAGATGAGGACGACATAGACAAAAAAAGATCACTATCAATACTATCTATTGACGACATAATATAAAATAAATATATAATATAATTAAATTAATAAAATATAACTACTAACGATAACTAAACGTAGTAAACTATCTAACTACTTAAATTCTCCTATTCCGCCAGCTGTATTAATGCAAAGAGGAATAAACTTGAATATTTTAGAATTTAAACATTAATTGTACAGTCATAAAATGTGAATAAAAATAATACCTATATGAACAAGCAAAAACAAAGATCAATAAGCAAAATAATTATAACTAAAATGCGTAGTAAAAATTAAGCAGTGTGCAGTAAGCTTTACAAAAGGTTGCGTTCTTAAACGAACCATCAATTGTCAAAGACAAGCAGAGTGGTTTGTGTCAGTGTCTGTCAGTTGTCAAATTTCAAAGCGAATGGTGGAATTTATGGTGGAATAAAGAAACTCACTATAAATACATACATACCTAGGTACATATTGAACCCTGATAATATTATTTCTTTAGGCAGTCGTGTAATTAAAATTTCTTTAACATACGCTACGTTGACTTCACATAATATAGGCATATATTTATAACAAAAACATTCCATTAAAATTTCACACGCGTGCGCGCGACAATTAATCATTTCCATTTGTTATAATCTTTGGTATATAATCTTCACTAGCCATCATAAAACAAAATCAAACCTTACCGTGTCACTTTATGTATAAGTTCAATTTTTTATGCTAGTGATTAATTTAAAGACATTTTAGTTTTCATAGACTAAACGGCGGGAAGTCACTCGGTGGAATAGACTTTTATTAATTGCCTAATTAAGTAAAATCAGAAATGCATGCAAATGCATGCAAATCTTGGTGTAAAATTTATCTTTGTGTGAAGTCGTACTAAATATGTCTTTCTGATCAGATTTCTTGGTGAAAAATTCTGCCTTTTTTAAAAACATCGCGTCGTTAGGAAGTTACTTGTTAAATTGGGACTTTATCATTATTCAAGTAATTTTCATGCCTTGGAAAATTATTTGAATACGTTTTTTTAAATGGCGTGTTCTTTGGATTGATGTTTTTGTGATTCCCGCGGGAACTCTTCAATTTTCCGGGATAAAAAGGTAGCCGATGTCCTTCCCCGGGATGTTAACTATCTCTGTACCAAATTTCATCAAAATCAGTTGAATATTTGGGCCGTGAAAGCGTAGCAGACAGACAGACACACTTTCGTATTTATAATATTAAGTATGGATGTTCTCCAATTCCGAATTTTATAACTGGTGGCGCCTTCATTGAGCAGACATCTTTTTGAGAAGATTTGTTTCGTAATAAGCAAATATTTTTTTTTAATCCACGACAAGTTAGCCCTTGACTGCGATCTCACCTGACGATAAGTGATGATGCAGTCTAAGATAGTATCGGGCTAACCTGTTAGGGGCATAGGAGTTATATTAAGACCCATACCCCTGTTCGATTTCTACACGGCATCGTACCGGAACGCTAAATCGCTTAGCGGCACGTCTTTGCCGGTAGGGTGGTAACTAGCCACGGCCGAAGCCTCCCACCAGGCCAGACCAGGGAAAATTCAGAAATTATGAATTCCCGACTTGACCCTGCCGGGGATCGAATCCGGGACCTCCGCAAGTTAAGACAACAGCGCTACACACTGCGCCACGGAGGTCGTAATTGCTTAGTTCGCTGTTCGGAAAAATATAAAATGACGGGCCGGTGGATTCTCGAAGGTTTATAAAGTCTGCCAATCCGCATTTGGTCAGCGTGGTTGGCTATAGTCAAAAACTTCTCATTCTCAGAGGAGACTCGTGTTCAGTAGCGAGCCGGCAATGAGTTATTTTATAATAATAATAATTAAAATGGAATTACCTTTTCGATAAATACTTAATTATTTATTTCACATAGGACAACTTGTGTCACTTATGATAAGTCAAGAATCAAGACTTTACCACTAGTTCGGAAAAAAAATTCTACTGAGAAGAGCCGGCAAGAAACTCAGCAGTTGCTCTATATAGTATAGTCCCGAGATACAGGTTTTTTCAAACCTATTTTCCATAAAATATTTAGATAGATAGTTTCCTTATTGCCAAACAAACATAAAACACTACACAAACACTAAACACAGAAAAAAGTACAGAAAACAAAGTGCGCAAGGGTGATCTTATCGCTAATAGGGATTTCCTCCAGACAACCCAGCCATTATGAATCTGCATAGTGCGACAACTTATGATAGTTTGGTAGTTTTGGAAAAGTTACGAAGTACCCAAGAAATCCAATAATGTCGCGAATAAAATGGTATGTATGTCATCGTGATTCTCGAAATAAGACAATTTGCAAAGCATGTGTCATCGAATCGCTGGACGATTACATCATGCTCGTCCCGTGACATCAATTGAGGGGGTAGGTACAATCAGGATCCAGGCAATCAGTGTACTCGATAGTCGCCAATATAAAGAATAAGGTAATATATTTCTGTTAAATGATTAATGATTTATTTATTTTATGTAGGACAACTTGTGTCTCTTATGGTACGTTAAGACTCTGCCACCGGTTCGCAAAGGTGATTCTACTGAGAAGAGCCGGCAAGAAACTCAGCAGTTGCTCTTTTCTTAAAAAGGAAAAAGGTTACAAAAGTAAACAATACATCACATGCATTACGTTACAATTAGTATTACACTGACTTGTGGGTCACTGGATGCGAGGCAGGTTGCTTCCATGCAACTTTGTCATTCAGAAAATCATCGACAGTGTAATAACCTCGACTTAACAGATGCTGTTTAACACAGCTGTCTTTAAATTTATGTAATGGCATATCTAGAAACTCTTAGGGAACCATATTATAAAAGCCTACATTCGACCCCACGAAGGATTTCTGCACCTTGCGCACACGATATGACGCTGTTACATGCTTATGGCGGTTTCTAGTACATCGATTGTTAGTATCACTTATTCGCTTATAAAGATTAATGTTCCGCCTGACAAAGACTATATTATTGTAAATGTATTGTGTTATCTATTTCTATTGGTTCGCAATACGCGTCTATCTACTCGTTTAAGTTCATGCTTGCATTATTTTTATCCACTACGAGTTAGCCATTGCCTGCAATCTAACCTGATGGTAAGGGAAGAATATAGCGGGCTAATCTGATAAGGGCATGGTAGCTGAAATACGACCTAATGTGCGATGTATAATTATGTAAGTATCTAAACGTGCATTGACCTCGTCCGTCATCGTATCGCAGTTTACCGTCCTCGAAATCAGCGATAAAAGCACGAACTGTAACTGTTTATTCGAATAAATATTTTATAAACTCGGTGTGCCTAATGTATAATTATAATTTACTAACTGATGCCCGCGACTTCGTTCGCGTAGATTGAGGTTTTTTGGTACCCGCGGGAACTCCTCAATTTTCCGGGATAAAAACTTGCTATACCCATGCAAAAATTCACGTCGATACGTTGCTCTGACAAACCACCAAACAAACACACCTTCGAATTTTTTATTTCTAATATTAAGAAGTAAGAAGTTATTTAAATACTAGCGAATGCACGCGACTTCGTACGCGTGGATCGAGGTTTTGTGGTCCCCGCGGGAACTCTTTAATTTTCCGGGATAAAAAGTAGCCGATGTGCTATTCCAGACTATAAACTATCTTAAATTTCAGCCAGATCCATTCAGCTGTTGGGGCGTGATTGAGTAACAAACATCCATACATCCAGACATCCATACATCCATACAAACTTTCGCATTTATAATATTAGTATAGAAGATGAGGCCTGGGCTATGTCCAGTAGTGAATATATTAATATAGCGACGTCGATTAAACGCTTTTTTCCTGCCCGTAACTCGTTGCATATGTCACCGTAAGATTGTAAAAACCGTTAGATTATAATCTAACTCGCGAAATTCTAAACTGTCGAAAGATTGTAAACTGTTCAATGTTCTGATTGTCAATTTTTGAAATATTCATTTTATTTACATTTTCTTCTCTCTTTCTTGTAGGTTAGGTTAGGGTTGGATAAACAATTAAGTAGTGCCCTTAGCACTTAGGTTTTATCGGGTTTAAATACCTATCAGATTACAATCTACCGGAAAATAATGCGTTAAATTCTAATCTTTCGACAGTTTAGAATTTCGCGAGTTAGATTATAATCTAACGGTTTTTACAATCTTACGGTGACACATATAACTTGAGTTTCTTTAAAGAGTATTTAGCTTTTTATTTCAAAGCTAACAACATTTTACATTCGAATTGACAAATCTACCAGTGAAAGTGTGAGAAGTGTAAATTAGGTAAGTAACTGAGTGCCTACTTGCGCACGATCTGTATAGTAAATTGATGGAAAGTGTAAGACAAGCAAGATTGTAACTCATTGGTAGGAATAGGAAAGCAATACTAAACTAATAAGTTAAAAGTTTCATTCATAAATTCATGGGTATACCATAAATAATTAATAACTACCCTTGTTTCGGTTTTCTATGATAACTGTACCGGATGTAATCGCCTCATATTAAAATTATAAAATACTTATATGTATTATACTAGTACATTATACATATAAAATACTTAAATGTATAATGTATTATTATTAGATGATGCCCGCGACGTCATGTCCGCGTTATTTTTATAACTGCGGAAACTTTAATTTTCCGGGATAATGGTTCTTTCCCAGGATGCAACCCATCTCTAGGAAAGGATTTTAAAAATATTGTGTAATATGTGCTAAATTAACCTATCAGGTTGTACTTCATAAGCCTTGAGCCCCGCGGTAATAAGGAATGATATCCTAAACACAGGTATATAGTTAGGAGTTAGACCTACCACCCACGCAAATGGCCAAATTATGATGTAAGTCCAACTTTGATGTTTTATTATATGTTACTGTTATTTGTGTTCGTGGTCTATTGTTATTTTTCGAGTTTTAATTATTAATAAATGGAATGAAAAATCTCTATACCAAATTTCATCAAAATTTGAATAGAAGCAGGCGTTACTTTGCGGAAGTCCATGATAGTGAATGAACTAGAAGTTTAATTCGCTATAATCCGCTACAGTAGACAAATCTGTGTGGTACAGTGCGTGTCTTTCACCTGCAACATGCGACACCCACCACCCAGCAATTCGCACAGGTACAACACCACACCACACAAATCCTCCAAATCGCTCTCAACGTACGTTTCACTCCTCACTTCGCTAAACATCTTTTGGACAGTGGACATGAGGTGGGCAATAACCATTCATATAAAATCCTGCATAAATGTAATAAAGGGTTACGACTGTGCGTTTGGGAGCAATTAGAAATAATTAAACACAATAATAAACGATTTGAGTTGCTAAATGAACAAATAAACGTATCAAATTCACCTTTACTCAATTTATTCAGTAATAGGGGAGGGGGCGGGGCTTCAGTATGAGCCATGCCAAAAAAAGGTATATAAGCTGGAACTTGCGATACGATAGTCACTTCACAATCGTGCATTGTCGAGTCAACATCTCCTGAAGATGCTCCGGTGTCGGAGTGAAACGTACGTTGAGAGCGATTTGGAGGATTTGTGTGGTGTGGTGTTGTACCTGTGCGAATTGCTGGGTGGTGGGTGTCGCATGTTGCAGGTGAAAGACACGCACTGTACCACACAGATTTGTCTACTGTAGCGGATTATAGCGAATTAAACTTCTAGTTCATTCATTTTCATCAAAATTGCAGCTGTATGGATGCCCGCGACTTTGTCCGCGTGGATTTATTTTTTTATAATCTCATGGGAGTTCTTTTATTTTCCGGATTAATTAAAATATATTTAAGCAAGGGACAGTGTACTGGATTGCATAATCTATACTATTATTATAAATGCGAAAGTTTGGATGGATGGATGGATGTTTGTTACCCAATCACGCCAGAACGGCTGAACGGATCTGGATGAAATTTGGCACATAGATAGATTATATTCTGGAATAACACATAGGCTACTTTTTATCCCGGAAAAATTAAGAGTTCCCGCGGGAATCAAAAACCTTAATCCACGCGGACGAACTCGCGGGCATCAGCTCCGTGACGATCTCCGTGGCGCTGTGTTGAGCGCTGTTGTTTTAACGTGCGGAGGTTGTGGGTTCGATCCCCGGCAGGGTCAATTTGGGATTTTATAATTTCTTCCCTACCGGCAAAGACGTGCCGCCAAGCGATTTGGCGTTCCGGTATGATGCCGCGTAGAAACCAAATAGGGGTATGGGTTTAACATAACTGCCATGCCCCTAACAGGTTAGCCCGCTACCATCTTAGACTGCATCATCACTTACCATCAGATGACATCGCAGTCAAGGGCTAAGTGGTAGTGGATAAATAAAAAAGCTAGTGAAAAATAAGTATTCCGCTATTTCAACTAGAGTAAGCGGTGCTTTAACACCTATAAAACCTGCACGGTACAAGCAACTGTATACAGCTCACTACTGAATTATGGAGTCGTCTAATTAAAGAGTAAATTGATGAATATGTAACCGTAAGATTGCAAAAACCGTTATATTGTAATCTAACTAGCGAAATTGTAAACTGTCGACACATTGTGAACCGTTCAATGTTCTGAGTGTCAATTTTTGAAATATTCATTGTATTTACGTTTTCTTGTCTCTTTCTTGTAGGCTAGGTTAGGGCTTGACATAAATAATCAGGTAGTGCCCTTGACTAACAGATCGGGTTAATATGACTAACAGATTACAATCTACCGAAAAATAATGCGTTAAATTCTAATCTGTCGACAGTTTACAATTTCGCTAGTTAGATTCAAATCTAACGGTTTTTGCAATTTTACGGTGACAAATATAAATTCAAGGAAAGTCTAGATAGCTAGAAGGTGCTTTGAGTTCTATTTTTATGAAACTTTCATTCATGAAGTGCTCATCTTCTTGCACTTTAATTAACTATTTCTTAGGCGCTCGTTTGAGATTGTTATTACAAGAGATAAAGGAAAATTAACAGTCTGAGGTAACAAGCTCTGTCAGCATTGTATTTAAAAAATTATAATATTGGGTGGGTGGGTAATCCGTTAAAGCTAAAATCCTTTTCAACTTTTCTTTTTTTTTATCCACTATAAGTTAGCCCTTGACTGCGATCTCACCTGATGGTAAGTGATGATGCAGTCTAAGATGGTAGCGGGCTAACCTGTTAGGGGTATGGCAGTTATATTAAACCCATACCGGGTACCCATAAAGTTTCTACACGGCATCGTACCGGAACGCGTAGGTAATCGCTTGGCGGCACGTCTTTGCCGGTTGGGTGGTAACTAGCCACGGTCGAAGCCTCTCACCAGGCCAGACCAGGGAAAATTCAGAAATTATAAATTCCCAAATTGACCCTGCCGAGGGGGATCTTGTCAAAACTTTTATATTAAGTAATAGTTTAAAATATAGAATACATACATAATTAGAATTTTTATGTACTTAAATTAATTAAGTAAGTAGAATAGTTAAAAATAATGGATAAGCTACAATAGAACTGTCAAAAACTGTTTTACATACTGTAAAAAAGCCCTTTAAAAAAAAAAGGTAAGAACTTATTTTAATAGCTTTGTATTTAAAAATGTGACTGCCTCGATGGTCTAGTGGTTAGCATGTTCGACCGCGGCCGACGAGGTCCCGCGTTCGAGTCCCGGGTCGGGCCGTAACAAGTGTTGGGTTTTTTGACAAAAAATTCTCAGCACTAGCCCGGAGTCAGGAAGTTGGCGGTGTTTCACCCCTGTGCCTCGGAGAGCACGTAAAGCCGTCGGTCCTGCGCCTGATCTCTCTCCGGTCGTGACCGAGTTTCCGTCCCATCGGGCTGTGAGAGTAAAGGAACAGAGAGTGCACCTGTATGTATGCGCACTCCATACCATACCATGCAACTGGTTTGGAGGGCAATCCATACTTAATATTATAAATGCGAAAGTGCGTCTCTCTGTCTGTGTGTCTGCTACGCTTTCACGGCCCATCTGTTCAACCGATTTTGATGAAATTTGGTACAGGTTTATTATAATAATTAAATTATGAATGAATGAAAATGATTAATTTATTTCACGTAAGACAACTTGTGTCGCTTATGACGTATCAAGACTCTACCACTGGTTCGGAAGGCTAAGAAGAACCGGCAAGAAACTCGACAGTTGCCTTTTTATTACTATTGGATTACCAGCATGGATTCATTTATTTATTTAGATAATTTATCTATAGTAAGAACCAAAGCGAACTTATACTAATATTTAGCGTTGTTTTATCTAATTAAACCGATGATAAAAATTAATTTCGATAAACTAATTAATCTAAATGTGCAAATGTAAGTAAGACGGCACGGCACGACACGGGATTTTTAAGCGTGATTTGTGTTATGTGAGCGTTAATTTAAATATTATGAAAATAAAATTGAATTTCAATGAGATTTTGTATCATCATAAGTACAAAAACACTTTACGCACTTGCGGTATGCTTTATAATTACAGGCATTGAAATTACCCATTTATTGTCAAACTATTTTAATCTCGTAGTTCTATTTCTATTCGCATTGCGGGAAAAATTCCCTGCCGTGTCGTCCCTTAGATATATCTAGAGATAATGTGAGCGTCCATAATACATAAAGCATTAAAACAGATCGCACATCTACAGTCAATTCGAAGCCGCACGTGCCGAACGCTTTGCATTACACTAAAGTTGGAGTGATACATTCTGTGGTGATACATTAATGTTTGAGTGCCGTCTAGCTCATGACGTAAAAGATAAACAACACGCGAGAAGGTGAACTGCTATGAAATTCGCATTTTACGTTCTAGCTCTCTGTTTAGCGACCTCCGTGGCGCAGTGTGTAGCGCTGTTGTCTTAACGTGCGGAGGTCCCGGGTTCGATCTCCGGCAGTTTCAATTTGGGAATTTATAATTTCTGAATTTTCCCTAGTCTGGCCTGGTGGGAGGCTTCGGCCGTGGCTAGTTAGTTGTTGTAGTTAGTTGGCCCCCCTTCCGGCTAAGACGTGCCGCCAAGGGATTACGCGTTTCGGTACGATGCCGTGTAAAAACCGAATAGGGGTATGGGTTTAATATAACTGCCATGCCCCTAACAGGTTAGCCCGCTACCATCTTAGACTGCATCATCACATACCATCAGGTGAGATCGCAGTCAAGGGCTAACTTGTAGTGGATTAAAAAAAAATAGGTTACCAATTACCATATGTACCTATCAGGCATTAGGTACTCATCAGTGATCGTCTCTCCTAACGCGGATGCTATGCGTAGTTCGTGTATTATTTGTTTTTTCATATAAAAATAATACAGTAAACATTTACTTACGAGCACTATCGGCGCCAGTGGCATCCAACACTTATTTTTTTTTAAATTAGCTATATCAACGTTGCTAATGCTATAATATAGTGTGTCATGTTTTCTAACTAACCAAAATGTTTACTCATCTGGTAAGTTCCGAGCCCCAATGTTGAATATGTGTTTGGAAAGACAAAGTAGAAGAGAAAAAGTATTTGGAAGACCAAATAAAATATGGATGGATTGTGTGAAAGAGTATGCCCCTGTACGAGCATTTGATATTGAGTTGACGAATAACAGAAGCGAGTGGGACAAAATAACGTGCTGTGCCGACCCCACATAGCTTGGGTTTATTGTCCGTGACAGTAAGAAGAAGAAGTTCGCCTCGTCCGGCGTGTACTATGCTCATCACTACAGCCCAATAACGTTCCACTGCTGGGCACAGGCCTCCACTCTCATAGGAGAGAGGGAATTAGAGCTTAGACCCACCACGCTGCTCCAATGCGGGTTGGCGGGCTTTAACGACTATTATCACGTTAGTGATAATAACCGGGACCGACGGCTTAACGTGCTCTCCGAGGCACGGGGGTGAAACACCGCCAACTTCCTAACTCCGGGCTAGTACTGGGAATTTTTAATGCGAAAAACCCGATACTTAATTATGGCCCGACCCGGGACTCGAACCCGAGACCTCGTCGGCCGCAGTCAAACATGCTAACCACTAGACCAACGAGGCAACTATGCTCATACTATGTGCGATATGTTGAGCATTCGCATTTTAAATTCTGATTTCTGTAATCTGTGTGCGCGCAACGGCGTAACGCGCCGGCGCAATGCACATGACACATCAGTCAGTGGAGAGCGGTGGTGGAGAGCGTGCGGCCGCGTATGACGCGTTGTGTGCGCTTGTAAAATTTATTATTTTTCGAACTCACGCAAATATTTTTTCTTTTATTAAAAGAAAATAGGTTTACCGTTGACGAGCTGGCGAAACTTGTGGTAGTGTTGTGATAATTGTGGGCCACTGTGAATTTGGAACCCGTGTTTTCATCTCGTCTCCAGTAAAAGTAACGTAAGTAAAGAATTTTAAATTTTTGTAACCTGCCACGGTGATAATTAGGTTATACTTTTAAACTAAACTGACTTAATTGAAAGATAGCATGCAGTGATCTAGGTATAAAGATTTGATCGGTATTCTTTATTTTAAATTGTAGAATGGAATACTTCATCAAGTTTTGTAAACTTAGTTTATTTCAAGTATTGAATGTAACTCCATCCATATTCCATCGTCTATAAAATGTTACATTAATATTACGATTTTCCACGGATTTTTTCATTCGTCGATTAGTTCCAGTCCAGTTTTGGTCTTAAATTGGTCAAGCTATATAAAGCGTTAACATTATGTGTACGGCATCTAACTTAAACTTTCTTCCGCCGTTGAAATTCACATACAGTTTTCTTGGTTTACAAGTTATTTGCCACGATTGTAATCAGTAATTACAGTTGTTTAACCTCGGGCAATAGTAATTTATAGGCTATTTTGTTGCAATCTATCGAAAGATCATCTGACTAAATGCTTTCTCCTATTTTGTTCTTGAGGTTTTGCTTTGTTTGAAGAAAGATTAACATTTTCAGTGTTCACTTTCTTTTTAAATTATGCAATATGGCTTTCAAACGAACTAAGGAATCTCTTTAAGCTATTGAGTAGGTGTTACTTGCTATAACGGTGAAAGAACACATATGAGAAAACCTGCAATTGAGGATGCATGCATTAATGGAATTGTCCATAATGTTCTCAAAGGCGTGTGAATTACTCTCCCTACTAATCTACATTTGGCTAGCGTGGTGAATTGCGGCTTAAACCTTTCTTATTCTGAGAAGAGACCCCAGGCCAGTAATTGAAATGATAATGATTAAGAACATCTGGTGGAGGTCTCAAGACTCATATATCATCTTACCCAAACTGCGTACTTGAGTGAGAAGCGTACTTTTGGCCTTCTTCTAAGTATATTACTATATTATATTCCATACTTCTTGGCTGCTGCTAAATTTTTTAATTACTTAATTATGTAGGTATAATTTAAGTTACTTATTGCTCATTAAAATTTAACAAGTAATCATAATTAAAAAAATAAAAATCACGACTGCCCTGCCATATAGAATTGTTTTCAAAAAAATTATCACCCTAAGTTTACGGAGAGCGTTGTCCAATTTCATATTTTATTTTTCATTATTATTATTTTGGTCATAATATCATTCTTATTTGTTCTGCAATACAGTGCCAAGCAGGCCTTGGGCTGGCAAAAGTTTTGCGCTCTGTTTTTTTTTCGTTAGATTACAGTTATAAATGCAACACGGTAAAAAAGTTGGTAAACGGTTGTCGTTTTAGGCAATGGTTTTTTGACTATTTGAATTGCTATATTTGAATGTGAGTGATTTGTAGACACCTTTGGTGTCTAATTGGCAGTTGCAAGACCTTATTGCTCTATCAGGGCTACTTATTTCATTCCCGCATGATTTCGTAACGGAGTAAAATTACATATTAGGTAAAACTGCGGGCTCAGTGGATTATGGAAGAGTGATTATGTTTTTCAAAAAAAAGCCAGCGGTATGCGGGCCAATATTATGTCTCACTAAATGTTATTTAAAAAAAATAAAGATATAGGTATGCTGATAAAGAGTTGTAAAGTAAGAAAATGAATGAAGACTAGATAGAAATGACGGATATTTTTCCAATCAAACACAGAAGAATAAAAATCTTATATGCATTAATTTCAATTTTCTGGGCACAGTGAAATTCATGATTCTCATTAGTGATTACATAGGCGTAGAATACAAAATATGATTCTTTAATTTTATCTAGAATCTAGAATCTCTTTGTGAAATCTCAAGGATTATAATATGAGGATCCAGTGGTTTGAGCTATACGTGGATATGTTAGTCAGGCAATTTCCTCCTCCTCTTTTTATATTTAAAACATTGTGGTGGTCTTCACAGTCCACACATAATCCAATTGATGACATTATTAGTAGCGCGCGAAGAACACGAAGAACCCAAGTCACGGTTTCCCGAGCACATTACCCGCTCGGAGTATGATTATCCTATTCTTACGGTCGAGCCATATCACCTGCTCCCGTACATGAAACTAGAAACATGAAAATAATTTCAGAAATCCAAAAAGTTGTCCTAAATAGTCCAATAGTAAGTATGTTACATATATATCAGGAATTCTGGTATGTAAACCGTGAACACAATGCTCGATTGTGTAGCTTGTTTGACGGTGACAGATGACTCACAAAGTAACGGCTTTTCGAAGTTTCTATCGTGCATTATGATAAGGCGTGGACGGGACTTTACTCAGGAACTATTCACATTCCCAAACAGTCTATATTGTTGCCCACACTTAAACAATACCAATGCTTATACCTTAATTATTATTTATAATTATTTAACCTAACTCAAAAAATTTTTTTTGTTTTGCATGTTTTTTTTTATCTGATTTTTTCTTCTATTTTATACTTTTACCATAATAACCGTCTCAAATACTTTATTTCCTACCAGCCATCCGACGCAACGGAGACATCTAGCCTACTAATGATATTATCTTCGAGCTGGCTAAGTTTTTAATAAAATTCATCATTTTACAAAATTGCATAGAGAATATATATTTTAGGTATACTCTATAGTCTATATATACTCCATGTAAAATTGTTTTGCAACTTGGAGGTGTCACGAAGTGTCACATACGAAGATGTTTTATTAGGTCTGTAATTTTTATTATTTGATCCTCTGTAAGAATATGTAATAAATATTATATACTTTTTTCTTTTTCTACTTAAGTTTTTTATTTCTTTAGTTTTATGACTTATGAAGTTTAACAATAATATTCCGTCTACTTTTTACATTCTTCTTCCTTAATAACAGCAACATTACGAATTAAGTACGATTATTGCACTCAATGTAATTTACATTTATCGTAGACTTACAATTTGGTAAGTGCACGTTATTATTATTAGCAAATATATATATTTATTCGTTCACAGGAGCTGATGATTGGTAATACAATTAAGTTCTGCGATTAGCATTGTGATATTGATAGTCATCGGCTGTCAAATCAAGATTCATAATAATTATTACATATTGAAAAGGTTTGTTAACTAGACGTGGATAAACCAGTTAAGAACTTGTTATTTGGCTTTAATCTGCCTCGTTGGTCTAGTGGTTATCAAATAGCATGTCCAATTGCGGCTGACGAGGTCCCGGATTCGAGTCCCGGGACCATCACAAGTGTTGGGTTTTTCTGACAAGAAATTCTCAATACTAGCCCGGAGTTAGGAAGTTGGCGGTGTCTCATCCCCGTGCCTCGGAGAGCCGTCGGTGCTGCACCTCTCCGGTGGTGTCGCGTATTTTCCGTCCCATCGGGCTATGAGAGTAAAGTGCACCTGTGTATTGCGCACACACTTGTGCTCTTTAATATCTTCCGCGCAGGTGGCTAATCTCTCTGGAGAAAGGCCGCCTAATTATTATTATTATAATCTGTGTTTATTTTTTGTCGTTATAATGATTATTGGTTGTATATCTAAAAGCTCATCCATTCATGGATTATACTGATATATCTTGGCCGTCTGCGAGACTCCTGATTAATTTTTACACTCTAAAGTTTTTGCTTCGTTGTCGTATACAGCACAAATAGCTCATTGCATCAAGTGATTCACATAATGCAAATTGAAGATAACACCTTCAGGGAACGAAATACCCACCTCAATAATGAAATGCCAAGGTGAGGACTAAAACGTGTATCTATTAATTGAAATAGATTTTGACTGGTAGGTTTCATTTTAAATCAATGGTATACCTATTCTTAAAGGCATATATTAAATTAGGTAATTAAAACATTATATTTTGAAAACATAGATTGTAAGACTAAAGAAGATACAGATGACGATGAAACCTCATTGTTAGATGACATGATAATTTTGTCACGTCAATGTTTTAAATAAGTCTTTGGGCGAAGCGCTTACCTGAGCTCCACTCATCTTCATTCAAAATGCACCCAAGTCCCGATTACAAATTTAATGAAGTGTGTGATTTTTCAGCAAACCTTTGGCTATTTTTCTAAAGATATTTTCAATATCTAATTTTGGACAAAAAATCGCTAAATAATCGTTCTCCATTTCATTGATGAGTTTTCTATTAATTATAACTAATTAAGTATGTACTTATTTTGGATAAGTATACATTTATATTTATGTAGTAGCAACTTCAACGTAGCAATAAAATAATTAAGTTAACGGCCTGATTAGCTTAATCGATATTTATGTTTGATTGTTAATGATTTGGCCCTGGGAAAAGATAATTTAGTGAGACAAAATAATTCGCATGTGATTTTTATCAAATGTACATAAGCCGATTAGATATACCCGTGTTTATTCTGTAGAATGATATGTACTTGACAGTAAAAGATAAGGCAAGGCCTAAGGTTGCTTTCCAAACAAGAATAGCTGTGAAGGTTACTGCCGAAATATTCCTAATCCGGTTGAACAGATAACTTAAGCAGTAATTGTTTCAGAAATGACGACAGTAAAAATCCTTTTATTGGTTGAGGTGCTATAAAGAAACCAAATGCTACACAATTATATCTTGTAGACAATAGAAACATTATCGGTACAAAACAGTTACTAACTTTTCAAAACGTTTCTAAAAATAAAAAATAAGACGTTTTCTTTGCGAGTTTTGCTTTTCCTTACAATATATTGTTTAAAAATGACAGCATGCGTAAATTTTGGTTAGAATGCATGGCTAAATACGAATATTAGTCTATGCATATGGTGTTAATTAGTTTGTAGTACATATTTTTTCGATATTTCGTACTTATTCAGTTGAATCGGCATCAGTAAATAACTAAAATAAAAAACCGAAACCACTGACGCCGACGCGAATAGTAAACGGTTGAATTGGAACCGCAGTCAAAAGTTAAATCATGATTTATCCACGTAGTCTTTTATTATTAGAAACAATGAACGCAAGTGATCTATTTATAGACTAGGTAAGCTTGTTACAGTCTAAATCAGTTGTTGTAGGGTTACAGTTTGACGTATAAGTAGAATAAATTAAATTAGTATTAGAAAGAAAAAAGTATTGTAAATTGTTTCATAGTGATGAACTCATGAGTCATAGTCAACTAAAAACAGCTATAAATGAAGAAGATTTGGTACTACAGATCCAAAATCCAAAAAATTCAGTCAAAAGTAAATGATATTGCATTAATACAAAACTATTTAGCAACACAGGTTTTTACCTAAAAATTGCATTAAAATTTGAATATAATTTTTCGCATTTTTAGCTTAATCTCTTTTTATTAAGGGCGTTGGTTTTGTAAGTCATCTGGCATCATCGATTGAGGTGATTCCATTTCGCAAGGTCACTTTTATTAAGGCTCTCTAACTAAAACCAATTAACTTTCAGTTTTAAACAAAACATGGCTTTGTCATGGGTTCAAGGCCTACTCCTTCGAGCTTTGCTTTGTTCTCACATAAAATAGCATGGCAATTTCAACTTTATACCTTGAGTCGAAAGTTCAGAATGAAATGAAAAGCACAAGCGTGAGTTACTATATAATATTGGCTGCATATTACTACAGTTAACAGTAATACTTGTATTGGAAACTAAGTTATGATATAACTTTTAAGGCATAGATGACGTATCTAATACCTAGGTATATAATAAGATAGGTCTCGATAGTATTTTTTACTTTCATTTCTTTTGATAGTGATAGACCCGTTCGATGACTATTCGCGAATACCTCATCCTTTTTGAAATCGTAAGATAATAGAAATAGTCTTATATTGTTTATGCAAAGAAAAGTCTCAAAATAAATTAATTAGTTTAAGTAAATAATGTATATTTTTTAAGTGCTTTCGGATTGTCAAGTGATTCTACCATGCACTTCGTGGTACTCAATAGAGCAGTAAGTTAGAAATGACAGTTTCGGGAAAATGGTGCTTTAAATTCAAAACTTTAAGCTCTATTTTCTCGAAACCACAACGGACATAAATGAAAAAAACCGGCTAAGTGCGAGTCGGACTCGCGCACCGAGGGTTCCGTACACGGATCGGGCTGAAATTTGGAATATAGATAGCTCTGATGACGTAGGCATCCGCTAACTAAGGATTTTTGATAACCCCGAAATTCACGCGGGCGAAGCCGCGGAGTAAACGGCATTTTTTTACGACATTTTGCACGATAAATCAAAAAGTATTGTATATATAAAAATAAATAAAAATCTGTTTTAGAATGTACAAGTTAAGTCCTTTTATATGATTTGCCAATCGGTATAGTTATCTTAGTAAAAATATTTTTTCTTGAATATTAACTAAGTACCTACCAAAATTATATCGCCAACAACTAGACTTCCACTGTGATTAGCTAATAATAAAATAATTATCTATTCTTGCAAATTTCTAGAGGATACTTGAAGAAGAAAGACGTAAAAGCTCTCCTGACTCATTTATTAACATGAACAATAAAAATATTACTGCGAGAAAATAAAATCACACAAGAACGATACGCAACGACGGGTGAGAATGTAGTTTCGCACGCATCCTTTTATAACCTCGTCTCTGACACCATCGTTACTTTTCTTAATCGCAGGGAATGTATTCCATTCTTGAATTTCATTTCTTTATCCTGAAACAAGTATCTTATGTTAGTAAATATCTTCAATACGGCCAGACTGACCCGAGACCGTCCCCGGGCTCCTCCTCTAGTCCAGCAGTGGCATTGCTTAGACTCCGTTGGACACAGACCAGGATCTTGAAGCTCTTAAATGGCAGGCACAACAGAAGCACCTGCAGGCCTCGGCACCACAGAACGTTGTTGGTTGCTGGCAACCCGGACATCATCTCATGTCCTTGTCTGCACCTGCGACATAAAACAACAAACTTCACATATCTTTTTACGGCCATTACCGAATACAACGCTTCAAATTTCAGAAGACACGTTAGAAGTATAAATAAAATTCGAAACGTTACGGCCACTGGTTAAGTCATTAAGCACGACGTTAGCATGACATACCACGACAAGACAGTGGCACAACGTTATACCCTATCTGGTAAGCAGTGTTAGAACAACTTGGGCCTAAGTCATTAAGCACGACGTTAGCATGACTTAGCCCGGCAAGACAGTGGCACGACGTGAGCTTGTCTGCCCGATACGATGAAGAGTACACATCTAAGTCATAGGCACGACGTTCGCAATAACTTAGTACGGCAAGATAGAGGCCCGACGTTAGCTTTTCTGCCCAGAGTGTACAGACAGCACAGGCCTAAGTCATTAAGCCCGACGTTAGCATGACTTAGCCTGGTTAGACAGAGGCGCGATGTTAGCTTGTCTCGTTGCGGTATCGTTGAGAAAAGTATAAAGAGCAACTTCATGGCATAAGACATAGGCGCGACGTTAGCATAACTTAGCCCAAACAAATAGTGCACTCGGCCAAACCTGAAACGACATCAGTCACCGCATCCTTGCACGCAGTTAGTCACACGTAGCGTCACACCTCCCAGTGTGACTAGCGAACACGCCTTGTCACGCCTCGCAGCGCGGCAGGCGAGCGTGAAGTGTCGCGCACTAGGCGAGCGCGCAACCCTGCGCGACGTATAGACGCGCAGCTCGGCGCAGCAGGCAAGCGCGCAGCCCTGCGCGACGTATAGACGCGCAGCTTGGCTCAGCAGGCAAGCGCGCAGCCCTGCGCGACCAGCAGACGCGCAGCAGCAGGCAAGCGCGCAGCCCTGCGCGACATGTAGACGCGCAGTCTGGCTCAGCAGGCAAGCGCGCAGCCCTGCACGACCAGCAGACGTGCAGCAGCAGGCAAGCGCGCAGTCCTGCGCGACATGTAGACGCGCAGTCTGGCTCAGCAGGCAAGCACGCAGCCCTGCGCGATCAGCAGACGTGCAGCAGCAGGCAAGCGCGCAGCCCTGCGCGACATGTAGACGCGCAGTCTGGCTCAGCAGGCAAGCGCGCAGCCCTGCGCGACATGTAGACACGCAGCAGCAGGCAAGCGCGCAGCCCTGCGTGACATGTGGACGCGCAGTCTGGCTCAGCAGGCAAGCACGCAGCCCTGCGCGACCAGCAGACGCGCAGCAGCAGGCAAGCGCGCAGCCCTGCGCGACCAGCAGACGCGCAGCAGCAGGCAAGCGCGCAGCCTTGCACGACATGTAGACGCGCAGCAGCAGGCAAGCGCGCAGCCCTGCGCGACCAGCAGACGCGCAGCAGCAGGCAAGCGCGCAGCCCTGCGCGACATGTAGACGCGCAGCAGCAGGCAAGCGCGCAGCCCTGCGCGACCAGCAGACGCGCAGCAGCAGGCAAGCGCGCAGCCCTGCGCGACATGTAGACGCGCAGCTCGGCTCAGCAGGCGAGCGCGCAGTCCTGCGCGACGTATAGACGCGCAGCTCGGCACAGCAGGCAAACGCGCTGCCTGGCGCGTCCAGAACGCCTCACGCCGTGTTGAGCGCCGAATACGAAAGAGACATAGAACAGATAATGACCACACCACACACGTCTGTCACAGGTTCTGAATACCCTTACAAGCCATATCACATGAACCACTTTTCGAGTAATAACTTCGTAACATATCCATCGAACGAAACTAACTCGAACAACATTCTCTAAATGCGAACAAGTAGAAATGTTCCTTTTTGGTGCTCTCTGTAAATGTGAACATACCAGCGGTCTTTTATCTGTGAAAGAAATACGAACAAACAAACCAGATTCATTCTACGTGCACAACTTTAACAAGATCACAAAACGACCAGGTCAAACTTCAAATAATTTTACACGAAAGCAAATAAACACAAGTAGGCAAATAATTGACATGACATGACAATATGTCATGGCTGATATGCGCAGAACAGAATAAGAACCTGAACACCCAATGTTTACATCTTCAGGTTACACGGCAACGATGACAATTAGACTGCAATCCAGTTTTTCAAAACACCAATTACCCAACACTGAGCCCTCTCACTATTCGTAAACGAAGAAGTGAACAACAAGCATAGTCAACATATGTGCTGTAACTATCTGAACTCTTACTCGTTACTTCAAACAAAATGATTGCATATCCGCATTCACGTCACTTACAACACATTCCGATTCCACACCCAACATTTGACCCCTGTATGGTGCACCCAGCGGCTGCAACATGACCGCCGGCTCATAGAACATGACGGAGGTTTTTCCAACAACGCAGGCCTATCAGGCGATGGTGATATTAGGCGTAGCTGTCTGACTTTTCAAAGCACCTGACGCAAGCTATTATCGCGTCCACTTCATGCTTCAAACAACCATTATGACGAGTTCTACGACATTCACGCGATCACAATGCATTCTTGCCTTCCTTCCTTCCTCAAGTATAGAATTATAGAATCAGAATAGCCGGTAGGATTAGGCATCACGTTGATACCGAATCCCACTTCTGATCTTGCAAATTTCTAGAGGATACTTGAAGAAGAAAGACGTAAAAGCTCTCCTGACTCATTTATTAACATGAACAATAAAAATATTACAGCGAGAAAATAAAATCACACAACAACGATACGCAACGACGGGTGAGAATGTAGTTCGCAGCAGATGCGCACGCATCCTTTTATAACCTCGTCTCTGACACCATCGTTACTTTTCTTAATCGCAGGGAATGTATTCCATTCTTTTTCCTGAAACAAGTATCTTATTTTAGTAAATATCTTCAATACTATAATATATATAATTATTTACGTATTTTGGAACCCTGCATGTCGATAAATATATTATTATTAGCTAAATTGCTATAGAATATCTAACAATTGCCAAACTTAACCTCAAAACTTAAAAGTCAGATTACTCCAAACTCCCATCTAATATCTTTATGATTTTTATATAATCCTGGGCATATTTCCAATGTTTTACCGTTAATTTCATTAAGACGCAACAACAGCCCACTTTTGGTCATTCTCCTTTAATTTTCGAGGCTTGCTAAATTCGGCACATTAGGTCTATGAAATAATATTTTTAAAAAGTGCAAAGAAATTGCACTAGTGCAGTAAAAAACTAACAAGGCATGTTTAAAACCAAAACTAAGTGCATTTTTGAGTGAGTGAATTTATAAAAATATAGGTACATAGGACTTATTTAATGATTCGGTATTTTAGTGTCAGCATAGAATAAAACCACCCTGACCATGAATGAGGCATATTTTAGGGTGACTGAGGGAAACATTTTTCAAATAGGTTGGCGATGGTTGTCTAACCATTATGTTAAGCAACTATCGTAATTCGTAATTCGTGTGTATCAACTACACTAGCGGCACGCTATGATGGCCGGTTTGACACATTACAATAGTGATGTGGAATGTCAATTTATTCTCGAACAAAAAACAATTAAGTTTTGTTTTTGTACCTGATTAAATAGGTTTAATAAAACAAAAATGTATATGTTTATTTAATTTATTTGAACGAACTGAATATTTGAACGAAAATGAATATACATACTTTATATGCACACAAGAAACATATGAATACAAAAGATACCAAAAAAGGTGCCACAAAAGGCCATAATTAATCAGATTCGTCCATACTACTATTTTCACTGTCGTCACTGCTATCATCACATACATTAATAATTATATGTTCGTTTTCTATAATATTATCTATTTTCACATCTCTTTCATAATCTTCCCTTATTAATTTAACAGTTCTATTCACAACCTTTTCCCAGTCTCCTTTAGTCACATGTTCACAAGCTTCTTCTAATAATTTTAGCATTTTTTTTGTGGTAAATGGGGGTTCTGTATTGTGTCTTGCAGCATATCCCTTAATTTGAGCCCACACCAACTCAATCGCATTATACTCACAATGGTAAGGCGGTAACCGTATAACTCTGTGCCCATGTTCTAATGCTATTTCGTCAATGACGTATCGGATCTTGGTTGGTTTGTTTTCTTTTAAAAGACGTACTAATTCCGCTTTTAACATATTCATGTTTGCATCTACGCCATTTTTACGAAGCCATGCGACGATATCAGCTTTCTTTTGGGATTGGGCAGGTGGCTTGTCAATTTGCATCGAGTGGTATGGGGCGTTGTCCATAATTATAATAGATGGTTCAGGGAGGCTACACAACATTGAGGTAAACCATTCAGTAAACTTTTCTCCATTCATGTCTTCATGATAGTCTCCAGTGGTTTTTGACGCAAAAGCCATGAGAGAACCTTCGACAAACCCGTTGATGGTTACGGCGTGACAAATTATAAGTCGCGATCCTTTTCCTACAGGAACTTTGGAAGTAGATGCTGCTGTGTCATCGTTCCAAGAACGGCCTACAGTATGGTTAGCATTAAGCCATGTTTCATCCAAGAACACAACATTTTGCCAATTTTTGATTTCTTTCACTTGCCGTAAAAAAGTATACCTTGCCATCGCTATATCAAATCTTTCCATCAATATTTTGCGTTTGTTACATTTTTTGTATCGAAATCCAATGGTCTTCAAAATCTTCGTTAAAGAACTTTCCCCACCGAAGAATAATCCAGCTTCCTTCAGTGAATGCACCAACTTTTTTCTTGTTGGATACTCCTTCTGTAAATAGTAGCCGTAAACATGTCTTCGGATAGCATCGGCATCAAAGCTATCGATGCCTACGACTGGTTTTGCTCGTTTTCTCTTTTTTGGTGTGTGAAGTTTATTTTCTTCTGTGCCAGTCTCGCCATATTTTTTTTTAGTTATCCGTCTAACAGTTCGTTGTCCAATATTAAGCGCATCAGCTTCGCGTTCAACGTTATAGGTAAAATTGGCCCTCCATTTTGAGCTTCACGATCGAAATAGTTACGAAGGCGTATTACGAACTCACGTGTCTGACTATTTAGAACAGTTCTCTGCGTACGTTCGGTCATATCGACGAAATCCACAACAAAGGGCTTGAACAGAGTCCAAATTAACGAGCAAGGGTCAACAGTAATGCAGTATCAATATTTGAAATCCAAAGCCAGGTCAAAACTATATCACAATCGCATTGCACTGACAGTTTATACTTTTCGAAGCAACGTCAATTCGAAACTGCTTTGTTTTGCATTGAGCATTGACGCGAGTTTGCCGGAGGTAGTAGTTGTGCTAGCCAGCGATCCTATGTGACGATCGTATTAGATTCCATTTTTAAAAATTTATTGATATTTTTTTGCGATTTCATAGTGAAAATTGTTCATATTCACAAGTACATTCACCCCTTAAATGGTGCAAACTGATTTTTCTACACTTGTATACATTTAAGAAATCAATTTAATAAATAAATTTTGAGTCCTAAACCTAAAACTACATTCGATAAAATTTATGAATCTCTGCACATCACTATCGTCAATAAAGTAATACAATTATTTCCTTCAAAGTCGTTATCAATTAATACGGAACTTCATGAGAAACTACATTCGATAAAATTTATGAATCTCTGCACATCACTATCGTCAATAAAGTAATACAATTATTTCCTTCAAAGTCGTTATCAATTAATACGGAACTTCATGAGCGGACAAACGTCAAACCGGCCATCATAGCGTGCCGCTAGTTTTAGGTATCTAATCTTTGAAGTGAATGTCAAGAGTTTAATACCTGCCCCAAGAGTACTTAAATGAATTATTATTTATGTAGTGTCAAACCATGCCAGTATTATGTAGTAACCATAATACTGGCTCTGCTTAGTTCGGAATCAGATGACTGTGTGAACTGTGATTTATCTTGGTTATTTAGTTAGTTCTAATCTCACAGGATTTTCCTCCCAAAAACGAGAAAAAATTATTTTAATGTATTCGCGTCAGTTTGTGACGCCGTCTGTAGGAATGCAGCTTATCTGCATGGTCCACTAGCTGATTATAACAGAACTTGTGTTCTGTTATAATCATCGAATTACTTCTACAAGTTAATTTTGTTAAAATTAGTTGAATGTAAATTTGCTATTTGCTTATGTTATTTTATCAAAAATTTTTATTTTGATAATTTTATATAAATAATTAATACAAATCGAACCAAGAAAATACGATATTTCACCGATTTTACTATAATCATTTGTCGAGCGAGCCTGGTAGCGCCACCTATCGATAGTATTAGCCTAGATTTTTTTTTATAAGGGAGTTAGCAATCTATACTTGGTAATATAATTAATCTATGGTTTTAATCTATATTTTACTTCCGTTGTGTTAAATATGATATTCACAACATCATGAAACTTCTCCATTGCAAATGTCGTATTTCCTGTTCCATACGGATAAAATGGCTAATCTCAATGTTTTCCGAGTAGAGACCTGAATTTTTTAAGTAGGTAGGTAGGTACAAGGCTTAGGTGTTGAATAAAACATGAACACTTGTTTCCTAAACTTGGCACGTTTGCAAATATGCCGTTTTTAGTAAACCTGCTTTAAAGCTTTGAATTAACTTAACCTACATAAAATAGATTTTTAGAAGAAATTTTAGACTTATCATCAAAACTAGGTGATGCCTACGACTTCATATTTGATTCACACGCGAAAGCGTATGTAGCAGACAGACACACTTTTGCATTTATAATATTAGTAGGTATGATTTAAGTAAGATTTTACGAAATTCCCAAATAAGTAATGCCTATTTTAATATAACTCCCATACCCCTAACAGGTTAGTAGCTCGCTTACTTCGCTACATCTTAGACTACATCATCACTTACCATCTCCTCACCATACCAGGTGAGACTGCAGTCAAGGGCTAACTTGTAGTGGATCAAAAAAAAGTGCGAAGCCGCGCCTGGTCGCTTGTCTTCCTATACAGGTATACTTACAGTAATTAAGTAAATAACTAAATAATAAGTTTTATTCACAAAAGTGTAGGAGAGGTGACTGTTTTATCTCAAACATAAGTTAAAGAGCGTGTATACCGGCACATGCACAATGCGTTTAGACCATAGAGTATAAATATATTAATAGGTATCTACTCTATGGTTCAGACCCTCGCTTCAGTGCCGCACCGCGCGTGCATTGTATTTCCATGAGTGTTCGCTTCACTCACGCCACGCTTTCTCGGGAATTGTCTTGCATAAGACCGGCTCTGTATCGAGATCGGGAAGTCGCCGGCTTGAATACCAATTACCAATGCTCTGTTTTACATTTCAAATCTGCTGGGTTGCCATGTTAACATATTTCAATGCAGGATACAAATTAACTGGTTAATTAGGTAATTCATTTAATTGAAATAGATTGAATGAATGAAATATCCTATTATTGTACATCAATACAAGTCTACTCTTGAAACAATACTTAATTACATTTAAACGAGAAATTCTATATATATATATATTTAAACAAGAATCTCGGAAACCGCTCAGATGATTTTCATGATAAATCGATCAAGCTATGATTCATTTCTAAAAAAAGTCGTTTTATCAATGTTTTCAGGCAATGAAAAAACAATATCATTAGAATATGTAGGTAAATTTCACCACCATCGACGAGGTTATAACAGCTCAGTTGAGAAATGGTGCGGACCCAACACCCGAAGAACCCTGTTCAAGTCTAGATGTCCCCAGTCCAATTATATTTTTCCCTTTTTTTTCAAGTTCCTTTTGCGAGAAAAACTATTATTGGGAGCCCAATTGCACTCGAAATTTTTAATTTAAATAGCCAGTTCATATTTTTGTATTATTATGTCAGTAACATCGAAAAATATTATTCATATTTCATCAGTATGTAATTCGTATTCAAATATAATTTCCAAAAAACACGATTTATCAATAAAAAATACCGAGCAAAGCTCGGTCATCCAGGTACCTACTGTTACTCAAAATTACAGTTTGATGTCTCGTACCTTGACGTTCCTCAAATGGGGGTTGTATGAGGCAACGAATCGTTTGTCTTAAAACTTATCTTGCTTGTAGTATGGTTGCCTTTGCAGATTGTGACCAATCCAATCCCATTTTCATCCATCTAATCACCTTTTATTTCTTGCAGAACAGCACACGCAAAGACCTCGTTGACCTATTATATTATATTGCAAAGAAGCTCATCGAAGTGCTACGTAAAGAAAATATTGCTAAAAATTTTGCTTGCCTCGTGTAGTTATATTTTCACGAATGCACAAGCATGTTTTGCTTGCAAATAATTACGCACTGACGAGAATATAGGGAGAACATTGCATTACTGAATTTTTATAATAAACAGCAATGTTGTTATTACATCAACACTTTTAATTATGCAGATTACATAGAATTACAATTATTACTCATGATTACTTAATAATTTACAATAATTATTATTATGTTGGTATAATTTATGGATGAATATGCGAAAGTATGTTTATCAATTTTTTTTCATGGCGCTTAGATACTTTGCTACAGTTGCTTCTCGGAAACATACAGATTATAAAAATCAAATGTATTTTCCATGGGATTTATGAAAACCCAAATCCGCGTGGACGATAATGCGCGCATTTTATCTAATACTTTATGATTATAAATCATACTAATCTATACTAATAATATTATTATAAATGCGAAAGTTTGTATGGATGAGTGGATGGATGTTTGTTACTCAATCACGCCTCAACGGCTGAACGGATCTGGATGAAATTTGGCACAGAGATAGATTTTAGTCTGGAATAACACATAGGCTACTTTTTATCCTGGGAAATTAAAGAGTTCCCACGGGAACCGAAAAACCTCCATCCACGCAGACGAAGTCGCGGGCATTCGCTAGTATTGTAAATGCGAAAGTGTGTTTGTTGGTTTGTCCTTCAATCACGCTGCAAATATGCAACGGATCGACGTGATTTTTTGTATGGGTAGAGTTGAGGACCTGGAGAGTGATGTAGGCTACTGTTTATCCCGGAAAATTAATTAAGGAGTTCCAGCGGGAATTAAAAAAAACTTATTTCACGCGGACATCCCGGGTATCAGCTAGTAAACTACAATTATGATACCAGATGATAACCGCGACTTCGTCGGCGTGCAAAGGTGTTTGATTCCTGACGAAATCGCCTATCTGTTTATTTAAGTTATAAACGATCTTCATTTCAATTTATCAAAACCAATTCATTGCTTAGAAGGAGTGAAAAAGGTACATCCTTGAAATTATTTTAAAAATTATCCAGTATTAGATTCATTCGACTATTCCTAAGCACTTGTAAAAAGTCTATTTGAATAAAAAATAATTGTATTTGTATTATTTATTTGCATTACTTAAAGTTTAACATTAATTATTATTAGAGCAAAAATTTTTGGCGAGATATTTCACCGCGGTTAGTTGCCTCATCTGTTGGCCTAGCATGCGCACAACGAGATATTCTCGCAACGAGAGAGAGAGATGTTGTCGTGTCGCTTTATTTCTCGTTTACCCTAACATGCGCGCTACGTGTGACAAGATTCTCGTGGAAGAGTTGGCCTTGTCGTGTGGAGAAACCAATGTTGCCCTTTCCCAATAACATGCGATATTCTAATGTTGCAACACCGATTTAGTTCATTCATTGTTCATTATTCTTAATGTGCTCTAAGCCTTTTATTAGAATTTTTTATCTGTAAACTTTAAAAATGACGTCTTTATGACACTGACTTAACTTGTCTCTGACACTGACAGTGACAAGTCTGAGAAATTATTTTTAAAAACAACTCTATTTTTATTAATTTACAGTAATAATAAGAGAATCTTACAAAAAAAGGAATGAATTTGGTGATATGGATAAATACAATGTACTTTTATATCGAGTCAAACATAAAATAATTACACGGCCTGTTTCAGAATACGATCAAACAATTAAAAAATAATTGTTGACGGAGGAACACCTCAAGTTCTTGAGTATTTATGTAATAAGTAGGTTGTAGGTACTTTTATGATATTACACTACATGTTACAAGATACAAACGTGTCAACGGGTCATGGAGCGTGGCATCATAAGCATTAAAGTGAAAAGTGACTCCATTAGAAATAAAACCAACATTATAGACGCTCTAAGCCATAGGAAAAGCCAAAAATGGAAATGGGCAGGCCATATAGAACACACACGTGGCCCAAAAGGCATCAAGAAACGAGGATGTCCCAAAGAACGCTGGTCAGACGAGATAGTGGACATTGGTGGAAAAGCTGGAACAGTATAGCACAGAACCGGAAAGCATGGCACAAAATGGAGGAGGCCTTGACCCGCAAGGGTTTAAATTAAAAAAATACCAATATTTCATTAAATTGTACATTTACTGCTTGTAGGTTTGTTTTTCATTAATTTACACACACTTGTACTTTTTTTATTTATATCCTTTTTTTGTAATGTACTCTCTGTATTTAGCTAAACTCAAACTAAGGAATAATAAAGGCTTTTTTATTTATTTTATTTTACTTGTATGAAATTGGAATGTTTCTTGTCTGCAGAAATATTGAAATTGGTTGGCAATGAATGTTTTATTGGTCTGCTTTTAAATTATATGCAAAGCTAAAGCTAAGTAATTAAAATTAATATGAAAATGTTCTCAGTAGATCATTTTCAGCTTCTTAGGACAATATAATTAACAGATATTAATTAACATTCATTGTACTAATATTATGATTTAACTTCTACATATTATCTATATTCACAAATAGTTATTATAAATTTCCCTATGTATGAAATCTACACTTTGGTTCTGGCTTTTAAATAAAAATTCAAATACAAATTCAAATGTTTTTTATTCAACTTTATACTTTAGCAAGTACTTTTGAATCATTTAGTGTATCTATCACTGGTTTGGAATACCATTCCTACTGAGAAGAACCAGCAAGAAGCTTGGCAGTTGCTCTTTTTAATAAAATTACAATCATAATAATATCCCGCAATTAATTGTGCTAGTTTGACCTGAGAGTGTCTAAAAGGATGCTTAGGTTCTTACACCTGATTAGGCTAATCTCCCTCCAAAATGAGCACATTTTCATCTGCCTCCCTGTAACAAAAAATACATTATCCACAGTTAAAAACAAACAATATTTTGATATGAAACTACCAAACAAACTAATTGGTAATCAGTTGTGTTAACCCACAGTTAATAAAAAAACAATTAATTAATATGAAATTATTAGAACAGTTATTAATAATTCTTAATGTTGAAAACTAAGCTACAGTGATGACTGATGATAGATAGTACCTGTATAATTTTAATATTAATTAAATATTTTTTAATAATCTAAGGTTTTTAATTCTGAGAGACCATTACACAATAGTGTAGGCTAACCGGGTTGTCATTAATGTATTGATGAAGATTTATATTAGAATTACTATATATGAAATTTCATCTAGGATTCCATGAGGCTGACATACTGTCTGATCTATCAACACACAACACAAACTGCTGAAATTCGGCATACAGATAGCTTTTATAAGAGGCATCTAGTAAGAAAGGATTTTAGTTCAATCCCTAAAGAGTTAAGTGGGGTAATAGAGGTTTGAAATTTGTATGAAAATCAAACCAAACAAGCAAAGCTGCATGCAATATCTGAACCCAGCATCAACTTCACTTGATTATACTACAAGTCACAAGTCTTCAACACTCATGCATGCGACTTTGTCTGCGATGGTGAAGTAATATTGCAGGTGGGTACCAAGTATAGACTGCATTATTGAACTCAAAGCCCCTCTCAAGACTCCTCAATTCTGACGCTGCAGGGTACAGCACTAGGAATTCATGACTCGTGGATGCCGGTTTTTTCAGGTACCAGGTACTAAGTACAGACTACAGACTTGTCAATTAACATTGAACTCCAAGTATCAACTCTTGAAACCTTATGCACTAATGTAGTATAAAAAAATTAACAAAATTAAGTTTGCTTTAAATTTGAATTAAGTTGTAAGGTGTTTTAGTAATTAGGTCTCTGCCAAAAGCATGAAAAGATACCATACTCAAGACTCATACCAGTTGCACATTTATTCTGTGTGCATCTTTTCTTCTATTTTTATACTGGGCTCCTTGTCGTCCAAATGGAGGAAATATTTTTATGTGTGTGCAGTCAATGAGCCCCAATATACCTGGCACGTTAAATTTATTTTCAAAGCCTGCAGTTATACTCCTCCAGGCTGTATCCTTAGTAGGAAAATGCACCCATTCACCAGAGTCTGAATTTTGTACATAGGTATAGGCATTTTAATAAGATGAACACTGAAGGAGACTATAAAAGTAGATGATGATATCTTCTATAAATAGAGGTCAGAAATTGTCCGAGAAAGCTACTGACAGTGGTATGTGCCTCGCACATGCTGTGGTCTTGCCCTAGTTGTTGTTGGTATCCCCATTGGCCAGAAATTGAATGGAATGGAATGGCCAGTATACCTACAATAACATTTTACTTATGTATCTGTTTTATTGTTAAAATGTTTATATCATAGAATTACAGTATTCCAATAAGAAGCTACACAACTCCGAAAAGTACTTAGACATAGGCTAATCCCACACTGCGACGCGTTAACCGTAATTAGGTATATCACATTAACAACGCCTCTCCGCAGGTGGAATTAGTATGCAGCTCTGCCATCTGCCACGGGACGCGTCGCAGTGTGGGATTCGCCTTAGGCTTACCTTTAAATGAACGGGCAGACCATCAATGGTTACAGGCTCCAACTCCTCGACAAGTTTCTCCACAATATAGATTGCCATCGGCTTGGAGATCCGCCAAAGCAATTGGAACTCTCCGTCGCTCAAATCAAATGGATCACAGACATCCCTATTTCGTCTGCATTGTAATTTTCGCGCTTCTGTAATATGGATCCGCCATCATAATCGTGGAGGAACCACCCGAAAAATTTCAAGTTTATTGTTGTAAAATGGTTGATATCCTATCTCGTTGTATCTCGCCCTCAAATTGACGGTCGGTAAATAACCATGTCGAAATGTCAAAATAGAACAATATCCGAGAAAAAATAGTCTGCCATGTTAGGGTTTGTAGAGAAAAATACCACAGATAAGAAATATTACTGTTATCTCTACTTTTGACGACACGAGACGAGACATAAGTGTAGCCATGTTAGCTACGGTAGACAAATAGATATAACGCGAGAAAATGGGTAGACATAATTATCTCGTAGTGCGCATGCTAGGCACACTGGCGACAGAAGAGCTCTGAGCTAGCTCATTTTTTGCGCAAAGGATCCGCCTGGCTGTCCAATGCGGAAATGCAGCCGGCATTATTGCCACCATTCTACGCGGGTATGTTTTAAATAGTAATTAGGCTAGGCTAGCTAGCTTTAGTTTCCATTGTATTGTTTTCAATAGATATTATTAGTAAAAAGTAAAATTATTATGAAGACAAATCTTTGTAAATCAGGATATGTGGAAACTCTGTTTTATTACGTCAATTTCTAAACTTTGTAATAATCTGAGTGTCGAAAACGGCGAAACGTGAGTTGTGCCGCTTGTACCTTTGCCTGGTTCGTGAAATAATTGCTTCCCGTTGCTTAAGCTGCTGGTTCGGAAATTTTAAAGGACATTAATTATTTATGGAAGTGAAAACTTCTTAAGGTGCGTTGAGCACTTTTTATACGACTGCCTGAAAAAAGGAGTATATTGTTTTCAGGGTTCATTTATGTATTTATGTATGTAATGTATGTATGTATGTATGTATGTATGTATGTATGTATGTATGTATGCAAGCATGCATGTATGTATGTATGTATGTATGTATGTATGTATGTATGTATGTATGTATGTATGTATGTATGTATGTATGTATGTATGTATGTATGTATGTATGTATGTATGTATGTATGTATGTATGTATGTATGTATGTGTGTATGTGAGTTTGTATATTCCATCATAACTTCTATACGCCTGAACCGATTTTGATAAATGAGGCATCGTTAGAATCTTATTCCGGGTGACATAGGCTAGCAAAATTAAAAAAAAAATATGGGGTGACCATGGTCCCGCATTAAAGACCAAAATCGAAAAAAAATATTCGAAAATAAGAATATAATCATCATCTAGAAAATTATGAGTAGATTCCAAAAATATATTAACACTATAGTTCAATGTTTAGTGATTCACAAAAAAATATCATTTAATAAAAAATGTGAATAAGATTCCAAAGGCTATACATATATGCAAATCGCTTCTTATGGAGGTAAACTCCAAAAATAATATGGCAGGGCAGTCGTATTTTTTAATTCGTTAAATTAATTTCACTTGTTGGTAATTTATATTGAAGTGTAAAACTTCTTTAGGAGCGTTGAGCACTTTTATGCAAGGGGTAAAAATGTAGATTGCGTGACCGTGACCGACATGCTCGCGAACATATAAATATACTACATTCGAAATTAAAGTTTAATGCCTTAGTCTTAAGGTTTATATTTTAATAAATAATTTAATTTAAAAAAATCGTTTTCACTTCTATCGGTAGTCCCTATGACTGCCAATTTTTTTTTTGTAGGTTTTTTATATTTTCTAGAGTAGAGATCTGTGTTCACAGGCAGTTCAATTTCGTAATTCATTATCATTATTCATTTCTTGTTTGACTGTAACAGCTCTTTTATATATGTCACCGTAAGATTGTAAAAACCGTTAGATTATAATCTAACTCGCGAAATTCTAAACTGTCGAAAGATTGTAAACTGTTCAATGTTCTGAGTGTAAATTTTTGAAATATTCATTTTATTTACGTTTTCTTGTCTCTTTCTTGTAGGTTAGGTTAGGGTTCGACATAAATAATCGGCCGGGCACTTAGGTTTTATCGGGTTTAAATACCTATCAGATTACAATCTACCGGAAAATAATGCGTTAAATTGTAATCTTTCGACAGTTTAGAATTGCGCGAGATTATAATCTAACGGTTTTTACAATCTTACGGTGACATATACATACAATCTAGCAAATAAAGGATTTATTTATTTAATTCATGGATTTGAAAATAACTTTTTTAACTTTTTATTATTCTTATCTTGCATGGTTTATGAGTTCTCAAGTTTATCTGTCAGTCCTTATCACAGTTCAAAAGCAAAACCGGCACAGTAAGCTTCCATCAGCTATAGTCCATACTAATATTATTAATGCGAAAGTTTCGATGGATGGATCTTTGTTACTCCATCACGCCAAAACGGCTGAACGGATCTGGATGAAATTTGGAACAGAGGTTAGAGTCTGGAATAACACATAGGCTAAGTCTTATCCCGGGAGTTCGCGTGGGAACCGGAAAATCTCAATCCACGCGGACGAAGTCGCAGCATCAGCAAGATCATAGATAACTATTAATAAATAACTTTTAAACTTCTTATTATTCTTATCTTGGATTGTTTATTGGAAAATGAATCAATGAGGATTATGAGCGTGAATGTTTTTCTGTTAGTCCTTTTCACGGTTCCTAACACTTACAATACTTTTTTAAATCCCGGAAATTTAAGAATTCCCACTGATATAATTTAAAACGAAATCTATCCAATCGCGGGTATCTTACATAGACAATAATTTTTACGTCATCCAGAATAATCTCGCATCGTCGTCGTATCGTATCCGTTGGATAGAAAATAGTCAGTTGTCAAACCTTACTCAACAACTATTTACTGCCGAATTGCCTATTCAGCTTCACACAGCTTTCTCTCTTTTGGTAAGCATATTTTAACTAGAACAAAACGTGCCGTACGTATGCTTTACATAAACTGCAAAACAAATTGTCTATTGCATATTTTCGAACCAATTTAGAAGACGACAGTTACCTTTGTTTGTTTTAAGATTCCTACAAAGGGGAATGCTCTGAAGAGTTATTTGATCTAATACCGCCTCCCCTGTTTTCTGATCTCCATAAATCATATTAAATTGCTTGGTTTCCTTCCACGTTTAGTTTTTTCACCTTTGTCTTTTTTGCCACGTACCTACTTGCAAAGTATGGAATCAGCTTTAGCGCGGAGCACGTAGATTTCGAAGAACTGATATACCTAAGTATTCCAAGTTTACTGGAATGGCAACCCTTTACTTGCGCAACATCTACTTACAACTACATCCAAATCGCAGCGTTGGATGACCCCTAGTCCCCACTACCACACCACACCACAAGTATTTTAAATAGCTTACGATCGAAAAATGTAACATAATATTACTTCCATTCTTCTGTCTGTAAACTTTAAAGAGTGTTAGTTAGAATGTAGTATCACTAAAATTATGTTAAAATTTTGTATTATTTCTATTAAATATCTGTTACAACATTATTATTAATAAAGAATTTATAAAATCAATCAATCAGTCCCAACTACACTACCTAGTCGGTACTGACGATCTAGTAAGCGTATAGAACTTGAGACTTGCTGGAAGAAAACGGAGATGATGTGTTCTGTGGAGAACGATGTAGGGTGACCCTCTTCTAGGCGGACAGATGACATCGAGAGATTCGCAGGGATTCGCTAGATTTAGGCGGCGCAACACCAAGGAGCGTGGAAATCCTTACAAGAGACCCATGTACATTGTCCAGCAGAGAACGTCTAATGTCAATGATTTAACAAGGACGACCAGCCCTCCGATTGTGTAAGGAAATCGTAATCGTTTGTCAAAAAGATAATTCGACCTGTTTAAAGAGTTCATAGATGCCTGCACGTCAAAATGCATGTATGAACTCCTTAAACAGTTCGAGTACCACGTTTTAAGCTGTCAAATGATTTTTCCAAAAAAATGATATGAAATGTGCACATTTCATACCCTGTAAATGAGTTCGAAAGTTAAACTTCCCAGCCTAGGCCAGTAAAGAATGTATTTATTTTCATTACATACCATAAGTTTGAATTTGGAATCTTTCTTCCTGAATATCTTGTAACTTGTTATAATGTTCTTTGACCTTAATAGTTTAAATTTGGAACTCTACCGTATTACGCGTTCAGCACTCACAGCGCAAAAAAATACATATTTTTTTTTTCTTATAATTAATTCCCAAGACCAATCCGTACATTCCGACGTACAAACAAACATAAATGTACCCGGAAAACCAATTACAATTTCAATTAGTAATTCAAATATAACTAATGTAACTTTTAATATTTCATATGTTGGTTGCTTTTTTGTTTACTTTCTTTTAATTACATAATATAATATATTAAAAAAAAGTCACTTGTTTAATTTTTTAGAAAAGCAATATACACACCTCGACCGGGAGAGCATTTCTGGTCTCGTATATAGTCTAACTAACACTCGACCAGAAAACGATGTAATGTACTATTGGTCTTTTAATTTTGAATTGGGCCTTTGGCCTTTGGGCCTTACAGATACAAAAAAAAAAATTGGCAGTCACAGGGCCGATACAAGTGAAAACGATTTTTTTTTTTTAATTATTTTAAATACACATTTTTTTAATTTTTTCATTATTTTTTTTAAATATGTAAAAAAAAACAAAAAATATAATTAAATGATAAACCTTAAAACAAAGGCATTAAAGTTTAATTACGAATGTGGTATATTTATATGTAAGATCTTTTGTCTAACTACGCGAGCATATCGGTGACGGTCACGCGAATCCACAAGTTTACCCCCTACCAAAGAGTGCTCAACGCAGCTAAAGAAGTTTTCACTACAAAAAAAACAAAGCCATCACGTCGATCATCGAGTGACCCCACACGACAAGCGCGACGCTGTCGATCGCTGTAATCGTTTATGTTATGCTCCACATACTCTCAACAATACACGCTTATCGGCGGACGGCGGACGTCATCGAAACCCGTATGGAGGCACTGCCTTTTGTTGTACTCACGTTGTGTAACTGCGACGATTCTGGTTAATGCTGAAACACGGTAATTTAGACAATGGGTTCTTCGTCAGCTAATGGAGAAGGCCGGTGTATTCAAACGTCTCTGTCTCTGTCAACAGCAGGGCGACCGCGTATCTTCTGCATCAATCATTGTTACAGTATCAATTGTTGTGATTGGCTGAACTTATGGTATTCTTGCTGCGTCAATGGATTTTGTCCAATAGTGGAAGAGTGTTATCCAATCAGAGGTGATTGCGATCGTTACACAGTAGCTGCCAGAGATACGCGGTCGCCCTGCTGAATTGTTACTCGTTGATTACTCGATACAAAAAAAAGTGTGTAAGTGCAATTCACACACGGCAGAAGTGAAACTCCAGAAAATAAGCCTACAAAAGAATGAGATACATGAAACTTGTATTCTATCTCATTCTCTCGCAGCCTAAATCCTATTTATGAATATCTTTGTCTCTTTGGTGTCGCTTTATCGTTTAGCTTCATCGAATTTTAAATCAAAACGATTCTAAAGAAGTTACAACTAAAAAAAACAAAGCCGACGCGCGAACAAGCGCGTCGTTGTCGATAGCTGTGATCGTTAATTAGAGTTGTTCAAAACTGCTATAAAACCATAGCACGCTGCAGGCTATAAATAACTAAAACAAATTAGCATGCTTTTAAATATGCTATGCTATAGCACGCATGAAAGCATATGACGTACGCTCACAGCAGCGCATTACGCGAGACTAACAGTCGCGTCGCCCTGCGCGATACCGGCAGGCGGGCGCCGCTATGGGCGTTACTAGTGCTACGAAACGAACTACGAAGCACAGCGCGCGCTCGCGCGTCATAGCACCGTAGCAACATAGAGGCTCCTGGAATAGCATGCTGTCCGTGCTACGGAAAAAAGCGTGCTATGCTTTTGCGCTACGTGCTTTATTAACCACCTCTTAATCGTTTATGTTATGCTCCTGTGCTCCACATACTCGCAACAATACGCGTTTATCGGCGGACGGCGGTCGTCATCGAAACCCGTATGGAGGCGCTGACTTTTGTTGTGCTCACGTTTTAAAGCAGCTATTAGAATCATACGAAATAGAACCACGTTCATGAAAGGAAACTCTGGTTTTACTGATTAATTAATCTTGTTTTCCTCTACTTTTCGGCCCGTGCTGGTCTAGATTACTTATTTTATAATTAGGTATTTGACAAATAGTCAAATCAGCAACTTTTTTTTCAAACGTCAAAACGCGTCCTATGTATATGCCACCGTAAGATTGTAAAAACCGTTAGATTATAATCTAACTCGCGAAATTGTAAACTGTCGAAATATTGTGAATTGTTTAATGTTCTGAGTGTTAATTTTTGAAATAGTCATTGTATGTACGTTTTCTTGTCTCTTTCTTGTAGGTTAGGTTAGGGTTCGACATAAATAAAGGCCACAGGCCGGCCACTTAGGATTTATCGGGTTTATATATCTATCAAATTACAATGTACCGGAAAATAATACGTTAAATTGTAATGTTTCGACAGTTTACAATTTCGCAAGTTAGATTATAATCTAACGGTTTTTACAATCTTACGGTGACATGTATAAATGAAATTTTAAAATGTGACGTCATCAAAGTTCGACGCACTTCTTTACTTTAATCGATTGTTTAAAATGGTTATTCAACATTTCATTAACATAACCTCTGATAACTATCATGAAGTGCTTAATATATATAATAGCAGATTTTACGGGTTTAGAACCTATAAATTATTATGTTATTGTACTTACATGGAAGTTTTGACGTTGCGAAATTCTGCTGAACAAAAGTCTTTGCTCGATGCAAGATACTCACCCAGCATCAATAAATCAATCCTGGGCAAATTAGAGCTAGTAGCTTTGGTAAATCCTTGATCCATGGCTAACGATTTTTAATTTCTTAACTTTGGATTCGGTAAAACAAAACTAGATTAAGGAAATGATCTTTGGGAAACAAAAAACACGAAAATACTTGATAAACATTTAAAACACCTGTACTTAAAGAGATTGTAGGTCGATTGTCAAAGCTCGAAAACAATAGTGACGTCATTCGCTTCAGTGGTGTTTTATACAATATGGCGGATTGCTGTATTTTATAGTTTTATTTTATCAAAATAAATAACAATCTCACTCGAAATAGAAAAATACATACGTTTTTTGTAATCCATGAATCCTATTTCATTAAATAAATTCATAATTTCTTTGATCAAGAATCAAACTGATACTGTCATCATGCCTATTATAGCAAAGCATGAATTTTGCCCAGCCTACCTACAACTACAACTAGCACAAAGTTTGTAAAAATAATACCAATCCAGTTTTTTTAAATTACACTACAAGTAGCCTACAGTGGCGTGCAGTTCATAGAGGCATAAAGCACTGCTTACCCAAGTGGAAATACGTCAATGCTCATTTTTATCAAGACTGTTAGTAAATAGATATTCTGACTTGCCAATACCTACCCTAGCTTCAAACTCTGTGCACGCCATAGCTGAAGTAGGCCTTGACTGCGATCCTACGTGATGGTAAGTGAAGGTGCAGTCTAAGATGGTAGCAGGCTAACTTATTAGAGGTACGGTGGTTATATTAAATCTATACCCCTACCGCTTTCTACACGGCATCGTACCGAAACGCTAACTCGCTTGGCGGTACGCCTTTTCCGATAGGGTGGTAACTAGACTAATCCAAAGTATCCACTTATAGTATTGCAGCCTGCTATTAAAACACTAAACATTAACGATTCACGGTCCGCTTACATAATCGCGAGTCGAACCGGTCAGTCTTACATAAAAATGTTATATTATTTGCAGTTATCACGCGGTGCCTGTGTAACGGTGTACGTTGTACCCAAACAGGCTTTATTAACACTCTTTTCTACACACGAAACGTAGGTATTTTTATACGACTGCCTGAAAAAAAGGAGTATATTGATAGATATTTATATGTGTATTATTAGTATGTAGTGTTTATGTAGTCTATCTTATTCTAGGAAAACTAAATTGCTTGCCACGCAACCCATGATTTCTCCAATCCAATCACCAAAGGTTGTCTGGGAGAGATCGCTTTAGCGATAAGACCGCCTTTGCACGCTTCACTACGATTAAGCTTCTCTTTTTGTAATTATATATTTCTATTTATTTCTTGTATAAAGAATACAATAATAATAATAATAATAATACATTGTTTTCAGGGTTCATGTATATATGTATGTATGTAAGTATGTATGTGAGTTTGTATATTCCACCATAACTTCTATACGCCTGAACCGATTTTGATAAATGAGGTATCGTTAGAATCCCTAGCTTATTCCGGGGGACATAGGTTAGTAAAATTAAAAAAAAAATTGATGGGGTGACTATGGTCCCGCATTAAGGACTAAAGTTGAAAAAAAGATGATAATAAAAAAAAATATATAATCATCATTTAGAAAATGATGAGTAGATTCCAAAAATATATAACACTATACCTAGTTCAATATCCAGTGATTCACAAAAATATATCATTTAATAAAAATGTGAATAAGATTCTTATTTAACTAGATTAATTTAGAATAGATAACTATATTATACCCATTTATACATTACTAGATGAATCCCGCGACTTCGTTCGCGTGGATTAAGGTTTTTTGCTCCGCACGGGAACTCTTGAAGTTTCCGGGATAATAAGAGGCCTATGTCCTTCCCTGGGATACAACCTACCCCCGTATCAAATATCATCAAAATCAGTTGAACAGATGGGCCGTGAAAGCGTAGCAGACAGACGGACACACTTTCGCATTTATAATATTAGTAAGTATGGATTTGAAAAATGACGGACTTATACAATATATACAACCTTTCAATTCATCCCTTAGTAAACCGTCTTGGGGTTGGAAAAAACTGTGCGCTCTGCCTAGGTAAAATCTCTCTAGGATACAGCCACGAAGGATTTCGAGAAGTTTCAAAGGGTTTTTAAAAACCATGAATCAACGCGGACGTAGCCACGGGTAAAGCTAGTATCTACTATCTGCAACTGTCAATTCCTTAAATAGACCATTATTTTCAACTGAACGTCTAGCGATATCAGTCCTTAACATTACAATTTATTACTCCTAACACTTCCGTATGTTCAGTGCCATAAATTGTTTATCTATACAATTCAAATTGGTACCTATGTCACCGTAAGATTGTAAAAACCGTTAGATAATAATTTAACTCGCGAAATTGAAACATTCAGGTATTCACTTAGGTTCTATGGGGTTAATAAACCTAACAGATTACAATCTAACGGAAAATAATACGTTAAATTGTAATCTTTCGACTGCGATTTCGCGAGTTAGATTATAATCTAACGGTTTTTACAATCTTAGGGTGACACCTACACCTTTTTATTAATCTATGCAGCAGGCCAATTCACATATTTTTGATAACATACCGTATATTTTTTATCGTGCAATTCAGAGTCCCAATTGTCTAGGCTAGTTCGAAGTTGTCAAGTAATCACTTGACAGCTTCGAACGTGTTACTCAAACTGTTTAAGGAGTTCGTACATGTCTTTTCACGTGCAGGCATCTATGAACTCCATAAACAGGTCGAATTATACGTTTGACAAACGATTACGATTTCCTTATACAATCGGGGGGTATGTAAGGAAATCGTTATGTAATCGTTCGTCAAACGATTACGATTCGACCTGTTTAAGAGGTTCATAGATGCCCCACGTCAAAAAGCATGTATTAACTCCTTAAACAGTTCGAGTAATACGTTTTAATCTGTCAAATTATTACGATTTGCTTAGACGCTTGAGCCTCTGAAAGTCTGAACATTCGCTTTAAGGATACGATTCGATTTCGATCACGACATAAATAAAACATCGCGTCACATACTGTACGACTCGCGACAAATACTGCTGTGCATTTTTCAAGAGTGCGGTTAAATAACAATGGTAATATTATGACTTCCCACGTCAATTGTTTTGGATTCACTTTCGCCCGCGATATGATCGAAAGTGTGGATTGCCTAAGGCGCACCGGCACGGTATACCGATTTGATTAATTGAAGATTTTTCATACTCAATACTGTTATAATTGCGAAGGTGTGACTGTCTGTATGCTACGCTTTGACCTCACCTGAAAATATAGTAACTAATACGTTCAACCGATTTTGACGGAATTTTGTACAGAGACAGGTTGCATCCCGGGAAAGGACAAAGGACTCTTTTTATCCTGGGAAATCTAACTTTGATTTACAAATTTTTATTTTCTTTGATTTTTTAAACCTAAATCCACAGGGATATTAAGTAAATGGAAATATGGAAATAAATGCGTACTTCATTATAGTTTACAAATAAGAGATTTGTAATGTCCATTAGCGAAGGAATTGTGAAAATTGTGTTAAAACATTTTCACTAAACCACTCGCGAGTGAAAGCGAGTGAGTTAATAGGTAATTGTCACCCGCCATATTGCTTTCTTGACACATCACTTTACAGCGCGATGATACGCAGATTTTTTAAAAGAACCTTTAACATCGATATATATGTAGGTACTAGATGGGCCCTTTCATACAAAAATGGCGGGCGACCAACTATGAGAGCGCGTTCCTATAACCTGTCATAAGCCTGTCTGTCCCCGTCGTAGCGCTGTCACGGTCGCTCATCGTGTAGATAATTTGTTAATAAGTTATCATCTAAAGTTTTATTAGTTTGGCACTGTATAATTTTTATTTTAAGATAAGTGTTTCAATTCACAATTATACATTTCATAAAAAACGTTATTTAATCTTCCTATTTAATATTTCTATCCATTACGCAACCATTTAATTTCCGCGGCAAACTGTATGATATTTTTTTTTTACTCACTGGCCTTACGGCTTTGGGTTCCAACCCTAGAATAGTCCAGTCCAGTACGATAAAAAAAATGCAACCAAGATTAGTTAATGCATAGATGGGCAGAACGGACAGTAGGCAATAATACCTTCCTAGCAATATTATGCTATTATAATAATATGATAAAATTAGTTATTGACGTGAGTTTAATGTTTAAACCAACTTCAATAAATAAAGAGTTTTCATTTATTAAAGTTGGTAATTTTTATTTTGTACTAGCGAATGCCCGCGACTTCGTCTGTGTGGTTTGAGGATTTTTGGTTCCCGCGCGAACTCCTTAATTTTCCGGGATAAAAAGCCTAAATCTATCTCTGTGCTAAGTTTCAGCCCATCATTTAACGTTTACCTCAGAGAGTACAGAGTATGTAGGTATTATTTTCGACAAGCGCATTTGTACTAATCTATGACCGAGTCATACGTTTTCAAGATGGCGCATATGTTGCAAGCAAGTTCCCGCTTTTCAGTCTAGATGGCGTTGATGGCGTTGCTAAAAATACGCCCACATTCTTTGTTTGACAGGGCCCGTCTATGTAAATTGAGGTCGTTGACCTTTAATGATAAAAAACTGACAACTATTTAAAAATAATATAGGTAATATCAATCAACGTAATCGAAAGTAATCAAGAATCAATATTACGTAATATTTGGGCACCCGACGAATTAGTCGTAGTTCTTTTTATTATTACATAATATGTTGCACTTGATGACAATCATTCTAAGTGCAAAGCAATTATGAGGTATTGGCTGGAACGTCGAACGCATTTGCCTATATCTAGAAGATGGCTAAGCACTCTTGCCTTGAAGGTACTTTTGACGACCACCGTGGCGCAGTGTATAGCGCTGTTGACTTAACGTGCGGAGGTCCCGGGTTCGATCCCCGGCAGGGTCAATTTGGGAATTTATAATCTCTGAATTTTCCCTGGTCTGGCCTGGTGGGAGGCTTCGGCCGTGGCTAGTTACCACCCTACCGGCAAAGACGTGCCGCCAAGCGATTTAGCGTTCCGGTACGATGCCGTGTAGAAACCGAATAGAGGTATGGGTTTAATATAACTGCCATGCCCCTAACCGGTTAGCCCGCTACCACCTTAGACTGCATCATCACTTACTATCAGGTGAGATCGTATAGTCAAGGGCTAACTTGTAGTGGATAAAAAAAAACTTCAGTTATATGAGGCAGGAAACAAGTGCGCTGGAAGGGTACGCCCGATGGAGTTCCACACAGTATTAATAATTCGTATCAGAAGTCAGCAGCAGAACTCTGGAGCCTGTTATATTATACCTGTATGTGTGGAGCAAAACCGTTTCGTGCGAGTATTACGAATAGATACTCAATAGTCAATTTTATTAATAACATGTAGTTAGGTCATACAGCACGGCGACCGGCTAAAAATGACAGCCATAGTGTAACGATCGCAATCAACTCTGATTGGTTAACACTCTTCCACTATTGGATAAAATCCATTGACGCAGCAAGAATACCATTAATTCAGCCAATCACAACAATTGATACTGTAACAATGATTGATGCAGACGTTACGCAATCGCACTGCAGGTATCACTTATTTTACGTGTCATGTTTTGACTCTACCACCGGTTCGAAAAAAAAATAGCATTTAATTACTGATTACGACTCTCCTTTTAGAATGAGAATGGCTTAAACTTCAATTCAAATATTTTTTTACATTCTGTTTCTGAATCTATTATAGTTTTATGCCGACTGCTGTAAACTTTATTATACTTACTTATGTACTTTTCGGAAAATAAAAGAATTCCCATGGGAATTTTAAAAACATTTGTTACGGATGCTGTTATGGAATAATGTACAGATTCTTAGTAGAAATATATCTATATATTCCAAAATCATCCCTAAGTAAAATTTACAAAGTAAACAATAAAAAAAGCTTTTAGAAAACTTGCATTATGAAAATTCGGAGACACGCTCCGTCAACTTACATAGAGCAGGTACTAGATATTTACCGTAACAATGAGTTTTTATCTCTTTTTTTATTAGTCATGGGCAGATGATAACTTTCGATCGTTGTTTGCTTTGATTTTATTTAAAGGAGAGGATATGAAACATCTTATTTAAATTGAAGCTTCCGGTAAGTAAAAATGGCGTATGGGCGGAGCTTAAGCTGGGGGTTAGGGCTGGAATTATCGATACTTATATAGTCGATATAAAATTATAACAAATAAAATTAATAAATAATTAAACATAATATTTTGAAAAAACACTAGTATACATAAATTACGAATACTAGATTCGTGTTTTCTAATGAACTAGCTGATGCCCGCAACTACGTCCGCGTGAATTGAGGGTTTTGGTTCCCGCGGTAACTCTTGAATTTTCCGGAATAAAAACTAGCCGGCATGATATTCCAGACTATAATTGATTTGTCCCAAATTTCACACAGATCAGTTTAGGCATGATTAACAACATCATCCATACATCCCAACTTCGCGTTTATAATGTGTGTTAGTATCGATTTATATTATTAGTTTATGTGAATCTTACAAACAATACTTTTTCATAATATAAGTTGGAATTCCTAGATATTATAGAAAAAATGTTACTGAATGTGATGACATGAATAATAAAAGTAGACTGATTTTAAAATTGATGTAATAATAATTAATATCGTTCTCCGTAAAATGATAACTACATATTTTGCTTACATTCATGGGTTTGAAATTGTTGGGTTGTTAATGGCATTCAGCCATTTCAGCCTTAACTCAAGACTTTTTGGGAAACTGAAACAATTGTAAAACATTAGTTAAAATGATACACAATAACTACAATGAAGGGACCAAAAACCACTTAAATAGACACTGTAATTTTGGAACACGCGACACCATATCCGAGATCGGGTCTTAATCGCTAGATTATTATCGCTACAGTCTAGCAGCCAAGGAATATACTATTACCTACTATATAGTAGTAAATCAGTTATTGATTTTTAATATTGACGTATCGGGGATTGGAGATCGGGAGATCTTAATCACTAGATTATCATCGCTACAGTCTAAAATGAGTTTGGCAATATTATATGTAGAATCTGACTTGTCAATTTCGTCTCTCTAATCCTCAAGAGTGAGAAACAGTAAGAGTTATATGAAATTTTAATTTTATCAATATTCAATTTATTTGTAAACAGTACAATCCCCACACTATATATACACTCCAAACAAAAAGTAATGAAATAATACAAATTTTTGGGGACAGCGCAAAAATTTACGTGTAATGGATTCAGTAAAGAAGAAACTAAGCTTTAATTAGTCGAAATAACTTAAAATAGTAGCCACAAAAAAAAAACTAGACGACTTTGTTACTCACCTATGAAATGAAATACCTGGGCGTTTTACAATATTATTATTACGACACCCCACAACTGAGCGCTTCACCATAGTTGATTACATAAAACTAAGCAAAAATACATGAAAATATTCAAAAAACAGGTAATTACTCACAACTGACACAGCGGAAGCACAACAGACGCCATTTATAGTTGGCAAAAAATTGGCTTCAATAGCTTAATTTGATGACGTCATATGACAATTGCGCGACACGTTCACGCAATAACATAATACACCTGTCTCATTCTAATAACGTACCTTTTAGTAAGTAAGAAAAGTCAAACCATAGTTTTACATGTTTTATTAACAAAATGCACCGTATCACTATAATAGAGTAAAATGCAACATATCCTCTCCTATACATATATAAAACCAAAGGTTGTTTGGGTGCAATTTATCATAAAATATGCGGTTCGATTTTTTTTTAAATAAACTATATTAGCAAGCAAAATAGTTTTTACAGTTTTTAAAAATATTACTACATAGAGCATCGAATTGACTGCCGAGTGTTTTTTTTTACGTATTTTACGACACCGTTGACTTCCATAATCCATTTACTTAGATATCTGTTGTAAATTGAATAGGTACCCGGGTACCTATTATTACCTATTATTACGTACGGGTTAGACAATGGTAAAAGTTTTTTGAAAGTCCGTCTTTTATCCTGTTATATCTAGTATACACATTGGTACCTATTTATAGCTACTTTCAGTTCAAATTTAGGAAATACAAGAAGACGTGTTCAGAAATTCTATGCGAGTAAAGCAACGGCAGGTCAACTAGTATATTATAATAAAGTGTGACTAATGGCGACCGGACGCGCCAAGTGATTACAATTAATTATTATTTGTTTATTTTGGTACAGTTTGACGCCACAATGTTGTCGATTTGTTAGTGTGAATTATAACGGACAGTGAAGTTACAGACAGCTTCCTCGTAAGCACTTTCACTTGAGGAATAATATAATTAATATAATTAATTTATCAATTTCAATTGCATTTTATTTATTGATAGTTCAACAACATGTACTAAATCGTATTATACTCCTTAAAAATTAGACATACCTACTTGTTATTTTTTAACTAACTAGCTGATGTCCGCGACTTCGTTCGCATGGTTTAAGTTTTTTTAATTCCCGCGGAAACTCCTTAATTTTTCGGGATAAAAAGTAGCCTATGTCACTCTCCAGGTCCAAAACTATACCCATGCCAAAAATCACGCCGATCCATTGCTCCGTTGCGGCGTGATTGAAGGACAAACCAACAAACCAATAAATCCAACAAACAAACACACTTTCGCATTTATAATATTAGTAGGATGAACAAAGGAGTGCTTAGACATTTGTAGGTACTAAGACAACTTGTGTTACGAATGTTGTCACCTTCCTCCGAACCCATTACAATTATTATTATGTGATCCAATTGCTAGTTAAAGAGACAACGACAAAGATATTGAAAAAAAAAATTAGCACATTATTTTAATATTCTTTATTATTATTCATTAATTTATTACTTATTTTAATAATTTAATTACATGAGGTTGATAAGTGTTAATAGGTAATATCATTGGATAATTGTGTGTTTATCTAGTGGATAATGTTATGTACTAACCTATCTAGAACTCGGAACCTAGTAGAATTTATAGTCCCACAAAGTTACCTATCTAGTCCGGTGGCCAAAATTGGAGCTAATTTTTATGTCTGTTTAGTTTTGGTTTTTATTTTATTTTTGATTTAGGTATACTAGCGACACTGCCATTGGATTAAATAGCTTTAGATATGGACTGAAACAGTAACCGAAATAATAGTAGTAGTTTAAACACTATTTTATAACAGAAACACTTATAACGGAAACAGAAACGATACTGTAACCCGATCAATCTGTAACCGTATATTTCACAATTTCGGTTACACCTTAAAACATTTTAAAACCCTTTATTTCTGGTACAGATTCGTTTCTGTTATAGAAATATAAGTGTTTCGGGTTAACAGAATTAAAAACAGTTACAGCTAAAAAGGTTACAGCTTCTATCTATTCTGATACACTTATATTTCTGTAACCTTTATGAATCTGTCTTTCAGTCTCTGGCTTTAGTTTTAAGATACCGTAACTGATTATCACCATCATCTTTTTTAAGTACCTAATTGGACATCAATAAGTGTACAATTTGCCTAATTTGAATAAATATATTTTGAATTTTATGAATAAGGGCGAAAACACACTAGAGACCTAATAGAACAAATCGTCCGTTATGGAGAAAGATACTTTGTTCTGTCGTCTAATATGCGCGCTTTATTTTGACATAATACCATTTTGGCTTCAGTAGTTTTTGTTTTCACGGAACATCCCTCACAGATTAAGTAAAAAGATAGATAATTCTCGCAATGGAGAGCACAACAATTCATACATTTGTACCTGTCACCGTAAGATTGTAAAAACCGTTAGATTATAATCTAACTCGCGAAATTGCAAACTGTCGAAAGATTAAAAATTAGATTATTATTGTCGGTAAATTGTAATCTGTTAGGTATATTAACCCGATAGAACCTAAGTGATTATGTACCTGATTATTTATGTCGAACCCTAACCTAACCTACAAGAAACAGACAAGAAAACGTAAATACAATGAATATTTCAAAAATTGACACTCAGAACATTGAACGTTTCACAATCTTTCGACAGGTTACAATTTCGCGAGTTAGATTATAATCTAACGGTTTTTACAATCTTACGGTGACATACCTGCGTCCTTCTCTCTATTGGATTGGGCAACATATTAATTGAGTGCTTAATAACGCAAAATTAACTGTTCTGTTAGTTTACTAAGCGCTGATGTGGGTAAGTCCTCAGCGAAAGTCTTATCTAAATTGGTTCGTTGGTTTTGCGTGATGCGTGTACGAGCAAATTAAATTAAACATACATATTTTATAGTTTTATAATAATATCATTTGTGGAAATGAGTAAATAAAATAAACAATGACAGTCACGGAATCCGCTGCGGATTGATTTCACGCCATTTTTTCCGCCATTGCTATGAAATGGAAAACAAGAAACGACAAGACACAATAATGTATTCACAATTCTTTCCGCATCGTCGGAATGTGTGCTATCGGTAGGGCTGCCAACACTTTTTCGGCAAAATATAGTATTTTTCAATAAAACAAATAATAAATGAATACCTCAAAAAAATCCAGTATTTTATGAAAAGAGTAAAAAAATATTTGTTTTTCTCATTTTAACTCTCTACTTGCTTCTTTTCAAGTAAATTATGAGCTTCTAATACACATTGTGGCCAATTCTGTATTATACTGACTAAACTAAAATGACACATCTAAACCTAGTTCTGTCCCTTTCTGCAATATTTTTAATGCTGTCATTTTAGCTTGGTTTATACATTGTGCACTACAGACAACCTCAATGTACGAAACAGTAGGATAAGACAGAATCAGTACGATATGCCAGACAAATTTTTTCATTGGAAATAATTTTATCACTTTCTGTGGAGATTTGGTGTCTACATTAGCTACATTTTGTGTCTGCTTCTTAGTTTGGGCCATATTGTTAAGAAAATTACACTCTGTCGAAGATATTGATCTATTAAACTGAGATATGAATTATCGTACTGTGTATTTCTTCAACAGTACGGTAGGCAACCATAGCTATCGGGGGGAAAAATACGGTATTAGAGGATTCTCCGTAATTATACATCTCAATTGTACCTTTTAGACACAACCTCGACGTAACTGAGTCTAATAAAGGAAATTATAGATCAAGTTTGCATTGATAAAATGTAGAACGAATAAATAAAATTCTTTGCTGAATAATACATTGTATGGGTAAATAAACAGCCGAGTTTAGCGCAGAGTATCTATGTCTTTACTAATATTTTAGATGCGAAAGTTTGGCTGGGTGGATGGATGGATGTACGGATGGATGAATGTTTGTTACTCAATCATGCCAGAACGGCTCAACGTATCTGGATGAAATTTTTGATTGAAAAGAGCAACCACCGAGTTTCTTGCTGGTTTTTTTCGGTAGGAATGTCATTCTGAACCAGCGGTACATTCACTCAACGATTCAAAAGCACTTGTATTGTTTGTTAATTGAATAAAAAAGCATTGGAATTTGAAGTTTGAAAGAACCTACGTGGATGAAATCGCAGGTAATTACAATAAATAGGCCGATGCTGATGTCACTTTAATTACAATTGATCGCACGACTCGGTTAGACGAACGCAAATGCGAGCAAATGAGGATGAATTAACATTCTGGATCGCGCTAACGTTGCGTTCGAGTTGATTAATTGGATGCCCGGTCGGAATAACTATGTAACACTTCACTTAGCCCGGCCGCAGCTACTTACTTAGTTATTACTTTAACATCATTTATTCCGACATTTTATTATCCTAACCGAGTATTGAAAGGGCGCTACTAGGTCTGTAAGATTGAATACTTAGAACATACTTGTTGATGCTCGTGACCTCGTCTGCGGGGATTTCGATTTATAAAGAACGTTGGAGCTCTTTTTTTTAACCAACGCTGATTTGTTATAAATTCGAGGTGTGCACTGTGCATATGTATAGATGAATTTTTATATTTTAAAAAATAGATGATATAAACAATTATTATGTAAATTAGTATGCATTTGATTATAATATAAGGTGAAACATATCTACTGGAAAACTAATAAATAACATCTCATTGTAAAAGTGTTTCTGCAAATAGATAATTTTGTATCTGTGTATCTTCTGTGGCATCGTAGTTCCCAAACGGATGAACCAATTTTGATTTAGTTTTTTTTTGTCTGAAAAGTTACTTGTGAGTGTTTCAGCATCTGTGTAAATCGTATTTATCTCTTTAAATCGTATTTTAAAAAAATCTAGTTTGAATTGATCCGTTTGGAGATTATGAACTTCTTTCTTGTTAATATAGGGAATTTGATATCCTGTTCAATGTGTTGTTTTTTTTTTGTTTCAATATTTAAATTTTCCGGGATATTAAGTAGCCGTATGGATAGCCGTAATAACGAAAAGCTGTACTTATTTCGTTAAAAAACGTTGTACCTAAACAATAATCTTATCGTGCATGAAAAGAATTACCTACGCTTTAATAACGCAATATTATTTAATATCTTACGAAATATAATAGAAATAAAAAGCAAAATTCTATTCGCGGGAAACTATTGTTTATTAAATTACGAAAAGTAAAAATTAAAAACGTCGGTGCATTCACTAATTAAAAACAATGATTAGCGAGATTTAATTATAGATTTCAGCATCATATAAGACTGCCTCTTCGAGGGGTCGACGACCGCGAACTAGTGTTGTAATTGTGCGAATTTCGTAAGGAAAGCGGCGGATTTTTTGCCGAAATTACTGTCTTAGATAATTAAATAATTAGTCGGTTTTTAGTGCCTGCAACCGTGTTAAACTTAAGGCTTTACCTAAGTTGCTCAAACTTATTTCAACATTACCGTGTAGGTGGTACCTACTATCCTTGGGCTGAAAATTGGCGATTATTATGCGAATACATTTTCCTGTTTCCGTAAAATATTAAAAACGAGTATTGTATATCTCTTTGTACCTCAAAAATTTAAGTAACTAAAGTAAGCAATTTTATTTGTTAAGTATAATAGGGCTCTGGACTCTGGTTAAAGTGATTTGCGAGAACCCAGACGCTTTGTGCCACAATTTTATAAAAAGCTTCGCTTTAATTTATACAGTTTTGTTTCAGAGTTCTCTATCCATCATTTTTATATGTCGTTTAAGAGTGAATTTAAACACATAAGTATAGTTGTTATAGCAAACCACGACTGTTGCAATTTTATTCCCTGTCCCAAATCAATCTTATCGCATTAAATACAGATACATGTCCTCAAGCTAATTCAGTTACTCATCATCGCCCATCCCCTTGGACTTATATAAGCTGTTGTTAATTGGGCTATTATTAATTGTTTACTTCCTATTTGGTAGAATTCGATAGGATGTGGAATACTATATATGTACAGTGTTTACCGGCGCTTCCGTTTTTTCCACTTTTAATATTGGTATCATCGATTTACGTATCTTAAAATCAAGAGTGAATAGGCATAGTCTACGCAAGTGCACAGCTTAGGCTGGCTTGATTTGATTGAATTGATTTGATAGTTATAAATAAAAAATAAAAATTAAAGCAAGTGTCCATCCATGTTCAACACTGGTGACACAAGGGTGACACATCTCTACACTAAACTAAAATGACACCTTAAAACCTAGTTCTGACCCTTTCTGCAGAGAGTATTATGAAAGGGAGAGTATTATAATATTTTAATGCTGTAATTTTAGTTTAGTTCAGAGATTGTGTGCAATAGAATAAGCCCCATTACCTTACAGAGAGATGAATAATTGTGCACAGAGATTCGCCAGTTCATTTATAAAATAAATTGGGGCAGAAAGACGTAAAATGTTGGCATAGAAAATTGACAACCGTAAACCACCTCTTTTGTATACGTCCTACTTTCGCGTCCGCTTTGTTTCCCTTCATGCGGTGTAATTTGACACCTGTCATTGTAGCAGTACGTTCTTTGTTCGAATTTGCTCCAGGCAATTTTAGCGTTCCATATTCAAATTTCACTGTTCTTGTGTTCACAAGGATGTTTTTTCTTATAAGTAGGCCAAGGCGTTGATATCAAGGTCGCATCAAACAAGTTTTTAGTGGCGAATTTCATTTAGGTAATAAAAGATGTTCGAATTTTGAATTGAACATAATGAAATTGAAAGTGTTCTCTTTGGAACGATATTATTGTTGCTACGTTCAAGGTTAACAAAATAAGATATAGAATTTATGATTACAACATAATGTATAAATAATTATTTAATTATTGCTTGAATATTATTCGTTGCTTTTTAAATTTAATAACAATTTATTAGCTACCGAACGATCCTTCACTTCCGTGGGAAAGCCCTCGACCAGAGCCAGACCAGAGAAATTTCAGAAATTATAAATTTTCAAATTGACTTTGCCAGGTATCGAACCCGAGATCCATTACAAGACTACATCGCTCACAACTGCGCTAGGGAAGCCGTCAAAATACCTATACTATACTGAAATTTACCGGATTATTCTCTTTAAAAAAATTCTAGTTTAGTTTAAGCTAATGTAAAGCCAAGGTAATGTAGAGCGCTTCAAACAGACCAACGCGACCACCCGGCGGCGATATAATAATAAGTACTTTTATAAAAGTCATAAACTTAAACTTTTTTTATCCACTACAAGTTAGCCCTTGACTGCGATCTCACCAGATGGTAAGTGATGATGCAGTCTAAGATGGTAGCGGGCTAACCTGTTAGGGGCATGGCAGTTATATTTAACCTATAACCCCTATTTGGTTTCTACGCTGGAACGCGTAATCGCTTGTGGTACTTGGTGTGGTCGCTTGTGGTGGTGGTGGGTGGTAACTAGCCACGGCCGAAGCCTCCCACCAGGCCAGACCAGGGAAAATTCAGAAATTATAAATTCCCAAATTGACCCTGCCGGGGATCGAACCCGGGACCTCCGCACGTTAAGACAACAGCGCTACACACTGCGCCACGGAGGTCGTCAAACTCTTTCTATGTTTCCAGTCTGTGTTCTGAGCAAGTATGGCAAGTAGGTTATCTAACCACGGTCCCGTGCCCAGTAACGGTATAACTATTAACTATTATAAGAAAAAACGTCTACAACAAGTAAATGATTAAGTACCTACCATTTTTAACCCGATGCTGACGAGGTTTATGTCACCGCGCTTCTGAGATTTCTTCCCCAGTAATAGGTTTTTTATGTAACGTTTTTAAAAATAACAGTTTTGATCGCTTGGTATTTTCTTGTAACTATAACCCAAACCAGATGTTAAGATAATAAAACTCTTTTCCACTTAACTGTCACTCGAAAAAGGAATAGAATGCATAATAGCATCTGAAAATGATAATTAAAGTAATGCTGCGGGGAATTAAAACGTCAATCCACGCTGACGAAGTTGCGGGCATCAGCTAGGTAAATATAATATTACTTAATTCATAAATACCTAAAATACTTTAAAGTCATTTAGGATTCATCGCATATATGGGTATAATAATTGGGTACTTTACTATACAAATAAATTATTTTTTAGTGATTTTTACATAGTCTCCCGAAAGTCGTAATATCCACGTCCCCTGATAGTTTTATGTTTAATAACCGTTTTAAACAATTGATTAAAGAAAAACAGTATGTTGCACTTTAGTGACGTCACATTTCAGAATTTCATATATAAATCCCATACTTAGGACTCGTATTGACGTTTGAAAAAAAGTTGCTGATTTGACTATTTGTCAAACACCCAATTATCCGTATTATTAAGGCCCAACAAGTCAATTAAAAAAATTCAAAAACACGACTGCCCTGCCAAAAAACGAACTACACTAGCGGCACGCTATGATGGCCGGTTTGACACATTACAATAGTGATGTGGAATGTCAATTTATTCTCGAACAAAAAACAATTAAGTTTTGTTTTTGTACCTGATTAAATAGGTTTAATAAAACAAAAATGTATATGTTTATTTAATTTATTTGAACGAACTGAATATTTGAACGAAAATGAATATACATACTTTATATGCACACAAGAAACATATGAATACAAAAGATACCAAAAAAGGTGCCACAAAAGGCCATAATTAATCAGATTCGTCCATACTACTATTTTCACTGTCGTCACTGCTATCATCACATACATTAATAATTATATGTTCGTTTTCTATAATATTATCTATTTTCACATCTCTTTCATAATCTTCCCTTATTAATTTAACAGTTCTATTCACAACCTTTTCCCAGTCTCCTTTAGTCACATGTTCACAAGCTTCTTCTAATAATTTTAGCATTTTTTTTGTGGTAAATGGGGGTTCTGTATTGTGTCTTGCAGCATATCCCTTAATTTGAGCCCACACCAACTCAATCGCATTATACTCACAATGGTAAGGCGGTAACCGTATAACTCTGTGCCCATGTTCTAATGCTATTTCGTCAATGACGTATCGGATCTTGGTTGGTTTGTTTTCTTTTAAAAGACGTACTAATTCCGCTTTTAACATATTCATGTTTGCATCTACGCCATTTTTACGAAGCCATGCGACGATATCAGCTTTCTTTTGGGATTGGGCAGGTGGCTTGTCAATTTGCATCGAGTGGTATGGGGCGTTGTCCATAATTATAATAGATGGTTCAGGGAGGCTACACAACATTGAGGTAAACCATTCAGTAAACTTTTCTCCATTCATGTCTTCATGATAGTCTCCAGTGGTTTTTGACGCAAAAGCCATGAGAGAACCTTCGACAAACCCGTTGATGGTTCCGGCGTGACAAATTATAAGTCGCGATCCTTTTCCTACAGGAACTTTGGAAGTAGATGCTGCTGTGTCATCGTTCCAAGAACGGCCTACAGTATGGTTAGCATTAAGCCATGTTTCATCCAAGAACACAACATTTTGCCAATTTTTGATTTCTTTCACTTGCCGTAAAAAAGTATACCTTGCCATCGCTATATCAAATCTTTCCATCAATATTTTGCGTTTGTTACATTTTTTGTATCGAAATCCAATGGTCTTCAAAATCTTCGTTAAAGAACTTTCCCCACCGAAGAATAATCCAGCTTCCTTCAGTGAATGCACCAACTTTTTTCTTGTTGGATACTCCTTCTGTAAATAGTAGCCGTAAACATGTCTTCGGATAGCATCGGCATCAAAGCTATCGATGCCTACGACTGGTTTTGCTCGTTTTCTCTTTTTTGGTGTGTGAAGTTTATTTTCTTCTGTGCCAGTCTCGCCATATTTTTTTTTAGTTATCCGTCTAACAGTTCGTTGTCCAATATTAAGCGCATCAGCTACGCGTTCAACCACTGACGTTATAGGTAAAATTGGCCCTCCATTTTGAGCTTCACGATCGAAATAGTTACGAAGGCGTATTACGAACTCACGTGTCTGACTATTTAGAACAGTTCTCTGCGTACGTTCGGTCATATCGACGAAATCCACAACAAAGGGCTTGAACAGAGTCCAAATTAACGAGCAAGGGTCAACAGTAATGCAGTATCAATATTTGAAATCCAAAGCCAGGTCAAAACTATATCACAATCGCATTGCACTGACAGTTTATACTTTTCGAAGCAACGTCAATTCGAAACTGCTTTGTTTTGCATTGAGCATTGACGCGAGTTTGCCGGAGGTAGTAGTTGTGCTAGCCAGCGATCCTATGTGACGATCGTATTAGATTCCATTTTTAAAAATTTATTGATATTTTTTTGCGATTTCAGAGGTTTGTCCACATAGTGAAAATTGTTCATATTCACAAGTACATTCACCCCTTAAATGGTGCAAACTGATTTTTCTACACTTGTATACATTTAAGAAATCAATTTAATAAATAAATTTTGAGTCCTAAACCTAAAACTACATTCGATAAAATTTATGAATCTCTGCACATCACTATCGTCAATAAAGTAATACAATTATTTCCTTCAAAGTCGTTATCATTTAATACGGAACTTCATGAGCGGACAAACGTCAAACCGGCCATCATAGCGTGCCGCTAGTTTAAAAAGTTAAAAATCTAAATTTAGGTAGATAAATAGAATCTTATTCACATTTTTATTATATGATATTTTTTTGTGAATCACTGGATATTGAACTATAGTGTTATATATTTTTGGAATCTACTCATCATTTTCTAGATGATGATTATATAGTTAATCTTATTTTCGAATATTTTTTTCAACTTTATTCTTTCATGCGGGACCATGGTCACCCATCAATTTTTTTTTAATTTTACTAGCCTATATCACCCGGAATAACGATACCTCATTTATCAAAATCGGTTCAGGCGTAGATATTATGGTGGAATATACAAACTCACATACATGCATACATACATACACGAACCCTGAAAACAATATACTCCTTTTTTCAGGCAGTCGTATAAAAAACTTAGAACCTGTCAGCTATCACCTATAAAGCGTGTCTCCTCCATTCCACGCGTCATTGGCGAGGTATGTTGTACCCATTTGGTAGAAACGCAAGCCATAAAACCAAGAATTGAATTGAAGGCTCAAAAAGCTCATTATAATGCGCATAAACATTAAACGAGCTGAAAATCCAGATCGCATCTGTTTTGATTAGTTGCACGGTTTTTGTTCCATATATCTTTATTTTTCACTCCGGAAACTACTAACAGCTGTACTTGTTTTCTGGGTTAATAACATCAGAGTAATTTTAACATAAACAAAAAAATAAAATGTAAGTATCCGGTAAATTCATGATTGTAGGGTAATGTACTTTTTGCGCGAAATTGTCGCGTGTTTTGTTTTGGTTTTACTTTTTAGAACACGCTCCAAATATCCATGGCTTTACTCTGTTTATTTTTAAAGATTAACACATGTTTAAATGGGCAAATAAAAAAAAATATGATGAGGTAGTGGCCAATCTATCTTGACTTATAATTAACTGAAACTGGTAATTCCTGTACTTGTATACTAATATTATAAATGCGAAAGTGTGTTCGTTTATTGATTTGTTGGTTTGTCCTTCAATCACGCTGCAACGGAGCAACGGATCGACGTGATTTTTGGCATAGGTATAGTTAAGGACGTGGAGAGTGACATAGGCTTTATATCCCGGAAAATGAAGGACTTCCCACGGAAATTAAAAAAAAAAAACACGCGGACGAAGTTGCGGGCATCAGCTAGTTAAACTATATTTTGATTTTGATTGGATTGACGGCAAGTATGATTATTTATCTATCTATTACAATACTAGCTGATGCCCGCGACTAGGTACATCCGCGTGAATTGAAGCTTTTCGGTTCCCGCGGGAACCCCTTAGTTTTCCGGGATAAAAAGATACCCTATGTGTTATCAGACTATAATCTACCTCTGTGCCAAATTTCATCCAGATCCGTTCGGCCGTTCAGGCGTGATTGAATAACAAACATCTACCGATACATTTATTTATTTATTTTCCAGCTTAAATCTATCTTTACAGGTATACCTAATGCGATAGAATAAGACAAAAACATATACCTATACATTACAAAAAATATTTACAATAAAATAGACTTAATTAACAACAAAAAAAACATACCTATCCTATGAAACTAACATAATATAAATGTAACCATTTTTATGAACTCGCTCTTGAGCAGCTGAAGAGGTCCCTCTGTTCAGCCACTGAACACACATACATACATCCATCCATACTGTCGCATTTATAATAAACTATATAATTTATATAATTTATAATAAACATAAAAAAAGGTCCATAATTAAAAAAATATGGTTTTATTTTAAAATCTACTTACTACACTTCTTTTGTTATTTAAAGATTCATTTGTTTTACTTAAAATGAGATCACATTAAGAACAGATTTTGCGAGTAAAGGCTATTTGTGAAAAATGGTACATTTTTGAACTTTTCATGTAACCGGGAAAAGTGAAATTTAATATTAAAATAACAATTAATTAAATTAGAAAAATGGTGATTAATATCGCATATTTCCTCCACGTGCTCTTATTAAAGTTTCTACCCGTCTAGGCATACTAAGAATGATGTTATCGATGGTCTCCTGGGATAGTCTCCGCCATTCCTCAACTACGGCGATTCGCAGTTCTCCCACGTTGGCAGGAGCTGGAATTCTGGACTTAACTTTTCTTTTCAGCAAGGCCCAAACGTGCTCTATTGGGTTCATATCCGGTGATCTCGCCGGCCACTCCATAACAGTGATATTCATATCATTAAGATAAGCTTGAGTTACCCGAGCGGTATGCGGCCGAGCATTATCCTGCATAAAAACAAAATCTTCACCGATATATGTGGTAAACGGTACGACATTTTCTTCTAAAACTTCTCTGATATAGCGGTCTGCAGTCAGACTCCCTCTGTCAATCACTACCAAGTCTGTGCGAACTCGCAAACAAATGCCCGCCCAAACCATTATTGATCAACGACCTCAATTTACATAGACGGGCCCTGTCAAACAAAGAATGTGGGCGTATTTTTAGCGACGCCATCAACGCCATCTAGTCTGAAAAGCGGGAACTTGCTTGCAACATATGCGCCATCTTGAAAACGTATGACTCGGTCATAGATTAGTACAGATGCGCTTGTCGAAAATAATACCTACATCAGTGTACTCTCTGAGGTAAACGATAAATGTTAGTATGATGTTGTTATTTTTACCACTTTTTTGTTACCAGTTTCCTGGAAAACCATTGGACCGATTATTCGCTGCAGTTAACCCAAAGCCGTAAGGCCAGTGAGTAAAAAAAAAATATCATACAGTTTGCCGCGGAAATTAAATGATTGCGTAATGGATAGAAATATTAAATAGGAAGATTAAATAACGTTTTTTATGAAATGTATAATTGTGAATTGAAACACTTACCTTAAAATAAAAATTATACAGTGCCAAACTAATAAAACTTTAGATGTTAACTTAATAACAAATTATCTACACGATGAGCGACCGTGACAGCGCTACGACGGGGACAGACAGGCTTAAGACAGGTTATAGGAACGCGCTCTCATAGTTGGTCACCCGCCATTTTTGTATGAAAGGGCCCGTCTAGTACCTACATATATATCGATGTTATTGATCCACCACCGTATGCAACTGTAGTTTCAAAATTTGTCTGAATGTAGGTATCGTTCTCCTTTGCGTCTGTATATTCTTTGCCTGCCGTCAATTTTATTTAAGAGAATTCTGCACTCATCACTAAACAATACCTTAGTCCATTGGTCCGCGTTCCAAAGTCGATGTTCCTGAGCAAAAGTTAACCTGTTTCTACGATGTAAATCATCGTAGAAACAGGATCTCGAGCCTTGGAGCCTTGGCGGGCACAAATGAACCCAAACCAGCTTCTTCGTACCGTACGCTCACTTACGGTTACACCCCGCTCTGCTTCTAACTCATGTCGGGCTTGGACGGCCGTCAAACGGGGGTTCCTACGTACACGAAGCCGAATGAAACGATCATCCCTACTCGAAGTGCGTCTTTTTCTGCCTTGTCCTGCTCTTCTCACATAAGTACCGGTCTCCCTGAACCGTTGGATACTGCGATGGATCGTTGAAACTGGTCGACGAAGATCTCTGGATATCACTCTGTAGGTTTGACCATTTCTTCGCATTTCGAGGGCCCTGGCAATCTCCGTTGGGGCTAAGTCAGGCATAATTCAGTCATCAACTCCAGAAAGATACGCGATTAAAAAAAACTAACAAAAAACAGTATTTCAATGAAATTTTAAATCAAACTCAGAAGGAAGAAATACTCGAAGTTCGCTCCAGAAAAGGCGTATTTGAATAAAATTAAAACAATTGCAAAAAATGTGATGTTCAGTTGTTTTCTTAATTTGAAAATATTTCTTTTTAAATTAAATGACGTATAAACCAGCCAGCAACCTTATATGATACTGATATCAAACCTTTTTTTATGTTCCGCTAAATATGTCGGCGAGTTTATTTGTTTGATGATTTGATGGCGTACAATACATTACACGACTCAGATGTCACAGGCTGGGAATCGAGATAAACTTGTGAATCTGTGACCATTCACGTATTAGAACGCGTAGGTCTCGTTCCAGCTTTCTTTATCATAGTGACTTGCCTTGTAAGCTGCAAAAACCGCTATCTATAGGCTATAGTTTTTTTTTATCCATTACAAGTTAGCCCTTGACTGCGATCTCACCTTGATGGTATGTGATGATGCAGTCTAAGATGGTAGTCGGCTAACCTGTTAGGGGCATGGCGGTTGTATTAAACCCATACAACTGCCGGTTTTCTTTTTATAATCACCATCTCACAAATATCGCATATTAAATAGAATTAACAATTTGATTAATTAGCCGCTGGAACAATTCTCGTGTCTTCTTGTCATCTAAATAATTCTCTATGTTGTAAATTGTGATAGAATTTTTCTATTAGTTTACGTGAACGTGATACATAGTTGTGACTTCATCAAAGAACAATGGCGAAATTGGACCCACATAATTTATAAATTAAGGAGGCATCGTTCAAGTACAAGTTTATATTATTTATAATCATATGTTTATATGATGTTTATATAAAAAAATATTGAGACTGAGATACGGGATTCAAAAGAAAGAAATTATTATAATTTATTAAAAAATAATGCACTAATGGAACGCAATTGACATAGATAGACATTTTGTTGACATGACAACACTATTTATTTATTATTTATTATGTATCATCAATACCTACTGAAATGAGTATTCTTAATATTACTATCGTCTTGTGATACTAACATGAGTATTTTAAAAGTATCGATACCTAATCGTATCGATACTTTTTAATTTTTATGTAAATGATTTTATTAGTATCAGTGATCATCATTACTTATATGACACTAGCTGGTGCACGCGACTTCCTTCTCATGGGTTTGGTTATAAGAGAAAGAAAAAAGCTCTCATAGGAAAAGTAAATAAGTACTTAATGCAAGTGTTAATCAAAGTATATAGAGGAATAAAACGCTTAATGTAAGGAAGATCAGGCTATAGAATGGAAAAACAATCTGAATTATTGGTCAGCGAATCACTTCAACTTGGGCTATAGGTGTCGAAGAATTTCATTGGCCAGAATCCGCATAGATGTACCAGTGGTGCAAAAGAGATCTATTTTGATATTATTGTTACTCAATTTGTTAAAAGATAAGAAAGATCTAAGCAGATAAGAGTAATTTAGAAATATGGTGTGAGTAGAATTATTGCGGAATTCTCGCAGACATAAGTACCTACCTAATTATAATTAGGCATAAGTACCTACCTACTCATTCATACTAATACTGATACAAATTATTGATAGAAATAGTTTTTGATTAATAATTTTTAGGTTATATTCTACTTTTAGGTGTATCTTTTTTCTCCCACATTTTTAGACTTACTTACTATTTGCTTTTTTCTTAGTTTTGTTACGTTCTACAATTATTACTAAGTTTCCATGATGAACGCTACCCTTTTCAGTGGGTCCCAAAATACATGCATTTTCGCCATCCTCCTTTCAACGCACTTTTTTTCTTTAATCTATAGTTTAAAATGGTTATCAAACTTAAAACTAACCAAGGATGTGCATTTTTTGATGAAAGCATCATCCCTATAACAATGCGGAAGTGTGTCTGTGTATCTATATGCTATATTTTCACGGCCCATCTGTTAAACCGATTTTTGAAATTTCGTAGAGAGATAAATTGCATCCCGGGGAAGGACGGTTTATTTTATCAAGGAAAATCGAATAATTTTTACAAGACTTCAAAATCCATGCGGGTCAAGCTTCGACGAATTAAAACCACGGACGCGTGATATCGCCTAGTATTACCCCTCTAGCCACAATCTGTGCAGTTTCATTGTGTTGTCATAGTGATCAACTTTTTCATACACTGGTGTCAATAATTGGACAGAAAAATGGCAAGGCACTCTCCCCTCGTCCTGCAAAAGTTAGTCGAACTTGATTTCATAGATTTTTATTACGTTTCATATCCAGTGTTTATTTCATTCAAGGGGTGAAGTCACGGGCATCATTTAGTTTAGCATAAGCTAACCTTTTATGTCATTTTCAACATCTAAGCATACCTAAAGCATACCCAAAGCATTTACCAAGTGCTTTGTGTAGAGCGAAGGCACCTACTCTCGCAATGTGGCTTACGGCGCGGGACTTGTTCGCCCTTGACTCTATGACCGGTCACGCCTACGCTGTTTAGAGCGAGCTTTCGTTACACAATATTATTTAGCACTCATATAGCTAGAGCTTATATGTTTGAGTTTGATTATAATTCAGAACATTACAGTGCAATCATGGTCGTATTCAAAATGGTTACAAATAGTCACGTCGACACCATTCTGTGCCCAGTCGATACCAGTCACAGAATATGATTTTGTATATGTATACTTACCTAATGCCTGCTTGCCTCGTTGGTCTAGCGGTTAGCGTAGTCGACTGCGGATCACGAGGTCCTGGGTTCGATTCCCGGTCGGGCATAAAAATTGTTAGGTATTGGGTTTTTCAATTATGAAATTCTCAGTGCCAGCCCGGAGTTGGAAGTTGGCGGTGTTTCACCCCCGTGCCTCGGAGAGCACGTTAAGCCGTCGGTCCCGGTTATTATCACTAACATGATAATAGTCGTTAAAGCCCGCCAACCCGCATTGGAGCAGCGTGGTGGGTCTAAGCTCCTAATTCCCTCTCTCCTATGAGAGTGGAGGCCTGTGCCCAGCAGTGGGACGTTAATAGGCTGTAGTGGATACTTACCTAATAATATACCGAAGTTCCACTTTGAGCACATGGTTCATTTGACTTTATAATGTTGCTAGCTTCGCGTAGAATAAGTTGTTTTAATTCACACGGGATCTTCTTAATTTTCCGGGATAAAAGTAGCCTATGTCACTCTTGGTCCTCAACTATACCCATACAAAATATCACGTCGATACGTTGCTCTGTTGCAGCGTGATTGAAGGGCAAACCAACAAACTAGTAAACCAACAAACAAACGCATTTATAATATTAATAAGTATTATTATTAGAGCTCTTAAATATTCAAAGAATATTTTCATCATTGTTGTTTATACCTTTAAAAGAGCAGGTGGCATACTTCACTCGGTATAAAAAATAAAAACAATCTTTTTACACCTCATTCTTCACCTCATTCTTGGATCATTGATCTTGACACACCCTAGACATTTTTGCGCTCTAGATTCTTGTTTCCATTGTTTACAAGCTAACGTACAGGTTTAATAATATCTTTAATTGTTATACGATGGAGGCTCCAAGGTCTAACGGGCTTTGTGTAGTTTACCTTTTGTTCCGGGAAGCTACAAGGTTTCTGGGTGAGTATAAAGTTATAAACCATGTTGGGGTCAGGTCAGGTCATCACTAGGAAGGACATCACATTAATTAGGGAGGTTATTTGATTAAGGCCTGTTTCACTATCGCCAAGAAAACCTGAGGCCCAATCGTAATCATTTGATAGCTTAAAACGTATTACTCGAACTGTTTGTGGAGTTCATACATGCTTTTTGAATTTTGACGTGGAGGCATCTATGAACAGGAACCATAAGTGCGATTGTGTAAGAATTGCCGATCAAATCGTCAAAGTTCGGCGTCAAATTAAAATACACTATAACAGCATTGAATTAGAGCTCAATTTCGTGTATACATTCTCATACGTTTAGGTATGTACGATAGCTTAAACGGATGAGAATGGATACACGAACTTGAGCTCTAATTCAATGCAATTATGGTTTATTTTACTTTGACGCCGAGCTTTGACGATTTGATCGTCAACTTTTAGACAATCGGGGGGCAGGTCGAATAATACGTTTGGCAAACTATTACGATTACGATTTCCTTACACAATTGGGGTCTTACCTATCTGACGAATATACTTGATGTTTTGAAAGATGTTGAACAGGAGTTCTTAAAAAATTTCAAATTTATTGGTCAGTTAAGGTTTACTTGGCGATTTACTTAGATTATGAAACGGGCCCTAAATAAATAAATGGTAACCACATTTTATTTCTATGAGAGAATGTGTACAACAGAATTAGCCACATTAGTTCCTGAGAAGCTCTTTTTTTGAAGGCGAAATTAGTGACCCTACTTAGGAAACTTTATTAGAAACACTGTTGATTCTTTATGATTATGGTTATGGAAATACAGATGTCGTGAAAGTACATACACTTAAGTTTGCAGTTTTACGTAAGTTATAAATATTCCAAGAAAAGCGCAATTCGCTTCCTCGTTTCTACTTCAACTTTCCACAGTGCATCAAAAGACGTGGAATCTTCTTCCGGCATCCGTTTTTCCGTCATCCATAATGTTGTCTTAGCAGTTAGCTGTGAGCCTGTGAGTGAAGTAAAGTATAGGTAAATTCAAATGTTTTTTATGCAAATTAACTTTTACAAGTGCTTTTGAATCGGAAGGTGAATCTAGCACTGGTTCAGAAAGCCATTTTTACCGAGAAGAAGCAGCAAGAAACTCGGCAAGAAACAATAAGAAAAAGTATCCTTTATTATACGCCATAACAGAGAGCACAAAAAGATTAGATGTTAAACGGACACGCTTCTTTGCAAGACAACCTGTAAATCATAAGAATATCTTCAAGACTTGGAACACTGTTCAACGTCGTTGAAAAGCCTTCATAAGTAATAATGTCCTCCCGACCGAATTTCGGCCACGGCGGCCAATCTCCAGAGAGATTAAAGCCATCTGCGCGGGAGATATTATAGTGCACAAGTGTGTGCGCAAACAAAGGTGCACTCTCTGTTCCTTTACTCTCATAGCCCGATGGGTCGGAAAATCCGACACGACCGGAGAGAGATCAGGCGTAGGGCCGACGGCTTAACGTGCTCTCCGAGGCACAGCGGTAAAACTAACTAACTCCAGGCTAGTACTGAGAATTTCTTGTTAGAAAGCCCAATACTTGTTGTGACTCGAACCCGGGACTTCGTCGGCCGCAGTCGAACACGCTAACCACTAGACCAACGAGGCAGTCACATTCTTCATAAGTTCTATTCTATTAACTCTCGGCTGAAACATCGAGCTATGCATCATCTTTAGGCTGCATCACTACTTTCCAATGGTTCCGATTGCAATCTGGAACAGTTTAATTAAGCAATAAATTATGTAGGATTAATCTAATCTACCATATCATGTGCCATAACGCAATAACTCATATACAACAATAAAACAAACACGCGGCATACAATACGCATGGTAGGCGGTCTAATTAAAATGTCTGTGCATTGGGAAAGTTGCTCCGAGCACGTAGGCGTGCCTCGAGAGTAAGTCAAGGATAGGAACATTTTATTCTCAAAACATGTCTGAATGTGTCATCCAGTCCTATGGTATGAATAATGATGGATTGGCGTAACTGAAGAACGGTAGTTTAGCAGTATATGTGTGTCCCCGACTATTATGAAATTATGATTAGAACGGACGAGAGTTAATATCAGTTCTCATGTGTTTTTAATGTTCACTATAGGCTTACTTACACTTGACCATAATTACACCTGATGGGAAGTGTTGATACGATCTGGGAGATGGGACGAGATGGGACGCGCTTGCCTAGAAAATGCCTATTCACTCTTGATTTAAAGATATCCGGATTCCGCGTACTTAAATAAGCTTTCTCACTCATTCAATTGACTCATCAATTCCTAGAACAACCCCTACCCCTACCCCTAGAATGCTGAAATTTTGCACAGAAGTTCCTTTTATTGTTGAACTAGATGACTTGTCCGAGACTTCGTCTTCGACTTCGTTTATTGATTTCTGTGGAACTATTTCATTTTCAGGATATGTATCTGATAGCCTATGTGCTTCCTCGGGATGCAATCTATCTCCGTACCAAACATCGAAATCGGTTTAGAACATGGGCCGTGAAATTATCTCAAAATTCACTTTCGTATTTATAATATTAGAAAGTACCTTTAGATTATTTAATTTTAAAACATATAATATGTACACAGATACATATTCTTAACATATTGGCTAGATACATATAATGAAAAACACATATTAAGCAAAATAATGTAAATATTTATGGCCTTCTTTAAGAAAACATAATATGGTATTCATATGGTATTAATCGTACCATTAAATGAAACCAGAGCGTGAAGTTTGTACCGATATTTATTTTCTCATACGGCTGCCAGATGACAGATTATGGCGAGATCCGAGAGAAACTTTACTTTTTATAACTTACGGCTAAGCAAGTTATGGTTTTAGGAATAAATTTCATGTTATTGTTACATCCGATTTTATCAGCGTAACTGATTTTTCATTACCTAAAAACATTTCCTATAAATTATTTATGAAAACACTAGGAATTCGAATCGACCAGACCCGTTGGATCGCTTGGAAGATGTTCACATCCCTCAAATAGAAAAGAGCTGATGGTGAAGACCATCTTCTTTCTTCAAACGGCTGAACAGATTTTCTAAGAACACTCTCGATCAAGTCACCTTTAAAACAAAAAAAAGTGTGTGTGTGCACACACATTTACATAGGGCAGAAGTGAAACTTCAGAAAATTAGCCTACGAGAGAATGAGATAAATGTAACTTGTATTCTATCTCATTGTTTCGTAGGAATCCTATTCCTATTATGAATATGTTGGTATCTTTTTGCAGTCGCTTTTTCGTTTCGTTTTTCGTTTTATCAACAAGGAGGTGGATTAAAATAAAACATAAAAACTAAAACAAATTTAAAAAAATTAGACTTTATAGTGCTACATTTAAAAAATCAAACAGAAAATTACAAAAAGGAACGCTTTGTAAACACGTTCGTCCGGTGGCGCCACTTGTACCGTGGCGACAACATCCGTTTCATCGAATTTTCAAATCACAACGATTCTATCATTCTAAAGAAGTTTCACTTCAAAAACTTTAGCTTAGCGTCGAACAATGTCGATTTTTTTAGTTCTTCTGCGGATATCCTCATTTCTGATTCGATCGCGTAAAGAAACTCCGAGCATAGCTCTCTCCATCGTCCGCTGAGTGACCCTGAGCTTTCTTATGAGGCCCATAGTTAGCAACCATCGGGTCCGTAATCCGTATGTCATCACTAACACGCCCTGTTCGAAGACTTTGCTTAACAATAACAAATAGCAAATCCCCATACTACAACACTGACAAAGGCATGCATATGGGCTCGGCAGAACCGGTTGTTTAGCATTCTCATCTAGCAACCTGACATTAGCGCTCGACATTTCATAGTCACCTTCACTTGTACACATCTATGTGAGTTACTTGTGCGCGCGATCGACTGCCTTGAGATAGAAAACGATTACCTTTACATAGCTGTAAAAATATCGATAACCAGGTGATGCCCGCGATGGATTTGAGTTTATGAAAATAGGGATGATGACAACTCAATCAAATCAGCAGCTCTATATCAAACTTAAAAACGCACTTCCAATATGGACGTTGTATGAAATTCACAGTTGTGTGACGTCATCAAATTTCAACGCAAGTTTTTTCTTCAATCTATATTTTAAAATGGTTATCAAACTTAAAACTAACCGAGGATGTGAATTTTAGGTCTTTGGAAGACCCTCTACTTAGTAATCAGTTAGAAATAATTTATTTTTGATACAGGCATCATCCCTATTGCCGTGGAATTCTTTAGTTTTTCCCGTAAATCTTATGCCCTTCCTCGGGATGCAACCTACCACCAATACGAATCTAAGACCAACGTCTGGTGAATGGTGGCAGAAGGCTTGTCTTATTTTTTGGGCTAGTATCAGCCTAGCTGTTCAACGCAAATGTAGCCAGCACCTTTTAGCCTCCACGCCGGAGTGATGAACTTTCGATCTTTAACAGATTTTATAAAAATACGAGAATGGCGATACGGTGAAGACTCGATCATCAATCGAGGGATCAACATAACATCCATTAGAGATCTCTTTGATTAATTTGCTGAAGAATCATATAAGGACCATTTCAAAGTCTCATAAATTACCTGTAGGTAAGTAGGTACTAGGTAATATCCTTAAATACTCTCCAGCTAGTAGATTGCCTAATGCTTTGAAAGGATTGTGTTACAGACAGGGCACTGTAACATATTGTGTTGTCTAACAAAGTTATACCGACATAGAAGCGCCTTATGAATTATGTATAACTTTTCCAAGTCGTTGCGTCGGTATAATTTGTATTCAAGTACGCTTCATTGTTTGTTTGTTTCTGGGAAACCTTCAACGGGCAACACAAACCGGTCCTGATATCCTGGAGGAGGTAGTATGAATAATATTATGTTCTGTCAACGCTCCTTTGTGTACAGGAAATGACTAATCTTTTGTGTAGGGGAAGATCATCAAGATTTTGTTGATTTTTGGATACCTAACGTTATGCTACTAATGACTAAGGTACGATCCAATCATTACGTAAAGTCTCGAGCGTAAGCCTCTAGCTAGGTATTCAATATTCAATTAAATATATTCTAATATTATAAATGCGAAAGTTTGGATGGATGTATGGTTGGATGTTTGTTACTCAATCACGCCTCAACAGCTGAACGGATCTGGATGAAATTTGATAGAGATAGATTTATAGTCTGGAATAACACATAGGCTACTTTTTATTCCTTAAAATTAAAGAGTTCCCGCGGGAACCGAAAAACCTCATCCACGCGGACGAAGTCGCGGGCATTCGTTAGTACTCAATATTTATTTATTCAATTGAGCTGAATTGTCACTTATTGACGTCCGAAGCTTATAAAACATGATGGTGATAATCAATTAAGATATCTTAAGACTAAAGCTACGAGGGTTCCAAACGCGCCCTGGTTTGAGAAGAGCCCACAACGAACTCAACTGGGTTAGGTTGATAAATAGGTATAGGTACTATTAAGCGTTCTGTGACTTCAGGTACTACTTTACCAAACTTTTTAAGCACCAGCCCCACGATTGTCTAAAAGTTACCGATCAAATCGTCAAAGTTCGGCGTCAAAGTAAAATAAACCATAACAGCATAAAAATAGAGCTCAATTTCGTGTATCCATTTTTATCGGTTTAGGGTATCGTACATACCTAAACATATACGTAACTTGTAACTAATAAATAATAACTTTTTAAAAACTTTTGCAAGTTTAATGCAAACAAAAGAACTCGATTGTGATTCGTGACTTTATGTTAAGTGTTAGACTAAATTATAAAGTTTTTATAAACATCATAAAACCTTGACGCATAGAACTATGATACCTATCGAATCAACTTTAGATTTAAACCTACATTTAACCTTCGGAGGCTTTAGAATAAAAACACTCATGCAGTAAATTGATTTGTTCCGTTTAACATGAGATGCAATTCAACTAAACAAAGTTCGATGGATTTATTAACATAAGAAGGAGGCTTTACAATTAGGTATACACAGACTTTTCGAAAATTGAAATTATGAAGTTGGTATCAAAACTTAAAAGTTTTTCCGTTTGAGATTGGAACATGGAAATGAGGACAGAATTACTGTTTTTACGAATTATTAAATTTATTGCGAGACTTTTTGATGAATAATTTACGTTTGTAAGTTTTTAATGTACCTATATTATTATGTAAATTGAAAATTAGCTTCGTAGCTCCTACTAAATAATATTATAAACTAACAAAGAAACCATAATATCATCGTAGTAATACATAAAATTATAAATGCGAAAGTGTATTTGTTTTCAATCACATCGCAACAGAGCAACGGTACGACGCGATTTTTTGCATGGAATATGGTCGAGGACATGGAGAGTGGTATGGGCTACTTTTTATCCCGGAAAATTAGGAGTAGAGGAATTAAAAATCTTATTCGACGCGGACGAAGTCGCAGGCATCAGCTAGTACCTATACAGTTTTTCAAGAGATGGTATTTCCAGTATTCTTTATCTTTATGCTTTCATATCTTGGATCAAATCTCTCCGTCAAAGATCATTGGCTGTTGATAAGAGATCCCGGATGATACCTATCACCATCAGTCACTTATCTGTTGCTATGTCTATTGTTTGTGCAAAAAGAATACTTATTATATATCTTAGTAGATGATCCAGCGTTAACTCTAGCTTCTAGCCTCCCACCCATGATAAGAATTGCAAGAACAGTCGAACGTTCTCACATTAGGGTGATGCCTAAATCAAAAATAAATTATTTCTTACTAATTATTAAATAGATGGTCTTTCAAAAGAGCTAAAATTCACATCCTCGGTTAGTTTTGAGTTTGATAACCATATTAAAAAATAAATTAAAGAAAAAAAGTGCGTTGAAATTTGATGACGTCACTATTGAGACTTTCATACAACTTCCATACTAGATGAGCGTTTTTAAGTCTGATAAGGAGTTGCTGATTTGATTGAGTTGTCATCATCCCTTTTTTCATAAGCTGGTAGTAGACGGAACACTACGTAATTTATCAAAATTATTGTGGCTTTTTTATGCTGATAGTAAAACAATGAACAGTATGAAAGGATCTCTCTCATTGTTGCCTAAGGGTAGGTACTTTACCAGCCCCGTCTTATGAATTTTAGGGTAGAAATTAATATATACATATAAATAGGGTAGAATCCATAGTTACTTTTAATATTATAAATGCTAGTGTGTCGGTCTGTCTGCTACGCTTTCACGGCCCATCCGTTAAACCGATTTTGATGAAACTTACAGGTACAGGGACAGTTTGTATTCCGGGGAAGGACATAGGTTTTTTATCCCGGATGATTAGGGAGTTCCCGCGGTAATTAAAAAAACTTAAACCACGCGGGCGAAGTCGCGGGCATCATATAGTATTATATATAAGTCCGTTGTACTTACCTATACTATACCTTTTTTCTTATTACGTAAGTTTTTACGTAAGTTTTAGTTCTAAATCGCTTGCGTGAGCTCTATTATTTGTAATAGAGATACCTATTTTCTATGTATTAATAGAATAGTTACATAGAATTAATCACCATTAATCCTAAATACTACAGAATAGGAAGATTATTTATACTACTAGATGGAAAGTTAGTTTTACATGGTATCACTGCCTGGATCTTCTGCGGTGGCGATATTGGTCTATGGTACTCACTCGGTACAGGAATGTTTGGATGATTTGCATAATAAAAGTCTGGAATCGTGGTAGAGTCTTAACGTTTCATAAGTGACACAAGTTGTCCTACATGAATTAATAAATAAATCATTTATCATTTATCATAAAAGTATAATTATTTAAATGGATAACGAATGTTTCCTTCTATTAATACTTACGTTTGAACTGACTGCCCATATTACAATAGTTTTATTTCTTTCGCAGGGCCACCACAATGCTGCAGCAGATTCTCCGAGACATGTGGGTGGACCCGGAGATCCTCGCCGAGCTCGACGAGACGCAGAAACAGACGCTGTTCTGTAAGATGCGTGAGGAGCAGGTAACTTTTATTATGAGCTCAATGAATGAAAAGATTAAGAATAATTAGCATGAGTACAAAGTAAGATTAAGCTGAGATCTCCACAGAGTTCTATTGCTGGCCAAACGGAGTCCGTCATGCATATTGCTCTGTATGTTTTCAGCATTTAATATCACTTGCTTTAACAGTAAAGAAAAACTTCGTGAGGAAACCTGCATGCCCGAGAGTTCGTCATCTATACTAATATTATAAATGCGAAAGTTTGGATGGATGTATGGATGTATGGATGGATGTTTGTTACTCAATCACGCCCCAACGGCTGAACGGATCTGGATGAAATTTGGCAAAGAGAAAGATTCTAGTCTGGAAAAACACATATAGACTACTTTATATCCCGGAAAATTAAAGAGTTCCCGCGGGAACCGAAGAACCTCCATCCACGCGGACGAAGTCGCGGGCATTCGCTAGTAATGTATAAAGGCGTGTGATTTCTTCCAATCCACACTTGGCCAGCATGGTGGACTATAATCAAACTCTTCTCAGTATGAGAGGAGACGCGTGCTCAGAATCTAACGGGGCCGGCGACGATGGGTTGCCAAGAATTATAAGCTCAGCTTAGACTGCGTTATATTTCGATGAAGCTCAGACACTTGGACTTGATGCAACAGATCCTGCCTTCATGTATCCTAAAACTTGATTACGAGGCAACTACATAATTTCTACCCATTTCACGGTTTTTGGCTTCAGATCAGTGTTGAGTTAGAACAGCCCACAAATCCAGTATTCACACGTAGGATTCGCACGATTCAAATTACTAAAGTAGGATATAGTTGCACATAATCCTTATCATTGACTAATTACCTAGTAATATATGTGAAATTTATGTAATGTTCTATATATATATATATATATTGCTCGATCAATTGCTGTTCGTTTGTCTCGCTAAAGTTCGAGAACGGCTGGACCGATTTAGATGGATTTTTTTGTGTGTGTTCGAGTGGATCCAGGGCTAGTTTATATTCATGATTAGACCCGATAGGAGGCGCTGTAATCGGCTTCTTAGTTCAGGGCAGGACAAGTCTGCCGGGTCCACTAGTTAGGTATAGTTGTCTGTTTTAGGTCAATCTGCCTCTAAATAAAGTTATTAATTTTAACTAAAAACCTAAGAAAAATTATCAAATTATATTCAAAGAGTTTGCGCAATTCATATTTCCAGTTAATTTAATTTCATCCGTACTAGAAACGCAAAAGCGAGTAAATCGATTTTCATATAATGGACAAAGATATCTTGCATTTTGGAGATGGATAGGCTAATCTATTGTATCTTTTAGGATAGAAAAGGTCTTTATTGTAAGTTATAATAAAAATCTTATCAATAAATTGTGTTACAATTAGTAACACAGATTATGGACCAACGAATAAAAAATGGAAATGAAAAATATCTATCGTGAAATAGTGTTCCCACGTGGTTTTTAATCATCTAAATCCATGCGGACGAATTCAAAGACACCATCTAGTGCTCTATTAGTTTACTTCCTATTTAAAAACACGCTATAAAAGCTAGAAGGGGTGTTATAAATCTCATGCCAATACTAACTGCACTTGTGCTATATTTAAATGGTCTAAAATCAGGTCTGTCCTCCTAAAACAGGAGCATATGTTAATCCTAGCAGGGCCTCAAGGTTGTGGGTTGGTTGTGTGATCAGACAATCGGTTAGGAGTTATTGCATTGACCACCGTCCACCGCTCACTCGCCACAGGCCACTCGAGATCATGGAGATTGTGCAACGACGTGCCAAGTTTGATCTACTCTCTATAGAAATATAATTCAAACTCAAAATCAAAGTTTATTTGACATAGGACATACAGATGTCTCGTATTTTGACGCAAACGAAACTTTTAGTTTTTGTTGTTACATGGTATTAAATCAGGTCTGCCCTCCTAAAACAGGAGCATATGTTAATCCTAACAGTTAGGAATATTGCCTCAAGGTTGTGTAATCAGACAATCGGTTAGGAATTTTATTGACCACCGTCCACCGCTCACTCGCTCGCTAGCTGAGGCCGCTCGAGATCATGGGGATTGCGCAAGCTTAGTGCCAATTTTGATCTACTACCTATCTTATATAGTTTCAGTGCCACTAGTCCACTGACTTCAAGTTGCTCAACGCGCTATGGAGAGCTATGCTCGGAATTTCTTTGAGGGATAAAATCCGAAACGAAGCTATTCGCCAAAGAACCAAAGTAATCGACATAGCTCTCAAGGCTAGCACGTTGAACTGGCAGTGGGTTGGTCACGTTTGCCGCAGGACCGACGGCCGCTGGAGTCGCAAGGTCCTAGAGTGGAGACCGCGTCTCGGCAAACGGAGTGTGGGGTGCCTCCGGCTAGGTGGAGCGACGACATTCGGAGAGTGGCTGGCATCAAGTGGATGCTAACAGCCAAGGATAGGCCAAGTTGGCGCAATCTTAAAGAGGCCTATGTCCAATAGTGGATGCATATTAGCTGATGATGAATATGATGATGACCTATCTATAGACGCCTTAATGATATAGATCGCCCCACGTTATGATCTTTTCCGCCTCATCAAGTTTAGTACGCCGCCAAGTTTGTTTTGGCCGCCCGCGCTTTCTTTGACGTTGCGGGTTCTAATCCAATGCCTGCTTGAGTATATGATCATGACGTGGTTGACGAAGTGTCGACGAAGCGATCCATTTTCGGCGTCGGATTTGAAGAGAGGCGCATAAGGCGTCCGACAGATCGGCTAGGAAAAAAGTATTGTCTGCCCATTGCCCCGAAGGGGGGACGTAGAACTTAATGATGATGACCTATCTAAATATATATAACCTACCTATAAATATATCTGTAAACCTAAGATGTTTATAAAACTTTATTTATTTATTAATACATTATTGCACACAAAACCAGGAAATGGGTTACAAGAAATAAACTCAAAGCTTTGCATGCAAAGGCGGTCTTATTACTTAGACTTATAGCGATCTCTCACAGACAACCCCTTATAACATTCTTAATTGATGCCCGTGACGAATTAAAAGTTTTGTAAAGAATAAAAACCCGTGGGAACTCTTTGATTCAAAATTTCTTTAAAAAACACCCAAAATTGGTTGAATCGATGTGCCGTAGTAAATAGACACACTTTCGCATTTGTAACATTGGTATAGATACAATAAAATAGGCACATATTTTGTGGTTATGTTGCCAAAATTTTACAATAAACGTATGGTTAGAAAACCCTTTCTTGCGGGGTTTTTGAGGAAGATTAAAAAAACGTTCTTCGGAGGCATGGGAAGTAGTTAAGTAGGTACTTAACCTGACATTGGCTTTGCGCGTTACGTTATCAACTACGCCATAGGACTCCCTTCCTTGTTACTAATTCATAAGATAAAGTAAACGATAGTTAAACACAGGCGTGGCCGTGTGACTTAATCGTCACTCATGCGTGTTGACTGTTAAGCATGTCATTGTCAATAAGTAACTAATTATCAGGCAATAAGTCCCAATTATGTCGACGTGATCCCTAGTACCCTCACTTAGTATGGGTAATTAGTGAGGGTAAGGTTAGAGAGCTAAATGATAAATGATTTCCTTATTTTACGTAGGACAACTTGTGTCAATTATGATACTTTAAGACTCTGCCACCGGTTCGGAAAACTTATTCTGACTCTCTCTGAAAAGCCGAACCTTTCATCATGATCATCCTTTCAACTCATTGCCTATTGTGCACTACTCTCTCCTCTCAGAATGAGAAGGGTTGGCAAACTTCAGATACCTTCACTCTCTACATATCCCACTCACCACTGAACTTGAGATTTGCAACGTCATAGTTTCGTTTCCTTATTATCCAGCTTTTGTGAAACCTGCTAAATTTATACATCTCAGTTCACCTTTCAGAATATGTCAAAGACGTACTTAAATTAATGAATAGGTAATTATCATTAATTTACTCACAAATTACTGTATAATTTAATGCCAAAGCAGACGAAAATGTCAAAGTCGAATGACGAAACATTGATGAACTCCAATGAACTGATATTTCTAAAAATCTTGCCGAAAGGATAATTTTCTTCTACCAAAACAAACTAATCTCTGATGAAGAAGAAAACTTATAAAAATCATCTTTCTCTGACATAAGTAAGTATGTCAAATATTTTTTCTCTACCCGTTAATTTCGAAATAATACCCTAAGTACTTTCCTTAAAATAAATTAGCTGGGAATACCAAAGTACTCTCCGTTGCGTCTAGGAATTTACTGCAAGGAACTAATAAAAGGTTTTGGATACCACCACAAAGTACGTTAAATCTCTGAGTGCTACCTACTAGAGTAACACCAATGTAACAATTTTTGTCAACCTTTTCCATCGAATCGAAATTCAATATCTTATTCAACTTAATATCTCATTTCATAAATTCTACCTCTTGTGGTCACCAGGTGCGTCGGTGGCAAGCATGGGACCAGAAAGTCAGCAAAGAGGAGACGGACCGGCCGAAGATTCACTCCAACGCCAAGAAACAGGTGCAGTTCCTGAAGGGGGAAGATGGTGAACCATGGGTAAGCATTTTTATGATATTAAGTATAAGTAATATTCTCAAAGGATAAAAAGCAAGTTTTTGACGGAAGTGGCGTAAATTCCTGCAAGATAATATTTTCAATGATTCAGATGACATGTCAGTTACACAAATACGAATGCAAAGAAGACAACGACAAGGTTGAGTTGCGAAATCGCATGACCCTTTTGATAAAAACTCGCCATGCGAGTTTGCATCCTGAGATCCTGACGGATAACCAACGAAAACCTGACCAAACCTATAGTTTTTAAAAACCACTGTGTTTCTGCTTGGAAAGAAGTTCGGCAATTAGGCGTGTAAATAAAATCTAAATAAAGTTTACTTTAGCCTTGTGTCTTACGCCAGAATTATTCACCAAATAACGATTAGTGTTTTATAAGTTGTGCTGACCATTCTCCCTTCCAGGTGTGGGTGATGGGTGAGCACCCAGAGGACCAGTCCATCGAGACCATCCTCGCAGAGGAAGCTCGCCAGCGCGCGGTTGCCCAGGCCCGCGAGGAGGCACACCAGCTGCGCAAATCTGTGGAGAAAGAGCTCACACATCTGATCGACTACAAACCACTGGACAGTTTGGAGCAGGTTAACGAAGTAAGTAAGGATTACTCGCGGACGAAGCTCGACATCGTGCACTCGCTCAAAAATCTGTGGAGAAGGAGCTCATTCATCTGATTGACTATAAACTACTGGAAAGTTGGAGCTGGGGGGAGTAAGTGAATGAAGTTAAGGTGAATAATATTGCCAAAGCAAACGAGTCGTCCCAATTTCAATTTGACTGATGATCCCCCCTTGATTATGGGGGCAGAAGCCACTGTCACTGTTTTACTATAATTTTCTAATGTAGATTCACGCATTCTACCGCCTTTTTATCTAAGATACTTTATCAACAGGATCGGAGTAAAGCTTATTTAGTGTATTCGGTTCACTTATACCTAAGTATAGTGAAATGTCTTAATTAAGATTTTAATAGTTTAATGCTTACCTTAATTATTCATAGAGCAAAATAAAAAGGAAATTCAGAGACCTACCTTAACTCCAAAGAGAGTGAGAACATTATTACTTATGCGCGGTAACAACTCTGAAATGCGTGTATTAAAACACCTTCATGATAACAATTTCACTTTACAGAAGTTCGACCTATCACCAAAAACTGCGGATTCCCTCGAAGACACCCTGGACCTGTACTGCACCGTGGATGAGCTTCGGCAGAGGATCGCGGCTTTGGAGCCGGAGGTGAAGGAGAAAAGCGACAGTGAAGGGGACAAAGAGTACAAAGACTACTGCGAGGATACTATCAAATTGAAGCTTAAGAAGAACACGCTACAGTTCAACTTTACTGAAGGCAAGAGGGATATTATTCAGGTGAGTTTGCTAGAAATCTGCATACTCGTTATTTTTTTTTGGGGATGTAGGAAAAGCCAACAGAAATATGACCTAGCACCTTTTAATATGGATTGCATTTGGACCGACCACATATTAAGCTCGACTCAAAGGGAAATGAGTGAGAAATGGCTAAGTGGAACGGACTCTGTGTAGACTAATTCAAAACATTTTGTCTCATTTTGCTGCTCGTTTTTTGTGCTGGCTCAGGCCTTTCCGGTAGCTATTTGTTGGATTAAGTGCTTGAATAAGTAGAGTTCGTACAGAGTGCACTCAGTACTCGGGGCTTTAGGCTCAGCAGCGTGACGTAGAGCTGCCGTCTTCTCGGGGTCACTCAATAACGCTATCTATTAGCATATGTGCGGATGTGTGTATCGTATGATCTTTCCAGGATTCAGCGTTGCCCCGCAACGGCGACGGGGTGAGTTTGCGCGTGGCGGCGTGGGAGAGACGCGTGGCGGCTGCGAGGGCTGGTGACATCCTGCGAGGGCTGAGGGCTAGACGAGCGCGGACTTTGCGAGATGCGCAGCTTCAGGCTCAGGATGAAGATGCTGTGTGGAGGGAACAAGGTAACCTTTTTAAACCATTCTCCAAATATTAAATATTGCAACAAATAAATAATTTGATTTTGATATTCATTGAAATACCTAGATTTGAGCAAGCAAAGGGGCATATAAGGAAGTACAAAGATGTGTTTCGTCTAATAGGTTTCATGCTACGCCAGTTTATCGAACTAGGTACAATCTTTAAAAAGACTAGTTATTTTGGCGATTCAAATAGCATTGCATATGAGTGGTCAGATTGACTTGACATGTGGAGAAATTCGTAATGGTTTTGTAGTGTATTTTCCTGAATTACCTATAATGAGAGACATAAACTGTAAGGTCGTAACCCTCCTAAATCATGAACTCATTGAGTGCTTATTTTTTGCCCCATCATCATAAACAAGTTTGATTAGATTAACCGATTTTGACGGCCTCCGTGGCGCAGTGTTGAGCGCTGTTGCCTTAACGTGCGGAGGTCCCGGGTTCGATCCCCGGCAGGGTCAATTTGGGAATTTATAATTTCTGAATATTCCCTGGTCTGGCCTGGTGGGAGGCTTCGGTCGTGGCTAGTTACCACCCTACCGGCAAAGACGTGCCGCCAAGCGATTTAGCGTTCCGGTGCGATGCCGTGTAGAATCCGAATAAGGGTCTGGGTTTAATATAATTCAAGGGCTAACTTAATCTCTTCAAGAGATAAGTTGTCCTTGCACATGTCCTTTAAATTTTTAAGTTTAGTTTTTAAGTTTGGTACTAAATATATAAATAAAATAACTTGTAGCGGATAAAAAAACCCCAAACTTGGTTTTGCAAAGCTGGAGTCATACTCTGGTAGAACTAGGAGCGAAATGAATAAGTCTAATGGAATTCTTCCTATACTTTCAGAGCGTAAAGCTAAAGAAGCCGAGGCGGCGATGCGAGAAATAGCGCGCGCGGCTCGCGAGGCGCACCGGCGCAGTGTGGATTTCACGCCGCCTTGTCACGTCCCAGGTAGGCCTTATTCCTTAGCTATTTGCCAAGGAATAAGAAGTTTAATTAGCATAGATTATCTGTTTTGTCTATAAACGTTGTATCCAACGTGCAACATGCGATTTGCACTGCCCGCTCTTCTGTTGCTAAACACACAAAAGAAACAAGCAAGCAAAACGCACTGTCACCACACCACACCACACAAATCTCCCAGAATCTTACAAAGCACCCTCATCTCGGGTGAGCTCGCAGTCAAGGGCTAACTTGTAGTGGATAAAAAAAAATGGTTTACGTTGGAGTGCGCTTCCCTGTAAGGTTCTAGTATTAGGTACGCATAAATATTCTGCATTGATTCAATCATGGATGTATCAATAAAACCATGATTGTGCCATCTGCGAGTTAATTGGTTGTTTATCATTGCTTTTTGCTGTACCTATAGAAAACTGTGCAGACAGAGCTAAGTATTTTAGCATTTTACATTGCCTGGTTGTATTAATATCTGTTTATCGTTCTAGCCGCTAAACCGCCGAACAGAGAGGCAGTGCTGGAGTGGTTCAGAACACAAGAACTCAAACGAGCAGTTGGCCTGGACGAGAACAACAAACCTGTTGACTGGTTCCATGGTACGTTCATAGATAGAATTAAGAAAGAAAATAAGTATGTAACCGATATGGTTTCAAAGACAACAATGTAACATAATTATTGCGTTTTGTGGTCTATTTTGGGTATGCAGCTGCTCAGAGATTGACTTATTTGATAGTAGCTAATTGCCCGCGACAATCTCATTCGAAGATATTAAGTACGTTAATGAATTTTAAGATCGAATGCTGGTATTTTGTATATTTTACGAGATTCTTCTTTCTTGGTTAAAATTTTTCCAACCAAACTTTCAAAAATTTCACGGCCAACTTTACTAGTGGGAATTGCCCTAATTTCCTTCAACACCTCCTTAAATTTTCAAACCACATAGTTCTACAGCCATCCTGGATAAATTCTAATAGCTAATTCCTTATGTGTGTCACCACAGGTTTGATCACCCGATCGGAAGCCGAGCAGATCCTGTCCCAGCATCCCGAGGGCAGCTTCCTGGTGCGTCTATCGGAGCGCGTATGGGGGTACGCCATCTCGTATCGCGCTGTTCGCTGCAAACACTACCTGGTGGATGCTAGTGATGGATACAGGCTGCTCGGCGCTGGTCAGATCGTGCATGACACACTCGGTATGTATTCCACCGGCTCAGTGATATATTCATACAGTGACTAATGAGACAACCCATCTATGACATCTATAGCACCTAGAGGTACAGTATCATGTGTGGATGAGAGAGACAGCTTCCTGGTGCGTCTGTTGGAGCTCGTGTGGGGCTACGCCATCTCGTACGGCGCTGTTCGCTGCAAGCACTATCTAGTGGAGCTAGCGATGGATACAAGCTGCTCGGCGCTTGGTAGTATGTATTCCACCGGCTCGGCGAAATATTCATACAGTGACTAATGAGACAACCCGTCGACGAGACATCTATGGTTGAGAGAGACAGCTCATTAGTGCGTCTATCTACCTGGTAGACCATACACTTTTTATATTTACATTATGGTGGGTACACAATTACACATAGATTTAATCTTTATCAAATTCAATTTGGTCAACTTTTTGGAAGAATTTTATGTGGTTTCTGACGTTTTCTCTGGGCGTAGAGATTTGTACACTCTTTGGGGCTGTTACGAAATACTAGATTGTATTTTATGGGAGCAAAATAATATTTTTACGATAAGGGCTCCTTTTTGAATCCAGAGCGAAGTGAGGGATTCTTTAGTAGAATCCTGAACGTAGCGAGGGAAAAAAATTGCGCCCGAGTGATACTTTTCATCACCCTGTATGAGAAAATAAAAGGTGCCTCATATCTTATTGTACTATTATATATTCTCGCCGATGCCCGCGACTTCATCCGCGTGGATTGTGGTTTTTTGGTTCCCGCGGGAACTCTTTAATTTTCCGGGATAAAAAGTAGCCTATGTATGCCATAAATCCAACCAAATTTTTGAATTTAGAACATTAGTTTATATTCATTTAATTTCAACATGGCGCATTGTTACAGCGGACCTCATCAACTACCACCGGAAGGTGCCCATCACAGAGAGCGGCGGCGAGCTGCTTCTGTCCCCTTGCTCACCGCAGCAAGCGCCCGCCCTCTAGCCGCCATGTTGACGCGTTCCTAATTCCTAATACGTTTAGCATTTATTGAGACATTTAAGCACAAAACATGTACCAGTGAAGAGTTATTTTACAGGTCCATGGTTTTTTAGGTGAGCCATGGACTGAAGAGTTCTGTTGCCGTGAGTTTCCACTGACGCAACATTAAACATCTAATGTCTCGCAACTTGTCCGATGAAACAAATCCAAAACTTGTTTTGTTGACCGTGGGTTTCCGGCTTACGCTGTCAACAAAACAAAATGCAAAGATGCGAGATGTTCCATGGCACACAAGAAATATTACAAGTTAACCTTGAAACTCGCCATTGAGGGTAAGTCATTCCACGTCAAAAGAATAACCCGTTGTCCTAGGCGAGCAACGAAAGCGACGCGACTCTATAGAAAATGACAAACTTATCTACGCAACAATGTAAGCCACGTCAACTACTGTTTAATATTGTCGCGTCGCGTCGTTTTGCCGCGTTTGTATCTACGCGGCAACGTAGGCCATGTGAAGGGCCAGCTACTGTCACGTTGTCGCGTTTTTCGTTCACCTAGGTCTAGGACAATGGGTAAGGGTGAAGCCAGATGAGCGCAAGTTTTCGAGTCTATGCACACGGCGTATTTTCTACGCGCAGAGGACGCGATACAAACGCGACTCCGCAAACAGCACCTCTCACGTAAATAAATCCAGACGCGCGTTTGTAAATGCAGACAGACAAGTTGAAACAGATGCGCTGGCGATCAAAATGTCATGACGCCAAAAGAATGAAGGCTGCAGATAATTATGGGCAGTTGCGCACCAAACTTTTGTGGGTTTGCATCGCGCATGCCTTACGGCTTCACACTAACAATACAATTTTTGATGTAAAATGACTTACCGTCAATTGCGAGCTTAAATCATTAACTTCCTAAGTATTATAATATTCTTCGTACAATAAGACTTATTTTTTCTGGGGCATACTACCATCGCATAAAGCAGTATTATTTTAAAATGTCAGTTTTATATGACGTAACTTGACGTCCTTAAAATGAGAAATATAATTCTGACACAATAGCATCAACAATATCAAAATAATACTGCTTTAAGCGATAGTAGGCCCTGTTATTTTTAGTTTAAATTGAATCGGTACCGCGTTTTGTGCGGTATTTTGACGTATATTTAGGTAACATAAAATCTGCATCGGGATCATTTAAATAGCAGTCAATTTATTATTATTTAATCATTAAATAGTAATCTATATTATTATTATATCATTATGATTGATATATTGACCATGATTGCTTAGAATAGTACCTAATAATTAATTTAGTAAACCTTTGTAGTATCTAATAAGACATGTAGCTCCAAAATAAATAGGACCACTTCTACACAGAAATGTGACTTACATAGTCTCCATGTAAGTTTTTGCTGTAGGTATATACGTGTTTTCCCTAAATAACAGAAATATTAGTGCTTACCTAATTAAATCTGATAAAATGGTGCTAATAAAATTCCTAAATTAATTAATTATATGGTGCTATTACTTTACAATGATAACCAGCGCGGTTGAAGTTTGTACAACGCCATCTATGTGTGATCATGTGGATGTGTTAACTTTGTGTCAATTTCACACTGAATCACTTCACAAATTATTAATGTTGGCTTATCTATAATCTTGTTTAAATCCGCTAACAATGAAACCATTTCTGGTTCGAAATTGTCTAATTTAAAATACTATACCAGACGATACCTATATAATACCAGACGAGCGAATGCTCATTCCATCCACACAAGACCAAAAATATAAAGGAAATAATGCTCTTTCTCTATGTTCGTGTAGTCTAAGCCCACCCTAAGATTACGAAGGAACTTGGACGTGATACTTGGGTATACTATGTTATCTATAAAGTATGCGTAGAATATTGACGATTGACCTTCTGTTTATTTTTTAGTCAATAACTGCCAATTAGTGTAAATAAAAGTTATATTAAAAATGTAAATTAAAATATTGTATTCGTTTTATTTCATTACTCAAACAATAGGGTTGATGCCTATATATAGAGGGTCTTGCGAAAGACCTAAATTTCATCGTCATTCATTCGTCGGATGTTTCGCGACCTATGGGGACTGTTAAAACACAAATTGCCTTGTATGGACTCAGAATATCCATCACCAAATGGATGGATGGACACTTACACAGAAGGTTGGCTCTTTACCTAATGCGGAAATCTGCGTGTGCTCTCAGTGTGTGTCCGGCCATACACGGATTGTTCGAGCAGTCGTAAGCAACAGCTTGAAGCTATCTTTGATAACTGCTGCCAACTGTCCGAAGCAGTCGCAACTGCTCGAGCGGTTCTATGTACCTATGTGCGTACGTAGAAGATTAGTTCACTATGCAGTCGTTGCTTAAAGCAGTCCATTCTGACTGCTTTAAGCTGTCCGTATATGGCAATAGATCTTTTTTCAATTTCGAAAATCTTTTGACATATACTTAATAAGTATCTGTAAGTTTATGATATAATTAGCCGATTCTCAGACCTATCGATCAGTCAAGCCGTTTCGGAGGAGTATGGTAACTAACATTGTGACAGGAGAATTTTATATATAAATAAGAGATTTTTAAAACATTTTGGTACAAAAAATAATATATGCTAATGTCACATACGGAATACGATTAGGTAAGTAATAAATCTGATACATAGTTTATTTTGTAAAAAGTTTTAATATCGCGTGTGGTTTTACAATGTACATATTTACAAATAACTTCATCAAATAGAAATATCTACTACCAAAAACTTATCGAAATTCGTTATCATAAGGTCTATTTAGTATTATTAATTTATCTTAAAAATTTCACAGAATCCACAGTTATTTTAATTTTCGATATTATTTTTGTCCAATAAATATTATTGACTAAACAATAAATAAATTATTAGTTTATGTATTTTATTAAATTTTCACAGCACACACAACGACATTTCTAATCTATAAATTATTGAAATAACAGAACTGTTCAATAATATAGGTAATTATTAACCTTTAAATTCAGTATCAATCTCTCATTATAATACCTAATTGTTTGTTTTGCGTGACAAAACAATCATCTCGTAAAATTTCAATATTTTGGTCTTAATATAAATTAATAAGGATAGTACGTACTAGTTACCTAGTAATTTCTACAATATAATAGGTCAACGTATGTTTAAAATCATGCAAAATATAGTTTTATAGTTAAGTTTTCACTTAGCCATGTTTTTGATGATATCATAATATTTAACGTCAAACATTCAATAAAAACAAATGCTATTTTGCGCAAACTGTAGAAAAAAATGCGTAAACACACTACGGACAAAAAAAAACGGGCGAGCGACTGTCGCGTCGTGTCGCATCGCGTCGCAATAGTAGCTGATCCGTTGACAGAAACGACGCGCCGCGGTGCGACACCATAGAAAATGACGGACTTTGACGCGTAGATTCGTCTTACGTTTTCTATGGCGGCGTATCGCGTCGCGCTGACGTTTCATCCTATTCTGACCGTAGTGTGTTTACGCCCTAAAGTTATCAACATTGTTTCGCCCAAACCAGAAAAAGGAAAACTGTAGAGATTTAATGGAAACACTGACAAAAAAATTTCAATACTGGCTTCTCCGCAAGCCGTGGCCGTACAGTCACATGTAGGGGAGATTGGTTGGCATTCGTGAGCTTGGCGTTATCTGCAAAAGAAATACAATACAATACTATACAATTACTTTATTTTGCAGAAACAAAATACCTAATGTACCTACATTTACATAAGGTGTTACAAAGTTAAATACTCATATGTTTCGCCTAGCAGATTTGTGAAATAGACACAGTTACAATAAATAAATTGCGAATTTACATTTTTACATTACAATAATTAATTATATTATATTACTTATAATAATTATAATATTATTAAGCATTCAGTTAAAATAAGTGCCTACAATAAGTAAGCCTAACAGTCGCAATCGACTGATATGCATTGTCACTCGTCCCTCAGTAAGGATCATACGAAGCTAAATCAACCTTCGTTGATCAGTGAGGGAAGAAGAAGATAACGTAGTACCTAGATTAACAACTTGAGTCTTTCAATACCTCGCTGAATTAACTTACATTGCTGTCCCAACCGTCGTAAGATTTGCTCCCGGCGTGAGACACTTGCGGTTTTTTCGCTTTCTTCATTGGACTGTTGCTGGCTGAAACAGAACAGGGTAAGGCGTGAAAAATTAGCGAGGGTGTACAAATGAAAAGCTTATGTGTGAAAAAGTTGTGTAATCAATGAGACCCATTCAATGACAAGTGGAGAACCCTGGTTTTTGAATTGTTGAGGTACTCTGAGAGCATAGAACGATGGATAGATTTTGAACCCTGTTTATAATAAAATTATTGTTCTTCTTCTTCTTCTCTATTTTAACTTTATTTGTATTACCTTGTTAATTTTTAAAAATCATCTAGCTAGTGTAAGTGGCATTGCCGTTCTGATAAGATGTAAATAAAAAAAAATGTGATACCAGTCTAAAAATTGGTATGCTATTGGTAAGATATTTGAAGAAAATATGAAAAAACTGCACTTTATGGTGATGTTCTTGCAGCTACTCCAAAAACAACTTAAACTAAGGGCGAATAGCTATCCATATTCCATACAACCAAACTACTCGGTGATCCATACTAATATTATAAGTGCAAAATTGTGATTTTGTCCATCCATAGTCTCTGTCTGTTTAACTGATATTGACGAAATTCGATACAGAGTGATAACAATATTACTATTTGTCATTATATCTCATTAAGCAGGAAGTTTAAAATGTGTCAATTTGTCTCGTTTCATGTCATTCGATTTAATCTGCAGATACCGACGCCATATTGAAAATAGTTAGTATAAATACGAGTGTTTTGACGATGGAAATTTTTTATTTAGTCTCCTGCAGGCAGCCTCAGCGATTATTGAATACTTTTGTGTTTAGATCGCAATTTGGTTTAGAGCTTAACGATAGCAATCGTGGCCAGATCAAATGAATATTGTCTTTAAGTTTGGCTAACTTTTATCTGCTTACATTATATCTCTCGTGGAAACTCTACACGTTTAACCATTTACTCGTGCAAGTTCCAAATGAGAGTACAAATATATTAAAAGTGTCTCAATAATACCTACTTCTAGATTGTCGCTTACAAGAAGCTTGAATCCTGCAGACAAACATATTAATACGTATGCTAATTTTTATCCCGGAAAATTAAAAACCTAAATCCTGACAAAGTAATGTAATACAGTATAAAATATTTTATGTTTAGTACTTATTATTCTATTCTATTTAAGATAAAATATTCAAACTCAACTCAAATATTTTTTATTCAAGTAGACTTTGAAAAGTGCTTTTGAATCGTCGAGGGAATCTACCACTGGTCCGGAATGACGTTCTATGCCGTGATATTTTTTGATAAATAGTTATTTAAGATAAACTATTTTATTCATGATAAGTATATAGGTACATTTCGTATTACCGATACCGATAGATACCGTAACCAATTATCACCATCATGTTTTGTAAGTAATTTTTAACGCCAATAAGTGTACCTACAGTGTAACTATATTGAATAAATGATATTGAGTATTGAGTATATTTACCTCCAGGCACGTAAGGCAGAGAGAAATCGGGCGGTGCTTTCTTGGTGGCTTTTTTGGCAGCCGCTCGACCACGCAGGAGTTCTTCGTCCATTACAAGTTTACTGTTCACCCTGAATGAGACAAGATCATGTAACAAATACTTATAAAACACAGAATTATAAGTCCAACTCAGCTGTTTCGATTTGGAGTAATCTTTTGATAATAGCCAGAAGGGTTAAACTGTAGGTAAGATGAGCGATTGTCTTTGAAAAACAAAACTAAACAAAAATTAACACAACTCATACAGTTACAATTTCGACGTTTTCAGTTCCATCATTCTAATTAAATTATCTGAAATATTATCGTCCGTCGAGCATCACAATACGGTATAAAGTTTTCTAGGTTAAAACCAAGATTCCCTCGTAGTATCAACTTTAACTTTTTTTTAAAGGTTTTAAATCTTCATCGAGACAATCAGCTCAGCAGCCTAATAATTATGTTAAATCTGCATCAATCATTGTTAAAGTATCAATTGTTGTGATTGGCTGAACTTATGGTATTCTTGCCGCGTCAATGGATTTTGTCCAATATTGGAAGTGTTATCCAATCAGAGGTGATTGCGATCGTTACACTGTAGCTGTAATTTAAAGCCAATCATCCCGCTGCTATAAATAGTAAGTAAATTTACTTCTTAATATACGGCGTCCGTGGATAAGTATTGACAGGTACAGGAAAATTATTGAAGGTTTGCTCGATGGCTCGCGCAAGGGACCGCGGCAACGACGGCTTCACACCCACATTCACTGCGGGTGCCCCAAAACTCGTCAACGTTGCACCCAAACTAGAAAGCGGTGCTCCTGAACTCGTAACTGGAGCGTCTAGACTCGTAACTGGAGCAGTCAGACTCGTAACTGGAGCAGTCAGACTCGTAACTGGAGCACCCGCAGCCGTCGGTGCTGCGATAGAGCTACATACTCCTTCTTTGATTGCTGTGCTTGAAACGGTTGTTACAGGGACCTGTTGGGAATATTGATTGTCATCTAAATATACCTATATACTTTTTTCTTTAAATGACCTACTAGATAATGCCTGCGACTACGTCCGCGTGGAATAACTATTTTTAATTCCCACCGGAGCTCCTTAGCTTTACGGAATAAAAAGTAGCTTGTCACTCGCTAGCTCAACTATGTCCATGCAAAAAAGTCACGTCAATCCGTTGCTCAGTTGCGGCGTGATTGAAGGACAAACGAAAATACTTACGCATTTATAATTATTGCTGTGATTCTAGCAGGGCCATTTTGAAAAACAAAAACATATTGGGTTAGGCAGGTAAAGGGAACCGTACGAATGTATATTTAAGGTCTCAGATACACAGACAGCTTGAAGCAGTCAGAATGGACTGCTTCAAGCTGCGACTGCATAGTGAACTACAGTCTTCTACGTACACACATTCATGGAACCGCTCGAGCAGTTGCGACTGCTTCGGGCGGTTGGCAGCAGTTATCAATGATAGCTTCAAACTGTTGACTGCTAAGAGCGGTCCGTGTATGTTGATCACTGGCTAACTGCTCGAGCAGTCCGTGTAAGGCCGCACTAATTAATAACTACACTAGATGATACCAGCAACTTCGCGTGGATTAAGGTTTTATTTTTTGTAATGAATGAATGATTATTTTTATATCGTTTAACCTCATCGCCTTGATGCGTTGCTGTTGGTTGCAGAGTTCTCTTCTCCATGGATGCTGTCTCCATTTGTATTTCTGCACCTAGAAATATAATTTTCCATAGGTCCTTTCCTTCTAAAATTCTTAAAGTGCCTTCGAAAAGACTTTTCGAACCACGCCACAAAATATTGATTATTAGATATTATATTATGGTCTAAGATCCTTGTATAAGACGACCTACACCGAGCTGGTTATTGGAAGAAAAGTATTTTATATCAAATTAAATATGTCAATAAATATATTGCAAATGGATTGACTAAAAAATTTCACTCCAGAATATGATTAATTAAAAATAAAATTGTTCTATTCTATTAAATAATCATCCATTAACCAGCTCGGTGAAGGTTGTTTTATATTGGGATCCTATACTATTAAGAAGAAGAAAACAAGTAAGCAATTTTCGAAAGAAAAATACTGCGCAAAATCTTCGGTCCGGTCAGAGAAGATGGTGGAACCTATCGAAGCAGAATGAACTTCGAACTAGAACGTCTGATTGATGGGGAAACAATAGTAAGATATTGTAAATCTCAGCGTCTACGATGGGCAGGACATGTAGAGAGGATGTTACCAAGCAGAGGAGTAAAAGTGATGACACAATGGATACCACAATAGAAACGACCCAAAGGAAGACCTCGAAAAAGATGGATTCATTGTGTAGAAGAAGATCTGCAAAAACTCGGACAGCTCCCCTCATGGAAGAAGGAAGCCAAGGATAGAGCCAGGTGGAGGGAAACTGTGGAGGCCAAGACCCACAAAGAATTGTAGCGCCGAAGGAAATAAGTAAGTACTATTAATAAGTATCAACGTTTTCAGATTGAGACTTTTTGAGAATCGGATATTATGCGACAGAATCATAAAAAATAATTTGTATTGATATAAAAAATACACTGCTCTTCGGCTCCTCTCAACTCTGATTGTGTGCGTTGCGCCTGACTACTGAGTCAAAAGTACCTAGTGTCCGACCAAAATTAGTTTTTACGGCCGAAACCGAAACTTCAATATAAGGTCATGTTTTCGTGGGGAAAATAAAGTTTAATCATGTATCGTAGTCTTATTTTTTTATTTTTAACATGCAAGTCATGACACAACTCATGACTGCGAGCGCCAACGCGGCAAAACTTCGTCGGCAAAACAGCGAGCTCTCAGCTCAGTGCACTGAGCATCGGACGATGAGAATTATAATAGAATATAATAGAATAGAAGCACATAGAATTTTCCTGAAACAAGGCTAAAACCGAAACTGATAGCAAAAGGAAAGGACGACCAACTCACCAGGCGTGTAGTTATAGTCGATCAGAGACTCCCCCGCCGTGCTGCTAGTACGAGATCTGCTGTGTTCCTGAAAAAAAAAGTTGGTATATATTACCTATTCTACTCAATATTTCAAGCCAAACAATGACTGCATTACTAAGGAACACCACACACCTGCAGAGATGAGTGAAGCCTAAGCACAGCGACTTTTTAAACACAACTCCATGTTAGCTTGATTTACTTTGTTTTTAGGGTTGGAATTTAAAAAAAACGCTAAATAAAGCTGTGTTTGTGTCATCACCTTGAAAGACGCTAGGCCTTTGCGTACGCTCTCTCTTTAGTATCGAACAGATTTTAATTTTTTTTACAAGCCACACATTATTGCATTTTTTAAATGTTTATTACGATTAAATAGTCTGGTATTTTTGAAAGGGTCAAATTGGGAATATTTGTAGGGTAGTAGAAAAAAAATATGACTTTACCGAAACAATATTCAACGTCCATTGCTGCCGCGGTTTCCCGGCGATTCTAGGCGCTCCTTGGGATGGTGGCGTCTATAATAAATGAAAATAATAACTTTAATAGGTAACCAAATATTTAAAAAAAAATATTTACCTTTTTACCAAAATAAATTGGTAATCTTTTCGCTGTACACTCTTAACACTATTTAGCTCCGTGTTTTTAGTATTAGATCGCGCATCTCATAGGTATTCTATCAGATATGCTGTTTTAGAATAACCACTTATATTTATTTTAGTAGAGATTTGGAGTACCCAATACAAATATACTAGCTGATGCCCGCGACTTCGTCTGCGTGGAATAAGTGTTTTGATTCCTACAGGAACTACTTAACTTTCCGTAAAAATAGCCTATGTCACTCTTCAGGTCCTAACTATAACCGTGCAAAAAATCACGTCGATCCATTGCTCTGTTGCAGCGTGATTGATGGACAAACCAACAAACCAATAAATCAACAAACAGACACACGTTCGCATTTATAAAATGAGTATGATTTATTTCTTTAACAAACAGAAAAAGATGGCGAGATTTACGAATGTTGAACCTAAAAAAAACCTAACTTTTTAATTAAAAAGAAACTATGTTGACGTACTTCTATTTCCTTGCCCAATTTCTTTCTGAGTTCAGCATTGAAATTCTCCGCGAAGGCATCTGTGAGAAAGTATCTGGAATAGAGAAGTCAAAATTAAAAATTGTCAGAAGGTATTTATTTAAATCTACGCAGGTACCTCGGCGTTACTATCTATTTTTATCACATTTTTTCGGGGGGAAAAATCATGATAGAGAAGGTACATAGAGCAAAGAAAAATATAATCACGATTGACTAATGATGAATAAAATATCCAAGAAAGCAAAACAACATCAATTTTGGACCTCGACCAAAATACACTGTATTCTAACCAAAAAATAATTGGAATAATTTTATTTCACTTTATTTATATCTCGATGGAATTTGGCACAGACATAAATTATAGTCTGGAATAACACTTAGGCTACTTTTTATCCCGAAATACTAAAGAGTTCCCGCGGGAAACAAAAACCTCAATCCACGCGAAGTCGCGGGCATCGGCTAGTATTATGTAAACTCACAGAGTCCCATTATGCTTAAAAATAGAGGCCTACGATGATTTCGTAACTATAACATAGATTGTATAATAAAAAAAAATGGCAGTCATACTGTAGGGATTATATAGGACTATAGGGACTGCCGATAGAAGTGAAAACTAAATTGTTTTTTTTTTATTTTTTTTTTTAGTTTTAATTAAAATTATTAAAATATAAAACTTAACACTAAGGCATTAAAGTTTAATTTCGAATGGAGTATAATTATATGTTCGCGAGCATGTCGGTCACGCGAATCTACATTTTTACCCCCTACCAAAAAGTGCTCAACGGACCTAAAGAAGTTTTCACTTCATTAATGGAAAGGAATCATAAATATCCATAAATAACTTGAAAATAAACAAAACTGGAATAATATAAGGTAGACAATTATTATTAAGTACTTACCTAATTATTTCAAGCCTCTAATACCCAAAAAAAACATGAAACAGTTGGTACCTATAATATAAATATATAGTTCCAGTTGCACGAGTTTAAACAAAAAGATTTTTATGAATAAATCATAAAAAGCCCCGAAACACGTAGATCAGAAACCCATAAACCACAAAAATTAACTGGAAGCGGTTACGAATCATTAATTATACTAAAAATATAATAATATTTACTCTAGAGGAATCACCTTTATCTCGAAAAGAGGGAGTTCCCTCTAGACCTAACTGTTATCAAAGCTACAACAAATAAGTTTAATATCAAACCTACTTCAGTACCACTACACATAACATGAATCATATTGCTATCAATTTAAAGTTCACTATTGTATAAAGCAATTTACGCATATGCAAAACTATGTTGTTGTTTGTTAGTGTTGTTTAGTATTTAAAGTGTGTGTTTCGGTACAAAATGCATCAAAATATTTCAAGACTTACACGAGTTTGGAATCGTGTATTGAATTATAATTTATATATTAAAAACAAATATAAATCAATTAAAAATGAATTTCGCAAAGATTTTCTTGTTCGTGTTCGCTTGCATCGTGGCTTTGACGACAGTATCGGGAGCTCCGAGCCCGAAGTGGAAGTTATTCAAGAGAATTGTAAGTAACATTCTACATGCATTAGCCATGTATCTTTTTCTAATAAATTATTTTTCATTTAACCTGCATTGAAAATGCGAGTTTCACCTGAAACTAGTCAATCTCAGACGAATACGTCATTCAGCGGGTAGAAAACCAACACTTTCTGCACTTTCTGCCCTTTCTACCCGCTTAATGACGTATCAGTCCTACTTTTAATCCTGTCAGAGTATCTTTTGTTTATTTCAAACCTTTTTATTGTCATTTTACCCATCAACTAAGCTGACAGATATGAATATGATATTTGTAAACAACAACATAACAAATAAAATAAATAAGAAATAGAATATTTATAAAACTCGCACTTTTAATGCAGATTAAATAAAAAATAAAACCGTAAAAAATTAGCGGAGCTAAGATCTAGATTTCCATTTCAAAGATCCATAATTTGAGACAACAATTTAAAATATTTTGATTTTGAACTAAGTATAAAATCCGTGTTCACTTAAAAGTTTTATTTTTAAAAATCCTTAAGGTATTTGAAGGTGACGAGGATAATATTTTTATGGTCCATTTATTTTTCTCATACAAGAAATAAATAGTTAAATCTAATCTCTCTTTTTAAAAATAGTTAAATCTCCACTTGTTTTTTTGAATTGTTTCTATCAACTCTGCGTTGATCTATCTACTTAATTTTAACACTGATTTAAACATTAGGTACATATTATTTTCTATTTACAGGAAAAGGTCGGCAGAAACATTCGAAATGGACTCATCAAAGCTGGCCCGGCGGTACAAGTCGTCGGTCAAGCCGCCACCATCTACAAGGGCTAAGGCTAAACCATTATTCCTTAAGTTACTATCATTGCTTACAGCAGTATTATTTCAAAATGACAGTTTTATGTCACTGCCTTGACGTTCCTAAAATAAGGATTATAATTATAAAACACGAACGTCAACAATATTAAAACAATACAGCTTTGAGAGATGGTAGTATGTCCCATGAATACCGACCAAATATCACCGATAATACCTACACTAACAATTAACATCTCGGAATATTAATATTAAAACAAAACATTGGGACTAATTATGTTGAGCAATGTCTCTGAAACTAAAAATGTAATGCTATCCGTTTCACAATGCACTGTGCGAAAAATAAAACCACTAACTACCTAAATGTCCGAAGGAAGTCACAGAGTATTCATTTTAGAGATTGACAACAGAATTAGCCCCACTAAACAAACTTAATAAAATTCAAACCTATCAGAAGTTTCATGGGAGAGGCTTAGGTATGCTTTCGTTATGTTGTACATTATTAATGTTTAATTTTTTTTATATTATTTAACTTCTACCTACTTACTACCTAGAACGTACCTACTGCCAAAATCAGTTAGCATTTATCGAGAATCTTGAAAAACGATCTAATTTTAAGAATACTCATGTTGTATTTAACAAATCAAAACTGTATATAATTTACTTACTACACACCATAGTTAAAGTATTACTTAATTTAAAAATAAAGTCAACATTTTAAGTATATTTTTCGGTATTTTTATTGGAAAATTGAAATTTAATATGAAAATCCATACTAATATTATAAATGCTAAAGTTTGTCTGTCTGTATGTCTGCTACGCTTTCACGGCCCAAATACTTAACAGATTTTGATGAAATTTGGTATAGAGATTTTACACAACTTTTATCCCGGAAAATTAAACATATCCCGTGGGAACCAAAAAACCTCAATCATTTGGTTTAAAATAAAGGTAACTAAGCATGTGCAACATGTAGGTTGGCTACTTTAAATAAAAAATGAATAATGCATTATACACGACGACGATACGAAAAGCGAATGGGGAGGGACCATGGTGGGACACTGTTGTTTACCTGTCAAACACCATATATTTTTTACGCAATAGTTTAATTTTCTTAGATTAATTCATTACAATGCGGAAAATAAAACCACTACCTAAATGTCCGAAGGAAGTGTTCAGTCACAGACTATTCAATTCAGAGATTGACAACAGAATTAGCCCCACTACACAAACTTAATAAAATTAAAACCTATCAGAAGTTTGATGGGAGAGGCTTAGGTATGCTTTCGTTATGTTATGTTGTGCATTCAAATGTGATAATAAAGGCGCACAGCGGTTTCCTGCTGGTGAGGAAAGAAGAAGACTATGATACAAAGCTTTGTTCCAACAAAATTAGAAACCTAGTTCATCGGCTAAGTTATGTAGCGCTCACTTTAGACCTGACAATTTGTATGGCGAGAGCACATACATTTTTTTTCCAAGATTCAGTTCAAATACAACGCCTAATTACCTACCTCAAATATGTAGGCAAACGAACCCGACAGTTACCAGCGAGGGTGGCGCCATCTGAGATTAGCTTTGCCTGTCCCTCCCCATTGACATAAAACTTGGCAAAGTTTGTGAAGCCACATTATAAATGACTTGAATCCGGGGCAGCTAAAATTAAATTTAAAAAACCAGATTTTAAATGACTTGAATACGGGACAGTTAAAAATTAAAAAAAAAAGGAATCACTTGTGCCGCAGCAGTGCCGACGCGGAGGGCCTGGCTCGCGGCTCGGTGCGCAGGCACGCGGCAAGCAGGTCCCGCGCATGCGTCGCGCCGGGCAGGGGGCCGCGCGGACCGCCACCGCCCGCCGCCAGCGCCGCGCCGCCCGATAGCCGCGACACCACTTGCTGGTGGCGGGGAGCCAATTTCCCTGTAAAAATAAAGCCGTGAAGTATCTCTGAGAGCTCTGCTGGTTACACATGGTTACGGGATTGAGGGTGATGGACTTGAGCATAGAAAGACAGGTCGGTTTGCCCCGGAGTGGACACTAGCGCTGCAAGGTGATGACCAGATCAAGGACATACAGTCCGTCACTTCAAGTAAGCCAAACATTTTCTATGTGAAACAGTAGGTATAGTGAAGTGTTCCTAGTGAGTCTCCAGTAGTTTGAACCCAGACTCTGCTGCTGTGCTAATAATAAAATTAGAATCATAAACTTTTGAATTGATAAATATCCTGCCTATGGCAAACATATGAAAGTATATGTACATTTTGATCTATCTACCTGAACCATATATATTATAAGAATAAAACTAAATATAAGACTATCTATAAACTTTAGATTAATTGGGTTCTAAGCGACCCTTAGTGTTTGTAATTTGGGGCCTACCATAGCATGGACCTATGGAAATTAAATTTTGCCTAAAAATGTGCAGATTTTCATTTGTACCATCTCCATATTACTTTAGGGAAGTCGTTGGAAACAATCTTCGTTCTGTATTGGGTAGATATTTTTTTCTGTAACTTTGTAAAGTGGGTGATTGCTTCTGTAACCGGGTAATTTGCATTCTGCCCAATCACCTTACAAATGGCTTACAAATTACTTTTAAATAGTCATGAAAAAGAAATTTATGTTTTGTTTATAATTATTTTTGTTAGTTGACAAGCCCCAATGAAACGTGTAAGTGATCGAACAAAGCATTATCAAATAACCACTGCGTTTGAATGTACATAACGCCCTATGGCATTGCATCTGTCTGCTGTATGTGGTTGAATAGTTGAAAAACTCGCTAACCAAAACGTTCAGCGCCATCTAGTGTCGAATAGTTGAATGGACTCGTTAACCAAAACGTTTAGCGCCATCTAGTGTGTCAGCATTACAATGTAGCATGATTTTACAAAATTCTTACAAATATAGACTTGCTGACCACAACAACTAGCGCCATCTAGTCTGGGAAAGCAGACTCCTGCTGGGCGACCGCGTATCTCTGACAACAGTGTAACGATCGCAATCACCTGTGATTGGATAACACTCTTACACTCACAGAGTACATTATATATGCTTACACTATTGGACAAAATCCATTGAAGCAGCAAGAATACCAAAAATTCAACCAATCACAATAATTGATACTGTAACAATGATTGATGCAGAAGATACGCGGTCGTCGATGGACGACGCTGGATGTGGGTATCACTATGTATGGATAGTGTATTGTACAGCGGGTTACGTTATGACACTGCCTGGTACATCACTAGCGCTCGAAGCGCGTGGACATGGGAGTCTGCGGGTGATGCCACAACGCGCACATACAGTACAACTCAGGATCAAGGTTTTTGTTTAATCTAGTTAGATCTAGTAGTTTGAAATCGAATACCTAGATCTACTTATAGTGATGATGCAGTCTAAGATGGTAGCCGGCTAACCTGTTAGAGACATGGCCACTGAGTAAGATATTATACCTCTATGAGCATGACAGTTAAATATTAAAAACCTACACGTCTAATCGGTTTCTACGCGGCATCGTACGCTAAAACGCTTGGCGGCACGTCTTTGCCGGTAGGATGGTAACTAGCTACGGCCAGTCAGAATAGACCAGGAAAAATCCAGAAATTATAATTCCCCAAATTTACCCTGCCGGGAATCGAAGCCAGAACCTCCGCACCTTAAGACAACAGCGCTAACACAGCGCGGGAGGGCGTCTGTATCTAAGGTCGAATTAAAGTGGTAAATTATTTTTTTTAATCGCCCACATGTAGGTATTTAGTTTACTGCTCTTTCCTACAGCGCCAAAAAGGGAAGGTTATCTGAGAAAATTATCCCGCGGAGCAGACATTACCACCGCCACGCCTCACTTCATACTTACTTGCACATAGATGCCTGATAGGCAGGCAGCAGTTTGAGTCGATTGTGCGTGCCACTACCTATTTTCCTTACGCACATTTCCACTTGCATAAGTCTAGTGACGATCCTCCAAGATCTAGTGATCTAGAAAGAGGTCAGTATCGATGGTGACCTACCAACAGTCTTTATGATGAGCGCGAGCTGGTCGATGTCGGAGTCGCCGGGGAACAGAGGGTCTCCGGTCAGCATCTCCGCGAACAGACACCCTATCGCCCAGATGTCCACCTCTGGACCATACCTGCAACCAAAATTTGATCTGACAGTTTGAAGGTATAGCCCCATTTGAGATGCACGGAGCGGCGAGGCGCATAGCGGCAATATTATTTGTGTGAGGTTGTACGGGGCCCAGCTCTTTTTAGAAGTTATGCAGGGTAGACAAAACAAACGGGCCACGGAGGGAAAGAACTTTAAATATTGAAGTTATGTAAAATAGCACTCAAATTATTCACTATTTTATCGAACCTTTTCCGAGTTTTTAACAAATTAATCACGTGCAGTTCGTCCAACTTATTTGACCCTGAGGTCAGAGGAACTAATTTGTATGCTTGTTAAGTTTTTGTCTCGAGGCCCGTACTCCTGCTTGGCCCTTACGGGCCAATCGGCGAAGGCCCGCGATGAAGTTTTTGTCCTTATTTTATTTTCAATACATAGTAGCGACGCTGTCACCGGGTCAGATGTGTTACTTCTGACGGACTATTCTTTTCTATGACATTTTGTTTGCGGCCAAGGCTTTAAAGTATTTTTGGAAGATTGTGTACAATCTACAAACCTGTGCTCTGCGACCAGTAACTCTGGAGCTCTGTACCACCTGGTGGCCACATACTCCGTGTAGGGTTCCCCAGGCGCCGCCAGAGTTCTCGCGAAGCCGAGGTCGCATAATTTGACTATTCCATTGTTGGACACTAGCACGTTTTCTGGTTTCACATCACGATGAATGATCTGGAATGAGAAATTCAAGACAGCTTTTATTTCTGGTCATCCCATCATCATGGTCTTATCAATTCATCACTCACCAAAAGACGGGTGATCAACGAGCCAAGGTACTGAATCTTACCAAAATTATAGAAAATACCAGAGAACAGGTCTTAGTCACAACACTCAAATCCGAGATTCCATTTGATCAAAACTCAAACAGCTAAGGTTTATTTCTTGCCGATTGTGGCGATGCAAACCTGTGTGCGGAGTACCTCGTCTGAATGTTATCAAAACAGACGCTGCGCAGTGGAGTGACTATTTTCAACTGAAGATATGTGATCTTGAGTGCACCTCAAGATCACCTGGGTAATCATGAGGAGTAGCATTTCTTTTACCAAAAACTATCTATTTTCCTCCCCTATTTTTTCTATAAAATAATAATATTTTATTTGCCGAAATATCTTATTAGTTCTAATCTAAACAACTGCTTCGTATACGTAATAACATCAGAGCTAAATGAATAATATGTCTTGACAGTAAAATATTTACCGAATTCTGATGACAATACTCGATGCCCTTCAACAACTGGTAGAGGTGTTTCTTGGCAGTGTCCTCGCCTAGACCTCCAGGTGAAGACTCCAGCTCATCGAGCAGCGTGTGATCCAGGTATTCAAACACAAGGTAGAACCGACGCTTCCGACGGAACACCTCTATCATGTTTACTAGATGGTCGTGGCGTAGTTTCTGGAAAAAGCCGGACAAAATATTATCATCTAAGTGTCAAATTAACAAAGAACTCTGATAAAAGTCAGAAAAATTATTCAGTATGATGATCATACTCATGATAATCATATATGATATGATTATCATAGCCTATGATCACTGAATAAGTAATAGTACAGGTATGATGCCGTAATAGGGATGATGATAGGCATCAAAAATAATTTATTTCTTACAGATTATTAAATAGAGGGTCTTTAAAAGACCTAAAAGTCACAACCTCGTTTAGTTTTAAGTTTGATAGCAATTTTAAACTTTAGATTGAAGATAAATTTCAATTCGAAGTTGAAATTTGATGACACAACTAAATATGTATTTCATACAAACTTCCTTACTGATTTGATTAAGTTATCATCCTAATTATAGCCCAATAAGACAAAACAACTATGGATTTGCTGATTGACTCAGCTAGTCAACTGATCGCCAAATCTTTGAGCTAGTCCTTCGAAAGGATTAAGGAACTAAATTGACAGCAACCATCAACCAGCAGCATTGTTATTCTTTCGCAGCCTGTAAAAAACGGGACCTTTTAAGGACGGGGGACATACTCCCATCGCTTATAGCCGTTTTGTTTGAATATTGTAGGCGTTCGTGTTTTAGAATTATAATCATTATTTTAGAGACGTTAAGGTACGTGACATAAAACTGTCATTTTGAAATAATACTGCTTTATGCGATGGGAGTTACCTCCCGGGACGTTTTAAGGACGGGTGTTTTTTTGTAGCAGTGTGACGTTTTGCTAATGAGACGAACTATACTACCGAATCAGTACTCTGCGTCCAAACCTTAAGCATCCTAATCTCTCTGAGGGCCATCTTCTTGACGGCCGCATCATCTTCAGTCTCCAGGAACTTCTTGATGGCGACCAGGTGCCCAGTGTCGCGGCGCCTGCATTTCAGCACCACGCCGTATGAGCCTTCGCCTACCTGGAAAAGAATCATTCCTAAATGATAATCACCATCAATTTAGGGGCCACGTTACTGTCAATTTTGTGAAGTTGTCGTTTCGTTAGAAGATGATAGAATTGTAGTCCTTCTTAAATGCCACTAGCAGCACACGATTTCAAAGCTGAAAGAAAAAAAAGAATGCGCCTTTATGCAGCATCATTGTCATAATTCTTTAATTTTACAGCAAAGGGAATAGTCTTCTTACAATCACCAAATTGTAAGAAGAAAGGGTATGACCTATCATCTTCGGACGAAACGACAACTTCGCATAATTACAGTCGAACTTCACTTATAGGTAAGTTCGTTTGACTATCAATAGATCAAGATCCCTTGATCGCCAGACCTTCCTCATAAAGCTAAAAGATGTTCTGTGCATGTTTATAACAGAGGTAGGAACGATCGGCGACTATGAAGGCTCATCGAGGCTTTGACAGATAACAGTGTGCCTAGTGGCAGTTTTTCTCCCCATTCGATCGCGACAACGTTAACTCCGAACTATATGGAATTGTCAAGCACTTGATAGCTGACGCTGATCAATACCATATTCCTAAATAATAGTTAACGTAGTCGTGATCGAATAGGTATGTAAATAACATCCATGCATCCAAACTTTCGTATGTATAATATTAGTATGGATTAAATATTATTGGGAAAACAAGTTAATTTTTAGTACTATGAAACTATTTTTTTTAAATTAAAAAAACCAACTCACAACAGCCAACTGCTCGTATTTGTTCATGGCTCTGCTCCTAGGGGTGGAAGGGGTGAGACAGCAACGGTCCATCATCGTGCCGGCGGCGGTGAGGCATCTTCAACACTTGATAAACCTGTGGAAGACATCACCGATAGTTTTCAAGTACTTTCTCTAGCGATAGAGACGTCAAAACGTAGGAAAAAGCTAGTAGGCCTTGAAAAAATATTGATAGGACGTAATATAAAATCTGATAGTTCTCTGATAAAGGGCGTTCTAGTTCTACAAATGACAATAACAATAATTTGCATAAATCACCATAGAGTTTGTCATTGTGAAATGTGAATATAAAATATTTAGCCGATGGTATAACAATAATGAACGATTTAGTGGATTTTTAGCAAATATTTGAATAGCCGGCGCCCCTTCGTTGTTCTTTAGATTCTAGATCTTGTTTAGATCGTTGACGTGCAGGGGTGATCAACCTTTTTAGGTACGCTTGTTATGTGTGGCACAATTTGGAAATCAATTGTTTTTCTTTCTTTCAATAGCTTCGTTTAAATATCTGTGCGGGACGAAAGGCTTAAGAAAAGATTCCATCCCATATAGCCACGGAATACTGACATAACATCCCATTTGCAAAGCATCTGCACTGCTATATAATGTCCCAGCTCAATACGTCCCGTTCTCAAAATGTTTTTTTCTCAAAACGTCCCGTCGGCATAATCCCCGGGTTTTCCCACCAGGTTTTTGTACCGAACTTGTGGAGATATAAAGCCTGTCTATGCCTTATAGTAGCCGAGCCCAAGAGGGGATTTTGGATTTACTCCAGCGCGGCAGATTAATAATAGGTCTTTACCTATGAAATTGCCGTTTTGTATAGAATAAGTGAAAGTACTTATTTTTTCAAACTTTTTTATTTCTGTTATTCGAAGTAATCACCCATGCAATCGACGCATCTTTGCCAACGCATTGGCCGTTTATTGATGCCCTTCTTGTAAAAATCAGCTGGACGGGAGGCAACAAACTCTTCAAAGGCATTTTGTACTGCCTCTCGGGAATTGAATTTTTTACCCACTAAAAAGTTGTCTAAATTTTGGAAAAAGTAATAGTCGGTAGGTGCAAGGTCTGGTGAGTATGGCGGATGAGGGAGAGCTTCCAACCCCAGCTCTTGCAGCTTGGAGACTGTCTGTTGCGCAGTATGGGGTCGCGCGTTGTCGTGAAGGAGCAGTGAGGACGACCGATTGACCAAAGCTGGTTGCAGATGTGCAAGCTTCTCCATCATTCTCTCCAGTTCTTTACAGTACACATCTGCAGTAATGCTCGTTTTGTCAAAAGCTGTCGTGAATCACACCCGCACTAGACCACCAAACAGTGACCATCACCTTTTTAGGGGTCATTTTTGGTTTAGGGCATTGCTTTGGTGCTGAACCAGGATCTAACCAACTTGCTGAGCGCTTTCGATTGTCGAACAGAATCCATTTTTCGTCGCACGTAACAATTCGTTTCAAAATTCCTTCATTTCTTTGCCTTTTGAGCAGCGCAAGGCAGGTATCGATGCGTACGTTGCGCTGGCGATCGTTAAGGTCGTGGGGCACCCATCTATCAAGCTTTTTTACCTTGCCAATTTGTCGCAAATGGATCAATATTGTTTTGATGCTTACATCAAAAGCTGCTGCTAGCTCAGCTGTAGATTGAGTTTCGTCAGCTTCCACAATCGCCTTTAATTCATTATTGTTGACCAAAGTCTCCGGACGACCACGAGCTTCATTTTTCAAGTCAAAATTTCCAGAACGGAACCGTGAAAACCAATAACGGGTTGTGCGTTCGTTTGTACAGTTCTCTACGTGCTGTTTGTGTCGCGTTGGTGCCACGACGGAACTCATATTCCATAATTACACGAATTTTTAAAGTATCCATTATGACGAAAAATGTTGAAATGTAAAATACAACGCTAATCAAAAAACAAAAGAGCTGACGATTTGAGCGAGACCTCAAAGAGTTGGAGAATTACAAAATTTCGTTATATATGTCACCGTAAGATTGTAAAAACCGTTAGATTATAATCTAACTCGCGAAATCGCAAAGAGTCGAAATATTACAATTTAACGCATTATTTTCCGGTAGATTGTAATCTGTTAGGTTTATTAACCTGATAGAACCTAAGCGCCCGGCCTGCGGCCGAGCACTACCTGATTATTTATGTCGAACCCTAACCTAACCTACAATAAACAGACAAGAAAACATAAATACAATGAATATTTCAAAAATTGACACTCAGAACATTGAACGGTTCACAATCTTTGACAGTTTACAATTTCGCGAGTTAGATTATAACCTAACGGTTTTTACAATCTTACGGTGACATATATATTATATGAAATTCAAACAGATTGAATGCAAAACGCTTTCTGCTTATACTTTAAAACATTAAATAAATAATTGACCTACTGCATATTATCCCACGCTGTATGTCATTAGAGCTTCATAACTATTGGTTAGCTGTTGTTTTCCACGAAAGCCCAGTAGCATGACAATTGACAAGTGTTTAAAGTTGTGTTACGGTTACCGTTAAAGACCGCAAAAGGTTAAATTGGAAATTGGAATGAAAAGCAAAGTGGAATTGGAATGAAAATGGTATTAAATTAGTATTCAAATATAGTAATTTAAATATATTATATACAAATAATTAATGAAATAAATATAATTATAGTTAAATAAATAAAGAATATTGAAATAATATTGTGTTAAAATATTTTTTACAATATCTTTTTATTTTATACTATATATATTTATTATTATATAATTAGCATTAATGAAATCATAGTATTGTAAACGGTTCGGAGGAAGGTTACGACACCCGTATTATAGGTAAGTAATCTTAGTACGGGTGTCTAAGCACTCCTTTGTTCTTATGTATCGGAATAATAATAACCTTGTCTAGTTTTTAAGGAGTATATTGTATTTGTACATATTGTTATTTTCACAATAAATAAATTGAAAATTGAAATTGAAATTTATACTAGAGGTCATCTAATCTAAAAATGAACGCGCCTGCTGAACGTTCGCGTCATTTATAGTTCGCCAACAGATTTGGCCTTAGAATTCAGCTTGTAACAGAACAATCAATGCTGGAGCCAAAAAAACCGCATTGGAGCAAAGCTTGTGCCCAGCAGTGGGACGTTAATGGGCTGTAGTGGTTGTAGAAATAACAGCTTTTTATTTATCATTTTATTAGGTGGGACCTAGAATGGGACTGATAATATAAATAACTGATAAAATTGTAAGAGCTCTGGGTTAGATAAGGTTAAATATTACTAACGATAACTTAAAAGTTTACCTAAAATTAGCGATAACATTATAGAGCGATTAACTTTTAACCATTATTTATAGAACGGCGCGGCACTATTGCCGGTATGGTACTATTAGCCTGGCTATTATTTTACAATTTACCAAATGTCAGGGACACTACCGCAGTATAAAAATTAAGTTACCAAAGAATAGATAAAGCTGATTATTTTTTATGATAATAATAGCATAGAAAACATGTAGGTATAGACGGTATTAGCCCAGTAGTTAAGACTTTGGTCACCTACTGGGGAGTTATAGCACTCGGATCCCAGGCAGACGCCCCTTTTTAGAAGATATGTATGATTTAAATACCGCTTGCTTTAACATATGCTTATAATATCGTGAGTAAAGATACCTGATAGATCTCCATAATGTATGCAAGGGTATGTGAAATCTAATAATCCGCATTTGGCCAGCATGTTAGGTACCTATTCTTCTGATTCAGACCTTTTAGAACTTGATTCGGTCGCATAATGTTCCATTGGCTTAAAGTCCTGTTTACAAAACATCCCGTTCTCAAAAGGTCCCGTTCGCAAAAGGTCCCATCTGAGAACAGGACTTTTTGCAAATGGGACATTTCGAGAACGAGATGTTTTTGCAAACGGGACATTTTTAAAATAGGGATGTTATGCAACCGAATCAAGAACTTCACATAAATTTAAGAACATTGTATAGAACTAAATTAAGAAATTTGAAATTTAATTCATGATGACGTTAATATAACGTCAACTTAAAATAAGACTGAAGCTGACCCTTAAAATGTAGCGCATTTGAAACCATCGTATCGGTGGTTTCAAATGCGCTCTAAGCTGAGAAGAAAAAAGAAGCCCACAGCAAACCCAGGCGGCTATAACTTTTACTGGCACTATTTTACAATAATGTCACTTACAAATTGACCTTTGATGATTAATGATGATGATATCAAAATTATAAAATTCAATGTCACAAAGTGTTTGCTTCGCTAACAAAATAAACGTTTCTATCCAAGTTAGGTAAGTTAATGATAGGTGAACCCACCTACAAATACTTTAATGGGGAGACAGAGCGGTCACGGTCAAATTGACACAAGTGCTTGGCCATTAGGGCGAAAACACACTTTCTGTATTGTTACCTTGACAAACAAAATGTCGCTGTTTCTAAATCAATCAATAATTTAGAAACAGCGACATTTTGCTTGTCAAGATAAACTCAGGAAGGTGGTGGGTAAAGGTGGGGGTGGTAACACTTAACTTATAAAAATCACATTTTCGTTAAGGTATCACTGACAGTCCTCTGTGCAGCTTAACATGCGCACAACGAGATATCTCGCGACGAGAGAGAGAGAGAGATGTCGTTGCCGGCTAATTTTTCGTTTAACCTAACATGCAAGTGTTCGTAGAGAAAAATACCACAGTTAAGAAATTTTCCTTTTATCTCTACTTTTGACGTAACGAGACAAGTAACCATTGTTAGCTTCAATAGACAAATAGAAATAATTTTACTCGTTGTGCGCATGCTATCCCAACTGGTCAGTCTTCGAGGCGTCTGGAGTGAGCTTGAATGACTGGAGTGAGAACTCCGGCAGATGTGCCTGGTGGGAGGCTTCGGCCGTGGCTAGTTACCATCCTACCGGTAAAAGACGCCAAGCGATTTAGCGTTCCGGTACGATGCCGTGTAGAAACCGAATAGGGGCATGGTTATATTAAACCCACCTAGGGTTTAATAAACTCGCCGGCATATTTAGCGGAACATAAAAAAAAGGTTTGATATCAGTATCATATAAGGTTGCTGGCTGGTTTATACGTCATTTAATTTAAAAAGAAATATTTTCAAATTATGAAAACAACTGAACATCACATTTTATGCAATTGTTTTAATTTTATTCAAATACACCTTATCTGGAGCGAACTTCGAGTATTTCTTCCTTCTGAGATTGATTTAAAATTTCATTGAAATACTGTTTTTTGTTAGTTTTTTTTTAATTGCGTATCTTTCTAGAGTTGATGACTGAATTATGCCTGACTTAGCCCCAACGGAGATTGCGAAATGCGAAGAAATGGTCAAACCTACAGAGTGCAATCCATCGCAGTATCCAACGGTTCAGGGAGACCGGTACTTATTTGAGAAGAGCAGGACAAGGCAGAAAAAGACACTTCGAGTAGGGATGATCGGTTCATTCGGCTTCGTGTACGTAGGAACCCCCGTTTGACGGCCGAAAGCCCGAAATGAGTTAGAAGCAGTGCGGGGTGTAACCGTAAGTGAGCGTACGGTACGAAGAAGGCTCGAAGAAGCTGGTTTGGGTTCATTTGTGCCCGCCAAGGCTCCAAGGCTCGAGGTAAATCATCGTAGAAATATGTTAACTTTTGCTCAGGAACATCGACTTTGGAACGCGGACCAATGGAGTAAGGTATTGTTTAGTGATGAGTGCAGAATTCTCTTAAATCAAATTGACGGCAGGCAAAGAATATACAGACGCAAAGGAGAACGATAGATTCAGACAAATTTTGAAACTACAGTTGCATACGGTGGTGGATCAATAATGGTTTGGGCGGGCATTTGCTTGGGAGTTCGCACAGACTTGGTTGGTAGTGATTGACAGAGGGAGTCTGACTGCAGACCGCTATAACAGAGAAGTTTAAGAAGAAAATGTCGTACCGTTTGCCCCATATATCGGTGAAGATTTTGTTTTTATGCAGGATAATGCTCGGCCGCATACCGCTCGGGTAACTCAAGCTTATCTTAATGATATGAATATCACTGTTATGGAGTGGCCGGCGAGATCACCGGATATGAACCCAATAGAGCACGTTTGGGACTTGCTGAAAAGAAAAGTTAAGTCCAGAATTCCAGCTCCTGCCAACGTAGGAGAACTGCGAATCGCCGTAGTTGAGGAATGGCGGAGACTATCTCAGGAGGCCATCGATAACATCATTCTCAGTATGCCTAGACGGGTAGAAACTTTAATAAGAGCACGTGGAGGAAATACGCGATATGAAAATGAAAATGAAATGAAAATGAAATTTATTGATAAAAATATTCGTCGTTTCACAATTATGTCGGGAACCACGAAGTAAGTTTGAAAAAACCTGTATCTCGGGGTCCCCGCTCTTCCTCCTCGGTATTCAGATAAATAACAATAATATTTTTAACAATGTAAAGTTCAATTGAAAATTTTAAAAAATACAAAATTAGCATGCATTGTTGTGTGTGTGTGAGTGTGTGTGTGTCGTGTGTGTGAGTGTGTGTGTATGTGTGTGAGAGTGTTTGAATCTAGTAGTTTAACACTATTATACCTACCAGATTAAATTTAAATTTGTAATTTTAAAAGATTTTCGGTATCCTCGTAGTTTAAGTTATTCAACCAATTGGTTACCATTTTTTTAAGTGGAAATAGTTGCTCATCATATATGTTTAAGATTCTATTAATTTTATTGTATAGATAAACTGATTGATTTTGGTATTGTCTTGTGGCAAACTGGGTCTTATTACTTGAGACAGTGTTAATGACTGCATGGTTACGTCTTCTATTTTGAAGTGATTTATTATATTCAGTAGTGCGGTGAACCCTAGCTATAGTTTGTAGGATGTATAATTGACGGATAGTAAGTAATTTGGCTGATGTGTACAGACTATGTGTTGGGTACCTGTAGGGTCTGAAATACATAACTTTAAGCAGGGATCTTTGTGCTCTCTCCAACTGAATAAGTTGAGTCTTACATGCACCACCCCAAGCAGGAATGCAGTACATTAAATTCGACTGTCCCAGTGCGATATATATGTTTTTTAATAGTTCCGGTGGAACAACATGGCGTAGTTTTTTAAATATCCATATAAGATTCCTAGTTCTATTTATTAAGTGATTAATTTGTGTGTACCAGTTTAGATGTTGGTCAACTATAACTCCGAGATATTTATACTGCGTTACTTTCTCAATATGTGGGCAATCACAAGTAATCCCCTGCCGATGTTTGCAAGAATGGCATTTTATAACAAAAATATCTGGAGGTTGAGTTGGAGCTCTAATTGAGAAGGTCATAAACTTTGTCTTTGTTACATTTAACGTCAATACATTTTTGTCAAGCCAGCTTACAACATTATTTAGACCTTTCTCCGCATTAAATTTTGCTTCCTCCCATGTGTCACCATGAAATATCAGAGCAGTATCGTCAGCGTATGAATAGATATTGCCTTTATTACGTTCTATAAGGGCAAGGTCGTTTATATATATTAAGAACAGGGTAGGTCCTAGAACGCTACCCTGCGGTACACCATAAGAAATGAAAGCTTCGGAGCTTCGGACGTCACCAATTTTTACTTGTTGTTTTCTGTTTTTGAGGTAGCTTTCCAGAAGTTTGAACGGAGTACCCCTGATGCCGATCCCATCCAATTTTTCTAACAGTATGGGAATACAAACAGTATCAAATGCTTTGGCCAGGTCCAAAAATACACCAATGCATTTCCGGCCCTGGTCAAGCCTTCTCACGATATCATTGGTAAGATCAATTACCGCATCTTCGGTAGATATACCCCTTCTAAAACCATACTGAGAGTCAGTGATAAATTTATTTTCGTTTAAATATGCATTTAGCCTTTTATTTATAATTTTTTCTAATATTTTGGATAGAACCGGCAGCAGAGATATTGGCCTATAATTATCCACCACGTTTTTGCTCCCACTTTTATGAATTGGGTGAATTAAGGACAGCTTAAAAACTTCAGGAAAAATTCCTTGGTCAAAACAAGTATTAAAAAGGTAAGTTAGAATAGGGACAAGAATAAGCTTGACGTGCTTTATAAATTTAGTGGATATATTATCCCACCCGGCGGCACTATTGTTTTTGAGGTTCATTAAAAGGGAATTAACTTCTGATTCATCAGTACCTAGAAGACCAAAGGATTTAAGTGGAGCTGTAGATGATGATTTCAAAGGTATGTTAATATATTTTTGCTGATTGCTTAATTTCTTTTCTGCCAGTTGTTTACCCACATTGGAAAAATATTCATTTATAAAGCTAACCGATTCATTCTGTGATGATTTAATGTTTAATAACTCAGTACTATGCTTTTTAGTTTTAGTTATATTAGTAAAAGTTTTTATATTTTTCCATAATTCAAGAGGATTTTTAATAGATTTTTTAATCTCAGTGCGTTCGTAGTTTCTTCTTACTTTTTTTAACAAATTATTGCAAAAGTTTCTATAGCGTATGTATGTAGTCTTTAGTATAATATTGTGAGGATCTTTTTTAAGCTTATATTGCATATTATTTCTATTTCGAATACACTTATTTAGCCCAGGGGTGATCCAAGGTTTAATATTTCGTTTCTTTCTAGGTATTTTTATTATACTAGTATTGTCTTCGATAACTTGATTGAGTTCAATTATTAGATTTTTTGCGATATCATTAGCGTCGTGGGTCAAGTACAGGTTGTTAAGATTAGATTTCTCGAGTTGTTTTATGGCTGTATCTAGGTTTAGTTTGGGGATTGTTATGTATTTATCTTTATTTTCCGGTTTACTTTGTAGTGAAATAAGCACAGCTTGATGGTCAGTTACAGACGAGTTGAGGACAAGAACTTTAACTTTATTTTGGTAACGAATCATAGCATGGTCAAGACAATTACTTTCTCTAGTAGGAAATGTATGACCCGGCAGAATACCATGTTCAGCACGTGCGTTTAAGTAGACGTGCCTATTTCTGTCTGTGCTATCTAATGCGATATTTATGTTTATGTCACCAGTAATTATTATATTATTGTAGTTTTTATACAAGCTAAGTAAATTATATAGAGATTCAACAAAATCGTCAGCAATTTTAAAAGAGGGTGAACGATATATTGCCAACACGACAGTATTATTATCAATATTTACTGACATACAAGTAGCATTTACTAAGAATTTTTCTTCAATTTTAGTTACGTTTAATGAGCTATTAATATATTATATTGCTACACCTCCATTCTGATTAATGTTATGTTTGCTACTATAACTATTATAATGTTCAATTAAAGGTAATGGTTTTTGGGGCAAAATTCTACATTCTGTTAAGATCAAAATATCACAGTTAAGTTGAAGTGATGTTAGCAAAACTTCAAAGTCGTTAATATTTTTGTATATACTTCGAATATTTTGCGATATGATGTTAATGGGCCTTCTTGGAAATGTAAGTTTATTAATGTATGCACTGCAATCTTGAGGATTACAGACAACACACTGAGCGATTTTTAATGCGTCTATTTCTTCCATAGGGAGTAAGTAAATTAGCCATTGTTAACCGGTTTGATATGATGGGTCAGTATTTATATAGTGGTTCATTGTTTTAATAGTGTACGTAATTTTAGTAATGTAGAAGCATAGATTTAGTGTTATGGTAACGTTTGGGTAGTTACTGTATGATTGAAGTGTTTTAGTGTAGCGAAGAAGATTGGGTGTGGTTGTGTTTTTTGTGTGTGTATGTGCATAGAATCTTAATTTTAAGACATTAACAACTAAAATATGTCCATAAGATAGTCATGCTTCACTTCCCAGCTTTTGCAATTGCGCCTCATTAGTGATACGAATAATAGGCGAGTTCTCATCCTTTCGAATAAACACCTTCCCATTAGCGGTCCAACAGAAACGGAATGGTTTGATTTTGGCAAGGCCTCTTGCCAAAAAGTAGAGTCTGCTGGCTTTACTGGTTAGTTGTTCTGCCAGGAATATAGGTGAAGTATTGTTATCGTAACCAAGATGTGTGGCGCATAATTTATTATTCTTGTTTTTCCTGTTGTACGTTTTGGTAGCCTTAAGCAGGTCCATTTTGAGCGAGACGGATGATAATTCAATTATAATCGGACTGTTTGAATTTTGGTTTCCCTTTACCCGGTAGATGTCGCGAATATCATTTTGGTTGATCTCGACGTTGCTAGTCTTAGCGAGCTTTGTAAAGCATCTTATTAGGTCTTCTTTACATTCTGTTTTTGTGCTGGGGGCGTTTCGCAGTTCCAGAGAAGTCTTTCGGGCATTTCTTTGCAGGTCTTCTATTTTTTCTTCCAGTAGTTGAATATGTTCCTGCTCCTTCCTCTTTTCCGTTTCTAGCTTTTCAACCCTGCACTTGATCTCTTCATACTGTGTATTTAAAAACGATAAAGATGCCTCTATGTCGGAGTTAGTTTTCTGAATGTCCTGCAAAGTTGTCGAAATTTTTCCAAGCCGGTTATCATGCTGCTTCATCCATGATTCGATCAGTTCTTTAATTTCCTCCTTGAACGCGTCAAGTTCCGGAGTATACGAATCGCGCCTCTTTCGCTTGCTTCTTAAGTTGACTAAGGCATGCGTTGATTCATCAATACTCTCTTTATTTAAGTTAGAGTCAGTCAGACATGGATTTATCAGGAGTGCCCAAACGTGACATTTTAGTGTTCTATTAACTCACGACCCGACGATGAAAATAAATAAAACGGCCCGTCTATTTTTCTTAATATACCAGGAGTTCATGTCACGTAGGAGCTACCGAGTATCCTAGTTCTGTCTTTCAAGTTAGTATATCAATGTTCATTAATAAATATTAATCTATAATTTTATGTATCTATGGCACCGTGTACCAGGGCGACAGATTTCATGATAGGTTTAATCAACCAAGAGTGTAATGGCGGCTAGATGTTTCGGGCGGCGCAAGCGCATCAGTTGACGCCTCCAGCAAGATGGTTGCACTGTTTGGGCGGTGACTGCACACTGGTAACGCCCCTTACTAATATGGCACTTGATGTATTGGGCGGTGCTTGCGTACCTGGTTTAAAGATGGCTCCGCTGATTAAGAGTGGATTTTTCAAAAATATCTGCTTCCATCCAACTTAACTCCTCACAAGTTATGCACTCCTAATTTATTGCACATATTTTTATTTTACAATTTGATTTAAAATAGTTTTAGGGATTAAATTAACGTAGTTTCTACACGTCTACTCGTAAACGAGGTCCGGGGGGAAGAGGAATGGTGATATTAATCACCATTTTTCTAATTTAATTAATTGTTATTTTAATATTAAATTTCACTTTTCCTGGTTACATGAAAAGTTCAAAAATGTACCATTTTTCACAAATAGCTCGCAAAATCTGTTCTTAATGTGATCTCATTTTAAGTAAAACAAATGAAACTTTAAATAACAAAATAAGTGTAGTAAGTAGATTTTAAAATAAAACCATATTTTTTTTAATTATGGACCTTTTTTTTTATGTTCCGCTAAATATGCCGGCGAGTTTATAACTGTCGTGCCCCTAACAGGTTAGCCCGCTACCATCTTAGACTGCATTTTCACATACCATCAGGTGAGATCGCAGTCAAGGAATAACTTGTAGTGGATAAAAAAAAAGGGAGGGGCAATAAACGCATAAGGTCTAGCCCCACAACAGAAGCGCGGTTCGCCGCGGTGCGGCATATTCTTTGTATGAGTTTGTATGGAGCTGGGCCTGGGCCCGCTTAAGTGACGCAGCACGGAGATGCACTGTGACACAATTGTACAGTAGTTATTTGTGTTATATCGGGCAAAAGACAATTTTTGTTCCCCGAGTGCGCTATTTTGAATTCAGAGCGAAGTGAAGGATTCTATAGTAGAATCCTGAGCGTAGCGAGGAATTCAATATACGCCGCCCGAGAACAAAAAATTTGGCCCCGAGTGACATACACAATTTTTCATCATTACGTATGAGAAAAAGGTAGGAGTATCAACGTACTATGTATGGACATTACCTATACGTGTAAGCACCAATCAGAAGCACGAACGCGGACCAATCACAACAGAGAAATGAAAAGTCCCGTGGGCCTAAAAATTGCATTTTGCTCCCGCTATCCTCTGAACCCAATATTCGTTTTTCGAATAGGTATGATGAAAAGAATACTTGCCGCTACGTGGCGCGCCACGCCTCTATATTGGATCTCTAGACCTTTAGATGACAGTACACAAGTCATAATCTAAAAAAATTAAAAAACACGACTGCCCTGCCAAAAGCGAACTAAAAAGTTAAAAATCTAAATTAATTAATCTAGTTAAATGGAATCTTATTCACATTTTTATTAAATGGTATTTTTTTGTGAATCACTGGATATTGAACTATAGTGTTATATATTTTTGGAACCTACTCATCATTTTCTAGATGATAATTATATAGTTAAGCTTATTTTCGAATATTTTTGTTCAATTTTAGTCTTTAATGCGGGACCATGGTCACCCCATCATTTTTTTATATATTTTACTAGCCTATGTCACCCAGAATAAGCTAGGGATTCTAACGATACCTCTTTTATCAAAATCGGTTTAGGCGTATAGAGGTTATGGTGGAATATACAAACTCACATACATACATACAAACATACATGAGCCCTGAAAACAAAATACTCCTTTTTTCAGACAGTCGTATAAAAAGTAAGAACTTAAGTACAACCTTCAAGAACTACGAGGTACATATTTTGTAGGTTGTACAGCAAACCTCATAAAAAATGAACACAAACACATAAACATGTCATGCGCTATGTCACATGGGAACTGCTTCGTGTGCGTAATGGGCACGAGTCAATGTCAACCCCCCCTAATAACTTTATAGCTTTTAAATTGACGTGCGAGCCGTGTGCCTACATTTTTAAAAATAAACTGGGGTAAAAAGGTCCCGAATAAACTTAATATGATTATGCAAATAAGACTATACTAGCTAATGCCCGCGACTACATCAGCGTGGATCGAGGATTTTTGGTTCCCGCGGGAACTCCTTAATTTTCCTGGATAAAAAGTAGCCTATGTGCTATTCCATAGTCAAACTCTCTCTGAGCCAAATTCCAGCCAGATCCGTTCAGTCGTTGGGGCGTGGCAGTGCTACCCAACAAAATTGTATCGATTTTTATTTTGATAATAAAAAAAAAAATTAGTAACAAACGTCCATACATCCATACATCCACACATCCATACATCCATACATCCATCCAAACTTTCGCATTTATAGTAAGATTATTAACTGCGCTAGCTAAAACTTTTGCACTGAGAAATAGTTATTCTGTCTCCAATTACTATTTGAATAGTCTTCAGATAAGCTTTTTAAATGTATATTGTTATACATATTTATATATCACAATATATCCTATAGTGACCATACCATGAGATGGAAGCAGGGTAAGTTACGACAGAACCCGGCATAGACGGAGGTTTTAAGAACTGCCGGCCTATTCTGTATCTCAGTGGCTTTTAAAATTTGATGGGCACCGGCTTGTCTGTTAGAATCTAAAATTGTCAAAATCAAATTTTGTATTCTGTAACTCAGTTGACAAGAGGTTGATAATCGAAATGACGTCAAAAGTACATCTTTAGTGAGATGGCCACGCATAGTGTTGGGATGGCGACTGGAAACGCATTTTGCCTTAAATTCTCGTATCGACAACTATACTTTCGTATTCGCTAAGCAGAATGACAGGTCATTGTTGAAAACTCAATGAGACGAGTGCCTATATCTTTAGCAACTAGTAGAGAGCAGTGTTTTTGAACATCAACAATGATAACAAGTTAGTAAGATAAAGAAAATTTAAATTATTTTCAAAGAATTTAGGCTCACAACAGTAATAGAAGTGAAATAGCGTCCATTTATATAATTAAAGGTAAAACAAACAACAGCCAAGCGAACGACAATGACTCGCGCAATTTTAATTGCACATGCTGACGAACTGCGTAAAGAGAAAGCTTTACGCGTTCATAGGCGTAGGCTGCGGGACTTTTACGATCCTATGGAGCTGCCAGAAAGAGAGTTCATTGCGAACTTTCGATTGAGCAAGGTTGGGTACCTACAGGTTCTTGAAGAACTCAGGGATCATCTCCCAGCCGTTCGTCGAAGGACAGCCGTGAAGAAGAAGAAGAAGAAGAAGACATGGCTTGCATTACACTTACTTAAATGGAATCTTGTCAGAACGCCATGAACAGAAGTATGATGGTGAAAAATTGTCCGATAGGATAAAAACAACAAACATAAGAAGTTGTACTAAAACAAAGGTGTTACAGTTACAATCAAGCGCCTTAAGTGGAAGTGGGCGGGGCATACAATCAGGGGACAAGATAAATGGAGCAAAAAGGTAATGAATTGGTACACGGGTCATTTCAAGAGAAAAAGAGGTAGACAAATGCAAAGATGGGTCAACAATATCAGAGTAGTGGCAGGTGGCATATTGTCCCGAACAGCTAGAGACAGAGAGCTGTGGAAAATGTTGGAGGAGGCCTTTGCCATCATCAAATGGATGGGTTTGTCGAGGCAGTGCAGGAAAATAATAGTTAAGATTAAGAATTAATGTAAAATGTCTGAATAAAGGCTTTATTTATTTATTACTTCTAACATTACAATATTAACATTACATTACATTATTATTATTGATTATTAATTTAACTGTTATATAATATACTTAGTCGCAGTAGAAATTACAATAACAATATAATCAACAAAAGAGGCACTTATGCATTAAAATATTAACTCTAACGGAACAGACTAATTAGGAACTTCGTTTTCCTGCATCGCAGGATCCAGTTCAGAAACAACCAGAACAACAGGAGAGGCGTCCGCTGCCTCTGACTGCTCCAAATTGGAGTGGCTAGGTCCGCCAATATTTGGAGTTGCCACCAAATTTGTAGATGTGGAAGCAGTAGCCTGCAAAATAATAATTGAAATCTATTTACTATTTCTCAAATAAAATAACAATGAATATATCTTTTACAACAAAAAGGATTAATTTGCCAGACTTCTATCTAGAAAGTAGGTACATATGTACATACTTTCAAATTGAAGGGTTCAAAGATCTAATCAAAGGGACTAATCTCATGAACTACTGGTCCGATTTGAAAAAAAACTTTCAGTGTTAGATAGCTCATTTATCGAGGAAGGCTTATAGGCTATAATATATCATCACACTAAGACCAATAGGAGCGGAGCACCAATGAAGAATGTTTCAAAATGTTTCAATGAATTTCCACTACGTGCACTGCGTAAACGGTTAAAGTTTCGCATGCGGACGAAGTCACAGGCAGAAACTGGTCTACATTTTAAAATGAAGTGCGTTTGAATTACTCATAATAAAGTAAAGGGGATTTTATAATAGGTTTGTAGTACTTAGTAAGTTAATACAAACATATGAATATGAACAACAACATATGAAAGAAGAAAGACTTCTTCAGCATGGAATTATGCCAAAACACTTGATATAAGCACTCACAAATCGCACAATTCTTTACCTAGTTATTAATTTGTTTCCATACTTACTTTTGAACGCAGTAGGTACGACAAAACTTTCGTAATTCCTTTTTATTTTTTTCTATTAAAAACCACCGGTAAAATCATACGAAAACTGAGAATATTATTGACGTTCAAACTTCAAAATATAAACCACAGAGAAAAACATAAACATCGCAAATCATAATGTCTACCTTCCGCAGATTATTGAACTCTAGTATTAGTCGTACAAATTAAAAAGTCTGACATTTGCTCATACAACATTTCTCAGACGTGGTATGTTTAATTTGACCACATTATAGTCGATAAAATTAGCAGTGACTATCAAGCAATCTGATAGTCATTTTATGCAGTTGACATTAAAATGTTTTACTGAATACGAAACATGTGACGTAAGCATTAGCAACCACTAATGAGTTACCAACAATAGAGTGTTGGTAACTTGTTGTCAAATATTTAGCGAATAGGCCTGCTGGACGTTATGCGACCAACTCGTACCGAAAAATCCGAAGTTCAAAGTTCTGTTGACCGAAAATGTGGGTTTTTTTTGTAATAGTTTTGTGACTACAAAAGCTCTTGCCGTTGTTGTATGCGCTAGCCTTTATTTGAAAGTAGGTGATGCCCGCGACTTCGTTCTCGTGCATTTTCAACCTTGGTTTTAAAAATTCGTCAAATTCGGTTGAGCAGGAGAGCCGTGAAAGCATAGAAGACAGACAGACACCCTTATATTTATAGCTTTTGTAGATATGAATGTATTGAGGATGGTTTTTGATTCTCGGGGGAACTTTAACTTTCCGGGATGAAAAAGCGTAGCAGACAGATTCTTTTTTACATTTAGAATATACATTATTAATGGATGATCAAACATTCCTATATTCAGCTGATTCAGCATTTACCAAGCGTATATTACAGAATACCATTTCAAGTCATCAATGAAGTGGTTTCAAACTTTCGAATAGAAAAAGAGGCAACAAATATTGAAGGCAGGCAATGTCGCGTGCCACCGCCTGTATAAATCGTATCCATACATTCCGATAGCGGCTCCAACTTCGCCGGTCGGTAACAAGTAATCGCTGTCGAATACAATATCTACTAACTGTACCGACAGGAATTGATTTCGGGTAACAAATCATGAGTCGCACCAAAAAAATGTCTCTGTCTTGACTTGAATTGATTGTTTTTGACTTGTGTCATGTATACTTTGTTGCCAAGACACATCATAATACCTTCACTGTTAAAAAGTTATGAGATCTCTATAAAATAATTAATTAAATTTAATTAAATTTTCTATTAATGTTAACTAACACTGTTATAAAAATCTTAAGAATATTATAATCATAGTATTACTTTTATTTTACTAGAATTTGTTACGCTTTGTTTTGGGAACTGTTTTAACTGTGGTATCACACAACACATTACAAGTCCATAACATGTATAGCTCTAAGTGCTCTTGACTGTACCACGATCTATACTATACTAGCGAATGCCCGCGACTTCGTCCGCGTGGATTGAGGGTTTTCGGTTCCCGAGGGAACTTTTTAATTTTCCGGGATATCCTATGTGTTATTCCAGACTATAATTTATCTCTGAGCCAAATTTCATCCAGATCCGTTCAGCTGTTGGGGCGTGGTTGAGTAACAAACATCCATCCATACATCCATCCAAACATTGGCATATATCTTATATATTAAATTCTCGTGTCACAGTGTTTGTTACCATACTCTTCCTCGACCGATTCTTATGAAATTTTATATGCATATTCAGTAGGTCTGAGAATAGGCTACTATCTATTTTTCATACCCCTAAAACACCTCAATCCACGCGTATACTTCACCAGTATGGCTAGCATGCGCACAACGAGTAAAATTATATCTACCCGTCATCTCTATTTCTCTACCGAAACCAACATGGTTACTTTTATCGTTACGTCAAAAGTAGAGATAAAAGTAATATTTCTTATCTGTGGTATTTTTCTCTACGAACCTTTACATGTAGTAGTTTTTCGAGGGTAGGTGCACAAAAAGTTAACACATACTTTTGTTAGCTCTTGCATAGTTATTTACATTAAAATTAGAAAAAGTGTTTTTTTGTATTTGATTATGTGTTAAAAGTCAACAACCTACCAGCAGTTACTCCTTCAGCAATATCCATCATAGTATTTTACCTCAAAGTGAACAAAGTGGGCACACTGGTTTCACTGTAAGTCCTAACCACTCTAATTGTAAAATGGATTCACTCCAAGATTTGGCTCAGCACTTTAACACCACTATGGCTGAATTCCAGCAGAATTTGAGCACAGCCATTCCTGCAACTAGCCCAACCTCTAATATTGCGGCACAATTCTGCACATTTAGGACATTTGTGCTTACTGCATTGAAAAATCTGCAGCGGCAAGTGGAGCATCTAACCTTGCAACAGGACCGGTTAGAAATGAGTAGTAGGAAGAAAATCATTTTGATCCATGGAGTTCCTGAAGATAAGGATGAAGATGTCTCAGCCCTGGTGACTAAAACACTCTCGGATCGCCTTAATATGTCTGATTTGTCTGTAGAAGATGTCAGTCGTTGTCATCGCATGGGAAAGGTCCAAACTGGCAAACCCCGGGCAATTCTCCTTAAGTTTAAGCAGCTGACACTCCGAAATCAAGTATGGTTTGACAAGTCTAAACTTAAAAATTCAGGAATTACTATATCCGAATTTCTCACTAAAGAAAGGCATAATACATTCATGGCTGCGAGGCAGCGGTTTGGTATTTCTAAGTGTTGGACCCGAGACGGTGCTATTTTTGTGGTCGGGTCAGATGGTAAGCGCATACGGATTTTCTCTAAGGCCGAACTTGACAGAATTCCTGGTTCGTCTCCTGCAGCAAGAACTGTGCCTTCGGTTGCTTCGACCTCAGTGAAGACCGGACCAGCTTCTCTTACACAAGCTGCCAGAACTAAGCGGAACATCAAAAAATGAATAAGTTAGTCATAAGTCTTTTTCAATAGTCAATGTATTTTTATTTGTATTTCCTTGGTTAAAATGCCGGATACAATGCCTGTCTGCAGAGTATTACGTCATGTACTTTGTTTTATATCTATAGACCGGGAGTTATTCAAGTTTCAACTTAATATTTATTTATATGGTAAGCAAATAATTCCAATTTTATTATTGTTTACATTCCATCACTTTCATATGTTAATGACTTTGACGCCCAATGTCTACGATTGACAGATCATAGATTACAGTGTCAATGTTGCGTTTCATTTTGCATTAGTTGATTACTCTGCCAATTAAGGGCAGCAATGCATTATTTACTTTTTCGGCTGTAGATTCTAAAGTTACCCAACTTCGTTGTAATGGTTACTTTTAAGTTTTTGTGTACAGCAGCAGTCTTACGACTTATCTGTTTTTGGTTTATTTTTATTAATTACCTGTTATTTACCTAAAATTATTTACAATAATGCATTATTTTGTTTGAGTGTACGGGTGTAAATTGTTAGGTAGCCTTTAATTATAAAATGGGTATAGTTAGAGAGATTTATGAGATTTGTATTTAAATTAGTGTTTCCAGTTTATTTTTCTTTTGTAAGTAATTATTATTGACTTAGAATAGTGTTCACTGTAGTAAAGTTATTTAAAATCATCGCCCTTATGCTTAGTTTAGGTAACGTTATCATAGTAATATAGTTAAATCCTGTTTTTGAGTTTTCACAAGTTAGTATTATTAGTAAAATACTTAGTTATCTCTTTCAGACTACTGGCGGGTGGGGACCCTAAAATTTATTAGTTTTTCTTTTGATATTTTATTATAATCCACATATATTTTTTTTTTGTATTTTTTTTTTTTTTTATTAAATATTTAATAATTATTAATTTATAATGTCGTTAGATAATATTAGTTTTGCTAGTGATGATTCAGGTGATTTTTATTCTTTGCCGTCAATTGGTGATTCATCTAGTGAGGCGAGTTTTCACAGTACAAATTCTTCTATTCCGCTAAGCGAAGCCCTTAATTCGTATTTCTCAGATTCTCTGAAAAATTTTAATGTAATTCACGTAAATGCACAAAGTATTCCGGCTCACTATTCCGATATGCTTGCGTCTTTTGATTCACGTAACATCCACGCCATTCTTGTCTCTGAATCTTGGCTGAAGTCAAGTTTACCATCCGCTTCTTACTCATTGCCCGGGTTTCATCTTATTCGCAATGACCGCGTTGGTAAGGTGGGCGGAGGTGTGGCGATTTACATCCGTTCTTATATTCCATAATATTCAGTCGTTAGTTTGTCTACTCAGCCTCCTCCTTCCAATGCGGTCGAGCATTTGTTAATTGAAGTTACACTATCCCATACAAAAATTCTTCTTGGCGTTTGTTACAGTCCTTCTCTCAACATTGACTATTTCTCTTCCTTTGAATGTTTGTTAGAAAATCTAACTCCATCATACGGTCACACCATAATAATGGGTGATTTTAATACATGCCTTATTAAAGGTGGCAATCGGTGTAGAAAGCTTCGGTCAGTCACCGATGCTTGTAACCTACATATATTGCCACTCTCTGCTACACATAACTTACCCGATTGTACCCCAACTTTACTAGACCTTATTATTGTATCCTCTCCAGATTTTGTTCTGAAGCATGGCCAGCACGAGGCTGATGCTTTCTCTCATCATGATCTTTTATATTTATCATATAAAATTCGTCCTCCTAAAGCAAAATCGAGAATTCTTCTGCAACGTAATTTTAGTGGAATGGACAAAGAACTACTTTTGAAAGACGCTCGTCGGTTGGATTGGTCGGCTGTTGTAAATGCCACTACGATCAACATGAAAGTTGAATTATTCAATTCATTTCTCATACAACTTTATGACGTTCATGCTCCGGTCAAACCTATTAAAATTAAACATTTGCAAGCACCCTGGCTAACTGACTATCTTAAGTGCCTCATCTTGAAAAAAGGCTTCGCCAAAAGCAAGCTTAAGGCTGACTACTCTGACACTAATCTGCGGAGATATAACAAAGCTAGGAATCGCTGCAATACATCGTGTAGGGATGCACAACGACGCCACATTCATAAATCAGTCGAAAACGGCGACCCAGCTAAGGTTTGGAAATTTCTTGAAACTCTTGGAGTTGGTAAATCATCCCCACGTTCACCTCATCAGAATATTGATATTGAACTCCTTAATCAACATTTTACTTCTTCTAGTACTATAGACAGATCAGACAAAGATTGCACGCTGAGAATTCTTTCTTCTATGCCAACTCCTGCTTTCCAACCGTTTAATTTCACTCCTTTCACTGACTGTGATGTTAAAAAGAACATATTATCGGTCTCGTCTAACGCCGTGGGTGATGACAGTGTTAGTCGTAATATGATCTTACCAATCCTTGAGATAGTTACTCCTATCCTAACCCATATCCTTAATGTGTCGATCACTACGTCGATATTTCCTGATGCTTGGAAAAGTGCTAATATAATTCCTCTCCCTAAAAAGGCTCACGCTTTACACTTTTCCGAATTTCGCCCTATCTCCATCCTTCCATTTCTGTCCAAAGTATTAGAAAAACTAGTGTTCCATCAATTGAATCTATTCCTTAACAGAAATTGCCTTCTTAATCCCCTTCAGTCTGGATTCCGGGCAGGTCATAGTACGACTACAGCGCTGGTTAAAGTTACTGACGACATTAGACGAGGAATGGATAATAAACAGCTCACTGTGCTGGTATTGTTAGACTTTAGCAATGCCTTCAATTCCGTTGATTTTGACATCTTCTTGAGTCTGTTGCGTTCTATTAACATATCTACATCAGTGGTTGGATGGTTTCAGAGTTATCTCAATGGTCGTCGGCAGCGTATTCGCATTGAAGATAAGTTTTCATCTTGGTGTGAAATATCAGCCGGCGTACCTCAAGGTGGTGTGTTGTCTCCTTTACTCTTTGCCATTTTCATCAATTCAATTTCCCAGAATATTACTTCTCTCTATCACATGTATGCAGATGATCTCCAAATTTACTCTCCGTCAACTCTTGAAGATTTGCCTAATGCAGTTTCTAATATTAATTGTGACCTGGAGGCTATCAGTAAATGGAGTAAGTGTTATGGACTTAAGGTTAATCCTTGTAAGTCCCAGGCTATTATTATTGGTGGCTCTGGCATGATATCAAGAGTTGACTGGGATAACCTTCCGCCTGTTACATTCAATAACGTTATAATACCTTACAGTACTACCGTTAAAAATCTTGGTGTCCACTTTGATAATACTCTCTCGTGGTCTACTCAATTAAAAGAAGTTAGTAGAAAGACTTTTGCTGCTATGGGTTCACTTAGGCATCTGCGTTCTTTTCTCCCTATTCCTACTAAAATTATGTTAGCACAATCTCTACTTCTCTCCATTCTCGATTATGCGGACGCAAGCTATCTTGATTTAACTGAGGACCAGCTTAACAAACTTGAGCGAATTCAAAATTTAGCTATTAGGTTCATATTTGGTTTACGCAAATATGATCATGTCTCTGAATTTCGTTCAAAGCTCAAGTGGTTACCCATTCGCTTTCGCCGGAATCTACATATTGTTTCCCTTCTGTACTGTGTATTGTTCAATCCCATGACTCCAAGTTATTTAAAGGAAAACTTTAAATATCTTGGTCATGACAGACCAGAAAGAGTTCTTCGGTCAGCCGGAAAACTCGTTCTTGCAGTCCCTTCATATCGTACAAAATATTTCAAAAATTCATTTATGTTCAAGGCCATTAGCTTGTGGAATGAACTACCCTCGCAAATACATCGAGCTAAAACTCTTAATAAGTTTAAAATTGACGTGAAAAATCATTACATGTCTCTCTGTAATCATCAATAGCGACATGTTTAATTTGTCCAATCTTTATATGTGTATTTAGTTATGTATTTAGTCTTACGTATGTCTATTTTATTTGTTTTTATATATATTAGTGTATTAATACGTTATAATTTTATGATATTGTTTAGTTTATGTATCTATTAGTATTTAAGTTTATTTTTATGCACCACCTCCCACTATCCACTTGTTCATTGTCTCCGTATCGATAAGGTTGTCTGGAAGAGATCGCTGGTTAGCGATAAGACCGCCTTATTGTACCTACGTTTTAAGTTTTCATGTTTGTTATCTGTTTTTTTTTATATTTTGTGGTGTACAATAAAGAATATACATACATACATACATACATACATGTAGACTATTTTCTTCTTGTAATATACCGCATTTTGTGCATGTTAGGGTAAATTAAAAATTTGCCAGCAACGACAACATCTCTCTCTCTCGTCGCGAGATAATCTCGTTGTCACAGGTGAGATTGCAGATAAGTGTAATGGAATAAAAACAATAGCACAAAATTCGAGTGAAGTAATCAACACGCACAGTTAGGAAGTTTGCGGTGTTTCACCCCCGTGCCTCGGAGAGCACGTTAAGCCGTTGGTCCCGGTTATTATCACTACCATGATAATAGTCGTTAAAGTCCGCCAACCCGCATTGGAGCAGCGTGGTGGGTCTAAGCTCTAATTCCCACTCTCCTATGAGAGTGGAGGCCCGTGCCCAGCAGTGGGACGTAGATGGGCTGTAGTGGTGGAATTAGCGCGCGCCAAAGGTATGCGCTGCATACGGCGCATGTAGATTAATGTGCGATTAAAATTTTAAAAAATAACTTCCCCTACTGAAATAGGAAGGTTCGAAGCAACCAATCAGCGAAAGGCATGCATCTCTTACGTTAAAACGATTTATTAACGAGGGGGGCAGGAGAATCATTTAAATTATAATCTTTTATTTTTCGAAACGTCTGGGATTTTGGGGTATCCGCACTTTTCTATCGCAGCTTAGCTATCATACAGTTTAGAAACTACCAAGTCACCAAACGAGCACAAATAATACTAACAATAATCTAATGGATTCATTAAATGAAAGTCTGATTCGCACCCAGTCAGTAGAGATAAATGACTGATGGCATAGATAATCATCCAGATAGGTAATTGTCACTGAGACGTCACCAATCACCAGCGCATCTGACGGTAGGTTGGACCACAACGAAAAGATGAAAGACGAAAGTCTTGAGGAAGAGTGGCTATACAAGATAATAAAATAACTGCACTCCGAGGTATAAAAAGATTGTTAATAAAAAATCTTTATACATTGACTTAAAGGTAAAGTAATAATTTTAGGTAAGTAAAATAATGTAATAAGGGCCAAACACACAGGGAGCGGGCGTGGGTCGGGCGCGGTCCCGCTTTTTAGTAAGTAAAGACATGAAAGCTATATCTTTATAGCACACAGTTTATCTGTGACATGATTTTGTAAGACCTCCTACTCTCTTACTAACATAGAAATCATCAAGTGTAGAATAATATTATATTTTAGACCTTGATTTCAAATGTGGGGTGAATGAGATCTGTTGTGATCAAATGCTACTTAATAATGACCAGCACTAACAAAGAAGTCGTCAAGTTTAGAAGAATATAATATTATTGACCGAGCGAAGCGAAGGTCTCTGAGTATACTTGAGTGAATTTGCACTTGTTCGACCTAGGGTTGCCAAAAAAAATTGTCCGTCTGTCAGGACCTTATAACGTCTGAATTACTGAACGTAATTACTTCAATTTTAAATATAATGTGTAAATCAATAGCTTCCAGCCGAATATGGCTTAAAAGTTATAAAAATCTTTATTTCGGGGGGGCTCTCATAGAAGCGAATGCGAAGTAAAATATTTTTATAGCGTTACGTAGGGTTGCGGTATATCATTTTAAAGATAATTAGGAATAGAATACAAAAAAAAATATTTTTTAAATTTTACCCCTGAAATTGGCTATCAAAGTGGAGATTTTCTAACGTCCAAAGTTGACCTCAGAACTCTCAATTTTCTGAAAGGCCTGAAACTTAATCAATTATTTTGAAATATATTGTAACTATCTTATGGATGCCGCGAGGTCTCAGTTCGGGGCGAACCACTAGTATTTTACGGCTTGATTTAAAACGTAGGGTGAATGAGTTCTGTTATGATGCTACTTAATTATGCCTAGTAGAACCATTTCCAAACTGTATGGATATCTAAACTGCGGTTCCAGGTAAAAATGATCGTCGTACAGAAGTATCGCGTGACGCTCGCGATTTGGTACGCGATGCCATCACAAATACTAATCAATAAAAATGTGGAGCCGCTATATTTGGCCTCCCCAGCTCCGTACATGTCACATAACATTGCCTGTTTGTTCTTCCGCTGTCTTTTCTGTTTATTTAATTTTTCATTTTTTATATTTTTATAGTTTCACTTACAATATACATATTAAACACACAAATTATAACATTTAACATTAAAAAGTGACATACTCACTGATATGTACATCGATTAAAAGTGTACACAGCATTCACAAAATTAGCGCATGCTAACTATCAAGAAAAAATGTTTAAGTTAAAGTTATTTTACCTATGTAAAATTATTGCTAATAGCTCACCGATAGGTGATCGGTGAGCTTTTTTTTAAATACTCCATAAGAATTGTTTATACCATACTCTACCTACTTAATGTGAACTACCTAAACTAACGGACTTCGTCCGCGTGGATTGAGGTTTTTTGGTTCTCGCGGGAACTCTTTAATTTTCCGGGATAAAAAGCCTTTATGCTATTCCAGACTATAATCTATCTCTGTGTCAAATTTCATATAAATACGTTCAGCCGTTCCGGCGTGCTTGAGAAACAAACATCCATCCCTCCATCCATTCAAACTCTCGCATTTATTATGTTAGTATAGATTTACATATTTTGATCTTTGAAACGTATTCGGATTGCTTAAACTCCGTGTCGTGGCCTTGTTATCAGGCCAGTGATGCGTTTGGCGTAGCCAATCGCCATGGTTTAAAATAAATTAAAATGGATTTTGCTCAAATATTTTTTTTCACGCGCTTTTGAATCGTCAAGGGAAACTTTTTCAAAATGCCACTCGTAATTTTATATAATTATATAAAAATCAATTGCTGTTCGTTTGTCACGCTAAAACTCGAGAAAGGCTGGGCCGATTTAGCTGATTTTGGTTTTGAAATGTTTGTCGTAGTCTAGGGAAGGTTTAAACGGTGAGAAAATATGGAAAAATTGCGAGGAAGATAGGGCAGGACAACGTCTGCCGGGCCCACTAGTTTTATATAATTATCAGAATTATTCAATTTCCTGAAAACTTTCTTTCTGAAACTTTGGGAATATACAAAACACAAACAATGTTTTGAAACCATCACATGTGCCCCAAACCGGTTTCACTAGAAAGGCAAAAATGCGAAGATAGAAGATTTTTTGATTGTACCTATTAACTATTCTGTTGGACTAGCATCGTACCATTACATATTCTGTCGTACTAGCACACGCTACCTAGTAGTCATTAATTTAAGAATTCAACATCTTGTGAACTCAACTTTTTAAGAAGCTGATGTAGAGATCCTAAATGAAATACTCCATACTAATATTATAAATGCGAAGCTGTATCTGAGTGTAGGTATATCTGTCTTCTACCCTTTCACAGCTTATCGTTTCAACCGAGTTTGAAAAATTTGGTACAGAAATAGGGTTGCATCGCAAGGAAGAACAAAAGCTCCCAAGGAACGGGATTTCCTAAAAATTCGCGGATGAAATCGCAGGCGTCATCTAGTATCATCATATTTTAGATCTAGAGTGCAATGCAATCTAGCACGGAAAGATATTGGCTTATTGAAATGGAGAATTGATTAGATACGTAACATCAATCTAAGGAGATCCAAAAACATTTTCATTTTTTCAAACAAATAAACGATTGCAAATAGACAATTGATTGATTGATTGAACAATCCGATTTCAGACGGTATTTGTGTCAGGGACACAGCTACTTTTAATCCAGGAAAATTCAAAAAATACCCACGGAACGTTGCTAGATTCTCGGTAGGGCCATAATAAAATTCTTTAAAAATTTTGCCAGATCTGTCTAGTAACCAAAGGGAAATGATCTGCCAAGCGAGAGTTTAGGAGTCTAATAAACTGTCATACTCATCATGTAAGCATCCCACATTAATGCGCTTTTATATATCATAGAACTCCATCATAGTTTGCTTAAGCTAAAATCATTTAAAACTGTAAAAAACACTACCCTTCCTTCCAATATTCTATATTTGAAATACATCAGCCCTCCGATTATGTAAGGAAATCGTAATCGTAATTATCTGTCAAACGTATAATTCGACCTGTTTAAGGAGGTCATAGATGCTTGCACGTCAAAACGCTTGTATGTACTCCTTAAAAAGTTCGAGTTATATGTTATGAACTGTCAAATGAATACGATTGGCTTAGACAATTGGGCCTCAGAAATCATTACAAAAAAATTACGTCAGTAACAAATCAGATAGTCCTTATAGCCAAGCTATAAACCGTTGCCGTACTAGATCGTAAAATATATAATATGAGACGTAAACAAGTCGACCCACCTCATTTTAATAATAAAACCGCCGCGCACAGATAAAAAAACCCTAGTATAATAAAAACCTTGCTGAATATTTAACCTTTTTGGTAAGTATCCTTTGCGGTTGTATTTTAGCACGTATTAAAAAGTTAACTGTTAATAGCCACGTGGTTTCGTAGTAATGCTACGGCGTAGAGCGACGGGCGTCTACGAATGCGGACTAACGTAGACTGACGCAAAAATTTGGTTCCTTAGGTTAAAATTCGTGTGCCACTAGAAATATATATATTTTTTTTTAAATATTAATACAAATATATTTTATAATCATCCATATTATTAAAAATGCGAAAGTGTGTTTGTTTTGTTGGTTTGTCCCAATCAGGCCCAACAGAGCAACGGATCGACGTGATTTTTTATACGAATGCCTGAAAAAAGGAGTATATTGTTTTCAGGGTTCATGTATGTATGTATGTGTGCATGTTTGTATGTATGTATGTATGTATGTATGTATGTATGTATGTATGTATGTATGTATGTGAGTTTGTAAACTCCACCATAACTTCTATACGCCTGAACCGATTCTGATAAATGAGGTATCGTCAGAATCCCTAGCTTATTCCGGGTGACATAGGTAGTAAAATTTTTTAAAAAATTTAAGGGTGACCATGGTCCCGCATTAAAGACTAAAGTTGAAAAAAAATATTAGAAAATAAGATTAACTATATATTATATAATCATCATCTAGAAAATTATGAGTAGATTCCAAAAAATATATAACACTATGGTTCAATATCCAGTGATTCACAAAAAAATATCATTTAATAAAAATGTGAATAAGATGCTAATTTAACTAGATTAATTTAGATTTTTAACTTCTTAGTTAGTTTTTTGGCAGGGCAGTCGTATTTTTTAATTTTTTAATGTATGGGTATAATTGAGGACTTAGAGCAGGGGTGGCCAACAGGTCGATCGCGATCGACCAGTCGATCGTGGCAAGGCAAAAAATATAAATACTTAGACCAGACTGCCCAACGTAATCACCTACTGCTGGACGCATAATCTTGTATAATTTTTCAATCGCTGTTCCATCACGGTATGTATCCTCTATTTTACGCAGTATAAGTCTTTTATTTTCGGCGCGCGATGAGCAATAAGCGGGAAGCGTGTGGGACGCGGTGGAGGGACGGGAGGGTCTCAGTCAGTCAGTTGACAGTTGACGACAGAGACTACCGGGGTTACGACGTTTCAACGATTATCGATATAAATCACGATTAGACTTTGTATTAGGCACGCCTCATAATTGTTTACGTTGAGAAGGAACCAGAATTGGCAATGCACACTGACGTAAGGTGGTTGAGTCGAGGCAAGTTTTTGCAAAGATTTCGAGATCTATTGGACGAAATAATAAAATTTCTTGATGAAAGGGGTGATAATTATCAGCAATTGTGTGATATAGACTGGCAATGTGATTTAGCTTTTTTGGCAGATTTTACTGGAAAACTGAGTACATTAAATCTGAATCTACAAGGCAAGAATAAAACATTAACAGAAATGATGAGATCTATAGCAGTTTTTCAATGTCAAACAGCGTCTATGATAGTTGACATAGAGAAGAAAAAATTTGAACAGTTTGTTAACATCAAGGATCATATGGAAAAACATCCTACCTACATTTTCATTTCTGAGAAATATACGACAGAAATTAGGGCAATGGTAGCAGACTTTGAAATTCGCTTTGGTGATTTCAGAAAAAATTAGAACTTGGTTCAATTCATCAGTTATCCGTTCAATGATTCCATTGATCATAGTGATATCTATGAATTGGCTACAAAATTTGCAGATACATTTCATTTTCATTTATAACAATAATAAATAATAAATAACAACAACATGTCGGTAACAATATGTCGCAGCGCAGAGTAATAATTTCTTTTTGTAAAAAAAGAAATTATTACTCTGCGCTGCGACATATTTCTTAAAGCAAGGTCATCCTCTGGTCAAGATTTCTGGGCATTGGTTTCCAACGAAAAATATCCAAATTTGAAGAAATGTGTTGAACAACTTCATTCGTGTTTTGGTTCAACATATTTATGTGAGTCAACATTTTCCTACTTAAAGCAAACAAAATGTAAACACCGTTGACAGACGCTCATACATTGGATTCTTTAAGGCTGGCGATCTCCAACTACAAACCTGTACGGTTACTCCGAGTTTGATCGAATTTGAAATACGTCTCACTAAAGTGAGGTGAGAGTGAGCTCCTCCATACATCTACAGCCAGCGCTCCAAGCGGCAACATGGTGAACAAAAAGTCACCGAGTCATTCCCACTCCAAGTGAAATTCGATGAGAAAGATCGAGTCTTTAACTCACCAAACGTACAAAAAATACGTTATGAGTAATGTCATTTGCTATTTTGGCACTCCGAGTGTTACTTTTTACACAGATTGACATCTCAAAGTGCGAGAATGACGTCATATTCACACTCGATAGCGGATTCATAACTCACCGAAAATATTCCAGTGATAAACTATTATATTGGGACTCGATTATGACTGCGAGGCTTTATTTTGCTTGGAAAAAGATAATGGACGCTGCGGAATGACCGACGTGAAGACAGGCGTGATAAGGCTCAAGTTAACCGCGTCTCAGACAAAAAATTTCGTTCAGCTATATCGGCTCACGAAGAGAGCTTTTATTTATTTGTGCAAAATGTTGAGGGTAAACAGTGACCTCAAAGGCTCGCAAAGAGTATCGCTGGAGACGAAGGTACGTATGACAATTCATTTGGAAAGTATTGTTAATTCCACATAGTATTTAGGTTATATTTATTGTAGCAGCCCCAACAGAGGCACTTAACCATCCTAATGTGGTTAGGAAATATGTATATAAAAAAAACTAGATGATTCCCGCGACTGTGTGGATTAAGATTTTTGATTCCCGCAGGTACTCTTTAATTTTCCAGGATAAAAAGTAGCCTATGTCCATCCCCAGGATACAGGTAGACTGGTGGGAGGCTTCGGCCGTGGCTAGTTACCACCCTTCCGGCAAAGACGTGCCGCCAAGCAATTTAGCGTTCCGGTACGATGCCGTGTAGAAACCGAATAGGGCTATGGGTTTAATATAACTGACATGCCCCTAACAGGTTAGCTTGCTACCATCTTAGAGTGCATCATTACTTACCATCAGGTGAGATTGCAGTCAAGGGCTAACTTGTAGTGGATAAAAAAAACAATCTACTCCTGTACCAAATTTCATCAAAATCGGTTGAGTAGATGGGTTGTGAAAGCATAGCAGACACACACACTTTCGCATTTATAATATTAGTATGGATTATAGTGTTATAATCATATACTTCCCTCTCCCCTGAAAATAAGCATAAAGCTTGTGCTAGAAATAGGTACAACAATAGACCTGCGATAGATCTTACAACCATTAACCATTGAGCTATTGGTGGTTACTTCATGATTAAATGTTACAGGCTGTGGATGTTGACTGCCACATCAATAACATCAACCCAAGATACCCAGTATGATTCCACAATCAGTTCATCTTTAAGCTAAAGTTAAAACTCCAATTTTGAAACTGAAATGCCTGCATGTAAATCAGGCAATACTATCTTTTAGGTATGATATTTTAAATAAATTTTCTTTAGCAAACCAAATAATTGAGGCCAATTCTGTTGTACACAGGGTTTGAAGCTAGGGTAGGCATTAGTTAGAATACCTATTTATTGACTGTCATGATGAAAAATGAGCATTGATGTATTTCAATATGGGTAAGCAGTGCTTTTGTGCCTCTATGAACTGCACGCCACTGGTTGTACACCATAACTAAATTTAAATGACAGCTCTATTTAAGTTGCTATCCCTTTTACATTATATTTATTTTTCTTGTGGAATTGACTGGCAATAGATTTAAAGCTGTCATTATAATTTAGATATTGTGTTAAACAGAATTGGCCACAATATCTAACGGGCTAATTTACATAATTTAAGGGAAAAAAAACACACTGATACTCATAAAATTGTTTACTGGAATCCTACACATCTGCCTCTAGTTTGTCTGTTGTGTATATTAATTTTTTTTTAACAAAAATGTGTTAATTATTTATTAAATTTGAATATTTCAGAATTCCAATGGAACAGCCCATGGATAACAACTCTGATGTAACAAGTGAAGTGAACAATCCTCTCATCGCATCTTTTGTGGATCAAACAAGGCTGCTGACAATTGCCCAACAAAAGAGACAGATTAATCAATACATATTTCAACTAAAATATATTTGTATGATTACCTTTTCAACCTTTTCAATTTATTTTACAAACACAACACAATATTAAAACAAAATGAGTAGACACATTTGGCTAACTAATCAATGATTATTCTGGCCCAATGCCGATAGACTATTGAGGACTTGTGCCCAATTACATTAAGCACTTTGGTGCTAACTTCCGAGACAGTGGGGTCTCCGCATTTCCAGTTGCACTGAGTGCCCGAACTGCTGCAAACAAGTAACTTCAAAAAATTATAATAATTATACAACCAATATTTTGTTTGACTTGTTATTCATTCAACTCCGCATTCTTAATAATAAGAATCGGTAGTAGATGATAGATCTAAGAAATAAAAAATAGGTAAAAAATATAAGAAGCCAAAAAATCCCTAAAAATATAAGGGCCCTAAAAGAAGCCCTTCGCATTTGTTTACGCCCTAAATTTGGGGCCAAAAGCCCTAAGTTGGGAACCATGATCCCGTGGATAGATAAAACACAGACTTAAGATTAAAATAATGACTGACATAGAGTAGACATGAATTTTGAAATATTGTGGCATTTTACATCTTACATCCATGATTTTCTTACAATGGCAACAATTGAGAGGACAAGTCTCTCTGCCTCGGACTGCAACAGTCAAGTGTGGTCTGGCGGTACTGGCTGCTATTTTCCCTCGTAGTACGTACGTCCGATATCCCACTCCTTGAAATCACACTTTTCAGCATCGATTTGCATGTTCGCGGGAGATATCTGTCCCCCTGAGGAGACAGATTGGAATTATTTATTATTATTAATAATTAATGTTGTATGCATTTGGTTGGGGTAGGTACCTCGAGGGTACTTAATACTAGTTCCACTGAGTTTTTATTCCCCAGTAGTTCACCTGCGGATAAATAGTTGCATAGAAATACATATAACGGGGATTCAAAGACATAACGTAGGCATCTTGCATTTAATGACAAACCCCAAGCTTTTTGAATGTTTTGATTAGAGACAATAAAGATTTTGGCATTTATACTTTTTTATGACATTCTACCATAAAGAAACGTACCATAGTGTGCGCAAGGCTGTCAGTGTCAAACTGCCAAAAAACTGTCAAATTACGCAATGAAAAATGCCAAAATGCCGCATGTATCTGTCTCAGTTTTTTGCGAATGTATGAGAGAGACAATTGTTGCGATCGTTTTGTCATACGATTTACTAACTCCGTTTACTCACTTTAACAAAACGTGCCCGTTTGTTAAACTCATGGTATGGAAATATTCGCTTACACTTGGCGAGGTGAGCTCTCACGTCGATCAATCGAATTTGCAATGTAAAAACTCGGAGTAACGCTACTGATTATGCTAAACTAGTGGAAGATACTCAGACGCAATGCTCACACTAATATATATGTAAATAAGTAGTTAAGTACTAAGTATAATTTTCACATTTATGTTTTTTCTCTTAATAAAATAAAAAATACTACATGATTGTGAACTGAACTATGCTGTTTCATTTAAGATTTCTAGAAGTATGTAATTGGTACATCGCACAGGGTCTCGTTAGTGAACAAGAGATCTTGGGTCCAATCAAGTTGGCCACACCTGACTTAGAGAGTGGTAGTAATAATAATAGGAAAAATTATCCCAGAAAATTAAAGAGTTCCCATGGGAATTAGAAAAACTAAACCCACATGGACAAAGTCGCTGGTATCAGCTACAGTTTTCTTTAAATGGATAATTGTTATGGATAGCTTATTAATTGGCATTAGTTTCACTTCAATTCATTTTATCATTATTAGTATAACTGTGTATTATAAACTAAAGTCCCACGTTGCGCTGAGTTCTTGTTTCCATCCACTACAGCCCATTAGCGTCCCACTGCTGGGCACAGGCCTCCACACTCTCGTAGGAGAGAGGGAATCAGAGCTTACACCCACCACGCTGCTCCAATGCGGATTGGCCGGCTTTAACGACTATTATCATGTTAGTGATAATAACCGGAACCGACGGCTTAACGTGCTCTCCGAGGCACGGGGGTGAAACATCGCCAACTTCCTAACTCCGGGGTAGGACTGAGATTTTCTAATCAGAAAAACCCAAAACTCAATTATGACCCGGGACTCGAACCCGGGACCTCGTCGGCCGCAGTCGAACATGCCAACCACTGGACCAGCGAGGCGAGTTCTTGTTTATTTGGGCTATAATCTCAGAAATTGCTGTACAAATCTGCATACGAGTTTCATTAATAGAAAAAGGGATTATCTAAGAAGGTTACATGGTATGATTTATATAAGGAACCTTTTGCGACCGTAAGCTAGTAAATAATATTAATTGTCAGATAATTATTTTTGATTAATCCAGATATCGTCATCAGTTAAATTAGCGACACGAAATTAATTTAATTTTATTATTAATAATTATTAATTATATTAATTGGGTTGCACACTTTGTTTTCTGTACTTGCTTACTTTATATCTTTATGTTTGTGTGGCAATAAATAATTTATCTATCTAATAATTTCGACAAGTATTGAAAAAAAACTGTAACCCGACAACGGAAAAATATTCAGACACTTTTTGGACATAAATTGCGTGTCTTCGATTTTGTACGTGTAAAATGTAGCTTAAATGTCACCCGGACAATAATAACGAATCGATTGACACCTCATTCGTGAAAATTAAGGCGCTACGGTTGAACATACAATATAAATACTTACATACATCATACTTAATATTATAAATGCGAAAGTGTTTGTTTGTTGGTTTGTCCTTCAATCACGCCGCAACGGAGCAACGCATCGACATGATTTTTACTATGGTTATAGTCGAGGAGTTTATAGATCATCAGCTAGTATTAGTATAGATGCAAAACCTCCTTGCAACATTTATAAAAACGAAATCAAGTTAATCCATCCACCACTACCTCTACAGCGCATTAACGTCCCACTGCTAACAGGCACAGGCTTCCACTCTCATAGGAGGAGGGAATCAGAGCTTAGACCCACCACGCTGCTTCAATGGGGGTTGGCGGCTTTGACGACTATTGACATGTAAGTGATAATAACCGGGACCGGCGGCTTGACGTACTCTCCGAGGCACGGGGGTGAAACACCGCCAGCTTCCTAACTCCGGGCTAGTACTGAGAATTTCTAGTCAGAAAAACCCAATTCTTAATTATGGCCCGACCCAGGAATCGAGCCCTCGTCAGTCGCAGTCGAACATGCTAACCACTAGACCAACGAGGCAGTTCATGCTGTTTATTTATTTTAGCACATCCAACATACAATACATTAACAGGGCAAATATTTTAGACTCTAGTACCTATGCATTATTGTAAATCAATATATTATAAAGTAAAATTTCACTACGGGCTGGACAAAAACTAAATAAAAGAGGTTGGTACTTAATTGGGCCATCGCATTAAAATTAATAAGTCAGTTGTGTTTTCCGATGACCAGGTGCTTTTCTGTCCTGGTTTCTAGAATATACAACTTTGTCTTAGTGTATTATTACGTGCTAGCTGATGGCCGTGTCTTCAACCGCGTGGAATAAGTTTTTTGAATTCCTGCGGGAGTTCCCTCATTTTCCGGGATAATAAGATTAATAAGCAGCCTATGTTACTCTCCTCAACTATACCCATGAAAAAAATCACGTCGATCCATTGCTTTGTTGCACCGTGATAGAAGAACAGACCAAGAAACCAACAGACGGACACACTTCCGCATTAATAATATTACTAGCGAATGCCCGCGACTTCATCTGCGTGGTTTGAGGTTTTTTGGTTCCCGCGGGAACTCTTTAATTTTCCGGGATAAAAAGTAGCCTATGTGCTATTCCAGACTATAATCTATCTCTGTGCCAAATTTCAACCAGATCCGTTCAGCCGTTGGGGCGTGATTGAGTAACAAACATCCATACATCCATGCAAACTTTCACATTTATAATATTAGCAAGATTAGTAAGATAAGATAAGAATTAGTAAGAAGTATGAATGTAGTAGGAATTTCCGAGTAGTTAGTCTACGTTTAAAAGTTTACAAGCTATACAGTATGCTATGCTTTCAACTGATTTTAACGAAATTCGGTAGAGGTTGGTAGGACTTGCATCCCTATAAAAGACATGGCTACTTCTAGAACATGCTAACTTCTACTGGCTACACTAGCTGATGCCCGCGACTTTTTTGATTCCCTCGGAAACTCCTTAATTTTCCGGGATAAAAAGTAGCCATAAATCCAACGGTTTTTACAATCTTACGGTGACGTCTATATATAGAGCGAGTAAACGAGCAGGCCTGACCTGTCCTGATCTCAAGTGATTACCGCCGCCCATGAACATTTGCAGCAACAGAGGAAACGTTACCGGCTTTTAAAAATTAGTTCATCCGTCCTTTGAAGAGCTATGGAGCTCTTGGATTGTAGTCATAAGGAAACACAGAGGATGGAAGCTGTTTCAATAATTTGCAGGTACGTGGCAGAAAAGACTTGGAACAACGGGAGGTGGAAGAAGACTTGGCATCCAGGCGATGAGGATGAAATTTGTTTGGTAGGTTTTATTTAACTACTACTGAATAGAAATAAAATACTTCTTCTACATTACCTTACTAGTTAATTTCCTCTTTAAAACAGTTTAAAAAATAGTAATTTGCATTTAATAGTACAGTCATTACATAAATTACGTTCCTTGCGCTCGATTCGCAATGTAACTCAATAATTATTACGTACCTAGGTCGATCATTACATTTGCCTCGAAGGCCTATTCTAAAACTAGTGCCGCACCTTCGTTAAACTAATATTCGCAAGAATTGATAGAATACAACTGAAAGCAATAAAGTTAGTTGCATTTTTCCAGTCCATATTAATTCCTATTCTTACACCATCAATTCAGTAAGGTCAGAAGATAATATTATTAAAAATGCGTTGCATATGCCTGCCCCTTTCAACATTGGTGGCTCTAGCGACAGTAACGAGTTGTCACTTGGTATCTCTACTCTACTTTTTGAAGTGAAACTTCTTTAGAATCGTTGTGATTTGAAAATTCAACGTAACGAAAAAAATTAAACGAAAAATGACACCAAAAAGAGACATAATATAGGGTTTAGCCTGTGAGAGATTGAGATAGAATAAAAGTTATATTTATCTCATACTCTCGTAAGCTACTTTTCTGAAGTTTCACTTCTGCCGTGTGTGAATTGCACACACACACTTTTTTTTTATTAAGTGCGAGGTATTCTAACTAAATTCTATGAGGGCTAAAATAGCGGCTAACAGTTAGCCGATCTGTCTTTGCTTCGCTCGGGTGGATTCCTGAAAGTCACTTGGAGGTGAAATTGGCAATAATCTTAAAACTAAGTCATTTTTGAAATTAAATCCATGAAAATTGGTAGGTATTCCGTATTCGAGAAGAAGGAACTTCATCCCCTCCATTCCTTTACCAATTTTCGAAAATTTGACATAAGACATCGCTAGTACAGGCCAAGCATGATTTTCAGACACGGTCACGTGACCGCCGGCGACAGTTCATCGAACCCTCGCGTGACCTCGCGGTCAAGGGGTGGCCGAAACTAAAAAATCATATTTCATGCGCCTTACCGAGCCCCTAGGGCGGGCTATCAAGTATATTTTCTTTGGAAAACTGTTTATTATGCCTAATCAATCTTTTTGGTAAAAAGCTGGGACCATTGAATTATGGTTATAAGCCATTTTATATAAGCCTATAAAGGCCGACTTTAAAGATAAATATATACTAATATTATAAAGAGGTAAGGTTTGTGAGTTTGTGACGTAGCAGGGGGATCGGCTCAGTAGATCTCTGGATCTACTGAACCGATTTCGTAAATTCTAGTACCAATAGAAAGCCACATTATTTGTGAGCATCATAGGCTACATATTAACCCGAAAAATTAGGGAGTTCCCGTGGGAATTTAAAGAACTTATTTCACGCGGACGAAGTCGCGGCCATCTGCTAGTTATTAATAATAAGACGAGATCGAAGAATATTATTAAAAAATTACGTATTGCGCTGTGAAAGGGTGTTTTAATTCATCACATAACCATCAAAAACCATACATCGTCAACCTTCCATCATCAACCGACCATCGTCAACCACCCATCATCAACCGTTCATAGAGGTGCTTCCACTATAATGCTAGCTGAACAAATGTGCGAATATACGTAGAAATTGGGGGGCGAACAACGGACTGGACAAGACGTCTACGCGAAATGGCGCCTCTTATGGGAATTAGTTATGATTATGATAGGTACTCGTAACTACGTGGTATCTTACAAGATAATCTGCAATTGATGTCTAAAAGTTAAAACACGTCGTTAGATGTTTATAAAAGTGATTCTTCTACCAGTGGTAAACTAGTAACAACACCACAATTTGCCTAATGTTATATTTATTACATAGAGTATGACTAAGCGAAGAAACCGAAAAACTAGGCTAATACACAGTGCTTCCATTCCGGAATTAGCTTTAAATTGCAGCTCTTATTATTTCGTACCTAGAAAGTTGTGGCTTATCGCTACAACCGTTAACACTAATCGCGTAATAACAAGAAAATGCCATTACTTTGATATTTTGTTAGATACTAAGTCCCAAAGGAGCTAAACTGTATATAGTAATAGGTACAGTTTAGCTCCTTTGGGAATTTGGAAAAATCCGTCTTACACCTTGTATAAATTACAATTAATTGACTAAAGAACTTTGTTCATGTAGTGTAACCCTCTAATGATTACAATTTAAGATGAAAATGTTATTAGTTAAGACTTTAGGTTAGATCAGTATTTATTGTTTGTTTTGGTTGCCAAATAAATAAAATATAGCATTGATAGCCTAGCTAGTTGTTTAAACTGTCGTTTTCGGTTTGTCGTTTTGACGTCCCTGGCGTTTTGACGTCCCAGAAATGAGCGCTGTACGTTACGTTACAGTATTACTTGTAAGTTGTAGCGTAACGTTGTATTGTTTACTTATTGTAACATTTTTCTTTTTAAGAAAAGAGCAACTGCTGGGTTTCTTGCGGCTCTTCTCAGTAGAACATTTTTCCGAAACGGTGGTAGAGTCTTATCATAAGTGACACAGATTGAAATAAATATATAATTTAACATTTAGCGGATAAAGCTTCTTGTTTTTTAATATTAGTTACAACATGATGTCCGCGACTGCGTCCGCGTGGATTAATGTTTTTTGATTCCCGTGAGAACTCTTTCATTTTCCGGGATAAAGAGTAGTGTATGTCCTTCCCCTGGATACAAACTATCGTCATACCAAATTTCATCAAAATCGGTTGAAGGGATAATTTTTTGATTCCCGCGGGAACTCTTGAATTTTCCGGGGTAAAGAGTAGCCTATGTCCTTCCCCGGGATACACTATCCCCATACCAAATTTCATAAAAAACGGTTGAACAGATGGGCCGTTAAAGCGCAGCAGACAGATAGATAACACTTTCGCATTTATAATATTAGTATGGATCATGGATCAGCAAAGTTATAAAAAGCCAACATCATCAACGTTGATGCGTAACAACAAAACTTAATGTTTCCCGAAATTGATAGCGCAATTTTTCCAAAAATGGAGCGGAAAGGTTCATCAGTGTACAATTTCCGGTAATTTTATTGCTCAAAATAAATCTCGAACGCATATCAATCACTTATAAGGGATTTTACTTTTCCCACATACGACCACATCATGATTTATTATATTTCCGTAGCGCCCTTTTTACGGTCATGAAAAAGCATAGGTAGTAAAGAAATGTACGTACGTGAATGTGATACATATATCCCAATTCACAACCTACTACTGTCAATATTTATATAAATAGTATACCAGACCAGACATTTTACTGTTACATTTTCACGCCCACCTTGGGTCAATCCTTTTAAACAATTTTAACAAAATTAACATATTAAATTAATTATAGATTGTTATACCGGAAAATTCTTACTGGTGTCATAATTTTCTAGTTTTGTATTCTGTGGTACGACATTCAAATATAAGGCCATAAAGGACTTGAATCCAGGGCTTTAGAATAAATTAATTAAAAAAAGAGTGGTATTCTGAGGGCGAATGAGTGGGTTTCCCGCCAATTTGAGGGCGGAGGGAAAAAGGGAAAAACGGAGGATGTAACGATTGTAGAAATTAATCAAATAAGGTTCTCTAGAATATAATATTATTGGAAAGTATATAAATGGACATTGGGTTTTGATTTATCAAACTGGTTAGGACAAAGACATGGTCATCACCTATAATATATTTTATAAATTACGTAACTATAGGAATATAACATTCATGTAAGGATCGTATTGCTCTATGAAATTAATGAAATTATTGAGATACAGAAATGTGAAGAGTCGCATAATAAATTCTCATTTCTCAAGTATATCGTATTTTTTTTTTAAATTTTACTCCATTTTAAATGGTTCTCTTATGTGACACAATAAATTTCATAGCTCTTGCCTCATTTAAGTGCCCACACAAAAATATTACGGTTCAAGGATCAATAAATAACGCCAAGTGGCCCCGTAGGTACCTGTAGACTCGCTAGAACAAAACTGCACTTCACACCATGCATAATACTTATGGTAATGCTACGATTTATGGAGGTGCAAGGACCATACCACGAAATATACCTGTTTGAATAGGCATGTATAGTAACGACGTGAATTTCTGCGTGACGTGCTTCATAAAAACGACATAAAAACTAAATAAATAGTAAACTAGCTAATGCCCGCGACTTCGTCCGCGTGGACTGAAGGTTTTTTGGTTCCCGCGGAAACTCTTTAATATTCCGGGATAACAATAGGCATGATGACAGTATCCAAGAATCAATGAAATTATGAATTCATCTAATGAAATAGGATTCATGGAATATAAAAAACGTATTTATTTTTCTATTTCGAGTGAGATTGTTATTTATTTTGATAAAATAAAACTATGAAATACAGCAATCCGCCATATTGTATAAAACACCACTGAAGCGAATGACGTCACTATCGTTTTCGAGCTTTGACAATCGACCAACAATCTCTATAAGTACAGGCGTTTTAAATGTTTATCAAGTATTTTCGTGTTTTTTGTTTCCCAAAGATCATTTCCTTAGTCTAGTTTTGTTTTACCGAATCCAAAGTTAAGAAATTAAAAATCGTTAGCCATGTATCAAGGATTTGCCAAAGCTACTAGCTCTAATTTGCCCAGGATTGATTTGTTGATGCTGGGTATCTTACATCAAACAAAGACTTTTGTTCAGCAGAATTTCGCAACGTCAAAACTTCTTTTTTTAAGTACAATAGTAGCATAATAATTTATAGGTTCTACACCCGTAATATCTGCTATTTTATTTATTAAGCACTTCATGATAGGTATTAGAGGTATGAAATGTTGTTTTTTAAAACTATACCGTATAACTTAATATGAGCGGTGATTGCCTTCTATGACGTTTGCCTCCTATTCGGATCCTATTCGGCGTATGGGGTTCGATTCTTGGTACGCATCTCTAACTTTTTGCAGTTATTTGTGTTATAAGCAAAACAGCATCACTACATAGTATAAAACAAAGACGCTTCCCGCTGTCTGTCGCTATGTATGCTTAGATCTTTAAAACTACGCATCGGATTTTGATGCGGTTTTTTTAATAGATAGAGTGATTTAAGAGGAAGATTTATATGTACTTTTTATCCAGGAAAATTAAGGAGTTCCCGCGGGAACCATAAAACCTCAATCCACGCGGAGAAAGTCGCGGGCACCAGCTAGTATTAGAATAAAGCAAAAACTTACGTCAATGTGATCTTCGCAGAGATAAATAGTAGAATTTAGCCCTATAGCTGTAGGATCTCGCCGTGCAAGATTAAGCCACTTAGATCGCATTGTTTTTTTAAGTGGGGCGTGAATAAATAACTTGTTTGGAGTTAATTTTGATGTGTTATCACACTGGGGGACCGCACACGATTTACACACTTTAGAATTCATGTTATTCACACAAAATATCTAAATTGCTGTACGAAGACTTATTGTTTACTGCACACAGTACATTAGAGTACATTGGTAAAAACTATAGTGACGTCACAAACGACGCCATGACACCCACGAACGTTTTGGCGTGATTTTTAAAATTTAAATTTCAAATGCCAATTTTATCTACTAAACCTTATTTTTCTGCTGAAATAAGATATTTTTTCGAAATAGTAGATACTTCCGAACATAATGTGACCATTTTTCAAAATCAGTCATCATGCCTATTGCCTATGTGTTATTTCAGACTCTAACCTCTGTTCCAAATTTCATCCAGATCCGTTCAGCCGTTCTGGCGCTATTGAGTAGCAAACATCCATCCATCCAAACTTTCGCATTTATAATATTAGTTTCTTTTTAATCCACTAAAGTAAGCCCTTGACTGCGATCTCACCTGTCGGTAAGTGATGATGCATACTAAGATGGTAGCGGACTAAATTGTTAGGGGCATGGCAGTTAATTACACCCATACCCCTAATAGGTTTCTACACGGCATCGTACCGGAACGCTAAATCGCTTCGCGGCATGTCTCTGCCGGTTGTAACTAGCCACGACAGAAGCCTCCCACCAGGCAAGATAGTATAGAAGTATAGATTATAATAATGTATGTATTTGTGTCCAAACCCGCTGGCACACTAACCCGACGCCGGATGCGGGGGTTCCAGCTAACGGCTTCCGACTAGGCTGTATGGTTTATTATCTATGCTGTGGTTACCAGTTTTGTTTATTTATTGCGTTAATCAATCCATACAAATAATATTATTGCGAAAGTGTGTCCGTCTGTCTGTCCGTCTGTCAGCGTAGCAGACCAGTCTGTCTGTCTGCTACGCATGATCCATCTGTTCAATCGATTTGGATGAAAATTGGTACAGAGTTAGGTTAGGTTAGGAAGGACATAGACTACTTTTTATATAATTAATCAAAAAACCTTAATCCACGCGGACCAAGTTGCGGATGTCATCTAGTGACTAGTACTACATAAATCTTATATTATAAATGTAAAAGAGTGTCTGTATAAGCTAACAGTCAACATAAACATTAAAAAAACATTACTTTACTCATCCTCAACCGATAGACGTCCACTGCTAGACATAGGCCTCCTGCAAGGATTTCCACACGCCTCGGTCTTGCGCCGCCTGGAACCAGCGGCTCCCTGCGACTCTCCAAATGTCGTCTGTCCAGCGAGTAGGGGGTCTGCCAACGCTGCGCTTTCCCGTGCGTGGTCGCCACTCCAGCACTTTGGGACCCCAACGTCTATCGGTTCTTCTAACTATGTGCCCCGCCCATTGCCACTTTAGCTTCGCAACACGTCGGGCAATGTCGCTTACTTTAGTTCTTCTGCGGATCTCCTCATTTCTGATTTGATCGCGCAAAGAAACCTCTCCATCGCCCGCTGAGTGACCCTGAGCTTTCTTATGAGGCCCATAGTTAGCGACCAAGTCTCGCAACCGTATGTCATCACTGGCAACACGCACTGTTTGACTTTGAGTCTTTGACTTTGGTCTTCAGGCACCGAGGAATCTAAAATCTTGGACGAGAAGACATCTCGAAACTTCCCGAACTTACTTTACTCACTTTAAGTCAATTTTGAACTGAATTTTGTAAGGGTTATTAAACCCGTTTTTTTACGCCACTACAAGTTAGCCTTTGACTACGATATCACCAGATGGTAAGTGATGATGCAGTCTAAGATGGTAGCGGGCTAACCTGTTAGTGTTATGGCAGTTATATTAAACCCATACCAATAATCGGTTCCTACACGGCATCGTACCGGAAAGCTAAATAGGCATGATGACTGATTTTGAAAAATGGTCAGATTATGTTCGGAAGTATCCACTATTTCCAAAAAATATCTTATTTTAGCAGAAAAATAAGGTTTGGTAGATAAAATTGGCATTTGAAATTTAAATTTTAAACTTCACGCCGAAACGCTAGCCGGTGTCATGGCGTCGTTTGTGACGTCACTATTGTTTTTACCAATGTACTCTGTGCAGTGTGCAGTAAACAATGGTGTGATTGTCAAAGCTCGAAACAAACAATTGTGACGTCATTCGCTTCTTGGCGTTTAATCCAATATGGCGGATTGATATATTTTATACTTTTATTTTATCAAAATAAATAGCAATCTCACTCGAAATAGAAAAATAAATACGATTTTTATAATCCATGAATCCTATTTCATTAGATAAATTCATAATTTCATTGATTCACGGTTACTGTCATTATGCCTATTCTTTGCGGCACGTCTTTGCTGGTAGCTAGGGTAGTTGAGAGACAATTCAGATATTATTTTCCAAATTGATCCCACCGGGGAATCAAACCCGGGACCTCCCACGTTAAGACAACGGCACTCAACACTGCGCCAGGGAGGTCGTCAAAACAAAATGAGTACAATGTAACAATTTCTCCGTAATCAAATGCCATAGAGTAAATATTATAGTCGATAGTGTTACATAGAAGCTGTATCAGCTGAAACGTAGCGTTATTCAAGCCCTCTCGTAAGCACTACGTGGAACTGATAAAGCAATGCCGTGTCAGCTACTTTGTCGAGTCTAAAAAACATTTGTAACGGTTTATGCCGTCCTACTAATTTCGGGTACGGAACGTTTACTTTTTATACGACTGCCTGAAAAAAGGAGTATATCGTTTTCAGGGTTCATGTCTGAATGTGAGTTTGTATATTCCACCATAACTTCTGTATGCCTAAACCGATTTTCATAAATGAGGTATCGGTAGAATCCCTAGCTTATTCCGGGTGACATAGGTTAGTAAAATTTAAAAAAAATTGATGGGGTGACCATGTTCCCGCAAGACTAAAGTTGAAAAAATATTTCGAATATAAGATTTACTATACATACATCATCTAGAAAATGATGAGTAGATTCTAAAAATATATAACACCATAGTTCAATATCCAGTGATTCACAAAAAAAATATCATTTAATAAAAATGTGAATGAGATTCTATTTAACTAGATTAATTTCGATTTTTTACTTTTTAGTTTGTTTTTTGGCAGGGCAGTCGTGTTTTTTATTTTTTTTAATTAAGACTAGTTCTCATTAATTTCTTAAATACATGCAATCATACATACCAGAGATAAGAAAAATACACTGTACAGTCGCGTTCAAAAATTGTTTACCACCTTAAGGTTCATAATTGCATGAACCCATCACAGGAGCGTTATGTGGTTTCATTAGGCATAGATTTTATTACTTTTTCAACAAGTGGCAAATGTGGCAACTAGATTGGATAGATTTAAAAACCTCTTTCAATATTTTTAACAAATGTCACTTTAACAAATGCGATGATGCTAATGTGTCAAATTTGAAAATAAGAAATGAATTTTTGTATAGAAAAGTCATTAATATTCGTTTGGTTGAATTCGATCTTTGAAAACTTTTGATAACTTTGAAACGTAATATATACCTTGCTTTAAGCGTTTTAGACCTTAATGCACGCAGTACTTTATTCTTGATTTGATTGTTGTTTGAATTTTGTGGACGTCTGTACTGTGTTGTGTAAGTAAGGCATATTTTATCTCGATTCCTATTCGTAGAAATTAATAAATTGTTTTGTTCAAGTCAATATTTTAATAATTCTAAGCTATAATTATGTTATTTCATTTATTCATTGCATTCATGTACAAATAAAACAAATTAAATATAAATTAATACATAAATGAGGCCCCATCAGGGCATTGCAAATTAGTAATATTAGTGTTGAAGCTAACAATTTTACATACTTTTATTAGCTAAGCCATAAATACAATTGGTCATTGCTTTCTCAAAAAAAATTTAAAACGTTGGCAGTAGAGCTGCAGTTGGTCTGTAACTGCTTGGGTCATTTGATTTTCCGCCTTTTTGCGTCGGATTTTTGCTATTTTATGTGTATCCGGACAGCATCCTTAGTCAAATAATTGATAAGGGAGGAGATAATTAATTTATACATGTCTTAATAATTAATTAATGTCGGTGGAATGTCATCAGCGCCGAAGCTGCGTTTATTTTTTAACCTACGAATACTGTTAGTGTTTCTTTTACTGTAACCGGGTCTAGGAACATAGATTAAAAGTTCGCGTTTGGTGCAATCGTACGAGTTACTGTTTGAATGGACTGTCTCGTCATCATTCAATGACTTACCGACTTACTAACTGAAGTGAAATATTCATTGAAGATATTTGCAACTTTTTGTGATGCTTTAACTGTACCCGCTTGCGTAGATAGGGTTATATTTTTAGCGCTTGTTTGTTTGGTCTTATTTATTACGTCTTTAATTATATACCACATAGTCTTTGTTTACGCTTGTTTATTTTTAATTTACTCATTTTATGTACATTGTTTATTTTCTTTGATAGTTTGACGCATTTTTAAAATATTTTACTGTAAGTTTTATGATGCCGATTTAGAGTGCTATCGTTCGATTGATTTAATAGTATGTTGAGTATGCGTTTATAGAGGCATGATTTTTTAAGACCGGAAAGTTTTTGTTTTCATTTTCATCTTAAGTCGTCTTTTAGGTATTAAGGAATTGGGTCAGATGTTGAATAAACCGTTGTAATTTTCGTTAATGGAGCTATTTCTTATTATTATATTGTTGAAATTGATATTTGATAGCATTTCTTTGAATTTTTTTGTTGATTTATCGTAAGATATTCGTTTGGTTAAATAGGACGACGCGGGACGCGGGTTTATGTTCCTCAATAACAATAACTATAGTTTAACGATTTGACACTTCAGGGACCTCTGTTGGACTAGAATTAGATAGAGAACACTAGTCTTAAACTAATAGACAGAAATTCGCTGATCAGGCAAAATCTAGATACCTATTATCCAAAAGCTAGCTCGATTCGATCGCCCGAGACGAAAATTTAAATTTTGAGAAATCCTAAATTGTTTCTCTTGCTTCGTCCTACCACAGACCAATTAAAGAAAGGAAGTTATTTTTATGGTTTACGCAAATAACGAATACATTAGGTATAAAAGCAAACTCTTTGTCAACATTACAAAAGTACCTACTTCTGGGCCAAATTCCAGCTACATTCTAGCATTCTAAGCCCAATGGTATGGTATTTAGCTGCCTCGTTGGTTTAGTGGTTACCAGGTTCGACTGCGACCGACGAGGTCCCGGGTTCGAGTCCCGGGTCGGGCCATAACAAGTATTGGGCTTTTCTGACAAGAAATTGTCAGTACTGGCCCGGAGATAGGAAGTTGGCGTTGTTTCACCCTCGGAGAGTACGTAAAGGCGTCGGTGCTGCTCATGATCTCACTCCGGTCGTGTCAGATTATCCGTCTCATCGGGCTATGAGAGTAAAGGAACAGAGAGTGCACCTGTGTATGCGCACACAATTGTGCACTACAATATCTTCAGCGCAGATGGCTAATCTCTCTGGAGATAGGCCACCGTGTCCGAAATTCGGTCGGGAGGACATTATTATTACGTGCTGGGCGTTGAACTACGTTGATGAGTCAGTAACTGAATCATGACTTTTCTATTTGCTGTACGAGACTTTGGTTAGGTGCAGTGTTGAGCGCTGTTGTCTTAGCGTGGAAGGCCCAGAGTTCGGGCCCTGGCAGGGTCAATTTGGGAATTTATAATTTCTGAATTTTCTCTGGTCTTGCCTGGAGAGAGACTTCAGCCCTGGATAATTACAACCCTACCGAAAAAGACATGCGCCAAGAGATTTAGTGTTCAGTTACGATGCCGTGTAGAAACCGATTAGTAAGTAAGTATAGGTTTAATATAACTGCCTATACCCCTAACAGCTTAGCCGGCTACCACTGCATAATCACTTACCATCAGGTGAGCCCGCAGTTAAGGGCTAACATGTATTGGATTAAAAAAAAGGTAAGTACATACCTTTTACAGTTTTGAAAGTTTAATTTCTTGAGATCTTGAGAGGTATGTTAAATATAAGCTTCTTTTCTATGTATTGCAATTTGTTCTTGGTTAGTATTTCCAAAAAGTCGGGAGTCAAAACAGAGCTATTTACAGCGTCTGAAAAGTTTATTTACCTTAGTTCATTTACAGGCTTTAGGTGCATAAATAAGTATATCTTAGTCGTTATAAGAAAGCTGCAATCCTTCATCCTAGTTGCTTTCAATCGGGATTCCATGGCTCGAATCCCTAGTACGCACAGGTTTTCTAATGATTAATGAAATTATGTAGCACTTGTTTTAATGGTAAAGGAAAACATCGTGAGGAAACCTGCATTCACGAATAATGGTGGTTTTAATAAGGATAATTAATTACCAGCAAATTATTAGAAAACTTTGGAAAAAATAAGCATCCTTGTCAATATTTTCAACTGTCAATTTTGGAACTTTTATCGCAAAATGTCAATAGGTAATATTATAACTTTTTCTTGAAAATAAAGACGTTGTCCTGCCAGTAACATTTCAAAAACCAAAAGATCATACTTTCTCGATCAGGTTATCGCTAGCTGTGAATAATAAATAATCAAAGATCGCTAGCAGATATGAAAAATAAAATAAAAACAAAATCTTAACAGGCATAAAAATTAGTTCCAATTTTGGCCCAGATAAGTTTGACGGATTCTCTTGATTTATTAGGAGGTCAAAAACATGATCTACCTACTCCTCGATTTAAAAAAACCATAAAGATGTAAAAGGTAAAAAAGTAAAGCTCTATTGAATCATTGTTCTCGTTACATAATGTTGCGTTGTATTCATGAATCAAACAATGGAAAAACATTCATACAAAAAATCAAACAATGGAAAAACATTTCATACAAAAAAGCTACAAAGTATTGTGAGGAAAAGGAAGAAGGGATATTTTAACCTTTTTTAGGCACGGTTGTAACTCCAAACACATGTTTACATTTCATTTGCGAGAGAGTAGCCTTTTATGTATTCATTTTTTTTCGGTTACGAGTATAGACATAAAATTAACTTAGTAAGAACGTTTTTTTTATGTCTGTTTTTTTGTGAAATACTTTTGTTCTGCTGCCTTAAGTTTATCTGTGTCTTAGTTTAAATAACATGTATCTAATTTTGTTGGTAGTCCAAGTAAAAATAAAATAAAATAAATATCTATCGTTACCCTCGTCTTCGTCGTCGTCAACCGATAGGAACAAATATGAACATAGGTTCCCTAGTGCGGAGACCAAAGTTAAACTAAATTGACTGATTACTGTTTCTTGGTAATAAATATATTTATATATTTATAGCTGCAGGCGCCAATCGAATAGTCGCGACTAAAGCTGTTGACCGCAAGACAAGACGCGTACAATCCATCCATCCATCCATCCATCAGCCTGTATGCATCCACTGCTGGACATAGGCCTTTTCCAGAGCGTGCATGATAGACCAGATTGGGTCCTCCGGTCGGCCGGTAAACTTATTCTTAAGGTCCCTACGCATGGGACTAAATATTTCCAAAGTTCATTCGCACTCAGGGCCACTATTCTATGGAATGAACTTCCCTCAAATATTCAGCGTGCTAAAACCCTTAGGGCCGGTTTTTTGAGACGTAGTTAAGGCAACCAATAGTTAAAATTTGTAACAAATAGTTAACTTTCGGAAAAAAACGTTTTTTGAGACAAAGTTAGGCTAACTAATGGTCAACAAACCTGACCATTTGTTAAAATATTTAACTACAGCAATGCCGAGGGTTATGCAGATGGTGGATAGTTAACTTTTGGTAGAACATCTGTTCTTTTCAACTGTTTATTGCTTTATACAACATTTTGTGAATATTATTCGTTGAAGTGAGATTATATTCAGTAGAAAAATTTGTGTTTTTGCTGATTTTATAATGAGCAAAAAGAAAGTAGTTTAGAAAAAATATTATTAACAATAAAAATTTTGTAGGTCCGTATATGTACTTATATTGATATATATTATTTGAAAAGTATTTAAATTAATACATGAAGGGAAAACTTTGTACTCCTGTTATTCAAATTGTGTGCACAGAGGATTGTGAAATTTCAAGTTCATAAAAGTAGTGCAGAAAGCAGAAATTAATGAATTATGACTGAAGGGCTCTCGAGTACCTATGTCTCTCTAATTAGGATCAGTCCAGCAGTTAATCCATGTAAAAATTACAGGTAGTATAATATATAATAGTAACAGTTGCCATGCGACTTCGTTCGCGTGGCATAAGATTTTAAATTCCCACAGGCACCCCTTAATTTTCCGGGAAAAAGTCTATAGTGTCCTATGTCACTCTCTAGGTCTTCAACTATACCCATGAAAAAAATCGCGTTGATCTTTTGCTCTGCTGCGACGTGATTGAAGGACAAACTCTCTATTTAACGTCCTTGGGTATACTCTCTCTCTCTCACTACAGCCCATTAACGTCCCACTGCTGGGCACAGGCCTCAACTCTCATTGGAGAGAGGGAATTGGAGCATAGACCCACCACGCTGCTCCAATGCGGGTTGGCGGGCTTTAACGACTATTATCATGTTCGTGATAATAACCGGGACCGATGGCTTAACGTGCTCTCCGAGGCACGGGGGTGAAACACCGCCAACTTCCTAACTCCGGGCTAGTACTGGGTGCTAGTAATTTCTGTGTGCTAGTAATTTCTAATCCGAAAAACCAGATATAAAATTTTACAAAACTATGAATTACTTATTTCTTCAATATACCAAATATCAAGTTTCATGGCTATAACTTGCAAAACGACGGACTTTCATACAAACTTTCAACCCCTATTTTACCCAATTGGGGGTGGAATTTTGAAAAACCCTTTCATAATGGACCCTTCACAAAGAACACACCCTCCAAAAATACAACGAATTAACCTATAAATCACCACACAAGTCACAAACAAAACGATGTCACGATAATTTCATCTGTCAAAGTCATATTACATTGGACTCTTCAAGTGTTACCGTAAAAATAATGACTCCCTACGAGAAATGATCTCGATTTACGGAAATAAAGTGTTCATAGCAACGCCAATACTATGGATATTAGTTAATGCTAACTATAGTTAAAATCACGATCAAAAAACGAAAAAGTTGTTTAACCATTTGTTAGCGTCTTAACTATAGTAAACTTAACTAATTGTCAACTCTCTGTTGACTTTGTCTCAAAAAACCGGCCCTTAAGTAAGTTTAAAATTGACGTTAAAAATTATTACTTATCTCTTTGTTATCCTAAGTAACGACATATTTATTGTTTTCTTTCTAAAAGTACTTATTTATGTATTTATTGGAATCTCTTTTTAGTTTATGTATGTCTATTATTATTATATTGTATATATTAGTTTATTAAAATATGTTATAATATATGGTATTGGTTAGTTTATTTAGTTATTAGTATTTAAGTTTATTATTATTTTTGCACCACCTCCCTTTATCTTCTTTTCCATTTTCTCCCTGACGTTAATTAAGGTTGTCTGGAAGAGATCGCTGCTTAGCCATAAGACCGCCTTATTGTACCTACAGTACTACTATAGTTGTATTCTTGTTTGTAACATGTTGTGTATTTGTGGTGTACAATAAAGTATATACATACATACATACATACTCGTTGAAGACTTTGGTCTTCAGTCTTTGAATCGAATCGAAAACTTGATGTAGTTTTGAAAATGCTGCCCAGCGTACAATATTATAGCATATTTTCGCGCGTATTAGTAATTTGTAGATTTTTTAATTCTAGCATTCACTTGCTGCTGTTGACTAAACGTAGCCCGACTATTATATGTACGTTGACTAAGACAACTTGCAGTGTGCTGACTATAACATTCTGTGCTATCACCACAGAATAAGTAATAGCACATTGTACTATAAATAATGAATGTCAATCATTATTTATAGTAATCTTCCGGGCGGCCAATCTTCAGAGAGATTATCCATCTGCGCGGGAGATATTTTAGTGCACAAGTGAGTGCGCATACACAGATGCACTCTTTGTTCCTTTACTCTCATAGCCCGATGGGACGGAAATCCGATAGGCTATTGCTTGTCTGCAATCAGACCTGCGTACAGGTGGCGGAGCCTAAGGTAGAGCGCGCTTGACTAGAAGATGCCTATTAACTCTTGATTTGAAGGAGGAGAAGAAAACGGAAGCCGGAAGGGCAATCCATATATTTCTGTTGGAACACATTACTCCCTTTATTCTCAACGCAGTTAGTTGTTTATAAACTGTTACATCACGCCAATAGAGTCAATGGTGTGCTGGCTCTCTTTAATTGGACGCAATGAGCGAGCGAGCCGGCAAATAGGTACCTATACCTAGAAATATAATATATATGTGTAATATCTAGCCTTTGTTACATTGTTAGAATATCTTCTGTTGTTTAACCACTGATGTAAAAAGAGAGTCGTGTCTGTGTATTTTTGGTTTTATCCACTTCAAGTTAGCCCTTCAATACGGTCTCACCCGATGGTAAGTGAAACTGCAATCTAAGACGGTAGCGGGCTAGCCTATATTACTAAATCCACGTATATTAAAGCCATACCCCTAATCGGTTTCTACACGGCATCGTACCGGTAAGCTAAATCGCTTGGCAGCGCGTTTTTTGCCGGTAACTAGCCACGGTCGGAACTCGGAGCCTTCCGCCAGGTCAGACCAGAAAAATTCAGAAATTATAAAGTCCCGAATTGAACCGGCCGGGAACCGAACCCGGGGCCTCCCACGTTAAAATAACAGCGCTTAACGCTGCACCAGGGATGTCGTTGTATTTGTATATCCGTCTGTTTGTGGCATTGGATAAAACGATTTTGATCTAAGAATTTTCTTTTTGAAAGGTAACTTTTCGGCGACCTCCCTGGCGCCGTGGTCTTATAAGTGGGAGGTCCCGGGTTCGATCCCCGGCAGGGTCAATTTGGGAATTTATAATTTCTGAATTTTCCCTGGTCTGGCGTGGTGGGAGGCTTCGGCCGTGGCTAGTTACCACCCTACCGGCAAAGACGTGCCGCCAAGCGATTACGCGTTCCGGCACGATGCCGTGTAGAAACCAAATAGGGGTATGGGTTTAATATAACTGCCATGCCCCTAACAGATTAGCCCGCTACCATCTTAGACTGCATCATCACTTACCATCAAGTGAAATCGCAGTCAAGGGCTAACTTGTAGTAGATAAAAAAAAAACTATGCCGTATAGAAAGTTAGAAACCGATTAGGGGTATGGGCTTAAAATATAATTTACCTACCAAACCAATTATTTACTAAGATTACCTTAAAATTCTATATTTTGTCATTTTACTACTACGGCGTTGTACATTTCATTATCCTAGGGTCGATCACCCCAAGTGAAGTAAGCCGATGTCGATGAATTAAGCGAATTGTATCGAATTTAGTCACGAACACTGTATAGTATAGCCATTTGCATACAAAATGTAGGTCGTTATTTATGCAATTTATACTAATAAAAGACTGACAGACTTGAGGGACGAGTGGCTTAGTTGTGACTACGCTTATCAGTTGATTGCGATTGTTAAGCAACGTTGACCCAAGTCGGTAACTGGATGGGTGACCTATTTTGGTTGTTCAAATTTGGCATTTCCGTTTCCTCCGTGCCTTGGAGAGCTCGTTAAGCCGTCGGTCCCGGTTATTATCACTAACATCTGATAATAATCGTTACAAAAACCTAAGAGTTAAAATACTCTTAGTCGAGTCCTATGCGGAAGGACGTGCGAATCCACCGCATTATTATCCCAAGAAAACTCCTACCATTATTTGTTTAATGGAAAGGGGCCACGACCCTCAGTAATGAGGAATACAACGGAAAGAAAGAAGACTCGCAGACAGACCACCACCCATAGGCCATGATTACATATGTAAGTATTTACGTAAGTATAGCACGTAAGTAACTTATTAAACTATCATTTGCATACGGTACACATCTTACAAGCAGTGGCGTGCACAGGGCTTGAAGCTAGGGTAGGCATTAGTTAGTCAGAATACCTTAATATGACTGTTATAATAAAAAACGAGCATTTACGTATTTAAGTTTGGGTAAGCAGTGATTTTATGCCTCTATGAACTACACGACACTGCTTACAAGAGTTCTTGCATTTCACGAGCGCGCCTGAACATTACCTGTAGTTGTAAACAATTCCGTTTCCTATAGTCCGACAACTTATCTGACCCGGTGACGGCGTCGTTAGTATCTGTTAGTATATCTATGCAAAATAAATAAAAACAAAAACTAAACAGGCATAAAAATTAGTTCCAATTTTGGCCACCGGTTCAGTTATGTTTGTGAGTGCCATGGATTTAAGATTGGAGACCAATCCTAAATCTATAATGCGTGCCTCTCAGAGCTGTCAGTAAATAATATAATAACTCTATGGTACGCGCAATTACTTACACGCACGCACACATTTACACGTATACAAATGTATGACTTCAACACATGCATGAGGCACGCGCACTCGTGAATTGCAAGAATATAATACACAACAAATACTTACGCGACTTAAGTCAGTAAAATTACAAGTGTAATCGTAGCCATAGAGTTAGGAGTTGTAGGTATCCACCACTACCTACCACTACCACTACCGCCCATTAACGTCCCACCGCTAGGCACAAGCCTCCACTCTCACAGGAGAGAGGGAATTACAGCTTAGACCCACCACGCTGCTCCAGTGCGGGTTGGCGAGCTTAAACGACTATTATCATGTTAGTGATAATAACCGGGACCGACGGCTTAACGTGCTCTCCGAGGCACGAGTGTGAAACACCCCACCAACTTCCTAACTCCGGAGTCCGGGCTAGTACCTACTAACAAATTCTAGTCAGAAAAACGCAATACTTACCCAATTAATAATGGCCCGACCCGGGACTCGAACCCCAGACCTCGTCAGCCACAGTCGAACATGCTAACCACTAGACGAACGGGGTAGTTGTTGTGAGTATGTTGTAGGTATATTATATTTTAGTATAGTACATACTAAAATATATTGTACATTATATGTACAATATTCATTCGCAAAACTCTCCACGAGGCGGTAATCTCGATGGCATGGTATTGAACTTTGATTATGTTATTGTTGAAAGAAAGAAAGGAGTCTTTATCTCAAATGTGTGAAACAGAACTTCCTTGTTCTCCTTGTTATTGCGGGCACAGCGAAAAATAATTTAAAATAATTGTATAGTCCGAGAGATGGACGTCAGAATTTCCTAGGAGAATAAACATTTATGTTAGCTGAAAGCTGATGTCCGTGACATACCTACGCGTGGATATTTTAGTTAGTGATATTCATCGAAGTAGGAGTTACCAATTATATCGGATGATAATCTTCTTATTACTAAAGATTATTTCTGTGATACTTCCTAATTTCAATGTGATATTCAAATGTCTTGACAGATAAAAACGCATTTTCTGATTGACTATATTACAAGTTATGAAAACTCTCTTCTTATTGATCATTAATAAAATCTATCGCTGACACATTCTCAAGTCTGGAATCTCGCGTGCCTCTGTAGTTTCTTATTACATAATATATAAAATGGCATTTGAATGTTTTACTGTTTCTCGGTGCCATTTATTTTATTTTATTCAAGTTTGCGCCTCGAATGTACCTAATTTTCATCATTATGCACTTGTAGCTTAAATAGATATGTATTTATAACATCTATGGTCATTTATAAGGTGTGCTTACCTTGCTTTTAGAGCTTTATTTGCAGTAACTATAGTGTAATTTTTCAGGTTTTTATCTACAGCCTACTCAACTCAAATGGTCATTAATTCATAATGAATGAATGAATTTTACGAAATTACGTTCGACTCCTAAACTATAATTTCTACGCCAACGGAAAGCCTACGCCGCGCCGTTTGTCTTCAACAAATCAAGTCTCGACTAATATATTTTTTGTTCATGAGTTACGAGCATTCCATACAGTCACATTTCAAACAATGTAAGAAAGCTGTCAAGTGTTGGCCACTCGAGTCTATTGACATTCGACACTCTCAAAATTAATATCGAATAAATTATTCATTTTAAATTGTACTTCAGCCACTTTTTTTTTTCTTTATTTGCTTATGGACTTTTATACTTATGTACATGTCAGCCCCATACTTCAGCCACTTAATTCCTACTATCTTATTTCTACTATCTTATTTCTATCTTAATTCTATCTTAATCTTCTATATCTTATTTCTATCTTAATTCCTACTCTCGACTTCGCACTTCTTAGTAAAATTAAGTAAATAAATATTTGATAAAATATGGTACAGAATCTATCTCAGGTACCTACTTAATTTATGACTATTACTAAAATTCTACATCAATATTTATGACGTTTATTTGGCAATTGATATGCATAGTATTAGGAAATCTTAATATAATAGCTATGTAATTATATGTTACATGTAACAAATTCTTGTAAAATAAAAATGATTAAGTATGATTATGAATGAAAGTGTGTTTGTTGTGGTTGGAGACACGGATCGACGTGATATTTTCCATGAACTTAGAAAAAAGATCTGGCCAAATCAGTCGTGATCTGATTGCGATCGTCAAACGGCAGCAATCATTTCCACGTAATAAGGCCATGTACTTTGCGCGGATGATCAGAAAATATTGTCTCTTATAGCGTGAACTTTTCAATCTGCAATCAACCGCTAGTAAATAGAGCGTCTCATTGATCAATGAGTTATATCGCGCATCTGTTTACCAACTACTAAGACGTGTATCGTCAAATTAGCGATAGATATTCGACAGAATCGAAACTGTGTCGTGGTAGGGGGGCTGAACGAAAATATTGCTGTATGGACTCCGCGGGTGCGCCCACATGTTGAATAGTGATGTGCAGTGTATAGTTTATCGATCGACTAGTCAAAGTTTACTGTACAACTTTATGGAAACCCATTTCTAAATTAGCAAACAATGGTTTGCAAATTTTTCTAAACAGTTTTTTACAAATTGTTGAAATGTAATGGTTTTCTTTTCATCCCTCCAGACGCTACTTATTCCGAGCTAGCTCATGTTAGATGATGTAATTTTTATTTAATTCGAGGAGTTTACTATTTATAAAGGTTTATTCAAGACAAACAACTTTTTGTTTTTACCCCTTAAACATATAAAACGATTAGCTCTGAAAAAGAAAGTGAAAAATTAATCTACATTAATGTAAGGACCTAAGGTACTGACTAGCAATTCCTCGGCGAATATTTTTGTCCATCATGTGTATCAACAAAATACGTATATTTAAAGATAACTTAATCAATCTTAAGACCTATTTATTGGATAATTGAGTATGTATTTGACTTCTAAGTAGTAAAATCAGCAACTCTTTATCGAACCACAAAACACGCGTCAGTGTGAGAGCTTGTATGAAAAACTGACTTGTGACGTCATAGAGGTTTAAAATACTTTTACGTCGTTTAAAATGGTTATCAATCTAAACTCTAACAGAGGGCGTGGATTTTACGTGTTTTAAAATGCCTTCTATTTAATTATCACAAAAAAATTGACATAGGAAACAACCTGACAGGAAATTCCTGTAATCCCTTGTCCCTGGTTGATATGTCTGTTATAGGCCTATTGCACTGCACTTTTGACAGGGCCCTGTGCTAAGGGTGGGCGTGACTGCTAAATAGAGCGTCGCTTATTACACAGCAATAAGGACCAATTTAGGGACCCTTTCTTTCTAAATCTTAGTACACTACACTGATTAAAGTGTAAGGGTCCCTGTGAAATGTGCAGTGTAATAGGCCTATTACGGTCCCTGCGCAGACCCTAACAGACATATCGACAATTAGCAAAGCAAACGCTATACGCCTCCCTATTCCCTGCATCTCCCGTCTCAAGGAGCAGCCGATACTCGCATAGTAGCCGGCGCGCGCGCTTCCCGAACGCAGCGCGATCCAAAAATACCTTCAGTACCGACAATACGCCGCCGGGCCGCGGGCTGCAGCAGTATACAGCCCAGTTACACGCGTCACCGACCAAATTCATTAATTACTTCTTTAAAACGATTTTTAACTGTTGCGCTATTAAATAATTCGAAATAACGATAAATATCGACGATAAGATTAATGTAGCTTGAAAGTGAAATTAACTCCTGAAATTCAACGTCTAAAATCGTGTCCAAATTCGTGATAAATAGAAAATAGTCAGTGTTAAATTCGCTATCGTTTTTTTAAAACTTTGAATTCGTTAGGGAGGTGACACATTGCCTCTCGTTTATCGATAAATTCGCATGTGCAGTGCAGTTTTGAGTGCCTCACGTCATACGGATGTGGCGATGTCGCCTACCGCCCTCGGCGAGCTGCCGCAGTGGTGCGGCAAGACCGAGAACTGTCCGCAGGCCTTGCTAGGCTGGCTCTATCTCACACACGATCAGAACGATCAGGTATGGGCATAAGTGGAGCATGGGCAGTGTTAGAGCTCTACTATCCTACTAAATAAATATAAAATCACAGTAAAATCAAGGCAATTATACATAGAATGGCAAACCTTGATAGAAGCAACATCCTTTGAATTCAAATACAAAAAATAATAGAGAAAGGTTTATATTGATACAATTCTTGAGAATAACTGTTGAGTTTCTTGACGGCTCAGTAGAATCTGCTTTCCGAACCGAAAAAAATCACCAATTAAATAGTTGTCCTACATAAAATGATACTAAGATTAAGGTCGATCAGATAGGTAGGTATTTCGATAATCGAAATCATATCCGTAACCAGCTGAGCCGCCCTAGCTTTATATTGACATTTGTGGAAACTCTTTCTAAATGAATTTCCTTTCTTACTGTAATATTACAAATGAGAAAGTTTTTCACATTTTTTTAATGTTTGTTTGGATGTTTGTTACTCCTTCACGCCGAAACGATTGAACTAATTTGACCCTGAATTAATAACAGGTTAACAGTGATCAGTGGACGGTTGAAATTAAAGATTTTCTACGGTAATCAAAGTCACTGGCATCATCCCGTAATAACCAACCTTATACCCAGAATAAATATCGATATTTTGAATAATATTCGGTTTACTAATAATTCAACACTTAACCATCAATAATAAACATTACTCGAGGTTCGGTAAAAATAAAATATGCATTGCCATCATATTGCAATGCTCTTCGTCTATTAAAGCAAGATTGATCTCTAGCTTCTTCCCTGTTTACAAGAAAACTCGGTCTAAAAAATTTCAACGTTAAATTCCAAAAGAAAAATGCATAACTCTATCAAGTTTTTTATCTCCAAAATCGGGTGCCCTCTTCATCGATACATAATATGTAGGTACGAGATAGGCCCTTTCATAGAAAAAAGTTGGGTGTCCGACTTGTAGGGCGTGCCCTTGACCTGCATAAGCCTGTCCTTGTCCCCGCCAAAGCGCTGTCCCGCTTTTCACGCTAGATGGCGTTAGTGAAATAAGTCCATATTATTTGTTTGACAGGACCCGTCTATGTAAGTTGAGGTCGTTGGCGCTCTTCCACATTTTTGCGGTGATGTGCCGTGCCAGACTGACTGTCTAAAAAATTATAAAAAGTACTGACTAGACTAAATAGTTTTAAAAAGTTTATTGAGTGTGTCGACTCATACAAATTGAAGTCAATTAAAAGCCCAGCTGTTGTACTGACCTTTCTGTTTACAGACTTTACTGGCCTTGATGTGTGATAGACAACCAAAATATGTCTCATTACCTTTTTTTTTATCCACTACAAGTTAGCCCTTGACTGCGATCTCACCTGATGGTAAGTGATGATGCAGTCTAAGATGGTAGCGGGCTAACCTTTTAGGGGCATGGCAGTTATGTTAAACCCATACCCCTATTTGGTTTTTACACGGCATCGTACCGGAACGCGTAATCGCTTGGCGGCACGTCTTTGCCGGTAGGGTGGTAACTAGCCACGGTCGAAGCCTCCCACCAGGCCAGACCAGGGAAAATTCAGAAATTATAAATTCCCAAATTGACCCTGCCAGGGATCGAACCCGGGACCTCCGCACGTTAAGACAACAGCGCTACACACTGCGCCACGGAGGTCGTCAACGTATGTCTAATATCGTAATAGAATTAATAATTGTATTAAGTACTATTGTAACTTGTTACTAAATCCCACTGGTTCTACTGATTTTTTTTAAAGTTAATGATGTCTCCCTAGTTTACCTAAGTCTAATATCGTAATAGAATTAATAATTATATTATGATAGTAAGATGTTACTAATTCAATCCCACTGGCTCTACGGACCTTATTACCTGCGTAAAAATGATTGCTACATGGTAACGATCGCAATGACCTTTGATTGGTTTATTACTCTTTCGTTACACGTTATTTTACGTCTATAAGACGAATATTGGCCATATTCGTCTTATAGACGAATATTGGCCATATTCGTCTTATAGACCCCATCCATCCATCCATGTGGATTATTTTCATAATTTCATTAAAAAGTCCGTCAGTTAAATCACTTTATCCTCAGCAGAATGTAGAGAATTTAATGAGAGATGAAGGTTCATTCCCTTCATACATGTAAATAATGTTTTGGTGCACAAGTGATGTTAACCATACAGGTAGTAAGTATACTAAATATAGGGTGGATGTAGGGTGCCCCATACATCTCACGAATACTCAAAATTAGGAAACTATTACTAAACCATACTAACTTGCCAACTATAATAATAATATTTAATGCGAATGTGAGTTTGTTTGTTACACTTTTACGTCCAACCTTTTTGATGAAACTTAGTACAGCCAGAGTTTGTGTCCTGGGGAAGTTCATAAGCCGAAAAATTAAGGAGTTCCCGTTAAAAAAACTTAAACCACGTGGACGAAATCGCGGGCATCACCTAGTATTATAATAAAAGAGAGGAGAGAATTAACTGACAGCAGCTCTAAACCACTTGGCCATTGAACTTGATATTTTGCATGTTTAGCAAAACCATGGCATGTCATCAAATGTGATTGATAATGGATATGTCTCGGGAATCGTATGAAACCTAAGATTTGTTTATAATTTCCAGATAACATAATATACAAAACTGTAAAATATTTTATTTTTCTTTCCTATATGTTGCTAGGAAATGTGGAAAATTACACCCAGAAATTCTTACTTAGAACGCTTCCGCATAGCCTTCTATAGATTATACCAATTCTATTAATCTTATCTATCATTTATATTAACCATCACTTATTAACCCTTGACTCTTATTCGTTTGAGCTCTTCTATCACAGGCACACACTTAAACACATACACGCACACACACACGCACGCACACGCATACACATTTAGATACAATGCGGTCAAACCTCACTTTTTGAGACGTGGGTTAAAAAGGGAGGGTTGAATCAAGTCAAAACATTCCCGTTTAAATTTATAAAAAAAAACTTGATACGGGATATATCCGCAAAATTTTTAACTTATGGGAGCCCTATTTACTATTGACTTCCCGATGTGAAACACGTGGCCGACTGTACGCGTTTCTGTCGTTTCCGAAGACATTCACAGTATTTTGTTGTTTTTGCTGTACCGCCTACCATCGCTAACTGTGGGAATGCTACTCAGATGGTACTGATTTTATGCCTATTTAATTTAATTTCTTTCGTAGACCTAACATTAGTTAAGGCTTGATCCACAAATTTAAAGTCGCTCAGAGAGGTATGGAGAGGGCTAAGTTAGGAGTTTTTCAGATTCGAAATGCAAAGATCCGTAAGATAACCAAGGTCACTGACATAGCCCAAACCATAAGCAAGCTAAAGTGGCAGTGGGCAGGCCATGCCTGACGAAGGAGCGATGGCCGCTGGAGCCGTAAAGTTTTGGAGTGGAGACCGAGTACAAGTAAGCGTAGTGTGGGGCGCCCTCCAGCACGATGGACCGATGACATTAAGAGGGTGGCTGGAAGTGGCTGGATGAGGAAGGCTGAGGACCGGTGAGGTGGCGTTCTTTGGGAAAGGCCCATGTTCAGCAGTGGACTTCCGAAGGCTGAGATGATGATGATGATGAATATTGTTATTGCGAAAGTTTGTCTGAAAAGTTTTGGCAGGAGATCTGGGGGTCTAGTGGAAGATATTTTTACGTCGATCACGTTACAACGAGCACATAATAATCAATGTACGAGTGGTAACTGATAAAAGTGTGGAATTGTCAAGCGCTTGATGACACTTTATAACAGCTGATGTTCGATCCCTTCCAAGTTCCATGTGAATGGTAGTCAACTTTAACGCGATCGAATGGGTTAAAATCTCCGACAAGGGCTACTGCTTGACCGGTTTGGTTGCGAACAAAGTCTCGGGCGTCATCTAGTCAAAAGTAATAGTAAAAAATGGCGATTTGTGACAATAAATAAAAGTAACTAGGTGTACCTAAATGTTCAAAACACAAAACAAGGACTCTGTTTTTTCTGTAGTTCTAAATGAGGGCTCAACAGGGCAAATTATCATGCACAAATAGATTCAGTAAGAAGCAACAATGTTCTACAAGTATATTGTACCTATAAAAAAATTAGCAAGTATAAAGACAAATAGTCAGGACCTCAGCAGTCAGAGACATGAGACGTACATAATTATAAAAATAACTTTACTTTATTTTTATTACTTTTTCTTGTATTGTTACCGCTCCAACCAGATGGTCGGAATACCATAAACAATGCGTTCGCCTTTCTCATCTTCACTGAACTGCTAACATAAACAGTCCAAATTAGGACTAAAGTTAATAAGCCAAGAGTGGGTGGACGACTTAAGACAAGTAATTCTGCAAACATTACATGGCGTTTCCATATTAGCACCATTATATACGCACACAAAACCACGTGGCATGTAGTAAGAAGTAGGTTTTTTAGGAAAATAATTTTACTAAATCCATAATCCATACGATATTATAAATGCGAAAGTGTGTCTGTTTGTATATCAGTCTGTCTGTCTGCTACGCTTTAACGGCCCATAATTTCAACCGATTTGGATGAAATTTGGTATAGAAGTAGGTCGTATACCGGTGAAAGACATTTTTTTTATCCACTACAAGTTAGCCCTTGACTAAAATCTCACCTGATGGTAAGTGATGATGCACTCTAAAATGGTAGTGAACTAACCTGTTAGGGGCATGGTATTTATATTAAACCCATACCCCTATTCGGTTTCTACACGGTATCGTACCGGAACGCTAAATCGCTTGGTGGCACATCTTTATCGGTAGTGCGCTACTTTTTATCCCGGAAAATCATGGAGTTCCCGCAGCAATAAAAAAAACTTAATCTACGCGGACGAAGGTGCGGGCATAATCTAGTATAAAATAAATACTTAATAGTATAAAAAATAGTAATAAAAAAGTAGTTTTTCTTTATTAAGCGTTTGTTAGTGACGTATGCTTTAGCGACCTGTACTGTTTTTTCCTGTGGCTTCTTCGCTGGTGTCTGTGTTTTGTATGCTATTTTAATTATAAGTGTTTTGTCAATTGATTGGGCCTCAATAAAAAAATATAATAATAAGTTTATTAAGTCTAGGTGTACCACGACATGTTCACTGGCTCTTAGACTAGAAATATAGGACAAATAAGTTTTGATGGTGTCAGAATTCAAAGGCGGCTTGGAGACCTGCGGCGTTATGATGAGGTACCAAGTTTACAACTACCGATAGACGGTGAGATGAAACTCTAAACGGTGCTCTTAATAGACCTTAAAGACATTAAATATTATTTTAGTATTGGACATTGAAACTTGACTATCTGTATCCCTGATTGCCTCGTTGGTCTAGTGGTTAGCATGTTTGACTGTGGCCAACGAGGCCCCGGGCTCGATTCCCGAGTCGGGCTAAAACAATAATTATTGAGCTTTTTTTGATAAGAATTCTCAGTACTATTACAACGTACTATTATCTATTCTGTGGTACTGGCCCGGAGTTAGGATGTTGGCGTGCGTCGGAGATTACGTAAAACCGTCCATCCTGCGCCTCTCTCTACGATCTAAGTACGCAGTTATTTGATATTAATTTCTTGAAACCTCCACGAAAGCGGGTGTTGACAGACAGACAGACAGACGGATGGACAACGAAGTGATCTTTGAACGAACGAAGTCAACGAATCGACTTTTTTTCCTCTTGAGGTACGAAACCCAAAAAAGAAAGATATAATATTATAGATTTGAAAATAAAACACCGGGACCACACAAGCACAACCCCGTAGAATACGATGAACGTCACAGAGAGAAAGGCAGGGAGGTAAGATTTATAATTATTGCCGATATGATTTAGGACAATACTGGACGAATTAACCTCGGGACGCGTGAAATCGACCGTATTCGCCTGATATTGCCGCGAACTGGGCAGTTTAGCTATTAATTATGATATTGTGGTGTCATAGTGATAGAGTTTTTCATACACTAGTGTCAGTAAATGGGCAGAAAAATGACAAGGTACTCTCCCCTCGCCCCGCAAAGGTTAGTCGCTTTGATTGAGACAAAATCAAAGATTAGTGAACGTGATTTCCTACATTTTTCTTACGATTTCTATCCCGTGTTTATTTCATCCAAGAGGAGAACACACGACGGAAGAATGTAACCATAGAGGTATAATAGAATGAAACTAAGGTAGTCCTTCTTACCGACTCGGAGTTCAAAACTCGGTGACTCACGACGTCAACGCACGCGGCTCGGAATTGGAACGAATTGCTCTGTAATTCGTTAAACACATGCGCGTGCACAGCGCACGAGTAGGGTGACCATGAGCATCGAGAAATTAGAACATTTCCCAAATAAAATAAAATAAATAAATGCCATTCGAGTATGCAGTAGTTTATAACGGCCAATGTGTAAAGCTCACCGCACCACAGAAAACTAATTAGTATGATTACGTATACAAGAGATATTCTCACCACCCATCAATTTTAATGACACTAACATTGGAGCGGGCACTTAAAGTTACGATACGTCTTACGGATACAAAGATCTTTGAGCTGTGATTGGCGGATATCTTGGACCTTTGTGCCGTGGTAGATTTTCTTCCCATTCGATGGCGACAACGTAAACTATGATATGTATGGACTATGGAACTGTCAAGCTGGCTCTCGATCAATTTCACATGGTTTATCAATAATAATGACAGTTATTAACGTTGTCACAATCGAATATAATATAAAAAAACTCCGACTAGACCTGCTGACTTGATTGCTACGGATTGCCTTTTGCCTTTATGTGTTTTGAATATGATTCCATTGATAATACCTAAATTTGAATTTTTGATTGAGATGACGTTTACTTGCGTCTGTAGTAGTATTCTGTATTACTACAGGTATTACGTAGTCTGAAGTATCATGGATGTGGCATTAATATGCCAACATTTGCGATTAATGGAAGGGACACTGCATTGCAGGGTCATGACCCTCAAATTAGCCCGCGTCTCGCTGCCATCTTAGTTAATTGAGATCGCACTCAAGGTCTATCTTGAAATCTATAATGATTTTGTTTCTCATTTCTAATACCGCCTAAGGCTTGAAACGCCGTTCCGGCGTCCCTATTTCTTGCCAAGTATGACTTGAGTATCTTCAAGGCAAGAGTGAATAGGCATTTTCTAGGCAAGCGCGCTCCAACCTAGACCTCATGAATCATCATTGCTTTTCATAAGAATGATTGTCGTCAAGTGCAACCCTATCTTGTAATGAAAAAAACATAACATGTAAACTGAAAATAGATCTTGATATTTGAAGCAGTTTTAGGGTGTTTTGTACTGAAAAAAATATTAAACCATCTTGTTTCTATTTAATGAGAAATTTACATAAAAGATCCAAAAGGCACTTCCATGTAATGAATTTACGATTTTTCAAGTCCGACCAAAAATCCAAAACTATCAAAATATACTAATCTATAATCTGAATTATATTTGAATGTCCTCAAAGAAACAAGACAGCTGGTCACCCTAGCCTGGGCAATGGAAGTGCTGGCTTCTTAGTTCTTATTGACTGCGATTTTATTTGTCTAATCGACCCTCGTTGAAATGTTGATTGGTATCACGCACTGTTGTTGGCGTATGCGGCGAACGTTAGAGCCTTTTTACTTTTAGCTTTTTACAACTAAGTTACTGATATCAAACTACTATACAACTACGTTAATGATTGACGTGCGAAGGTTCCGGGTTCGATCCCAGGGAAAATTCAGAAATTATAAGGGAATTTATAATTTCTGAACTTTCCCAGTCAAAAATTGGTATTCAAGCTTTCTAGGGTAAAATGACGAAATTACGTGTTGCAGAATTTTGGAAATCAATTCCACTCTCTCTACTTTTTTCGAAAATCTAACTTGATTGAAGTCGGAAACAACACCTTATCCTAACTAATATTATAACTGCAAATGTGAGTTTGTTTGTTATACTTTCACGGCCCATCTTTTCACCGAATTTTGATGAAATTTGTAGTCCCGGGAAAGGATATATTACAAAGGCTACTTTTATCCCGTGGATATGTCACCGTAAGATTGTTAAAACCGTTAGATTATAATCTAACTCGCGAAATTCTAAACTATCGAAAGATTAGAATTTAACGCATTATTTTCCGGTAGATTGTAATCTGATAGGTATTTAAACCCGATAAAACCTAATACTAATCAAGTAATAATCACTACTTGATTATTTATGTCGAACCCTAACCTAACCTACAAGAAAGAGACAAGTAAACGTAAATAAAATGAATATTTCAAAAATTGACACTCAGAACATTGAACAGTTTACAATCTTTCGACAGTTTAGAATTTCGCGAGTTAGATTATAATGTAACGGTTTTTACAATCTTACGGTGACAGATATTAAAAAAAACTTAAGCAAAACGTGGCATCTGCTAGCAGGAATATAGTATGGAACATGTTACATGCTAGTTCTAGTGGTTACTAATAGATATCTATTAAAGATGTTGATTGGATATACGCGCAGTTGTTAATGTCTGTCAATGGTAAGGTGTACTAGAGACCTAGAAGCCTATAGATTTCTATGTAGCGTCTACTTTGTCACTCTGCGTAGCCAAATCTCATATCACAGTTTGCAGTGATTTAGTATTTTAGTGGCTTTTTAAACCCGAGCATATTTTCATCAAACGGGTTAAAAAAATGTGATCATCTAAAATGTGTAAAAACACTTACAGCCTAACCAAATTACTATGCCCTCGTGGAATGGTGGCAAGAATGTTGGCTGCATTTCCACACTAGACAGCCAGGTTGATCCTTTAAGCAAAACTGGAGCCAGCACGATAGGTCTCGCAATAAAGTTTTGACACTATATTGTTTGGCGAGAAACATATTTGTTTGTGCAAATTATAAAATATAATTTAAATTTTAAAAAATCATTCTCATTTACAGTGGGTGCCAGGCTCAGTATGGGGCCCTCTACCAACAGCGGCAACCGGCTCCACGCAACAGACAGACGACAGCAGCTCACTGGCAGACCAACTGGCAGCGCTGTCTCTACGCCGGCCGCCGCGGCATCCGCCCCCAGCGTACATGTGCCACTTGTGCTTCAAGAAAGGACACTACATTGGCGACTGTCCACAGGTATAGAGTATAGACACTGTATTACTGAATAGACCAGCTCACTGGCAGGCCAACTGGCAGCGCTGTCTCTACGCCGGCCGCCGTGACACCCGCCCCCAGCGTACATGTGCCACTTGTGCTTCAAGAAAGGACACTACATTGGCGACTGTCCACAGGTATAGAGTATAGACACTGTATTACTGAATAGACCAGCTCACTGGCAGGCTAACTGGCAGCGCTGTCTCTACGCCGGCCGCCGTTCACCCGCCCCCAGCGTACATGTGCCACTTGTGCTTCAAGAAAGGACACTACATTGGCGACTGTCTACAGGTATAGTACCAGCTAACTGGTACTTTATCTGTACTTAGAACAACGCTTTGATATGTATATTGAGATATTATCAAAGGAACAATGGGTGATAGAAGAGAGAATTCCGCAAATTGAAAAAGGAGGTGTACATACTTATTCGCTCTAACTTTTGGTGCGAAATTCAGCTCGCGAAATGCCGCGCGCATAATTCCGCTATACCTATTTGTGTTTTGTAAACTTGACAAGCCTTTTCCTCGCCGAAATGTCTTCAATTAGCGCTCGAATCAGCTTCGTCTCTGTAATGTGGCTATTTCCGCCATAAGTCGCTCTGGCACAGTGCCAGGACGTACAGAAAAATATTTTTATATTTTTCTCTATAAAAGAAACGATCGGATTCTTCGCAAGAAACCCATATGTCATCGTCAGATTACTGAATATTTTGGGACGTCCCCGTACCTTGTTTGTTGTGGTGACTATTAATCTTTGCCATTGATGTTGATTTTTTAGTGCAGGTACCAGACTAGACGACAGCCTCGATTTTGTCCACGGTTTTTAGAAAATCAACTCAACAAAGGAACCCTTTTCTTTTCCAGGATAAAAAGGAACCTATGTCCATCCTTAGAATGTAACATATCTTTGTAACAACCGCAAAAAAAACGTCAAAATCAGTTGAACAATCGCAATAAAAATCTTAGTTCCTGAAGATCCTGATCTCAACTGTAATCTATCATACTATAGTACATTACTGCAGCGGCCAGCAAAACAGGCATTGAAGGACGAACGTATAAATGTGGGCCGAGGCGAAGCCGAGGCAAACATACGTGAGTCCATCAATGCCTAGTTGTGCCCAAGGCTTGTATAGTGCTTTTCTCAAATAATGTGCGGAAATTAAAACTAAGTGGTACCTAGACAGAACTTTTTATTTAAAAATATTTTTCTTACGATTTTGGCGGTAACAAGTTTTCTATTACGGCTCTTGCCGCCTCTTGAATTTCAGATGGCGTTAAAGTAAGTTCATCACACTAATTGTCTTCACTTAAACTTATTTTGTCAAATACATTTCAAAATCAATGACGAACAACAAACAACAATAATTTTTCCCGCGTTATAGTGTTCATTTGTTTTTTTTTAAATAAACAGCTTTCTATTTGCAAGCTAGTTCAAAATTTAAATAAAATCTTTGATAACTTATTTCCTTGGTTGCCATGTTTCTCGCATGTATTTGGCCAGTACGGCAAGTTCGATTTATCTCGAAGAAGGTTGTCAAAATAATGCTCAAATTTCCAAATATGTTTGAGAAAATGTTATAAATGCGAAAGTGTGTTTGTTTGTTGGTTTGTCCTTCAATCGCGCAGCAATGGAGCAACAGATCGGCGTGAATTTTAGCATGGGTATAGTTGAGGACCTGGAGAGTGACATAAGCTACATTTTATCCCGGAAAATTAATGGGTACCCGCGGGAATAACAAAAAAACTTAAAGCACGCGGACAAAATCGCGGGCTTCCGCTAGTTTTGATATAAAGTGGAGAGTACCTACCTATATGCCAGCCAGGCCATGAATCATGTTCATGATTGGGATTTGATTTGTAACCTTAAACCTTTCAATAACTACGAAGCCACTATACTAACATTATTGTACGTTTTTGGCCCATTTTATGTCACACAAAGAAACCATTATTTTGTAAAAGATCACATAGCACTCGTACTCCAGCTCAAGTTACAAAGGATGCATTGATTGCGTGTTCTATTTCAAAAACGTCATATTAATACATCTTATACCTCTTGCGTAAAAGGAAGAACCGTCTTAAGATCTCGTCTGCCTATTTGCAAAATGTGTTGGCTGGTTTTTCTAAAATATTCTACGTCAGAGAGCGGGGCAATTTTTTTTTATTACACTACAAATTAGCTCTTATAAAGACTACTAGCTGATGCCCGCGACTTCTTCCGCGTGGATTGACGTTTTTTATTTCCCGCGGGAACTCTTTCATTATCTGGGATAAAAATTAACCTATGTGTTATTCCAGACTATAATCTATCCCTGTGCCATATTTCATCCAGATCCGTTCAGCCGTTCTGGCGTGAAAGAGTAACAAACATCCATACATCCATACTTACAAACTTACGCGTTTATAATGTGTAAGGATAGTGGTATATAATATAGATTTAATGTGTCCTAAACCCTACGAGGTTAGCCCACTACCACGCTTGCAACATCACTTACCACTAAATCAAGGTATATAGGGGCTGCCCCCCGATTATGTAAGGAAATCGTAATCACAGTAAACAGATACAACCAGTATGGAAACTAAGCCAAGTTGATAAATTATTTACCTACGCTCCATTGAAGCAATAGGGTTGTCACTTTTAATGTTTTATGGTTTAATTTTGTTTTTGTTAATTAAAACATTCTATGTTCTGTAGTGATCAATTAATCGAATTGAAATAGCTAGTTTACGAATACAAATTAAATAAGTATCTAATGGCGTCGGTTAATCTTGATAGTTTAAAATAGGGAAAACAGTTTAATATTGACACACAATAACTTGTAGATCTCTGTTTTTTTTGTAGGTCACTAACTTATCATTATGGCGTAACCTTTTACATGTTTTGGCGGGATTGTACGCGATCCGCGGCTGGGCGCGCGGTAGGCGCCGCAGGTGGGGCGCGGGCAGGGCTCATGAGCTCTGTTTTCGGATGTTTGTCATGCATTTTCGGGTTGAAGCGTACCGCGTTTCAACCCCAAAAATGCGTGTGATACCTAGTAATTAAAAAAACATTGCATAAAAAATACCTTTATTCTTGACTAGCAGTCCGCCCCGGTTTCGTACGGGTGCAATTTAGATTTGTAATTTTATCGTGAAAAATACAAAGTGAACAAATTACAGGTTTTTTCATATTATGTACTATCTTTACTTAAATGTAAATTAATTAAAATTAATACTTGTAATGTAAGAAAGTATTTTTAGTAATCAATATAATTTTTCATTTCTATAGCTGTTATTTCAGAATTGCGCATTTAAAACAGATAGAAAATTATAACTAACCACTCGCGTAGATCTTGATCCCGTGAGGACATCGGGATAATAAATTGGTAGTATTCTAAAAGTGAAAGATTTATTAAAATCGGTCCAGCAGTTTTTGATGGCTGACCCGCCCCAATATATATCGGCTTCGCACGGGTAGAGAGATAGACTGGTAGATAGATTTACAGTTGAGCATTATATCTGCCTCGGTGTTCTGTTTGTGATGTACGGTCTGAGTGAATAATTAACTTGAAATTATCTGAAGTTCTAAGTTTTTTTAAAAACTTCGTATGTAAACATTGTAAACAAAGAATTTCAAAATGGCGCTAACTTTTTAAAATTTTGGTACCGGTTTCCTGTTTTGTGATCCTAGGGATCGTCAGATATTGATTTTGAACGAAATCGGTTCAAAAACAAAGAATTTCAAAATGGCGCTGACTTTTTTATATTTTGGTACCGGTTTCCTGTTTTGTGATCCTAGGGATCGTCAGATATCGATTTTGAACAAAATCGGTTCAAAAACAAAGAATTTCAAAATGGCGCTGACTTTTTTAAATTTTGGTACCGCTTTCCTGTTTTGTGATCCTAGGGATCCTCAGATATCGATTTTGAACGAAATCGGTTCAAAAACAAAGAATTTCAAAATGGCGCTGACTTTTTTAAATTTTGGTACCGGTTTCCTGTTTTGTGATCCTAGGGATCATCAGATATCGATTTTGAACGAAATCGGTTCAATAACAAAGAATTTCAAAATGGCGCTGATTTTTTAAAATTTTGGTTACAGTTTCCTGTTTTGTGATCCTAGGGGTCTTCAGATGTCGATTTTGAACGAAATCGGTTCAAATACAAAGAATTTCAAAATGACGCTGACTTTTTTAAATTTTGGTACCGGTTTCCTGTTTTGTGATCCTAGGGATCGTCAGATATCGATTTTGAACAAAATCGGTTCAAAAACAAAGAATTTCAAAATGGCGCTGACTTTTTAAATTTTGGTACCGCTTTCCTGTTTTGTGATCCTAGGGATCCTCAGATATCGATTTTGAACGAAATCGGTTCAAAAACAAAGAATTTCAAAAAGGCGCTGACTTTTTTAAATTTTGGTACCGGTTTCCTGTTTTGTGATCCTAGGGATCGTCAGATATCGATTTTGAACGAAATCGGTTCAAAAACAAAGAATTTCAAAATGGCGCTGACTTTTTTAAATTTTGGTACTGGTTTCCTGTTTTGTGATCCTAGGGATCGTCAGATATCGATTTTGAACAAAATCGGTTCAAAAACACAGAATTTCAAAATGGCGCTGGCTTTTTAAAATTTTGGTACCGGTTTCCTGTTTTGTGATCTTAGAGACCGTCAGATATCGATTTTGAACGAAATCGGTTCAATAACAAAGAATTTCAAAATGGCGCTGACTTTTTAAAATAGTGGTACCAGTTTCCTGTTTTGTGACCCCAGGGAGCCCCAAATATCGATTTTCAACGAATTTAAAAAACGATAGTTCAGCAGAGTTCAAACAGCCGTATACGCAATACACTCCTGGCATTTTTAAAAAGATCGCGGAAATAGACATAACCGTGACCACTCGTCATGACGCGGCACTCACTACTGACGGCCTCGCGACGACTGCTTAGGAGTCTCGTCGATGCGCATGTTTGTGTGAGTGAGCTGTTTCGAACGTTTCTAGGTAGTTTCATTACTGTTTGTATCTGTTTACTGTGTCGTAATCGTAATCGTCTGTCAAACGTATAATTCGACCTGTTTAAGGAGGTCATCGATGCTTGAACGTCAAAACGCATGTATGTACTCCTTAAAAAGTTCGAGTTATACGTTATGACCTGTCAAATGAATACGATTAGACAATTGGGCCTCTGATTCTGTTGTACACAAACTCTAACCTAAACAGCATTAAAAATATTGCTTACCCTTTCATAATATTCCCAGCGGAAAGGGACAGAACTAGATTTAATGCTGCCATTTTAGTTTAGTTTAGAGATTCTGTTAAATACATAATTGACCTCATTACCGACTTTTTCGAAATAAAAAAATACCAGGTCTTTAGAATTACCAAAAAAGATTTGTTAAAATTATTCACATTCAACAGTCAAAAATGTATATATTTTATGGTTGTCTGGGAGAGATCGCTTTAGCGATAAGACCGCCTTTGCACGCTTCACTACGATTAAGTTTCTCTTTTTGTAATTATATGTTTCTATTTATTTCTTGTGTGTAATAATAATAATAATAATAATAATAATAATAATAATTATAATTATCCATACTTTTTCGTAATGGTTTCAGGCCAGACCGAAAGGCGAAGGTTTGACGCCGTACCAAGGCAAGAAGCGTTGCTTCGGCGAGTACAAATGCCCGAAGTGCAAGCGCAAATGGATGAGCGGGAACTCGTGGGCGAACAACGGCCAAGAGTGCATCAAATGTAGGATCAACGTTTTCCCGCATAAGCAGGTAACTTACTTCTAAGTCCAGTAATTTAAGGAATGAAAGGCGAAGGTTTGCTGCCGTACCAAGACAAGAAGCACTGCTTCGGCAAAGACAGATGCGCAAAGTGCAAGATGAGCGTCAAAGGCATTAAATATATCAGCATCAACGTCTTCCCGTCCTGCATAAAAAGTAAAACCATCATTAAACATGATAGTCGTCAAGCGCAAGCCTATCTCACAATAAAATAAAATAAAAACCTTACCTTACCTTTCCTTCTTAAATCAATCAGGATTTAGAAACAATATACCTTCCCATTGCCCATTGTACGACCCTGTCATTTCTATTCTAGGCCTATTTTTAATTATAAACGGTGAAGCGGTGATGCCGTAATAGGTCAAGAAGCGTTGCTTCGGTAGTAACAACTGCCCGTAACTACGAGTAATTGGGTATTTAACAAAAAGTCAAATAAATTATATTTTAGTGATTATGATTAAATAGAGGACCTGCCAAAATACGTTATTTTTTATTTATGAAACACGCCTGGGGAAACATCACAGTTGCCTAATTCGTCATATCCACGTCCGTTAATTTTATGTTGGACTTTAAATTGACGATTAATGTAAAAAAGGTCGTTGACTTTTGATGACGTCACAATTCAGTATTTCATACAAAATCCTATAAATACGCGTTTTGAAGTTTAATTAACGGTATCTGATTTGACTAGTTGTCAAATACCCAGTTATCTAGGGCTTGTCTTATGCCATGTCTTCTAAGGCTGCGTCGGGTCGATTTCTGACGATTGACTCTGAATTTAAAAGGAAGTGTCTCTTAATTTCAGAGGCCCCTAGAGAAACCCGACGGCCTGGACGTGAGCGACCAGTCCAAGATCCATCCTCAGCATCTCTGCCAGAAATGCCGCTCGCTTGGCTTTTATTGCCGCCGTGAATATTAAGGATTTCTTCGCAAGAGACCAAAGAAAATATTTTTTTCAAAAAGTGTTATATATGTCACCGTAAGATTGTAAAAACCGTTAGATTATAATCTAACTCGCGAAATTGCAAACTGTCGAAAGATTACAATTTAACGTATTATTTTTCGGTAAATTGTAATCTGTTAGGTATATTAACCCGATAGAAGCTATTTATGCCAAACCCTAACCTAACCTACAATAAATAGACAAGAAAACGTAAATACAATGAATATTTAAAAAATTGACACTCAGAACATTGAACAATTCACAATTTTTCGACAGTTTACAATTTCGCGAGTTAGATTATAATCTAACGGTTTTTACAATCTTACGGTGACATATACATTATTTCTAAAATCTCTCTCTCTACATTATTTCAACGCTATTTCTAAACTTATCTACATTATTTCGAAAATCTCTAGATATAAATCTAATGACGCGTCTACAGTCCAGACCACCAGAATGCAGGGGTCATAGCAACGTACTATTACCTATTCTGTGGCCATACTTCCACAACTTATCTGACCCGGTGACAGCGTCGCTAGTAGATATGGAAAATAAAATTTAAAAAAAAACTTTTCTCAAACATGCTTGGAAATTTGAGCATTATTTTGACAATCTTCTTCGAGATAAATCGAACTTGCCGTAGGTACTGGCCAAATACATGCGAGCAGCGGCCGGCAAATGTTGTATGAAAATCCATATCTGTCGTGGTTTAGCGGCCAAATAAATTACATAGTAAATTCATATCTGTCATTTAATTTAAAATGGAACGATCTTTTACTCCGAAACATGGCAACCAAGGAGGTAACTTATCAAAGGTTTTATTTAAATTTCGAACTAGCTTGCAAATAGAAAGCTGTTTATTGAAAAAAAACAAATGAACACTAGAACGCGGGAAAAATTATTGTTGTTCGTTGTTCGTCATTGACTTTGAAATGTATTTGACAAAATGGGTTCAAGTGAAGACAATGAGCGTGATGAACTTCTTTAACGCCATCTGAAATTTAAGAGGCGGCAAGAGCCGTAATAGAAAACTTGTTGCCGCCAAAATCGAAAGAAAAATATTTTTAAATAAAAAGTTCTGTCTAGGTACAACTTAGTTTTAATATCCGCGCATTATTTGAGAAAAGCACTATACAAGCCTTGGCCACAACTAGGCATTGATGGACTCACGTATGTGTGCCACGGCTTCGCCTCGGCCCACATTCACACGTTCGTCCTTCAATGTCTGTTTTGCTGGCCGCTGCAGTAATGTACTATATTTTTTATATTTTTACTTTTTATTTCAAATGTTTATTGTACTTAGAAATAGGCATAAGTTCAACGATTTGATACGTGCCTACTGCTTAGCCAAAAAATATTCCCAAAGTATAGGTTACTTACCTATTTTTTTTTTTTAATATTAAAGAATAGGTTTAGAAAGAATGAACGATATATTGTAGCGTTCAAAATTCGAGCCTTACTTACATTTAAGTACAAGGGTCAAAGTCCATAGTACAAACCATAATTATGAGTATATCGTCTCCCATTTTAAGGGTTCCGTACTAGACCAGATCGCATTGTATAATATGCGATCTTTGTTAGCATATTTGTAGTAAACCAACTGACAAGTACGTTTGTCCGCTAACCGTTGGTTTGTCTGGCTTACGGCCGGTTTCTGAATTGGGAATTTCATGTTACAGCCATTTAAACTATAAGAGCTGTAAATTAAATTTAGTACGGTTAAAGGTAGATTGCAAACTTCACACCTATTAAAGTCACATTGAATTATATGGAAGTTTGAAGAAGAAAAATCATTAAAAAAAAGTTGTGGCTACGGAACCAACACCTACACTTGACCCGTAATTTAATATTGTTTTTTTTAAATATATACTCTATCCTATATATATATATCTATAGATTTTATATCCATCTTTATCATAAGACGTGTCTGAAGTTAAAACATGAAATGTATATTTCGAAAATGGCTATTATATTAAAAACAAAATATAACATAGTTTATTATAAAATTTTAATATTAAGTTTTATTATACTCCAAATGGCATTAGGTAAAGTTACTTATGAAATTTATATGTATATAAGATATATAAATTAGTAATTATTGTTAACATTTTAAATATTTTAATCGTACTATGTGCTATACCTATTGAAATACTTAAATGTTTCTAAAATATGTAAAGATAACAACTAACAAAATTAATACTTAAAACGTTATTTCTTTTAGCGTTATTTAAAATATTGTCGTTAGTTAAGTATCGGTTATTTTAATAACGTTATCAGAATCGTTAAAAACTAACATCCAAAGATCCAGTGAATTCTAATTGTGCCAAAAAAACTAGTTCTTAAGTTTTTATGTTTTGAAATCATGTTATGTGGTTATAATTCATGTGCCATGACAGAGGTTTTATACGTTTTTTTTAATGTATAATAGTTGTTAAGTACATGTACCTACTTGGAAATTTAAAAAATCTTTTATTCGTTTTAAAATTAAGGTTCTATAGTATTAAAGATATACCAATAGAGTAATTTAAAAATATGATAAAAACTCACTAAAACGTCTTTCAGAAACGACCTCAATTTACGGGCCCTGTCAAACAAAGAATGTGGACCTATTTTACTAACGCCATCTAGCCTGAAAAGCGGGACAGCGCTATGGTGGGGACAAGGACAGGCATATACAGGTGTGGAGCGCGCTCTACAGGTCGAACGCCCAATTTTTTTCTATGAATCCCACCTAGACCTACATATATGTATATCGATGCTTTCAGGTGGTTGAATTATTACTAACCGGCAATATCTGTAGTTTTCGCATGAGAATAGTGACAAAGATTTATCTAGTTCAGTATTATAAATTTCCAAAGTTTTTACAACTTACGACGTGCGGACGTGGCCTTATATAGTTAAGTGCCTTCATGCTTTAATAAAAAATAATGGTATCTATTAAAATAATAGGTATATCCTACATATTATATCACTTCATAAGTTTATTTTTCACTTCATTTGTTTCATAAAAACAATAATTTTAAGATTACTTATTTAGGTACTTACTGTAGTTTTTATTTTGCTGAATAAACGGTGCTAATGTTAGGAAATAGACAATTATTAATACAGCTTACTTTTATGGTTTGCTCCAAAATCGAATAGCGCTAAAAAAAATATAACAGGCAGAACTTTTAAAACACTTTTTGATAATAATTATGTACTTATAAAAATAGAAACGATAGAAAATATTATGTAAGGTGTAATAAAATTAGGTAACAGGGGTATCGAACCCAGGGCACGGCATAGCAAAAAATTAATAAATTTTTAAATGCCTTGCTTCTTTTTTACTTTTGTTAACGTATTCCGTAAGTATCAATGTGCTACTGTCAATAATAATTAATACTGGTACTCTGTTATTACCACTAATAGGCCTATTACACTTCACTTTTCACAGGGACCCTTACACTTGAATCAGTGTAGTGTAATAAGATTTAGGAGAAAGACTTTAACTTGCTAAAGCTGCCTTCCGCATGTTATATTGCCAGTAAAAGTAAAACCTAGGGTTCACCATCCCTGGCGCAAAGAGGACTTCATTTTTCAAATCTTGATTGTACACAAGCAAGATAAAGACAAGAATAATTTTTGAATTTTTTATATTTTATCAAATATTCACCTTGATTAATTGAGGCTGATAAAAAAAATATTTATGGAATCTGTTTTGATTAATTAGTTCCGTTTCTCAATTTAGTGTTACCATTTTATGTATAATATACCTAGTACCCAGAATACATCCAAATTGGTACATTATTTTGTATTGTTTTAACAATGATAGTAATTATTTCGTCTGATTAATGTTTGCATAAATAATAGGATTGCACTAAGTTTTTTAGTGTATTTAAAATTATTTTCGGAATTTTCTTGCATTTATTATTTAATAATCTATAACAGAATAGTAATAAATGCAAGAATATTATGGCAGCACTAATGCTGATTGTCTGTGGTTGTGCCGAATGTTTTACTGGTTGTCATCTCTCTTGGTCATACTCATAGTGGATTTCTTCCGGTTGCCATTTTTAGAAGTGAAATTACCACCCTACAAAACTTTAAAACGTAATAATATCTTTTTCTAGGCTCATTTTTTAAAAATTCTTTCTTCTGAGAGCTTCGTATCCGACGCTTATTAAAATATATTTTTTGCACACGTGTATTTACATATTTTTTTTTCGCAATACTATTGATGTACCTATGGAAGTTCGCCTTTGCTCTTTGAGTGCTAGGAAAGCGATTTATTGGAAGTAAGTACTTTATTTATGGGTATTTTTTAGAAGTGAAACATCTTTAGAATCGTGATTTGATTATTCATAATAGGATTTAGCCTCCGGGATAATGAGATGGAATACAAGTTGGTTATATTAATCTCATTCTCTCGTAGCCTACTTTTCTGAAGTTTCAGTTCCACTTAGTTGTGAATTACACACCGACTTTTTTCTTTTATCTATTATTGATGAACATATTATTGTAATTTGTTATGTACTTAGTTTTATTAATCCAATGTATAAGATTTTAAATTTTATAAATAAAATCACTTTTAAATTTTAACCTTTAATTTTATTTTCTTGATATATGGAATTGGATTAAAATATTGAAAGATAGTATATTATAGAAAAATATTTTATTATTATCTTTTCACAAAAGGCATATAAAATAATATTGCAAATAAAGGTAGAGACATAGCTTTAGTGGACGAAAAATAACATACCTAGGTACTTACGGGAAGTTTTAGAATATGTCCTAAAAATTATAAACTAGCTAATCCTTATTATTTAAGTACTGAGATAATTTAAATTAAGAAACTAATTATGTACACTTTTCAGTTTTGTGTTTATACTCCTGATAATAATTATGTTGAATATTTACGCATGGATCTCCATTAAAAAAAACTCCAGTTCGGTATGGACAAAAGCTGAATAGTCAGAACTGAATAAGAATTAGTCTTATCATACCGTAAACCCCACCTATTATATTCTTAAACACACTAGGAATACTTTACAACTTCTACATAATATCTAAACTCTGTGTTTTTGAAAATTTGTGAAATACCTGATTCTTCGAATTCAATCTACTTAACTGCTGACTACAACTAGATGGACGGACGCTATCAAACGAGTACCTCCGGGGCCACTAGAAACTTGAAGCGACACAAGACCATGTTCTGTGGAGCTCCATGCAAAAGACCTTCGTCCAGCAGTTGACATCTATCGCAGCGGCAGACTAAGATCGTCAAGGGCTCGGGACGGCATGCTGAATGCTTATGGTCTTTTAAGCCCAGGGTTTCTCTTATGACACAGGAAAGAACATAAGCGCGAGCGAAACGAGCAAATTTTTCATTAATTTTACAGAAACAATGCAAATGTGATAAGCTGTTATATTGTAATAGTCAGTCGGTTATGACTTCCACCTCCTAGTCAAGAAGTGAGGGTTCGATCCCCGGGCACGCACCTCAACTTTTCGGAGTTTTATGTGCGTTCTAAGAAATTAAATATCACTTGCTAACTGTGAAGGAAAACATGAGGAAACCTTAGAGTTCTCGATACTGTTCTTCTTATTCTGGGAAGAGATTTGTGCTCAGTAGTGAGCCGGTGATGGATTGATATGATGATGTGTATGACAGAAACGTTCCTTAACCCGCCACTGGTCTCAGTTGGAACGAACTTGAACTAAATAATAATCAGTGAAGAAAACCAGGAAACAATCGTATTCTATGTGGTCCTACGAAAGCATTCTCAAACCTTGCTGGGACCACCATATCGCCGTCTTCCTCAAGAGATCGCTTTTCAAAATGGCGGCTCATTGCCATATCCTGGAATAGACTTTCTTGGAAAGGTTGGTTTTCCTGGGGACTTGATTCTTCAAAAGGTTTCCCAAGCACTGCGAGCACACATACTAGCAGTATTAATGCTGTTAGTTTTGTAATTATCTCCATTTTACTTCTGTTAGCTTGTAACTTTTCTTCTTTTGTTTTCAGATGTGTCCTTTATTTTTTCCACTTATAGGTAATTACCTATTAATATTATTTTTTGTTTTGGTCTTTTTCTGCTTTCTGTGTCAACGGTACCAAATAGAACTTCGTTTCTTAAATCAAACGTTTACAAATTTTTAAAAATTGGCTATATTTATGTTAAATCCAGTCGTAAACACAAGTTTATAAAATGACCTGCATGCATCGTATATCCGTTTTATATTGACTCGATGTTGGTTATTTAAATTATCATTACAATTCTAACGATTCATGCCTCGAACATTATACACCACTTAGCACCAGATTAAAGGAATATAATGCTTCTTCTTCTTCACAATATTTGATTAAAGTGATCTAATTCGATTCATAACACTGATTTTATTTGCTAACTTTTCAATTCCGCTAAATGTTTACTTACATTTGCGTCAATGGATATTGTAAGACAAGTTATTTTAGGAGCAAGAAATTAATTCTACATAACTAATTCTGATTTCTGCGTGAAATTTTTCTGCAAACACATCAAAGAAACGAAAATGCTTCAGCTGCCACCACATATTTTGTAAAGGTTAATTTATGTATTGGAAACTTTGCCTGAATTTAGTGCATGTGTGTGTATGCAAACACAAATACACTAGCAGCTAGCTATTCCCTCACTTTCTAAGCCCGATGGGGACAACGGGACGGCGATGTGACATGACTGGAGAGAGATCAGGACGACAGTTTAACTTTTTTTCCGAGGCACGGAAGTAAAACACCGCCAAGAATTACTTGACAAGAAAAACTAAGGCATATTTTTGACCCGTGAATTCAATTAATGAGCCCCCCGATTGTGTAAGGAAATCGTAATCAAACGGATAATTTGACCTGTTTTAGGCGTTCATCTAGATGGCTGCACGACAAACAGTTCGAGTACCTAATACGTTTTTAGCTACGATTTGGGAAGTGGTAAGCAAATTAAATAACGTTATTTGTAAAACAATGTTTAATGGTCACACTGGCCTCGCTTCACGACTCTGGCGTCGGGGCTGGTGCACAGCATACATAGCTCGTTGTCGTACGTGCGTCCGTCGCTGCCGCTCACCGGGTGAACCAGCAGTAGACAGATGCAGTACACGAACGCAATGGTCGCATACACCATCATAATCGCGAGGAAGATCATTGGATCACTGGGGTTGTCAAACGGATAATTCGACCTGTTTAAGGAGTTCATAGATGCCTGCACGTCAAAAAGCATGTATGGTTCTACTTAAAATGCGATCGTTTCACTGTAACTGACATTTTTACGTAATAAGGCCTGAGAAGTGTGATGCAAATTAAATAACTATATTTTGTAAAAAAAAGTTTAATGGTCACACTGGCCTCGCTTCACGACTCTAGCGTCGGGGCTGGTGCACAGCATACATAGCTCGTTGTCGTACGTGCGTCCGTCGCTGCCGCACACCGGGTGAACCAGCAGTGGACAGATGCAGTACACGAACGCTGTGGTCGCATACACCATAATGATCGTGAGGAAGATCACTGGAAAGATGGGTATCTTCACCTATTATTATCATTAATCCATCGCCAAGCATACACCTCCCTCGAATAATGAAAGGCAGTGGCGTGCCGCGTGCAGCTTGTATAAACTAATAAACTAGTCTTATACTATAAACCTACTAAAATATTATAAATGCGAAAGTTTGGATGGATGGATGGATGTTTTACTGGTTTTACTCTATCACGCCAGAACTACTGAACGGATCTGGATGTTTGGCAGGGATATAGTCTTGAATAACAGATAACACTTTTTAACCATTTTAACTTTTTTTATGGGCTAACTTGTAGTAGATTTCAAAAAAATCCCGGAAAATTAAAAAGTTTCCGCGGGAACCGAAAAACCTCAATTCACGCGGATGAAGTCGCGGGCATCAGCTAGTAGAGGCTTAGAAGCCCAAACTAAATGCTTATTTTTCATTGAGACCTGAAATTAAATTGGTTCTAACCGATATCCCTACCCTGACTTAAAATACCGTGCACGTCACTGATGAAATGGTTTTCGCCATAATCCACTACGCTGGTCCAGTGCAGATCGGCAGACTTAACACACCCATGTGAAAATTATAGAGAACTCTATGGCATGCAGGATTCTTCACGACGTTTTTCTTTACCGTTAAATCAAGTGATGTTTAATTGCCTCTCATTACTAGGTAATGTAATAGAAGGTGGGTCAGGATGGTAAATAATTGATCTGTATATAACTTTGCACAATTTATATTACTCAAAAGCTGTGCTCGGGACGAGTGTCACAAAAGGTATGGCTTGAATCACTCCAAATACCGGTAAGGTATAAACAGTCTATTATATACAGTATATACAGTCTATTCTATAACAGTATACATTTACAAAAATACCAATAATAATTTACAATATATAGGTATTTAGTACAATATACTGGATCTAAATATTTTGCGATCAATACGCTACTTAAAAATTGAATGCATATGATTATATATATTATACTGTTTGTTGACTATAGAAGTAATAATTAATTATTTATTACTAAGCAAAGAAAAGGACGCTCACTGCGCTCGGATTTTTGTACAGTAACTATAATAGATGCTTACCCAGTTTTAAATGCATTTTTTTAATATTCGTTCCCCGGTCCACCTAAACCAAGCGATTAACGCAAATAAGTAAAACTCAAATGAATGCATAATTTTGAATCAAGCACCTAGGCATGGTACATGAATTGGCTAATTTGTGACTTGTAGGTAATTAATGATTTGCCATGGATGCTTTATCGTTGTGATTCTATAATTTAAATTTAATTAAAGTTTAATTTTTTTTTCAAAGTCTAAGGAGCTACGTTATTTTTACCATTCATCCGACGCGACGGAGACGTCCTGCCCCCATATTCTCTAACTCAGCGGCTATCAAAAATAGAAAGCCACTGATATAGTAGTGGTTCGCCCCGAACTGAGACCTCGCGGTATCTATAAGATAGTTTTAACTATATATTGTAATAAATAGTTAACTTATAATATTATACGCAAAAGAGCTAAAGAGTTATTAGAGAAACGAATAAACTTTTACAGAGCGCCATCTATTGACATCATTTTGAAGTTCTGTTAAAAATACTGTGTGCCGGGGGGAATAAATAATATAATTTGGGATTTAGAAAAAGGGGGAATGAAATTAGAAATGCAAAAGTAGTAAATAGTAAAAAACGTTTATTGCGGAACTCTAAAACGGGCACAGAGATACCGCGGCTTTGCTCAAGTGGTAGGCACACAAATTTGTAGGGTCGTGGTGTAACGTGATGTTTGCTTTGACCTCGGTGGTAGTTAGGTACTCTCCTCGGTGAATGGCCTCGATGGTAGAAAGCGGCCTGGAGATGATGAGCGCAGCAGATGGTCACGTTGGGATCCCGAACGGTGCTGGTCTGGTCTGGCGTGGCTGGGTGGTAAGCCATCAAGATGGAAAGGTGCACGTCGCTCCTGGAATTGATAATACCGACTAGTTATCGTCTGGCATATCAATTCCGTCCTGGATCCGGCCCTGGCCTGTGTAGACCACAGGAGGTACTTTGGCGTGCTAGAATTGTCGGTGTGGTGGATCCAGAACGGAGTTTACAATGAGTATGAATTATTATTACTTAGCTGAAGGCCCAAAAATATGAAAAACAATGATAAAATTAACTAACTAAACAAAAGTGAGGGTGTATCGAAAAATAAAAAAAGATGATGCAATCTAATGGAAAGTTACTCGAATGAATTGGCAATAATTTTGATGAAACACTAAAACAAAGATTGAAATGGACAGTTGGGATTATGAATATACTAATTACACTAATAAATGATCAAAATTAAGAATTTATAAAAAAAACTATGAATAATGAAAATGACTACGATTTACGTGTTTTAGGTACCATTCATAAACTTACCCTAATGCGGGAGAAAAGTTGCGCAGAATTTACATATTATTTAGAAAACATTAAAAAAACGCATTTTCGATGGCGTCGCGTCCCAACTAAATAGAGCGCTGGAACGCGACAAACATATCACGCCCGACGCTAGGAGCGCGCCGGGCCTAACTGAAGTCGCAGAGTTATGCCACTGCGGCCGCGGTTCCATGACTTGCAAAAAAAACTAATTCGTATTCGGTAATTGGTATATAATAAGCTTTTTTTATGCTAATATATAAATAAGATTAGATAAAATATTATTAAGACTTTAGTAATAAATAAACCGTTATAAATAAATAATACTTAAATATGTAACACTTCGTTACAACTGAAGCTCATTAAAAATTAAATAATTTCGTTTCCTTAAAATATTAGGTCCTTAATATGAAATTGCCGTTTTGTCGTACTGGCCACTTTGATTTAAAATATCTCCTCTTTGGTTAGGAATTTCAATTTCAAATTTATACAGCTTTTGTGATTTTAAAACCCTAATTCATTTGTTTTTTCCTCTTTTGGTTTTTTCTTTGCGTCACTCAGTTTACAAAATGGAAAACTTGAAATATTGCGCTAATTACGAGTGCTAGTTCCATCGTAGCACCAGTGCTGCAGAAACGGCTCGAAGGATTAATGATGTGTATGGCGGCGGTGTCGCAAAAGAAAACACACTCCGATGGGGCAGTCCAAAGCGCCTTCAAAGATTTTATTGATTCCCGTCAGAATGGTTTTTTTATTAAAGGGATCAATGAACTACCTATGAGATAGCAGAAGTTCATATGTCACCGTAAGATTGTAAAAACCGTTGGATTATAATCTAACTCGCGAAATTGTAAACTGTCGAAAGATTGTGAACTATTCAATATTCTGAGTGTAAATTTTTGAAATGTTCATTTTATTTACGTTTTCTTGTCTCTTTCTTGTAGGTTAGATTAGGGTTCGACATAAATAATCAAGTTGTGCCCGGCCTGAGGCCGGGCACATAGGTTTTATCGGGTTTAAATACCTATCAGATTACAATCTACCGGCAAATAATGTGTTAAATTCTAATCTTTCGACAGTTTAGAATTTCGCGAGTTAGATTATAATCTAACGGTTTTTACAATGTTACGGTGACGGATATAAAATGGGTGAAATTACTTGTTTGCACATTTTTTAGCGTCATTTCCCTTAAATATTTTGTAAGTTGGTTGGGAAGTAGGAAAAAGATGATACCTACTTTTTTTAATTCCACTAAAAGTTAGGCCTTGACTGCGGTCTCACTTGGTGTTAAGTTAAGATATGGTAGCTGACTAACGGCTAACCTGATAGAGACGGCTGTTATATTAAACCCATACACCAAATCTAAATACCTATCAAAAGCAGCCAGCATGCTTTTTAAATAAAAATACTTTTATCAAACAAAAAAAGCTGTATTCAAAATATACAAGAATAGATACAAAGACAAATTATTTTCAAGAAAACCCAATTAACCGTTTAGAATTCACACTTAGGTGCCTTGTCTGAAAACGCCTTAACTTTAGGGATAGAATACACGGTCTGCTCCAGCTTCTTGAATCTTGGGTATTTGTCATCGAGGTCAGGCATTTGAAGGAGCCTCTTCAAGGCGTCGTACATGCCCGCGAATAAGAAGTCTGCCCAGGTTAACTAGAAATAGAGTCATTTGTCAATAAGAAAACTTCAGCAAAGCAAAAAGATAATATACATAGATATGTTAACGTACGTAAGTCATTTTTTTTAATATGCCCGCGACTTCGTCCGCGTGGTTTAAGTTTTTTTTGATTCCCGCAGGAACTCTTTTATTTTCCGAGATGAAAAGTAGCCTATGTCACTCTCCAGGTCCTCAACTATACCCGTGCCAAAAATCCCGTCGATCCATTGCTCCGTGACGGCGCGATTGAAGGACAAACCAACAAACCAATAAACCAACAAACAAACACACTTTCGCATTTATAATATTAGTATGATCTATCTATCTATACATCTACCTAACTTAAAAAGCACATAACTCAGAAACACGTTAAAAGTGTGTGCCCGTGGATCGAAGGACCCAAAGGACTGTTGGATTTGCCTTGAATTCACAATACCTTGCCCAGAGCCATGTGTCCGTTGTTGTTAGCCAGGATATCATCTAACTTCTTCAACGCGACCGGGTAGTAGTTCTTCTCCAGGTCTGCCTGCTTCTGCGTTTTCACCTTCTCGTCTTGCTCGTGGAAGACCGATGCGGCCTCTGCAAAGATTTTGGATTAAATTAATGAATCTATACATAATACCTGCTACTGTTATTGGACTATTTTTGAACACACTGGATGCACTGCTATTATAAATTCGTAAGAGTGTGAACTGACCGTACGCCTGTCTTTATCAGTCTTGTCTATCAGTCTGATAGCTTTTCACAGCCCATCTTTTCAACCGGTTTGTCACGAAATTTGGTATTCGATAGATTCCATCCCAGGAAAGTAATTAAGGTTTTAGTAAGTAAAAAGTTTTCGGAAAAGTAGTTTCCGAAAAATCAAATTTGGAAAGAGTATCTATGTGTCTGTCCTCCTGTTTGTCTGTTCGAATGCCAACCTGTCAGTCTGCTACATTTCTGTTCAACGGTTTTGACAAAATTTAGTACAGAGGTAGGTTGTCTCCCGTGGAACCAAAGAAAGGAAGTCGTGGGTATCATCTTTTGACTCACCGCGCTGCTCCAGTGCGGGTTGGCGGGCTTTAACGACTATTATCATGTTAGTGATAATAACCGGGACCGACGGCTTAACGTGCTCTCCGAGGCACGGGGGTGGCACACCGCCAACTTCCTAACTCCGGGCTAGTACTGAGAATTTCTTTGCAGAAAACCCAATACTTAAATCAGGCTCGACCCGGGACTCGAACCCGGGACCCCGTCGGCCGTAGTCGAACATACTAACCACTAGACCAACAAGACAGTTTATATTATTTCACTGTCTTACTCAGGCGGATGTCGTTCCAGAACTCGATGTTCTGATCGATCTCGAAGTCTTCCTCTAGGTTCTTGCCAGCGAGGCCGTGTTTGTGACCAAGGTATTGCACGTTGGCCAAGCTCTGCACGTACGATGACCGAACGACTCAGGAATCGAACCCAGGACCTCCTCATGCGCAGTCGAACATGAATACAACATGACCAACGAGACTAGTATAGAGTACCAGCAGTAGTTTGGCTAGTTTACTACTTATGATATTAACCCATCTCCCAACCGGCACAAGGTATTCCTAAGCCAAGGTCCGAGCCCCACTGGAGGCGTTCTTAGGAAGACGTTGCCCCCTGATACACCCTACTTCTCAACAATGCTAGCGCTAGCCCATTCACTTGTTGACGCTGTAGCGGTCAGTGGGGCCTACGCAGGACGCTCAATCCGAAAAACAAGAGAAAAAAGTCTTACTCAAGCGGATGTCGTTCCAGAACTCGATGTTCTGATCGATCTCGAAGTCCTCTTCTAGGTTCTTGCCGCCGAGGCCGTGTTTGCGGCCGAGGTAGCGCACGATGGCCAAGCTTTGCGCGTACTTCTTTCCGTCCACCTCCAGCACTGGCATCTGACCGAACGGCATCTCTGGAAACAGCAGACATTAATCAATTAATTTTATAATATGTTGAAATGAGAACACATCGTCTCCTCATCCTCCTCCTCCTCCTCCTCATCTCATCCTTAAACAACTAAAAATCACGAAAAGGCAACCACCTCTCTCCAGAGGATCTTTGGTTATTTAGGCCATGTTGCCAGAAGGGAGGGACACAATCTTGAAAAGATTGTCATCACTGGCAAAGTGGACGGAAAGAGACCTCGGGGTGTAGCCCGATGCGTTGGTCTGATCAAAATTCACACCTTTCTCGATAGCAAAGTCCACGAACCCCTGCATGTCACAAAAAACAGAGCAAAATGGCGCGACATCGTCCATAGAAGAATAATTATTGGTGGCAAGGGTCAAGACCCTTAGACATCCGACTTAGTATACGGGATCGCGGGCTCAATCAGTTCGTAATCGTCATCATTTCAATTCAGTGCCAGTCCACTAAGTACCAGTCATGCGGTGCACGGTTTGGCCATAGTCCACCACGACGGCCTATGCGGATTACCGGACTTCATACACCTTTGAGAACATCTTGATTTATAAAGTCCCCAGTCACTTATTATCGGGCATGCAGGTTTCCTTTCGATCTTTTCTTTCACCATTATAGTAAGTTATATTTAATAGCACATATTATAACTCAGAAAAGTTTGACAAACTCCCTGGCACAGTGGTACGTGCGCTGTGGTCTTAAAAGTGGGTGGTTCCGGGTTCGATCCCCGGTTAGGCTTTAGGAAATTATAATTTCTGAATTTTCTCTGGTTTGATCTGGTGGGAGGCTTGAACAAAATATTAATTGAATAGTTTTTACTTACTAGGTTTTACATTGGGCCATTCCTCCTTGGTAATTCTCTTGTCTTCGAACTCTTCACCGCCGTATGCCAGGAGCAGACGGATGCCTTCACCCAGCGCCTTCAGAGGAAAGTAGTACACTGTCACTTTCGGCATCGTGCTGTAATTAGAGTGAATAAGATTTAACCAACATGAAAACAAGGAGGTTTAGGCTTAGGGCCTGTGCGGGTACACCTATAGACGGCATGGCACGGCAGGGTTACTTTCCTCGCGACGAGTACTTAGAAGTAATATGACAAAAAACTTTCAATGCCTATTTAAAGCATACCGGTTGCTTTTTTTATATTACGATGAATATCATTGAAATTTCAATTTTATTCTCGTACTCAGTTAGTCTCGTATTATGTTATATTTCTATTCGTCGCATGAAAAGCCCGTGTCGTGCCGTCATGGGCGCACGCGTAGACCACTGAAAATGAATCTGCTTATCCCGCCCGCCGTTATGGGCGCAGACCACAGAAAAATGAATCTGCTAGTGCTTATACCCTCCCCGACGATTTTAAAGTCTAACGTGTGTATCTGTGTATCCCCTTGTCTTGTGATCTTACTTTGTGAAACTTATGTTTTGGATGGTCCTGTGTTGCCAGTAGATATAAAAATCTGACAGTCAGCTTTTACTGTATAGAACTATAGATTCATTATTATCTATGACTTTACCTATGAAATTGCCGTTTTGTAAGGGAGGGACAAAAAGTAGATTTTTTAAAAATATAATATATTTATTTAATCAAAGTATGTACCATTGCTATCTATGTACTTTTGCCATCTCATAGGTAGTTCATTGATCCCTTTACTAAAAAAATCATTCGGACGGGAATCAATAAAATCTTTGAAGGAGCTTTGGACTGCCCCATCGGAGTTGAATTTTTTCCCTTGCATAAGTTATCCAAATTTCGAAAAAAATGGTAATCTGTTGGAGCAAAGTCCGGGGAGTACGGTGGATATCTTGACATTCCAATTGAAAGTTTCAAAATTTCAAAATTCCAAAGCTTTTCTAATTTGGTAGCCGTCTGTTGTGCAGTGTGTGGTCTAGCGTTGTCCTGAAGCAGCAGTGGCCTAGAGCGATTGACGAGTCTCGGTTGTTTAGCAGCTAGCTTTTCCATCATGGTTTGCAGTTGCTGACAATAGACATCCGCCGTAATCGTCTGGCCAGATTTAAGAAAGCTGTAGTTAACGACACCGGCACTAGTCCACAAAACGCTCACCAGTAATTTTTTTTGAGTCAATTTTCGCTTGGGGCAGGATTTGGCTGGTTCGCCAGGGTTCAGTCATTGCGATTAGCGTTTCCAATAATCGTACAGGATCCACTTTTCATCACAGGTAATAATTCGATTTAAAATCCCTTCATTATTGTACCGGTTGAGTAATGTAATGCAGCAGTCGACGCGCGTTTGTCGGTTTGCTGCACTCAATTCATGAGGTACTTACCCACCTTTCAAGCTTTTTCGCCTTCCCAATTTGCTTCAAGTAGATTTAAACAGTTTTATCACTAAAACCGCAACCTGCAGCTAGCTCGGACGTGGTTTGCGATGGATCCGCTTCCACAATAGCCTTCAATTCTTCATTATCAACTTTGGTATCTGGCCGTCCACGGGGCTTGTTCTGCAGGTCGAAATTTCCAGAACGAAAACGTTGGAATCAAAAACACACTGTAGTTTCTTTTGCGACACCGCCACCATACACGTCATTAATCCTTCGAGCCGTTTCTGCAGCACTGGTACCACGATGGAACTCGTACTCGTAAATAACGCGATATTTCAAGTTTTCCATTTTGTAAACTGAGTGACGCAAAGAAAAAACCAAAAGAGGAAAAAACAAATGAACTAGGGGTTATCAAAACACAAAAACATGAGTAAATAGCTGTATAAATTTGAAATTGAAATTCCTAACCAAAGAGGAGATATTTGAGAACAAAGTGACCAGTACGACAAAACGGCAATTTCATAATATGTAAGGACCTAACATAACTAGGACCGTAGTACGTACTACGTAGTACGTAGGTACAATAACTGTTTTGCAGAGCAGTCCCCGGTGGTTCCGAAATAAATACTCCATTGATAGGTATGAGTAGGTAAATAACGATTGCTTCGATAGCCTCGATAAGTAGGAGTGGGTACCTAGATATCTCGATCATCTATCATCATCATCATCGCTTTAGATTACTATCTTTTGTGCTATGTTCTAGTATCCGAGCCTCAAGTAGCCTCAAGACTACGGGTGGTTATGACTTTAGCAGATAATCACAGGTAGGTACGTATACTCCTTCGAACTCTGATACAAAGCAAGTTATATTATACTGATTAAAGCAAATACCTACGACCTGAAGTTATAACCGCCATGTTGGATTTGTTGTAGATGTGAAAATTAGGGTTCAATGTAAATTGTATTCTATGTAATTCTATGTAACTCTGGTTTATACCAAATCTGTGGTGCATGTGCCAACCTTAGAGTTAACTAAAATTTCATCCTTCTTTATTCCTTTTTACATGGAGATATTTTACTTTATTTTTCCAGGGAGAAAAGTTGATAAATTAGTGTCCAGTGGTTGCTAATTCAAAAACCTTCCACAGTGGCGCTGGTGTAGGCAAAGGGTATGGTATGAACGTAGCAATTGTTGATATAGTGAAGTAGGTATGCAGAGTTAAACAATTTAATATTATCGCCGAATAGTAGTTAATTATTGAAAATTTCAACAACTTACGTTGTACAAAATAATGATGAATGTTTTCTTTCCTTGTTTATTTCTCAAACCTACTCTAATAATATGATGCAATCAAGATGGTAGCGGGCTAAACTGTAAGGGGAATGGCAGTTATATTAAGCCCATACCCCTATTCGGTTTCTACACAGCATCGTACCGGAACGCTTAATCGCATGGCGGCACGTCTTTGCCGGTAGGGTGGTAACTAGTCACGGCCGAAGCCTCCCACCAGGCCAGACCAGGGAAAATTATAAATTTCCAAACCCTGCCGGGGATCGAACGCGGCACCTCCGCACGTTAAGGCGACAGCGCGCAACACTGCGCCACGGAGGTCGTCAAATTGTACAAATGCTATGTGGCGCCCCCAATTTAATGTATTTCGACGGACACTTTTTATATACAGAGATGTTACTCCTTATCTCTACCCTCCATAGTCCATAAACATGGCGGCGCACTCAGCCTATTGTCTATTGTAAAAGCTTTATAAATTTTACCAAAAGTAAAACTTTAGTTCCATTCCACAGTGTTGTCTTTTTTTTCATACCCACCAAGAGGATTTCTTATGACGTTATAACACATAATAATCGACGTCATGATAAATCAAACATGGCCGACGACACAAACAAAAAGTAAGCGGAGAAAAAACAAGGTTAGTGTTAAATAAAATCTGATCAAATAAATATTATAAATGCGAAAGTTTGGATGGATGTATGGATGGATGTTGGTTATTCACACTCACCCCAACGGCTAAATGGATCTAGATGAAAGGCACAGAGATAGATTATAGTCTGGAATATTACCTAGGCTACCTACTTTTTATCCCGGAAAATTAAAGAGTTCCCGTGGCAACCAAAAAACCTCAGTCCACGCGGACGTAGTCGCGGGCATAAGCTATTACTAAATAAGTATTGCTACAGATTCTGTAAATTATAATAAGTACTAACAGTTCAATAACAGTGAAATTAAATAGGTAGGTACCTACCTTTGAAAAAATAAACGGTTCCTATTTTGAAATATCGGCACAAAGTACTGTGTGTGTGTTCATATCAGTTTTGGAACTTTGGATCTAGGTACCTACCTACCTAATGTACCTAATGTACCAAAATGTAGGAAACTACCTACATTTTGTTACCTAACCGAATAGAGCACCTTTTTATGCTTATTCTGTGCTGTAGGTACCTATTATTCGTTTTATACCGGTACAATTAAACATGTTTACAATAGTGGAATCTTCCGATTGGTTGACTGCGATTAAATTAAAAACTCTTAACTTAGAATATCTCAAATCAAATATTTACTTCACCCCTTAGACTAATAACGCTTCACCCACAATAGAATCACAGTAATAGAATGCTTTACAGCAATATAAGTAAGTACCTAATAGAAATGTAGGTTAATCTACCGGCCGGTATTTGCTATGAAAGTAAAAACACAATAAATTCTCTAACGCATCAAATTAAAGGTAGGTAGTTTATGGGAACTAATCCAGTATGTTCTATATTCACTTACCTTTTTAAAGCGAAATCGACTTGTTTATTTAACAAACGTAGAGACGTGGCGTCTGCGCAGAGAATAACAATTTACTAGTTTACAACTCAAATAGGCAGCCGGTTACTATCCAGTAGAGGCAGTAAAATCGTACGATATTTTACCTACTTACTTGCCGCTCGCTGGTGACCTTGAATAAATGCAATGATTGCCATTGATATACAATTCAAAGTTAGGTTATCTAATCACAAGATCCTTAGCTTTCTTGAAGAAAATTTCTTCGGGTGCGACTGTAGAATCGAAACAAAATGGCCACCTATGAGAACAGCTGTTTTGAGTGATTTCCCAATACCATCATGTACCACTTTAAATACAAATGTACACTATATGTACCACTATACAAATAATCCAAAATATATTAAGTATGTCACTGTAAGATTGTAAAAACCGTTATATTATAATCTAACTCGCGAAATTGTAAACTGTCGAAAGATTGTGAACCGTTCAATATTCTGAGTGTAAATTTTTGAAATATTCATTGTATTTACGTTTTCTTGTCTATTTCTTGTAGGTTAGGTTAGGTTCGACATAAACAATCATGTAGTGCCTGCGGCCGGGCACTTAGGTTCTATCGGGTTAATATACCTAACAAATTACAATTTACCGAAAAATAATGCGTTAAATTGTAATCTTTTGACAGTTTGCAATTTCACGAGTTAGATAATAATCTAACGGTTTTTACAATCTTACGGTGACATGTATAAATAGTAATGGTTGATAGGCCCAGTGGCGGACTCAGGGTGGTGGCGTCACGCGTCTAGAGGGACGCAGAAACATTGTCGAATCCTTATTATAGACAAATTAGGCTTATAAGCTTATTTTGTAGGAGGGCCCTCAGGAACAGTGTTATTAAATTATTGAATAAATATGAAATATCCCGCTAGCTTTGCTTGCGCTTACATTAATAAGGAGGTATACAACAGAATCACAAAAAAAAAAAACAACTGTTCTATTTACCGGCCATTATCATTCGCTCCAAAATGTTAAAGCTTAGAATGAAAGTCATTTTGTAACTAGCCAATACCCGGGAATTTCGTCCGCGTGGATTGAGGTTTTCGGTTCCCGCGGGAACGGTTTAATTTTCCGGGACAAAAGTTAGCCATGTCCTACCCCGGGATAGAATCTACCCCTGTACCAAATTTCATCAAAATCGGTTGAACGGATGAGCTGTTAAAGTGTAGCAGACAGTCAGACAGACACAGTTTCGCATTTATAATATTAGTATTTTACCTACTTACTTGCCGCTCGCTGGTGACCTTGAATAAATGCAATGATTGCCATTGATATACAATTCAAAGTTAGGTTATCTAATCACAAGATCCTTAGCTTTCTTGAAGAAAATTTCTTCGGGTGCGACTGTAGAATCGAAACAAAATGGCCACCTATGAGAACAGCTGTTTTGAGTGATTTCCCAATACCATCATGTACCACTCTAAATACAAATGTACACTATATGTACCACTATACAAATAATCCACTCTATATTAAGTATGTCACTGTAAGATTGTAAAAACCGTTATATTATAATCTAACTCGCGAAATTGTAAACTGTCGAAAGATTGTGAACCGTTCAATGTTCTGAATGTAAATTTTTGAAATATTCATTGTATTTACGTTTTCTTGTCTATTTCTTGTAGGTTAGGTTAGGTTCGACATAAACAATCATGTAGTGCCTGCGGCCGGGCACTTAGGTTCTATCGGGTTAATATACCCAACAAATTACAATTTACCGAAAAATAATGCGTTAAATTGTAATCTTTCCACAGTTTGCAATTTCACGAGTTAGATAATAATCTAACGGTTTTTACAATCTTACGGTGACATGTATAAATAGTAATGGTTGATAGGCCCAGTGGCGGACTCAGGGTGGTGGCCCTATTAAAAGTTTTATTCAAATGGACTTAGCTATGCCTTTTTTTTTTTATCTAAATTTATTTGGGACTTTTGTCCGACACGGACACGTCAGCCCCATCGTAACCTAATTTATAAAAATAAAAAAAATTACTTAATCAAACTATAATTTATAAACAATTGATCAGGAATTACTCCCTATGCAGAAATATTTCGACTGTTGATCTAATAACTTCTATCGATGGTGAGCTGAGAAGGCTTGTAAAACTACCTACGTCATATTTATTCAGATGATATTTCTTTATAAGGAGCTCCCTCTGCGCGCTGTATTTACTACATTCGACTAGTACGTGCTGGACATCATCTATCTTTAAACAAATATCGCAATAGATTCAACTTTTTTCATTAAATATGCGAATTTCTTAGAAGGATAATGCCCAGAACACAACCTATGAGCTACTACTACATATTTCCTACTAAGCCTAATATTACCCCAAACCAAGGGAAACGAGGAGGCTGACATTGGACAGTCTTATACCAAATTCCCTTTTCTCTACTTCTTAAATCAAAATATTCCTTAAATTTATCAAAACATTCCATTTTAAAACTATTCAAGATTTCTGTAAAATACGGTACAATTGCTGACTCGTCACCTACAGTTATTGCTAATTTTGCTAAATTATCAGCCTCCTCGTTTCCTCTTAGACCTATATGAGAAGGAACCCACTGCAACCTCAGATTTATATGACTCAAATCATACAAATGTCCCAAGATATCGAAAGCTCTGTAGACCTCTGCTATACCCAGAGGCAGATCGAGCTATGTGTTGCAAGGCACTTTTGCTATCTGAAAAAATAACAAAATTTTGCCAGCCTATACTAGAAATGTACTTGAGAGCTTCTGAGATTGCAACGAGCTCCATTGTCATAATTGAAATTTGTTGATTTGTTTTAAACATAGCTGATTTTCTTTCATAATGCCAAGAAGCTGCTCCCAAACCTATACGATTTTTCGATCCGTCTGTATAAATGTGTGCCCAACCCCCATATTTATCCTGCAGTTCATTTATTACCAAGTATTTTAAACAGCCAGGTTCAATTTCTTTTTTTCCTACCACTAGACAATCTAAATTGGCTCTAATTATAACGTTCACATTAATGTAAGAGACCCAATTATCAACTTGGTACATTTGTAATAAATCAGTGAAATAAACGTTACATTGCTTGCATTAATTATAAGTGGTTAACAATAATGGTTTCTTTTTGGATTCCCAATACGTCTCGTGAGAGCTTAAGCCAAGATCATTGAATACATGAACAGTAATATTATTTGACCAGGTCATATTTTTAACTACATATTTATACGCAAGATATAAACGTCTTAAAAACAATGGTTGGATGCACACCTCACTTTCCATAACGTGGATAGGAGTACTTTTAATAAAGCCACCAATAATTCGAAGGGCCTGATTCTGAACTCGATCGAGTTTAATTAAATGTGTCTTTGCACTTACATCATACAAGAAGCTCCCATAATCCAATCTACTTCGAATTAAAGATATATAAAGATTTCGCAAGTGTTTAGGGTGTATACCCCAACCAGGGCCCGCCAACACTTTGAATAAATTTTAAATTTTTTGTATTTTCAACTAGTTCTTTAATGTGTCTACTCCATCGTAACGATCTATCTAACCATAAACCTAAATATTTAATATTTTCAACTGTACATATTATATTGGTATTGTCAATAACCAACTTTATCTGTTTTTGTCTATATCCACTATTGAAAATACATAATTTAGTTTTACTTGTCGATAACTGAAGACCAATTCCATCCAAACTTGTAACCATAGCACTTCTTGCAGGTTCTTTTCACAAATTTTAAAGTCCTTATGACGAAGATACAACACAAAGTCATCTGCATATTGAGAGACACAAACATTTTTAATTTGATGACAAATCATGTGCGTTGTTATATTAAAAAGTAAAGGAGACAAAGGATCTCCTTGAGCGAGTCCTCTACTTGCATGTCTAACTTCAGTTAACTGATTATCATTCTCATATTTAATCATTAATCTCCTGTCACTAAAATATGACCATAAATATTTACAAATATATTTCCCTATACCCAGTTCATCTAAGATTTTCACGACTCTATCTACTAATAAATTATTATAGGCATTCTCAATATCCAAAAAACAAGCGGCTGTAGATATTTTTTCGGAAAATCCTACCTGCATATATGTTACGAGTCTTGACAGGCAATCTAGGCTTGATTGAGCCCTCCTAAAACCAACTGTATGTAGAGATAATATTTTATGTCTTTCCACAAACCATTCAATCCTTTTGCCTAACATATTATGAAATATCTTGCACAGGCAAGAAATAAGTGCTATTGGTCTAAGTTTAGAATCTGTATTTGCGTTAGCGTTGGCTTTGGGAATAGGCACGATTAAAGTTTTCCGCCATTGATCCGGCACGACTCCTAACCTAAATATTGCATTGTAAACATTTAAAAGATGTAATTTACCAACGGGAGGTAAATTGAATATCATTGAATAAGTTACCCCGTCACTACCAGGAGCAGTATCTTTCTTTTTCAAACAACATTCTAACTCTTGCACTGTAAACGGCTTTTGCAATAATTCATTATCATAACTAAATATAGGTGGGCAGTTAATCTCAATCTGGAGTTAACGAATGCAACAATTCTTTTGACTTGTCGATTGAAGGACAAAACTTAGATTTTTGGTACCCTTTAAACCATCGCATCTTATCCCACATATCTGACGTAGAAGTCGCTTCATTAATATTCGAACAAAATTTTTGCCAATCCATAGACCTAGCTTTCTGTAATAACATATTAGATTCGCTAGTTTTCTCCTCTAATTTACTAAGGTTATCAGGAGTAGGATTTCTTTTAAAAGTACTCAATGATAGCCTACGTTCTGCAACACTTTTAGATAACGATGGTCCCCAATACTCTTTAGGTTTAAATTTGCTTGTCGGGTTGGTACAAAAAATGATCGTAGGAATATTTTTATTCGCTGACTGCAGATGCAAAACTTATATCAGGAGATGAACTTTGTAGACTACCGCTAACTAAACTGACTCTTGTGGCCCCTCCATTATTAAGGGATACGAATCCATTATCTAATGTTGCTTCAAATAAATGTATTCCTCTTTGATCTGTTTTATAAGACCAGTTAGAATGATGGCCATTGAAATCGCCTAATATAAGTGTCTTTCTATTTGTTGCTGAAAATATACTATCCCAATCTGATAGACGGGTTTGAATAGAAGAAGGGTAGTAAATAGTTACAACATATTCCAAATATTTACAATTTAACACCTTAATTTTAATCGCTTCTCTTCCAGGGTTGATGGAATCGAGAGAGCAAATATGCGACCTGATAGATTTATGTACAATAATGGCCACTATATGAATCATATCGATCTTTCCGATAAATACTATAACCGCTAATATGAAGTAAAGTGTCTACACCCAACCAAGTTTCCGAAATAACTGCTATATGTATTTTTTCCTGATGTTACATATTATCTAACATTAATAGTTTAGGTTTTAAACTTTGTGCATTCCACTGAATAATATTTAAGTTAAAGTCCTTATCCATTAAAACTAAACTTAGAAAAAATTACAAATAATTTTCCTTCAATTAACTAAAAAACATTTACACTCTTCAAAAATAGCCCTAACCACTAACATCACTTTCTCACTCCAATCTTATTCAGATAATATAATCTCCTTGATTCTATTCATCAGATTCCAGAAATCAAATATCCTTTGTCTTCTTTTTGCCTCTTTTTCTGTAGGGTCTTCTTCTATAACCTGGTCACTTTCCTGACTTTCATCATACTTCATTATCTTATTCTGAGATTCCCAATCATTTATGCTATCAGCTTTCTTAACTTTCTTTTTCTTTTTATCTTTACTCTTGCTCTGATTAATTTTCTTCTCATATACTTTCTCATTCTGATTATCGTTTCCATGTATTAAGGCCGTTGTTTTGAGGACACTGCTGTAAATTTTTGTCGTTGAATTTTCTGGTACCTGATATTCTGTGTAGCTTGAATCAGGATCCCTATTATCACTTAAGTTGTTTGCTTTCTCTTCTTTCTTATTTTTCAAATATATCTCTAATGCTGTTTTGTATGTAACATTGTGCTCACTCATTATAACTCGAATCTCTTTTTCTTTTCTAAAAAATGGACAAGATTTATCTAGAGCCATATGCGGACCTTTGCAGTTAATACATTTAAATTCTTTAGTTTCGCAGTTGTCATGAACATCACCACATTTGGGGCAAATATTCTTATTATGCTTACAAAATTTCTTAATATGCCCAAAAGACCAACACCCAGAGCACCTTGTCACTGGAAAGTCAAATCGTTCGACGTCAAATTTAAATCTATATGCATTTATCGACAAAGGCGCGACGGGATTCCTAAAGCATAATCTTACAGTTTCACATTCTATCCACTTACCCTCCTTATTTAGACGTTTCAATCGTTTAGCTGAAATAATATCATAGTCACACTCCAAGTTTTCTAACAGCTCCTTTTCATTCGTGTCTAAATCGACTCCTTTAATAATTCCGTAAGACAAATGACCTTGATCTGTAAACTGAGCTCTTATGTCCATATTATCCATTAATTTCTTTAAATTTAAAAGTTTTTCGGCTTGATTTTTATCGCTAAATTGTATAAATATTTTATATGGACTTTTATATTTTATTTTTGTCACATTCAAAATTTTTTCATCCCTTAATAATCTTGCAAGAGCCATCTGTTTCGGAAGAATATTCAATCCAAATAAACTCACTTCGTAATAATTATCGCCCATGATTTCATTATTTCCATCGAACGACCAGTCTCTTTCGCCAGACTCGCTTCTAACATGTTTCTTTTGTCTTCTTCGCGTCACAGTTGTAAACCCGTCCTCACTACTATCTTCCGTCTCCCGCGGCCTCTTATCGTCTTTTTTCGGCGTTGACACGTCACTTCTATTTTGTACTTCACACAATTCGCGTTCACCATAAATTTGGACAACATTACACTTACTATTTTTACTCATAACATCGTCCTCCATCGTTAATAATTTTATAAGTGGGTAGTTTATTAATACACTTCAAGTTATCGCACAATTTCCTAGAGAACTTGCGCTCGCTAACGCGGTTCACGCGCGACTGAGCTATGCTTTTGTGCAAGCTAAAGAAATACGAGCGCTACCCCTTACGGTGACGAGTCATAAAAGCAAGCCCCACAGCTGTTCGTGGCCGTCTGAGAGTTTCGAGGGTCGTATTGCTTTCAGTTTAGCAGCCAAAATGTTGGTACTTGATTTTTTGGACAGTTTAAATGATAGAAACTTTATAGAAATGTACCTTTAATTTAAATAAATAATATTTAAATTTCTTATTTTTTGCACCAAAAACAAAACTAACGAATTAACGTACTATCACGAAATAGGGGCCCGTTATCTTAAGTCTTAACTGAATTAGCTACAATGTTCGTACTTACTGGGTCTCGTAAGTATAATATCAATGGTTACCCACATCAAAATCATCTGTCGTCAAATAAGGTCTCGGGTGTTATTCCATATGCGAGTCACTGGGTGCATTATGTACCAGTCACACTGATAGCTGATTTTTTCGTAAAATAAAAAAAACTATATATCACACGGCACACCGCAGAAATGGAGGAAAAAGCCAGAGACTGGTTATTATTTAATTTAACCTTATAGATACTTAGTACCTACCTACGATAAAAATGCCACCCCGGACCGCGGTATTGATAGTTTTTAAGGAGGAACCCCTAGGCATTTGAAAAAGTCAAACCAATTATGTAATAATATTAGAAAGGTTTCTACCTACCTATCTACTTCTAATTAATCCCATCAAGCTGATAAGGAGAAAAAAGGGGTCGCCTGTCTGATTTTTCCTGCATTTCTTTTTTCAAAGTGTAGGTAGGTATCATAGAGGTATAATATTATATATTAGTAGGGTAGGTATATTTAGACAATTGAGCTAAAAATCTTTAAGCGCCTCTCCATTACTGAAGAGGTACCTCTGTCCTCTACCTACTTGTGAGCCCGGGAATCGAACCTCAGGCCTCCCGAATGCCAAAGGCTTTAAAAGGATTACAAAGAAGGATTAAGCCAAAGGATTACTTAAATGACAAGGAAGCTTGGCAATGATTTGATCTAATGGCTCTGATAGTTCCTTAGTTAAGATACCTAATTTGTGAAATGGTGATAATGAAAAAAAACCCCAGCTGTGTTTGTTGTGGGCTCTTCTCAGACCAGGGCGCGTTTGGAACCCTCGTAGCTTTAGTTTTAAGATACCGTTACTGATTATCACCATTATATTTTATAAATACCTGGACGTCAATAAGTGTAGTATACCTATCTACCTAAATTGAATAAACTATAATTGAGTTTGAGTTTGAGTTTATCTACCACTAGGCTATCAGCCAAACTTCGCTTTTATAATATTAGTTTGGATTTGGTCAGATGATAGCTTGGTAAAGTTTACCAACAATTTCATTCATTGGAAAGGTTATCATATTTAGATAAGACATCCCGTCTTCGAACTGACTAAACACTTATCATTCCTTGTTATGACACGACAATGGTTACTTGTTTTCAATAATCAAGTTTTCAACATAATGACAGTTTGATAGGGTCAACACGTCAGTTCGCCGACCACCCCCTGTTCACGACCGTTTTTCCGAAATCAACCAAAAACAGTTGCAATATCAACGCAATGATCACTTTTTTTTCTTGAAGATCATGCTCTATCTATCCCTTACTCTGGGGTCAAATTTGGCCAACCCAATATATTTCAGTGTAACTCTGTGAGCCGATGAATCTGAGCCACAGCACACAAATTGATTTTGGAGCAAAATGTAGTAAAAAAATAGTGAGGAGGCCAAACTTAAACCGTAAGTAAAACATGTTTTATACAATTCTTTGCATACATTTCCTAAGGTGTTAGAATATGACTAAATTATATATAAAAATGCGTATTTATTTAAATAAATGGTGTTCGCTAATGGGCTGACTAAAACTTAGCTTCCTCCCGTTTACGAACGTTTACGAGCTTTTCTAACGTGCTGCATAATATTAGCGCAAATTTTATTGTTTCTTGACATCCTATTATGTATGGTTTATTTAAAAGTCAGATTGCGACCGGCAAAATATAGAGAAAACCTAAAAATCTAAACGTATTCTGATGATGTAAAACAAAGTGGTCGGCAACGGATCATTTCTCGACCATCGATTTAATTACATACAAAAGTAATAAAAATACAATATTTTTGTGTTCGTATACGGACTAGATAACGACCATGTGGTTATTTAACTACATTAGTTTTGACTACATAGTAGTGGTCGTCTACTGATTAGCTAGCGACAAGACGGTTTTAAATTTTTGTCTATATTTTGGCGGTCGAGTCTCGACTACTTATTATATTTTACTTTTTAAAATAATCTGGTAGGGTGACATGAGCACCAATTATTTTTGACATGATTCCAGAAAACTGGGCCGAGTAGCAAGAGCTTGTGGAGCGTCTACTTCAGGCTACTAACTAAACTAAGCTAAAAAATTCTCGAATATTTGTACAATAAGTACTATGTCAGACTTGGAGCTTTCGTCCTCGATTTGTAACTGCAATTTTCAATAAGCCTTGGTGTACAGCAAGAAGCAGTTTATTCTAGATTAGGATGCGTTTGGATATTGCAATAATCTTTGACTCATTTTGTATAATCCACAGTTTCTCGTTTAATATATGATATAATTAAGATATAATGCACACTTTCAGAACCCATTTCGGATTACCGTATATCTTCAGATTATGCTTCAGCGATCACACTCATATCAGTTGATCGAAGCAAGTGTATTGCATTTGCCGGTATGATTGTTATAACAATAATTTTCCTCTTGGCATTCTAAAATTCGCTTAAAGAGAACTTTTAAGTCATATGAGGCTTAGTGCTTGTCTATAAACTGAAAAACTGGCTTTGTTATATAATTTTTAGTTATACCATACCATTGAAATTATCGTTACTTAATGGATTCATAAAATACGTTACTCTTCATCCAATGGCATTCTGTAAGTCCAGGTGCCTACATAAAATTGAGACAATTTATCATCCATGACCTCAGGGGTTCTTAGCTCTAGTAATATTTCCTTATGCCAGACTCCCTAAAGTCATCGTTGATAATATGCCAGAATCATGGGTACTTGAACGTTTAGAAAGTGGATGGATGAAGAGCGAAGTCTTTTATGAATATGTAAGCAATGCTTTCAATGATTGGGTAACCAAAAATGTTATAAAGAAGCCCGTAAACCTATTCATAGATGGGTACAAGCATTGTATGGTCGATGGGTACAAGTCTCACATGACTTACTATCTGATACTCTAAGTGAGTTTTGTGATAGGAATGGTTAACCAGCTAATACAACACAGTTATCACCTAAAGCAATCTATTGAATTTATTTTACTTTGTGTAATACGATAGGACAATTTAAAAAAAGAAACGAATTAAAAGAAAAACCAATGCAGAAGGTCAAAAATAAGTGATATGGATCAAATTTAAGTAAAAACTTTGGATACTTAATATCGATTTCGCAATCAAGGTTAAAAACATAACGCTACTTAGTTCTTATGCCTGGCTGCCAACGTCTAGAATCTAGAACTAAGATTTAGATTACTTAAAACAAACAAAGGTATACCTAATATTATTGATTCTTACAATGTAAAAATGCTCATAAAAAACTAAGGTTTTGTAAAAAGAGTTTTTAAGGACTGCATTATTGTTAATGCAATAATTTAACTTTAAGCTGATTTAATAGTCTGTTTCTATAAATGACAATTTACTTATGGAGAGAGATATCTGCTAACTAAGTAAGTATTTGCTTTTTTTCACTACAATTTTCATTGTCATTTACAGTTTGCTATCTAGGTAGGTACGTCCAGTAGACGACGTCTACTATTCATATTCAAAGAGGATTAAGTCTCGGGCAAACGCACTGCACATACAAATATAGGTACATACAAAAACCACAACAATCGGCAGTCGGCACTACAGAGAGCAGATCGACCCTGGTCAACTATTATGTAATTATTATTTTTAGGAGTCTCGATTCGCAAAGGAATTATTCTATTGGAGGAAGTAATAAGTGCCAATGCATTTGATAACTCTTTGTAAAGGCGATATCAGGGCATCAATAACAAAACTATGTTGTCTATGCCGTTAGGAATTCCTAAAACTACCCATACTAATATTAGTTAGTTAGATATCTTTCCACGACCCATTTGATATAAACAAACGATGAATCCGATCAATATATTATGATATATGGTCAGAGATAGCTTGAATCAACGCAAACGAAGTCGTGGGCTCATGAAGCACTAAGGAAGGCTCTATTATCAGGCACTTTCACAAACTTTCCCACAAATTCAAATGTTTTTTTATTCAAATAAACTTTTACAAGTACTTTTGAATCGTCAAGTGAATCTACCATTGGTTCAGAATGACATTCCTACCGAGAAGAACCAGCAAGAAACTCGATGGTTGCTTTTTAAATAAATATTTCATTTACAATTATTATATCAATGTGTACATAAGTAACCACTGTCCTGGAGCGATCAAATCCATGCTCGCATTTGCATAATCTTCAACAGTATAATAAGCTTTTTTCAGGAGCATACATAAGTACTTCTATTAAATTTCTTAAATGTGTGTATAGGCAAGTTTCAAATAGGTTGTGGAATATTTTTATAGAAAATAATGCTCATTCGCACGAATGACCTTCTGACTTTTTTGAGGCGGAGCGATGGAGTCACGAGCCTATTATGGCCTCTGTGGACTTCCTTTAAAAATAAAATGTGGTAAGAGCTTGAAATTGAATCTTAAAACGATCGCCATTTCCTACTGTGATCTATTTCGTAGGTACTCTGCGGCTATCTTATTCTCTTCTCAGTAGAATCAGCTTTCCGAACCGGTGGTAGAGTCTTAACGTTTCATATGTGACACAAGTTGTCCTACATGAAATAAATATAGTAGATTGTTAACCGAGGGTCGAAAGAATCATTTCCCGAGGTATTTAGGCTATAGTCCGAGTAAGAATTGATTCTTTTGCCCGAGTTAAACACTCTACTTTTCATTTCGAATATGAGGAAAATAAAACTAGTTGTTTATCTAAACTATTTATTGATAATATATAATAATATTAGTAGTATGTACCTATTTAAAATTAATTGTGAAATTAGGACAATTCGTGAAATTGAAAGTAACATTTTTGTTTGGAATGTTTATACTGTTTGATATATTATTTTTTTTTTACAAATTTGGCTGTTCTGGATATCTGTAAAAGTAGGAGACTCTGGTATTTCATCAGACGATGGATTACATGGCGGATACTCCCTGGAAGTTGTCGGCTGAGGCGAATTGGGGCGTATTTTTATAGTTTCAGCTAATTTGGTTGAAATTTTAATTTTATTTTGGACTGAATCCTCAATGTAGCCTTCGGCGACTGTGCTGGATTTCCAGCCTCCATGTCCTTTTAACGTTGTCATGTTTGCCCCTGAATTGGCTAAAAATGTTGCTGACGTTCGTCTATAACAATGTCCGGTATACTGCTCACAGTTTGGTAAACTCAAATATGTTGCTATCTGCTTCGGCATACCTGAGATTTTATTTTTACCGATCACTTGTTTATAGCATTTTCCCTTCTGATAGTTGAGAAAAAAACGGTCCGTTTTTATATCACTAGGTCTCATTTTTTGATATTTCTTTACTATTTGTGTAAACTCTTCTTGTACTACAAACGAGCGCTCAATATTTGTTTTTGTTTTAGTCAGTTTTACTAGTAATAATTGGCCTTGACTTTCAATGTCCTTAATTGTCAAATTTGTGAGTTCACTGCTTTTGCAAGCGCCGCTTATACCGAGTATCAATACCACCTGTGAAAATCAGTAATTTTTTAGTATTTATGTAATAAATACGTTCATTTTTAGAATAAATCCATGAATACTTAGGTAAACGTACCTTCACTGCCAAATATATCTCGTCAGGAGCATCATTTAAAAAAGTTTCCACTTCATGAGAGGTGAAAACCTTAGATTTCTTACTCTTGAACCCCTGAGACTGTCTTTTCAAAAATGATGTTAAATTATGAAATTCTTTCAAATGTGTTTATATATCTTTCTTTTGACATTTCTGGCAAAATATTTTCAATAACACTATTTGCTTCGTCTCTAATCGAATCTGGTGTCAACATTTCAGAGTCGCTTGAACTCATTTTTAATATTCAAATCTAAGATTAGGTACCTATTAGCTATTTATTTGAATTCCGTCACAAATACTTAACAGAAATTAGTATCCCGCCAATTTATGTCGACTTTTTAAATTTTAAATATGGAACTCACCGCGTAATTATTGTTGCTGTTTATTCCGCTCAAAGAAGTTTGCGCTAAGTTCACGCTGGCCGTTTAGAAAGTCACATGGCCGCAGTAATTTGTATGAGTTGTTCCCTCCCTATGGAGGGAAGCAGCATTTTCCACCCAATAATCAGATCAAAACAATACTACTTTCCGAATATGAAAAATGAAAAATCATTTATCTAATAGAAACGCTTAGGAAATTTATTGAAAAACATTAACACCTTAAAAAAATTGAAAGTAGGTAGATTGAAATATATTTTATTTTATTTACAGAGACTATCAACACGGTCGTAATAATAACATATTTTCATATCAAATTTATTAACTCACAAATTTATATTTGTGAAGTGCCTTCAATCATTTTATGAAATTCAGATAAGATAAGTCGACATGTATCCTTCGGCATACATTTGCAGATAACAGTATATTGCAGATAGCAGATACATAGCAACAAATAAGAACCCCGCAGAGAAATTTATTATATCGTTAGAGTTCCATACTATATTAGCGGCACGCTATGATGGCCGGTTTGACGTTTGTCCGCTCATGAAGTTCCGTATTAATTGATAACGACTTTGAAGGAAATAATTGTATTACTTTATTGACGATAGTGATGTGCAGAGATTCATAAATTTTATCGAATGTAGTTTTAGGTTTAGGACTCAAAATTTATTTATTAAATTGATTTCTTAAATGTATACAAGTGTAGAAAAATCAGTTTGCACCATCTAAGGGGTGAATGTACTTGTGAATATGAACAATTTTCACTATGTGGACAAACCTCTGAAATCGCAAAAAAATATCAATAAATTTTTAAAAATGGAATCTAATACGATCGTCACATAGGATCCGAAAAGTATCTGATATCGTCGCATGGCTTCGTAAAAATGGCGTAGATGCAAACATGAATATGTTAAAAGCGGAATTAGTACGTCTTTTAAAAGAAAACAAACCAACCAAGGCGATTGAGTTGGTGTGGGCTCAAATTAAGGGAAGGTTGTGAATAGAACTGTTAAATTAATGAGGGAAGATTATGAAAGAGATGTGAAAATAGATAATATTATAGAAAACGAACATATAATTATTAATGTATGTGATGATAGCAGTGACGACAGTGAAAATAGTAGTATGGACGAATCTGATTAATTATGGCCTTTTGTGGCACCTTTTTTGGTATCTTCTATCTCTATTCTATCTGTATTCATATGTTTCTTGTGTGCATATAAAGTATGTATATTCATTTTCGTTCAAATATTCAGTTCGTTCAAATAAATTAAATAAACATATACATTTTTGTTTTATTAAACCTATTTAATCAGGTACAAAAACAAAACTTAATTGTTTTTTGTTCGAGAATAAATTGACATTCCACATCACTATTGTAATGTGTCAAACCGGCCATCATAGCGTGCCGCTAGAGTAAAGTAGTAAAAAAAATAAAGATGATGCAACGTTAGATTGGGTATTTGACAAATAACAAGTCAAATGAGCTTGTTTCAAACGTCAATATGTACGTGCTTTAGTATGTTTTATGCTGTGAAGTCAATACTTGCTGGTGACGTTAATGGGTGCCAAAAATAAAATGAACAGGGAACGTGACTTCGTTCACGTTAAATTTTTTTTATACCCGCGAGTACTTTTTAATTTCCTAGGATAAAAATAAGCCTGTGTCCTTTCCCAGGATACATCCTACCCCTAGACCCTAGTACCTACATAATATAACATTTATATCGATGGGTTAAATAGATCATCACTAAGCTAGATAGGCTGACGTAGGTAGGTGACTAAATGCAAGAATCACCCTCGTAACCATGACTTAGCTGTTTTTCATAGTGATGGCATGATACGCGAGTCATACTCGAGGTCTTCTACAGGGCTAGCATACGCACGAGTAAGATTGTCTACTCATTTTCTCGCGTTATTTCTATTTGTCTATTTGGTTACACATACGACTTATCTCGTTCCGTCAAAAATAGAAGTAAAAGTAATATTTCTTATCGTTGGTGTTTAATTACATGCCGACGATTTCTATCTCGTAATATACCGGATTTTGTACATGTTAGAGTAAACGAAAAATTTGCCGGCAACGACATCTCTCTCGCGACGAGCGAGAGAGATGTCGTTGCCGGCAAATTCGGCAGATATCTCGTTGTGCGCATCCTAAGCCAGCTAGTTAGCATGTTCGACTGCGGCTGACTTTTAGCCCCAATTTTTTCACTGGGGTAAATTTTCGTAAAATCTTTTATTTGATGCCTACGCTAAATTCCAAGAACACGACGGACCACGGGCCATACCACTTGTGGTACGATGGGTCTAAAACGATACTAATATAGTCCGACAAACTTATCTGACCCGGTGACTGCGTCACCAATAGGTATACCTATATGAAAAAAAAAAACTAAACGGACATAATAGCTATTTGTGTTATATGGTGCCAAAGAAAACTTTTGTTCCCCGAGGGCGCTATTTTGAATTCAGAGCGAAGTGAAGGATTCTAAAGTAGAATCCTGAGCGTAGCGAGGAATTCAATATACGCCGCCCGAGAACAAAAAATTTGGCCCCGAGTCACACACTATTTTTCATCATTACGTATGAGAAAAAGCTAGGAGTATTAACGTACTATGCATGGACATTACCTATACGTTTAAGCATCAATCAGAAGCACGAACGCGGACCAACCAGAAGATACTCCCATCGACCTTCTATGTATAGACATTATTTAGACGTATTTTTAGAGTTTAAATAAATTATTATTTTTTCAGCGCGCAAAGCCGCCAAAACGTAACCGGCCAGTTATAGATAACTTCATACATTATGCGTTCGACCTCTTTGGTTATCTAGTATTTTTTCCCTCTTTGGAAGTTTGGACTAGCAGCCATAATTCCGTTCGAAATTCAAAAAATGTAAAGACGTATATCCGATCAACAAATTGATCACGTGACTTATCGAAGACAACAGCCACTCAAACATTTTTGGATTTCGAACGGAACGAGCGATCGACAGGTTTCTGCGACGAACGCAGTATACTAAAGCACGAACGCGGACCAATCAGAACAGAGAAATGAAAAGTCCCATGGGCCTAAAAATTACATTTTGCTCCCGCTATCCTCTGAAGTCAATATTCGTTTTTCGAATAGGTATGATGAAAAAATTAGTTCCTATTTTGACCACCGCGAAAATTTTGTGGGACTATAACAATGCCAAACCTACCTACCTACCGAATTTCGAATTAATAATGATCACTTACATAATTGAGTAAGAGCAAAATAAAACTACCAAATTAACAAATTAAACTTTATTGTTAAAGATACCTCTTAGAAAATAATGAATACTTTTCAATAAAAAAAAGAACTTTTTATAATATATTTTTGAGTACTTCACTTTAGTATTTTGCTTAGAGTATACCTTACTCTTGACTTAACTGTATGTATTATAATATATAGTTTGAGTACAGTAAAATTTGGTCTAATTTACATCAAGCTAGTTACTTCGACTGTAGAATTTAAAATCAGATAGTACTAGACTACTCCAGTGACAACATATTATTTTCCCACGTAATTTAGTATTCGTTCAAGTAGACTTGCTAAGTGTAAATTAGAATTTACAAGTATTATAGCTATATACTACCAGAGTAATGGAATACGATAATATATCCTATACAATAGTTATATTCCTAATAGTGTGAATATTATCAAATACTTATAAGGCACTTATGTACGAAAATCATTCTTTTTGACAACGTCATTCAAGGTTTTATCGAACTGGGAATTAAGGCTGCTTGCTCACTGAAGTGGAACGGAGTGGAAACTGGTTGACCAGACCAATTTGATATTAGTTATAATTGACGATATTTATACATGATATAGTAATTTGCTAGTTCGTAGCAAACACATTTCCGTTCCAAAGAACTAAAAAGTTTAAGGTAAAACAATCATCATCGCATCTGACAAAACAGGAATAATAAAATGTATAAAAATTGTCTTTTTATGAGGGTAGTTTGAGAAAGTGATTTAGGGAGTCTTACCAACTCTAAGCCAATAGGGAATCCGATATGAAGTGAGGTGTGTGTAATTGACCAAGAACAACGTAAATATTCGACAAAACATCAATAATTATAAGATTTATAACACATGTTTTATGAGGGTAGTACAGAACTTTCAGCCAATGAAATATGACGTTAAGCGAGAGAAATTGTGTATTGTTGCCCAAAAACAACGTAAATATTAGGCAAAACAAAACAAAAAATTATAACATTAATATGACATCTCTTATGGGGTAGTTTTAGAAAGTTGTTTTAGGCGCCTTGTCGGCGTAGGCCTTGACTTTAGGGTTGGACATCACATGGTCAACCACCTGCTTGAAGCTGGGATACTTCTGTTCCAGATCAGGCATCTGAAGCATCGTCTTCAGATAGTCAAACATTCCCGCGAACACGAAATCAGCCCAGGTGAGCTGCAACAGAACATTAAATTAGATAGATAGATAAATACTTTATTGCATACATGAAAGAAGAATACAGAGTAAAGTTAACTATAACTAGGTATGCAAAAGTGGCATTATTGCTTACTGAGCAATCTCTACCAGGCAACCTTTGGTGAGAGGATAGAACAAGATGTGTAGGGCAGTGGTGCACAATAGAATACACGATATTATTAGAAGGTGAGCAAATAATATAAAACATAGTAGACGTATTATTATATTAGGTGTTATAAGCAGGCGTTACTTCGCGGAAGTCCATGATAACCAAAGAACAAAAAGCTTAATGAGCTATAACCTGCTACAATTTTAGCAATCCGCACTTAACCAGCATGGTGGACTATGGCCAAATCCTTCTCATTCTGAGAAGAGACACCCATTTGAACAAATCTAGAAATTTCCTTGTGCTTTTGTATAGTATTATTATAAATGCGAAAATTTGGATGTATGGATAGATGGATGTTTGTTAGCCAATCACGCCAGAACGGCTGAAAGGATCTGATTGTTGACAGAGGGATCTTTTATCCCGAAAAGTAAAAAGTTCCCAAGTGAACCAAACAAACCTCAATCCACGCGGATGAAGTGGGCATCAGCTAGTATTTTATAAATCAGATCACAATGCTAGCAAATGAAACGGTTGAAGTTAAAACTGCACACTCCTACACAGCTCTTTACACACACAATTTTATTTGTTAAGAAAATTTTATATACCTTTCCAAGAGCGAGGTATCCCTTGTTTTTCTTAATGATCTCGTCGAGTTTGCTCAACAACGCTGGGTATACGTTAGCGACGAAGTCTGCGTGCTTCTTAGCTTTCAACGCCTCGTCCGCTTCGTATTGTACGGACGCCGCTTCTACAAAGGTTTAGGTATTGACTGCTTGCTTGATCTTGGTACAGTAACAACAATGTTTAACAAAGAAATATGACGAAAACAAGCCGCGTGGAGCTGAGGAGAATGTTCTACAATGATATAATAGAAACTGTTTGTTGCGATTGTACTTCTAAAAAGGATATGAGAACTTTTTAGTTTATCATTTAACTCTGTAATTGGACCACGAGGAAGAACTATTCGTCGTGATCCTACTAATAGGACAAATTAATACGACTACCAATAGACAAAAATGGAAAAGGATGGAGGAGGCTTTTACCCGCAGGGGGCCACACACTAAAATTAATCAAACAAGTAAAAAATTTGTGAGAAATAAACTATAATAATAAAAAAGTGTGTGTGCATACACACACACTTTTTTATTATTATAGCTTTAATTCACATACGGCAGAAGTAGCCTACGAGAGAATGAGATAAATATAACTTGTATTCTATCTCATTCTCTCGCAAGCTAAATCCCTTTATGAATATATTTGTATCTTTTTAGTGTCGCTTTTTCGTTTCATCGAATTTTCAAATCACAACGATTCTAAAGAAGTTTCCTTCAATAGGACCATGAGGAAATGACCGAAATAACACTTACTCGCTCTAATGTCGTTCAGGAATTCCACGTTTTGGTCAATCTCGAAGTCTTCCTCGATGTCCTTGCCAACGAGACCGTACTTGCGGCCCAGGTAACGTCCGATGGCCAGGCTCTGAGCGTACTTCTTCCCGTCTATCTCGAGCACTGGCATCTGACCGAAGGGTGTTGCTAAAACAAAGCAATAGTTAAGACAACAGCGCTCAACACTGCGCCACGAAGGTCGTCAAAAATCCTATAACCAACTCATAAAACTAGACAATCAATTGAATCAACAAACATACAAGTATTTCGTCGTTGAATACGACTTTAGCTCCGAATGTGAGTAAATAAAGCCGCAATTTGTATAGCTATATTCACACAGTCACATACGTCCTTACTTTTATCAAGACACGCGGAAGCGTGTCCAGCCAAAGTTCAAAAAAACTGGCGAGCAGCACCGTGTGTAACATTACACGAACCATTTGGAGCCACTTTTGACCCCCTCATAACTCAAAAACTATTGTGGGAGCGAGCTAACCACCAGGCATAAGGTGCGCGCGGCGCCCGCGGCGGACCGGTCTTACTTCGCCCCGCGCGCGCGCGCCCCCCATATAACGGTGCACCGGCCGGCAGCGATACTCGCTTTCACAAGCAGTGCACGCCCGACAGTCCCACGCGAAGCCTGTGCCGCTCGCGGCAATTTCTAACCACCATCCGCTCCGCTATTGTCGCGTCGTCTTATTTTTCTCTTGTAAAATATCTATCCTTTCTTTAATATACAACTTAACTTCAATCTACTGTTTCTCTCAAACTATCCAACTATCTATTTCTACACTGGTGACCCCGACGTGACTGGTGACCCTTATTAGGAGAATACGCAACGATGGATAAAGGAAACGCCGTTACGAAGGGCAGTGAAGGTGAAATGGCGGGTGACGTGTTCCGAGTCGGAGTGAAGACGCCGCCGTTTTGGCCCGAGGATCCCGACCTTTGGTTCCATCAGCTGGAGCTTCAGTTCACTTTATCCAATATCACAAGTGATTCGACAAAGTTCTTTTACGCGATTTCAGTTGGATCACGCCTATGTGTCGCAGGTAAAGGATATTGCGCGACCCTCCACCTACGGGTAAGTTCGAAAAATTGAAACTAGAACTCACCAAGCGGTTAACAGCTTCCAGGGAGAAGCAACTCAGACAGCTGTTTATCCACGAGGACATTGGAGACCGTAAGCCCTAACAGTTTTTGCGACATTTAAAAAATATGGCAGGCCCGTCCGTTACAGACGAGGTCCTACTTAGCTTATGGTCAGGCCGCTTACCTCACAGCTTGCAAACTGTAATAGCTTCACAAACACCACGGCTGGCACTTGATGACCTAGCGGAATTAGCGGACCGCGTTCATGAAATAGCTCCATCCCCGCCTTTTCAACAAGTCGCTTCAGCATCATCATCATCAGCATCAGCACCATCATTTTCATGTGAACCACAGTCATTATTACAGTCATCGTCATCCAATGATCAGCTTAAGCAAGAAATAGCTCAATTAACTAAAGAGGTTGCCAAGCTTACTTCTTTTATATATCAGCAGGGGCGTTCCCGGTCACGTTCCAGGTCCCGGAACGATAGAAGTCGCGGCCGAAGCCACTCACGTTCTAGACAGCCACCAGCTGACCACCCGTACTGTTGGTACCATTACAACTTCGGAGCACGAGCCAAGAACTGCAGCCAGCCTTGCGAATTCAAAGCGGGAAACTCTGCGGGCAGCCGGAAGTAGCGGCCAACGACTGCCCAGTTCAATCAGGCCGTCTGTTTATAACTGATCGGGTAACAAAAATACCATTCTTAGTAGATACTGGTTCCGACTTATGTGTTTTTCCCCGGTCAGCAATTAAGACGCCCTGCACGAAGACCAAGTACAGTTTGTCAGCAGCAAATGGCAGCATCATTTATACTTATGGTCCAATACATCTGCATTTAGACCTGGGACTCAGACGAGATTTTGGGTGGCAATTTACGGTTGCAGATGTCTCTAAGCCAATAATTGGCGTGGATTTCTTGAGCTATTATAATCTTTTGGTTGATTGCAGAAATCAGCGTCTTATCGATGGTACTACTTCACTCTCAGTTAAGGTTCCACGGCAGCAGATTCCAGAGGATGTATCTTCAATCAAGACTGTTTCTGGCGTTTCCGAGTACCATGACATCCTCCGCGAATTCCCTGAGGTCACGCGTCCAGCAGGGTTGGTACGTACAGTTCAGCACAATACTGTGCATCATATAAAGACCACTCCTGGCCCTCCAGTTGCTAGTAGGCCCAGACGACTGGATCCAGTAAGACTGAAGGCCGCAAACAAGGAATTTGAAGATGTGCTGGCTTGTGGAACTGCTCGACGTTCAGAAAGCCCGTGGTCCTCGCCGCTGCATTTAGTTAGGAAGAAGGATGATGGTTGGAGACCCTGCGGGGACTACAGAGCGCTTAACGCAAGAACTATTCCCGATAGGTACCCCGTGCGGCATATTCAAGACTTCTCACATTAACTATCTGGTTGTACTGTTTTTTCGACAATAGATTTAGTGAAAGCCTATAACCAGATTCCGATCCATCCCGACGACATTATGAAGACTGCCATCACTACACCGTTTGGGTTGTATGAATTCCCATTCATGACGTTTGGTTTAAGGAATGCAGCCCAAACGTTCCAGAGGTTCATCGACGAGGTATTGCATGGTCTCGGGGACTTCGCATATGGATACATTGATGACATAATTATTTTTTCTTCCTCAGCAGAGGCCCATAGCGAGCACTTAAGGCAGGTACTTTCGCGACTAAAGAAGTATGATGTCCTCATAAACACTAACAAGTGTGTTTTAGGTCAACGAGAGGTAACTTTTCTAGGATACCTAGTCTCGGCAGCCGGAACTCAACCGTTGAAGTCCAAGGTCGATGCTATTATGGAGTTCCCTGTTCCGAAGACCATTAAAGAGTTAAGAAGGTTCCTCGGAATGGTAAATTTTTATCGCCGCTTTGTACCCAACGCAGCTAACTTACAAGCACCTCTAAATGCTCTCTTAGTCGGCCCTAAGGTAAAAGGTTCACAGCCAGTTCAGATAACACCGGAGCTGCTGCAGGCGTTTGAAGATTGTAAGCAGGCTCTCGCAAACTACACACTACTAGCTCATCCTGACGCAGAAGCTGAATTGTCTATAGCCACAGATGCGTCGGATGTAGCCATTGGAGCGGTGCTTCAACAAAAGAAGAACGATCAGTGGGAACCACTTGCCTTTTTCTCGCGTAAGCTAAGCCCCTCCCAAAAAAATTATAGTCCTTATGATCGAGAGTTACTTGCTATTTACGAAGCAATAAAATACTTCCGTTTCATGGTAGAAGCTCGCAATTTCTTCGTAAGTACCGACCACAAACCTCTCACTCACGCTTGTCGGACATCAAGAGAAAACTGCTCACCTAGGCAGTACAGATATCTCGACTATATCAGTCAATTTACGACCGACATAAGATACCTACCTGGTAAAGAGAACGTTGTTGCTGACACATTATCAAGGATCCAGGAAGTTAGTCAGGATTTTGATTACGAAGGACTCGCACGCTCTCAGGAACGTGATCAAGAGCTACAAAACCTACCACGGAGTGGATCATCTCTCAAGCTGCAAAAGGTCAGAATATCAGATACAGACATTCAAGTTTACTGCGACACTTCCAGTCAACCTCCGCGTCCGTATATTACACCAGAGTTCAGGCGCACGGTATTTAACATGCTGCACAATCTGAGTCACCCAGGAAACACAGCTACAGTGCGACTGGTGACACAAAGATTTGTATGGCCAGGGATCCGCGGAAACTGTAGAGTGGTCTCGAAAATGCCTACAATGCCAAGGCAGTAAGATAACTCGTCATACCTCAGCCCCACTTTCCAGTTTCCTTGTTCCTTCATCGAGGTTCTCCCATATCCACCTCGACATCGTCGGACCTTTACCTAGTTCTTCTGATTTCAGGTATTGTCTCACCGTAATCGATAGGTTTACGCGATGGCCTGAGGCATACCCCATCAAAGACATCACTGCGGAGACCTGCGCCGCCACCCTCGTTGCTGGATGGATATCCCGATTCGGCACGCCGCTCAAGGTCACAACGGACCGCGGTGCGCAGTTCCAGTCCCACCTGTTTCGCGCTATCGCTGCATTGGTTGGTGCGAAACACTATCGCACTACCGCCTACCATCCCGCCGCCAACGGTATCGTCGAGCGACTGCACCGGCAACTTAAGGCAGCCATCATGTGCCATTCTACGTCAGAATGGACCGAAGTTCTCCCACTGGTTCTTCTAAGCATACGAAGTTCGTGGAAGACCGACATCCAGGCGTCACCGGCAGAGTTAGTTTATGGAGAGCCACTACGGTTGCCAGGACAATTCATAACACCTACTGAAGACTACAAGACGGAAGACCTCGCTGACCTGGTAACTCGACTTAAAATGCATATGGCCAACCTCGCACCTAGACCTACATCATGGCACAGGAAAGGTCCTTTCTACGTCCCTCAGAGCCTCGCTGACTGCACACACGTGTTCCTGCGACAGGATGGCGTACGAAGACCGCTGTAGCCGCCGTATACGGGTCCACATAAAGTCGTGAGCCGCCACCCAAAGCACTACAAGTTGGAGGTTCGGGGCAAAGAAATAACGGTGAGCATAGACAGACTGAAGCCTGCGTTCATGGCCCAAGAGGCAGAGGTTCCTGCTACACCGTCGCCGTCTCCCGTCTCCGCCACACTGGTCCCGCCTGAGAAGAGGACGAGGTCAGGAAGGCTCGTCCGTTTTCCAGATTTTTATCGCCCGCAGTAGCGGTCTCAGCGGGGGAGTACTGTGGGAGCGAGCTAACCACCAGGCATAAGGTGCGCGTGGCGCCCGCGGCGGACCGGTCTTACTTCGCCCCGCGCGCGCGCGCCCCCCATATAACGGTGCACCGGCCGGCAGCGATACTCGCTTTCGCTCGGACACAAGCAGTGCGCGCCCGACAGTCCCACGCGAAGCCTGTGCCGCTCGCGGCAATTTCTAACCGCCATCCGCTCCGCTATTGTCGCGTCGTCTTATTTTTCTCTTGTAAAATATCTATCCTTTCTTTAATATACAACTTAACTTCAATCTACTGTTTCTCTCAAACTATGCAACTATCTATTTCTACAATATTTCACATAAATATGTCAAATTTGGCGCATATATTGAGACCCGTGAGATACATATGTGTTCCAAATTTCATAAGCACACCTCAAATGGTTATTTAGTTATAAACGTACAAAAATCGTCATTTTTATGCTCTACCTAGGTATAGATCAAAACTCTGACACGGGGCATACTACCATTGCTTAAAGCCGTATTATTTTAATATTGTTGACGTTTATGTTGTAGTGTTATTATCATTATTTTAAGGACGTCAAAGTACGTGACATTCAACCGTTATTTTGAAACAATACTGCTTTAAGCGGTGGTTGTAACTCCGTCGTCCACTTCCTGCGGCAACTTGCATTACATTCTACGCATAGTGCATGCACAACTAAATAAAACAAGAGTTGTTAAGTTAAAAAAAAACTCCGATTACATAAATCATACTTCAGGTCTTTGTTTAAATTCGTTATTTTGTGTTGTTAACTATTGAAAATGACACATAATTATTATTTTAATGTAAAAAATAATGAATAATAATATAGTTGCATTAAAACTTTACCTTCGTATTCATGCATTTTGTGCAATGAAACGTCATTGACAGAAAAGAAGAAGAAACGTATTTGAAGTCGTCAGTTCAAGCTGTCAGTCATTGTGATTTGTATTCATTGTTTATAGTGCTTTTAGTGATATCGACTGTTTACCGTGCTTGTTTTCAATGTTTCACTAAAAACTTTTGATTTTGAACTTTTGCAATCAAAATTGATGAGATTTAGAAATGTGCTGTAGAGGTAGTCTGACCATAGATGTAATCTGTCAATGTCAGTGTAACTCTAGGTACACTGTATATTTTTCTTGAGAATTCTCGTCTTTAATTATCTTGTACAATGAGTCGTACAATAGAACTACTGGTGGGTGACACACTGACCTTACACCGAATAATAAGTACCTACTAATGTAAAACGTAAACTAAACTAATAGAAAAGTCCTATTACAGTGTAAAGGATTATTTAAATGATAGCAAGGCATGGGTATGAATTGTTACAGCGGCTGATTATGTAATGTTATATTATAAGTACATATATATAATTTCAAATATTTGTGAGATGGTGATAATAAAAAAAAAGCGGAGTTTATTGCGGGCTCTTCTCAGACCAGGGCACGTTCGGAACCCTTGTAGCTTTACTTTTAAGATACCGTAGTTAATTATCGCCATCACGTCTTATGCTCTGTAAGCATGACGTTCAGGTGTACTTTGTAGGTACAGGTACACAGGTACTTTTTGAATAAATACGTTTTGAGTTTGAAATTGAGTTCAATAATTTCTGTACAAAAAGTAATAATATCCCATCAAAAACATAAATGTAAAATGAGAGCCAAGTTCAAAATTATGATATATATGCCTTGATTGTTGACTTCAGCGACAAAAGAAGTGAGATCTAAATGGGTGCCAAGTTCAATGGTCAGTCCTGCAATTTATTTATCCCATCAAAAACATAAATGTGAAAGGAGATCCAAATTCAAAATTGTGATATATATGCCTTGGTTGTTGACTTCAGCGACAAAAGAAGTGAGATCTAAATGGGTGCCAAGTTCAATGGTCAGTCCTGAAATATATTTATAACAACATATAATATTTTATAACAACTTAAAATATCATTTCTTCTTATAACTTAGTATAAAATGTTGAAGACTAAGGCTTTGACTTGGCTAGTTTTCATATTTACTAAACTCGTCGTCATATTTAGCGGAACATAAAGAAAAGGTTTCATATCAGTATCATACAAGGTTGCTGGCTGGTTTATACGTCATTTAATTTAAAAAGAAATATTTTCAAATAAAGAAAACAACTGAACATCACATTTTATGCAATTGTTTTAATTTTATTCAAATACACCTTATCTGGAGCGAACTTCCGAGTATTTCTTCCTTCTGAGTTTGATTTAAAATTTCATTGAAATACTGTTTTTTGTTAGTTTTTTTTTTAATCGCGTATCTTTCTGGAGTTGATGACTGAATTATGCCTGACTTAGCCCCAACGGACATTGCCAGGGCACTCGAAATGCGAAGAAATGGTCAAACCTACAGAGTGATATCCAGAGATCTTCGTCGACCAGTTTCAACGATCCATCGCAGTATCCAACGGTTCAGGCCGGTACTTATGTGAGACAAGGCAGAAAAAGACGCACTTCGAGTAGGGATGATCGTTTCATTCGGCTTCGTGTACGTAGGAACCCCCGTTTGACGGCCGTCCAAGCCCGACATAAGTTAGAAGCAGTGCGGGGTGTAACCGTAAGTGAGCGTACGGTACGAAGAAGGCTCGAAGAAGCTGGTTTGGGTTCATTTGTGCCCGCCAAGGCTCCAAGCCTCGAGGTAAATCATCGTAGAAACAGGTTAACTTTTGCTCAGGAACATCGACTTTGGAACGCGGACCAATGGAGTAAGGTATTGTTTAGTGATGAGTGCAGAATTCTCTTAAATCAAATTGACGGCAGGCAAAGAATATACAGACGCAAAGGAGAACGATACATTCAGACAAATTTTGAAACTACAGTTGCATACGGTGGTGGATCAATAATGGTTTGGGCGGGCATTTGTTTGGGAGTTCGCACAGAATTGGTAGTGATTGACAGAGGGAGTCTGACTGCAGACCGCTATATCAGAGAAGTTTTAGAAGAAAATGTCGTACCGTTTGCCCCATATATCGGTGAAGATTTTGTTTTTATGCAGGATAATGCTCGGCCGCATACCGCTCGGGTAACTCAAGCTTATCTTAATGATATGAATATCACTGTTATGGAGTGGCCGGCTAGATCACCGGATATGAACCCAATAGAGCACGTTTGGGACTTGCTGAAAAGAAAAGTTAAGTCCAGAATTCCAGCTCCTGCCAACGTGGGAGAACTGCGAATCGCCGTAGTTGAGGAATGGCGGAGACTATCCCAGGAGACCATCGATAACATCATTCTCAGTATGCCTAGACGGGTAGAAACTTTAAAAAGAGCACGTGGAGGAAATACGCGATATTAATCACCATTTTTCTAATTTAATTGATTGTTATTTTAATATTAAATTTCACTTTTCCCGGTTACATGAAAAGTTCAAAAATGTACCATATTTCACAAATTAACTCGCAAAATCTGTTATTAATGTGATCTCATTTTAAATAAAACAAATGAAACTTTAAATAACAAAAGAAGTGTAGTAAGTAGATTTTAAAATAAAACCATATTTTTTTAATTATGGACCTTTTTTTTATTTTCCGCTAAATATGCCGGCGAGTTTATGTTATTAACAGTCTACGGCCTTCATAAGTGTCGAATCACACAGACGCGAGTCGAAACGACAAAAACCCTTAGCATATTAGCCTTTTCCCATAAACGTAATGCACAATTTATTACCAAGAAAAAAACGAAGAATATAAACACGCGTTCTTGGTTACGTGATGGTCAAAATGCTATGAAACAAGAAAGTGCTGAGTTTCTTGCTTACCTGAGCTACACCGGTGATAAAGTTAAAACAAGACGTATCGAGAATTTTGTATTAGAGCATAAGTTCGAGTAAAAGGTGTTTTACCTTTTTATATGAAGGCTGGCATCAACTATTATTTGTCAACTACCATGTCGCTCAGTAAAATACAAATAATTATTAAAGTAAGAAGCGCAAATATTTAGAGTCAAAACTATATGGAGCAATTTTGTGATTTTTCGTTGCAGTCTCTCAATCGATAGACACTGGATGTTCACAAGTTTCATTGTGAGCTGAGATTTGTGAAATAAACAGTGGTGTCATCCACTATTTCAGTTTTCATATCCCTTTTAAATCGTCGCGACTATTTAACAACGACAAAGGCAAAATAACTATCATGACAACTACTTGACTATTTGACTTTGCCAGTGTGCATCGACGACCCTAATAAACTATAATCTGTACCCACTATAATTTACGATGCTACTGCCTCGCAGGTAATTTACTATTGCACAATGATAATATCATACAATCTGATGATAATTATACCTACTGAAAATTACTTGGGTTACAAAATTTTTTTGTGAGATAAGTTTTTTATGTGCCTACAGGGTTTGGATGAATCACTTTGCAAAGCAAAAACTCTGAATTAATTGATTTGGCAGATGTAATAGTAAACATTGCAAGTTAGATTTAAGATCACAATATATTAAAGGTAGGTAGTGTAGTGCAAGAGAAACAACCATCAGGCAGGAATGGAGGTGAATTGTCAAGCGAGTCTCAACCAAAATGACAACCACAACCAGTTTGTCAAGTAGGGTTTCTGAGCCTCTACAGAGGGAAGCACTTAGTGCACCCGGAAGAAGGGAAGTTGCTGCTGTTCCTAGCAGTAAGTAGTTATGGCCAGGAAATATAGATGGTGAAAATTACAGTACATTAGCAACTGTCGTAGTGATACTGGGAGCCCTGAAAATCTACATCTCTAAATACAACCCCTATATATAATATAAACCCTTCCATCTTCTGTTTCTGATTTCTTGACTTATTTTTGTTCCCAGAACTCGAGGATTCTCAAATTATTAAATATTTTTTCAAAGTAGGTTCTAAATTGTATATTTTTTGTACACTTTTCTAGAGTAAGAATTCCCAGGAACTTTCGAATTTTCGAGAAATTTCTAAATCCCATAAAAACTGTAAGCCCATGTGCCTAGGAAAAATAACATTTTGCTTAGAAGTTACTAGTTAACTTGGTAAACACTATAAGAATGTTTGAAAATCAATCCCACAAGGTTATATTATCGATGAAAATTTTGATAACGCTGATACAACAGACTGCCTAAACAAGACAAACTTCTATAGCAATTTTCATCTTCCATTTTAACCCACTTCTTAGCCAGGGGAAAACACATTCAAAAAAATTTTTCTTTTAACTAAAATGTTAAAACTTACTAGGTTTCACCTCGGGCCACTGTTCCATAGGCACCCGACGATCTTCGAACTCCTGGCCTCCGTAAGCGAGCAGCATACGAGCCGACTCGCCTAGAGCCTTCACGGGGAAGTAGGAGAAGACAACGTTGGGCATCTTGCTGAAAATATACTATAATTAAATCTTTTTCCACATTGTGTATGTTTACTGACCAAGACAGCATCATCATATCTGTCTCTCTTTACTTACTGAACCATTGCCAGGTCACTACTGAACACGAGTCTCCTCTTGAAATGAGAAGGGTTTGGCCACACACCTTCGAGAACATTATGAAAAACTCTAAGGCATGCAATGTTTCCTCACAATGTTTATCTTCACTGTTTGAAGCAAGATATATTTAATTTCTTAAAACTCACATAACTTCGAAAAGTTGGAGGTCCATGCCCCGGGGATCAAACCTGCAACCCCGTACAGGCGGTCAGTTGTCTTAACTACTAGGTTATCACCCTTCGATACTAGGTTGTCACCACTTTAATCGAAATAATATCTTATCTTGTAATATTGTTATATACAGTTTGTGGTTGTAGAATAGATATAATGCATTGAAATTGGGAATAGGCTGGCCTTTCCGCCAAATGGTCTTTACTTGAAATTATATAGTTTGACCCAATACATTTTTGATTTATGTTTTTAGAGATTTTTTAGTGATAAGACTTAGTAAAAAAATATTAAGTACTTACGAGTATGTATGTCGAAAGTATTTTTTACGTAAGCAAAGTAAAAATATGATTCTTGCAAACCGGTCATATTATTTTTGGAGTTAACCTCCCTAAGAAGAGATTTGCATATAATAGCCTTTGGAATCTTATTCACATTTTTATTAAATGATATTTTTTTGTGAATCACTGGATATAGGACTATAGTGTTATATATTTTTGGAATCTACTCATCATTTTCTAGATGATGAGTATATTATATAGTATATTAGTATTTTTTTAATAGTTGATCTTATTTTCGAATATTTTTTTTCAACTTTAGGCTTTATCAAGGGATGGGCTGATTTTTACTTATTATCTATTCAACACTTTAATTCACTTTCCATGACCGGCTGCCAGCCGGCGCGCGTTAGAATATTAATTAATCACTGGAATCGAAAGTCGAGACTCGAGTGAGGTTTCGGGTAAAAAAATAACATTGGTTAACTACTAGGACACTGTAAAAAAATGCCATAGTGATAAATTATTAAAATTCAATTTGCTTTATATTATGACTTGGATAAGCTATAGGATAAATGTACTAAAAAACTTACTTTTTAGAATTGAAATTACTATACGTCTTGTTACTCGATAAACGTGCACTAACCACGAGATTGGTTGACAACAGAGACAAGTAACATAATATAGGATATAGACATAGACAGGCAACTCCATAGACACAATTTGAAGTAGATAACGGACAGTAGTGGGAGTGACCTTGAACGTAAACTACATCTATATAATTCATTCATAACAAAATCACGTCTCTCACTCTAGCCTGTTACGTCTTACGACGGGTTTCATTCATGACCAGATCGACTCGCTCTAACTTGATATACATAATTAAATTTCGATGACGCAATTAGCGGAACCGGAAGTAGTTAGGGATGGGCAACCTATGCACAAAACCGGTAATAGTGATGTGATTTGAACGTATCGGTTTTAGATTTATTTAGCAAATACCGGTTTTTCTAATTACCGGTTTGCTAGTAATTCAGGATATTATTGACTTTTTCAAAAACAAAATTAAAATAAATTTCAGAGATCAAATTTATTTATTATAAACAAAAACCTTACATCGAAACCATATAAAAAAACTATAATATAATATAACATAATAATTATAATATAATATTTAACTTTGTGTTTGATCCAGCAAAACATGCATTTAAAAAATATAAATGAAAATGATTCTAATATGTAAATGTTTTCCATACGATACTACTGATTTAAATGCTCTCGATATTAGTAATAAAGTCATTGATAAAGTATCTTGAAGCATTACTTCCTTTTTAGTCGGTCGGTACTCGGTTGCATCAAAATATTGTTTTTAAGTTGTTTCAAAACTTTGTTTCAATATAATTTGCCACTTGCATAACAAGAGCAATTTTTTCTAACTAGTCAAATCAAAACAATGTAACTGTAATGTATAACTATTGAGGGTGGATCAAAAATAAGTGTCATTAATTATTGTTGATTGTCATTTCACATATTTTTAATTATTACCGTTTTGAAGCTAGTTGTGTTTTGTTCCGTTCCTTTTTTTAAGTGTGTTCCTGTGGGAGCAGCTGTTCTGGCGACGAGGATTTATCGCTCACGCAGTGACAGACCTAGGCATACTTTGTGAGACGAGAGTGAACGCAAAGTGCGGGACGTAAATCAGAATGTCGCTTGGAAAGATCGAGGCGTTTGACCCGGCTACTGGCAATTGGAAGCTGTACGCGGAGCGGTTTGAGCGATATTTTCTAGTGAATGATACGAAAGAACAGTTGAAAGTGCCTACATTAATTACAGCCATGGGGGGTGATGCGTATGAGCTGTTAGTGACCTTATGTGCGCCGAACAATTTACGGGATCAACTAGTGTGTGGACTATCTTGCGAGCCTACCAGGCAGCGAGTTTTTGCAGAAGAGGAGTTGGATTTTAAGAAAGCTTTGGCATTGGAAAACGCATTAGAGGCGGCAGAGAAGAACGCGGTGGCTGTTAATGTTGGCAGTTTAAATCGCGGCTGTGTAGCGGCCACGAACAATAATTACCAATCATGGGCGGATGAGCGCAGCCAGGAAGGAAACCAGCCAGGCCGAGCGGATGTGTATGCGGTCAGGCCGAGTCCCAGGGGTGCCAGAGGCGGCGAGCGCGGGCGCAACAGAGGGCGAAGTTCACGATCTATGGGATACGGTGTTCGAGAGGCAGCAGCTGCGAATCGTGCGCCGATAGGACTAGTGGACTATTGTGAGTTTCTGGAGTATTATCAGCTGGACTCGGTTCGTCTATTATTCTTCTTCTTCTCTTGGTTTATGGCTTTGAGTAGTGCCAAGCCAGCACAATGCACTTCGCCAGTGTCGAGTAACTTGAGGGAGGCACGAAGGAGATTGGCCGGTTATAGAGTGCCAAAATTACTAAAAATATTATGTAATAGAAGGCATATTTATATATGTTTCTAGTATTCTTTCTCCCCCTTCACCTATTGGAGCTAAATGTCGGTTGGACACAGCTGTCTCTCTTCCGTCACTCAGTCTCACAATTGAATAATTTGGGTTAACTTCGATCACGTCAGCTTCTTCTACTAAAGGCAAGTACCTACTTATTTGCTCGAACACAGGGTTTGACGAGGACTTGTCCAGCGCTTGTTAGCCATGTCGGTATAGATCCGCCGTTTGGAGATTTGCGTGAGTACTTAAACAGTCGTTCATGCGGTGAGCAGTTGATCGAAGTACATAGCAAAAATCTGATAGAATGTAATGCATAGTCAAGGACCTTTTCACTTTCTATTGGCAGATTATGTGAGCGTAAGCCTAGCTGATTAGCTTTCCATAGAGTAGAATTAAGCTATTTCACCCAAGCTTTTCTTCTCTTCGTTTTTTTAATTTTCATTGTAGCGACTGCTACAGCCACAGAAAGGACTACTTTTTTTCGCTTCGATAGCATGGGTGCCATAATCAGTGAACGATAATAAACATAGAGATACACGTAGAACTCTCTTGACGTTCTCGTTCATACTAAGTCAGGGCCCGATAATCACTGCAGTGTATAGCTACGCTAAAACTAACGGCCACACCCACCCTTGCCACAAGGCCCTTGGAAAAGTGCAGTGTAATAGGCATTAAGGGTGGGCGTGGCCGTAAGTTTTGGCGTCGCTATTACACTGCACTATCTTTCGGACCCTAAACCAATATGAACGAGACCTAGATGAGATGGCACCACTTTATATACTCTGGCCTCTTGTATAACGAGTGGTGCCATCTAGGTGGCATAAAGTAAACTAAATTAACGTCGAAATGCTCGCGTGAGCTGGAGAAACACAACTACTCTCTACGCTAGTCGTGCGACGGTTTGGACGACTGAGCTCCCTGACCACTCTAATGTGTTATTACATTCCCCACTCGGCAGAGCGCGGCAGACCCGGACGACCTGATGTTCATAAATAAGTACCCTTACTTCATAAATCTTATTACACTACACTAATTCATGGGTCCCTCACTAGAAAAAGTGTAGTGTAATAGGCCTTTTAACCTCTACTAACCTCTACTAACGGTCACTGGTCTTATGGTATGTTCTTCTACACTGCGAGCACTGTAAGGTGTGACGTCAATTTAATATACTGTGAAGCCGTTCCTTAATTCCTTTAAAGTCAGATAAACTGCTTACTGTTTAAAACGGAACGCATTCAGCACTGAGAGCACCTTATCTCGAAAACGACAGTACTCACAGTACAAAAATGGCGACGATTTAAGACGTCATTTATTTCCCTAGGATGCCTACTGCGGCAGTAGGTAAACTGTCAGTCCATAACGTAATGAATTTCTTCCCAGTAAGAGCATTGATCAGTGCTCGCAGCAGGAACATATTTACTACGGGGAGTGGAAAACCCAGCCACGGTTGAAAAACGTAGAAAATTAATCGTATAGTCTGGCCCTCTGCAGCAGTAAGAAAATAGAATTTGACATTCAAATTTCAAACCTACAACTTCACCTACTGAGTTTACCAAGCATGTCACCGACGTGCGACAGTAGGGCTTTCAAATGGTATGGCTTGTCCACCTGTATCCTATATGTTACTTGCAGACCCTACCGAGTCCCAAAGTGCAAGGTACCAAGAGTTATCGAGTTGTCCATCTCTTTCATCTGGCATTGTATCCCCCGTTGGTCTCTCGCTCTAATTACGCACACAAAATATTTTTAAATTTCGCGGGGTTTTCACTTCACTTTTATTGGTCGACGCCATTTTCGCTGAAAAACCGACGCAAGCCGAGAATGACAATGAAAATCATAAGTCCTAACCTTAAAATAAATTAAAATTGTTTTATCAAAGTTTAATGTTTTGTACTATAAATTGCGGTGATTCGTGTTACTTATTTTGTTATTTAACTGTTAAGCGATTAGGCGTAGTCTCAAGTGTAAAGCCTACACAGACTTCTTGGAAGTGACTAGTGAGGTTAGTTTGACTGTTTTTCCCTTGAAAATTGATAAGTAAGGTTAATCTTTGAATATTTAAAGGTAAATTATCAAAGATATTAATAAGGTATCTTCATTTGAGCAACTAAGTATAATGAATACTTAAATTTAAAATGTGAATGTAGGTAGGTATGTATTTTTGTTGGTTGGTTTGTCAGTATAATATTATTATTTAGTTTATTACTTTATTTATGACGAAAATAAATACTATTTCAATATTTTACAGGTATGCTGTATTCCTGTGCAGTTGTTCAGTATGGAAGTATCGAAGACTTTGGAAAAGCAGATGAATACATAATATATTCATTATAATATGATATGTATGTTTTGCTGGATCAAACACAAAGTTAAATATTATATAGTTATTATTATGATATATTATAGTTTTTTTTATATGATTTCGATGTAAGATTTTTGTTCGTAATAAATTAATTTGATCTCTGAAATTTATTTTAATTTTGTTTTTGAAAAATTCAATAGTATCCTGAATTACTAGCAAACCGGTAATTAGAAAAACCGGTATTTGCTTAATAAATCTAAAACCGATAAGTTCAAATCACATCATCACTATTACGGGTTTTTCGCATAGGTTGCCCATCCCGAACTACTTCCGGTTACGCTAATTGCGTCATTGAAATTTAATTATGTATATCAAGTTAGAGCGAGTCGATCTGGTCATGAATGAAACTCATCGGAAAACGTAACAGGCTAGAGTGAGAGACGTGATTTTTTTTATGAATGAATTATATAGATGTAGTTTACGTTCAAGGTCACTCCCACTACTGTCCGTTACTCAGATTAAAAACCTATTGATCTGAGGTCTGTTATCTACTTCAAATTGTGTCTATGTAGTTGCCTGTCTTATATCCTATAATATGTTACTTGTCTCTGGTTACTTATATCTGGTCATAAAAAATAGTGAAAATACGCGATTTTCAAAAAATTATTTCTCGAAAAGTATTAGGGGATAAATATTTTAGTGCAAGGCTTACCACATCAAGGTATTTCTGTAAAAAAAATGAACGTCCAACTCAGCGGGCAGTAAATTAAAGCTGAGCCCATTTAAAATTTTCATCATGAAGTGCACTTTACAATAAAGATTAGTTTTGCTATTAAAGTGTACCTATAACACTATTCAACGCTAGTATTATTTAATTTAAAAAAATGAGTCAACGCAGGACCTTAAACAGATCTATGGCGGAAAGCAGCTGCCCTGCGGAGGCAGTGAACCAATGTGTAAAATTCCTAGTGTGCCGCGAGGGTAGCAAGAAGCCGATTAGACAGGCAGATATAGAGAAACATCTCACAGATGTTCTACAGACTCCAGTGAATAAGAAACTTGTTATTGAGAATGCTAACAAAGTTTTAAAAAGTGTATGTATATGATAAACTTATCTTATAATATAATGTAACTAGCCATCTTGGCTTACCGTTGGACTAACCTTTTGTACTTCAGCCTTAGACCAATGTATAAAGTATGTAAGAGAGTTGAAATACTCTTAGTTGAGACCTGGGAACCCACTGCTTAATTATCGCAAGAAACCTACTACCATTATGAAAAGTTCATGACCCTCAGCAATGAGGAATATTACTCAGAGTGAGAGACCTTATGTGTAGCTTGAAGTGTATTTTGTCATTTGTTTAGCATTAGTTGATGCCAGCAACTTTGCTTGTGTGGTTTAACTTTTTTTAATTCCTGCAGGAACTCCATAATTTTTTGGGGAAAAGAAGTAGCCTTTGTCCTTCCCCAGCACACAACCTATGTCTGTACGCCAAATTTCATCAAAATTGGCCAACAACATGGGCAGTGAAGGAGTAAAAAACTCATATATGCTTTTATAATACTAGGGTTATCTTTTTTTTTTTAATTTTCAGGTATATGGCTACAAACTAGTGCAATTGAAGGGCAAAGGTATACAGTACATAATGGTACTGAGTGAGAAATTGCAGAGTACCTGTGAACCCTTGCCATCAACATACTCCGAGCCCAATCATCGCAAGCTCTTGATAGCTGCCCTTACTCATATATTCATGTCTGGAGGAGCAGTCAAAGATAGTAAGTTTTGTTAGTTTGTTGAAGGCAAAACTGTAGGGCTCATGAACTGGCAACACTGGTGATATTTGCAAGACTTAGGTTTCAGTGATTGGATAGAAGCAGGAGTTACTTTGCACAAACAATGCTAATTTGTTCTCATATGTACATTAATTATATTAGACTTAAAAAAACTAAAAGGCAACAAAAGACAATTGGTTGCAAACTCAGCTTTGTGCTGGGAATTGGCATCAATACCCAGCACTGATTTTCAGTTTATAGTATCAATAATTGAATTCTCATATATATAAAACTTGATTGTACCAATTGATTTGTAGTCTTAACTTATATTTTTTCATTCCTTCCTAGCTGACATGTGGAACTTCTTGGCAAAGACAAAGTTACTGGAAGAAAATGATATGGAGGGCAGAAAAATCCTTACACAAATATTCCCAAAACAGCTGTACCTGGAGTACAATAAAGTATGTTGTAATAATAAATTACTTTACCCTTACCATTACCCAAGATTATCTTTGTAATTTATTAAGTAACTTATATATCTAACATTTTACGTGCAATATGGGACGACAAGACTGTTTACTATTTTGTAAGTTACTCATGTGAACAACATAAGTGAGTGAAACTTAGTGTGTTAGAGTGCCAAATTTTATCTATTGCAGTGCCAAATTTCATCCAGCATTTGTTCAGCCGTTTCTATCGGCACTGTAGAAACAAATTCTGTATTATTTTCTCTCAAATAGAAGAAAATTACTATATAAATTTCGGCGTCGTTTACTTAAATAGGCTTCGGCTGGCACCTCATCCTTTTAAAATCCCTTGTCTTGAAGTCCTTGGCTTCGCCTCGTCCTTCCAATATTACTCATTATTTCCAGCCTGGGCAGTAATGTACTATTATCTGCTGACTATTTGATATTGTTACAGGTTGGAACCAATGAGCATCCCAGATTCGAGTTCTGTTGGGGACAGCGAGCAGATGAAGAATTACCAAAGGAATTTATTTTAAACAAAATGGCCCAAGTAAGATGATTTCACTTATTGAAGTTAAACTTTTTTAGATGTAATTTGTCCAGTTTATTTCAAATCTATGAAGTAAGAAATATTGTATGTACAGTACCTACAGTTTGATGCCAGACACACTGTATTTTAAATCATAGTGAATTAGTTCTTAGCTGATGTCAGTAAAAAAATCAACATAGGTTTTTAATTTTTATTTATTTGAAAGAAAGAAAAAACATTTATTTTCTAATTCTGCCACACATGCCCTTACCTCAAGGGTAGGCTACCCTGGCGCCTCCATCCCCCACCACCAACTGCAATAAGCTAACTTCCAAGGTGACAGAAGTGCAGGGATAACAGGAGTCATGTGTGGCACCACCCAAAACATATTTTTCAATACACTTGCTCGAAAAATGCACTTACAGAGGCAGTAAACAGGGCTTGTAAGTTAAATTTACTGCCCGCGTGCAGTAAATATTTACTGCCCTCGTGCAGTAAATTTGCAGTTTTTTTTAAATTTTTTAGTCCACGTTACTTGTAAATAAAAAGTTTTCTTGCAAGAAGGTTCATAATGAGATTGACTTTGTATGAAGAAAACCTTAAAAATAATGACATTTTTAAGTGAATTGATGAAATTAATTCATAAAATAAAAATAAAAAATAATATAATTTATTAAAATTGATTTAAGTTTTATAAATCAAAAAGTAAAGGCTGGGAGCTAAGAACTAGAACCTAGAGCCATGAATTTAATAAAAAAAACGCAATTACAACAACGCACCGTAGTTAGTAGTCATAGAATTTTTCTTATTATGTAATTATCAATAAATATGAGTGGTAGATGTGATGTGGAATTTTAAAATTAAATCAACAATTAGGTATTTTAGATCTGAGAAAAAAATCGCGCTTTTATTAGCCGCTAAAAATCTCGAAATCTGTATGGGCGTGAAAAGCCATTTTCTAGTGAGCACCTAGTGCCTACCTACTCGACTTTTATTTTCAACTTTTCTCACAAATGTATTGAAAAATATTGTGTGATACACGGGCGTTAAGGTTTCTACATACTCGTGACGACGGTCAGCCCTCGACTGGCGTCATCAGGCTGACATTAGTCAACTCGTATGTAAAAACCTATTTACCGCTCTTATATCACAAACTACTAATATAGTCATAATTAAAAAATTAAAAAACACGACTGCCCTGCCAAAAAACGAACTAAAAGGTTAAAAATCTAAATTAATCTAGTTAAATTAGAATCTTATTCACATTTTTATGAAATGTTTTTTTTTGTGAATCACTGGATATTGAACTATAGTGTTATACATTTTTGAAATCTATTCATCATTTTCTAGATGATGATTATATAGTTAATCTTATTTTCGATAAATTTTTTCAACTTTAGTCTTTAATGCGGGACCATGGTCACCCCATCAATTTTTTAAATTTTACTAGCCTATGTCACCCGGAATAAGCTAGGGATTCTAACGATAACCCATTTATCAAAATCGGTTCAGGCGTATAGAAGTTATGATATGGTGGAATATACAAACTCACATACATACATACATGAACCCTGAAAACAATAATAACAATAACAATAGTATAAAAACGGCCCCCACTCAGCATATTATATGATTTTAATATGCACAAGGGCAATATAAATACCATGCAGCGCTGATTTTCAGCCGGGACCTATTACAAACATATAGTGATAAGACCACCCTTGCGCATGCGTTGTTTTCTGTTTTTTTTATAATTAAGTTATCTTTATGTTATGTGTGGCAATAAAGAATTTATCTATCTATCTATTTAGAAACATCGACAGATATTACCATTTCTATAAGTTGGTATGGAATGGTAATAATGATTTAAACTATAATTATTATTTGTTTGTTTTCAGGCTTTTGATAAGGAGCCAAGTTACTGGAAGGAACAATACAATAGTACACAAGGAAACCGCAGTGAACCGCGATAAACGTTATACTTATTACTTACTAGCTGCTGCCCGCGACTACGTCCGCGTTGATTGAGGTTTTTATTCCAGACTATAATCTATCTCTCAACCGTTATCGTTCAGCCGGTCTAGTGTGATTGAGTAACAATAACATCCATGCATCCAAACTTTCGCATTTATAATAGGTAGTAGTATAAATTAATCTATTAGCCATACCTGTGTAATTTTGTATCGAAAATTAATAAAAGTGAAAAGCAGAGATCAATGTACGAATTATCATTTTTCCACTAATAATGTCCTCCCGATCGAATTTCGGCCACGGCGGCCTATCTTCAGAAAGATTAGCCATCTGCGCGGTAGAAAATAATATTATAGTGCACAAGTGTTTTGCGCATACACAGGTGCACTCTCTGTTCCTTTACTCTCATAGCCCGATGGGGCGGAAAATCCGACACGACCGGAGAGAGATCAGGCGCAGTACCGCCGGCTTAACGTGCTCTCCGAGGCACGGGGATGAACCACAGCCAACTTCCTAATTCCGGGCTATTAATAACTAGAACGTTGGGGGTGGTAATAACTAGCTGTATATAAAGGAAATGACAAAGCTCCTCATGAAAACTTTTATTGAAAGTTCGGTCAAAATGAGTCCGAGTTTGAAACAAAAAAATTAACTTCTCAAAAACATGAACATTAACAAAACTAGTAGGCCAATTCTATTGCTCACCATCATTTAAACTAAAATGACAGCTCTATTTATTTTGCTATCCCTTTCATAATACTCCCTCCAGAAAGGGGCAAGATTAGATTTAGAGCTGTCATTTTAGTTTAGTTATGAGATTGTGTTAAACATGCATTGGTCACATAATATTGGGTTTAAGCCAAAAAAAATTGAATAAAATTAAGCAATTATGAACCACAAGACTATCGTTGTGCAATTAACCCAACATGGTTGTGCTTTAGTCTTTAATGGCTATTATGTTCATTCCATGCCATTTGTATTAAGTACCTCAATTAAAGGTCTGTGGTTTAAACAGTTTTTGCTTGCATACTAATACTATGCCTACAGTTCGCGTGCAAGTTGAATGCAGAGTAAATGTATGTGTCACCATACAATATTTACTCTGCATTAAACTCGCGCGCGAACTATACTTGTATTAGGCGGCCACCGACCACATAAGCGGCGAGTCTATACAAAAAGTATGAAAAATAATGCTCATCGCTATCCACCGTCGGCTATCGTTGGGTCGGTGGCCCGTTTGCGCCGAGCCTCATTGTTTAACTGATTGTTACCTATAAATGTAAATCAACCGGTTTTAAACGGTTGAAAACTCGTCTACAAAAATAAAAGAGTTCTGTGTTTTACACTTCATTAAGGGGCCATATACAATCAGGCCGCAGCCAACTGTAGGTATATAACTCGCCACACTACAGCATATATCTGTACGCATATAGAGCACTACGCTCTACGCTCGATTTTATAGCCAACTAATCAATTTTGTAACTTGAAATATTTGATTATTTATTTACTACATAATATCTATGCCTCCGCGCCACATTATTATAGTAAATACTAGCAGACGCGCCCCTGCTTCACTCGGGTGAAATTTTTAAAGATTCCTTAGAAGTGGAATTTCCAAGAATCCTGAAACACGTGTTTCTTAATTCCATATAGTAAAAATCTGTAGGTATTTAACTCGCCACAATACAAAATATTTCTAAAAGTACGTATGTACTCTACGCTCTACCACAGTAATAGGCCTATTACACCGCACTTTTCACCGGGCCCTGTGGAAAGGGTTGGCGTGGGCGTTTTGGCGTCGCTATTACACTGCACTTACCACCGGTCCCTAACTCAGTCTGAAGAGAGCTTTCAAAAGAGTTTGACGTGTATCTTAGTATGTTTATTATCGTTCACTAATTATGACACCCGTGCTATCGAAGCAAAAAAGTAGTATCCATACTAATATTATAAACTAGATGATCGGGCCACAGACTACATTATATATACTGATCGGGCCCTGTGGAAAGGGTTGGCGTGGGCGTTTTGGCGTCGCTATTACACTGCACTTACCACCGGTCCCTAACTCAGTCTGAAGAGAACTTTCAAGAGAGTGACGTATCTTAGTATGTTTATTATCGTTCACTGATTATGACACCCGTGCTATCGAAGCAAAAAAAGTAGTATCCATACTAATATTATAAACTAGATGATTCCCGCGACTTTGTCCACGTGGATCGCGTTTATAATATTAGTATGGATGCATAAGTGTGTCTGTCTATCTGCTACGATTTCAAGTCCCATCTATTCTAACAATTTTGATGAAATTTGGCACAGCGGTAGGTTACGTCCCGGAGAAGAACATAGGCTACTTTTTATTCCGGAAAATTAAAAAGTTCCCGCGGGAAACAAAAAACCTCAATACACGCGGGCGAAGTCACGGGCAGTAGTTCATATAGTATAGTAAATTATTACTCTTTAGTATAGTTCATATAATCTTTATGCTATTTTCTCCATAATTAAGGCATTTCTTTGTACATGTCTATCAGAACAACAAAACTTCTTTTTCTTTAAATTATCACAATATATTGACAAAATGCACGCGCGAGCCATAGAGACAAATACTCTCTAAGCTGGTCATGCGACGACTGAGGTCCCTAACCGCCCTGAATGTTATTACACTACCCGGTCTGCAGAGCGATCAGGCAGTTAGGCAGACCGGGACCACCCGTTCTCCCTATTCAAGGACCCTTCATCCCTGAACGTATTGTTGCTGTCCATAGCTAGCTTATTAGCGCACTTTAAATAAAACTCGATCTAGGATATCTGACTAATCCTTTATTCAACATGCCTTATATATAATATTAGGACGTACAAAATAAACTACACTAACGAGAACATAATATGCGAACATAACAACATAATCATAACTAGGTAACTTGCTTAGAGATCGACGCACGCGCAACAGGTTGCCCTCGCTTATATAAAGTCGGCGGTCTGCCTACGAACGACAACATTCCGTGCATAGCGTTCGCCCCGAGCGGACGTCTCCCATGCCCGGTCTACAGTGCTCCGACTTCCCTCTCGCGCCAGTGTTGTGCCGCCCGACTCCAAAAGTGATTGTGCTAGTGTTGTGGATGGACATTGTTCCAGCGTTGTGTATAGTGTAGTGTAGTTCCAGGGTCTAGGATTCCGTGAGTACACTATTCTAAGCGCAGCATAGGTCCACACCCCCGTCTCCAAAGGACGGGGACTCAGCTAGGGTATTCACCTTAGGTACCCACCTCCCTGCCCCGGCAGGGGGGACAAATCTAGCTCCCGGGTCCACTATGGACCCCCGACCCACCGACCGACCCGCTCTCGGGGCCACTAGGGTCCCGTTGAAGCAAGTTCAACACAAGTTTAATATCCAGGCTTTGTTAGAGGATCTGCAAAAACGCAGTCCTGAATATTTGAGCTATTTTTATAGCTCCTCTCCTGCATCAGTCCCCCCGGTCATGCCGCCAACCGAACCGCCCTTCAGGCAGCCAATAGCTCTCTCCCAGGCGACAGCCATGGAGATCACCCCCGCGCCCCCCAAACCCAAGGAGCTTCTCTCCTTGCCCCTCTCTGGACCTTCAGCCGCCCCCGCTAGACCATCCCTGCCCAAGACCATCCCTGGTCCCGTAGCCCGAATCGCTCTTCCAGCGATATCCGAGGAACCTCAAAATGAGACCTCTCCCGCCTCATCCGAATCGGACGATTTTACCCCCGTCCAGTCCAAAAGCCAAAAGCGAAAGCTAAAGGCCTCCAAATCCTGCGCAAACCCTCCTAAGAAGGTTGGTCTTGCCGCCACGCCACCCACAGATCCTTCAGATTCTCCCAAATCCCAAGGTCCCTCCGCCACCCAGTCCTCCTCCGGAGAGGAGTCGGAAGACTCCCCGATGGAGGAACCAGTAAGGGAAAAAGTCCCTCCTCTCTACATTAGAGAGAAGCTGAGCTGGCAGCGAATCCTTCCAATATTAACAGAGAAAGGCATAACCTTCTCTGAAGCACGCTCCACCGCCATAGGCATTCGAGTCGAATGTCCTACCTCCCAAGACCACCGTGGTCTTACTTCTATTCTCCGACAGGAGAATATAGGCTTCCACACCTACGCTCTGCCCGAGGAGCGCGTCCTCCGCGTCGTAGTACGCAATATTCCAAAGGAGCTACACTCAGAAGCCATAAAGGAAGATCTCCTCGCCCAAGGTTTCCCAGTCCGAGAGGTACACCGCATGTACCACGCCCAGTCAAAATCCCCGTACGAGATGATTTTAGTCATCCTAGACCTTACCCCAGAGGGTAAGAAAATATATAACCTCACGGCAATATGTCGTCTTTCGGGCCTTAAGGTCGAATCCCCCCGTCAGCGCGGTAGATTAGGGCAGTGTCATCGCTGCCAGTTATACGGGCATTCCGCTAGGAATTGCTTCGCCCGCCCTAGGTGCGTCAAGTGCCTAGGAGACCACGGCACGGCAGATTGCGCTAGGACACAACCGACCGAGGAGCCCCCAAGCTGTGTTCTTTGCAGGTCTCAAGGGCACCCCGCGAACTATCGCGGATGCCCTAGAGCCCCCAAGGAACCCAAGCGACGGGTCAAATCGGCCGGCCGCAAACCTGCCATCCATTCCAAACCGACCCCAACATTCGTCCCGGCCCCGGCTCCGGCCACCAACGCTTGGGACAAACCTCTTCCCAGGGCCAATCGCCCAACTTCCGCGGCTAAGCCCGCCCAACCAACTCCGACCCAGGCCTCACCAACAACGCCCAATTCGGCCAATCAGGCCAACTCAGATGAGTATTCTGATGCCTCTGCTTATGCACATGCAAGCACTAACATAGATGTCCTCAGCAAACTTCTCCTGACGATAGACCTTATTAAATTGCACAGATTCATCTGGGATGTTAGGACAAACCCAGATATAGTTACAGTCCTCCAAAAACACATGGACTTTTTCGTTCCGGTTAAGCAATTATTTGACTCTCTAAATGGCCAACACAAATAATAGTAGAATCAAACCACATTCCCTAACGGTCGCGTTTTACAATGCTGCCGGCCTTATCGACCAAATAGACGAAGTCCGCGATTTCGTTTGTGCACACCAAACCGATATTCTTCTAGTGCAAGAGACCTTCTTAAAACCTAGTAGAAGCAACCCGCGAATTGCCAATTATAATTTAATACGAAACGACAGAGCAACCGCCCTCGGCGGTACCGCGATTTACTATAGAAGGGCTCTTCACTGCACTCCTCTCGACACTCCTCCCCTTACCAACATGGAAGCATCTATTTGTCAGGTTAGTATGTCCGGCCATCCGACGGTCATACTAGCATCCGTCTATCTCTCTCCAACAAAACAGCTCCTAGAGAGTGACATCAGCGCACTCTTTTCCCTCGGAGACTCCGTCATTCTGGCAGGAGATTTTAACGCCAAACACCGCCGCTGGAACTGTAACACCACAAACCAACGAGGAGTTATACTCGAACGACTGACAAACCGACAGGACCTTAATTTTGTACTTTTGGCCCCTGACACACCGACTCGTTATCCAAATACAGAACGGACTACTGACCGACCGGACATACTAGACATAGCACTGCTAAAGAACATCACCTTACAGGTGAGTCCTTTGGAAGTGCTATCCGAACTATGTTCAGACCATCGCCCCGTCCTACTCCGGCTAGGACCCCCGCCCAACGCAGCCCCCCCGACCAAAACAGTCATTGACTTCAAGAAACTCTCCGAGTATCTTAAGTCCATAGAATCAGTGCACCTCTCTCAAATTCCTGACAACATAGAAAGCTTAGACGAAGCGCATGCAGCCTCACTGCACCTAACCAATCACATCCGCGATGCTCTTAGCGCCTGTTCCCGGGAAATGCCTAACGGTTTTATCCGCCAGCAACTACCGGACGACGCTAGAGAATTAATCACAAATAAAAACGCCAAACGTAGAGCCCATGACGCATGTCCGACCGCTGACAACCGGAGAGAACTCTGGAGAGCCCAGAGGGAGGTAAAGGCTCGCCTTGCCGAACTCCGTGACGAACAATGGGACAGGAAGCTGAGCGAGCTCTCGCCATCGCATGTAGCGTACTACAGGTTGGCTAGGGCTCTCAAAGCCGACCCTGTCTCAGCTACCCCTCCGCTTATACGTCCCAACCACCCGCCCGCCTTTGAAGATGTCGATAAGGCCGAGCTATTAGCTGATAGCCTAGAAGCCCAATGCTCTCCAAGCACAACCTCCCTTGATAGGTCCCACGTAGAGTTAGTCGATAACGAACTAGCTATCCTCTTCTCCTCCTCCCCCTCTCCTGAAGAGGAACCTCTCCCTCCCACAACTTGCGGCGAAGTCCGAGGAATTATCAAAGAGTTACACGCTAAGAAAGCTCCAGGTCCCGATTCAATTAATAACAAAACATTAAAATTGCTCCCCGATCAGATCATAAATCTCCTAGTTGTCATATTTAATGCCCTTATGGCCGGATGCTCCTTCCCCGATAGGTGGAAGGAAGCAACAGTGATAGGCATCCCTAAACCGGGAAAACCCCGTAACCTACCAACTAGCTACCGTCCTATAAGTCTACTCAACACGCTCGGAAAGGTGTATGAGAGAATAATCCTCAACCGGCTTAAGTCCGTCGTCGAAGAGAAGAAGCTCCTAAACGACGAGCAATTCGGCTTTCGAGCCAGACACTCTTGCGTTCATCAAGCGCACCGCCTCACGGAACATATCTACACAGGTTTCAATCGCCTCTCCAGAGGCATCCCAACCGGAGTCCTTTTCTTTGACGTAGCAAAAGCGTTCGATAGGGTTTGGCACGCCGGCTTAATCTACAAGCTTCACCATCTAGGCTTACCGTTAAGACTCGTACGTCTGCTACGAGAATTCCTCTCAAATCGCACCTTCCGCTATCGGATAGACGGAACCCTCTCTTCCCCCAGACCGATCCGTGCTGGCGTCCCACAGGGCTCAGTACTTTCCCCCCTTCTTTACTCACTATTCACCAGCGATATCCCCACGTTCCCTCATGTCAGCACGGCCCAGTACGCGGACGATACCGCCCTATATAGCTCTTCTCCAAACCGCCTTTTTATTAGATCTCGTCTTCAAGCGGCAGTTAGTAGTTTAGGTGACTGGTTCCGCCAATGGAGAATCGAAGTCAACCCCGAAAAGAGCGCCGCTATGCTCTTCTGTCCCTCCGCGCGTAGGAAGAGGTTAGACCTCCCCGAAATCACCTTATACGGTCGCCCCATTCCCTGGCAAAAGAATGCCAAATACTTAGGTGTAACCTTTGATAGTAAACTCAGCTTTAACGCCCACATACGCCGAGTCCGTAACAAGGCTAGCTATGTTTTATTCCGCCTATATCCCATGATATGCTGCAAAAGCAAAATGTCCCTGCGACACAAAGTCACGCTTTATAAAACGTGCATCCGCCCTATTATGGCCTACGCATGCGTGTTATTCGCACACCTCCCTCACTCTCGATTTAACAGTCTCCAGGTCCTCCAAAACAAGTTCATGCGTATGGCCACGGGATCCCCGTGGTTCGTACGCAACGTCGATCTCCATAGAGATCTCGAACTCCCTACCATAGCCCAATATTTCAAGCAGCTCTCCAAAAATTATTTTGAGAAGGCAGTTAGACATCCCAACCCTCTTGTAGTTCAGACTGCATCTTACACCCCCGACCGAAATGACCCACCAGACAAAAGACGTCCCAAACACGTCCTTAACGACCCCGACGACCAAATCACCACCGACAATGCACCCTACTTAGGGCTACACACCAACACATCTCAAACACAGCGTCTTCGCCGGCGAAGACGAGGACCCCGATATCTTACGTCACCCGGACGTGGTCTTAACCCACGGCCTCGGGGGCGTGTGGACTAACCTAGTCCAACCGACCTCCCATTCGTCCCAACGTCATCCTAAGCCGTGGTCCGAGCCTCATAGGAGGCGCCCTTAGGAAGACGTTGCCTCCCCCGATGTCATCGAGCCCTAGGGCTCTTTTCTCGGCGACGCTTAGCGCTCGCCCATCCCCCCGGTGACGCTGTAGCGGCCAGTAGGGCCTATGCAGCATACTCAATCCGAAAAAAAAAAAAAAAAAAAAGCCTACGAACGAATTCAGTTGACTGCAGCCGGCGGCGCGGCGAGGAGCGCATGTCTTCATATCGTCGGACGAATACACCGCGAACCTTGGAGCGCCTATTTAACGGATGCACGAATGATAGCGGCTCAGTCAGTCGATGCGCGACATACAGCACGCACGTTTCCTAACCATGTTCTTAGCCGCTACACCGCTCCCCCTTCAGCGAAGCGTATGGGTTGCTTTGAGACTCTTCCGTACCTTGTTACATAAGCGTAGTTTTTAATTTCTTGCGTAGAGTCTTGAACAGGGCTCTTAACTATGTAGGCAGGTTTCAGCCGATCGATGAAAATATTCATGATCTTCTTATTCATGCAGACTTTAAAGAATTTCCCGCTGCGCTCAATGACTTGAAAGGGGCCGTCATAAGCAGGAGTAAGTGGCTTGCTAACTGCGTCGTGGCGAACAAATACTTGATTACATCTCAAAAGGTCTTGGGGAACAAAAATTGGACGACAATTTGGCTTTTGCTGCTCTTGTGATTTTCTTATTGCGTTACTTATGTTATTCATTAGCTTGACGTTTGGCTCTGATGGGTTGTTCGCTGCACCACAGAATTCGCCTGGCAAACGAATGGTCTGTCCATATAACAACTCGGCTGCGCTGTAACCAATGTTTTCTTTCATGCCTGCACGTAGTCCCAATAATACGGTTGGTAATTCGTAAGACCAGTTGTCTGCATTTAAACGTGACGTTAATGCACATTTTAGCGTTCTGTGCCACCTTTCGATGATGCCGTTGGTCTGCGGATGGTAGGATGTGGTGCGGTTCTGTTGTATTCCCATACGCCGCGCCAAATTCTTAAATATATCGCTCTGGAATTGTCTGCCCTGGTCTGTTGTCAGCTTTACTGGTGTCCCAAAGCGGCTTATCCATCCTTCATAGAAAGCCGTTGCTACAGTCTCAGCGGTTATGTCCGTAATAGGACATGCTTCGGTCCATCTCGTTCCTCGGTCTATCATAGTGAGACAATATCGGTACCCATTGGATGCGGGTAATGGTCCTATGATGTCTATGTGCACGTGTTGCAACTTTTCAGCAAATTCGAAATTTTCAAGTGGTGAGTGCACATGTCGTTGAATCTTCGATTTTTGGTAAGGTATGCAGGCTCGAGTCCATTCGCTTACATCTTTGTTCATGCTGGGCCAAAAAAAATTTGAAGTGACTAACTTCCTTGTTCCTCTCACGCCCGGATGACTGAGCTCGTGAATTGCTTCATATGCTACTTTACGAAACTCAAAGGTAAAGTAAGGACGAGCGACTCCTGTAGACATTTCACAGACGATAGTTTCTGTGGTGTCAGGTAGGGTTAAAGCTTGGAATTTCAAGTTGCTTTGCTGTTGTAGTTTGTTAAGCTCGACGTCGTGTTTTTGGCTCCGTGCTAGTTTCTCGTAGTTGATTGGAGAGGGGCAAGGTAGGGTTTCTACTCTTGATAAGGCGTCTGCGACTTCGTTGTCTTTGCCGGAGATGTATTTTATTTCAGATGCAAACTGGCCAATGTAGTCCAGGTAACGTGCTCGGCGTGGAGTTTCACTTTTGCTATGCGTGGTGAGTGCGTATGTTAATGGCTTGTGGTCGGTATGTATAGTTAATTCTTGACCCTCGAAGATGTGTCGAAAATGACGGATAGCCAAGTAGATTGACAATAATTCTCTGTTGTGCTGTATTTCTTTTGTGCTTCGGTGAACTTCTTTGAATAAAATCCGATAGGTACCCAGGATCCTTTTCTTTTCTGCTGTAGAACGGCACCGGCGCATGAGTCTGAGGCATCAGTCATGAGGGAGTATGGTACTTCTGAAGATGGATGATGTAGAAGAGTTGCGGACTTAATATATTCTTTACATATCTCAAAGACTTTTTTAGCTTTTTCCGTCCATTGTATTTTTGTTTTATCATTTTTCTTGGTATTATGAAGATAGCTATGGAGCTCTTTTTGATGATCCGCTGCTTGTGGTATATTCTCCCGATAAAAATTAAGCATCCCTAAAAATCTCCGTAGTTGCTGAATGGTTTCAGGTAGTGGATATGTCGATATGGCTTTGACTTTCTCTTCGGTAGGTTTGATGCCATCTTTTGAAACAGTGTAGCCCAAAAAATCCAGTTGTGGTACACCGAATACGCATTTGGAAACGTTCAGTGTCAGCACATTTTCTTCTAAGCGTTTGAAGACTTCTTCGAGGTGTTCTCTGTGTTTCTCTTCCGTCTCTGAAGCTATTAATATGTCGTCGATGAAGGGAAATACCGGCAGGCCTCTTAGCACATTATCGATGTGTCTCTGGAAGGTTTGACCTGCGTTTCTCAACCCAAAACACACCTTGGTGAATTCAAAGAGTCCGAACGGAGTGATGATCTGTTTTTTGAATATCGCTGTCCCGGACTTGATTTGGAAGTAGGCTTTCTCCAGGTCGAGTTTGGAAAAAAAAACTTGTTTTCCAAGCAGTGAGTGAAATCGTGGAGGCGTGGCACGGGGTATCTGTCGGGCACTGTCATCGCATTGAGTCTCCTGTAGTCACCACATGGGCGGTACTGACCATTTTTCTTCTCAACCATATGTAGTGGACTAGCCCAAGGGCTGCTGGAAGGTCGACATATTCCTTGCTCCATCATGTTTTGGAATTCCTCCTTGGCTATTTTGCACTTCTGTGGTGATAGTGGTCGTGCCTTCGCAAATACTGGTGGCCCGGTTGTCTCGATGTGGTGTTCCACGTTGCTTCGGGATGTTTTAATTAAGTTGGGTCTTGTGATGTCAGGGTACTTCGCTAGTAAGTCGTGATAAGGCTGTCGATCATCGATGGTACGTATGCTTGGATCACAAAATATGAAAATTTTACCAGAATTAAAAAAAGTAAGCGCCATTTTGAAATTCTCTGTTATTGTACCGATTTCGTTCAAAATCGATATCTGAGGATCCCTAAGATCACAAAACAGGAAACTGGTACCAAAATTTTAAAAAATTAGCGCCATTTTGAAATTCTTTGTTATTGTACCGACTTTGTTCCAAATCGATATCTGGGGTTCCCTAGGACCACAAAACAGGCAACTGGTATTTAAATTTAAAAAAATCAGCGCCATTTTGAATTTGTGTTTTGTGATCCCAGGGACCGTCAGATATCGCTTTTGAACGAAATCGGTACAATAACAAAGAATTTCAAAATGGCGCTGAGTTTTTAAAATTTTGGTAACAGTTTCCTGTTTTGTGGTCTAAGGGATCCTCAGATATCGATTTTGAACGAAATCGGTACAATAACAGAGAATTTCAAAATGGCGCTGACTTTTTTTAAATTTTGGTACCAGTTTCCTGCTTTGTGATCCCAGGGACCGTCAGATATCGCTTTTGAACGAAATCGGTTCAATAACAAAGCATTTCAAAATGGCGCTGAGTTTTTAAAATTTTGGTAACAGTTTCCTGTTTTGTGGTCTAAGGGATCCTCAGATATCGATTTTGAACGAAATCGGTACAATAACAGAGAATTTCAAAATGGCGCTGACTTTTTTATAATTCTGGTAAAAGTTTCATAATTTGTGATCCTAGGGAACCCCAGATATCGATTTTGAACGAAATCGGTACAATAACAGAGAATTTAAAAATGGCGCTCACTTTTTTAAAATTCTGGTAAAAGTTTCCTGTTTTGTGATCCCAGAGAACCCCAGATATCGATTTTGAACGAAATCGGTACGATAACAAAGAATTTCAAAATGGCGCTGACTTTTTTTAAATTTTGGTACCAGTTTCCTGCTATGTGATCCCAGGGACCGTCAGATATCGCTTTTGAACGAAATCGGTACAATAACAAAGAATATCAAAATGGCGCTGAGTTTTTAAAATTTTGGTAACAGTTTCCTGTTTTGTGGTTTAAGGGATCCTCAGATATCGATTTTGAACGAAATCGGTACAATAACAGAGAATTTCAAAATGGCGCTGACTTTTTTATAATTCTGGTAAAAGTTTCATAATTTGTGATCCTAGGGAACCCCAGATATCGATTTTGAACGAAATCGGTACAATAACAGAGAATTTAAAAATGGCGCTCACTTTTTTAAAATTCTGGTAAAAGTTTCCTGTTTTGTGATCCCAGAGAACCCCAGATATCGATTTTGAACGAAATCGGTACGATAACAAAGAATTTCAAAATGGCGCTGACTTTTTTTAAATTTTGGTACCAGTTTCCTGCTATGTGATCCCAGGGACCGTCAGATATCGCTTTTGAACGAAATCGGTACAATAACAAAGAATATCAAAATGGCGCTGAGTTTTTAAAATTTTGGTAACAGTTTCCTGTTTTGTGGTTTAAGGGATCCTCAGATATCGATTTTGAACGAAATCGGTACAATAACAAAGAATATCAAAATGGCGCTGAGTTTTTAAAATTTTGGTAACAGTTTCCTGTTTTGTGATCCCAGAGAACCCCAGATATCGATTTTGAACGAAATCGGTACGATAACAAAGAATTTCAAAATGGCGCTGACTTTTTTTAAATTTTGGTACCAGTTTCCTGCTTTGTGATCCCAGGGATCGTCAGATATCGCTTTTGAACGAAATCGGTACAATAACAAAGAATTTCAAAATGGCGCTGAGTTTTTAAAATTTTGGTAACAGTTTCCTGTTTTGTGGTTAAAGGGATCCTCAGATATCGATTTTGAACGAAATCGGTACAATAACAGAGAATTTCAAAATGGCGCTGACTTTTTTTTAATTCTGGTAAGTTTCCTATTTTGTGATCCCAGGGAACCCCAGATATCGATTTTGAACGAAATCGGTACGATAACAAAGAATTTGAAAATGGCGCTGACTTTTTTTTTAATTTTGGGTAAAGTTTTCTGTTCAGTGATCCCAGGGAACACCAGATATCGATTTTGAACGAAATCAGGACGATAAAAAAGAATTTCAAAATGGCGCTTACCGTAAATTATTGAGAAAAAGTTTGTTAGTAGGATTGTTCTTCAATCACGCCGTAACAGACCTAATAGTAACCTAATTTTTTGCATAGGTATAGTTGGCTATAATAATAATTGAGTGTAGTTAAGGGCTCTGGAGTGTCATAGACTTCAATTAATACATTCTTACATACATCCAACATACATACACACTCACACACACACGCATAGGCATACATAGACTCCTAATCTCGTACCCTTTCCTTTTGGCTTTGCTGTAATCGGGTAAAAAAAAGGGTAATTGAGAACTTTCTTCTTTCTGTCGTAAACAATATCAAGTTTTATCAAGCGCAGTATACAACACGGTGTTAATTTTGTCCTAATAAATTTCATGCAAAAAAGCGATACACCAACCCGTTCACGAGCGCATCTCAGCGCGTACTGAGCGCCAAACGCCAAGCGGCCGGCTTCTTTCCATAGAAAATGTATGAAGAATTTTTTGTGTTGACACATAAATGACAAAGTATTTATTTGTATGCATAATGTTCCAGCATTTGGGTAGAGGACTATATAAGCCCCACTCTTTTGTTATTTTCAAGTTAAAATATGTAGCTGATCTAGCTTTATGGGTTCCTATCCAGACCCCATTTTTCGTCATTTCAGCAGTTCTTGCGTTCGTAGAAACGTATTTATTCCGAAAATTTGTATGGGAGTGTGCATTTTTTATGGGGTCTAACTAGAGATGAATACATTACCTTTAATTTAATACCATAATATCCCAACAGCTGTTATTCCATTTATCTATAAATGGTACTTGAAAAAGTATGATATCTGTATAAGGGGCCTTAACAATATCAAGTTTTATCAAGCGCAGTATACAACACGGTGTTCATTTTGTCGTAATAAATTTCATGCAAAAAGCGACACACCCACCCTTTCACGAGCGCGTCTCAGCGCGTACTGGCACTCAGTACGCGCTGAGACGCGCTCGTGAAACGCCAAGCGGCCGGCTTCTTTCCATAGAAAAATGTATGAAGAACTTTTTGTGTTATACCATTTTCTAATAAATTTGTCATTTATTATTAGTATTTATTTGTATGCATAATGTTCCAGCATTTGGGTAGAGGACTATATAAGCCCCATTCTTTTGTTATTTTCTAGTTAAAATATGAAGCTGATGTAGCTGTATGGGTTCCTATCCAGACCCCATTTTTTCGTAATTTTCAGCAGTTCTTGCGTTCGTAGAAACGTTTTTATTCCGAAAATTTGTATGGGAGTGTGCATTTTTTATGGGGTCCAACTAGAGATGAATACATTACCTTTAATTTAATACCATAATATCCCAACAGCTGTTATTCCATTTATCTATAAATGGTACTTGAAAAAGTATGATATCCGTATAAGGGCCCTTAAGGGCAATTTTTGGTCACCTGACGACGTTTAGTTTTAATTAGTTTATAGAAAGTACCTATATACCTACATCACCTACTACACGAAAACTTAGGTTTATAGGTATACCTACCTATACTTATTTATTGTATTACATTTACACACACTAGGTTAAGACATTATTAACATCACAGTATTATCACTGTGCTGTCCGTTTTACTTGCGCATGAAAGAGACAACGTTATGTCTTCAAGGCCGTCACGCCGGTGCCGTCAACGAGAGTGTGAGAGTGTGAGTGTGAGTTTGGTTTTAAACCGAATCAAATTGATTAAATAATAATAAGTATATTGTTTGAAAACAATGAAAATAATGTTTATTTACCAACACAGACTTTTTAACTTATCAATAGAGTTTTTATAACTTGGGTAGGTAATATGCTACGCTTGGTCGGACGGACCAACTAGAACTAAACCCGCTAAGTATTGTAACGTTGGGAATAAATTGTGAGGTGAAAAAATAGAGAGATGGGTAAAAGAGTAACCACTGGTTCGAAACGCCAGTGCGAGGGAGACAGCTATATTAACGTGCTATGAGCAGCGGCTCCGTGGGGCTCGCTGGTCAGGCGGAGTGGGACTGAAATAGAGAAAAAAAGAAAAGAGGGCGGGCGTAATCTAGGTATCTTGCAGAGCTTACCGATAACCCATACTTACGCCGCCAATTCCTCGGATCGATCAGCCGGTCTACAGTCGGACTTCTGGATCAAGACCGTACCGAGCTATAGGCGCGTTCTCGCAGTCAGCAATGGGTAGGAACACAGTAGGGGAGTATCATAATCAAAGAGTCATTAGTAATAACATTGGAATTTAATGAGTGTTCTTCAGAAATGGTTCTAACCTAGGAATAAAGCTAGTTTTAAAAATTATACCGTCTTAACGTTCATTGTCCAGAATGATGGTACCAAATTCGCGGGGACACGCTCTTCGTGACGCGTGCGCCCCAGGCACTAATCTCGTCGGAAGACGATGCAGTTGTAATGGCCGGCGCCCCCTTGCGCGCGACCCATTGTACGCCACGTTCACAATTCACTGCCTATTTGTGTTAGGCTTTATCACTGGTTTCACTTCTTAGGTATTACCTTAATTATGCTTTACAATTGAATATAGCAAAGAACAACGGATGACCACTAAAGGGGAGAGTATAGCCCGCGGGGGGGAGAATTGGGAGTAAAAAAATACAAAAATATAATTAGCAAAAATGGAGGCTGGAACCCATTGTTAAAAAAAGGTCGGCTAAATATTAAAAGATGGCCGGATGGCCTCCCATTAAAGGGATATAACAAAATCACTAACCGCCATGGCGGCGATAAAAAAAAAGGATCACATGCCGTGATGCTCGGACTGGTCACGCGTGTCACCTCCTTCACGATCCGAGCCAGAGAGACGTGAAAAATCTCGATCGATTATCGGTTTTTTTTTAAAAGCCGCGAACTTCGCATTTATCAAGACGGGAGTGAGATGCCTATATCATCTCCCAAGTGAGTGTAAGTGAGAGGGTCGCTGTTGCAATTTCACAGCGACTCTTTGCTGTCAATCGGCGCGTTCGGATACTTTTTGGTATGATTTTTGGTGTAACAGATTAAATTATCCTGTTCGGATATTTTATCATAATAAAAAAACTATAAGGTAGCGTATAATGCTACAATACCCCCTTTTTCAGGAAAGAGACAACCCAGTTGTCTCCACAGCCGTGGCAACCCGGAAAAAAAATCTTATACTTAAACTTAAATTATTTCTAAACTTGTAGGTAATAAATGTTGGTGTGTTATAGTATATGTTAGAATTGTTTTGTTAGTGTATTACATCTAAGTTAACCTAATTCGCTTCCGGATTGTGTACTAAAATGTTTTGGCCTTAATTTTGAAACTCATTTATTCTATACTTGCATACGTCACGCTTTCGACCTGCTCTTAGCCTATACCAGCTGGTTTGAGTTATTTGTTCAATGTTAATTAAGTGTTAGTGTTTACTAGGCTAATGTTGCTTAATATGTAACAATTAAATAAACTATCCTACTATTAATCCTAATTTTTTTGTTTTGTTTATCTAGTAATCTAGTTATAGTTATCTAGTGTCTAACTATAACCTGTGTTTACACTATGTTGGTTGGCCATTGTTCATTGAAATGGAACCTTAGTGTTGTGTTATGGTTGAGTCGTGGTATGTTGTGAGGTAAAACATTTGTTTTCTAGGAAAAAAAAATTTTACCTTTGAGATGCTCCTATGCTAGTTGATAAAGATGCGATCCTATAATGTGATCAGCTCTTTGACTATTCCTATGTTCATTTAGGATATCCTTCCAAATGGGTAAGGAATAAAGTAAAGTTTTAAACCGTTATGTCTAGAAAACACTGTCTCTTGGACTATAAATCAAATCTATAAAAAATTTCCTCCCAAGTAGGTGGGGGAAAAGAAAGGAAAATTAGCTATTTTCTTTGCATTCAAAAAAATTACTGACTTTTAAACTAAAAGATCAGATTGTGAACTGATATTGTCTTGCTAACTGTAGTAGAAAACAATACTTAAATAAGGCTGCTTTACCCAACACATGGTTAAGGTATCTGTTGTGCCTTTTTCAAAAATAAGATTTATAGATGACCTAGGGTCTGCTGTTTGTGCTATGATTAGCTACTAAACTGTTAGACCAAAATAGGTATATTAAAAGTTATCCTGTGGATAGTTCTTACCCATTGGGTTAGGTAATAAATTAAAAAATACTAGTGACTTTTGATATCAATATATAAGTTTTTTGATTACTGAGTGGCTCTTGTGCTATGAGTCCATTCAGAGTAGAGAATATCCCTAATTCATTGTTTGGGAAAGATAAAATATTCAACATATTTGAGCTAGATAAGCTCGTATGCTATACATCCACTCCTAGATATGAGCATTAATCTATAAATTATACATATATATCGGGGCTATGCATGTAGTCCCTTGGCTTCGCAACTTAGTGCACAGTATATCGTCCTACGGTCCTGCATGCATAGTGTTTGCTTAGACTATATATTGTAGTCTGGACCTTGGTAGGTAATGTTGCTTCAATAGCTTAGTAATAAGATAAGAAGATGTAAATATTTCCTATTAGGTGAGAAAACAAAACAAACAACTTGTCAAAAACTGTTATGCTGTATTGAACTATGTATTACTGCTTACTTTATGTGTATTTATGTTTGGTTTCAACATCTAAGAAGTAAAAACGAGAAAAAAAATTGTCATAAATTTGAGCTGTCTCCTTTATATTGGGTGTGATGTTCTTATTTGGACATTCACTTTTAATTATTATAAAATCAGCAACTTAAATAGTTGGTTTGAACTAGAAGTAAATAACTTAGATTTCTATTATCTATAGTGTAGGTATTATGTAATAACTTTATATATTGTAGCAATCTATTGTAGAATGGTTTTACTTTTGAATTTAAGTTTTTATGTAGGTAACTTCATATCATAGTATGTGCTGATATGTGTATAGTTTATTCTATATCAAGATATCTATTTTTGCCTGTTATTATAGTTTGCATAATAGTATGTACTAGTGTTATAAATTGATCTAACCTTTATGATTGTTAGTCTATATATTAAGTGAATAGTGGAGTGTTCGGTATGATTTACCTATAATAGTGAGTAGATAAAGCATGTTGTATATTGAATTTAGATATAGGCTGTTTGTGATTATACTATGTTAGTTTATTGTTGAAGTGAAAATACTGCTATATGATATAATGAAATTATGTAAAACATTGATAAGTTATATTTAGTGAAGTTATGAAAATTTAATAATGTCTTTTATATGATATTTTCCTTTATATTTAGTATCTATATCTTCTAGAATATAAACTAAGTCTGAGATTTTCTCGATGACTTTAGTTTTTATGAATCTTGGAGCTAATTTTGCGGAAAAGAAGTTTGCTGCGTTAGATTGAACAAAGTTTTTTCTCCAGACTATGTCATTAACTCTACACACCACCTTTTTTCGCCTTAGATTGTATCTACTTGCGTTTCTTTGGTAAGCTACAGTCAAAGCGTCCTGTACATTATTGAATATTTGAGATAACTCTGTCAGAGCGGAGGCTGTGGCCTCCCTGTCCGCTATTTGAAGTTCATCAAGGTTGTTAGGTAATGCAGAGTGTAACTGGTGTAGTTTGCCGTCTACAATTATGTCTCTGCCTGTGGCGAGGAAGTATGGAGTGTAGCCTGTGGCCACATTCACAGAACTATTTAGTGCCAGCTGTACTCTGGCCAGGTGTTTGGACCAGGTACGTTGGTCTTTTTCAACTAATATTGACAAACAGGTTTGGACGGTTTGATTGTACCTTTCTACTGTATTAGACTGAGGTGAGTAATAGGCGTTATAGAATACTTTTGAAATGCTGAATGATTCACAGAACTTGGAAAAATCTTTACTTTTGAATATTTTTGCGTTATCCACTATCAGAATTCTAGGTGTTCCTGATTTCATGATAATTTCGCTGTTCGGTCCCTGTTCGGGCGCCATATTGTAACGTTGGGAATAAATTGTGAGGTGAAAAAATAGAGAGATGGGTAAAAGAGTAACCACTGGTTCGAAACGCCAGTGCGAGGGAGACAGCTATATTAACGTGCTATGAGCAGCGGCTCCGTGGGGCTCGCTGGCCAGGCGGAGTGGGACTGAAATAGAGAAAAAAAGAAAAGAGGGCGGGCGTAATCTAGGTATCTTGCAGAGCTTACCGATAACCCATACTTACGCCGCCAATTCCTCGGATCGATCAGCCGGTCTAGAGTCGGACTTCTGGATCAAGACCGTACCGAGCTATAGGCGCGTTCTCGCAGTCAGCAATGGGTAGGAACACAGTAGGGGAGTATCATAATCAAAGAGTCATTAGTAATAACATTGGAATTTAATGAGTGTTCTTCAGAAATGGTTCTAACCTAGGAATAAAGCTAGTTTTAAAAATTATACCGTCTTAACGTTCATTGTCCAGAATGATGGTACCAAATTCGCGGGGACACGCTCTTCGTGACGCGTGCGCCCCAGGCACTAATCTCGTCGGAAGACGATGCAGTTGTAATGGCCGGCGCCCCCTTGCGCGCGACCCATTGTACGCCACGTTCACAATTCACTGCCTATTTGTGTTAGGCTTTATCACTGGTTTCACTTCTTAGGTATTACCTTAATTATGCTTTACAATTGAATATAGCAAAGAACAACGGATGACCACTAAAGGGGAGAGTATAGCCCGCGGGGGGGAGAATTGGGAGTAAAAAAATACAAAAATATAATTAGCAAAAATGGAGGCTGGAACCCATTGTTAAAAAAAGGTCGGCTAAATATTAAAAGATGGCCGGATGGCCTCCCATTAAAGGGATATAACAAAATCACTAACCGCCATGGCGGCGATAAAAAAAAAGGATCACATGCCGTGATGCTCGGACTGGTCACGCGTGTCACCTCCTTCACGATCCGAGCCAGAGAGACGTGAAAAATCTCGATCGATTATCGGTTTTTTTTTAAAAGCCGCGAACTTCGCATTTATCAAGACGGGAGTGAGATGCCTATATCATCTCCCAAGTGAGTGTAAGTGAGAGGGTCGCTGTTGCAATTTCACAGCGACTCTTTGCTGTCAATCGGCGCGTTCGGATACTTTTTGGTATGATTTTTGGTGTAACAGATTAAATTATCCTGTTCGGATATTTTATCATAATAAAAAAACTATAAGGTAGCGTATAATGCTACAGTATATCAATATCAGTAGGTATATCACACATTAAAAAAATCTTTACACAGCATAAAGGTACTCTTTTATATGCCTACCTCGGTAAAATCACGAAAATGCCTTAAAATCGGATTAAAACCGAAAATAATGGTTTATTTCGGTTTTAAACGGTATTTTTCGTTTTAAACCGATTGGTTTAATTCGTTTTAAACTGGCCTTACATCTATATTATTACCTATTCTGTTCTGATATGAACGAAAACGCACTAGAGGGTGGACAGAACAAAACGTCCGCATCGGAGGGGACGTTTAGTCCTGTCATGGTGTGTGCCTTCCATATAAAATTTGGTCCACTAGTCATTTTTGGTAGTGTATTTTCGCTCATAACTGAATGACAAAAACCAGAAAATTTGATTAATTGACACAATATTATGTAGTGTACTACAGTCATATTCAATGGCATAGACCTTCCGTAATCAAGATACCGACAATGCAAAAGAATTATGAAAAACATAGACAAAAACTTAACAAATAATAATATTAATTTTCGTAAATTAGTTGCACAATAAAAAAGTTTAACATAAGTACAATTAAAATATTCAAAATATCAGTGGCACTTCAAGTTTAGATTACAACAGTGTAACTATCAGTCTTTTATGAGCACTAAACTTAATATTATTTTCAAGCTTTGAGCTATATAACGGAAGTGCCATAGATTGTACTAACATCCACAATATGGCCGTAGCCTATAAAGCGCATGCTCTCTATTGAAAAAAGCGAATTTTGCTTAAAAAAACTTGTTATAAAACTTAAAGAAAATAAAAAAAAATAGGCCTATTACACTGCCCTTTTTCAGGGCCCTGTGGAAAGGGTGGGCGTGGCCGCTAGTTAGAGCGTCGCATAAGGACCATTAGGGACCCTTTCTTACTAAATTTGATTACACTACACTGATTTAAGTGTAAGGGTCCCTGTGAAAAGTGGGGTGTAATAGGCCTATTAAGATTTTGTCAACTGCACCAGTCTACAAGACGTGCGGCCGGCGGAGGTCATCAATCGACTACAAACTGCCTGTACTAAAGCAGTGCTGTATTTTTGAAGGACAATAGTTTTTCAGTGGAGTAGTAGCTCTTATCATGTTATTATTATTTTTAAATGAACCCTGTTTATTATTTTATAGTACTATTGCAACATTTCACTGCTAATCTCAGATTTTAGGGGACATGGTTTGAATGAGGGCTACAGTTTCTACCCTCACTAGTTGGCACCACTGGCGAGTAAGGTCCTTAGTGTAGCTGTAAATTCGGTACTTTTGACAAAAACAAGTAAGCACACAGGAATCAGGGACGTAATGTACTAAATTCTGAATTTTTCTTCTTTCAACCTGCTTAATTTTGCACTTTTTTTTTAGCTCCACTTTCAAAGCGCAGAGCGCTGACATTCATTGACACGTATCTTACATCTTCTTCATTCATTAAACCGGTATTGCTAAATACATTAATGAAATAATTAGACCCGCAATAAAGGCCCAGTGATAATACCAATTTGACATTTTGATGACCTTACTCTACACTAGCGCCTCTAGCGGCGAATTTAAACGCCCCCATTGGACTCAGATGGCCACTTAAAATTACAGATAGTCACATCCTCATTTAGTTTATGTTTGATAACCATTAGAAACTATAGATTAAACAAAAAAAAAAGTGCTTTGAAATTTGATGACATGATGTCATCAAACTATGTATTTCATACAAACTTCCATACTAGAAGCGCATTTTTAAGTTTGTCAAAGAGTTGCTGATTTGACTGAGTCTTTAATCATCCCTTTTAAATAATAAAAAAATATCATTTTCTAATGCAACATCACCTTGCAAAACTGTAATTTTGAAGCGACCACTGAGTGAAGGTCATGGGCCATCCTATTCTGAGTCTGAGCATTGTAAATGTTAATACCTAGATTATACTGTCAAGTACTTTATTATCACTACACACAACTTCAAAGAAGAACACACATTGACGCCAAAGCGTGTATACCGCAATATATTCCTTTGTATTTGACACATCATGGAGGACTGTTAACGCTTTCACCAATGTGTGGTAAACACTGTTTATTTCAAAATGGCTCAGTCTTGATGCGATTACATCCAAATCCAGTTGGGCGAAATATTTCCTTTGATACTTTGAAAGTTGTTCACCATCGTATTTCGCTTCAGAAGAAAAGTTGCTGCATCTATGACAACCACAGACTGTTCCGAGCAGCATAAATGTTTTCAAGTTTAACTGCTGTTTGTCATCCATTTTTACTTTCTGTATGTGATTGCTGTAAACAAATTATATCCATGTACATACATATTTTTTTTTGGGAGCAGTCAGTGAAAGTTACTAAGCACCAAATTGTGTCAAAAACAGTCAAACAAATGGGCCTAGTAAATGTAGCAGACAGACACACTTCTGAATTTAAAAGTACGGGTTATCTTTTCAAATCAAGATATTAAAATATCTAGTTTCAATAACACTAGCTGATGCCTGTGTCTGTGTGAATTGAGGTTTTTTCATTCATTCATATACATATTAATTTATTTGCAGAAGCATGTTTTATACAAAGGGTGGTTAACAGAGCGATGGAGACAATGTTTTGCCTTAATATGCATGCAAAAATAATAACTATTCACACAGGCCCAGATAGTGAAGGTACTTAATACATTAAAATGAAAATAGGCAATTACATTACAAATTACAATCATGTCAATATTATTCAATAAATAAAATAAAATACATACTAATGTCAATCTTCTTAACTATTTATATCATGACATGGTTGATGAGTAATGGTTCAAGAGTTCTTGGACTGAGTAAAAAGTTTTCTGCAAGAGCTGTCCATGTTTTCTGCATTGTTGGTCCATGTTTGGTTTCCCTAATTTTCAGGGATAAAAAGTAGCCTATATGTTATTCCAGACAATAATCTATCTCTGAGCCAAATTTCATCCAGATCCATTCAGCCGTTCTGGTGTGATAAAGTAACAAACATCCATCCATCCATCCAAACATTTGCATTAATAATATTATTATAGATAGTTTATTTAGTATAGATGCAACAGATATAAAATAATAATAGATAAGTAATACTTACAAAAATGGAATGGTGATCTCCTCTCCACTTCTAATGGGACTTGAAGCAATCAGAACTAATTTATTGTTATTATTGGCTAAAATTGAGTTTGCATTGCAGGAGTTCTTTAGCTTTGAAATAAAAGGGAAAACTCCATAATTTTCTGTTCCATAGCAGCTTCGATCCACTTTTATGTCATTCTGTCCTTGAATTATGTGAAAAGGCTGTTGATAAACTGATAGGAACATCATAACCCTAGCCAAAGCTCTCATGGCTTGATTTTTTTTATCCATACCTTTTGGAAGAAATGCAGGGATTCGATCTTCTAAACAATATAACAATATGGCAGCATCAAAAGCAACATTATAAAGGACTCCATAAACAAATGTTTTAGCATCTTTGCAACACAAAACTGAGTACTTGTGGTTGGTATCAAATATTTCTTGGATCGAACTGGACTTTATTCTACTGCTGCCCATATTGTACGATGCAGCAATAAATTCATCCCATGATTTGCAGGCTTTTTGTAGTTTCAAGCATGATTTAATCATTAAATTAAGTGTTGGACCTAATTCCTTTATAATGCCAAGGATATCGCATTCATATTCATGGTATTCCTTAATACATTTATTTTTGCATTCCTTGTCACAGAATAATGCATAGCAGCAACCATCACACGGTATTAGATTCAACTCTTTCTTTTGGCAATAATGGCATGAAAAATCAGAGTTAAGTATGTCAGTGTAGCTTACATACGCTTTTTCTGAGGCTAAGACAGCCCCAACTTTTATGTTTGTGGCAGCAACCAGTTTAGGCATTCCTGCTGTAGTAACAATTTTAATATCAGAACTTGCACATGGTATTTGAGTGTTACAGGTCATTGAGTTGCGATTAATAAATCTTTCAGCGGCTTGACTCATAAGGTTTTTACAGAAGTGTTCCTTACTAAGGTGTGGCATTGCATCATTTTGCCTTTTATTCAATTTTTCTTCGATATCTCTTGGGCAGCTCATAGCAAAAACTTTGTTGATGTCATTATAGCAGGCATTCCATGCTTTTAACTTGTGGAACAGTGCAGATCTATTGCTGTATGCTAGTATCATTTCTCTAGAGCCATTTGGGGCGTAAAGTAGAGCTTCATTGTACAATGCTAGTGCTCTTTGGTAAAGGCCAGCTCTGTAAGCATTATTGCCTTCGTTACGTTTTGCTGTGGAGATTACATTAGACTTGCCTTGAATGGATGTATGCAATTTATGCAAGTCCAAATTATTTGTTTTCCTGAGAATACCCAATACTTTCATCACGACCTCTGATGTATCGTCTTGAGCAAGAGCCTCATAGATTTCGTCGTCATAATTGTTTCTCGAGAGGTAATCTCGAAAAGTGGTCGGTGAAAACATTCTTCCCGGAGATCAGAGATTCTTCCTTTGGTACTTTTGTTGGCGCTAAAATGAAAAACAAAAAAGGTAAGCCAGAATAAAATCTTTATCTACTTTTAGCACCAATTTTAATGATTAAAGTAAACTTACGTTTCGCGCAGGTTTCGCGGTTCCCAAATCACAGCACCGACCGCCGACTGGTAGCACCATGTAGCGCCATTCACCACAGAGTACATTATATATACTGGGCCATTCACCGACCGACCAGGAAAAAGTTCTCAGCAGTGCGACCGCGTATCTTTTGCATCAATCATTATAGGACTGCATCAATCATTATAAGACTGCATCAATGCCAACACATGGTTTTGGTTTCACTTTCGCACATTAAGACTGTCCGTACCGTAAAGGATCGTTGAGGACAAAAAAACGTTTTGACATTGATGCAGTAACTATCAATAAAAATAATTGCTGAAAATTGGTGTCACATATGACTTTTGAAGTAAGATGTCGTTTTATGGACCACGACTAGCGTTACGCCAAACTAGGTGTTTTTAGCGGTGACATATAGGCCTATTACACCGCACTTTTCACAGGGACCCTTAAACAGATTCAGTGTAGTGTAATAAGGTTCAGGATGAAGGGTCCCTTAATAGGGAGAACGGGTGGTCCCGATTTGCCTAATTGCCTGAGCGCTCTGCAGACCGGGTAGTGTAATAAATAGCAGGGCAGTTAAGGGCCCTAGTCAAAGCACTGCCTGCAGAGCCTGCTTGCAGTTACAGCTATAGAGGATGTTGCTCCACAAAGCACTGCAAATCATTTACGCGGCATCCGTTGTTGTGTTCACTTGTGTTCTCTTTGTCCTTGCCTAAATTCGTCAGTTTTTATAAATGGCTCCTACATTATTCAAAGACCAAAAAATAGTATTGGGTTTGACTGTATTGAGTACTTGTAGCGTTCAAAAGAAAAAAAGGAAGTACTGGTGTAAATAATGGTTACAATACTACTGCGTAAGACATTGAGCCACGCTAATTTATTGAAATAATTAGAACCTGATGACTATAAGAATTATCATAAATTAGATGAATCAGTCTTTGAAGATTTATTGCGGATGGTGACACCACTAATTGAAAAAAAAAGTATTTTGATGAGAGATACTGTAAGCGCAAGAGAAAGATTAATTGTTACTTTAAGGTTCCTTGCTACTGGGGCCAGTTATGAAGACTTCAAATTTAGATCAATCATCTCTCCACAGTTACTATGTAAAATCAGAGGCGAAATCACTATACATGCTAAAAAGCCTGGCTTGCCTTGCCCAAAACAAACACCCAAATAGACAAACTCAATAATAACTCAGTAATTAATCGATCAGTTTAAATTACGTGTTTAAATTTCGCGTGTCCTGCAATCTCAGTTCAGTAACCGCTTGCGACTGCTTGTGATTACGTCTTACGAGCCTATTTGAGTCATGAGTGAGTGAGAGGGACTGTGGCTTTGAATTTTCTCTTTCATGTCATGATATAAATTTGTATAAATAGTATAGCGACATGTATGGCTCGTTATGTCTGGCTTTCAGCCTTTACTACTATTTTCATATTTATAATCCGCCTAATTTAAGAAATCGTACGGGAATTTTTGGAACTAATAAGGTGCATACAAAAATTGCATAATTCAACTTCTAGCGACGCCTTTCGTGATACGGACTAAACCTTCATAATTTCAGTGTTTGCTTTTTGCTGTGGGAGTGCATAGTGAATTAATATAATTCGTGAATTATTGGTAAATTTTGTAAAAAATGAGTTTAGATTTAATTAATATTGTTCCTTGTGACAATTTAAAGTGTGTGCAAACATTGATTGGCGAAAATAAGGTAAAAAATTTAACTTTTGAACAGAAAAAGCTTCTTGTAAATTCACCAAAACCTACTCCAGACTTTTGTATTTCATAAAATTTTTAAAAACCGAAAATGGCATTTTAACAGATCCGCGTATAAAACTAAATGGATTGTCGGTTGTTCTCATACAAATAAATTATATTGTTGGTGTTGCATATTTTTTTCTAACGAAAATAATGTTTGGAATACGAGTGGCTATGATGATTTAAATAATTTAACTGGTGCTATAAGAAGGCATCAAAATTCCCAAATACATATGAGTTCCGTTATTTCTTTTTGTAATTTCAGAAAACAACGCATAGAAACTTCTTTGTCCCGCCAATTGGCAAATGAAATTTCAAATCATAATTCACGCGTAGATCACAATCGTAGTGTTTTTCAGAGATTAACTGATATTGTTTGTCATTTAGCACAACAAGAACTGCCTTTTAGAGGTCACGATGAGTCCAAATACTCATTATATAAAGGCAATTTTTTAGAACTTGTATCGTTACTGTCGAAGTACGATTTAGTTTTAGAAAAACATATGCAAAATCAACAAAGCGGCAAATCAGGACCGAGTTATTTGTCTAACAAAATTCAAAATGATATAATTCATTCTGTAGCTGATGTTATGAAGTCTCACATCATGTTCGAGATCAATATGACTCAATTTGTTTCGATTATTATTGACGAAACACCCGATGTTAGTAATAGAGAGCAGTTGTGCGCAATTCTCAGATATTACTCTGATAACGATATTAATGATCGATTTTTGGGTTTTATTGATGTGTCTGAAAGTCGTACATCAGACACTCTTTCCAAAATTATTTTAGAAATACTAAATAAACATAAATGAAACAAAGTAAAAGAAGACGTAAAAATAGGATTGGCAGTGCTTGGGTTCTGGCTTGTCTTTCTTGGGACCTTACGGCACGCCACTGTGTAAAATTATACTAGAAACGTGTTGGGCAATCTATGTCTCTTTAAAGAAATACATTATGGTAAGTAATAAAAGAATTATCATCTTCAACAGCCATTTTAATGATTATTTTAAAGAATAGGTAGGTACACAAAAATACAATTTGTATTAGTTTTTATAATATATTTTTTTACAAACGGTATGATATCCCACTTAATTATCTTAAAAACCTAATTCTCATGCTTTTTATTAAACAATATAAACTGTCCTAACTGACTTCCTGTTCCTTCTTATATAACTGAAGTTTGTTTGTGATTAACATAATCAAGACTGTCATCTTAGGATAATGCACCTAAGCTATTATTTGTTATTTGTCGACTGTTTGCAAACTATGGTGAAGCAACATATTGTTGAGATCCAATGGGAGTACTTGAGGTTGTTGCCGTCCATAGCTAGCTTATTAGCGCACTTTAAATAAAACTCGATTTGGGATATCTGACTAATCCTTTATTCAGCATGCCTTATATATAATATTAGGACGCACAAAACAAACTACACTAACGAGAACATAATATGCGAACATAACAACATAATCATAACTAGGTAACTTGCTTAGAGATCGACGCGCTCGCAACAGGTTGCCCTCGCTTATATAAAGTCGGCGGTCTGCCTACGAACGAATTCAGTTGACTGCAGCCGGCGGCGCGGCGAGGAGCGCATGTCTTCATATCGTCGGACGGATACACCGCGAACTATGGAGCGCCTACATAACGGATGCACGAATGATAGCGGATCAGTCAGTCGATGCGCGACTTACAGCACGCACGTTTCCTAACTATGTTCATAGCCGTTACACCGCTCCCCCTTCAGCGAAGCGTATGGGTTGCTTTGAGACTCTTCCGTACCTTGTTACATAAGCGTAGTTTTTAATTTCTTGCGTAGAGTCTTGATCAGGGCTCTTAACTATGTAGGCAGGTTTCAGCCGATCGAAGGAAATATTCATGATCTTCTTATTCATGCAGACTTTAAAGAATTTCCCGCTGCGCTCAATGACTTGAAAGGGGCCGTCATAAGCAGGAGTAAGTGGCTTGCTAACTGCGTCGTTGCGAACAAATACTTGATTACATCTCAAAAGGTCTTGGGGAACAAAAATTGGACGACAATTTGGCTTTTGCTGCTCTTGTGATTTTCTTATTGCGTTACTTATGTTATTCATTAGCTTGACGTTTGGCTCTGATGGGTTGTTCGCTGCACCACAGAATTCGCCTGACAAACGAATGGTCTGTCCATATAACAACTCGGCTGCGCTGTATCCAATGTTTTCTTTAATGCCTGCACGTAGTCCCAATAATACGGTTGGTAATTCGTAAGACCAGTTGTCTGCATTTAAACGTGACGTTAATGCACATTTTAGCGTTTTGTGCCACCTTTCGATGATGTTGTTGGTCTGCGGATGGTAGGATGTGGTGCGGTTCTGTTGTATTCCCATACGCCGCGCCAAATTCTTAAATATATCGCTCTGGAATTGTCTGCCCTGGTCTGTTGTCAGCTTTACTGGTGTCCCAAAGCGGCTTATCCATCCTTCATAGAAAGCCGTTGCTACAGTCTCAGCGGTTATGTCCGTAATAGGACATGCTTCGGTCCATCTCGTTCCTCGGTCTATCATAGTGAGACAATATCGGTACCCATTGGATGCGGGTAATGGTCCTATGATGTCTATGTGCACGTGTTGCAACTTTTCAGCAAATTCGAAATTTTCAAGTGGTGAGTGCACATGTCGTTGAATCTTCGATTTTTGGTAAGGTATGCAGGCTCGAGTCCATTCGCTTACATCTTTGTTCATGCTGGGCCAAAAAAAATTTGAAGTGACTAACTTCCTTGTTCCTCTCACGCCCGGATGACTGAGCTCGTGAATTGCTTCATATGCTACTTTACGAAACTCAAAGGTAAAGTAAGGACGAGCGACTCCTGTAGACATTTCACAGACGATAGTTTCTGTGGTGTCAGGTAGGGTTAAAGCTTGGAATTTCAAGTTGCTTTGCTGTTGTAGTTTGTTAAGCTCGACGTCGTGTTTTTGGCTCCGTGCTAGTTTCTCGTAGTTGATTGGAGAGGGGCAAGGTAGGGTTTCTACTCTTGATAAGGCGTCTGCGACTTCGTTGTCTTTGCCGGAGATGTATTTTATTTCAGATGCAAACTGGCCAATGTAGTCCAGGTAACGTGCTCGGCGTGGAGTTTCACTTTTGCTATGCGTGGTGAGTGCGTATGTTAATGGCTTGTGGTCGGTATGTATAGTTAATTCTTGACCCTCGAAGATGTGTCGAAAATGACGGATAGCCAAGTAGATTGACAATAATTCTCTGTTGTGCTGTATTTCTTTTGTGCTTCGGTGAACTTCTTTGAATAAAATCCGATAGGTACCCAGGATCCTTTTCTTTTCTGCTGTAGAACGGCACCGGCGCATGAGTCTGAGGCATCAGTCATGAGGGAGTATGGTACTTCTGAAGATGGATGATGTAGAAGAGTTGCGGACTTAATATATTCTTTACATATCTCAAAGACTTTTTTAGCTTTTTCCGTCCATTGTATTTTTGTTTTATCATTTTTCTTGGTATTATGAAGATAGCTATGGAGCTCTTTTTGATGATCCGCTGCTTGTGGTATATTCTCCCGATAAAAATTAAGCATCCCTAAAAATCTCCGTAGTTGCTGAATGGTTTCAGGTAGTGGATATGTCGATATGGCTTTGACTTTCTCTTCGGTAGGTTTGATGCCATCTTTTGAAACAGTGTAGCCCAAAAAATCCAGTTGTGGTACACCGAATACGCATTTGGAAACGTTCAGTGTCAGCACATTTTCTTCTAAGCGTTTGAAGACTTCTTCGAGGTGTTCTCTGTGTTTCTCTTCCGTCTCTGAAGCTATTAATATGTCGTCGATGAAGGGAAATACCGGCAGGCCTCTTAGCACATTATCGATGTGTCTCTGGAAGGTTTGACCTGCGTTTCTCAACCCAAAACACACCTTGGTGAATTCAAAGAGTCCGAACGGAGTGATGATCTGTTTTTTGAATATCGCTGTCCCGGACTTGATTTGGAAGTAGGCTTTCTCCAGGTCGAGTTTGGAAAAAAAAACTTGTTTTCCAGGCAGTGAGTGAAATCGTGGAGGCGTGGCACGGGGTATCTGTCGGGCACTGTCATCGCATTGAGTCTCCTGTAGTCACCACATGGGCGGTACTGACCATTTTTCTTCTCAACCATATGTGGACTAGCCCAAGGGCTGATGGAAGGTCGACATATTCCTTGCTCCATCATGTTTTGGAATTCCTCCTTGGCTATTTTGCACTTCTGTGGTGATAGTGGTCGTGCCTTCGCAAATACTGGTGGCCCGGTTGTCTCGATGTGGTGTTCCACGTTGCTTCGGGATGTTTTAATTAAGTTGGGTCTTGTGATGTCAGGGTACTTCGCTAGTAAGTCGTGATAAGGCTGTCGATCATCGATGGTAGGGCAAGAGCCCCTGTTTTGGCCAGTGCCCCGGTTTTGGCCACTTGCAACTTCGGATGTCCATAAATAAGAAATAGAGAACAAACTTGCTCATAATCTGTGATCAACATATATTTTGTCTATAGTAAGTTTTAAAAAGTGACAGGTGTGGCAGCTTAATTAGCGACAGACGTTTTTGTTGCGTTAAAAAAATAATCCTACGAATTTTAGATAAATCCTTAAGAAAATCGATAAGCGACTCTTGGTAAGTAATCGATAAATATTTAGATGATCTTTTAATTTTGTGTTTTGGTTTTGATAACATCGAATGGAATGAATGTCTAGAGGCTTGCTTTTGAGGTTATTTTGATAGATATCGAATTTCTAATACCAAAACTTGAGGTGGCCATGACTAATACATTAATTTACTACTTTGCATCGGCTTTGGCCATGTTTGTGGCCAAAACCAGTTAACATAAAACATCAGTTTGGGCCATATTATTGTGCTATGGTCATTATGGTATTTTGCAATTGACTTAGAGTTTAACTGCTTGGGTTTGGGTCAACTTGCTATTTTATTAATTATAGATTCGACGGAATATAATGGCACCAATTAAAAAAAAAGAAGACATTGATAAAGTCAAGAGGAAGCTTTTTGCTTATTCGCCTTCGAAAGTAGCCTTGGCCTTAAAAGCTATACGTGGAGGCATGAAAGTTGCTACTGCTGGACGAACATACCAAGTACCGCGTTCTACGTTACGCCACAAATTGTCTGGACGTGCACCAGACACATCAGGCCACGTTGGACCTCAAGCTGTACTTGGAAGCGAAATCGAAAACTCTTTAGTTACTTGGATAAAAGAATGTTCACGAGCTGGTTTTCCTATTAACAAGGACGGCTTATTAGACTCTGTGAAGAAAATTGTAGTAACTGGAAACATGAAAACTCCATTTATAAATAATCGTCCTGGAAGAACATGGTTTTTATCTTTTATGTCAAGACACCCCGATTTAAGTAAAAAACATGCTGAATATATTAATAAAGCTCGTGCAATGATAACAGAAGAGAAAATCAGAAAATGGTTCACTGAAGTAACTGATCTTTTAGGGACTGATTGTGAAATTCTTAAAGAACCAAAGCGGGTGTGGAACTGCGACGAAACGTCGTTTTTCCTGGCACCTAAAGGTGGACTTATTTTAGCACCAAAAGGTGAACATGTTTATGATACATCCAAAAATAGTGACAAAGAAAATATCACAACTCTTTTCACTGTCAATGCTGCAGGGGAAATGGCTCCACCTTTAACTTTGTATAAATACAAAAGACTGAGTCAAGAGATTGTTCAAAATGCACCGGAGAACTGGTCGATTGGTAAGACTGATAAAGGATGGATGACTGCAGAAAGCTTCTATGAATATATTGGAAATGTGTTCATACCTCATCTGAAAAAAGAAGGTATTCAATTCTATTTTTAGATGGACACAAGTCACACTTAAGCCTTCACTTGTCAACATTATGTAGAGACAATGGCGTCATCGTAATAGCTTTGGTACCAAACACGACGCACATGCTACAACCACTAGACGTCGCTGTGTTTTTCCCCCTTAAACAGAGTTGGTTGAAGTATGTTAGGAAATGGCGTATTGACCATGAAGGAGAAGAGATAACGAAATTTAATCTTCCTTCTGCTTTGAAGGACATTCTTGTTAATGACGCTAACTTTGCCGATAATATAAGAGCAGGTTTTAAGACTTGTGGTCTTTATCCTTTCGACCCAGATCAAGTAAACTATAAAAGAATAATTAGAACACAAACGATTGAACAAAGTGCTAGCTCAAGTATACATGTGGCAGAGTCGACACATTTGCAGTATCTGGAAAGCAAGATTTCAACAGATCTGCTCAAAAAATTTATCGAAACCTACAATAATGGATTGGATTGGGATGGTTGTGTTGAAGCATCCCAGTTGTATAAGATATGGGTAAATTTTAAGGATGATATCACCTCATTTCCTTCTCAAGCGCTCAATGACTCTCAATCTTGCTTGATAGCACAATCAAATGATGTAATCCCTACGTACGAGGACACTAACTTAACTACTAAAAATAGAGAAAATGTGGAAGAGGCTGCTGTTACTAAAACAAACATTATGTCACCTTTTCATATACTAAAGAGCCCTAAAGATACCATGGATTTATTGAAAAACTGCATTAAATGGCCTGAAATGACTCCTAATTCATCTTCTACTCGCAAGAAGGATTACATCCCATCTGTCCTTACTTCAGACAGGTGGAAAGATATCATGATGGCTAAAGAAAAAGAAAAACAAGACAAAGAAGAGCTAAAACAAATGAAAAAGAAAAACAAATTGGACGCCAATTTAAAGGTAAAAAAGACAAAAGTAATGAAGAAAATTAGTAAAGTTTTAGAATCGGAAACGTCAGAAGACGAAGAAGATAGACAAGACAATTCTGATGCTTCAGAAGGGTTTTTCTCTAAACAGGTTGATGATAAAGAAAACATTAAAAACTTTGAAGTTGGCGATTTTGTAATTTTTGTATATGAAAGTGAGCATTTTGTCGGTAAAATTGAATCGGTTAATGCAGAAGCGGTTTTAATCAGGGCAATGCAAAAATCTTTAAAAAATTGGAAATGGCCAGAAAAACCAGACGTAAATTTATATGCCTTATGTGACGTTAAAGAAAAAATTAAAACACCACAGAAAATAAATTCCAAACGGGAATTTTTTCACGTGCCTGAAATGGCTAAATATTCGGAATTTATAGATTAATAATGTTTTGTGTGTTTAAAATAAATAAAGATTGATAAATTCATTGTTTTATTTTCATGTAAATTTAGGAGAAAATGTTACCTAATATAATGGCCAAAGCTAGTGCACTGGAATGGCCAAAACTAGGTGAAAAATGGCCAAAAATAGTGAAATGACACCTTTTATATTTAAAAACAAATAACAATAGAAAATATTGACTCTCCTTATTCGGCTGTACGAAATCGTAATGATGAAGGATTGCTCTATCCTAAGGAGTTTTGAAATCAACTAGACACGCAGAATTGGTATTTAGGTGATTTTTTTGAAACTGATAAGTCCTTAAAGTGGCCAAAACGGGGGCTCTTGCCCTACGTATGCTTGGTTCCAATGACGGAGATACGCATCCTTTTGCAATTGAAGTGCCGCTTGAGTCGATTAATCTTCGTCCTCGAATGTCGACCATTAAGTTGTAATGCTGTAGAAAATCTGCACCGAGAATGGGTCGGCTCACTGAAGCTATGACGAACGTCCATTTGTACGCCTGCCGTAGGCCTAGGTCGAGCTGTGTTGTCCGGCTACCGTATGTAGGTATTGGGGTTCCGTTTGCTGCATACAGTTAGCTTTGCGGATCACGCATTTTCCTACTGAAGTTTTGCGGTGGTAGTACTGATATGTTGGCACCCGTATCGACGAGGAAACGTAATCCGCTTGATTTGTCCTTGACGAATAGACGGTTGACTTGTATCTCTTCGACCCGGGCTCCCGTCGCAGCTTGAGTCGTTGTTAGTTTCCCGAATTTTGAATATTAGCTTGTTTCTTGTAGTCACACGGTGCTAAGCAACGATAAGCTTGATCTCCGAATCGACGATGGTAGAAACAAAATCTTGCGCGATTAAACTTTCCTTCTTGTGATGCGGACGAGCGATACACATTAAATCTGCGTGGTCGTCGAGTAGAAAACTGTGATTGGTTTAGTTTTATAGCAGCGATTTCCTTAGTGAGTTCTTCTAATTTGTTAAAAACCGAATAACTGTCGCTTTGTGTTGATGTTGATGGCTGGCATACGGAGTTCACTTCAGAATTCTGCTGCTCGATCATCTTGTCTGCCGTTGCGGCGAGTTTATCCAGGTTCGTTTCGGTGTTCATTGTGAGAGCGGTACGAACTGCTTGAGGAAGATGACTCATCCAAAGTAGCTTCAATGTCTCTTCGGGAAATAGCTTTTGTGCCACATCTCGCATTCGTCATAAGAGTTGCGATAGTTTCTGGTTGCCAAGATCCATGTCGTGCATTACTTTGTGTAGTCTCTTCGTATTTGATTCTTCATAAATGCCTATTAACTGCCTATGAAACTCTCAAATCACGGATTTGAGAGTTTCATATTTTGCAGTAGCGGGAGGTTCCAACACGATGTCGCGGATTTCTTCGATATCGCATTATTCTAGTTGGCCGACGGCGAATTGGAATCTAGCTTCGTCGCTGAGTTTTTGGCTTGCAACTATACACTCGAACTGGGCGAACCAAAATCTTGGTTTGTGACGCCAAAATACAGGAATGCGAGACTTGAGAGATATAGCTGCGAGCTCTGTGAGATCTTTCTTTTTTACGTCGGAGTTACCAGTGTTGCTGTCCATAGCTAGCTTATTAGCGCACTTTAAATAAAACTCGATTTGGGATATCTGACTAATCCTTTATTCAGCATGCCTTATATATAATATTAGGACGTACAAAACAAACTACACTAACGAGAACATAATATGCGAACATAACAACATAATCATAACTAGGTAACTTGCTTAGAGATCGACGCGCGCGCAACAGGTTGCCCTCGCTTATATAAAGTCGGCGGTCTGCCTACGAACGAAATTCAGTTGACTGCAGCCGGCAGCGCGGCGAGGAGCGCATGTCTTCATATCGTCGGACGAATACACCGCGAACTATGGAGCGCCTATTTAACGGATGCACGAATGATAGCGGCTCAGTCAGTCGATGCGCGACTTACAGCACGCACGTTTCCTAACCATGTTCATAGCCGCTACAAGGTTTTAGGAGGGCGTTTTATAATAATCTTTGGATGGTTCAGGGAATGTGATGTGTTTCCTGATGCTGGAGGCAGTGGAGATGGAAGTATATACTGATTTTCACTGTTCACGCCGTTTACACACACACACAAAACGCAATTACACACTAATTTAAGTACCTCATTCTAATTACCTCACCCGTCTCCTTCCCACTACCCAGGACGAAAGGAGACAGCGAACTCATCAACGGTCAATTTTCTACCGGTGTTTTGAACCACCAGTCGCCTATCGTTCTCCGCTGACCGCTTACGCTAAGCCCGTCGCATACGCATTATTTTTGCACACGTTGATTACGTGCAATTTTCCTAATTCTATTTGAAAACCCACGGGTCGACCCACGCGAACCATAAATCTATATACCATCAAAAACAATTACTTATGGTGGGTGATCTAATGTGAATCAGTGCAGTGCTTTATCCAGCTATCGAAGAGCGCAAGGACACTTTGAGGTAAGTCCTGGGTGTCCTCTCACAGTCTATTCACTTTTCCCACCATATTTTTGGTCCTTCTCCCTCGGATATCTTCCTTTATCCCGCTATATACGTATTTATTACACCGCTAAACCGCTTAATCCGCAATATTTCACGCATTTTCACACTTACAAACCACACCTTACGGTCGCCATCTTTGAGTCACGTATACATATCTCGTTAGAAATGACGGACAAAAAGGATTTAGAAATCGAAATTCGCATGCTAGAAGCAAAGCAGCAAAGCTTTTATAAGCAAATGCAAAATTTATACAATTTAAGTCGCAATCTCGAGAACGATGTAATACTTAAAAACTTTTTGATCAGAATTAAATCTATCGAAACTTTACGGAATGATTACACATCCGTAACGGATCAGCTTAATTTAACTAATTTAAGAGCTAATCCAAAGGCCACTATTAATTTTGATACATTAGCATCGTTTGACGAGTTATATTGTCACGTCAAATCCGCAGAAACTGACGCTTTAGCCAAATTATCGCAAAATACATCACATAATTTAGACCTACTTAAAAAATTGCCTGCTTTGGAGTTGAGAAGTTTCGATGGAACTCCTAGTAAATGGACAGCTTTTTACGAGAATTTTAGTACGCTTATTCATAACAATGCGAAACTATCAAACGCTGAAAAAATACAATACCTCCTAGGCAAGCTGTCAGGTAAGGCTTTAATAATTTGCTCTGGCATACAACCAGTAGCCGCTAATTATGATATACTTTGGAACGCTTTGAAAGAAAAGTATGAAGATAAAAGAACTTTGGCATCGATGTATTTTGAACAGATTCTGTCATTTAAAGGTAGTCAAACTACCTCGCAAAATTCTTTAGATTTGTTTATAGAACAATTTTGTTCCGCACAAGCCGCTTTAAAACGTCTCGAAATCACAGATTTAGCTGATTTTATCTTTACTCATCTCGCTTTGTCTAAACTAGATAAAGAAACGGTAACACTTTTCGAACAAGCTCACCGCAGTGAAAAAATGCCGTCTTTTGATTCACTAGTTCAGTTCGTAAAAGAACAAAGCAAAATTTATACGCTACGCAGTCCTACGTCTTCAAATATATCTAAACAAAAATCCAAGATTACGCCGCAAACAAATCGCATTAATAATGTACCCGCACGCTCCTTCCATATAAATAACAAGAACTATACAGAACCTATAAAGACGACATCCACGTTTGTGTCGTCCACTAGTAAAAACCTACCTAAATGTCCGTTCTGTAAAGACGACATTCATCCGCTTTTTAGGTGCAATAAGTTTATGGAACAAGATCCTCAATTTAGAGTACAATTTGTCCGTAAAAATAACCTATGTATAAATTGTACTGGATTTCACAGCCTAGAAAACTGTAAAAGTCGCGTTAGGTGTTACTGTGGAAGGTCTCATCACTCAAAATTACACGCGGGAATCGAACCCGCGACCCCGAGCAAAGCGTCTACTCCGAATGACGTCACTGGTGCGAGCGATCGTAGCTCGACGCAGTCAATACCTATCGCACAATCCACGCACACTACTGCGCCCGCGCCGTCTGCACTATGTTTGACAGACCACGTATTGCAATCTCGCATGCAATTCAATACGAATCAAACAATCTTATTACCTACTGCATTAGTTCATGTTTATAATGATCTAGGCAAACGTTTTAACATGAGAGTATTATTAGATAGTGGTTCTATGTGTCACATTATCACAAAATCGTTTTGTGATCGCATAAACTTAAAAATTAATGCCTCGCCTTCAGTTGTGCAAGGACTCGGCCTTTCAGAACAACAAGTTCAAGGTCTAGCCCGCCTTACACTTTACTCGCGTTTTGACGACCGCGTCAATTACGCAATCAATGCACGCGTTGTCGATACGATATCGGACAGAATTCCAAATGATTTGATTGATTTAAGTAATATATATCATTTGAAGAGTTTACCTCTGGCTGATGACGAATGGCAAACACCAGCTGAAATTGATTGTTTGATTGGCAGCGAATTGTTCCCATTCCTCCTGGGTAATCTTAAAGTTGTGTCCCCTGATTCGTCGGTCGTCGGTGTTCAGACATCGCTCGGCTACGTTATAATGGGAAAGGCACATTGCCTCGCTCCTCCGCTCTCTAAGGAGAAATCCCTCCATGCTATCTTCAAAACTACTGAACCGACTTTGGAGGAACTTGTTCATCGCTTTTGGGAGTTGGACACGGTGCCTAGTGGAAATCATTTGAGTCCTGACGACGCCGCTTGTGAACGCATTTTCTTAAACAGTATTTCACGTGACAGTACTGGGCATTATACTGTCTCACTTCCGTTCAAATCTGACCCTGCCATACTCGGTCGTTCATACGAGATAGCTAAACGCCGTTTATTGAACTTGGAGAAGAAATTGAATAATATTCCCGAATTACGCAAAGATTACAATGAAACCATTTCCGATTACATAACTAAAGGTTATTTAAACTTAATCAAAAATCCCGAGCCAGGTCCGTGTTACTACATTCCGCATCACGCTGTGTATCGTCCGGACAAAACTTCCTCGCGAACTAGGGTTGTTCTAGACGCAAGCTGTAAGACTAACAGCTACGATAACTCCAACCGCTCGCTAAATGATATTTTATACACGGGACCTAACTTGCAGGCTAACATATTTGATTTATTAATTAACTTGAGATTATTTTTAATCGCCTTATCCGCCGACATTGAAAAAATGTATTTTCAAGTCAAACTTTCACGCGATCATCATCGCTACCAGCGCATCCTATATAGGTTCGATTCAAGCGATCCCGTCGAAACTTATGAATTTAACTGCGTATCGTTCGGCGTGTCGAGTTCGCCGTACCTAGCTATGCGCGTAGTGAAACAGCTCGCCGAAGATGAACGCGCCCGCTTCCCGGCCGCTGCCTGGGCAGCCGAGCGTCATTTTTATATGGATGATTACGTCTCGTCTGTACCTTCCGTAGAAGAGGCTAAGAATTTATACAACGAACTCGTTCAACTCTTCAGTGCTGGTGGTTTTAAACTTACGAAATGGATTTCGAACAGTACTCATTTACTACAAGAAATACCTTCTGATCTACGATCGCCAAATATCGTACAATTTGATGAAAATTCTATTACCGCGAATACCAAGATCGTCGGTCTACGATGGGAACCGAACGAGGATGTTTTTACATTTAAAGTAAACGTACCTAAAGAAACTAAATGTACGAAACGCATTATTCTTTCGGGAACCGCGAGATTATTCGATCCGCTTTCACTACTAGGCCCTGTAACTGCTTTATTAAAATTATTAGTGCAAGAATGCTGGAAACTAAACCTAGGTTGGGACGACGACGTTCCCGCTAGTATAGAAGACCAGTGGTTGCAGTTACAACGCGAACTTCATTTATTAGAACAGTTACAGATCCCGCGACACATAGGTATTTTACAAACGTCGCATAATATTTCGCTAATAGGATTCGCCGACGCCAACGAAAAATGTTATGGTGCTGTCATTTACTTACGAGTCAGCCCTAATAATACGGATAAAGGTCAAGTCACATTACTGTGTGCAAGATCAAGGGTGGCCTCACCTAAGTGCAATGTATCATTGCCGCGACTAGAACTTTGCGCTAGCCTTCTGTTATCAAACTTAAGGATCGAAGCCCTCTAGGAATTCTTCGCAAATCTGTCACCCGCTGTCAATTGTTTTCATACACATACAACCACAGTCTACCCAGGCACACATAGAAAGGATTCAGCCCCTACCACGGGTGCACACAATATGCGATCAATTATCTCACTATGGCAGAGATAATATTATTATTTATTGATTGATAGATAGATGATACGTACGATTTCGTCTGCATTCGTTTTTATTTCGGCGGGAATTTCTCAATTTTTCGGGATAAAGTTAACTTATGTCCTTCCTCGGGATGTAATCTTACTCTATACCAACTCGGTTGAAAAAATAGGCCGTTCAAATACAGGTCTTTCGCATTTATAATATCATAGTATGGATAATGGAGGTGCTTCTTGATAATATACCAATTACCAACCGACTAATTCCTGCTAACTGATTTATAGCTATAAGACTGTATAGGTAGGTAGGTAGGTAGGCCTTTATCATATAAACACCTATCTATAGGTGTTTATATGATAAAGGTTGAAAGAAAAGTAAATTAAATTAATAATTAAAATAATCATGGCGCTTAGTATTAGAAGTAGTTCTGCATAAATAGTTTAAAAACGGTGTAAGACAGCACTAGGAGATTCCATTTCCATCTGGGATGTGCCATGTAGACGTAGTGGTTTTAGAAGTAGTCGGCTTCTGTGTTCCATACTTCAACTAGTAATATCTGGATGACCGAGCTTTGCTCGGTATATTCTTTTTTTTACTGCCTCGTTGGTCTAGTGGTTAGCATATTCGACTGCGACCTATGAGGTCCCGGGTTCGAGTCCCGGGTCGGGCCACAGGTATTGGGTTTTTCTTGCAAGAAATTCTCACTACTAGCCCGGAGTTAGGAAGTTGGCGGTGCTTCACCCCCGTGCCTCGGAGAGCACGTAAAGCCGTCGGTCCTGCGCCTGATCTCTCTCGGGTCGTGTCGGATTTCCGTCCCATCGGGCTATGAGAGTAAAGGAACAGAGAGTGCACCTGTGTATGCGCACACACTTTTGCACTATAATATCTCCTGCGCAGTTGGCTAATCTCTCTGGAGATTGGCCGCCGTGGCCGAAATTCGGTCGGGAGGGACATTATTTTTTTTTTAATCGTGTTTTTTGGAAAATAAATTTAAATTATAAATTATATTTTATTTTTAAAATAAAACATTGTATTATATTTAAAAAAAGGGGAAAAATAATCAGATTCAAGACTCTGGACTCGAACCGGGGTCTTCGGGTTTTGGTACAGCCCGCTTTTCCACCTGAGCTATTATAACCTTCTAAATGGTGGCGAAATATAATGTAGCAGTTTTTCATCGCCCCTAAACCCCCTGCATTTCCTATCCTCATTATGTAAAAAAACTTCGTTGCTTAGTTGAACTCCTTTCCACTAAAGCTAAGCTAGGTACATTATTGTATTTTTTTTTTTTTTTATTAACTGCCGAGTTATTGTCATATGTTCTCAGTAGAATCTTCTTTTCAAGCTGGTGGTAAAGTCCCGTTGATTCATCATAAATGACACAATTAATCCTAAAAAAACCTATTTCCATTCTTTATTTAGTTTTTGGTGTGAAACTTTTATAGCACTTTGGAATGGGAAATAAAACCGATATTTATTAGTATAAACTATAAAGTAATTATATTTTTGATATAAAATAAATAAAAATTGTCCTTGTAACATTTTGCCAAATTGGTGTTTATATATAACGAAATAGTTTTATGACAGCAAAAAACGTATATAATAATATCATGACTATGAGATAGCTGCACTTTTGGTAACTATCGCCAGGAAGGCTGATTCAGTATTAGGTGGGTGTAGGGCTCTCCACTGATGATCTCTCCGATCTCCGATAGTGAAGGTCTGCCCAGAAGTCGCAGGCATCAGCTAGTTTTTCATATAATCTGCATTGAGTGCGAGTTTTATGTATTTCTTAGTGGCCAGGTTGTTGTTTCCAAATATGATATCTGTCACTTTAGTTGATGGTAAAATGACAAATATTAAGGTTTGAAATAAACAATAGATACTCTGACAGGATTGCAAGAAGGGCTGCTACGTCATTCAGCAGGTACAAAACCAGCACTTTGATGATTTACGGACGTATTCGTCTGAAATTGACTAGTTTCGGGTGGCTCAATTTTTTTCAATTTTGTATATTCTATTTTATTTTATATTTTATTTAGGATTTTTCAATTAGTTTACTATTTACAAAATATTTGAACTTGTTGAGACACATCTCCTATATTTCTTCTGTGAGTTTATTATAGTTTATACTAGTTTTTTGCTCTGTGCGTGAGCTGCTTTAGCAGCTCACGGGTTGTGATTAAAAAAAAAACAAAATGGCGCTGATTTTTTAAAACTTTGGTATCAGTTTCCTGTTTTGTAATCCCAGGGATCCTCAGATATCGATTCGGAAAAAAATCGGTAATTTAAAAAAGAATTTTAAAATGGCGCTGATTTTTAAAACTTTGGTATCAGTTTCCTGTTTTGTAATCCCTGAGAACACTAAATATCGATTTTGAACGAAATCGGTCAAGTAACAAAGAATTTCAAAATGGCGCTGATTTTTTAAAATTTTGATACCAGTTTCCTGTTTTGTAATCCTAAGGAGCCCCAAATATCGATTTTGAACGGAATCGGTCAATTAACAAAGAATTTCAAAATGGCACTGATTTTTTAAAATTTGGTTCCAGTTTCCTGTTTTGCAATCCCAGGAAGCACTAAACATCGATTTTGAACGAAATCGGTCACTTAACAAAGAATTTCAAAATGGCGCTGCTATTTTAAACCTTTGGTATCAGTTTCCTGTTTTGTGATCCCAGGGAGTCCTAAATATCAATTATGAGTGAAACCGGTCAATTAACAAAGAATTTCAAAATGGCGCTGGTTTTTTTTAAATTTTGGTAACCGTTTCCTATTTTGTAATCCCAGGGATCCTCAGATATCGATTTTGAACGAAATCGATCAATTAACAAATAATTTCAAAATGGCGCTGATTTTTTAAAACTTTGGTATCGGTTTCCTGTTTTGTAATCCCAGGGATCCTCAGATATCGATTTTGAACGAAATCTGTTAATTAACAAAGAATTTCAAAATGGCGCTGATTTTGTAAAATTTTGGTACCAGTTTCCTGTCTTGTAATCCCATGGAGTACTAAATATCGATTTTTAACGAAATCGATCAATTAACAAAGAATTTCAAAATGGCACTGATTTTTTAAAATTTGGTTCCAGTTTCCTGTTTTGCAATCCCAGGAAGCACTAAACATCGATTTTGAACGAAATCGGTCACTTAACAAAGAATTTCAAAATGGCGCTGCTATTTTAAACCTTTGGTATCAGTTTCCTGTTTTGTAATCCCAGGGAACCCTAAATATCAATTATGAGTGAAACCGGTCAATTAACAAAGAATTTCAAAATGGCGCTGGTTTTTTTTAAATTTTGGTAACCGTTTCCTATTTTGTAATCCCAGGGATCCTCAGATATCGATTTTGAACGAAATCGATCAATTAACAAATAATTTCAAAATGGCGCTGATTTTTAAAAAAATTTGATACCAGTTTCCTGTTCTGTAATCACAGGGAGCCCTAAATATCGATTTTGAACGAAATCGGTCAATTAACAAAGAATTTCAAAATGGCGCTGGTTTTTTTTTATTTTGGTAACAGTTTCCTGTTTTGTATCCCCAGGGAGTCCTAAATATCGATTTTGAACGAAATCGGTCAATTAACAAAGAATTTCAAAATGGCGCTGATTTTTTAAAACTTTGGTACCGGTTTCTTGTTTTGTAATCCCAGGGAGCCCCTTCGTGGGTAAAACAGAACCGTATCACTTGTAACGTCTCTCCAATATTCGCCATATAATTTGGTATGAAAAAAATGTTCCACCATCTTGAATTTTTTTTCATTTCGCTAAATACACCTCCTCGTTCTGATCATCTCTTGCCGAGAAACCACTCTTCCATCTCTTATACTCTCCGAGATAGACACTGACGAAATTTGTATGGCAGCCATCTTGAATCCACCATTTTTAAGTTTTTTTTAATTCATTGCCAATTGGATGAGGTTTCGAGTGACATTTGTTCGAGCACTCCCTACCTCTCTTCAATACCTTGGCCGTGCTCTTGACCCGTTGCCGAAATCCTCAATCATCAGCTGTCTCCATATTTTTCTGATAATGCTGGTCGAGTTACACAATCGATCATACATGTCAACTTTCCCAAATGTTGCCCACTGCCTCAAAACCGTCATCGAAATTTTCAAAAACACAAAAAGAATACAAAATGGCCGCCATCTCGTTTCACAGAAACATTTTACATAGTTTTATAATTTTCCCGTGAACTACAGGATACACCGCTCCTGATGATGTTTCAATTTTTCATCTCGCTCGCACCCTGCCGAAATGATAGCCCCTGAAAAAAGACCATGTCGAAAATCACTTTTTCTTTGATAAATTCCAGTGTTGCCAGACCTCGGCGACGAAAATACCCAAATGTCATTCGTACAAGTAAGACACGTGGTTGCTCGTAATTGAATTTTTAAAAAAATACGTATTTCGATATTTTTATTTTTGGGGTAAATCTTGAAAATTTCCCGAGAAATGGGGTAATTTTTTTCATCCAATCCATACTTCAAGTCTGTACACACAATCGCCCCGTACAATTCGAAACGCTCCAACGTTTGTAACTGTGAGAAATTTGAATTTTAATATTGCGTTTTTTCGTAACACAAACCGACCGGCCGCCATGACAGCCGCCATCTTGAATTTTTAAAAACCACTCCCATTCTGTCAATATAGGATAATTGTAGGCGAAATAAGAAAAAAATATTATGCTCGACCACGCCGTTTCGGATCTGTGGCGCAGCGATTCGGGTCTAAAAATCGAAAATTTGAAAACACTACAGTTGGCCGCCATCTTGTTTTTACAATTATTTCCACTTTTTCTATTAATCGTTTCCTAATTTCTTGAATAATTGCAAGTTGTAACGAAATCGGTTCGATAACAAAAGAGTTGCAAGTATCACATCGGCCGCCATCTTGTTTTTCCGAAATGTCATAATTTTTCCCTACTCCTATCCCGCATCCGAACACATCTCCCATACACTATTGTATCGTTTTCTGTCTCTTTCTAGGAGAACAATTATGTCAATTACTACACACTACTACTACACTTGTAGTCTCTTCAATATTCGCCATATAATTTGGTATGAAAAAAAAAATCCGCCATCTTGATTTTTCTTTCATTTCGCTTAAAAGACCTCCTCGTCCTGATCATCTCTTGCCAAGAAACCACACTTCCATCTCTTATACTCTCCGAGACAGGCACTAACGAAATTTGTATGGCAGCCATCTTGAATCCACCATTTTTGAGTTTTTTTTAAACTCACCGCCAATTGGACGAGGTTTCGAGTGACATTTGTTCGAGCACCCTCCGCCTATCTTCAATACCTTGGCCGTGCTCTTCACCCGTCTCCGAAATCCTCAATCATCAGGTGTCTCCATATTTTCTTCAAGTTATATTTTCTGACTTCCATACGAAGCCATAAGTGGAAAAAAAAATTTCATACAAAATTTTACAGGAAGAAGTTTTTAGGGAAAATCTGGAAAACTACCCCGAATGTGGCAACACTGTTGTTATTTCTCGATACTGCCCGTCGAGTTACACAATCGATCTATACATGTCAACTTTCCCAAATGTTGCCAACCGCCTCTAAGACGTAATTGAAATTTTCAAAAACACAAAAAGAATACAAAATGGCCGCCACCTCGTTTCACAGAATCATTTGGCATACTTTTGTAATTTTTCCGTGAACTACAGGACACACCGCTTCTGACGACGTTTCAATTTTTCATCGCGCTCGCACCCAGCCGAAATGATAGCCCCTGAAAAAAGACCATGTCGAAAATCACTTTTTCTTTGATAAATTCCAGTGTTGCCAGATCTCGGCGACGAAAATACTCAAATGTCATTCGTACAAGTGAGACACGTGGTTGCCCATACTCGAATTTTGCAAAAACTACGTATTTCGATTTTTTAATTTTTGGGGTAAATCTTGAAATTTTCCCGAGAAATGGGCTAATTTTTTTCCCACAATCCATACCTCGAGTCTGTACACACAATCTCCCCGTAGAAGTCGAAACGCTACGACGTTGCCAACTGCGAGAAATTTGCATTTTAAAATTGCGTTTTTTCGTAACTCAAACCAAACGGCCGCCGTGACAGCCGCCATCTTGAATTTTTAAAAACCACCCACATTCTGTCAAAATACAGGATAATTGTAAGCGGAAATAGAAAAAAAAATTATGCTGGACCACCCCGTTTCGGATCTGTGGCGCCGCAGTTCGAGGTCGAAAAATCTAAAATTTTAAAACACTACAGCTCGGCCGCCATCTTGTTTTTCCAATTTTTTCCACCTTTTCTGTTGACCGTTCCCTTATTTCTTTAATCACTGCGAGTTGTAACGGAATCGGTTGGAAAACAAAAGAGTTGCAAAAAGCTCGTTGGCCGCCATCTTGTTTTTCCGAAATGTCATAATTTTTCCTTACTCCCATCCCGCACTCGAACACATCTCCCTTACATTATTGTATCGTTTTCTGTCTCTTTCTAGGAGAAATCGTTTTCTGTCTCTTTCTAGGAGAACAATTATGTCAATGAGTCAGTCAGTCAGTCAGTCAGTGAGTGGTAATTGAGCTATATATAGTATAATAATATAATAATAAAATAATTCGGTATCAAAATGGTGCTGAATTTTTTAAATTTTGGTACCAGTTTCCTGTTTTGCAATCCCATGGAGTCCTAAATATCGATTTTGAACGAAATCGGTCAATTAACAAAGAATTTCAAAATGGTGCTGATTTTTAAAAACTTTGGTACCAGTTTCCTGTTTTGTAATCCCAGGGAGCCCTAAATATTGATTTTGAACGAAATCGCAACAATAACAAAGAATTTCGAAATGGCACTGATTTTTTAAAATTTTGGTACCAGTTTCCTATTTGGTAATCCCACGGAGCCCTATATATCGATTTTGAACGAATTCGGTCAATTATAAAAGAATTTCAAAATGGCGCTGGTTTAAATTTTTGTACCAGATTCCTGTTTTGTGATCCCAGGGAGTCCTAAATATCGATTTTGAACGAAATCGGTTCTGTAACAAAGAATTTCATAATGGCGCTGATTTTTTTTAATTTTGATACCAGTTTCCTGTTTTGTAATCCCAGGAAGTCCTAAATATCGATTTTGAACGAAATCGGTCAATTCACAAAGTATTTCAAAATGGCGTTGATTTTTTAAATTCTGGTACCAGTTTCCTGTTTTGTGATTCCAGGGAGTCCTAAATATCGATTTTGAACAAAATCGGTCAATTAACACAGAATTTCAAAATGGCGCTGATTTTTACAACGTTGGTACCAGTGTCCTGTTTTGTAACCCCAGGGAGTCCTAAATATCGATTTTGAACCAAATCGGTCAATTTACAAAGAATTTCAAAATGGCGTTGATTTTTTTAAATTCTTGTACCAGTTTCCTGTATTGTGATCCCAGGGAGTCCTAAATATCGATTTTTAACGAAATCGGTCAATTAACAGAGAATTTCAAAATGGCGCTGGTTTTTTAAAATTTTGGTACCTGCAGTTTCCTGTTTTGTAATCCCAGGGAGCCCTAAATATTGATTTTGAACGAAATCGCAACAATAAAAAAGAATTTCAAAATGGCGCTGATTTTTTAAAATTTTGGTACCAGTTTCCTATTTGGTAATCCCAGGGAGCCCTAAATATCGATTTTGAACGAATTCGGTCAATTATAAAAGAATTTCAAAATGGCGCTGATTTTTAAAAACTTTGTTATCAGCTTCCTGTTTTGTAATCCCAGGGAGCCCCGTCGTGGGTAAAACGGAACCGTATCAAAATCTTGCATAGTACTACACTAATTGTAGTCAATTCAATATTCGCCATATAATTTGGTATGAAAAAAATATTCCGCCATCTTGAATTTTTTTTCATTTTGCTAAATAGACATCCTCGTCCTGATCATCTCTTGCCAAGAAACCACACTTCCGTCTCTTATAAATAAATAAATGCCAGTGTTGCCAGACCTCGGCGACGAATTTACCCAAACGAAATTCGTACAAGTGGGACACGTGGTTGCTCGTACTCGAATTTTGCAAAAACTACGTATTTCGATTTTTTAATTTTTGGGGTAAATCTTGAAATTTTCCCGAGAAATGGGGTAATTTTTTTCCTCCATCCATACCTTGAGACTGTACACACAATCTCCCCGTTAAAGTCGAAACGTTACGACGTTGCCAACTGCGAGAAAGTTGAATTTTATAATTGCATTTTTTCGTAATTCAGACCGAACGGCCGCCGTGACAGCCGCCATCTTGTTTTTCCGAAATTTCATAATTTTTCCCTACTCCCATCCCGCACCCGAACACATCTCCCTAACATAATAGGCATGATGACTGATTTAGAAAAATGGTCACATTATGTTCGGAAGTATCCACTATTTCGAAAAAATATCTTATTTCAGCAGAAAAATAAGGTTTGGTAGATAAAATTGGCATTTGAAATTTTAATTTTATAATTCACACCAAAACGCTCGCCGGTGTCATGGCGTCGTTTGTGACGTCACTATTGTTTTCAATGTAATCTGTGCGATGTGCAGTAAAGAATAGTGTGATTGTCAAAGCTCGAAACAAACAATTGTGACGTCATTCGCTTCTTGCCGTTTAATCCAATATGGCGGATTGATGTATTTTATAGTATTATTTTATCAAAATAAATAGCAATCTCACTCGAAATAGAAAAATAAATACGTTTTTTATAATCCATGAATCCTATTTCATTAGACAAATTCATAATTTCATTGATTCATGGTTACTGTCATCATGCCTATTGTATCGTTGTATGTTTCTTTCTAGGAGAACAACACTTGTAGTCTCTTCAATGTTCGCCATATAATTTGGTATGAAAAAAAAATTTCCGCCATCTTGATTTTTTTTTCATTTCGCTTAATAGACCTCCTCGTCCTGATCATCTCTTGCCAAGAAACCACACTTCCATCTCTCATACTCTCCGAGATAGACACTAACGAAGTTTGTATGGCAGCCATCTTGAATCCACCATTTTTGAGTTTTTTTTAAACTCACTGCCAATTGGACGAGGTTTCGAGTGACATTTGTTCGAGCACTCCCCACCTATCTTCAATACCCTTGCCGTGCCCTTTACCCGTCTCCGAAATCCTCAATCATCAGCTGTCTCCATATTTTTCTTCAAGTTATATTTTCTGACTTCCATACGAAGCCAGCAGTGAAAAAAAATTTTTTCATACAAAATTTTACAGGAGGAAGTTTTTAGGGAAAATCTCGAAAACTATTCCGAATGTGGCAACACTGTTTCGATTTCTCGATACTGCCCGTCGAGTTACACAATCGATCCATACATGTCAACTTTCCCAAATGTTGCCAACCGCCTCTAAGACGTGATCGAAATTTTCAAAAACACAAAAAGAAATGGCCGCCACCTCGTTTCACAGAATCATTTGACACAGTTTTATAATTTTCCCATGAACTACAGGATACACCGCCCCCGATGACGTTTCAATTTTTCATCTCGCTCGCACCCAGTCGAAATGATAGCCCCTGAAAAAAGACCATGTCGAAAATCACTTTTTCTTTGATAAATTCCAGTGTTGCCAGACCTCGGCGACGAAAATACCCAAATGTCATTCGTACAAGTGACATACGTGGTTGCTCGTACTCGAATTTTTAAAAAAAATCGTATTTGTTTTTTTTTATTTTTGGGGTAAATCTTGAAATTTTCCCGAGAAATGGGGTAATTTTTTTTCCCCAATCCATACCTCGAGTCTGTACACACAATCTCCCCGTACAAGTCGAAACGGTCCGACGCTGCCAACTGCGAGAAATTTGCATTTCAAAATTGCGTTTTTTCGTAACTCAAACCGAACGGCCGCCGGGACAGCCGCCATCTTGAATTTTTAAAAACCACCACCATTTTGTCAAAATACAGGATAATTGTAGGCGGGAGTAGAAAAAAAAATTATACTCGACCACGCCGTTTCGGATCTGTGGCACCGCGGTTCGAGGTCGAAAAATCAAAAATTTTAAAACACTACAGCTCAGCCGCCATCTTGTTTTTGTAATTTTTTCCACTTTTTCTGATGACCGTTTCCTAATTTCTTTAATCACTGCGAGTTGAAACGAAATCGGTTGGAAAACAAGAGAGTTACAAGAATCACGTCGGCCGCCATCTTGTTTTTCCGAAATGTCATAATTTTTCCCTACTCGACTCCCGCACTGGAACACATCTCCCATACATCATTGTATCATTTTCTGTCTCTTTCTAGGAGAACAATTATGTCAATGAGTCAGTCAGTCAGTCAGTCAGTCAGTGAGTGGTAATTGAGCTATATATAGTATAATAATAATAATAATAATATTATATAATAATAATAATAATATATTTATATATAATAATAATAAAATAATATAATAATTATAAAGGCATACTGTTACCGACAACTGAATAACTAATTTTACAAAGTCAGGAAGCGGGTCTAAATTCTCATATTTTCTTGTATGGTCATTTTTTTCTTGAAATTATGATTGTTAGTCTGCTATGCTTTCACGACTCATCCGTTCATCCGATTTTAATGACATTTAGTACAGGAGTAAGTTGTATCCCGGGCAAGGACATAGGTTAGGTACTAATTTTTATCCTGGAAAATTAAAGAGTTTCCGCGGGAATCAAAAATCCACGCGGACGAAATCGCGGGCATCATCTAGTTTTCAATTATGTATTGGTCGATAAAAAATTATAACAATTATTAATTTATTAGTAATTTAGCCGAATAATTATTTTATTAAAATGGCAATAAAAGAAAAATTATGTATTGATCGTGGACCGTCATAATTTCAACTTCTTTGAATTTAGTTTTGTATATGGCACGAACAGTCCTTTCTGCAAGACGAAAACAGAATGACAGACATAATACTGTGAAAGTAACCAAAATATACCACTCTCGCAGTTTCTAAATCTGTCAAGTGGCGAATCTTTCTAAAATGCAGCAGAACTGAGTCTGTTCGATAAGTCATCTATATGATGGCCCCATTGGAGTTTAGCATCTTACGTTTTTCCGAGAAAAACATCTGTATCCACTAAATCTAATTCCTCATGATCAAGTTGTACTGTGGGTTTTACCTGTTTTATCATTATATTATTATCATTTGTAGGTAGAGTGTCCATAAGTGGATGTAAAAGGATGCTCTACGCAAAACATTCAATAAAGGTCGAGTATAGATGAATTGAATGAAGGGGCGACGCTTCATTCAATTCATCTATACTCGACCTTTATTTCGCTGCCTAAAATCGATATTTCGCCAGTTACCTCCTTCGGATGACTGTTTTAATAGAAAAAAATCTACAGAACCAAAATACCTATTCAAAGTTAGTTCAATCTGTAGTAGTGGAGTGTGTGCACAGAACAGGCAAAATAAGACAAGAGAATAAAATACCGTTTTGGGTTCAGTGAATAATAAAATAACCACCAATTACAAATATAATAAATTTAAATATTTTCAAAATAAATATTTTATGTACAGAAATCGTCCAGTTACATTTTTTTATACGTATATTGATCGATGATTAGTTTTGTTCGATGGTAGTGGATTCATTAACGTTTGTGTACGGATACTAACAGTGACAGACGTCATTTCAGAAGCAAGGGAACGCAACCTCCCGCTTTGAGAGCCCGGAGGCGTATGGAATCTGACTGCCGAATTTCATGAATATATAACAAAATTTTGAGATGCGCGCCCGTACTAAATCTGTATGAAAAATTCGTGCTGTAAAAATGAGGAATGTTTGGAACCAGATTGTAAAAAAACTAAGTTGTATTGAAAATATTATTTATTTAAAGTGTTCTTTGATCTTTTACGATTAATTTGAAATAACTTTTGTTTAAATCATGTCTCAAATTAAATCACAATAGTCGTAAAGTGATAACGCCTTTTTTGAGATTTCCATGAATTTCCCGATAATTTTCTGCTGTTACTATACGACTTTTTGACCACTTTTTTTAATTACGTCATACTCCATTTATCTGAGTAGCGAATGGTATTTATTTGGTAATGAAATTTTAATTTTTACTATCCTAAAAAGTGGTAGAAGAAAACCATGTTTTGAGTACATCCAGCCTTAATATCAAAAGGTAATATTACTGTCTCGGATTTGGAACAGACTGAGATGTACATACTACGCATTATACAAAAGAAACATTCGTTCGACACGCGCAATGCTGCGCTACGAAAGCTAAACGCATTTACAGACTCAAATAATATTATACGCGTCGGCGGGCGATTGTCACAATCGCAATTAGGCTATTCGCAAATGCATCCAGTCGTGCTCCCCGCGAAAGATCGGATAGTACACCTTATAGTGGACTATTTCCATAGACAAAACGCACACGCCGGTCCTTCTTTACTACTCGCACTGTTACGCCAAAATTATTGGATTATCGCAAACGCGTACAAAGTTGCAACCGCTGTTTTAAAGTAAAACCTAAAAATACTTTTCCTATAATGGGAGACCTGCCTCACTATAGAGTTAGTGAAGTTAAAAGTTTCGTATTCACGGGCGTGGACTACGCAGGTCCATTTTACGTTACTCCTTATCGCCGCCGCGGTGTTAAGTCTCTTAAGGCTTATCTGTGCCTATTTATTTGTCTTACTACAAAGGCACTCCATTTGGAGCTGGTCTCCGACCTAAGCTCCCAGCTGTTTCTGGACGCATTTCGTCGGTTTATAAGTCGGCGCGGCCCTGTTTCTTTGATAGTAAGTGATGGGGGTGGTGCCTTTGTTAAGGCTAATAGACAAATAAATGAGATACACAAGCTTTTATCTGAGAAAAAATTTTTAGATCAACACTTAGGAGATCTACGCATTCAATTTCAAAGAAACCCCCCTTTTGGACCGCATTTTGGGGGGGTTTGGGAGAGTCAAATTCGTTCAGTAAAAATGCAGCTGTCAAAAGTAATAGGTACTCAAACTTTAACGTATGAGGAGCTAAATACTGTTCTAGTCCAAATAGAAGGAATTCTGAACAGTCGTCCACTATGTGTGTTGAGTTCGGACCCTTCCGAGCCCACTGCGCTTACACCTTCTCATTTTTTAAATATAACGCCACTTAAATACTTACCTGCCGAAGACTTTACCGAAGTGCCGCAGAATAGACTCAATCGCTACGAGTTACTTAAAAACTTGTTCAATCTTAAGGCGCATTTTCACTAGGCGACATGTCGCAGATACTTGTCGCTCGACATTCACGTAGTTGTCTCTGCAAAAGTTGTGGGACAATGTCCCGCGACATATGACTCGTTCACATTGGCCAGTCGTGATCAGTATGTCGCCCGAGGAAGTAGTGTTGTTCAGTGCAGCTTACATAATTATTCGGAAGACATTAGCAAAACGTAAAAAAAAGAGGTGGTGGGTCCGGGAATATTTGCTCCAAAGGGAAAGTTCAAGTTTAATAACCAGTCTTCGAATGCGCGATGGATCTTTCGAAAATTTTACTAGAATGTCTAGAACCGATTTTGAGATACTTTTAAATATGGTTGGGCCGGCCGTAGTCAAGCAAGATACAAAGTTTCGGAAATCTATCGACCCTCACATCAGACTCGCTATAACATTGAGATACTTGGCAACTGGCGATAGTTATGGTTCATTGTCCTATACTTTTAGAGTGTCAAAATCAGTAATTTGTCATACTATACCAGAAGTTTGCAAAGAATTGATAAAGGCATTAAATTCTTTTGTTAAAGTAAGTATTTAATATTATTTAATCTCATGTACCCTTACTTACAGTAATAATACCATAAACGTTTACCGTAAGTAAGGGTTACGGTAAACTATATTGGTATTTTAAATTTTATATTGATACTTAATATTGCCCCGTGTCATATCAGGGAGACAGCATCAAGACCGGGAGCCGCAGCTGAAATGGCTGAATCCAGTGAGCGGCGCAAGTATGCCTCTCTGATCGAGAGTTACATTTTTGTTCCGTTTGCTGTGGAGACCCTGGGGCCATGGAGTCAAAGTGCAAAAAAATTTTTACGAGATATTTCACCGCGGTTAATTGCCTCATCTGGTGACAGAAGGGCTGGCTCATTTTTTGCGCAAAGGATCAGCCTGGCTGTCCAACGCGGAAATGCAGCCAGTATTCTTGGCACCATTCCACGCGGGCATGATTTGTATAGTAATTAGATTAGTTTAGTCTATAAGTTTTATTGTAACATTTTAATAAAAAAAAATTAAAATAAGTAAAAAAAAAAAAAAATATTGTATGTTAATTTATTAATATTATTCTTGTATTTCAGACGCCAACCGATGTAAATGAATGGAAAGAGAAATCTCGTAATTTTGAAATATTATGGAATTTTCCTCACTGCATCGGAGCGATAGATGGAAAGCATGTGTTACTAGAAGCGCCACCCAATTCTGGCAGTGATTATTATAATTACAAAGAGAATTTTAGCTTAGTTCTCTTAGCAATTGTGGATGCTGAGTATAACTTTGTATATGTTAATTGTGGTGCAAAAGGGAAGTCGTCTGACAGTGGAGTATTCCAGGAGACTACATTTTATAAAGCACTTAATGAAGAGCAACTGAATTTACCAGATCCTGAGCCACTGGTCCAAGGTGGTCCGAAAATACCATACGTTCTAGTGGGAGATAGTGCATTTGCACTTTCTGAAAACATGATGAGGCCCTACCCCGGCATTCATGAAAAGGGAAGCTTAAAGCGGATTTTCAACTACAGGCTGTCAAGAGCAAGAAGAATTGTTGAAAATGTTTTTGGCATTATGTCTGTAGTGTTTCGCGTATTTCGTAAAGCTATCCCATTACGTCCAGTAAATGCTGAATTAGTTGTAATGGCTTGCGTGTACCTACATAATTTCCTGAGACGTAATACAACTTCAACCGCGAGGTATACACCAAATACCACATTTGATTTTGAAGACGCTGGTCATAATGTTGTGGAAGGTTCGTGGCGAAGGGAGTTGACAAATAATAATATGAGGAACTTAAGTAGGCAAGGCAGACCTCCTCCTCAATCCGCTCAGACAATAAGAAACCTCTTTGCTGAATATTTCTGCAGTGCTCAAGGAAGTGTCCCATGGCAAACTATTCAATCATAGGCTGCAAGAAATTTGAATGATGTTTTTTATAGCTTTGGGCTAAAGACCAAGGAATAAATGATAATAAACTTAGCATCATATAAAAAAAACTACTAACTAATAAGTTTTCATTATTTTTAAGTATTTATTTACTATTATTTTTTAAAAATCTATGTTTAAGTGACAGAAAATCAACGTTATTAGTATTATTATAAGTATTATAATTATTCTTTGTTCTGCGTTTCTGATTCAAAGTGGGAAACTAGTTCTTCAATATTCTCAATTTGTCGTAATTCTGTGAAAGTTGGTGCAGTTGGTGCTTCATTATCATTATTAACATGAGAAGCATTAGCAGTTACTATATCATCATTAACAGAATTTGTCGAATAGGATGACTGTTGAGGAGCAGAACGGTATCCATAACTTTGAGTATGGCTTGAATTACTTCCCGTTTGGTATTCTGCATAGTTGTATTTTCCCATCCTAGCCTCTAATAAGATATTATTAATAAAGTACTTCGCCTGTAGCACAGCATGTTCATTCTTTATATTTCTTAACTCAGAAGCTACATAGTCGGCGTAAACTTGAAATTCGTCTTTTGGTTGATCCATCCTGGCTTTTGCGCTCTTCATTATTTCATATACCTCACTCAGATCATCTTTTTTCCTTTTATTTTGAGTATTTGGAAGCGGCACCGGTATTGGTTGAGTTGGTAATGGCGGCGACGTTGATGCCTCTGGTGGTTGCGTTAATACTTGCGATGCCACTGGTATTTCTTCGAGTGCCACCGAACTTTCGGATGACTATAAAAGGAAAAAATCAGTGTAAAACAAACATTAAATCACAGTTTCGCAGGCGAAGAACAAAAGACAAGAAATAAAAATAAATTGTATAAAAAACTACAGAGATTTTAATTGTGCATTTATTACCAAAGGAAGATTATCTATAGAATATAAGCTATATAGGAGTATATTGTGCTTGAAAAAAGGAGTATATTGTTTTCAGGGTTCAAGTATGTATGTATGTATGTGAGTTCCTATATTCCACCATAACTTCTATACGCCTGAACGGTTTTTATGAATGAGGTATTGTTAGAATCCTTAGCTTATTCCAGGTGACATAGGCTAGTAAAATTAAAAAAAAATTGATGGGGTGACTATGGTCCCGTATTAAAGACTGAAGTTGAAAAAATTTTTCGAAAATGAGATTAAGTATACTATCATCAACTAGAAAATGATGAGTAGATTCCAAAAATATATAACACTATAGTTCAATATCCAGTGATTCACAAAAAAAATATCATTTAAAAATATCGATACGTTGCAGTCGTACTTCTCGAAAAGTAATTTTCGTTAATTCTTGTATTGAAAACTAGTTGACCCGCCCCGGCTTCGCACGGGTAAGCTACAAAACAAACTCACCGTACTTACAGGTGGAGCCTATATTGTATACTTTAAAACATGAAAATTACGCAAAGTTTGGCTTTTAAACTGTACTTGAACAACAAATACTAAAATTAGATAAATATTATACACAAACAAAATTATTTCATTTTTAAAGAGCCTTAGTATTTTCAATTCACAATGATGTTAATAGATGGCGCTCTCATTCACTATTGCAAAAAATACTTTTACATCAAGTATTATTATTTTCAAGTACTAATATATAACAATAATATATTTATGAATAATTACGGGATACCGTTTGAATCACCGCGAGGTTTCAGTTCGGGGCGAACCACTAGTGTATTAGTTCTTAGTTGGTACCTATCTATAATATAAATTCACAATCGAAAATCCCTCAATATCCACTGTTCAGGTTCTAGGTGGTTAGTAGCCAGCAACATCAAGATTGAAGAACTGGAGTTCATTGGTGAAGCCATATTAATTATAGATGGTCAAGACCCTCATAAATATGTATGAAATGCATTTAATAAGATCGTTAACCTTTATGCGAGTGAATTGCTGTTATCCGTTAAGAGTTCCATCCTCTAGCTCTGATATTATTTGTCAGATCTTCACCAAAATTGAAAAAAAATTATATGTGAGGTGCACTTTCAAATAAAAAAAGAATTATTAAAATCGGTTTAGATTTCATGGAATTATGTAGTAAAATAGACAAAAATATCTCAGAACAAATCCTGAAATGGTAACCCATGGTACGCACTTTGACGACCGTGGCTCTAGATACAGATTTATAACAGTCCTAGTAAAACAAGCGTGCAAAACAAAAAATACTATACGCCCGAATTAGCCCTAATTTTTTGTTTCATTTCTGTCAAATTGTTTAACTCAAAAATGATTTGTAAACTGGTACAAAATAAAAAAAATAGAAACAATATTAACGGGAGCTTACCTGAGTATTCATAGTGTCCATACTGCCTGAACTTGTCGACCCTTTTACTAGAAAAAGCAGCGAATCATACGCAAACCAGGTACTTTTGTGAACATCCCCACTTCCACTTCCAGTGGATTTTGAGCTTGCAATTTTTTTTCTCTCCCTGAGAAACTGAGACCTTAAGTTATGCATTTTTCCCTCGACGTCTTTTCTAGGTATATCTAATGTAGTCGCGATAGATTCCCATGCATCATTTTTTTTAATTTTGTTTTTATAATCACGATGTGAAGTGTCCCACAATAATTGCGAATTTTGATACATCTCGATCAGGGTCAATATATTCTCGTTGGACCACACTACTGCCATTTTCGCAACACAAAGCGACACACGTTTTCACCACTCAAAGCCTGTCCGGCGACTGTCGAGGGACACGAAAGTCGCGCGCGTCGACGCTCGCAGACCATCGACTAGCGACAAGTTGCGCGACCCGTAAATGTCCCAAGCGACGTCGGACGACGTCGGGCGACATCGCGCGAGACACGTGAATTTCGTGTCGAGCGACAGAGTCGCGCTACAAATGTCCCCTAATGAAAATGCGGCTTTATTGGCAGAGATGGAGTCGCGAATACTTGTCCTCTCTCCAAAGCAGACAAAAGTGGAATACTCCATCTCATCCCATCACAATTGGTTGTATTGTTATAATTCGTGATGACAATTCGCCACCTCTGAGTTGGCCTTTAGGTATAGTCCAGGAGGTTTACCCTGGTAAAGACGGAGTAGTCCGAACCGCTAAGGTAAAAACGCGTACAGGTTTTTACGTTAGGCCTGTTGTTCGGCTATGCCCTCTGCCGCTCCAATAATAGTATTTTGCAACTCCGCTATAGCTTAAGTTAGTTTTTAATTATTTTTACCTTTCCGCTTTTCAGTACTTTTTTACCAATATCGCTATTTGCTTATACAAACTTTATCGCTTTCTGAAGGCATCCCTTCAGCCCGGGGGATGATGTTCACGCCGTTTACACACACACACAAAACGCAATTACACACTAATTTAAGTACCTCATTCTAATTACCTCACCCGTCTCCTTCCCACTACCCAGGACGAAAGGAGACAGCGAACTCATCAACGGTCAATTTTCTACCGGTGTTTTGAACCACCAGTCGCCTATCGTTCTCCGCTGACCGCTTACGCTAAGCCCGTCGCATACGCATTATTTTTGCACACGTTGATTACGTGCAATTTTCCTAATTCTATTTGAAAACCCACGGGTCGACCCACGCGAACCATAAATCTATATACCATCAAAAACAATTACTTATGGTGGGTGATCTAATGTGAATCAGTGCAGTGCTTTATCCAGCTATCGAAGAGCGCAAGGACACTTTGAGGTAAGTCCTGGGTGTCCTCTCACAGTCTATTCACTTTTCCCACCATTCACTATATTCGTATTTCGGAGATGTGAGAGGAAATGGAACTGAAGTGGGTGATGGTGAAGGAGAGGGAATAATTGAAGATGAGGGAATAGAGATAAATGAATTATTGGTCAGTTGCTCAGTACTGCCATAAACCTTCTGATTTGCAGTTAGATCTCTCAATTGCACTCCAATAGATACCTCTACCTATAATTTCCCAATCATCCTCTTTAGCATTTAATATTTTATTTGTTGTGTCGAGCAGCTGTTCTTGCTTTTTCTGAAAACTTGAAACTTTGTTTCTTTTTACAGCTGGTGGAGCCTCTGAATTACAATCCTGGAAAAAGTAAAGCTTGATATTAATATTGTTTCAGATGCCTACAACAGAATCAGAATGGCTAGAAACTGCAAGAGAGTTTGAAGAAAAATGGAATTTCCCTCATGTAATTGGATCTATAGATGGAAAATATGTACACATTGAAAAACCATCAGATAGTGGCTCATTGTTTTATAACTACAAACACTTTTTTAGTATTATTTTGTTTGCAATGGTTAATGCTTATTACGAATTTATGTTTGTTCATGTGGGAACAAATGGATGTGCTTCAGATGCAGCTATTTTAAAAAATACAAAATTTTATAGAAATTTAGTAGAAGAGAAATTGAATTTGCCACAACCGTGCCCCTTATCTAATGGCGATGTACCTGTGCCTTATGTTTGTTTGGGGGATAGTGCCTTTTCCCTCAACCGTCATATAATGAAACCATTCCCATTCAAAAATATTAGCCATGAAAAGAGAATATTTAATTACAGACTTTCACGTGCAAGATGAGTTGTCGAAAACGCTTTTAGCATACTGGTTACACGATTTAGAGTTCTGCCCCAAAGCATAAACGTTAAAGTGAAAAATATTGATTATATTGTCTTAGCATGTTGTCTTACACAATTTTTTGCTAAAAAAGTCACGTGCCAGATATTTTACTTCCAAAAGTGTGGACCGTGAAGATGTCAGAGGAATCAAATTTCAACCTGGTGAATGGCGGCGGTCTAAAGGATTAACTCCTCTCGAAAAATGTTCTACAAGACAAAGGAATGAAGAAGGAAACAGCATTCGAAATATTTTTACAGAGCATTTCAGTGGCCCTGGACATATGCCATTTCAAGAACAAATGCTGCAAATTGTGAGATCGTCCGATGAATAGCCAATTCATGATTAAGTTGTTATTTTTAATTTCTTTGTTTTTCGGTTGAGATGATGATTCATAATGAATAAAAAGGTACTTTTATTTTTAATGTATAAATTAAAACAATAGTAAATTAAGAATCTGTGTTTGCTTAAATGACTCACATGAGTATGAGTAATAAATAAATAGTAAAACTCACCTCATCAGCAGATACTGCAGTATCCACATTTCGGGCAGCTGTATCTTTTTCATCCAAAAAAGTAAATAGCTCGTAGTACCATAGCGTAGGCACATACATATCGTCAATACTGGCACTGGTCTGAGTAGAATTCATAACCTATAATAATTAGGTGTGTCACATAAATAATAAGTTAAGAACTACATATGTAAATTAGAGATATGCGAATAAAATAACGTACATTATGTTGCCATTGCGTTATTTTATGATATGGTTTATAATGTGATTAATTTGTGTAATTCATTCATCCAATGTTGTAAAATAAAAGTGCGCAGGTACGTACCTTCTTCCTTTCTCTTCCATACGATGTCCTCATGTTTTCTATTTTTTTTTTGAAAACGGCTAATGTAGCGTCTTCGTCAAAAGTTTTATATTTTTCATGTAAAAGCGACATGGCCTGCGACCGCATATCTTTGTTATGATAATGGTCGTGGTTAGTTTTCCAAAGACATGGCAAATCACGATACAGTTCAAATATGTTCCTCCACACGTCTTTTTCACGTTGACTCATTTTTCTGATGAAAACAGAGCTAAACAAATTTAAATAAAACCAACTGATTAAAATGACAACCACTGACAAGACAAACCACAGATCAAATAGAGTAGACAAACGTCGAAATGTACAGACGTAAACAAAATGGCGGCCTAAATCGGCCCGACCGAGATACACGTGTCCCTGATTGCAGTTTACGGAGTGGGGAGATCGGGTGTCGGGCTGGCAGAATGACACTGCGGCCCTGCGACAGGTTGAACAATTAAAATATCGGCCCTGCATGCATACATACAATACGATCGGCAGTGGCACTGAAAGCAGGGCCCTGCAGGCAGTGCTTTGAGTAGGGCCCTTTATAGGCCGTGGCCCAAAAGATTCGCACTGAGACGAACTTCGTTTGTTTGTCAAATCGAGTAGGCCACGCCAGCTGAAAGAAGTTGCTGTAGCCGTAGCTAGTACCTTTAGAAGATTCTATAAATATTTCAAAAAAAATATCAAAAATGTCGAGTGATGTAAGTATTTTGACTCTAGAAGCTATTAAATTAGATGCCATAGGCATTGTCAATAATCTACTCCCAGAAAAGTCAAAGGAAAAATACCTGAAAGCCTATAAAGATTTTGACACATGGAAAACTGCAAAAGGCGCAAAGCCTGTGTCTGAATCAGTGCTTCTGGTCTATTTTGAATATTTATCAGCTACAAAGAAGTCAAGCAGCCTGTGGTGTATCTATTCGATGCTCAGAGGGCCTAGACAAACGGCATTCGATTCGCAGCGATTCCATTTCTTCTATCGCTAACGCTTTACCGTAAGCGAACTTCGTCTGCTAGACAAAGTTACCTGCGATTAACGAACGCCTATTCCATTCGGCTGTTCGATAAAAAGTAACTTTTGTCTATGGTCTTTCGTTATGAAACGTCAAATTCGTGCGCCAAACTTTGAATAGTGTATTGTTTGTGTTTGAGTGGTGTTTCTAAAGTGCGAGCGTGAAGTTGTTAATTAATTTAAAACTATTTCCTCTAATTAATATTATATTTCTTGGTAAGTATCAAAGCGCTTTTGTGTTTCATAGAAACAAATGAGATTTCAACCAGGCAAATAAAGATTTAGAATACTTTTCCCTTCTATGAATAAAACTGATAATCTGGTGAAATGTTTCGTTTTCTCGCGTAGAAATGGAACCAAGAGGAAGGGCAAGTGGTGAGCAGTTTTCAGCTCTTTCGGAATTTATGGAAAGGTAAAATATTTGTTCCAAAAAGTTAAATTCTATACAGACGACCGAATGGCAGTCGTAATGTAAACAATGACGTGATTAACAGTAACGTAGTTAAAGGGCTCTTTGTTAACTCATATTTCAGCCACGGTGACTTGTCTAAACCGCTGGTGAAGGTCGCATTAGAGCAGATTGTTGCCGGGAAAAGTATCTTCTTTGGCGTCTTAGCCAAACACTTTCATTATGCGCTGCCCACAGTAAACGAAGCGTATGCATTTTATATTATTAGCACTGGGTACACTAAAATTTACAAACAACTGACAAAGTTACAAAATAATGCAAAAGACAACAATTTAATCACAAATTCATTCAAGAAACGTCTAAAAATATCAAAACAATCCACTCAACTTCACAACAATGGCGCTATTTGTTTCGTTTTCTACAGGGTAATGGCGTTCGTTAAAGTTTCCATCAAAAGAAGCGCTCACTATAGATAACGCTTGTCAAAAATGCCACTTGGCTATCACTTGTCGACACATGTCTATGGGATTAGTCATTCGACATTGTCGATTCTTTCGATAGAATCGATTTAAATTAACATTGTCTAGCAAATTTCGATTCGTTTAAATTATACCACGTGACGTTTCTATAGCTAATGTCAATCCCATACATTTTTGAACTTTTCTACTAGCGTCATCGCTAATAGAATGTCACTTTGTCTAGGCCCTCAGGGCAACAAAAAGCGTCAAACATGATATCCAAATTAGAGTCTGGCTAACGAAAGTAGAGACTGGAAAAAAGCGGCAAATTTAAAAATTGTTAGTATGGCAAACTCAAAATTAGTGTGACAGACCTGGAGTAACCTAATTTGATACTTTAGAATTATTTTTCTTATTTTTGTTGAAACCGATTGCATACTAAAAAACCTACCACCTGCCTGAATGAAAAAACAACAATATTCAATAATAATTTATTTTAGTCACTATAGTCAAAATCTGAATCCAAAGCTTCTATCTGCAAAGATTCATCAGAGTCACTTTCTAAATTTTCTTCAGTAATTCTATCTCTTTCTTTGTATTTAATTTCAATATGCATGACATGATCACACATTTTCTTCCAATCCTCTGATGTAATGCTTTCAAACGACTCTTTAATCATTCTTTCTAACTCTACTGTAGTCAAGGCTACATTTTTACTTGCCACTTTACGTTTAGCCAAACTCCATACAAGCTCAATAGGATTTAAATCACAGTGGTAGGGAGGAAGTCTCAAAACCTCATGACCATTCTGCTTTAAAAGTTCATCAGCTTTGTATACTGGGTCTGGTGTGTGCTGCTTTACAAAACATAGCAGCTCTGCCTTTGTGTGGTAATCTTCATTCCGGATATCATTGAAAGTAAGCCATTCTCTTATCTCATTTTTCAGATTTTGTGTTGTTGGAGCTTTATTAACAATGACGGAATGATAACTTGCATTATCCATTACTATTACACTCTGCTCATTTAAATTGGGTATGAGCTTTTCTTGTAACGATTTATTGAAATTTGCAGCATTCATGTCATGGTGGTAGTCCGCCATTGTCGATTTTGTGCTAAAAACTAACAATGAGTTTGGCACAGGACCTTTCTCTGATCCAGCATGTACAATTATGTACCTTTTTCCCGTTGAAATATTTTCAATTGCACCACTCGTAGATGGACCTTGCCAAGACTTCTTGGGCTTATAGTTTTTGTGGACATAGGTCTCATCTAAATAAATAATTGGCTTTCCTTCTGAACGTTTCAAAGCTATGGTTCGTAAAAAACGATGTCTCCAGGCAGATATGTCATAACGTTCAATTAATATTGAACGTTCATTCTTGTTTTTCTTAAATTCATAACCATTAGCTAGTAGTATGCGGCGAAGAGTTTCCCGACATCCATTAAATCCTATGCTTTCTTTTAATTCCATTAACAGTGTCCTCAATGTAGGAACTTGTTTTCTGACAATATAAAAATCATTGATTTTGTTGCGAATAGCATCTATGTCGAAACTATATAAGTTAGACACTGTGGGTTTATGGGGCCGTTTTTTTCCTGGGGTATTCCACACACCATCATTTAGCGCACCTTCCTTTTTTATTCTTTTTAAAGTTGCAACACTTACTCCTGTAAAGAATGATTAAACAACGATTAGGTACAGTATTGACAATAGCAAATTATATTATTATTATACATTATATTTCTTGTGTATAAATCTTGTGCTTAGTAAAAAATTACCAGTAATTGAAGCTATTTCTTCCAAGTACTGATTCTGGGTTCTCATCCTGTCATTTTGCTCTAAATCAGTAAGTTTTTCAATAGTTCTCACTATTTCATCGACTCCTGCTACATCCTCCAGATTTTCAAAGAAAATAATTTGTGTTACAAATTAATAAATGTAACATTTACTTACCTACCACAACCAATGAAAAATAACCATTTAATTGGAAGTTGCATTTAGTAGGTATTATTAAGGTGTTTAATGAAATGTATAATGAATGTGGATGAAAATAGAGATATAGTTTTTTAAAAAGAGAAATATACAAACAAAGTATCAAAATAATGCGTCATACTGACTTAAAAAATCTAACACAACACGTAAACAATCTTGTTTTTGTTTGAATTTTGCATCTTTCTCTCGTTGTTTTTCTTCAAATTTGGAAATCATGCAAAACAACATCTTCCGCACTCCACTTTTAATTGTTTTATTCATTCTTAAACGCGTAAATGCTCGTAAACAAGATCACAACTAATCACTGCAAATCACCGACAACCACAGACAACCGCCATCTTGTTAGAGCAAAATGTAGTTGAGTATTGCCATATAAAAAGTTTGCAAATAATTCGAGTCTCTACTTTCTACTACTCTAATACATATACCAAGTTATTGGCATTTTTAAAAAGGAAATCGGATGGACATCGAGCAAAGAAGTCTAAGATACTTACAACACAAAACGTGGAAACTTTTTTGAATGAAGCTCCCGACCACAGTATATGAACACCAGTCACTGGTGTTGACCAGACCACTGGTGACCAGTGGTTCTTAAGGTGGACATCAGTTGTCGCACGACCAGCTTAGAGAGTAGTTGTCTCTATGGCTCGCGCGTGCATTTCGTCAATATATCGTGTGCTAAACTATAATATAGAATAGTATATATATAACTATACTATAGAATAGTATAGTAATTTACTATACTATATGAACTACTAGCTACTGCCCGTGACTTCGCCCGCGTGTATTGAGGTTTTTTTGGTTCCCGCAGGAACTCTTTAATTTTCCGGAATAAAAAGTAGCCTTTGTCCTTCTCCGGGACGTAGCCTACCACTGTACCAAATTACATCAAAATAGTTTGAATAGATGGGCCTTGAAATCGTAGCATTTGCTAATATTATTAACACGATCCACGCGGACAAAGTCGCGGGAATCATCTAGTTTATAATATTAGTATGGATACTACTTTTTTTGCATCGATGGCACGGGTGCCATAATCAGTGAACGATAATAAACATACTAAGATACACGTCCAACTCTCTTGACGATCTCGTTCATACTGAGTTAGGGCCCGGTAGTCAGTGCAGTGTAATAGCGACGCCGAAACTCAACGCCCACGCCGACCATTTCCTCAGGGCCCGGTGAAAAGTGCGGTGTAATAGGCCTATTAAGGTGTCCGATAATAGTTTTACTACTTAGGTACTCATATTATGTAAAATAAATATAATTTAAGGATTTAAATAGCTCGAATACATAGTTAGTTTAGTTAATGTAAACATAGAAAATACTATTATTTCAAGCAAGTAGGTATGGTAGACTGGAATGGTTTCAAAATATTATTAAAATTTAAGACATTCTTTCGATAATTTAGCTACGGCTATACCTATGTATATCTAGTAACTTGTTAAAATATTCTCATTGGCAGTATTACCAACTCATGCTACTAAAAATAAAATAATTGTACGACAAATACATACTACTTAATGCTTTTCCAGTAATAATATTACTTATTTGCTAAGAGTAAAAAAAAATAGTTGCTTTGAGTACTTTATTTACCAGTGTTACCGTTTCAAAAATGGCGAATCTGCCCGACACTGGCAAAAAATCTGCCAAAATGTGCCAACTCTATTCCTGAAAATGCCAAAAATATGCCATCATATTATTACTTCCTATGGGGACTAGAATGAATAAAGTCTATTTGATAGGGCGAAGAAATAAATGTAAATAAAACATACCAGTCACGACATTTCAACTTTGCTAACAATATTTTCACTGTTGTGTATTGCAAATCACTCACAAATGTCTTATTTCCTGAAGTAAAACATTTATAGTTCTTAGTATACTCAAAAGTAATTCAATCTATGCACTAAGAAGCTATTAATCTAACAATCTTGCAAGAATCCCAAAATAGAAACACAGACTAATGACTTAATGGGAGTTTGACATATAGAAATTGAATGATTCCATATAGATGTGACATGAAAAGTAAACCATAGACTGAATGATATGAGCGGGTTTAGTCGATTGTAAAAATCGAATATCGTTATATTAGGTTCGCAGATCTTTAATCTCTATAATACGGCAAGCAGTCAGCGGCCGCGCCGGCACAAAAAAAATCCGGTCATTCGTCTCGCTGCTTCTATTGATGTTGTACGTTTCGGGTGTTCTCTGGTGCTTTTTAGTTTTTATTTTCAACGACTTGGCTTTATTAACGGATTTTTGTTTGCTCTACGATTGGACTGTGTTAAACTTTGGACTGACGACCATTTGCTATTCTTCAAGGACATCGTTTTTGCATAAGAATTGGATTATTCGGAATTTATTTTGTGTAGACAAGGTATGTAACTTATTTTATAATAAATTTTCTATTTACAACCTAATACTAATCGTCGCTGCATACAAATTATTTTATTTATTGTATTACCTTTTTATTACTAGGTTAGCTAGGTTATCTGCTTTACCAATTTGAACCAAAGGAATTTTTGGTGTCTTTTTAATTTTGTGTTTTAGTTTTGCCGGCCAAATAAAAATAACTTTTATTTTTATGGTAAAAATATATATTCTGAGTCACTTGTTATTATAATATATTGAATGAAAAATGTTAAGGTTGTGAGTTTTGCCCGGAACAAATTTTGTCAGGTTTTTCTTTGATTCACTGAAATTAATAAGCCCCAATTTAAGCGATATCCTTTGATGCATGGCTAGGAAAGGACCACGGCATTATGTAAAAACTTATGCAATTGACAAAATCATGGGCGCATGTTTTTAATAATGTCTTATCTCTCTTAAGTGTCTTAGTATTTACAATAGACTTTTCGGACTTCGGAAACAATGGCTTAGTTAGTAGGTAATAAAATAAAAGAGACGCAATCATTTAAGACATAACGTAAGAATATTGGTACAATAAAAGTGTCACTATTCTTGGTAACCCGATAAATATTTACCGACTTTAAATGCATTTGGCCAACTTTAAGCTTAAATTATGACTATGACTTTGAAGCCGCTTATTGGCGTGCCACATGATATTTTCAAAACAATAGGTATTTATTACATTATATGCCTGTTTTCTACCATATATTCAAAAAATCACTTTCAAAATTTTAGAAGTCGCTTTAAATTTACTTAAAATTTTCTTTATTTCAAATAGTTCAAAGTGCATTAATTTTTTATTTTTTTTTTAAAATATAATACTTAACCGATTTTCCATTTAAAAATTACATTTTTGATACTTTCAGATAATGAGTGAACCAACACCTGGCCCATCTGGTTCTACACAACGGAAAAGGATCCCTGAACCTTCTTCGTTCCTTAGATCGCCAATGAAGAAAAGGCCTAAACGGATTCCATTACGTTCTAATGAGAAAACCATAGCAATCAATCTTTATAAACTTTTAAACTATATGATTTCTTCTTATCCACATAAGTTAGAAATCACAGAGCAAATGGCACAGGTGATGCGAACTGCTCAATCGACAATACATAGGATAATTCAAGAGTATAAAAAATCGGGAAAGGGTCTTCACCTGATAAGCCCAAAGATAGGACGACAATTTTTCAAAAGCAAGATAGCTTTGTGCTGGCAGCTATAAAGCGAAAAGTCCATCAATTTTATTTTAATAATGAACTGCCTACACTAGATAAAGTATTTACATATGTGAATGAGGATCCGGACCTTCCATCGTTTTCCCGAACAACTTTGTATAGAATTTTGAAAAAGTTGAAATTTTCTTACATGAAAAGATCAAGGAAAAGTGTTTTACTAGAGAGACCCGATTTAATGGCATGGAGGACAAGCTACCTACTTAAAATAAAAGATTTTCGGAAACAAAATAGAAAAATGTATTATACGGACGAGACACAGCTAAACGAAGGTAAGTTTTTCAACCGATTATTGACGAATAACTTATAACGAATCTCATAGCAAAATCAAAAGTTTTAATTTTAAAGGTCTTTGCATCAAGGTAAATTTAACTTTTTATTGGCAGGACACACTGCAAACTATGTATGGATTGATGAAGATATTGATAGCAGTCGACAAGCTTTTTTACAGGGCTTATCAACAGGCCCCAAAAATCCGCAAAAAGGCAAGCGTGTCATTATAACACATATTGGTAGTGAAGATGGTTTCCTCGAAGGTGCAGAGTGGATTTTTGAGGCCAAAAAAACGGATGCAGAAGGCGACTATCATGGTCAAATGGACGCCCATAATTTTGAAAAATGGTGATTATTTGTTAAATCTAATTATCTAAGGCCTAATCTAATTATCTAATAATCTTACTTAAACACTAAAATTATAAATGCGAAAATGTGTTTGTTTATTGGTTTGTCCTTCAATCACGCCGCAGCAGAGCATCGGATTATCGTGATTTTTTGCATGGATATGGTTGAGGACCTGGAGAGTAACACATTCCGGAAAAACAATTAGTAGTAGCCGTTTCCGCCGCAATCAAAAATCTTAATCCACGCGGTCACGGTTATCAGCTACTCATGAATAAAGCTGAAGAACATTCAGCTTCTTAGCTTATTATTGTGAACCCATAAAAATATAATTTTAACAGTTGATAATATATTTACACAATAATGGATGAATATACATTTATTGCACACGAACAGATTTAACAAAAACATAATATTATAAAAAACTAAGTAAGCCGACAATTTGGCAGCCCTATCGTAATTTAGCGATTTCTTCCGGGCAACCAATGGTGCAAAAGGGTATGGCTACAGATACAGATGGTAGATGGTGCAGCTATACACCAAAAAAATATATCTATCAATACCTGACTTCTGCAACTAGCCTTTATAGTTATTAACTTATTGCCTTTCTCACAGTTTAAGAAAATTTTAGAAATAATTGAACCGGGGTCCGTTATTGTTTTGGACGTTGTCCAAGGTCATTCTAGTATCATTCTAGACACGCAGACCGTGTTCCAAACATGAGTTGGCGGAAGGATAACATACAAGCGTGGCTGCAAGGAAAAGGAATAAAATTTGAAACTTGGGAAACAAAAGCCCAACTTTTGGGCAAATTTAATAAGGATAATTTTAATAAAAAAGTTATAGACGAAATGGCAGCCACAAAAAACGTAACTGTGTTGCGCCTTCCGCCCTACCACTGCGAGCTAAATCCCATCGAGCTAATATAGGCTCAGCTAAAGTCATATGTTGGCAAAAATAATAAAACTTAAAAAATTCTGACCTAAAACAATTAATTAAACAGCGAATTGACACGGTCTCCTGGAAAAAATGTATAGAACATATAATCAAGGAAGAAGATAGAATGATGCGGCTGGATGGTATAATAGATGACCAATCAACTGATACCACCCCAGAATTTATAATTCGTGTCTCCGACAGTGAAGATGACAGTGATGAGTGGTGAAGTTGTTAATTAAAATTGTAATTAAGAAAAGCTATAACTCGTGTCTTTTTTGTACTTGTATTAATAAACCGATATCGGATAAGAACACGTTCTCAAGCATCGGTCATTTTATGTTTAAGACTGGTTATAGCCATAGATAACCGATACTTGAGAACCTGTTCTTAGCTTATGTCGATTCATTAATACGGGCCCTAATATCATGCCAAACTTTGTGCAGAACTTTTGGTAGTCTTTTTGAGTTTACCACAATGCAATAAACTTAGCTTACCACGCTATTATCGACGAAACAGCAGTGTTGCTGACACGGAAGTAATTATATTTATTTATATATGTATAAATATATTTATTTATGATGTAGGGTCTTAATCGCTACAGCCCATTAACGTCCCACTGCTGGCACAGGCCTCCACTCTTATAGGAGAGGGAATGAGAGCTTAGACCCACCACACTGCTCCAATATGGGTTGGCGGGCTTTAACGACTATTATCATAATATTAGTGATAATAACTGGGTCGACGGCTTAACGTGCTCTCCGAGAAACGGGGGTGAAACACCATCAACTTCCTAACTCCAAGCTAGTACTGGGAATTTCTAGTCAGAAAACCCCAATACTTAATTATGGCCCGACTATATAAGAAAACGCTAAGAAACCAGGTGCTCAAAATTTCTACTTAATCAAATAATACAGTACACACAGAATACTACATAATATAACACATAAAATATTTTACTGAAACCAAAATATATTTATAATACTAAAATATACAATTAAATAAATAAAATAAATAATAATTTATTTCTTAAAATTTAACAAAAGTAAGACTTGGGTCTATAATAACAATGTATGGTCGGTCTCTGCAGCCTAATGTAGGATACCCTGTGGTTTAGGCTGCAGTGACTCGCCTTGCAGTGAATTACTTATTACGAATTATATACATACACGTACATACATACACATAGAATTATATAGAATAAACAGCTAGTCGTCTTCAATTTGAAAGAAAATATGTCTTTAGAGCATTTTTGGACAAGCCCAGCAATTTCGACTGTCTAATAGTAGGTGGGTTGGCGGGCTTTGACGACTATTATCAAGTAAGTGATAAGATGTTAGTGAAAGGTTTAATTATAATATCTTCTTCAACATCACAAGGTTATTTCGTAATCATAGTGTGTGGTAATCGATTTCAGAATGTATTCATTCAATCGTTCATTCACAACTAGTCTGTCAATGTTCGCATCACTATATGTTCAATGACAATTTTAATCACGTGACCTGAAGCCATATTTGATTACATTAATTCCTTCGCTTCGTGAAATCGACTGTAAAATAACTATAAAAAAATTCTTAAATCGACCTAAACTATATATATATATATATATATATATATATATATATATATTACTTGTATTATTTCACTTACTATTATACGTTTGCGTCAACATTTGTTTTTAACTCTTCATTTTGTTCATTTTCATTATGCAATGATTTTATTAGCATATTTTTAATCATATTTTTCGTTGGCTTAAAAGAAATACAATCTCCGTGTTCTTTAATACCTTTAGTGATGAACGCAGATACATTTTTGTTTAAGAATCTGTTTCTTCTAATACTGGTAATAATGACACAGACAATGCTCTACAAAGCCGAAATATCATTCTAAAACGGTTATGTACATTATTTTCTGCCGCGTAGGTACTGTACTAACACAAAATTGAATAAACGGGAAATCCACATACCATCGACACGAGACAAAAGTTGCCAGCTTAGTAAATAAAATTTCCTACTAAGTCATACACAAATTAGAAGTAGACATAAAAGCATGATTTTTCTCTTTTTATTTCAAAAATAATAATTATTTCCTTGAAATCTGCCACATTCTGCCACTATCTTAATCGTCAGCTTATTCTGCCAGAGTTAAAAATGAGGAGCAAAATCTGCCCAAATGGCAGAAATCTGCCAAAAACGGTCACACTGTTATTTACTGCGCACAAAAGTATGTACAAATAAAAATATCCATAGACAATTTCAGTATCTCGAGATATTTCTAGCTTATGGTACTTTGATTGCATCGTAAAAAGAAAATATACTAACATACGCGCATGGCTTCATAAATTAAAGTATTTTGTAATAAATTTATTAAAAACAAAACCAATTATTAAACAGAAAATCACAAGTTACCACAGACTCAAAAATTTTACTTGGTTCAATATTACCACATGATTACCATAAATATTATATTAAAGTCGGTTTTTATCACAGGTTTTTATATAAATCTGCACCACCAAAATGTCGATATTCTGCGTTCGCGACTAGTAATCTGTGGTTTGCGACCCATTGCTACATTCCTGAAAAAGCCTGTAGTGCAGGATTACGAGCTGGTTGTATTAAAACTCACAATTGATGATTAGAGAAAGGAAATGAATAATTTTATTTGTAAAACTTATCGATATATATACAGAAAACCTTAAGAAGTAACAACCAATAGAAAACAAGATTATATATTTACAACACAACAACCAATGAGAGACCATTTCAACCAATAAAATCGGCAAACAGAGCCGCGTGAAATCCTAGTTCCAGGTAACGCGCGATTTCCACGAACGATATAATAATAATAACGAAGGCGTGGCTTGCGCGCGCATGCGCGGAGTGGCGCGGGGCGCGAGCCGCGGCGGCCGCGCAGGAACTCAGTCGGGCGTCGCATACCGCAGTCAGCAGCGAGTAGTATTCTATAGTAATCTATGGCAGCGAGCGTCGATAGCGCAATGACGTGCGCCTCAGTGCCGGTCCGCGGATCTGTGAATAGACTATCTTGTGGTGTATCGACGGCGTCGCAAAATTAGCGCAGTTAAAACGGTTCTTTTCAGAACTACTCTTTCCATTTCAATAACTCTGCCTGATCATTTCTTCAGTCTCCAGCCATCGGTGAGTATAAACTTAGGAACGAGACGTTGACCATTCCATTGAATCTCCAGCGAGGTTCTATCTTTTTCGAAATTGAACTCGCACTTTCCTGTTATCTGGAATTCGCTGGAATCGTGTCAGCTAGGCAATAAAGAGTATAACAGCAAATCCGTGTCTTATTTCCCTCTGCGATAATAAAGTGATTCCCCGTGCACGTTATATCTCTCGCTTCTTCCATCTTCCTTATACTTCATTCATTTCCTGGTAAAAGTTAGCGCCTCGTAGCGCCGGTAAGGTATGTTTGGTACTCTGTTGGTAAAGGTATATAGGTATATAATATATTATGGAGGTAAAGGTACAGACCTATATATATGGAGCGCGGGAACGAGTGACGTAAGTATTTCGTAAGTATATCTATACTTTATGTGCGAGGTACGCACAAGCCTTTATTATAATATATTTAAGAGAGGATATGTTGCGTTTTACTCAATTATAGTTATACGATGCATTTGGTTAACAAAACATGTACAAGTATGTTTTGACTTTTCTTACTTATTGAAAGAGTACGTTATTCGAACGAGACAGGTGTATTATATTATTGCGTGAACGTGTTGCGCAATCGTCATGTGACGTCATCAAATTTAACTATTGAAGCCAATTTTTTGCCAACTATAAATGGCGTCTGCTGTGGTTCCGGTATTTTAGTTATGAATAATTACCTGTTTTGTGAATATTTCATGTATTTTGTTGTACTCGTTGTGGCGAAGTGCTCAGTTGTGGGATGTCATAATAATAACAATAATGTAAAATGCCCAGGAATTTCATTTCATGCGTGAGTAATAAAGTCTTCTATTTTTTCTTTTTGTGGCGAATATTTTAAGTTATTTCGTCTAATTATAGCTTAGTTTCTTCTTTACTGAATCAAAAACACGTCAATTTTTGCGCTGTCCTCAAAAATTTGGATTATTTCATTACTTTTTGTTTGGAGTGTATATATAGTGTATTGTTTACAAATAAATTGAATATTGATAAAATTAAAACTTCATATCACTCTTACTGTTTCTCACTCTGAGGGGTAGAGAGATGAAATTAAGCAGTCAGCTTCTACTTATAATATTGCCAAACTCATTTTAGGCTGTAGCGATGATAACCTAGTGATTAAGATACCCGATCTCCGGTATGGTGTCTCGTATTCGAAAATTACAGTGTCTATTTAAGTGCGTTTTGGTCCCTTATTGTTTATCATTTTAAGTAATGTTTTACAATTGTTTCAGAATCCCAAAATATCATGAATTAAGGCTAAGATGGCTGAATGCTATAAACAGACCTGAGTACAAGCCTACAAAAGGAAGCAGAATATGTACTCATCATTTCAATGGGAAAGACACTCTAAGCCGCCAGCGTCTCAAACATGATGCATGCTGAAACTATTTAAATTTTATAAAGCATAAAATAATAAATGATAAAATTCTAACATTTACAACTATAATAATAAAGTATTAGTGACCCAATAAATAATAAATTTTAAAATTAAGCGTTAAGAATATAAATAAATATAAATTTCAACATATCAATACAGCATATAACAACAAAGTATTAACTCAATAAATAACAAAATTTTAAAAATCAAGCGCAAAGCAAAGCAAACAGATAATAATAAGTAAAGAATACATAAATAAACCATTAAAATTGTGAAAATATTATAAGTAAAAAAGGTCACCGACCACCATGTCGGAGGAAAACCGGCCCTCTCAAAGCAAGAGGATTACAAAAAAAAAAAAAAAAAACGATGCCTGCCCATTTCTACGTATACCAGTAAGAATCTTTACTCAATATTCTTGTGTGTGATGAATAATAAAAACAATAATGTAAACTTCTCAATACTGCTTTTCTCTAATCCAAATAATAAAATTTTACTATTTCTTTCTTATTACGGAATTTACCACCTGTACCAATTTGTATCCAGAAACTAATAACGACGTTTCTCAAAACAGAATACTTCATACTTCAACCCATTGCAGGCTCCAATTTAAGCATGAGTCTCCTCTCGGAATGAAAATGGTTTGGCCATAGTCCACCAAGCTGGCTGACACGGGGGCGTTGCAGCATGATTATATTTTACTCATCATTTCACCCAGCCAGCGCCCACTACTGAGTTGTGGTACTCCTGTTGGAATGATAAGGGTTCAGCCATAGTCCACTACGCTGGCCAACAAGAAGCCCACCGATTGTGACTACCATTTTTTTTGAAAATCTACTGCTGTTTTTGGTTTTAGATATGCATACTTCTTAATGTTTCAGATTCTTCAGATAAAGTTCTAATTAATGTTTCAGATTTATGGGCACAAAGGAGAGCTGCAATAAATAATTTTTTAAATTAGTCTTCTTTTACTATTCATATTATCACGTCATTCAGTAGGTAATATATTTTCAATAATATCTAGATATTCCAACTAATATTTATGAAACAGTTTTGTTTGGAGCAGGGGGGTTACTGCCACTGCTTAAAGCACTATTAGTTTGATATTTGTTTCGCCAAAACCTACCATGACGTGCCCAAAAGTAAACTTATTAAAACATTGTTTCCTAAGCAATTTTGTGACGTCATTAAGCAAATCATTCACTCAATTCGTACCATCAAGTGTTTTTTGAGAGCTAGCATTATTGTTTTACGTAGGATTTACGTCAAATTTAGCAATCATAAAAAAGTTACTTTCTTGCGACGGATCAACAACAGATTGCCTTTATAAACAAATAATGAGGAAATTGTGAGGTTTTCCAAGTGAATATTCTACTGGATTAAACTAAGTTAATGAGATATAACTTTATGAAAGTGAGTTATTTAATTTTCCAAATGGTATTAAATTGAAAAATCAGGCACCCCTGGGCCTGGGCCTGGGGAGTATGCTTGGAGTATTCCTACATACCCAAATCAGAAATGAGGAGCCTCCAGATACCTAATTTAATACCAATTTCGAAGAACCGACGGAGTTTTGGTTCGCAAGGTGTTTGAATGGCGGCCTCACCATGGAAAGCGCCCCACTAGGTGGACAGACGATCGCAAGTGTGTAGCTGGGAGCCGCTGGAAGCAAGCGGCACAACACCGTCCCCTGTGAACATCCATGCAGGAGACTGCAGTCCAGCAGTGGACGTTTTTCGTTTGAGACGGCGACGAAGAATACGAAAGGTTTGCGATGACTGCGATCTCACCTGATGAGAAGCGATGATGCAGTCTAAGATAGTAGGGGTACAACAGTTATTAGTAACTAGCTCATGCCCGCGACTTCGTCCGCGTGGATGAAGGTTTTTGGTTCTCGCAGGAACTCTTTAATTTTCCAGGATAAAAAGTAGCCTTTGTGTTATTCCAGACTATAATCTATCTCTGTTTCAAATTTCATCAAGATCCGCTCAGCCGTTCTAGCGCGATTGAATAACAAACATTCAGCCATCCATCTATCTAAACTTTCGCATTTATAATATTAGTAGGTATAAAAGTATTGAAGACTTAAAATAATTCAAATGGCAAAGTAATGTATTTAAAATAGATATATTTATTATATAACAGTTATCTTTAAATTCACAATAATTAATTCAGTCATATTTGGCATAACATAAACTGATTTAAACTATAATTTTAAAGGACTTGACCGGTGGAACTATGGCAGCTTGCCTAGGTGTCAAAAATCAATGTTCAGCAATGATTTCTTTATTATTGTAATTGTAATATTTCACTGTTTTCAGATAAAAAAGTTTCAGGAGTCTGAAGGCTCGGAAAACTGCGAAAATGAACAAAAAAGTTTCACCAAAAGACTGCTTTCCCACACTAGATGGCGCTATTTATTGTGTTAAGCGAGTCTGAAAAAATATTTTCAAGTATTATTTCTTTATTATTGTAATTGTTATATTTTATAGTATTCAAATAAAAAAGTTTCAGGAGTCTGAAGGCTCTGAAAACTGAGAAAATAGATAAAAAAAGTTTCACCAAAAACTGCTTTCCCACACTAGATGGCGCTAGTTATTGTGGTGAGTCTAGAAAATATTTTTAAGTATTGCTCACTACTTTTCGTTAACAAGTTCAACTATTCGACCACAGATGGCAGCATATGCAATGTGACAGGGCGTTCCTTTAAACGTAGTATTTCAAAATGCTTTGTTCGATCGATTAGTTTGAGACTTGTCAAAAAACAAAAATTATTATAAACAAAACATACATTTCCTTTTCATTACTATTTAATTGATCAAAAATAAATCATTCCTAATATAATAACTAAGGTACTTAAATGGTATTCATGTAGGGTTACAAGATTATTATTAGGCATGGATATAATGGAACGTCAAAATGGAGTAGTGCTTAAAGAGGAAAGCGGACGCTCAAGATTTAAACAATAAACGTACTGTTTTTTTTTGTCATTTGAACCCCGACCTTATTTGGAATAATAAATCCATAATAATTTCGTTTTGAATTTTTAAACCTTACTGTAAAAACGGAAATCCTGTGCATTGTCCCGAATCGGAGGGCAATTACTGGTCATGTCCTTTCAGGTGACTAAGGATATCCATTGAGAAAAAATAATGATTCCAATATTGGATGCAGCACTAGACTGGCCTGAGTCACATTATACGAATTTGCATGTTTGCACTCGAAATATGCCCTTAGCGGAATGCCCTTATTCAACAACTCTGGGCAAGACGGCAGCATTTATTGTTCTGAAAATAAACATAATACTCAATTAAATTTCATAACAAACATTTATTTATTATAGATAGTTTAATTCATATCAAACTTTTTTCCATATAAATAAAAGTAAGAAAATCAAAAAGCTTATTATTTTTTATCATTATTAATACTGTTGAAGGTTATGTAAATGATAAAAGCACTTGGGTTTGACTTGCTCCAGCTATGCTTAGCTTTGCAGTTACTAAATTAAAATTTATTATTTTTTCAAAAGAGAAATCGCCGAGTTTCTTGCTGGCTCTTCTTAGAAGAAATAGATAGCATATTATGCCAGTGTCAGATTCAATCAACGGTTCAAAAACACTTGTAAAAGTATATCTCAATAAAATCGTTTGTATTTTGAACATTATATTATTGTTTATTTTTCTTCGACTTCTGCTGCAAACCAACACAAATCACTTGAAATGCACTGCATTAAGTGCACTGCTGCATCACAAATCCTGTTCGATCATCGCGCGTAGCGCCACAATAATTATACTTACTCGAGGCCCGACATAGTATTCAAAAAAGATAAAAAACTAATATTTATTTACGTGCCTTGCTTGACAATTGACATTTAAAATAACCGTTTCGTTTTCACAACGATAAGGAAACATAGAGCAAACAAACAATTATTATTTAATTTCAAATTATTACATAATATTTAGAAACTTTTTGTTAATAAAAACTTTGTAAAATTATAATATTTAATAAAAAATGTATCAACACTGTTATTTTATGCATGAAATGAAACGTGATGCAGACGAGATAGCGCTAAAAAAAATTATATAGCTACATCTCGCTTACTGTGAAAGCAAGGAATAGACAATTTTAGAGTATCATTCGTTCTGTCCATCATGTAGGCGAGAGTAGAACCATTATACTTTTGTGCGGTCATGGTAACTTTCTCAGTAAGATTACTTACATAATGAAACAAGATGTTCCTGTATCTTATTGGTTTTCTAAATGTTGATAGTAACCGCCCAGATCACGTAATTATAATTGTCATTGGACATATTATAGTGATGGAAACATTGACAGACTAGTTGTGAATGAACGATTGAATGAATACATTCTGAAATCGATTACCACATACATATCGTCATTTCAACTTCATATAAAAATAGAATGTTTCCATAGAGTTGTGAAAAGTGAACCATAGACTCAACGATAGAATCGGATTTAGTCGATTGCAAAAATCGAAAATCATAATATTAGGGTCATAGATCTTTAAACTCTTTATTACGGTAAGCGGTCGGCGCCGGGGCAAAAATAATCCCGTCATTCATTTCGCTTCTTCTATTGATGTTGTACGTTTCGGATGTTCTCTAGTGCTTTTTAGTTTTTAGTTTCGACGACTTGGCTTTTTCAACGGATTTTTGTTTGCCCTACGATTGGACTGTGTTAAACTTTGGACTGACGACCTTTTGTTATTCTTCAAGGATATCGATTTTGCATAAGAATTGGATTATTCGGATCGAATAAAGGAAACTTATAACTCGTGTTTTATTTAGGCTTGTATTAATAAACCGACATCAGTTAAGAACACGCACTTAAGCATCGGTCAGTTTATGATTAAGACCGGTTATACCCTTAAATTGACCAATACTTGAGAACCCTAATGTTACGATTTTAGATTTTTACAATCGATTAAACCCGCTCCTATCATTTAATCTATGGTTCACTTTTCATACCCATTCAATTATTCAATTTTTCTAAAGGGGTTTGAACTTTTTTGTATGGAAGCTGGCATAGCGACCTGCCGCCATTTTGATTTTTTTTCAAAATCGCGGCGCACGATGATAGTGATATGTATGGATAGTGGACACATAGGCGAACAAATAATGTCAAGTAACATAGTACCCCAAAGTGTCACGTTACCGAGATATTTGGAGGTAAATATAGACACATGAGGACAACGACAATCATTAAAAATAGACTTATTACGTATCTACAGGTGTTAGATTGTATCCAAATAATCGCTCCCAGATTGATTATTATTATTTCTGTTTATTAGAAGAGAGTAGGTACATTACATACTACTCGGAGCACGAGAAAACTACTACTACAATTAATTATTTGCCTACTAAATCGCATCGCATCGCAATGAATCGCTATATTATGTCAAAGTACCTATCTCGCGCGCGCGTTTTGGCTTGTCTTAATGTCTTTCATCCCGCTGCATTAGGAAATGAACAATAAAATAATGTCGTTGCAGACTTAGATTATTTAATTGCTCGTTGCAGAGATATGTGGAACTAAAGATCGCTATACCTAATAATAATTAGAACGATGACACACATAATGGGTTGGGTGGTCGGATTGTACGCAAAATAATACAAATGAATAGTCAACAGCTCTATCCCGCTCCCGCCGTACTTTTTGTTATGACACGGCTTGTCTTCCATTGTCTTGCCGGTAGACAAGCACAGGAAAAAATACGTGCAACGAGTGCGAGTGAGACAAAAATATAATGTTTTCCTAGCCGGGCAGGGACTCCAGGGTAAAAAAGTGAAAGGTATCATCAGTATTCATTAAACAGGTTACCAGTTGCCACTTTGACTCCCAATGTGCGCAGGCGTTTTGTACGAGAGTTCGTTTGTTTGTTTCTTTGCCGTGTTTTTCATTATATTACTTGTTATTGTTGACTCTGTTGTTATATTCTGTTGACTGTGTTGTTATACCATTGACTCTGTAAGTAGTTAGGTAGTTATTTTGACCAAAATGACAAGTCATATTGGTGCAAGACAGTGCTTTTTTTGTAGAGTGAGCACTGTTCGTGGACCGCGGCGAAGATATCAGCGATATCGTCTTATAGCCATACAGTCTTATTTGTTAACTGGAGACTACATAGCTGATCATCAAAACATCATTGAATAGGCTCGTCATCTGTTTGACAAACGGCAGGTCAGTACATAATACTATAACTACATAACTATTAACCCTACTTTCCTTAGGTATACATTTTTGTCCATACAACAATGTACTAAATAAATACATAGATGAACAATATTTTTACGACATTAACTTTTTTTCAAATAGTATCATCAGAGTTGCGTCACAGCGCGAGGTGCACAGTTAAATCGTATGGGATTGGGTTCTAATAGTTGTGTATCAAATCTCTCTGACTGATACATTAAAATACTGAATGTAAAAAGTAAAACTATATAAGCTGCACAAAAAATAATAGAGTGTAAGCTCTACTTACCGAAAATTAGAGTTATTGAGAGTTTTTGTTAAATGGAGATTAGAAAAAAGAACATAATAAAAGTCAACTCGTAGTCGAGACAAACACATGTTAGACAATTATAACAAAGAAAAGAACGCTTTTGTAGAATTTGGGTTAATCCATTACACCTATGATGGATTTTATGACCCTGTGTCCAGTAGGTACTATTTATTTAAGGACAAAAGTAAATTCGGTATAATGGATTTATCTTCATTTGAAGTTACGTGAAATAAATGCTTATTGACGTCCAAATAATGACGTAATATTGTTTCGCTATTATAGTCATGTCTTTTGTATTTTTTCAGATAACAGTGCAGGACAGAATATGCAGACCGTGTTTGCAACGTGCTGATCGTTTTGTGTCAACACAAATAAGAGCTCAAGAGGAAGAGGAAGCTGCTTTAGCATCACAGCGAGCAGCTACTGATGATATGCTTGAACCCTCATCCAGTCAATCATCAGAATTGCGGAGTGATCCACTAAGAGTTACTCCCCAAGAGCCTGTCGAAGATATTCCTCTCGAGGAAGATAATATTGTTCCAGAGCAAGCAGAAGAAATGCCACAGATGCCAAATGTGCCTCTGATGTCTGTACCAGGTTTCTTGCGTTTATCTTTTAGTTCGACGAACTGTATTATAGCAGACTGCAATCACAGACAGAATTTGCACAGGATTAACTTCATGTTAAGAACAAATATTTTGTCTAAACAAATTATATACATTCCGCATGGAGTACGGGTTTGTGAAGAGCATTCGAGAGATGGAGCTTTGTGGCTCGATTTGGCGGTATACGGTCGTCCAACAATAGATACTTTTAATAGTGCACAAAAAGCAGATATGTTAAAGATGTAAAAAAAAAGAACTTAAAATATTTGAATTTTGACAGATTAGAGACTATCGATGACACTATTTTTAATTATTATCGGTTTACTAAAGAGAACTTTTTAACTGTTTTAGAAGAAACCCCTTCCTTAACATACGCTTTCAAGAAACCTAAAAGAGCCCTAGCAATTGTAATGTGCAAACTGCACATTGGTGATTGCAATGAGAGACTAGCAAGCGTCTTTCATGTATCTCCGCAATTTATAAACAGAGTTATGAAAAAGACACGAAACTGTCTTATTTTGGAATTTGTTACAAAACACTTGGGCTTTGACCATATTTATGGACCAGCCGGCCTATTCTGTATCTCAGTGGCTTTTAAAATTTGATGGGCACCGGCTTGTCTGTTAGAATCTAAAATTGTCAAAATCAAATTTTGTATTCTGTAACTCAGTTGACAAGAGGTTGATAATCGAAATGACGTCAAAAGTACATCTTTAGTGAGATGGCCACGCATAGTGTTGGGATGGCGACTGGAAACGCATTTTGCCTTAAATTCTCGTATCGACAACTATACTTTCGTATTCGCTAAGCAGAATGACAGGTCATTGTTGAAAACTTAATAAGACGAGTGCCTATATCTTTAGCAACTAGTAGAGAGCAGTGTTTTTGAACATCAACAATGATAACAAGTTAGTAAGATAAAGAAAATTTAAATTATTTTCAATGAATTTAGGCTCACAACAGTAATAGAAGTGAAATAGCGTCTATTTATATAATTAAAGGTAAAACAAACAACAGCCAAGCGAACGACAATGACTCGCGCAATTTTAATTGCACATGCTGACGAACTGCGTAAAGAGAAAGCTTTACGCGTTCATAGGCGTAGGCTGCGGGACTTTTACGATCCTATGGAGCTGCCAGAAAGAGAGTTCATTGCGAACTTTCGATTGAGCAAGGTTGGGTACCTACAGGTTCTTGAAGAACTCAGGGATCATCTCCCAGCCGTTCGTCGAAGGACAGCCGTGAAGAAGAAGAAGAAGAAGAAGACATGGCTTGCATTACACTTACTTAAATGGAATCTTGTCAGAACGCCATGAACAGAAGTATGATGGTGAAAAATTGTCCGATAGGATAAAAACAACAAACATAAGAAGTTGTACTAAAACAAAGGTGTTACCTTAAGTGGAAGTGGGCGGGGCATACAATCAGGGGACAAGATAAATGGAGCAAAAAGGTAATGAATTGGTACACGGGTCATGTCAAGAGAAAAAGAGGTAGACCAATGCAAAGATGGGTCGACGATATCAGAGTACTGGCAGGTGGCATATTGTCCCGAACAGCTAGAGACAGAGAGCTGTGGAAAATGTTGGAGGAGGCCTTTGCCATCATCAAATGGATGGGTTTGTCGAGGCAGTGCAGGAAAATAATAGTTAAGATTAAGAATTAATGTAAAATGTCTGAATAAAGGCTTTATTTATTTATTACTTCTAACATTACAATATTAACATTACATTACATTATTATTATTGATTATTAATTTAACTGTTATATAATATACTTAGTCGCAGTAGAAATTACAATAACAATATAATCAATAAAAGAGGCACTTATGCATTAAAATATTAACTCTAACGGAATAGACTAATTAGGAACTTCGTTTTCCTGCATCGCAGGATCCAGTTCAGAAACAACCAGAACAACAGGAGAGGCATCCGCTGCCTCTGACTGCTCCAAATTGGAGTGGCCAGGTCCGCCAATATTTGGAGTTGCCACCAAATTTGTAGATGTGGAAGCAGTAGCCTGCAAAATAATAATTGAAATCTATTTACTATTTCTCAAATAAAATAACAATGAATATATCTTTTACAACAAAAAGGATTAATTTGCCAGACTTCTATCTAGAAAGTAGGTACATACTTTCAAATTGAAGGGTTCAAAGATCTAATCTAAGGGACTAATCTCATGAACTACTGGTCCGATTTGAAAAAATTATTTCAGTGTTAGATAGCTCATTTATCGAGGAAGGCTTATAGGCTATAATATATCATCACACTAAGACCAATAGGAGCGGAGCACCAATGAAGAATGTTTCAAAATGAGGGTTTTTTTTCCTTTTGAGAGCTTCCACTACGTGCACTGCGTAAACGGTTAAAGTTTCGCATGCGGACGAAGTCACAGGCAGAAACTGGTCTTCATTTTAAAATGAAGTGCGTTTGAATTACTCATAATAAAGTAAAGGGGATTTTATAATAGGTTTGTAGTACTTAGTAAGTTAATACAAACATATGAATATGAACAACAACATATGAATTCCATGCTGAAGAAAGACTTCTTCAGCATGGAATTATGCCAAAACACTTGATATAAGCACTCACAAATCGCACAATTCTTTACCTAGTTATTAATTTGTTTCCATACTTACTTTTGAACGCAGTAGGTACGACAAAACTTTCGTAATTCCTTTTTATTTTTTTCTATTAAAAACCACCGATAAAATCATACGAAAACTGAGAATATTATTGACGTTCAAACTTCAAAATATAAACCACAGAGAAAAACATAAACATCGCAAATCTTAATGTCTACCTTCCGCAGATTATTGAACTCTAGTATTAGTCGTACTAATTAAAAAGTCTGACATTTGCTCATACAACATTTCTCAGACGTGGTATGTTTAATTTGACCACATTATAGTCGATAAAATTAGCAGTGACTATCAAGCAATCTGATAGTCATTTTATGCAGTTGACATTAAAATGTTTTACTGAATACGAAACATGTGACGTAAGCATTAGCAACCACTAATGAGTTACCAACAATAGAGTGTTGGTAACTTGTTGTCAAATATTTAGCGAATAGGCCTGCAGATTGCGTATTCTTATATAGAGATAACTTCGTGAGCGAATTTTAAGAATCCCACATATATTATTTGCGGAACCTAATTGTGATCAGTTGATAAGTATTTGTGATGGCACTTAATTTTATATTCAAAAAAGCTCAAACTACAGGTTCCAAAGGCTATCATACAGTTCCCACAAGTACAGAAATATCTTAAAGATGTTCTTAATAGTAAGTCCTGATGGATATATAATTGAAGCGTATGGGCCTTATGCGGCCACCAAATCCGATGTCACTATTATGGAGGAATTAATAAGCGAGGATGAAGATAACCCTTTCCATTGGTTCTTCGAAAACAAAGATATTTTTATTCTGGATCGAGGATTTCGTGATGTAGTCGAGAAAATGAACGAGGTTGGGTATAAAACCTACCTGCCAGTTACAAAAGACGACGACCAACGTCAGCTTACTACCCAACAGGCGAACGAATCTCGCAAAGTGACGTTGGGTAGTGGAAACAATCAATGGTCGTTTAAAAAACCAATTTCGTCAACTGAGGTCCCAGTATGTCAATATAGCCGCACCGCATCTAAAACAGGAAATAAAAATAGCTTGTGCTTTGTTAAACGCGTTTGGAAAACGGTTGGTAGACAACCGACTCGTAAATCAAATAATAAACGAAATATATTTAAAGTATGACGCTCCAAACTTTTTATCAGAGTTGGTGATACAAAACAATTTCAACCAACGCAGAGCAGCTTTTCAAGTTATAGATGCTAACCACGGCTTTGAACACTTCCCAAACCTTTCATATGATGATTTATTAATTATGTCCTTAGGACCTTACCAAGTAGAGCAAGCGAGAAGTTATTACGGTGAACACGTTAAAGAGAATGGTACATTTTTCATCGAAGTGTATGAAGATTTAGAAATTGATTATAATCTTACCCAATTCGGCATTGTAGCTCTCAATCCTTGGCTCGCAAGAGCTAAAATACATTCGCGACATCAAACCACCCGCATGTATTTCGTTTACATCTTGCTGGATAATAGTTTACAAGGCAGAAATAAAATCATTGGACACTACTGTAACTGTCTTGTGGGAATGCGAACCCTCGGATGCTGTGCCCATGTTATGTGCATTATATGGTACATGGCTTGGGCTCGGCATCAAGAAACCCATATTCGACCTCCTGCCGAGATTTTGGATTATGTAATTAGGGATGCAGACGATGATAATTAATCTTGTATTAGGTGAATTAAAACAAGCACATATATTCTATATCGTGATTGACATGATCTTTATCGTGATGACATTTGTTTTATCGTGGTTTCAACACACAACATTTTGATTTGAAGCAACCTGATAGCCCACTCGATGCAAATATGCATGATACGTGTTAGATATATTATAATTCTTTTTAGTGCAGTTTCTGTACGTTAGTATTATTCCTTATTCCGTGATTGTACTTACAGCAATAAATAAATGATTGTTAACATCAATCACATGCCTTTTGTTTTATTTTTAACCAGTAGTTAGGCAGTACAATTATTTTTACTATAGTTGTTATTTTTTGGTACAAGTAGGTACTACATATCTAACTAGCTGCAATACTTACCAACTTAAAAAATGTTTTCAAGCTAAGTGACATGCGACCAACGCGACATGTCGACTGCATTTCATTATGATGCGCTTTAGTAAATAAATAATTTATTATAGTAGTAGTTTTCCTAGTAGTAAGTAATGTACCTACTCTCTTCTAATAAACAGTAATAATAATAATCAACCTGGGAATGATTATTTGGATACAATTTGACGCCTGTAGACACGTAATAAGTCTATTTTTAATAATTGTCGTTGTCCTCATAAGTCTATCTTTACCTCCAATTATCTTGGGAACGTGACACTTTGGGGTACTATGTTACTTGACATTATTTGTTCGTCTATGTGTCCTCTATCCATACATACCACTTTCATCGTGCGCCGCGATTTTGAAAAAAATCAAAATGGCGGCAGGTCGCTATGCCAGATCGGTTCAATCCCCTTTCAAACACCCATTAGGTCATTAGTCTGTGTTTTTATTTTGGGATTCTTGCTGATAAAATATTATCTTCTTGATTGAATTGAATTACTTTTGAGTTTATCATTAACTTTAAATGTTTCATTTCAGGAAATATGACGTGTCTGTGTGATTTGTGATGAACAATATTGAAAATATTGTTAGCAAAGTTGAAATATCGTGACTGGCATGTTTTGTTTACATGTTTTGCTTTGCCCCGTCGAATAGACTGAACAAAGAACGAATTGAAATCTGTCATAATGATGTGAATTACATCAATTTCATAGACAATCACACTCAGCATCACATCATACCTCTTGACCGTCACGGAGCCGGCAAATGGCTTTTGGTGATTTGGTGGTTAACTGGCACGCGACCGGCTGCCGGTCGCAGGCGCGCAATGGCAGAATGCATTGTCGCCGATGCGGGAGAATGATTTTCTACAAAGTAAAGTACTATCTCGATTCCCCTCTAACTTTGATAGACAAGGACACAGTAGGAATTTTTTGGAGGCCCTACTCTATGACATGAATTTATGGGTAGAAATTTCGTGCGAGTGAAACACGATCCACAGACATAATAAAGAAAAGCAGACTTAACATAAATTTCACACCCACATAGACACGTGTTTGGGAATCTGAGTCCTTTTCCTTCCAAGCAAAAATGTCTATGTTCCTATCTTTTTTTTTATTTGTTGCAACACTGTGCAACACAAACGCACACATTGACAAAGTTTCAATGCGTGGCAGTCTGCTAATAGGATAAAAGACATGTAGAAGACTTAAGGCGTTTGTTTACATTGTGTTGTCATAATTTTTTTGTGAAATTTGGAGGTTTAGTAGCCAATATTTATTGAAATAAAATGGTGAAGTGTTGTGTCCCCCAGTGTTACAACGCTTCGTATAGGAAAACCCCAGAAATAACATTCCATCGGTAAGTAAATTTCATGCTATCATGTTAATAAATTACAGGGCCGGATTTGACGACCCTTTTATTTTAAGTATATAACTTCGACTTTTAATTTCAGGTTTCCAAAGGATGAATACCTGAGAGACCTATGGATAAAAATGGATGGATGGATGGATTTATCAGTTAAATATACGAGCAATATTACCACAAGTCCGTGCAATACTTGTAACGTATGTAAAAATTTAAAGAGATTGCTATACTTATGATATCTTCACAATACATTTACAATAATATTCATATATTGTTTGTTAGGCAGAACATTAATTTTTTTAAGCCAAAAATTGACACTCACAAGTCACAATCACACACACAGTCTCACAGTTTGAGATTGTTAAAATTGTGCTGTAGGATAAAGTTTTGTTTGTTGTTTGCTTTTACTTTTTACTTTAATCCACTTCTGGTTCTTTATAGTACATATTGTAACACTAGCTTATGCCCGCGACTTTGTCCGCGTGGTTTAAGTTTGTTTGATTCCCGCAGGAACTCCTTAATTTTCCGGGATAAAAAGTAGCCTATGTCACTCTCCAGGTTCTCAACTATTACCCATGCCAAGAATCACGCCGATCCGTTGCTCCGTTGCGGCGTGATTGAAGGACAAACCAACAAACCAATAAATCAACAAACAAACACACTTTTGCATTTATAATATCAGTATGATTTCTCGCTAGAAATGATATTGCTAATTAATGGTAGATTTACTTGGCGATTCAAAAACACTAATTGTAAAGTTTATTTGAATAAATAACATTTGAGTTTAACCTGTTGTTATTTTTTTTATTTAACCATCTAACCTAATTTTTGGAATAACGATTCGATTCGATTGTTTTACAACATTTATTTGGCTTACTGCCAAGAAATTATTGTCAATAGGAACTTTGAGTTAAAATCTGGCGGCATTTATACGATATCCGTTGGTACTGTGCTTCTAAATAATATCTCCAGAACCTGCGCATCGACGCAGAGCGAGAAGACGCGAGAACCACTGGCCATGATACTGACGGAGTCCACAGTAACCTTATAATACGCAGCGCGGAGTTCACATTCGTGTTATCTCTGCCTATAACTATATTCATCACATTGACTAGGGTCCCGCACGTGGTGGTGATTATCATCGCGGACCCAAGCCCGAAATAGACATCTGGCATAATCCTCTATCCTATCGAGGCAGGCCTTAGCCAACTACAATCCGGTTAAAAGGTAGGAGCGTATGCCGAGAAAATATTTTTGAAAATTCATCCCATCGTAAAACTGGTATTTGAAATATGTATGAAAATTGAATTTAACGTAAGCGAAGCTGCGGGCAAAAGCTGTCAATTTTTGGCTTAAAAAAATAATGTTCTGCCTAACAAACAATATATGAATGTAAATGTATTGTGAAGACACCATAAGTATAGCAATCTCTTTAAATTTTTACATACGTTACAAGTATTACACGGACTTTTGGTAATATTGCTGGTATATTTAACTGATAAATCCATCCATCCATTTTTATCCATAGGTCTCTCAGGTGTTCACCCTTTGGAAACCAGAAATTAAAAGTCGAAGTTATATACTTAAAATAAAAGGGTCGTCAAATCCGGCCCTGTAATTTATTAACATGATAGCATGAAATTTACTTACCGATGGAACGTTATTTCTGGGGTTTTCCTGTACGAAGCGTTGTAACACTGGGGGACACAACACTTCACCATTTAATTTCAATAAATATTGGCTACAAAACCTCCAAATTTCACAAAAAATTTATGACAACACAATGTAAACAAACGCCTTATCCTACAAATGTCTTTTAGCCTATTAGCAGACTGCCACGCATTGAATTTTTGTCAATGTGTGCGTTTATGTTGCACAGTGTTGCAACAAATAAAAAAAAAAATAGGGACATAGACATTTTTGCTTGGAAGGAAAAGGACACAGATTCCCATACACGTGTCTATGTGGGTGTGATAGGACTTGTCCAAGATTGGGCCTTGAACATGAACCAAGATGATTTTAATACACGTGAATAGAGATCCTAAAATATGGCTTATAGAATAATTTACACAGTTTTAGAGAACCCCAATTTGGATAAAAATATTATTTTATTTTGTGGCTTTTTTAGATCTTGATCTGAATCTTATCAACAGTAAAAAAAAAACTTGATTGTCTTCCGTCACGTATGTCATAGGGTTATTGTCAAATGACACTGTCAGTTTTGTTTTTAATAATCTGATCATAAATTTATTGTTGTAATCTCTGGTTGTAATAATCTTCTTTTTCTGGTCGGTGGTAATAATAATTATGTTACTTGTCTCTGTTATTTTACGATTGACTCAAATACTCAATTATTATTTATTAATCCTACATTGTTGTATGCACTATGTAATGGAAAATCGGTAATTTATCGAAATGGAATATTAATAATCACAACTACTGCGTATAACCCAAGAACGGGAAAAAGGAAGAGGTTGCCCATGCCAAAGATGGGAGGAAGACGTCAAAGGCACAGCGGGAAGCTTAAGGCAAAGGACAGATGGTTATGGAGAGCCCTGGAGGCCATGGGCATCCATGCGCAAACTGAATAAATAAAACTGTATTTACTAGTGTCATAATGTATTTAATCTATATATAGGAAAATATAAATTAACAACAATTTGTGTATATGTCACCATAAGATTGTAAAAACTAAGTAGATTGTAGATTAAAATCTAAAGATTACAATTTAACGCATTATTTTTCGGTAGATTGTAATCTGTTACGTATATTAACCCGATAGAACCTAAGTGACCTACCTGATTATTTATGTCGAACCATAACCTAACCTACAAGAAAACGTACCTAAATACAATGAATATTTCAAAAATTAACACTCCGAACATTGAACGGTTCACAATCTGTCGACAGTTTACAACTTCTTGAGTTAGATTATAATCTAACGGTTTTTAAAATCTTACAGTGACATATATTATATACCATGTACAAATTCAGTAATAAAGGCTTATATTATTATTATTATAATGCCCTATTATAATATAAGCGCAACATGAATTTGTATAAGGCTGGTTTTCTGCTAACGCTAGGTAAACAATTGGTCAGTAATATTTTGTAGCACTGACAGGTTCAGTCATAGGGCCAGATCCCCTTTCAACATCTTGGGTACTTGGTTGTGCCACTAGTTGCTGAACTTGGCGATGAGCGCTTTGCCAGCAGGCATTACATGCTCGAGCATTTGCAGGGACCTGAAATGGAATTTATGTTGAATCTTGATATCTTGATATTAAAGCACTCTAGAGCAAATCCACGAATGTTAAACTGATCACACATTTACCCAGAAGGAAAAACATTATAGAGTACATGATTAGCATAGTATAAATAATATATACCTGACGGGAGATGATGTTGGCCATACTTTGAGCTCTTTCAGGATGTCCCTCTAGTAAGGGGCGTGAGTGTCTGCCTATGGATGGACATCCCACAAGAAATACAAACTGCTTCATGACCAAATTGTTGCCCACCAATGTTACCCTCATTCCTGTTGTTTAATTCTATCAACAAAAGGTTTATGCATTCTTGACAATTTCGATCTTCATCAGTTACCTAAAAACAAAATAATAATAAAAACAAGAAACATAATTTATTGTTTTATTAGGTCTTTAAGGTATTGCTTAAACTTAAGTCAGTTCTTTATAAAGTCTGTTTCAATCCCTTTATAAGGTCCAACATACAGCACAGCAGTGCGATTGCGTAACTTCTGCATCAATCATTGTTACAGTATCAATTGTTGTGATTGGCTGAATTTATGGTATTTTTGCTGCGTAAATGGGTTTTGTCCAATAGTGGAGGAGTGTTAACCAATAAGAGGTGATTGCAATCGATACACATCAATACACTGTAGCTGTCATTTTTAGCCAGTTGCCTCGCAAGGTTTGCTCTCAGAATAAGATGGATTTAACCATAGCCCACTACACTGGCCAATTGTGGGTTGGCAGGCTTCACACACCTTAGATGTTTCCTCATGATGCTTTCCTTCACCACTAAGCAAGTGATATTTAGTTGCCACAAACACACATAAAGCATGTCTGTACCACTGGGCTATCACTGCTTTTTAGAGTACATACTTACTTACTTACAAAACATACAAAAAAAACTAGTGAGCACATCCTAAACACCTAATAATAAATAAATATATCACCCCATGTGCAATCCATTCTTCAATTATTGTAATTATGTTATGCTCATGCTTACAGCATTATAAATATACTGCTGATATGCAGGTTTAATTATGTTACAATTAATACAGTGAGCCATATCTGAGTAATCTGAAAAGGAAATGAATATCCATGAATGCAGGCTGACAGTCATGAGCTACTATAAATATAAGTTGTTAAGCAAAGAAGCCTTATTTTTAAATAAAACTGATATTATGTTAAAAACTACTGTTTGCTTTCCACACAAAAACCAGTAGAAAGCCTTCTGGCTTTCGTGTTTACTGTTGGTGGTGGCCCACTCCTAGTGTACCTACCAAATATCATTTTCACACAATTAAAGTGTAATTGGGCAGCCCCATCGAAATATAACGCGTTATTAGTCTAAGGGCAGCCCCATCAGAACCCTATAAGTTGTAAGCATTTTGCATAAAGTGATGCCACAGACTGCAAATATAAATAAACTCTAAATAGTGACTTCTTTATTCACATGATATATGCGCAAAACTGCAAGCAATCATGTTAGCCTCTACTAGTATCATACTCATTCGTCACTTTTTATTCATTTTGTGTGCAGACCTTTCAATTCGAAGATAGCTGCTAAGTTATTCCACGTAAAAAATGATGAATGGTACTTACATTATAAGTTGTAAATGCGCAAGGTGTCAATTGGAGTGTAAAATAAACAATCCATTGCGTTATACCAATTCACTGAAAAATGAAAATCTTAAACAGCCTAAATAAACACGGCGCATTTTGAATTTGAACTTTGGCAGTTCAAAATGACATTAAATTAACAGTAACAGATGCCGATTTGATAGATCTTGAATGAACTAGAAGTTTAATTCGCTATAATCCGCTACAGTAGACAAATCTGTGTGGTACAGTGCGTGTCTTTCACCTGCAGCATGCGAGACCGACCACCCAGCAATTCGCACAGGCACAACACCACACCACACAACACAAATCCTCCAAATCACTCTCAACGTACGTTTCACTCCGACACCGGAGCATCTTCAGGAGATGTTGACTCGACAATGCACGATTGTGAAGTGACTATCGTATTGCAAGTTCCGGCTTATATACCTTTTTGGAAGGACTCATACTGAAACCCCGCCCCCTCCCCTATTACTGTATAAATTGAGTAAAGGTGAATTTGATACGTTTATTTGTTAATTTAGCAACTCAAATCCTTTATTATTGTGTTTAATTATTTCTAATTGCTCCCAAACGTACATTCGATACCCTTTATTACATTTATGCAGGATTTTATATGAATGGTTATTGCCCACCTCATGTCCACTGTCCAAAAGATGTTTAGCGAAGTGGGACCTTTGTGGTTGATAGTTCCTATAAGCAGAAATATGTTCCTTATAGCGCGTCTCAAAATTGCGCCCAGTTTGACCAACATATGTGGCACCACATTCAGGACACTCATGTCGGCGAGCCCCCATATTCTATTCCACTATCTGCTTAGACCCATTTAAGGCAATAACATATGCTCATTTACTTAATCTAAAATATAGATATAACGGGATGTTTTAGTGGAACAGAATGTTGCCGATTGAATACACTATCACATTGGAGTCATACCTGCACATTAGTCGTAGGGTGCCCGTTGCACCTGCTCTATTCCCATTTTTCTCTCCCTGCATTTTCTTACCGATCTCCCCCTGCCTCCTTCATCGTCTCGGTGACCTGCACGTTTAAATTAACTATGACATCACCATTGTGATGCCCTAAAACCTAGCGGATTATCGTTATAATATCCCTAGCCGTGGACGTGTAAAGGCTACAATGTACGATGGCCCCAGAATCGCTAAGTTCCCCATGGAATCCTGTAGGAGGTCGTGGATGAGATGCTTACTTCCACCTTTCTATTTGATTATGTTCATGTTCCCCGTGGAACTCGCAGGGACAGGCTTTACCATACGCTCTCGCGTCTACCTGTCCATGCGTCCGCCTTCTGGTTCACCCTTGGAACCTCGCAGGGACAGGCTTTACCATACGCTCTCGCGTCTACCTGTCCGTGCGTCCGCCTTTATTTTGGTTCACCCCGGGAACCTCACAGGGAGAGGCTTTACCATACGCTCTCGCGTCCACCTGTCCGTGCGTCCGACTTTATTTTAACACGTTACAAGCGTTCACATGTTGGCCTAGCATGCGCACAACGAGATATTCTCGCAACGAGAGAGAGAGATGTTGTCGTGTCGCTTTGTTTCTCGTTTACCCTAACATGCGCGCTACGTGTGACAAGATTCTCGTGGAAGAGTTGGCCTTGTCGTGTGGAGAAACCAATGTTGCCCTTTCCCAATAACATGCGATATTCTAATGTTGCAACACCGATTTAGTTCATTCATTGTTCATTATTCTTAATGTGCTCTAAGCCTTTTATTAGAACTTTTTATCTGTAAACTTTAAAAATGACGTCTTTATGACACTGGCTTAACTTGTCTCTGACACTGACAGTGACAAGTCTGAGAAATTATTTTTAAAAACAACTCTATTTTTATTAATTTAAAGTAATAATATGAGAATCTTACAAAAAAAGGAATGAATTTGGTGATATGGATAAATACAATGTACTTTTATATCGAGTCAAACATAAAATAATTACACGGCCTGTTTCAGAATACGATCAAACAATTAAAAAATAATTGTTGACGGAGGAACACCTCAAGTTCTTGAGTATTTATGTAATAAGTAGGTTGTAGGTACTTTTATGATATTACACTACATGTTACAAGATACAAACGTGTCAACGGGCCATGGAGCGTGGCATCATAAGCATTAAAGTGAAAAGTGACTCCATTAGAAATAAAACCAACATTATAGACGCTCTAAGCCATAGGAAAAGCCAAAAATGGAAATGGGCAGGCCATATAGAACACACACGTGGCCCAAAAGGCATCAAGAAACGAGGATGTCCCAAAGAATGCTGGTCAGACGAGATAGTGGACATTGGTTTAAGTTTAAGTTTAGTGGACATTGGCTGGAACAGTATAGCACAGAACCTCCGGTTCTGTGCTATACTGTTCCAGCTTTTCCACCAATGCTTTCCGAAGCATGGCACAAAATGGAGGAGGCCTTGACCCGCAAGGGTTTAAATTAAAAAAATACCAATATTTCATTAAATTGTACATTTACTGCTTGTAGGTTTGTTTTTCATTAATTTACACACACTTGTACTTTTTTTATTTATATCCTTTTTTTGTAATGTACTCTCTGTATTTAGCTAAACTCAAACTAAGGAATAATAAAGGCTTTTTTATTTATTTTATTTAATTGTATGAAATTGGAATGTTTCTTGTCTGCAGAAATATTGAAATTGGTTGGCAATGAATGTTTTATTGGTCTGCTTTTAAATTATATGCAAAGCTAAAGCTAAGTAATTAAAATTAATATGAAAATGTTCTCAGTAGATCATTTTCAGCTTCTTAGGACAATATAATTAACAGATATTAATTAACATTCATTGTACTAATATTATGATTTAACTTCTACATATTATCTATATTCACAAATAGTTATTATAAATTTCCCTATGTATGAAATCTACACTTTGGTTCTGGCTTATAAATAAAAATTCAAATACAAATTCAAATGTTTTTTATTCAACTTTATACTTTAGCAAGTACTTTTGAATCATTTAGTGTATCTATCACTGGTTTGGAATACCATTCCTACTGAGAAGAACCAGCAAGAAGCTCGGCAGTTGCTCTTTTTAATAAAATTACAATCATAATAATATCCCGCAATTAATTGTGCTAGTTTGACCTGAGAGTGTCTAAAAGGATGCTTAGGTTCTTCCACCTGATTAGGCTCATCTCCCTCCAAAATGAGCACATTTTCATCTGCCTCCCTGTGACAAAAAATACATTATCCACAGTTAAAAACAAACAATATTTTGATATGAAACTAACAAACAAACTAATTGGTAATCAGTTGTGTTAACCCACAGTTAATAAAAAAACAATTAATTAATATGAAATTATTAGAACAGTTATTAATAATTCTTAATGTTGAAAACTAAGCTACAGTGATGACTGATGATAGATAGTACCTGTATAATTTTAATATTAATTAAATATTTTTTAATAATCTAAGGTTTTTAATTCTGAGAGACCATTACACAACAGTGTAGGCTAACCGGGTTGTCATTAATGTATTGATGAAGATTTATATTAGAATTACTATATATGAAATTTCATCTAGGATTCCATGAGGCTGACATACTGTCTGATCTATCAACACACAACACTAACTGCTGAAATTCGGCATACAGATAGCTTTTATAAGAGGCATCTAGTAAGAAAGGATTTTAGTTCAATCCCTAAAGAGTTAAGTGGGGTAATAGAGGTTTGAAATTTGTATGAAAATCAAACCAAACAAGCAAAGCTGCATGCAATATCTGAACCCAGCATCAACTTCACTTGATTATACTACAAGTCACAAGTCTTCAACACTCATGCATGCGACTTTGTCTGCGATGGTGAAGTAATATTGCAGGTGGGTACCAAGTATAGACTGCATTATTGAACTCAAAGCCCCTCTCAAGACTCCTCAATTCTGACGCTGCAGGGTACAGCACTAGGAATTCATGACTCGTGGATGCCGGTTTTTTCAGGTACCAGGTACTAAGTACAGACTACAGACTTGTCAATTAACATTGAACTCCAAGTATCAACTCTTGAAACCTTATGCACTAATGTAGTATAAAAAAATTAACAAAATTAAGTTTGCTTTAAATTTGAATTAAGTTGTAAGGTGTTTTAGTAATTAGGTCTCTGCCAAAAGCATGAAAAGATACCATACTCAAGACTCATACCAGTTGCACATTTATTCTGTGTGCATCTTTTCTCCTATTTTTATACTGGGCTCCTTGTCGTCCAAATGGAGGAAATATTTTTATGTGTGTGCAGTCAATGAGCCCCAATATACCTGGCACGTTAAATTTATTTTCAAAGCCTGCAGTTATACTCCTCCAGGCTGTATCCTTAGTAGGAAAATGCACCCATTCACCAGAGTCTGAATTTTGTACATAGGTATAGGCATTTTAATAAGATGAACACTGAAGGAGACTATAAAAGTAGATGATGATATCTTCTATAAATAGAGGTCAGAAATTGTCCGAGAAAGCTACTGACAGTGGTATGTGCCTCGCACATGCTGTGGTCTTGCCCTAGTTGTTGTTGGTATCCCCATTGGCCAGAAATTGAATGGAATGGAATGGCCAGTATACCTACAATAACATTTTACTTATGTATCTGTTTTATTGTTAAAATGTTTATATCATAGAATTACAGTATTCCAATAAGAAGCTACACAACTCCGAAAAGTACTTAGACATAGGCTAATCCCACACTGCGACGCGTTAACCGTAATTAGGTATATCACATTAACAACGCCTCTCCGCAGGTGGAATTAGTATGCAGCTCTGCCATCTACCACGGGACGCGTCGCAGTGTGGGATTCGCCTTAGGCTTACCTTTAAATGAACGGGCAGACCATCAATGGTTACAGGCTCCAACTCCTCGACAAGTTTCTCCACAATATAGATTGCCATCGGCTTGGAGATCCGCCAAAGCAATTGGATCTCTCCGTCGCTCAAATCAAATGGATCACAGACATCCCTATTTCGTCTGCATTGTAATTTTCGCGCTTCTGTAATATGGATCCGCCATCATAATCGTGGAGGAACCACCCGAAAAATTTCAAGTTTATTGTTGTAAAATGGTTGATATCCTATCTCGTTGTATCTCGCCCTCAAATTGACGGTCGGTAAATAACCATGTCGAAATGTCAAAATAGAACAATATCCGAGAAAAAATAGTCTGCCATGTTAGGGTTTGTAGAGAAAAATACCACAGATAAGAAATATTACTGTTATCTCTACTTTTGACGACACGAGACGAGACATAAGTGTAGCCATGTTAGCTACGGTAGACAAATAGATATAACGCGAGAAAATGGGTAGACATAATTATCTCGTAGTGCGCATGCTAGGCACACTGACCATAGGACACAACTTTTACCCTTCCACGGCACGCCTAATTCACAATAATGAGAGCGCCCTCAATGAGTTGATCAACAAATAGATGCTTGGAAATTCCTATATCTATACACATAAAAGAAGCCTAGGTACTTAGCTTTGATTTCACTATCTCCATGTGACGCGGGGATCACGGCTTCCACCACTTCTTCCAGCCCGCAAACAGCATGCCACCACCCTCTCTAACCGCCATTTCGAAAAGAAGCTGTTAGGGCAAAAATTCCATAACCAAAAGACCTAGCGACTAATTTCCGGTACGTCATAGACAAAAGATATGTAATTCTAGCATAGACTAATGTTGCCATTATATTTACCATAGACTTGAGTATTTCGCGACAGTATGTATGAACTTCGCGACAACTCAAGCTTATAAACACCCGATTTTTGATGATTCTTTAATTTATCTTTCCCATTGCAAATCCTCCGAAGTGCATTATTTGTCCTGAACGCGACATGCACATCATGTGATCTGAGCGTCTTTGCAATGCGCTCAGCCTGCACCTGCCTGTCTTTGCAATGCGCCTGCTTCTATTCAATATTTGATAGATCTTTATAATAAAAAAAGTTTTAGTGTTGCCATCCATCGAAAAATATTTTCTACAAACGATATTTTTCAAAATTAATTTTTTAAAAAACGGGGTTTTCAAAAATTATTATGTAAATGCCGTTTAATGTTATATTTTTTCTCTTTCACGTGATGGCAGTTTGGTTCTGGTTCATTGACACTCAGAATAAAAAACCACCCCCCATACTGAAATGGGACATGTCAGATATGTCTGCTTTTCTTTATTAAGTCTGTGAACACGAACTGTAATTTGACAGCTTTATTTTTTATTTTTGGTTTTTGTTCTAGAATGAGACAAATGGAAAAGAATCTTTGTTTCTTGTTGTTCTACTCTGAAATGACTAACCATAGAGTGAAGCAACTTTTTAAAACAAAGATACTGGTTATATTGTTTATTTTTCTGAGGTTTCATTTTTAACACCGGGGTCATTTTTTGTTGTTTTTTATTTTTTTGTGTAAAGCTTAAAGAAGAGCGATAACCTTAATAACTTTAATCTATTGCTTTATTTCGTAACAAATTGAATGAGGTAATGTGTTTACGTAGTTCGTACATGTAATACGAGATATAAATATTTATATTTGCACGGGCCGCGACAGTTCACGAAATTTGACACCCGTGCAAAAACCCGGCGCATTTGTTCAGCAATAATTAGCGGTGGCGCAGTCAAATTGTCAATGAAATTGACAGTGTTAACCCCGATAAGTGCTGTGGTAATAAGCGGGACGTCCCGGGTTCGATGATTTGATCAAAAAACTTAAACCACGCGTATGAAGTCGCGTCGCGGGCATCAGTTAGTAGGATATAAAAAAACATGAAATTCAGACGGAGTTGCAAGCATAAGCTAGTTCCTTAATTAAAAAAAATAATGGGAATAGTAAACACGGGTCATACACTGTCCGTGTATACGGTGTATGGTTGTATTATTCTATGGTGTTGACATGCAGTTGACAGCAGGCCCTATCGAGTCCCGAAGTGCAAGGTACCAAGAGTTATCGGGTTGTCCATCTCTTTCATCTGGCATTGTATTCCCCATGGTATCTCGCTCTAATTACGCACACAAAATATTTTTAAATTTCGCGGGGTTTTCACTTCACTTTTATAGGTCGACGCCATTTTCGCTGAAAAACCGACGCAAGCCGAGGATGACAATGAAAATCATAAGTCCTAACCTTAAAATTAATTAAAATTGTTTTATGAAAGTTTAATGTTTTGTACTATGAATTGCGGTGATTTGTGTTACTTATTTTGTTATTTAACTGGTAAGCGATTAGGCGTAGTCTAACGTGTAAAGCCTGCACCGACTTCTTCGAAGTGACTAGTGAGGTTAGTTTGACTGTTTTTCCCTTGAAAATTGGTAAGTAAGGTTAGTCTTTGCATATTTAAAGGTAAATTATCAAAGATATTAATAAGGTATCCTCATTTGACTCGTTTGAGCAACTAAGTATAATGAACACTTAAATTTAAAATATGAAAGTAGGTAGGTATGTATTTTTGTTGGTTGGTTTGTCTCAATTGTATTCTTGTTTCAATCAAGCTGCAATAGAGCAAAGAATTGAAGTGATTTTACATGTGAATGGTTGATGATCTGGAAAGTAACATAGATTACTCTTTATCTCGGAAAATTTAAGTGATGAGTTCCCCGAAAGAAATATTTCGATTTTACGAAAGTCTAAATTCACGAGTAGTTGGCATTATCTGGTGATCCTTGTGAAATTGATCTATCCATTGAAGAAAATAATGTAAAACAGTACACCGAATGGTAGTTTAAGACATGCTTTTGAAAACATGTAATTATAACATTTGTAACAATTATTTTCAGAAGAATGTGCTTCATGAATGCCACAGCACACATGCATGAGATAGAAATATACAAGATGCGAGATGAAAGAGCTTCTGGACCGAGATACTAACCAAATTCTTGACAATGCAGTGTAGTTTGGCACTAGTGTATTGTAAGTATAATAATATTAACATTATAGTTGCTAAAGTTTAACCCCAAACTAGCTAACGATGCAAAAGATAATAATTATAGTGCACATGTATCACCTATGATTTCATAATTATAGATATTTTATATATAGAATCATATCACATATTGTGTACTAGTATATACTAAACTCGCCGGCATATTTAGCGGAACATAAAAAAGGTCCATAATTTAAAAAATATGATTTTATTTTAAAATCTACTTACTACACTTCTTTTGTTATTTAAAGTTTCATTAGTTTTACTTAAAATGAGATCACAATAAGAACAGATTTTGCGAGTAAAGGCTATTTGTGAAAAATGGTACATTTTTGAACTTTTCATGTAACCGGGAAAATTAAATTTAATATTAAAATAAGAATTAATCAAATTAGAAAAATGGTGATTAATATCGCGTATTTCCTCCACGTGCTCTTATTAAAGTTTCTACCCGTCTAGGCATACCGAGAATGATGTTATCGATGGTCTCCTGGGATAGTCTCCGCCATTCCTCAACTAAGGCGATTCGCAGTTCTCCCACGTTGGCAGGAGCTGGAATTCTGGACTTAACTTTTCTTTTTAGCAAGTCCCAAACGTGCTCTATTGGGTTCATATCCGGTGATCTCGTCGGCCACTGCATAACAGTGATATTTATATAATTAAGATAAGCTTAAGTTACCCGAGCGGTATGCGGCCGAGCATTATCCTGCATAAAAACAAAATCTTCACCGATATATGGGGCAAACGGTACGAAGAAGGCTCGAAGAAGCTGGTTTGGGTTCATTTGTGCCCGCCAAGGCTCCAAGGCTCGAGGTAAATCATCGTGGAGTGGCCGGCGAGATCACTGGATATGAACTCAATAGAGCACGTTTGGGACTTGCTGAAAAGAAAAGTTAAGTCCAGAATTCCAGCTCCTGCCAACGTGGGAGAACTGCGAATCGCCGTAGTTGAGGAATGGCGGAGACTATCCCAGGAGACCATCGATAACATCATTCTCAGTATGCCTAGACGGGTAGAAACTTTAATAAGAGCACGTGGAGGAAATACGCGATATTAATCACCATTTTTTTAATTTAATTAATTGTTATTTTAATATTAAATTTCACTTTTCCCGGTTACATGAAAAGTTCTAAAATGTACCATTTTTCACAAATAGCCTTTACTCGCAAAATCTGTTCTTAATGTGATCTAATTTTAAGTAAAACAAATGAAACTTTAAATAACAAAACAAGTGTAGTAAGTAGATTTTAAAATAAAACCATATTTTTTTAATTATGGACCTTTTTTTTATGTTCCGCTAAATATGCCGGCGAGTTTAGTATAATATTATTATTTAGTTTATTACTTTATTTATGACGAAAATAAATACTATTTCAATATTTTACAGGTATGCTGTATTCCTGTGCAGTTGTTCAGTATGGAAGTATCGAAGACATTGGAAAAGCAGATGAATACAGCTAATTATAATATGTATGTTTTGCTGCATCAAACACAAAGTTAAATATTATATAGTTATTATTATTATATATTATAGTTTTTTTATATGATTCCGATGTAAGATTTTTGTTCATAATAAATTAATTTGATCCCTGAAATTTATTTTAATTTTGTTTTTGAAAAATTCAATAGTATCCTGAATTACTAGCAAAACCGGTAATTAGAAAAACCGGTATTTGCTAAATAAATCTAAAACCGATACGTTCAAATCACATCACTATTACCGGTTTTTCGCATAGGTTGCCCATCTCTAACTACTTCCGGTTCCGCTAATTGCGTCATCAAAATTTAATTATGTATATCAAGTTAGAGCGAGTCGTTCTGGTTATGAATGAAACCCGTCGGAAGACGTAACAGGCTAGAGTGAGAGACGTGATTTTTATATGAATGAATTATATAGATGTAATTTACGTTCAAGGTCACTCCCACTACTGTCCGTTATCTACTTCAAATTGTGTCTATGGAGTTGCCTGTCTATATCCTATATGTTACTTGTCTCTGGTTGACAGGTGCAGAGACAAGGACAGGTGGTTGACAGAGGGTTGACAACAGTCTAAAATATTTTTTTCATTACGATTTCGTGGTTTAAATTCAATTCATTTTTCTAAAGTTTTAACATAAATGTTGGGTAGGTGCGTGTGCGCTAGATTTTAAAAAAAAGTTTATTTTTACTTTTGATTACTGTGGCAAAGTAAATATGGCTCAACAGGTAGCGGTGCCCCCTAAGGAACGCTATATCCCCAATGGACTCAAGTTTGCCTTCGGTGGACTTGCCGGGTATTTATTCAACCTTGATTTTTACGATCAATGTCATTGCCGAATGCCGTGCTACCGCAGGTTAATGCATTCTGGGTACAGTTCTGTTCCAGTTTGATATGCACCAGAACTTGCCAGAACTCTGATTTTTCTTAGCTTTACAAGTCAGGGAATTGCTATTTATACTAACCATGAACCAACCACGAATTACAAACCATGTTTCAATTGTTATGACCTCGAACATGTTATTACCTAGTTGTTAATCTTTATAATTATGATTATTGAGATTATGTAACTGACATATGACTGGTTAGTGTTTATTGAAAATGGGGATATTCCCAAAAATCTTATCTTGCAAAAAAAAATTGTCCCACATTATTATAATTAAAGCTGAGTTTGTATCCATATAAACAAGTATGTTTAATGTGAAAGTGTGTGTCTGTCCATCTGTCTACTGCGTTTTCACTGTCAATCTGTTCAACGAATTTTGTATAGAGATAGGAAAGTGATTCAATGGTTGTTCTGTGATATAGCACTTAACACTTTCACTTTTGTTATATTACCAGTGATAAAATCATAAATTATATTATATATCATACTATTTCAGAATGGCTGCTACCTGTGTAGTACAGCCATTGGACTTAATAAAAACTCGTATGCAGCTGAGTGGCAGTGGCCGCACATCCTTCGCAGTGGCCGGAGAGATAGTGGCCAGGGAGGGGTTCTTCTCTCTGTACACCGGCCTCTCGGCGGGGCTCCTCAGACAGGCCACATACACCACCACACGACTCGGGATCTATAATCTACTGTTTGATGCATATAAAGAGTGAGTATTTATTAATTAAAGTACTGCCGCAGCATCAGTTTTAGGTGAAGGAGGAATAAAACCACAAAATGTATCATGAAAAATATAATAAAAAACATATCATTAATAGAAGTAGCAGTACTGGAAAGCAACACTATCAACAAAACTATTTATATCCACTCGGATAGCCAAGCAGCTCTTTCAGCCCTATCCTCAGTGATTTTCAACTCGAGGCTGGTTGAAAACTGCTGGCAACTACTGAACACCTTAGCCAGCGCAAATAAGGTGATCCTTCGCTGGGTCCCGGGGCATGCGGGTATTGACGGCAACAAAAGTGCCGACGAACTCGAAAAGCTAGGAGCTAGGGAGCGGCAAACTGGTCCAGAACCTGTGTGCGGCATACCTAGGAGCCTAGCCAACCTTACCCTGTTGACCTATTGTTATTATGAAACATTGATTCGCTGGCGAGATCTTCCAGGAATGAAACACTCCAAAGCGCTGGTGAAATCCTTCAATAAGAAGGCCGCCGCAGTGGCACTAGCGCTTAGTAGGAAAAATTTGTGCATACTAGCGCGGGCACTGACGGGGCATTGTGGGTTGAACAGACATATGTACAACCTAAAGCTCCGAGAAACAGATGCGTGCAGGCTCTGCTCTGGGGCTGAGGAAACGCCTTTGCACCTTATCTGCTACTGCCCGGCTCTAATGCACAAACGTAACCTCCTCTTAGGGAAACACTCTGTAGACCCTGAGGAGGCTAAGAACATCCCGGCCAAAAAGCTGCTGCTGTTTCTAGCAGCAAGCAGCATTGGTCAGGAACTTTAGATAGTGGCGATCACAATAGATCGGTAACGGTCAAAGTGATACTGGGCCTCGCTACAGAGCCCTGCAAAGCCGCATCAACAAGAAGAAGAAGAAGAAGTAGCAGTAGTATAAGTCACATAGGTACAAAATTATACATACAAAACAGAAGACAGAGAACTGGTAATGCGCAAAAGCGGCCTTATCACTAAAGTGATCTTTTAAAGGCAACCCGAGCCTACAAAGCTGATGACACAAAGTACTTAACAATTTGCAATATTCAGGCTAGAATTACTATTCTGGTTACTTAGTTCATATTTGCAGTCTGTGTAATAATAGACCTAACAATTATAATACATTTTTTGAAAATATCACCACTACAGCCCATGAACGTCCCATTGCTGGGCACAGGCCTCCACTCTCATGAGAGAGAGACTAGGCACACTCTCATGTTCGCGCTGGACAGCCAGGCCGATCCTTTGTGCAAAAAATGAGCCAGCCCTTCTGTCAGATGAGGCAATTAACCGTGGTGAAATATATCGTAAAAAAAAATTGTACTAAGACTCCATGGCCCCAGGGACTCCACAGCAAACGGAACAAATATGTAACTCTATGAGAGAGGTATACTTCGGGCGCTTGCTGGTTTCAGCCTTTTCTGCTGTGGCTCATAAATTCATTTGCTCATAAAGTAACTCTAATATCACAGCGTCAAACACACTTGGGTGACCACAATATTGACACACGTTTGTGACTTAAGTAGTCTATTTCGCAGTTCAAAAATTCACTAAACAGTGATGTGTAAAAGATTTAGTTTAGTTTAGTAAAAGTTATTATGCTTTTATAACTGCAAGCCACTGTACTAAACATTACATAGTTATCAGTGTGCATTTTAGTCATCCATACTAATACTATAAATGCGAAAGTGTGTCTGTCGGAAAATCCGACACGACCGGAGAGAGATCAGGCGCAGGACTGATGGCTTAACGTACTCACAAAACAAAAGCATTTACTATGCATATCAAATAACAAGATCATCATTGCTTCTTGATTTAATATTATTTTAATTTTCTCCAAAAATAAAATATTCAAATAAAATCAAATGAAAATATTACCTACTTAGTGTGGGATTACTAAATAATAATGCCTATAGTGTTCCTAATGCAAATACATAGTAATCTCTACAGGTAAGGAAATGTAAATGACTTCAGAAAATTGCTTTTTCAATTTAGAACAATTAGCGAGTGAAATTAAAGACTGAACCAACAATAAACAACAACAAATTTACAAGGTTGAAATTGTAATTAGGGTTGCAACGTAGTGAACTGTTATAAAGTATAATAAATCATGAATGACTAGCTGATGCCCACGACTCCGCGTGGATTGAAGTTTTTTGGTTCCCACGGGAACCCCGCACTTTCATTTCCGGGATAAAAAGTAGCTTATGTGTTATCCCAGACTATAATCTCTAATCTCTGTGCCAATTTTCCACATCATACATCCATCCATCCAAACTTTCGCATCTATAATGTAAGTATAGACCTAGAATTGTAGACTAAGGGCCGCTTGCACAAGGACATTTAAATTGATTTAGTTAATTTTTGTAATGCTGTCCCTTTTTGGCAAATGCATTCTGTAATTGCCAAAAAGGGACAGCATTAAAATAGTTAACTAAATCAATTTAAGAGTCTTTTTGCAAGTGGGCCTTAGGTTGAGATCTATAGAGCGAACGTTGACTTTGCTTAGACTTAAGATATTATTGTTAAAACGAGATAGATATTTATGATACTCACATAAGTCCATCTCGTTTTAACTTAAAGTCTGAGCCAAGTCAAAGTGCTCTGTATAGATCTCAGCCTAAAGAAGTAGCACCCGCCGCAATGATATTGTAGTGGTATAGACAACCTCCACTCCAACCTCCTATATGAGTGGTCAGATTTGATCATCAGCATGCCCGAGAGTTCTTCGTAATGTTCTCAAATGTTTGCATAATCTTCCAATCTGCATGTGGCCAGCGTGGTGGACCATGGTCACAAAATCTCGCTGTCAAAGAGACTCGCTCAGTAGTGGGCCAGCGATAGACTGAAATGATGTTCTAGAATAGGCATGATGACAGTATCCAAGAATCAATGAAATTACGAATTTTTCTAATGAAATAGGATTCATGGATTATAAAAACCTTATTTATTTTTCTATTTCAAGTGAGATTGTTATTTATTTTGATAAAATAAAACTATAAAATACAGCAATCCGCCATATTGTGTAAAACACCACTGAAGCGAATGACGTCACAATTGTTTTCGAGCTTTGACAATCGGCAAACAATCTCTATAAGTACCTACAGGTGTTTTAAATGTTTATCAAGTATTTTCGTGTTTTTTTTGTTTCCCAAACATCATTTCCATAATCTAGTTTTGTTTTACCGAATTCAAAATCAAGAAATTAAAAATCGTTAGCCAGGGATCAAGGAGTTACCAAAGCTACTAGCTCTAATTTGCCCAGGATTGATTTGTTGATGCTGGGTGAGTATCTTGCATCAAATAAAGACTTTTGTTCAGCAGAATTTCGTAACGTCAAAACTTCCATGTAAGTACAATAATAACATAATAAATTATAGGTCCTAAACCCGTAAAATCTGCTATTTATATATAGTTATTAGAGGTTATGTTAATGAAATGTTGTTTTTTTAAAACTATACCGTAGGTATAACTTAATATGAGCGGTGAATGCCTAGTAACTATGATGTGCCTCCTATTCGGTGCGTCTGGGGTTCGATTCTTGGCACGCATCTCTAACTTTTCGCAGTTATTAGTGCTATATGCAAAACAGCATCACTACATAGTATAAAACAAAGTCGCTTCCCGCTGTCTGTCCGTCCGTATGTATGCTTAGATCTTTAAAACTACGCATCGGATTTTAATGCGGTTTTTTTAATAGATAGAGTGATTCAAGAGGAAGATTTATATGTACTTTTTATCCCGGAAAATTAAGGAGTTCCCGCGGGAACCAAAAAACCTCAATCCACGCGAATGAAGTCGCGGACATCAGCTAGTATTAGAATAAAGCAAAAACTTACGTCAAGTGATCTTCGCAGAAATAAGTAGTAGAATTTAGCCCTATAGCTGTAGGATCTCGCCGTGCAAGATTAAGCCACTTAGATCACATTGTTTTTTTAGTGGCGCGTGAATAAATAACTTGTTTGGAGTTAATTTTGATGTAATATCACACTGGGGGACCGCATACGACTTACACACTTTAGAATTCATATTATTCACACAAAATATCTAAATTGCTGTACGAAGACTTATTGTTTACTGCACACAGTACATTAGAGTACATTGGTAAAAACAGTAGTGACGTCACAAACGACGCCATGACACCCGCGAGCGTTTTGGCGTGATTTTTAAAATTTAAATTTCAAATGCCAATTTTATTTACTAAACCTTATTTTTCTGCTGAAATAAGATATTTTTTCGAAATAATAGATACTTCCGAACATAATCTGACCATTTTTCAAAATCAGTCATCATGCCTATTGTATAAATTCAGCCGAATATTACAAAGTTTACCTGCACATTGCACAGCGCGCTTAGAATCCGCCCTGTTCATTATCAAGAGTAGTATTTGTTTTGTTTTATCATTAACTGTTTACTACAAAAACGTTCAGTAACTATCACTTTATCAAACAAGAGTTCAAGAGACGCGATTGATGGATGGATACTACACCAACTTATATTTTTAAGGATCCTGTCAGACGTGCCACATCCAAACAGATCACAGCGCCAAAAATTGATGTGTTGATAATGTAGACCTCATCGCAACCAAACTCACGGCATTCGCATACAAGCGGCCAACCTCGTTCTTAGGGAAAGCCTCGGACTGAGCGCGTTGAGTTGAATCGAAGCCTGGCCGTTGATAGAGACTATACTCTTACTTAAAGGTTCCAAACTATATAGGTCAAATGGCATTTTTAAACGTCAGTTTACTGCATCTAATTATAAGTCCGAGTATAGAGTCGCAGCGCAGCGCGTGGCAGTAAGTGGAGGCGCGGCGCATATGCAATGAAATGCTATGGCGTGCGGCTTGAGCGAGCTGATTCACATTGTAACTATTTCAACTAAACTCGCCGGCATATTTAGCGGAACATAAAAAAAAGTCCATAATTAAAAAAAAATGGTTTTATTTTAAAATCTACTTACTACAATTCTTTTGTTATTTAAAGTTTCATTTGTTTTACTTAAAATGAGATCACATTAAGAACAGATTTTGCGAGTAAAGGCTATTTGTGAAAAATGGAAATTTTTTGAACTTTTCATGTAAGCGGGAAAAGTGAAATTTAATACTAAAATAACAATTAATTAAATTAGAAAAATGGTGATTAATATCGCGTATTTCCTCTACGTGCTCTTATTAAAGTTTCTACCCGTCTAGGCATACTGAGAATGATGTTATCGATGGTCTCCTGGGATAGTCTCCGCCATTCCTCAACTACGGCGATTCGCAGTTCTCCCACGTTGGCAGGAGCTGGAATTCTGGACTTAACTTTTCTTTTCAGCAAGTCCCAAACGTGCTCTATTGGGTTCATATCCGGTGATCTCGCCGGCCACTCCATAACAGTGATATTCATATCATTAAGATAAGCTTGAGTTACCCGAGCGGTATGCGGCCGAGCATTATCCTGCATGAAAACAAAATCTTCACCGATATATGGGGCAAACGGTACGATATTTTCTTCTAAAACTTCTCTGATATAGTGGTCTGCAGTCAGACTCCCTCTGTCAATCACTACCAAGTCTGTGCGAACTCCCAAACAAACGCCCGCCCAAACCATTATTGATCCACCACCGTATGCAACTGTAGTTTCAAAATTTGTCTGAATGTATCGTTCTCCTTTACGTCTGTATATTCTTTGCCTTGCTTTAAGAGTATTCTGCACTCATCACTAAACAATACCTTACTCCATTGGTCCGCGTTCCAAAGTCGATGTTCCTGAGCAAAAGTTAACCTGTTTCTACGATGATTTACCTCGAGCCTTGGAGCCTTGGCGGGCACAAATGAACTCAAACCAGCTTCTTCGAGCCTTCTTCGTACCGTACGCTCACTTACGGTTACCCCGCACTGCTTCTATTCTTTCATTTTGTTTTTATGCAGGATAATGCTCGGCCGCATACCGCTCTGGTAACTCAAGCTTATCTTAATGATATGAATATCACTGTTATGGAGTGGCCGGCGAGATCACCGGATATGAACCCAATAGAGCACGTTTGGGACTTGCTGAAAAGAAAAGTTAAGTCCAGAATTCCAGCTCCTGCCAACGTGGGAGAACTGCGAATCGCCGTAGTTGAGGAATGGCGGAGACTATCCCAGGAGACCATCGATAACATCATTCTCAGTATGCCTAGACGGGTAGAAACTTTAATAAGAGCACGTGGAGGAAATACGCGATATTAATCACCATTTTTCTAATTTTATTAATTGTTATTTTAATATTAAATTTCACTTTTCCCGCTTACATGAAAAGTTCAAAAAATTTCCATTTTTCACAAATAGCCTTTACTCGCAAAATCTGTTCTTAATGTGATCTCATTATAAGTAAAACAAATGAAACTTTAAATACTTAACAAAAGAAGTGTAGTAAGTAGATTTTAAAATAAAACCATATTTTTTTAATTATGGACCTTTTTTTTATGTTCCGCTAAATATGCCGGCGAGTTTATAAAACCCTAACCTTATTTATACTTTGTAAGTTTGAGTTTTAACCCTTGTCTATTTACTGAGGTTAAAAAAAGAAGTCACGGCGCTTTTCCCTATGCGCACTGTTGCATCTTAATAATTATACACATGCATGAATTATGCACCTCCTAGAGTGGCAGCAGTGAAAACATTCACAGTAGCCTGGTAAATTTTTTGACGCTGGAGTGTGAAAGTGGTGAGGTCAGTCTGAGGAGACACTTAAGTCTTATCTTTCCCGTATGTAGAGTATTATTAAGCAATATTTTTGATACGTGTATTTCTTCAAATATTGATGAAAGAATGTATTTGAAATTGTCATGTTGTGTGATAACTGATAACTTCAATCTATTATAGGAGATAGCTGCACTTTTGGTAACTATCGCTAGAAAGGCTGATTTCGTATTTGGTGGGTCCTAGGCTCTCCACTGGTGGGAAATCTGCCAGTTTGCCCGCATGCGGATGGGCCCTTTCCGAGATATGGCTGCTCAAAGACGTGTTATGGTTACCAAAAATGAACCATAAATTTAGAAAGGCTGATTCTTGTACACTTACAGTATTAAAGTATACACAGTAAACTGTATTAAAACTGACGCTATTCATCGGGCCATTCACTAAATATCACCTCTCAAAGACGTAAAAAACTTACAAACTTTAAATAATTATTAGCAATTTAGTCATTTATTTATAGCCGTAATTAGCAGATAGTGCACTTCTTAATATGACGTGTTGTCACGTTGATTTGCTATTAAATATTATGAACTCGTAAAATAAATTGTTGTAAGAGCAAAGCACTCACCATCAACCTAATGATAACCTAATTCTGTCTGATACGAAAAGTGTGGAACACCCTCCCAGCGCACGTGTTTTCTGCCACGATAACTTAGGTATTTTAAGGCTAGAGTGAATGGGCATCTTCTAGGCGCGTTCCAACCTAGACCTCATCATTGCTTTGCACTAAGCATGATTATTGACAAGCGAAAGTCTATCTCGCAATAAAAAAACCCATTGCACCAGGGAGATGCGTCGATCGATCGGAGATTTGTTCCTGTTCCAGACGTAATGCGGGCGCCGCACCAGGGTTTGCCGTTAAGATGTTCCTGGGGGTCACAGCCGGGTCCGTAGGTGCCTTCGTGGGGACGCCGGCCGAGGTAACTTTAGTTTTAATCTATAAATGCGAAAGTATGGATGGATATATCTGGCCGAAATTTGGCACAGAGATAGATTAGTCTGGAATAGCAAATAGGCTACTTCTTATCCAGGAAAATTAATAAAAAAAAAAAAATTGTAATAAAAAAAAAAAAAGGCGCTTCCGCGGAACCAGAAAACCTCAATCCACGCGGACGAAGTTGCGGGCATCAGCTAGTGTAAAACATTATCTTTAGGGTTGCGTACCTAGCGGTAGGAAAGCAACCCTTATGTGTAACTATGTATGGCCGTTTACACTTTGTATATTTTAGGAACTATTTGCTAAAGACTGCTAAATAATGCTTACCCAACCTTATTGCAAATGAAAGTTTTTTTTTTTAATTTTTCATTGCGAAATAGGCTTGCGCTTGACGACAATCGTGCTTAGTGCAAAGCAATGAAGAGGTCTAGGTTGGAACGCGTTTCCCTAGAAGATGCCTATTCACTCTTGCCTCGAAGGTACTTATGTTATATATGGCAGGTTCAAAAAATATTACTATTATTTAAGGGGCTGATATGAGGGGGTAGAAATTTTAAACTGGGTTTATTAGATCAAGTGAGATATCGTATGAAAGGACTTCATTTGCACATCCTAAAATGTTTTGTTTCAGGTAGCTTTAATCCGAATGACCGCAGATGGTAGACTGCCAAAGGAGCAACGCAGAAACTACAAAAATGTAATGGACGCCCTGATCAGGTAAAATTGTGGGAGTAAATTTAAAGTTTCATCAGAAAGAATAGACGATCCCCGCTGCTTCATCCGCCCTGGTTATAATTTTTAAAATTCCTTTTTCCCGGGAAAAATGCTCGAAAAATATACCAAATTTCATCAAAAACTGGTAGGCCGTGATAAGGTAATAGACAGATAAACAGAATGGAATTTGGTGGCTTTGCGTGGATTATGGGTTCTTATTGCCGCGGGAACTTTATAATATTCCGAGATAAGATGATACGTATTTACGTATGATATTATGATGTTGTTTTTGTATATTCATGTTGTAAAATAAAGTATATATGTTACCGTAAGATTGTGAAAACCGTTAGATTGTAATCTATATAGCGAAATTGTAAACTGTCGAAAGATTACAATTTAACGCATTATTTTTCGGTAGATTGCAATCTGTTAGGTAAGTATATTAACCCGATAGAACCTAAACTACCTGATCATTTAATGTCGAGCCCTAACCTAACCTACAGAAAAGATACAAGAAAACGTAAATACAATGAATATTTCAAAAATTGACACTCAGAACATTGAATATTCATAATCTTTCGACAGTTTACAATTTCGCTAGATAGATTACAATCTAACGGTTTTTACAATCTTACGGTGACATATAAATACATATGTCACCGTAAGATTGTAAACTGTCGAAAGATTGTAAACTGTTCAATGTTCTGAGTGTAAATTTTTGAAATATTCATTGTATTTACGTTTTCTTGTCTCTTTCTTGTAGGTTAGGTTAGGGCTCGACATAATTAACCAAGTAGTGCCCGGCCTGCGGCCGGGCACTTAGGTTTTATCGGGTTTAAATACTTATCAGATTACAATCTACCGGAAAATAATGCGTTAAATTGTAACCTTTCGACAGTTTAGAATTTCGCGAGTTAGATTATAATCTAACGGTTTTTACAATCTTACGGTGACACATACACATACGTCACTGACATGATAATAGTCGTTAAAGCCCGCATTGGAGCAGCGCGGTGGGTCTAAGCTCTAATTCCCTCTCTCCTATGAGAGTGGAAACCTGTGCCCAGCAGTGGGACGTTAATGTGCTGTAGTGGTAAGTATTTATATGAATTTCTTGTTAAAATTATAAAACGTATAATAATTATGTTGTTATAGGATAGTGCGCGAGGAGGGAGTGCTAAAACTATGGCGTGGGGCCACGCCCACTGTTGGGCGCGCTATGGTGGTCAACGCGGCGCAACTCAGCACTTACTCACAGGTAACTCACAGGGACCCTTACACTTAAATCAGTGTACATAAGAGTAAGGGAGAAAGGGTCCCTAAATTGGTTCTTATTGCTGTGTAATAAGCGACGTTCTAGCGGTCACGCCCACCCTTACCACAGGGCCCTGTAAAAAGTGCAGTATAATAGGCCTATAAGTGTAATGTATTTTAGAACAAGATGATACCCGCGACTTCGCGTGGATTAAGATATTTGATTCCCGCAAAATCGGTTGAACACATGAGCCGTGTAACCGTAGCAGACAGACAGACACACTTTCGCATCTATACTAATATTATAAATGCGAAAATTTGGATGGATATATGGATGTTTGTTATTCAATCACGTCACAACGGCTGAACGGATCTAGCTGAAATTTGGCACAGAGATAGATAATAGTCTGGAATAGCACATAGGCTTTTTATCCCGGCAAATTAAAGAGTTCCCGCGGGAACCAAAAACCTCAAACCACGCAGATGAAGTCGCGGGCACTCGCTAGTTTATAATTTTAGTAAATTATGGATTAACTAGAACAGTTTGATTACTGACGTAATGATTGGACCAAACTAACTAGGTCTTTTGCGTGCAATTAACATAAGTTTTAATGATTAATTTAACATTTTATTTATTTATTTTTATTAATATTGACACAATTGACGGAGCACTCAAATCCGGAAACAGTGCCGTTCACACGAAAAAAACCATCAATTTCACGACCATCGTGCGTTGGTACTCTTTTGAATAAATAATTTGGCCTCTATTTCCAAATACGTAGATGCTTTTTTTCAATTAAGTATTAATGGCTAATGTAAACTAAGTATGGAACTAAACCTTAGCAAGCACTCCCAATGAATATCCTATATGTCTATGTACTACTTTAGAGATTTAACGTTTTAACTATCGTGAGTGATATTCATTTTAACGATGCAAAAACTACAGGTTAAACTCAGTGTTATGTCGGAAAAGTGCCCGACTAGTTTTTTTTTTTTTTTTCATCCACTACAAGTTAGCCCTAGACTGCGATTTCACCTGATGGTAAGTGATGATTCAGTCTAAGATGGTAGCGGGCTAACCTGTTAGGGGCATAGCAGTTATATTAAACCCATACCCCTATTTGGTTTCTACACGGCATCGTACCGGAACGCGTAATCGCTTGGCGGCACGTCTTTGCCGGTAGGGTGGTAACTAGCCACGGCCGAAGCCTCCCACCAGGCCAGACCAGGGAAAATTCAGAAATTATAAATTCCCAAATTGACCCTGCCAGGGATCGAACCCGGGACCTCCGCACGTTAAGACATCAACGCTATACACTGCGCCACGGAGGTTTTCGGAGGTCTTTCGAACCCGTTCATGAGTCTGTTTGCGCGACGCGATCGCTGTAAGACTGCGGGCTGCGTGACGTAGCGCTCTCTAGAGTACTTTAGAGTTGGTTTCGTTTCGCGCAGGCTAGAGAAATGTTCGTGGGATACGTACCCGATGGTATTTCCCTCCACTTCTGCGCGTCCATGGTGTCTGGACTCGTCACAACCATCGCTTCCATGCCAGTCGACATCATCAAGACAAGGTGAGTGATTATAGGGATCACAAAGTCCACTACGCTGACTGAATGACGATGAGTTTCGAGAATTCCACTTTTCAGTACCACATCACACACAGTACGGCAAAACAAAAATGGAGGGTTATGATTTTAGCAGTCTATGTATGTATGTTTGTATTTTTGTATGTTTTTTTTTATCCGCTACAAGTTAGCCCTTGACTGCGATCTCACCTGATAGTAAGTGATGATGCAGTCTAAGATGGTAGCGGGCTAACCTGTTAGGGGCATGGCAGTTATATTAAACCCATTCCCCTATTCGGTTTCTACACGGCATCGTACTGGAACGCTAAATCGCTTAGTGACACGTCTTTGCCGGTAGGGTGGTAACTAGCCACGGCCGAAGGCTCCCACCAGGCTATGTTCCACTGTAGCGCTTTAACTATTGAGCCGATTTGTGTGTGAAGTGTCAATCGATTCGTTATTATGGTCCGGGTAACATAGAGGCTACATTTTTTACTAACAAAATTGTCATGTCAGATGTAACATCAAAAAAATTGGGGTCTCTAAATTTTTTTGTAAAATCGAGTGGAATGTCAAATGAAAGAGTAGAAAATTATTAATTAGAGGTTATAAATATGAATAAATATATAGTACATTTTAAATATACCAAGCGGCAGAATAACAATTTTACAATATTATTTCCGCTTTTGGGTTACAATTTTTAAAGTTAAATAATATTTTTTTTTGTGATTAATAGAAGATCTCCCAAAAGACGTAATCTCCACGTCCCCTGTTAGTTTTGTGTTGAATGACCATTTTAAACTATCGATTAAAGTAAAAAAGTTCGTCGAACTTTGATGACGTACCAATTCAGTAATTCATACAAAATCCCATACTAAGCAAAAAATTACTGATTTGACTAGTAATAGTATATAGTACATAATTATAGTGTCTCATACTCATGCGCATTCTGATTTTGCCTCTTTTTGTACGACTGCCTGAAAAAAGGAGTATATTGTTTTCAGGGTTCATGTATGTATGTATGTATGTATGTATGTATGTATGTATGTATGTATGTATGTATGTATGTATGTATGTATGTATGTGAGTTTGTATATTCCACCATAACTTCTATACGCCTGAACCAATTTTGATAAATGACGTATCATTAGAATCCCTAGCTTATTCCGGATGGCATCGTTAGTAAAATTAAAAAAAAATGATAGGGTGACCATGGTCCCGCATTAAAGACTAAAATTGAAAAAAAAAACGAAAATAAGATTAACTATACATATAATCATCATCTAGAAAATGATGAATAGATTCCAAAAATATATAACACTATAGTTCAATATCCAGTGATTCACAAAAAATATGATTTAATAAAAATGTGAATAAGATTCTAATTTAACTAAATTAATTTTAACTTTTTATTAGTTCGTTTTTTGGCAGGGCAGTCGAGTTTTTTTATTTTTCTAATAATGACTTGTTCTTATCTTTAGGATCCAAAACGCGGCTAAAGGTCAATCCCAACTGGCGGTAGTTACCAGCCTACTGAAGAATGAAGGAGTATTCTCCCTATGGAAAGGTTTCCTACCGTACTACGCTCGCCTCGGCCCTCACACCGTACTCACATTCATCTTCCTCGAGCAAATGAACACCGCGTACTTCAAATACACGTAGATCGAGGTAACACATTAATTATTATAGCTTTCAGATCTCTATATAAATAAAAATCGATTGGGTATTTGACTGCTATTCAAATAAATTATTTTTTAGTCATTATTAAATAGAGAATCTCCCAAAAGTCGTAATATCCACGTCCCCTGAAAGTTTTATGTTGAATAACCATTTTAAACGCGGGAACCAAAAAACCTTAAACCACGCAGACGAAGTCGCGGGCATTCGCTAGTATCATACTTAGGACGCGTTTTGAAGTTTGAAAAAAGTTGCTGATTTGACTATTTGTCCAATACTAACTTACCACCGAATGTATGTAAGCGCATCACTGGACCGATATGGATGGAATTTTTAGTGTGTGTTTAAGTGGGTCCCGTCATTATTTATATTCACAATTGAACCCAGTAGGTGGCGCTGCAATCGGGTTCTAGATTCAGGGCAAACAACGTCTGTCGGACTCACTAGTTCATAATAATATCACTGTCTAAGTATAGAATGTACCTGTACGGGAGCAGGTGATATGGCTCGACCGTAACAATAGAATGATCATTCTCCGAGCGGGTGTTGTGCTCGGGGACCTCTGGTCCGAATATTGATCTTTGTAAGTCGTTGCGCGTGATTAGTATCTGATTAGTATCTGTGCGCGTGCATTGAATTAATTATGAAATAATAATTGAATGAGGATATTAAGTGCAATAAGGAAGAAATTGTATCATATAATTTAATTATAATGAACGGTACAAAATGAACGTAAAATCTAATTAATCTGTCGCAATCAGAATAATCAGTACTTTATGGAATTTAAATAAAATTATACAGCTATTTTCACGGAAAAAGAAACTTTTAAGTATTGTACTATTTATAGTACAATATAACCCTGCTATTGCAAAATTAAAAACAGGACTCGATAAAGCATACTCTACTCTCGCGTCACGGTCGGCACTAGTATGGGAGTGTGCGGGGTATGAGACGACGCCCGGGCGCGGGGCGCTCCCGCCCGCTACCTCAGCCCCCGATTCCTCGGAGCTGGCGCGCGGACTATACTTATGCTGTGATATTAGTAGTAAAAAAAATTAGGAGTTTTAACCGGTGTCATCTAATATATAAAATTCTTGTGTCACAGTTTTAGTGTTTATGTCACCGTAAGATTGTAAAAACCGTTAGATTATAATCTAACTCGCAAAATTCTAAACTGTCGAAAGATTAGAATTTAACGCATTATTTTCCGGTAGATTGTAATCTGATAGGTATTTAAACCCGATAAAACCTAAGTGCCATTATTTATGTCGAACCCTGACCTAACCTACAAGAAAGAGACAAGAAAACGTAAATAAAATGAATATTTCAAAAATTGACACTCAGAACATTGAACAGTTTACAATCTTTCGACAGTTTAGAATTTCGCGAGTTAGATTATAATCTAACGGTTTTTATAATCTTACGGTGACATTTATACTCCTCCGAAACGGCTTGACCGATTTTGATGAAATTTCATATGTATATTCAGTAATTATGATAAATGAGAATAGGTTTATAACAGCTTATTTTTACACCCCTAAGTGTTAAGGGTGGTTCACCCCAAAAATTTTATTTTTATATTTTGGACAATTTTTTTTTTGTTATTTTTTTATGGTGTGGAATTGAAAAATACATTTAGTCCTAAATTTTTACCCTCCTACCATCGACCCCTATGTTTTGATAGCATTTTATATTTTTCAACCTGGTCGATAGCTGATCAATGGGGTCCCGTTTTGCCAAATTCCTCCTCTTGGGAGCAGCATAATAGCAAGTTTAATAATTCATATGGCAAAACAACGTTTGCCGGGTCAGCTAGTATGACATATATATCGTCGTTGTCAACTGATAGACGTCCACTGCTGGACATAGGTCTCTCGTGGGGTCTTCCACAAGCCACGGTCTTGCGTAGCCTGCATCCAGCGACTCTCTGCGGCTCGTTTGATGTCGTCTTGATATAGTACGACATTGCTTAGAATCCCCGTTGAAAGAGCGTTTGATATTTTAAATTAGATTATCTTATTTACTTAGTGAAACTTATTTCTTTTCCTAAACAGATGGCTGCATACCGCTTCAGAGTTCAAACACTTAGACAAGACTTAGACTAAGCTTAACTTAAATATACTAATCGTATATATACAGGAAATACCTTATTGTTAATAAGCCTTTTGGCTGTATAGGTATTGGCTTGCATAAGGCTTTTAGGCAGGCACAGTGTAAGGAAAAAAGACAAATGAGCTAAGTTTTTAACGTTTATACTCAAAAAGTAAGTTACCTATAAACGATTCTTACGAAATTAATCATAGATATTATCGATATTAATACTTAATCATTAGAGAGCTTAAAACGTATAATCGAATTGTTCATACATATCTATGTACTCTTTTAAAAGTTCGAATTATCCTTCTGATAAACGTAACAACTACGATTGGGGTCAGATTCTTAAATATTTCAGTATCATATCATATTTCACCTAAATGTCTTCTGAGTTAAATTTTGTTGTTTTTATATAACTGATTGGTAATTCAATCTCTCAAAAAAATAAGTTGTATTTAACTGATTTTAAAGATATAAGTTATACTTTACTTATTTCTTATACAGATGTTCTAGGTAACTGATTGCTAAGGAATCTATTGATTGTCAAATGAATGTTCTTCAAATGTTTTTAACATTGTTAACTGTTATATTGAAAGTGACTTATAAACAAAAACAAAACATATAGAGATTTTTCGACTCTCTTCTCTTGAGCTCTCTTAGGGCATAGCCATATTAAAACTATCGTCTATTGCGATATTACGAATTTAATCCTATGGTTTGTCTAATTTTGATGATAATTTTGTCAGATGAGAGGTGTATAGTAATAGTGAAGGACAAGGGTGAGACAGACTGTTGCAGTACTATGCAATCGGCATCTGCCAAAGTTATCATCCCTAATTAGACAAAACATACTCAAAATTTTTGCAGTTTTATTACATAAATAGAGGTCTTCACAGTGCCAAATATGATTGAGAATCGCTTTAGATTTACGCGCTTCCTTATTTTTCAATGCAATGTACAAAATAGTTACTAGAATAGATCCTACAATGTAGAATGTAGAATGGCTATTAAAAATATTCATCAAAGTTCAAAACATGTTATGAGTTATGTAAGTAATCTATAAGTTAATCTTTAGTTATTGTTTAAATTATTCCAGGTGCATTGTTTTTGATCAAAATTATTATTTAAAGTTATACGGCCGTACTAACAATAATCGTTGGTTAGTGATTGTTTAACTGTTGTTCTTCTTTCTATTAAATAATGAATGATGACATAAAGAAGTCAGTGTGTGCACAGGCGCATATCATCAGAAATTTCTTTCAGAAAAAAATTATATACAAGCTGGAAGGCAGAGCGTTCATTTTGTACAATCTCACTAACTTATCTGGTGTGGCCAAGATTAGAAATTTTTTGACATTTTAGTTTTTGGTTTTGTTTTTATTTTATTAGCAACACTCAGCGACGCTGTCAGGGTATAGTCCGTCAAACTTATCTGACCCAGTGACAGCGTCGCTAGTATATAAATGAAAAATAAAACAAAAACTAAATAGGGATCAATTTTGGTCACTGGGTCAGAAAAGTATGTGGGACTGTACTAGAGTCAACCGATACGCCGCAGACTGTCAGAATGTTGGTGAAACGGAAGTACCCTTCTAATGTTCGTAAAGTGAGAAGGACCGAATTTTTTCTGTCAAATTTCTGATAGCGACCGGGCTTCATCAATTCATCCGCTTACCAACGTTTATTAGTAAGGCCGATAAGTTATAAACGAATTATGAATATTGTATTTCATATGAAATTTGTAAGTATTTGAAGTTATTTCTACATTATATTTTACCTACTATAAGTTTTACGTTACTATTTTGTTAGAGTGTATTTACAAAATAACGCACAAAAATTTACATTTTTGCCCACTGGCGCAGCGAGGCTCAGGCTTTTAATATATCTTGATGCAAAAATAATCCCCCGCAATCATGCTTACAAATGTTTCTTTCAAAGTAATGGACAATCGATTGGCGATATGACTCACACTGTCTCTTTTCCATCTCTGTAGAAGTCTCTCTCTCTCTCTCTCTGACAAGTTGGCATTTTGTATTTATATTGAGGACTTTAGATGTCTCGATTGTTATGATGGAATGTATAATATGGATATATATAAAGCGAAGTTATTCGCGTGATATTATATAGTTATTTAACATATTAAGTGCTATGAATTCCATAAATTAATATATTTTTTTAAAGAGCAGTTTTATGTGACTAACATATAATAAGTGAAGATATTGTTGCTATTAAAGTTTGTTACGAATTACCCATGTAGTTTTATTTTCAATCTACAAAGCTAACTACACATTGAGCCAACGCGGAGTGCATTAGGTGAACGCGTACAGAGCAACTTGAGATTAAATTAAATGGACATGTTTTACCTCACAATAAAACTAAACTATTATTAAACTTCTCACCTGATTCAAAGAGTACTTATATATTTCAGCGTAAAATTGTAAATACCGTTAGATTATAATCTATCTTCGCGAGATTGTAAACTGTAGAAAGATTGTGAACCGTAACATACTGCTTAAAATTTAACGCATTATTTTTCGGTTGATTATAATCTATTAAGTATATTAACCCGATAGAACCTAAGCCCGGCCGCAGGCCTGTACCTGAATATTTGCTTAACCCTAACCTAACCTAAAAGATCAAGAAGAAGAAGAACAAGAAAACATAAATACAATCGGCTCGCTAGGCAGGGTAGGGGCCTTAAGAAGTACTTAATGGAGGTAGTCCTTATGGAGGAAAATATCAAAACTGCAGAAGATTCCAAATATAAAATCCAGTCTCGAAGTGGTAGTAATAATGGTCAGTCTAGAAAGGTCAGTGATAAAATGTCTTTCATATATTCTTTAACTCTTGCTTTGTTTATGTATTTCCATTATTATTATTCTGTAAGTACTTGTCTGTAACAAAAGTCAATGTCACAGAACATTAAAAATAAATATTAGAAAATGAATAACAAAACATTTTAAACATTAATCTCCCGAAATTTATATTTGGCAACAAACGTTTCACTATGATTCAAAGGCAGGACCTCATGAAGATATAAGCAAGATATGCCACCAATATCCGTAAGAGATCCGCCTGCGAAAAAGAAAGTACCATGGCACGTTGCTATGGTGTTGGGAGGAATTGGTGGGTAAGTCTACTCTCTTTACTGTTATATATAGAACTAACATTAATATTAATATGCTATTAATTAATTAATTACTCAAAATGTGGGTAGAAACAACATAATCTAGTTGCCTAGGTACTCCCTGTCGCAGTAGGCAGTAGTGACTAGTGAGGTCTTTAGTTTTATAAGTGGAAGGTTCCGGGTTCGATCCCCGGCAGCGAGAATCAGGTAATTTATTTCAAACTTCTTATTAATTCTTTTTTTTGATCTGGTGATCATGGGTGCAATTCTGCAATATCCATAGATAAACAAGACGGGACAATGTTTTCTCCGAGGCACGGTGATTGTCAGATCCCCACCTGTACCAGAATTTCTCTACAAAAAACCCCAATAATGTTTACCGCGATTCGACATGTGATCTTACAGTATGGTAGCAACAACAGTAGTCCATCCCCTGGACCTGATAAAGGTGCGTCTCCAGCTGTTCTCGCGGCACTGTTCCACGCTAGAAATGGCTCGTGAGATCGTCAAGTGTCGAGGAGTGACGGCGTTGTACGCTGGTCTGTCCGCGGGGCTTTTACGACAAACCACCTACACCACCACGCGCTTGGGCGTCTACCACGCGCTGGTCAATGGCTTCCAGAGGCAAGTATATTTATCCCACCATCGTAGCTACTGTGCGATTGTCATGTGTCGAGGAGTGACGGCCTTGTACGCTGGTCTATCCGCGGGGCTTTTAGGACAAACCACCTACACAACCACGCGCTCCTCAATGGCTTCCAGAGGCCAGTATATGTATCCTACCATCGTATCTACTGTGCGATCGTCAAGTGTCGAGGAGTGACGGCCTTGTACGCTGGTCTGTCCGCGGGGCTTTTACGAAAACCCACCTACACTACCACGCGCTTGGGCGTCTACCACGCGCTCGTCAATGGCGTCCAGAGGCAAGTATATGTATCCTACCATCTTATCTACTGTGCGATCGTCAAGTGTCGAGGAGTGACGGCCTTGTACGCTAGTCTGTCCACGGGGCTCTTATGATAAACCACCACGCGCTCGTCAATGGTTTCCAGAGGCAAGTGTAATCTCCGACGCGAAAGCCGAGCTTTGCACTGATGGTACTATACACCGATATTGCAGAATATCAATTAACAACCCCGCGCGCACATAACCAAGTGTGTACCTAATGCTTTTAACATAGCCCGTGACCGAAATGTATATTCAAGTTGCGCTTTGGGACTGTACTAAAGGTGACAAGTTTTCTACGTTGCGTCTCAACCTCTACTGTTTCCCTAAATCTGTTAAGACAATGGTAAAATCAAACTTGGCGAAGGCATCTCATTCAGTGATATGATGGCATTTGGTCAAAAGGGTCAAAAAGAGTACACGACAAAAGTTTCGCACTCGCTATCTACTGCTTATTTCTACAGGGAATACAACCATGAGCCCGTACTCTACCAAAAGTTACTGATCAGTATCACAGCGGGTTTGTGCGGCGCGTTGGCGGGTACACCCTCGGAAGTGGCCCTCGTGCGCACGATGACCGACGGGCCACTGGAACCCTGCGTGGCCTGCAGCTGCCCGCGACGCTATCGGGGCACTTTTGACGCGCTTTACAAGTAGGTATAATATCAGGAGCCCTTACTATATCAGCAGCTAATGATCAGTATCACGGCGGGTACACCCTCGGAAGTGGCCCTCGTGCGCACGATGACCGACGGGACACTGGAGCCCTGCGTGGCCTGCAGCTGCCCGCGACGCTATCGGAGCACTTTTGACGCGCTTTACAAGTAGGTATAATATCAGGAGCCCTTACTATATCAGCAGCTAATGATCAGTATCACGGCGGGTACACCCTCGGAAGTGGCCCTCGTGCGCACGATGACCGACGGGCCACTGGAGCCCTGCGTGGCCTGCAGCTGCCCGCGACGCTATCGGGGCACCTTTGACGCGCTTTACAAGTAGGTATAATATCAGGAGCCCTTACTATATCAGCAGCTAATGATCAGTATCACGGCGGGTTCTCCCTCGGAAGTGGCCCTCGTGCGCTCGGGGCACTTTTGACACGCTTTACAAGTAGGGTTTACCATAACTACCAGGAGCCCATAAATATCAGAAGTTTCTAGCTAGTGACCACGTAGTACCTCCCGCGCATTATACGACGCGACGACGGGCCATTGGAGTGAAGCCGTAGTATACTGTAATAAACGGGTAGACGTACCACGATAAATGTGACGATTTAATTTGCCGTCCCGTCGTGACTACGATCCATGCAACTGAATAAAATATTGACAAATTAAATCTTCATATTCATTGTGGTTAATAGTACCTTACCTCTATTATGATTTCAAGTGTTACAGAATTGCGAAAATAAATTCGCGAGGTTTATTTTCGCAGTGCGGCCCTAGCCTAAGATTTTATTCTTTTATGAGTATGACCCTCGTTTAATTCTGTCAACAGAATATGCAAACAGGAAGGGGTGACTGCGCTATGGCGAGGCGGGACCCTCACTCTCGGCAGATCGGTCCTAGTCAGCATTTGCCAAGTGTGGAGTTACACTCAGGTAAGCATCAAGATTTTAATGATCAATTTTAGGAGTCTTGACCTACACCCAGCAGTGGACGTCTTTCAGTTGACAGTGTGGCCAATACTGTATAACACAATCTTAACTGAAATGACAACTTTAAATCTAGTTCTGTCCCTTTCCGCACTGAGTATTATGAAAGGGTTAACAATATTTGGGAATCAGCCCCAGCTGTGTTGAAAACTACCTGCCGCACTCGGAGCCGCTTCCTCACTACTGAACTCATTACATATTTTGTATTTAAATCTATAGGAGTTTATTAATTAATGAATAGGTAACTCTGAGGTCGGCATTCAGATACCCAAACCCTTATTTCGCGCTCCACCAGGGATGTTATAGAACCGAATCCGATGCAAAAGTTTCGAAAATTTCCGATAGGGGGGGAGTCTAAATTAGACATGTTATGACATGTGTTTGTCACGCGCTTAATTTAAAAAAACTATAATTCGTTACCGAAATTATGCGAAAGTTACGGAAACCGGTATAATATTATCCGTATCCATATCCAGATCCGAAAGTTCATATTCATAACGCGGTTAAAAAGATTCGCCAGTTGACAGATATAGAAACGGCGAGATTAGTTTATTTTGGTTACTTTCACAGCATTATGTCATATGGTATATTATTATGGGGTAATGCTGCAGATATTAATTCTGTTTTTGTGCTGCAGAAGAGGGCTGTTCGAGCCATATATAATATGGGACCAAGACAGTCACTAAGAGATAAATTTAAAGAAATCAATATTATGACAGTGCACAACCAATATATTATATATTTGAAAATTTAGTATACGTGCATAAACACATTGATAAATTCAAGAAGAAAAGTGATTGTCATAATGTCAATACTAGAAATAAAAATAAACTTGTAATGCCTGCTTCTAGGCTTAGTAAAACTAGCAATTCATTTGTTGGAAACAGTGTCCGCTTCTACAATAAGCTCCCAGAAGACATGTTAAAGATGTCTCTAAATAAGTTCAAAGTTAATGTAAAACGTAAACTCATTGAAAAATCTTATTACCATGTAAAGGATTACTTAAACGACAAGGAAGCTTGGCAATGATTTGCTCTATGGCTCTGATAGTTCCTTAGTTAAGATGATTTGTGAGATGGTGATAATAAAAAGAAAAAAAAACCCGGCTGAGTTTGTTGTGGGCTCTTCTCAGACCAGCCGGCCTATTCTGTATCTCAGTGGCTTTTAAAATTTGATGGGCACCGGCTTGTCTGTTAGAATCTAAAATTGTCAAAATCAAATTTTGTATTCTGTAACTCAGTTGACAAGAGGTTGATAATCGAAATGACGTCAAAAGTACATCTTTAGTGAGATGGCCACGCATAGTGTTGGGATGGCGACTGGAAACGCATTTTGCCTTAAATTCTCGTATCGACAACTATACTTTCGTATTCGCTAAGCAGAATGACAGGTCATTGTTGAAAACTCAATGAGACGAGTGCCTATATCTTTAGCAACTAGTAGAGAGCAGTGTTTTTGAACATTTATATAATTAAAGGTAAAACAAACAACAGCCAAGTGAACGACAATGACTCGCGCAATTTTAATTGCACATGCTGACGAACTGCGTAAAGAGAAAGCTTTACGCGTTCATAAGCGTAGGCTGCGGGACTTTTACGATCCTATGGAGCTGCCAGAAAGAGAGTTCATTGCGAACTTTCGATTGAGCAAGGTTGGGTACCTACAGGTTCTTGAAGAACTCAGGGATCATCTCCCAGCCGTTCGTCGAAGGACAGCCGTGAAGAAGAAGAAGAAGAAGAAGAAGACATGGCTTGCATTACACTTACTTAAATGGAATCTTGTCAGAACGCCATGAACAGAAGTATGATGGTGAAAAATTGTCCGATAGGATAAAAACAACAAACATAAGAAGTTGTACTAAAACAAAGGTGTTACAGTTACAATCAAGCGCCTTAAGTGGAAGTGGGCGGGGCATACAATCAGGGGACAAGATAAATGGAGCAAAAAGGTAATGAATTGGTACACGGGTCATTTCAAGAGAAAAAGAGTAGACCAATGCAAAGATGGGTCGACGATATCAGAGTAGTGGCAGGTGGCATATTGTCCCGAACAGCTAGAGACAGAGAGCTGTGGAAAATGTTGGAGGAGGCCTTTGCCATCATCAAATGGATGGGTTTGTCGAGGCAGTGCAGGAAAATAATAGTTAAGATTAAGAATTAATGTAAAATGCCTGAATAAAGGCTTTATTTATTTATTACTTCTAACATTACAATATTAACATTACATTACATTATTATTATTGATTATTAATTTAACTGTTATATAATATACTTAGTCGCAGTAGAAATTACAATAACAATATAATCAATAAAAGAGGCACTTATGCATTAAAATATTAACTCTAACGGAACAGACTAATTAGGAACTTCGTTTTCCTGCATCGCAGGATCCAGTTCAGAAACAACCAGAACAACAGGAGAGGCGTCCGCTGCCTCTGACTGCTCCAAATTGGAGTGGCTAGGTCCGCCAATATTTGGAGTTGCCACCAAATTTGTAGATGTGGAAGCAGTAGCCTGCAAAATAATAATTGAAATCTATTTACTATTTCTCAAATTAAATAACAATGAATATATCTTTTACAACAAAAAGGATTAATTTGCCAGACTTCTATCTAGAAAGTAGGTACATACTTTCAAATTGAAGGGTTCAAAGATCTAATCTAAGGGACTAATCTCATGAACTACTGGTCCGATTTGAAAAAATTCTTTCAGTGTTAGATAGCTCATTTATCGAGGAAGGCTTATAGGCTATAATATATCATCACACTAAGACCAATAGGAGCGGAGCACCAATGAAGAATGTTTCAAAATGAGGGGTTTTTTTCCTTTTGAGAGTTTCCACTACGTGCACTGCATAAACGGTTAAAGTTTCGCATGCGGACGAAGTCACAGGCAGAAACTGGTCTTCATTTTAAAATGAAGTGCGTTTGAATTACTCATAATAAAGTAAAGGGGATTTTATAATAGGTTTGTAGTACTTAGTAAGTTAATACAAACATATGAATATGAACAACAACATATGAATTCCATGCTGAAGAAAGACTTCTTCAGCATGGAATTATGCCAAAACACTTGATATAAGCACTCACAAATCGCACAATTCTTTACCTAGTTATTAATTTGTTTCCATACTTACTTTTGAACGCAGTAGGTACGACAAAACTTTCGTAATTCCTTTTTATTTTTTTCTATTAAAAATCACCGGTAAAATCATACGAAAACTGAGAATATTAATGACGTTCAAACTTCAAAATATAAACCACAGAGAAAAACATAAACATCGCAAATCTTTATGTCTACCTTCCGCAGATTATTGAACTCTAGTATTAGTCGTACAAATTAAAAAGTCTGACATTTGCTCATACAACATTTCTCAGACGTGGTATGTTTAATTTGACCACATTATAGTCGATAAAATTAGCAGTGACCATCAAGCAATCTGATAGTCATTTTATGCAGTTGACATTAAAATGTTTTACTGAATACGAAACATGTGACGTAAGCATTAGCAACCACTAATGAGTTACCAACAATAGAGTGTTGGTAACTTGTTGTCAAATATTTAGCGAATAGGCCTGCAGGGCGCGTTTGGAACCGTCGTAGCTTTAGTTTTAAGATACCGTAACCAATTATCACCATCATGTTTATTTATGTGAGTAATTTTTAACGTCATAAGTGTACCTACAGTGTACCAATATTGAATAAATGATATTGAGTATTGAGTAACATCCCTGATCTCCACACCACACGACAGGCCTCTGTAATTATATTTTATTTTATTATTTTTGTACAAAATATTGTCTTTAAACTAATTTAAAAAAAAGTGGACAAAGGTATAGCTTTCCTCTAAAAAGAAATCTATTCCAGCCTTCCTTGAAAGTGAGTAAGGTGAAATTGTTAAGTGGTATAGGTACAAAAATAAAATATTTATACATTACTTATTGACCATTGTTTCAGGTACGTGAAGAGTTTCGCGACCGGAAGCTGGCAAAAGGATTATCTCTGCATATATTTGCGTCGTTCATATCCAGCTTCCTCACCGCGCTCGTTTCTTTGCCCATAGACCTCGTGAAGACTAGGTGGGTTTCAATTTTGTTTAAAAATACCGTACATACTTATATAGAGTTTTTTTTAATTTAGAGACTAGCGCTTGGCTGCAATCAGACTTGCTGGAAGGAGTGATGCAGCCTAAGGCGGAGCTCGCTTGTCTAGAAGATGCCTATTGACTCTTGAAAAAAATTGGCAGTCATAGGGACTGCCGATAGAAGTGAAAACTAATATTTAAAATAATATTTTTTTTGAAATACTTAAAATATAAACCTTAAAACTATGGCGTTAAAAGGACATGACCAGTAATTGCCCTCCGATTCGGGACAATGCACAGGATTTCCGTTTTTACAGTAAGGTTTAAAAATTCAAAACGAAATTATTATGGATTTATTATTCCAAATAAGGTCAGGGTTCAAATGACAAAAAAAAACAGTACGTTTATTGTTTAAATCTTAAGCGTCCGCTTTCCTCTTTATGCACTACTTCATTTTGACGTTCCATTATATCCATGCCTAATAATAATCTTGTAACCCTACATGAATACTATTTAAGTACCTTAGTCATTATATTATGAATGATTTATTTTTGATCAATTAAATAGTAATGAAAAGGAAATGTATGTTTTGTTTATAATTATTTTTATTTTTTGACAAGTCTCAAACTAATAGATCGAACAAAGCATTTTGAAATACTGCGTTTAAAGGAACGCCCTTTCACATTGCATATGCCGCCATCTGTGGTCGAATAGTTGAACTGGAACGCCCTTTCACATTGCATATGCTGCCACCATCTGTGGTCGAATAGTTGAACTTGTTAACCAAAAGTAGTGAGCAACTTAAAAATATTTTCTAGACTCACCACAATACATAGCGCCATCTAGTGTGGGAAAGCAGTTTTTGGTGAAACTTTTTTTTATTTATTTTCTCAGTTTTCAGAGCCTTCAGCCTCCTGAAACTTTTTTATCTGAAAACTATAAAATATAACAATTACAATAATAAAGAAATAATACTTGAAAATATTTTTTTAGACTCGCTCAACACAATAAATAGCGCCAACTAGTGTGGGAAAGCAGTCTTTTGGTGAAACTTTTTTTGTTCATTTTCGCAGTTTTCCGAGCCTTCAGACTCCTGAAACTTTTTTATCTGAAAACAGTGAAATATTACAATTACAATAATAAAGAAATCATTGCTGAACATTGATTTTTGACACCTAGGCAAGCTGCCATAGTTCCATCGGTCAAGTCCTTTAATTACGAATGTACTATATTTATATTTAAGACCTTTCGTCTTCGTAACAACGCGAGGTGTCGGTCAAGCGTTTCCACATTTTTACCCCCTACCAAAAAGTGCTCAACTTAGCTAAAAAAGTTTTCACTTCAATAACTTTTTTAGACTTCTATTGTATGGATTTAGATATTGAAAATATTTTGATTTTCCAATATGAAACTCCCAGGTCCAGGTCCTTATCTTAAGTGGCCTTGGGAAGATTTCTGCTTGCTATGGCACAAGCTGCAATAGCTCATAACGAGTGCAGTTTGGGTGTGAGCACCGGGATGAGCCCAACGGGCACTGCGCTAGGGAGGCACCGATGCGTTCTTTATGAGATCTCGGAGCCTCCCAATGTATGCAGAGGGTGGCCGCCGAGGGGGTTTTAGTAGGTACAAATTCTTCATAACCAGACTTCTCCCCCAGAAGTTATGTATCTTAGAAAGCTTGCCCGTCGAAAAAAAAAAAAGAATGGTCCAGGTCCTTAACTATAACCATGCAAAAGTTTACATCGATCCATTACTCTGTTGCGGCGTGACTGAAGGGCAAACCAAAAAACAACCGCACTTTCGCATCAATAAAATATTACCTAGTACATACGAATATTTTAACAGAATTTTGCCCACAATGACCAATCTCAACTCAGCCATCTGCATCATAGGAGATTTTAAAGTGCTTTTGCTGCTTGCAAGTGGTGATGCAGCCTAAGGTGATCGCGCTTGACTAGAAGATACCAATATTAAATATAGTGGTGGGGAAAACGGAAGCCGTAAGGGCATTGTAACTGTTGTAACTCACTTATTTTGTCGGAAATTGCCCGACTAGTTAATCTAAACTAATATTATCAATGCGAAAGTTTGGATGGATGTTTGTTACTCAATCACGCTAGAACGGCTGAACGGATCTGGATGAAAGGACATGACCAGTAATTGCCCTCCGATTCGGGACAATGCACAGGATTTCCGTTTTTACAGTAAGGTTATTATGGATTTATTATTCCAAATAAGGTCAGGGTTCAAATGACAAAAATAACAGTACGTTTATTGTTTAAATCTTGAGCGTCCGCTTTCCTCTTTAAGCACTACTCCATTTTGACGTTCCATTATATCCATGCCTAATAATAATCTTGTAACCCTACATGAATACCATTTAAGTACCTTAGTCATTATATTATGAATGATTTATTTTTGATCAATTAAACAGTAATGAAAAGGAAATGTATGTTTTGTTTATAATTATTTTTAGTCTCAAACTAATAGATCGAACAAAGCATTTTGAAATACTACGTTTAAAGGAACGCCCTTTCACATTGCATATGCCGCCATCTGTGGTCGAATAGTTGAACGGGTACGCCCTTTCACATTGCATATGCTGCCATCTGTGGTCGAATAGTTGAACTTGTTAACTAAAAGTAGTGAGCAATACTTAAAAATATTTTCTAGACTCACCACAATACATAGCGCCATCTAGTGTGGGAAAGCAGTTTTTGGTGAAACTTTTTTTTATTTATTTTCTCAGTTTTCAGAGCCTTCAGACTCCTGAAACTTTTTTATCTGAAAACTATAAAATATAACAATTACAATAATAAAGAAATAATACTTGAAAATATTTTTTTTAGACTCGCTCAACACAATAAATAGCGCCATCTAGTGTGGGAAAACAGTCTTTTGGTGAAACTTTTTTTGTTCATTTTCGCAGTTTTCCGAGCCTTCAGACTCCTGAAACTTTTTTATCTGAAAACAGTGAAATATTACAATTACAATAATAAAGAAATCATTGCTGAACATTGATTTTTGACACCTAGGCAAGCTGCCATAGTTCCACCGGTCAAGTCCTTTGGCATAAATTTTTATCTCGGAAAATTAAAGAGTTCCCGCGGGAAACAACAAAACCTCAATCCACGCGGACGAAGTCGCGGGCATCATTTAGTATAGTATAATAAATATCACTACACACACGTTACAATATAAAAATCTCAATTCCAGATATCAAGTAAAATACCGCGGGCTGACCCAGCGTGCCATATTCTATGACATCGTCCATCGTAAGGGCGCGCTGTATTTCTGGAAAGGCTTCGTACCCTATTACATAAGGATGGCGATACACACGATAGTGAACCTGCTCGTGTTTGACGAACTGCACCACATGTACGAGCTTAGCAAACGATGATACTGACAACACATAACGAGCTTAGCAAACGATGATACTGACAACACATAACGAGCTTAACAAACGATGATACTGACAACACATAACGAGCTCAGCAAACGATGATACTGACAACACATAACGAGCTCAGCAAACGATGATACTGACAACACATAACCTGCTCAACAAACGATGATACTGACAACACATAACGAGCTTAGCAAACGATGATACTGCCAACACATAACGAGCTTAGCAAACGATGATACTGACAACACAAAGAGCTTAGCAAACGATGATATTGACAACACATAACGAGCTTAGCAAACGATGATACTGACAACACATAACGAGCTTAGCAAACGATGATACTGAAAACCCATTACGAGCTTAGCAAACGATGATACCTGACAACTGATATAATATTTTGGATAGAAGCAGGTGTTACTTTGCGGAAGTCCATTATAAGGAACTAGAAGTTTATTTCGCTACTAGCTGATAGCCGCGACTTCGTTCTCGTGGTTTAAAATTTTTTGATTCCCGCGGCAACAACTTAATTATCCGGGATAAACAGTAACCTTTGTCTCTCTCCAGGTCTTCAACTATACCCGTGCCAAAAATCACGTCGATCCGTTGCTCCGTTGCGGCGTGATTGAAGAACAAACCAAAAAACAAACGCACTTTCGCATTTATAATATTAGTAGGATTATTCGCCAAAGCAGACAAATCTATGTGGCGTTTAGCTTACACGTGTATATGTAACCGTAAGATTGCAAAACCGTTACATTGTAATCTAGGGTTCCACATAAATAATGAGGTAGTGCACTTAGGTTTTATCGGTTCAATATACCTAACAGATTACAATCTACCGAAAAATAATGCGTTAAATTGTAATCTGTCGACAGTTTACAATTTCGCTAGTTAGATTAAAATCCAACGGTTTTTGCCAATCTTACAGTGACATATACACGTCGACATTACAATCGTAAATTGTCGAGCCAACATCTCATTGTCACCATAAAAAAAATTGTTAAATCTTTAGCCTTTACGAACACTTCTGTTAGGGTGTCTATCCTCTGAATCTTGCGGAGGAGAGATGTGTTCAGTCCATTAATCGGAGTTTTGAGAAATTACATGACAATAAAATGTTAAAGCAAATAAACGAATTTATTATTTATTATTATTATTATTAATAACATATTAAGTACCTGGCGGTTACCATTGTGTTACCTAGATAGCGCTAATGGGTAAGACCTACCGAAGTTTGCATTGCGATATCGAAGTTTTCTGAAACTTTAAAAAAAGTTATGTATTTAATCACAACTTTCGCAATCTCATTGTCTAATTAACGCACCGCCGTTCCTATTGCAATAGATAGGCACACATACGTGAGCAAGGTCGCGGGTATAAACCGTCCATATTACTTACACCAATGTCGGCCATCGAAACGCAAAGACAATATTATCGCGACATCATACATGAGTGCGTACAGCTCATAACGCGGATTAGACATTCATAGGTCTTCAATTAGTGGACGCAGACTAGAGGGAACAAGTAGACGGAGCGCTTGAGAATAGACGCGGTTGTTGAAATGAGGCCACTTAGAAAATTTTCTGAACCTCGACTGAACTTTTGAGTGAACAACACCCGTCGCGTTGCAAAAGTTCGCGTAAAGTTTATTTACGGCAACTTTAGTTGTAAGGATAAAACCCGCTATTTGACTGCTCACATTAATTTCGGATTTAACTATAAGTTATCTTAGGTAGTTCTATACTTTATCTATCCTTTTTTTTAATTCTATTTTTGATTGGGTACTTGGAAAAGCTTGCGGCAAAATTTTGGTATGTATTTTCGAAATTTTTGTGAGTTTTTCTTGTTGCGATGACTTGCATATTCAGACGCAATTCTGTGAAATGTGCAGTGTTGAACGGTCTACCCGTATGTACCGAAGTACCTTTGCTTATGTTTTGCGATGAATGTGTTAATTATAAATAACACTCCAGTGTGAAACATTTGAGGAAGATAACTATAGCACAGGCTAGGCACACTATCGGCTTCTCCGGACCAGCTTCATTTACTACAAGACAGTTTTCCATCTACCGTATCTCTTGTAGTATGTGCTAGTCTCAAAGTCTCTAGTATTACCGCGAACGCAAGGGGGCTTAACCGCTCTACATATTTCGACCACTCTTAATAAAGTAAAGCCCGATTACAACCGACTAAATCGCTAATACAATTATTCAAATTAGACACCAATACACCACCATAATAGGTACCAATAGCTTCATCATTAAAATTAGTTAATACGTGCCTCTAAAATGAGTCCATAATTTCGCCTAAACCGAAAGTAGCTCACCCGTTGCCTAATTATGAAAAAAAATTAAGAACCCTTAGTGCGAAATTGAATTTCTTATTGGCAATACATATTTTTAAGAGGTGGCGAAATATTATACTTAATTAATTTTGTGCTATTATTTTTTCCCGAATTCGGTCATCTATGTACTTACTACTTAAATGTTTTAATTGATTTTTTTTTGGAAGTGTGTGTAACTTTTGTGTTAGAGAACTTTTTTCAACAAAGTTATTACTTAGTCGATGATGTTTAAAAATGTAATAAATAAATATTGTAAAAACGTAGACAGACTGAATTAATATATTTAGATATATTTGTGGAGATCTATCAACATTAAAAAAAAAAGTATTTTTCAGTCAATATTTTTGCAATTTTTTTGTTTAGTCAGCTTTTTTAAATTAACTTTTTCATTTTATGTAAGTAGATTCAGGATTCTAGCTATTTGAGAATGAATATGATAATTAAAATCACAACGATAAAACAAGCTTAGATGCGTAAAAAGCTCAAGACTTGCAGAGAATATTTGTGTCGGATAACGTTGAAGATGTTCAACTTGTACCAGCACATCAAATCTATTGACAACAAGGAGCAGAAAGAGCCAGAGACCACTGGCCACGACAGGTTAGTCTTGTCAGAAAATATTTTGGGTATTTGACAACTAGTATTTTCTTTTTGTGATCATTATATTGAGCAATGCAAGCGCTAGAATTTAGAGCATACCCATATGAAAAGTAGAAATACAACTTTAATGAATTAAAACCCAATGTTCATTAATATACTTTATTCCTTCCGATAATATCATATTCTAGAGTACCTAATTTAATTACTTTTTACAATCTTTTTTCCCTCCGATTTTCTTTTCGTCCTTCGCGCTCAATTGGCGGGAAGCGTCCCCATGCGCCCTCGGAATTCCCCCTCTTTTAATTATTTTAATTTACGGCCCTGGATTCAAGTCTTTTATACTTGTTTCAGAAGTTGGAACATGAATGTATGGCCTTGTATTTATTGCGAATGTCGTTCCACAGAATATAAAACTAGAAAATCATACACAGCCAATCATATTTTTATGCTTTTTGGGTCTTTTAAGTATGCGATAGAAAATTGGTTAAAAATAATCGAAAATTAATAAAATTTCCAGATTGCCAACAATCTTGATTTTGTTAGTTTTAAATAATAAACGATACTTAATTTTCCTATATTTTATTAGATTATTTTGCGCAAAGAATCAGCCGTGGCTGTCAGCGCGTGAATATAGCCAACATTCTTAGTTTAACTTACTGCAACATTACAACTTTTCACAAAAAGGTTCAATATCGATTTTCTGGGAGATTTGGTGTAACCGTACTCGATTAATCGATGCTGAAATCGATTTTCCATATCCAGGTTTTACCAGGAGCGCTCCAGATCTAGTTACAGGAGGAAGAAGAAGCGTGGCGCGTGCCGCAGGGCGCTGTCGGCTGCGGAATTCGACCCTGAGTCGGTCGCCGCGGCCAACAAACGGGATGCGTTCCGTATACGATCCGTGTCCTCGGATAAGGAAGAAAGCGAAGGTATTTATATTTTGATGCCCATATTCTAACAGGAGCGCTCCAGATCTAGCTAGAGTTAAGCAGGAGTGCTCCAGATCCAGCTACAGGAAGAAGAAGCGTGTCGCAGGGCGCTATCGGCTGCGGAACTAAACCCTGAGTCGTTTGCCGCGGCCAACAAACGGGATGCGTTCCGTATACGATCTGTGTCCTTGGATAAGGAGGAAAGCGAAGGTATTTATATTTTCCTGTCCATATTCTACCAGGAGCGCTCCAGGTCTAGCTAGAGTTAAGCAGGAGTGCTCCAGATCCAGTCACAGGAAGAAGAAGCGTGCCGCAGGGCGCTATCGGCTGCGGAACTAAATCCTGAGTCGGTCGCTGCGGCTAACAAGTAGGATGCGTTCCGTATACGATCCGTGTCCTCGGATAAGGAGGAAAGCGAAGGTATTTATATTTTTCTCTCCACATTGTGCCTCAAGCGCTCCAGATCTAGGTAGAGTTAACCAGGATTGTTCTAGATGTAGCTACAGGAAGAAGAAACGTGCCGCAGGGCGCTATCGGCTACGGAACTAAACCCTGAGTCGATCACTGCGGCCAACAAGCGGGATGCGTTTTGTATACGATCCGTGTCCTCGGATAAGGAGGAAAGCGAAGGTATTTATATTTTGATGTCCATGTTCTACCAGGAGCGCTCCAGATTTAGCTAGTGTCCACTCTCATATAAGAATGGATACCGATACAAGTGAACATTATTAAAAAAACACACTGCCCTGCCATATTTAATTTTTTCAAAAAAATTATAGCTAGTGTCCATAACAGAAAAAAAAACTTATTTTTCTCTACTCAGTGCTAGTGTCTCTCGCACTGAGCAGGGAAAACTCGGGTTGATGCAAGGATTCTACCGATACCCCATACATTTTGGGTAGTCACTAGTCGTGTAATTTATTTTTTCTTCTGTCTTTCTGTGTCTCCGTGATCTGTCGTGCGGTTGTGGGTAGCGGATTTGTATTTCAAAGCAAGTTCAAGACGGAATTCCCTATTTGCTGAAGAATCTATGGGGCAGATATCCGAGACACTTCTCCCTCCAATTTTTATGCCAGGTCATATAAATTGGACATTAATCGGGAGTCGCTCCTAATATTTTTTACTGTTTGGCTAAATTTCTTCACTGACGGCTTGGATGTTGAGTTTCTTTTGAATGTTTTTGTTGCTTATGTATGGCGGGATGTTGAACATATTGCTAGCCTTGTTTTTAAATCTTTCAAGCATCTCAATTATTAGGTACTTGTTATATTCAACATCTTCTTCAAAATGAAGGTTGGCGGTCATCATCCGAGAATCTTCTCTATTTTGAACCGTATCTTTTAACTTTGGATAGCTAAGCCCTGTCCACCCCCTTATATCGTCCAACCACTTGCGCCTTTGGCGACCTGGAGCTCCCTTGCCTGCAATCCTTCCATCCAAAACTAGTCTTGGAAGTGAGAATTGGGCTCTTTGTAGATGTCCGAAGAAAGCCAGTTTTCTCCGCTTGATGGTAGACATGAGTTCTCTGTTGTTACTACTGCGAAAACTACTGTATATGGGACTGTCATAACTAAGAATTTATGAGCCTTTGTTGTTGTATAGAAGAGAACACGGAGCGCACTCCACTGGTGTCCGCGAAGATCGACTCGCTGGCGAAACTGCTGTTCAGCAAATCGCTGATGGGCTCCGGATCCGGGAAGTCTTCGCCTTCCGAGCCCGCCGCTTCACCCAAGTGCGTATGCATCCACCATCACCACCACCACTAAAGCCCATTAACGTCCTTCTGCTGGGCACAGGCTTCCATTCCATAGGAGAGAGGGAATAGGCATGATGACAGTAACTATGAATCAATGAAATTATGAATTTATCTAATGAAATAGGATTCATGGGTTATAAAAAACGTATTTATTTTTCTATTTCGAGTGAGATTGCTATTTATTTTGATAAAATAAAACTATAAAATACATCAATCCGCCATATTGGTTTAAACGCCAAGAAGCGAATGACGGCACAATTGTTTGTTTCGAGCTTTGACAATCGCATTATTGCTTACTGCACACTGCACAGAGTAAATTGGTAAAAACAATAGTGACGTCACAAACGACGCCATGACACCGGCGAGCGTTTTGGCGTGAAATTTAAAAGTGCCAATTTTATCTAACAAACATTAATTTTCTGCAGAAATAAGATATTTTTTCGAAATAGTGGATACTTCCGAACATAATCTGACCATTTTTCAAAATCAGTCATCATGCCTATTATATCTAGACTATCTTAGACCCACCACGATGCTCCAATGCGGGCTTTGACGTCTATTATCATGTTATATTTGTCCAACCATTTAATTTACTTTTGACTTAATCACGCCTATGAAGTGTCATAATTATTGACAGCCAACCATCGACAAAAAAAATCAATACTCCATAGACGGATATAGTTTTTTACAATAGTGAAGCGACGTGCCCTTTTATCCGATATTTCGTAACTCGTACACTCATCTAGTAACTACACCACAATACAGTAATTACAATTCCGTTGTACACCATCTTCCCACTTTCATAATACTACCTGCGGAAAGGGACAACACTGGATTTATAGCTGATATTTTAGTTTAGTTTATAGATTGTGTCAAACAGAATTGACCACATTGTCTTAAACTCCGTTTACCTATTGGTACGAGGCCTCCTCTCCAGAACAAGTCTCTCTCAACAGCCATCGGTTCTGTGACAATAGGGATGATGACAACTCAATCAAATCAGCAACTCTTTATTAAACTCAATAACGCGCTTCTAGTATGGAAGTTGTATGAAATTCACAATAGTGAGTTATCAAATTTGAACGCACTTTTTTGTCTTAATCTATATTTAAAAATGGTTATCATACCTAAAACTAACCGAGGATGTCAATTTTAGGTCTTCTGGAAGACCCTCTATTTAATAATCAGTTACAAATAATTTATTTTTGATATATGCATCATCCCTATTCTTAAGCATTATATCAGTATTTTTCTGTGCAGGCATGGAGAGCGTTCTATGGAGACTTGTATATTTAAAAATGGTTATCATACCTAAAACTAACCGAGGATGTGAATTTTAGGACTTTTGGAAGACCCTCTATTTAATAATCAGTTAGAAATAATTTATTTTTGATATATGCATCATCCCTATTCTTAAGCATTATATCAGTATTTTTCTGTGCAGGCATGGAGAGCGTTCTATGGAGAGTTCAGTTGCATTGGCAATCTGCAGTGAATACTTAGCGCACACTCCTCGGTAAGTGGGCGAAGCATTCAGGCAATTGTGCAATTTTGGGCCCTATATATGACCCATTGTCCTAGGTGGGCGACAGACGACTCCACGCCATTGGACGCCGTAGAAAATTTCAGAAATATGTACGCGACAACATTAACGTAACTTAATTCCTATGGCATCGCATCGCGTCGCGTCGCGTGACGTCGCGCTTCTGTCGCTCGCCTAGGACAACGGGTAAGAGACAAACGCGACAACGCGACTTGACTCGAAACGACGCGACTGTACCAAACAGTAGCTGACCCTTCACGGGGACTACATTGACCATTTTCCATGTAATATCGCGTCGCATGTTTAACTGACGTAGACTTTTGCGTTACCACTACCACTACACTACATAGGAGAAAGGGAATTAGAGCTTAGACCCACCACGCTGCTCCAATGCGGGTTGGCGGGCTTTAACGATTTTTTTTTATCCACTACAAGTTAGCCCTTGACTGCGATCTCACTTGATGGTAAGTGAAGACGCAGTCAAAAATGGTAGCGGGCTAACCTGTTAGGGGCATGGCAGTTATATTAAACCCATTCCCCTATTCGGTTTCTACACGGCATCGTACCGGCAGCCCAATTCTGTAACTCAGTGGTTATCAAAAAATGAAAGCCACTGACTTATATTTTTTATCCATTGAAGATTTGATATGAAATGTTCTTTCATTTTTTCATAGTAAACCTTCAATGGACAAAATATGTATGTCAGTGGCTTTCATTTTTCGATAGCCACTGAGTTACAGAATAGGGGGGCAGAACGCTAAATCGCTTGGCGGCACGTCTTTGCCGGTATGGTGGTACCTAGCCACGGCCGAAGCCTCCCACCAGGCCAGACCAGGGAAAATTCAGAAATTATAAATTCCCAAATTGACCCTGCCGAGGATCGAACCCGGAACCTCCGCACGTTAAGACAACAGCGCTACACACTGCGCCACGAAGGTCGTAATATTTTCATGTTAGTGTTAATAGCCGGGACCGACGGCTTAACGTGCTCTCCGAGGCACGGCGGTGAAACACCGTCAACTTCCTAGCTCCGGGCTAGTACTGGCAATTTGTAGTCAGAAAACCCTATACTTAATTATGGACTCGAACCTGGTACCTCGTCGGCCGCAGACAAACATGTTAACCACTTGACCAAAGAGGCTGCCTCACTACCAAAGAAATCTAACTGTTACTGGACGACATTCGCACATCTCGGACACTATGTACCTACATTATTTTAATTGGGCATTTGACTACCTACTGTTCAAATAAATTATTTTTTCATCATTATTAAATAGAGGATCTATCAAAAGTCGTAATATCCACGTCCACTGATAGTTTTGTGTTGAATAACCATTTAAAACAATCGATTAAAGTAAAAAAGTGCGTTGAACTTTAATGACGTCACATTTCAGAATCATAAATAAATCCCATACTTAGGACGCGTTTTGACGTTTGAAAAAAAGTCGCTGATTTGACTATTTGTCATATACCCAATTCTGTATTTTCAGATACGACATGCTCGCACCGCTGAACAAAATAGGCGCAAGAAGCACCAAGCTGTGGTTCGCGATACACGACAACTCTGTCAAGACGGACAGACTTCTCATCCTGGTCAGTATCGAAATATCCATACTTTTTAATTTTATAAATGCAAAAGTGTGTCTGTTTGTCTGCTACGCTTTCACGGCCTATCGAATTTCAACCGATTTTGATCAAATTTGATACAGGGTTAGGTTGTATTCCGGGGAAGGACATAGGCCTCTTTTTATCCAGGAAAATTCAAGAGTTCCCGTGGGAATCAAAAAACCTTATTCCGCCTTAAGACTATAATCCGTCTCTGTGCCAAATATCATCTAGATCCGTTCAGCCGTTCTGGCGTGATTGAGTAACAAACATCCATCCATCCATCCAAACTTTCGCATTTATAATATTAGTGTAGATAGTGTAGCAATAAAGAATTTATGTATCTATCAACGCCAGATGCTGCTATCGAGCCCAACGAGACGTCCCGCGGTCTGATAATGGAGCTGTTCTGCGCGTCGCACCACCCCTACATCTACCCCGTGCTCGACGTAGAGTTCTGCAATGTCTTTATGTTTATGTAGCAATAAAGAATGTATGAATATATCTACGCCAGATGCCGCTATCGAGCCAATGCCCTATCGAGCCCAACGAGACGTCCCGCGGTCTGATAATGGAGCTGTTCCGCGCGTTGCACCACCCCTACATCTACCCCGTGCTCGACGTAGAGTTGTGCAATGTCTTTATGTTTATGTAGCAATAAAGAATGTATGAATATATCTACGCCAGATGCCGCTATCGAGCCAATGCCCTATCGAGCCCAACGAGACGTCCCGCGGTCTGATAATGGAGCTGTTCCGCGCGTTGCACCACCCCTACATCTACCCCGTGCTCGACGTAGAGTTGTGCAGTGGGCACGCGCTCGTCGTACTACCGCTCAGTTCGCGGGGCAGCTTAAAGGATCTCATTTATAAGGTAACTTTTATACGTGCTATTGGGTATTTGACTACTATTGAAATAAATAATTTTTAGTTATCATTTAATAAAGGACCTCCCAAAAGTCGTAATATCCACGTCCCCTGCTAGTTTTGTGTTAAATAACCATTTTAAACTATCGATTAGTAAAAAAGTGCGTCGAATTTGGATGACGTCACAATTTAACTAAACATGCGTTTTGACGTTTGAAAAAAGTTGCTTATTTGACTAGTTGTCAAATACCCAATTTCTTTTGAAGTGAAACTTCTTCAGAATCGTTGTGATTTGAAAATAATTCGATGAAACGAAAAAGCGACACCAAAGAGTGACAAACATATTCATAATAGGATTTAGCCTGCGAGAGAATGAGAAAGAATACAACTTATATTTATCTCATTCGCTCGTATACTTTTCTGAACTTTCACTTCTGCCGTGTCTGTGTGTGTGTGTAAATTTAAGTATTTAGGCCGATTCTTTGCAACGGATCTAGATCATATGGAAGAAATTAAGTGTAGAATTGGACAAGCAAAAACCGCTATTTATAAAATGTCGAAAGTATTGTGCGACCCCAAAATCCCTTTTACTATAAGATATCGCGTTCTCAAGTGTTATGCCTGGTCCACTCATTTGTATGGCTGTGAAACGTGGGTTTTAAAGAAAGAAAGCTGTCGACGGTTACAAGCATTTGAGATGTAGGCACTGAAACGGCTGCTGAAGATATCATGGAACCTGTTTGTTTCATAGGCTGAGGTGCTTAAACGAGCGAAGGAAGTTTGGAAGATGGCGATTTTTCACCCCCGTGCCGCGGAGAGCACGTTAAGCCGTCGGTTCCGGTTACTATCACTGACATGATAATAGTCGTTAAAGCCCGCCAACCCGCATTGGAGCAGCGTGGTGGGTCAAAGCTCTAACTCCCTCCTATGAGAGGCCTGTGTCCAGCAGTGGGACGTTAATGGGATGTAGTGGTGGTAGTGGTATCTGCCTGAACATGAGTTAGAAGTGTGACTTAAGTCCATTATTCATTAGTAGTCTATTATTACACGGGGTGAGTTGGTGTGTAGTGTAGATTCATTCGACTATTCATAAGCACTTGTAAAAAGTCTATTTGAATAAAAAATATTTGTATTTGTGTGAGCGTAACGAGGGTACTAACTACTTTAAAATTTCGTAGCTTTAGTTTTAAGATACCGTTACCGATTATCACCATCATGTATAATATGTAAGAAATTTTTAACGTCAATAAGTGTACCTACAGTGTACCTATATTGAATAAATGATATTGAGTATTGAAAAAAAAAACGATTCATTGATCAACTTCACAGACATAAATAAAGAATTATTCAGGTTTAAAGAAAGGCTTTGAAGCATTAAAATCGAATATTTCAGAGCACCTGGAGCGACGATTACAGTCGTAAGTACGCCGCGGGAGGAACAGGCCTACCGCCCACACAGGTGGCGCGCTTCGGCCGGCAGATGCTAGAGGGGCTGCTGTTCCTCAAGGAGAAGGGATTCCCGCCCTTCCGACACTTGCACACGGGCAACGTTATGGTGCAGAACGGCGTGGCGAGGTTAGTGCTTTATAAATAAATAAATAAATAATCTTAATTTATGTACCTGTACCTATTATGATACTTAGAGTTGACATGTAAGCCAACCCAGTGCTTCATAAAAGGGTTTTCCTTCCTCCGGTGAGCCTCCGCAAACATCTGTGACACAGCAGTAGCGCGGCAACCCCATCAGCATTCTGAAACTATGCCTTTTTATCTTCTGTAAACGAAACATTCATATTTCAGCTGAAAACTGCTGGTCGTGCTTAAGATTTTGAAAGGTGGAGGGATATCATTCCAGCATTTACTTACATTATATTTGACACGATGCGCGACGTTTGATGTAGCAATTAAATGTATGAAGCGTTTAGACTAAAAACTTTAAGAACTCCTTTTAATATTGTTGACGTTTGTGTTTTAGAATTATAATCCTTGTTTTTGGGTAGTCAAGGAACTTTACATATAACTGTCATTTTGAAATAAATTGCGTCCCACTGAAAAACAGAGGCTATTTTTCAGTGCTTACTTAATCAAAGAATTCCCACAAGATATTAAAAAAATGTCAGTCATAGGGACTGACGATAGAAGTGCAACTTCACTTAATATAAATACAATTTAATTGAAATAACAATTAATACACTATAACTGCAGATATACCTACTGCAATTACTCACAAGATTTTCTCCTGCCAAAAAGTACTCAACGCGGCTAAAGAAGTTTTCAGGGACATGAAGCCATGTCAGCTATCAAAAGTCTCCGATGTCCTCATGTCGGAGATAAATAGAGGACAAACGTTTAAAAACAAAGAAGTTTTCAATTCAAAAACAGAGGTGCGATTATGTAAGAATTATCCATTCTCATACGTTTATGGTATCGTACATACCTAAACGTACGAGAATGGATGCACGAAATCGTGCTCTAATTCAATGCTGTTATGGTTTATTTTACTTTGACGCCGAACTTTGACGTTTTGATCGACAATTCTTACACAATCGGGGGGCGGATATCCACGCGGACGAAGTCTCGGATCACAGTCATCTAGTTCTTAAATATGTCCATTTCCTGATCAGGATCTGCGGTCTAGAGAACACGCTAATAGGCGCCACGCCGCGGTCGCACGCGCGCTCGGTTTCCGCTGAGCGCGCGGAGACACTGCTGCTGGGTCACGTGCTGTTTGAGATGTGCGCCGGCACCGACACCGACCTCACGCTGCTACCTGAGCTTTGTAACAACTACCCTCAAGTGAGAATAACTAATATATCATCATCATCATCGTCCTCAACCGATTGACGTCCACTGCTGGACATAGGCCTCCTGCAAGGATTTCCACACGCCTCGGTCTTGCGCCGCCTGGAACCAGCGGCTCCCTGCGACTCTCCTAATGTCGTCTGTCCAGCGAGTAGGGGGTCTGCCAACGCTGCGCTTTCCCGTGCGTGGTCGCCACTCCAGCACTTTGGGACCCCAACGTCTATCGGTTCTAACTATGTGCCCCGCCCATTGCCACTTCAGCTTCGCAACACGTCGAGCAATGTCGGTTACTTTAGTTCTTCTGCGGATCTCCTCATTTCTGATTTGATCGCGCAAAGAAACCCCGAGCATTGCTCTCTCCATCGCCCGCTGAGTGACCCTGAGCTTTCTTATGAGGCCCATAGTTAGCGACCAAGTCTCGCAACCGTATGTCATCACTGGCAACACGCACTGTTCGAAGACTTTGGTCTTCAGGCACTGAGGAATCTTGGACGAGAAGACATCTCGAAGCTTCCCGAACGCTGCCCATCCGAGATGGATTCGGCGGTTCACCTCTTTCTCAAAATTGGACCTACCTAGCTGGACCATGTGTCCCAGGTATATATATTCGTCTACAATTTCGAGTGCAGAGCTCCCAACGATTACTGGGTGGAGCGGCACATGAGCATTAGACATGATTTTCGTCTTACTCATATTCATTTTAAGGCTCACCTGTTGGGAAACTCTGCTGAGGTCATTGAGCATTGCATTATTAAGGTCACCCAGAGTCTCTGCCATGATGACTATATCATCGGCAAACCGAAGGTGAGTGATGTACTCGCCATTGATGTTGATGCCAAATTCGTTCCAATCCAAAAGCTTAAAGAAGTCTTCCAACGCAGCGGTAAAGAGCTTCGGGGCGATTACATCTCCCTGTCGCACTCCCCGCTGCAGTTGGATTGGCCTTGTAGTCTGGTCCTGTATACGAACTGACATTGTGGCGTTTTCGTACAAACACTTCAGCACTTGGATATACCGGTAGTCTATCCGGCATCTCTGCAGTGACCTCAACACAGCCCAAGTCTCCACCGAATCGAAGGCTTTCTCATAGTCCACAAGTGCTAAGCATAGTGGCCGGTTATACTCTTCAGTCTTTTGTATAATCTGGCGTAACGTGTGAATGTGGTCTATGGTACTAAAGCCTTTTCGGAATCCGGCTTGTTCGGGAGGCTGGAAGTCGTCGAACCTACGAGCGAGACGATTCGTTATGACTCTCGAGAACAACTTATAGACATGGCTGAGCAGCGAGATGGGTCTATAATTCTTCAGCAAGGTATTGTCTCCCTTTTTGAAGAACAGAACCACCACGCTCCTGTGCCATGCCTGTGGCGTTAAGCCCTCGTGAATGACGGAATTGAACAATCGCTGAAGGACCTTAAGTATCGGTTTTCCACCCGCTTTCAGGAGTTCTGCTGTGATTCCGTTCTCACTTGGTGCCTTGTTGTTCTTGAGTTGCTTGAGAGCCATACTAATCTCGTAGAGGCTGACGTCCGGGATATCTTCGGTATAGTGTCGGGTCAATTTGGCTCTGGGATCTCTAGTCAAATCCTCAACAGGCTTTTGTGTTATGGTGTATAACTGTCCATAGAACTTTTCCATCTCTCACAAGATCTCAGGTTTGGATGAGATGAGACTACCGTCATCAGTTTTTAGTCGCGTCAGCTGGCTCTGTCCGATAGACAGATCTCTTGCGAATACTTTGAGGCCCTTGTTACGCTCGATGGTATCTTTAATATATTCGGTATGGAAGTTTAGCAAGTCACGCGTTTGTGCTTTAGAGATCTGCCTATTAATCTGCCTGTAAGCAAACGCGTCTGCTGAAGACTGTAGTCCCATCCCCCCATCCCTGCTCTCTCATCCATGAGTTTGAGAGTGTGGTCTCAAAACATTTTAGTTCTTTTTGGACGGTCGGTATTAAAGAATTTCGACCCTACGGTATGGACAGTTTCCACCAGCCTGTTGTTTAAATCGTCCACAGACTCGCAATCTGCTAGGCAATCGAACCGGTTCTGCAGTTTCAGTTGAAAGCTCTCGGGGTTTTGAATATGAGCACGAGAAGGTCGGAGAGTAGACTTCACCAGTCTGGCCCTTTCCAGCTTGATGTTAAGATTCAATGTGCCTCTTACCATGCGGTGATCACTTCCGGTTTTCACCCTGTTGATCACAGAGACATCATTGAATATTTGCCGCCTGGTTGACATGATGAAGTCAATCTCATTTCTCGTGGAACCGTCAGGGCTTATCCAAGTCCACTTTCTGTGTGGACGCTTCTTGAAGAAGGAGTTCATCATAAAGAGGCCCTCCCTCTCCATGAAGTCGGCTGCACCGCTTCGTTCACCCAGCCTTGCGTTCAAATCCCCCATCACAACATTGTAGTAGGATCTAGAGGTATGTATGGCTCTTGAGATATCCTCATACAATACCTCTACCTCCTCGTCAGGTTGTGCCGATATCGGTGCGTAGACCTAACCTTCAGCGAATACCGTTTGGTAATTCTGAGTATAAGGTACGCTACCCTGCTCGACACACTCTCGACTTGAACAACATTGTTGACGAGGGACTTGTGGACGATGAATCCGACACCACCCTGGGACTGCTGGTCGCCCTCCCGGTAGTAAAACAAGTTGCCGGATTTGAGGATTATCGAGTCCTCCCCCTCTCTTCGGACTTCAGACAATCCTATAATTATATACTCAAGACAATCCTATCACTAATATATACTTGAATAAATTTTAGAAACCGTCGCCGTTACCATGAACCTCCTCCTCAACACACCCCACCAAATCCCCAAATCACAAGCTTTAATATTCTTCCTTGATGACGTGATGACTGTCTGTCTCCAGCAGATATACTATTCGGATTTGGTCGCAAACTAAACTCTTAGCAGCACGCTGCCTAAGTTAGTGTAACAACTACACACAGGAGCGAATTGGGTATTAGAGAGTCCTAGTCAAATCAACAACTCCTCACCAAACTTCAAAGACTTGCACTCGGTATCCGCTGAGCGCGCGGAGACACTGCTGCTGGGTCACGTGCTGTTTGAGATGTGCGCCGGAGCCTGAGCTTTGTAACTACTACCCTCAGGTTGAGTAAAAGGTTTAAAATCCGTCACCGTTACCATGAACTTCCTTATCTTATCACAGGGCCCTGAGGAGGAGGAAAAAGGGTCCTTATATTGGTCCTTATTGCTGTGTTATAAGCGACGCTCTAACTAGCGGCCAGTGTAATAGGCCTATCATACAGTTTAGTCCCCGTCAGGTGGTGGAGATTATCGAGCTGATCTTCAGCGCGCGGCCGCCCGCCCTGCATGAGCTGGTGCTGACTGAGCTGTTCCGCAGGATCGACCTGCGCGAGATGAAAGGCTCCTGCTTACCCGTGAGTGAAAGAAATAAAGAAAAACTGTTTATTCACCAGTGATATCACAGACAAAACTAGATACAAGTCATAATAAAAATTTAAAAATCTAAATTAATCTAAAATTAGAATTTTAAAAAGTTAAATTAGAATCCTATTCACATTTTTATTAAATTATATTTTTTTTTGAATCACTGGATATTGAACTATATATAGTGTTATATATTTTTGGAATCTACTCATCATTTTCTAGATGGTGAATATAGTTAATTTTATTTTCGAATAAAATTTTACTAGCCTATGTAAATATACCTCATTTATCAAAATCGGCTCAGACGTATAGAAGTTATGGTGGAATATACAAACTCACATACATATACATACATACATACATACATACATGAACCCTGAAAACAACATACTCCTTTTTTCAGGCAGTCGCATAAAAAGACTGTGACACCACCCAGAATGGGTGTACAGCTCAGCGTCAAGTGGAGTGTACTTAAACACTCATTTTTAAAGTAGATGATGCCCGCGACTTCGTCCGCGTGGATTGTTTATTTTACCGCGGGAACTCCTTAATTTTCCGGTATAAAATGCGCCTATTTCCTTCCTCGGGATGAAACCTATCTTTGTACCAAGTTTCATCGAAATCGGTTGAAAACATGGGCCGTTAAAGCGTAGCAGACAATCTTTCTTATTTCTGTGTTTATCATTGTATCTTCTTTAATTTATGCGTATAGAGGCTTCTGTGGATACGGTTCATTCTGTTTGTCTCTTACCAATTGATGGTATCTGGTTGTACAGAACTTCAGTCAGCGTCTATCAGGCTCCTGTCTCTCTCTCCTCAACGAGGTGGGACGAAGGCAGCCGGGCGCGCGGGGGGACTGCTCCCCCCGTCCCGCCACACCCAACACTCCCCCCACGCGCAGGTGAGGGGTGGAACTTTATTTTTCTCCTACTTGCTAGGAAATTCCTTTATTATTTAAAAAAAAAACAATTCGAATAGTCCGTCAAACTCATCAGACCCGGTGACAGCGTCGCTAGTTACATGTTACAAATACATATTTACATGTTAAAAATAAAATTAAAACATAAAAATTAGTCAAACAATACACTTCGGAGGATTTGCAATGGAAAAGATAAATTAAAGAATCATCAAAAATCGGGTGTTTATAAGCTTGAGTGTCCTGAATGTGGTGCCACATATGTTGGTCAAACTGGACGCAATTTAGAGATGCGCTATAAGGAACATATGTCTGCTTATAGGAACGATCAACCACAAAGGTCCCACTTCGCTAAACATCTTTTGGACAGTGGACATGAGGTGGGCAATAACCATTCATATAAAATCCTGCATAAATGTAATAAAGGGTTACGAATGTGCGTTTGGGAGCAATTAGAAATAATTAAACACAATAATAAAGGATTTGAGTTGCTAAATGAACAAATAAACGTATCAAATTCACCTTTACTCAATTTATACAGTAATGGGGGAGGGGGCGGGGCTTCAGTATGAGCCATGCCAAAAAGGTATATAAGCCGGAACTTGCGATACGATAGTCACTTCACAATCGTGCATTGTCGAGTCAACATCTCCTGAGGATGCTCCGGTGTCGGAGTGAAACGTACGTTGAGAGTGATTTGGAGGATTTGTGTGGTGTGGTGTTGTGCCTGTGCGAATTGCTGGGTGGTGGGTGTCGCATGTTGCAGGTGAAAGACACGCACTGTACCACACAGATTTGTCTACTGTAGCGGATTATAGCGAATTAAACTTCTAGTTCATTCACAATAAAAATTAGTTCAAATTTTTGCCACCGGGTCAGATAAATTTGACGGACTACACATACCCATACAGCACAAGATATTAGCGTGAGTTAAAATAAGTCAACGCCATCTATCGGCAATGTCGAAAAGCTTTCGTAACAAATTCTTGCAAATGAGTGAAAAGCACTATACAAGTCTTGGCCGAAATAACAATTCACGGCCTCGTTTGCTAAAATGCTGTTGATATGCGTTTATTAATTTAAGCGACAATACTGAGATCCTAACCTCATCTTGGGTACTTATCAATTAAGATCGATCTTGACAGTGAGACTAAGAATACGCACGGCTTATTAATATAATATATTTGACGACCTCCGTGGCACAGTGTGTAGCACAGTTGTCTTAATGTGTCAGGGTCCATTTGGGAATTTATAATTTCTGAATTTTCCCTGGTCTGGCCTGGTGGGAGGCTTCGGCCGTGGCTAGTTACCACCCTACCGGCAAAAACGTGCCGCCAAGCGATTAAGCGTTCCGGTATGATGCCGTGTAGAAGCCGAATAGGGGTATGGGTTTCATACAACTGCCATGCCCCTAACAGGTTAGCCCGCTACCATCTTAAACTGCTTCATCACTTACCATCAGGTGAGATCGCAGTCAAGGGCTAACTTGTAGTGGATAAAAAAAAACGGGGCCTATGGAACGATCACACAATAATTTTAATTATTTTTATATAATTTATAACGTAGTATGGATAACAACAATTTATTTTTCACAGGAGATGCGTAGTGGTACAGGACTACACCGAAGAATGGGCACATCAATGGTGATTTGGCAATCGATCTCCCAATCACAATATAGATTAAGTAAATTTTGAAAGAAATATTAGTTAGATATTTAAGTTTATAGATATAGATCATATTATTGAAATATAAAATATTTGATTGATTTTAAAGTGATTTTAATTTAAATCAACCCAAATAGGTTATGCAGTATCTCCAAGCCAAACTAATTGGGTATTTTTGACAACTATTCAAATAACTTACTTTTAGCGATAAATAGAGGATCTCTCAAACGTCGTAATATCAACATCTCTTGATATTTGTATGATGAATAACCGTTTTAAACTATCGATTAAAGTAAACAAGTGTATCAAGCTTTGATGACGTCACAATTCAGTATTTCATACAAAATCCCATACTAAAACGCGCTTTTTGACGTTTGAAAAAGTTACTGATTTCACTTGTCAAATACCCTGCCTCCCGATTGTGTAAGGAAATGTTAATCGTAATCGTTTGTCAAAAAGATAATTCGACATATTTAAGGAGTTCATAATTCATAATTCGTTTATTGTCCAGAACATGGTGCATTATAATATAGTTACATATTACAGATGTTACAATAAATACAAAGTAGGTTCTGCATGTTCTACCGTAACCGGTGTACAATTTTCAGGTTAATTAATTCATTATTATAAATTAGTTGTGAGCCCAGATTAATTATTAAATAATTCTTACAGTCAAACAATAAAAATCAATATTAAACAAAAATATTTAAATCTTCTAATTAAATTATTTTATCTTAATCTTATAAGAATTAAAATCCCTGTATACAATTTTCATAATAATAATAATATTGTGAACGTTAATGGATGTAATATATTTTTATTCAATTAATTAATTATTTAAATTCGAAAAATTCTTTAAGGTCATAAAAGTTATGCATGTTAAGCCATTGGAATAACTTAGTTTTAAATCTTTTTAACGGTAATAACTTGACACTACTGGGGATTTTGTTGAATATTTTTATACTCATTATAACACAGTTTTTTAAGAAATACTGAGTTTTAGGAATATAATTTAAAATCAAACAATATGTGTTTCTAGAACTACGAATATGAGTATAGTATGTATTGCTTGCAACTGTAAACATAGTCTTATGTCTTTTGACAAAACAACAGATTTCAAATATGTATAAACATGGAAGCGGCAATAATTTTAATTTTTTAAATAATGGTTACAACTGTCTAGAGGGGCAGCACCAGGGCCACACATAGCCCGAATACATTTTTTTTGCGCAATGAAAGCCCTATTGACATCAGTGCCATTGCCCCAAAAGATCACTCCATATCTGAGAACCGACACAACTTATGTGTGATACACTGAAATTACAGTTTTGAAATCTACTACTTTTTTAAGACGTCTTAATACAAAGCAGAATCTATTTATTTTTTCACATACTATATCTATGTGAGCCTTCCATGTCAATCTAAAATCTACGTTTAGTCCTAAAAATTTTATTTCAGAGGTAGGAATGATTTTTTGGTTATTATAAGAAATATTTAAGGTAGGGGGGGTTCTTGTCATAAAATTGCATATAATACGTTTTAGTGAAATTAATTTGTAGATTATTCATGTCAAGCCATTTTATAATATTATCCAAAGTGTTATTAATGTCAGATTCATGTATTGATGTATTATTTTTATTTGATGTCAGAATTATGGAAATGTCATCCGGAAATAGAACACACCTGTGGTCAGTAACTTTTGTGATGTCGTTTATATAAATAATAAACAATACGGGGCCAAGGATACTGCCTTGGGGAACGCCATATCGATTAATTATATAATCCGATTGAAAGGATACAACTTCATTTCCAATTTTTTTATTGATCATCACTGATTGGGAGCGATCTTGAAGATAATCAGCGAACCACTTTAAGACTGGACCTCTTATTCCTATACTTTCCATTTTATCAATTAGCAAGTCGTGTTTTACAAAATCAAATGCCTTGGAGAGGTCTAAGAATAGTCCCGTAGTGGTTTTTTTAGCGTCGGTGCTAGGAAGAACGATTTCTAATAGTGTATAAATAGCTAGTGTTGTAGATTTGTCTTTTTGGAATCCGAACTGCTCTTCTTGTATAATTCCATACCTTTGACAATATCCCAATAATCTTTTTAGCATGCATTTTTCAAATATTTTTGAGAAAATAGGTATGAGTGTTATGGGCCGATAATTTGCAACATCCTTACGGTCCCCTTTTTTATGTAGTGGTTTAATAATTGATCGCTTTAAGGTCTCAGGGAATGAGCCGGTCTCAAAAGACAGATTGATCAAGTGTGTGAGTACCGGAGTTATATAAGTTTTGTACGCTTTAACCACTGTGGTACAAATTTCATCGTATCCCACTGAGGCAGTGTTATTGAGAGATGTGATTTTTTTTATCACTACATCAGGCATAACTGGTTTTAAGTACATGGAATGCAAGCTATTACTAGAGCAATTTTTTATTTTAATGTTATTAGTCAATTTAATAAAGTAATTGTTAAAAATACATGCTATCTTCATTGGATCATCAATTTCTGTGTTGTCTTATTTAATATTATCAATAAAATTATTACCTTTTGAGTTACATGACTCATTTTTCACTATATCCCAGGAAGTTTTGCACTTATTTTTACTTTTTGAGATCTTTCTAGCATTCGTAAGTTTTTGTGATTCATATATACATTTTCTTAAGATTTTAGAATATTTATTATAGGTATCTTTACATAATTGTTTTTTTTTACTTTTATAATACTGAAAACGTAAATGTCTTTTAGTTTTGCAGCCGATTCTTAAACCACGTGTTATCCATTTTTGAGTCTTATTATTGTCATATAATTTTATTTTAATAATAGGGAAACATAATTTATAAAATAGACAGAATAGTTTGTGGAATTTGTCAAATCCTAGATTTAGATTAGTCTCTTCATAGATGCCTGAGAATGATAAATTCTTAATACAATCTATGAATTTTCTTATATTTTCATCACTGTAATCTCTTCTGTATATAAAGTGGTAATTTGATTTAACATTTTTGTTTTGCACAGGAAAACTTAAAATTTGGGCCGTTTCGTGGTCTGATAAATTTAGTTGGAGTATCGAGGCAGATGCGTTTTGCATATTGCTTAATATAAGATCAATGCATGAAGATTGTCTAGTGGGTTTTTCAATATCGAATTTTAGGTTATAGTTATTTGCCAAATCTTTTAAATTGTTTGTAATTTTTGTTGGTTTTAATATATTGATATTAAAATCTCCTGTTATAATTATATTTTTATTGGTTTTATATTTATTTGATATCAAGTAAAGCAGGTTTTCCATCTTATTAAGAAATAAAGACGCATCAGAATTTGGAGTTCGATAAATGCACACAATTATAAGGTTATGATGAGCAATTTCTACGCCACAACACTCAAAATGATTTGTGATAGCCATTTGTCTGATGGTCTCTAGGGGACAATAATTGATTTCTTTTTTTAAAAGTATGCATACTCCCCCTCTTTTTACTGTACTAGAGAAACTAGCTCCCAAGACAAAGTTGTTGATTTTTACTAGGTTTTCATGGCCAAGTTTTAAGAAGGTTTCCGTTAAGCATATGACGTCCGGTTCATTATGTTGATTTAGTAGGCCATCAAGTGTCATCTTATTTTTATCTACTGGAAAATAATACGGAATAGTTCCCTTTTTTGTTAAGTTGACTGAGTTATCATTTGTTTTCTGCTTATTTTTATTTTGCATATGTCACCGTAAGATTGTAAAAACCGTTAGATTATAATCTAAGTCGCGAAATTCTAAACTGTCGAAAGATTGTAAACTGTTCAATGTTCTGAGTGACAATTTTTGAAATATTCATTTTATTTACGTTTTCTTGTCTCTTTCTTGTAGGTTAGGTTAGGGTTCGACATAAATAATCAAGCCGCAGGAACACAAGAACTACATCTATAAGTTTGACAGTTGTGCTAGATCCTAATAAAACACTGCCGAACGAAAAACCTTCCCAATAGATGTCACTGCTTGTATTTTGTGAAATTGAAAATATTGGAATTCTGGATTGGGACGAACAAAAAAAATAATAATAACAAAAAAAAAACAAAATAAGATATGTTTTAGTTATTGTAAGCTTCTATTGGAGGTCAATATGAATTTAAAAAAAAAATAGCAACAGTGTGAACTGTGAAGTAATATTGGACGACATCTAACGAATACAAGAACATATACTTTTGAACAACTAGGTCAAAGTTTTCATGATAAGTAATCGTATGGCGCAGCGGCTATCTGGGTGGATTTACTATAGCTAGTCATAGGAACGAATCCTGGGATAACAAGGAAAAAATTTAAGATTTTATATTTTATCTGCTTTACTTTTAAACAAGTCAAGTTAAAATATTTTATTTTGTCACAAATTATAAAATTATTATTATGTATAAAAAATAAAATTAATAGAATTCTTGACACTGTTGATTACGATTTTAAATACTTGAATTTTGCACAACTTAGGAAACATAATATTAATCAATCTTCTACACAAAAAAAGGGTACTATACCTTATTTTTTCTCTCGTATGTGTCACCGTAAGATTGTAAAAACCGTTAGATTATAATCTAACTCGCGAAATTCTAAACTGTCGAAAGATTACAATTTAACGCATTATTTTCCGGTACATTGTAATCTGATAGGTATTTAAACCCGATAAAACCTAAGTGCCCACTACTTGATTATTTATGTCGAACCCTAACCTAACCTACAAGAAAGAGACAAGAAAACGTAAATAAAATGAATATTTCAAAAATTTACACTCAGAACATTGAACAGTTTAAAACCTTTCGACAGTTTAGAATTTCGCGAGTTAGATTATAATCTAACGGTTTTTACAATCTTACGGTGACAAGCGAAATACCACTCATTCACACACTCACTGACTGACAATCACGATAACTCGTGAACTATAAAGCATACAGACTTGAAATTTGGAAGGTTGGCACAGATTTATAAAGGGAAGCAAATTCAATATATTGAAAAAAAATAGCGTGGCAATTTCAAACACACGGAAACATTACGCACACATAGACAAAACACAGGGCCGCACCTTGTTGCTGCTTAGCACATTATTATGTAGGGTTAAGTCGTGTGGAAAAACAACGACCTAAACCTTACCTATCATTTGGAAGCTATAATTTGTAAGAATGTTAAAAATAATAATAGGTCCTTTTATGATTTTTTCATCACAAGCGATCACAACTGCAATGTAGTAACAAAATTGAAAATTGTAATTTCATTTAGCTTTTGCCCGCAGCTTCGCTTACGTTAAATTCAACTTTCATACAAATTTCAAATACCAGTTTTACGATGGGATGAATTTTCAAAAATATTTTCTCGGCATACGCTCCTACCTTTTAACCGGTTTGTAGTTGGCTAAGGCCTGCCTCGATAGGATAGAGGCCTGTGCCAGATGTCTATTTCGGGGTTGGGTCCGCGATGATAATCACCACCACGTGCGGGACCCTAGTCAATGTGATGAATATAGTTATAGGCAGAAATAACACGAATGTGAACTCCGCGCTGCGTGTTATAACGTCACTGTGGACTTCGTCAGTATCATGGCCAGTGGTTCTCGCGTCGTTCTCGCTCTGAATTCTCGTTAGTTTATAGTTAGTTATAGTTAGTTTGTAGTTAGTTTATAGTTTTCATGCGTTCTCGCATGAAAACTAACCGATGGAACGTTATTTCTGGGGTTTTCCTGTACGAAGCGTTGTAAGTGTAACACTGGGGGACATAACACTTCACCATTTTATTTCAGTAAACGCCATATGTCTTATAAATGTCATAAATCTCAGACTTCCACGCATTGAAATTTTGTCAATGTGTGCGTTTGAGTTGCACAGTGTTGCAACAAATAAAAAAAAAGATAGGAACATAGACATTTTTGCTTGGAGGGAAAAGGACACAGATTCCCATACACGTGTCTATGTGGGTGTGAAATTTATGATAAGTCTGCTTTTCTTTATTATGACTGTGGAAGGTTGGTCCCTTCTATGGTGTGGACATAGCTAAGAAATAGGGGTTGGAAGTTTGTATGAAAGTCCTTTGTTAATAATTAATTTAGCGATGGCCTAAAACGAGTGTTGCTGAGTCAGCCAGTGAGTCAGGACATTTCACTCTTAGATTATAAAAAAATATTTGTCCATCAAGTGTCAAATTTGACATAATCCAAAGGTCACGACCAATGAGAACACCATCAGAAGACAATTGACATGCCCAAAAATCACAAAAACACTAAAATGAATGAAAATGTTTGTTAATGTTTTTCAAGTTTTTGCAACCAAAACCGAAGCAGTAGCATATAGTACACACTATGGGAGACAAAAAGCCGGCCCGGAAACCCATACCAGGATGGCTGAACTTTGTATTCGGAGGATTGAGTGGGTAGGTTTTAGAAATCATCAGTGTTACAATCAACATTCCCAAAATGGTAGGGGTTGGGATAGTAATACGGTGACCTCTCAGACGCCAGATCTGTGCGCATAGGCATTAGGGACAAGTCAAGATCTACAAGAAAAAATCTTTATCAAAAAACATCTACTGAAGATGCTCCGGTGTTGGAGTGAAACGTAAGTTGAGAATAATTTGAAAGATTTGTGTGGTGTGGTGTTGTGCCGGTGCGAATGGCTGCCTTATTGGTCGGTGAATATCACAAGCAACACAAATAATTTCAACATGGCGCTGGTTTTTTAAAATTTTGGTAATAGTTTCCTGTTTTGTGATCCTAGGGATCGTCAGATATCGATTTTGAACGAAATCAGTTGAATAACAAAGAATTTCAAAATGGCGCTGAGTTTTTAAAATTTTGGTACCAGTTTCCTGTTTTGTGATCCTAGGGATCGTCAGATATCGATTTTGAACAAAATTTTGGTACCAGTATCCTGTTTTGTGACCACAGGGAGCCCCAAATATCGATTTTGAACGAATTTAAAAAACGATAGTTCAGTCAGAGTTCAAACAGCCGTATACTACGCAATACACTCCTGGCATTTTTAAAAAGATCGCAGAAATAGACTTATACGTCACCACTCGTCATGACGCGGCACTTACTACTGGCACAGTAAACAGATACAAATGTGCTACTGGCGGCCCCGCGACGACTGCTTAGGAGTCTCGTCGATGCGCATGTTTGTGTGAGTGAGCTGTTTCGAACGTTTCTAGGTAGTTTCAGTACTGTTTGTATCTGTTTACTGTGATAGAGTGCTCGCGTTAAGAACTGAGGCGTTGGGCCATAAATCATTCTAATCAGTCTATCTCGCTCGCACTCATTGGGCTTATGAAGCATCATAATGAGGTGCGTAAAAGCAGGTAGAAAGGTATCGATAACATTTATCGACAATATTCATTTAACAAATATTTTATTATATTATTTATATATGTCACCGTAAGATTGTAAAAACCGTTAGATTATAATCTAACTCGCGAAATTCTAAACTGTCGAAAGATTGTAAAATGTTCAATGTTCTGAGTGTAATTTTTTGAAATATTCATTTTATTTACGTTTTCTTGTCTCTTTCTTGTAGGTTAGGTTAGGGTTCAACATATATAATCGGCCGGGCACTACTTTACTACACTACTTTAGGTTTTATCGGGTTTAAATACCTATCAGATTACAATCTAGCGGAAAATGATGCGTTAAATTCTAATCTTTCGACAGTTTAGAATTTCGCGAGTTAGATTATAATCTAACGGTTTTTACAATCTTACGGTGACATATATATATTTTTATTAAATTATATTATATTATATACTACAGACTAAAAATTATCTGCTTCATCTGATTCATCTGTGTCACTATCGTCTTCCTGTAGATTTATAATCAAAAGGTCAACTTGATCTCTCAAAAAAGCTTTTTCCAAATCAGTTTCCTGGAGGTCTTCTGCATGCTTCACACATTTAACCCAGTTTTCCCTGGTAACGTTTTCTATTGCTCTATGCAGAAGTACTTCAACATCGGCTATTTTAAAAGTATGGTTTTGCGCTGCAATTTCTCCTTTTACCTGAGCCCCTAAGAGCTCAATAGGATTATATTGACAATGATATGGTGGCAGCCGTATCACTTCATGACCATGTTCATTTGCCAGCTGATCAATTAAATAAAAAAAATTTGCGCCGCTCACCTACCTGAGTACTTTCTCGATAAGGCGCGTTGCACATTCCATTGTTATTGACATTTATGGCCCAACGCCTCAGTTCATAACGCGAGCACTATAACATGATAATATTCGTTAAAGCCCGCCAACCGGCATAGGAGCAGCGTGGTGGGTCTAAGCTCTAATTCCCTCTGTCCTATGAGAGTGGAAGTCTGTGCCCAGCAGTGGGAAGTTAATGGGTTAATGGAAGTTAGTGGTGGTAGTGGTAGCCTTCTTGTTCCTTGCGGTTATCATGGATTTCAGCAAAGTAACGCCTGCTTCTGTATCATTTATTTCCGAAATATATTTATAAAACCTGTATTAATCAATAACCTAGCCATTAAAACAAGCAAATTTATGATACGAGCTTTATCAAATTTAAATTCTAAAGCTTCAGGTTTCCGAGATATAATAAGCTATCAAAGTTATAGTGCATACGATGAGCACCAGTACCTACTGCAGCTTTGAAGCGACAGATAAAGAGAATTAGACATAATATCTATATTCTTAGGCCCGGACTCCACCAAAGCGGAGATGCGCTTAGATGTCCCAAGTGGAGACAAGAAGAGATGTTTTTCAGCTAGGGTGTATCGGTCACCGTAAGATTGCAAAAACCGTTAGATTGTAATCTAACTAGTTGTAAACTGTCGACAGATTGTAAACCGTTCAATATTTTGAGTGTCAATTTTTGAAATAAGTAAGCAAGATCGCGCCCAGTAGCTAACTAAGTAAGTATAGTATCAGACGCATCATACTCAACGTTCTAGCATGATGGGGATATGTGTGGTCCAGCCAGCGGATCTGGTGAAGACGCGCATGCAGCTGATGGGCCCGAAGGGTGACAAGTCCGTTATGAGCACCGTCTCCGGCATCCTCAAGAACGAGGGAGTCTCCGGCTTCTACACCGGTCTCTCCGCCGCCCTCTTCCGACAGGCTACCTACACTACCGCTAGGCTGGGATGCTTTAACAGCTTGACCGATTACTATGCCAGGTGTGGAAATTTTCACTTATTTATTAGCTTATAGATACTAAGACATATTATTAGACGTTGGAGAGTCCCAAGAAACTGGAATGGCGACGGGCGACCCCCATTGTAAAGTGCATTGTTAACAGTCGCCCCATTGCCACAGATTGTCCACCTCAAGCAAATCGCGGACAGAGAGAGACTTCCACACGCCGCTATAGAATCTAGCGGATTCTAGTGGTGTGTGGAAATCCCTACAAGAGGCCTAACTATATCCAGAGACGTCTATCGGTTAACGACCTCGACAAGATTTAAGCCTAGACAGTAAGGACTGGTAGGAAAGAACGTATCTCCTAAGAAACACTCAGAGAGTTGACTTACTTAAGTTTAAAGACTATACTTAGTACGTACGAAATGCCGAGTTTCCCCATGTAGCTGGCGATCGATATGGTTGCTGGAGGGGTCGATGCGTCGAGGGGTTGCGACGAGAAGGTGGCATTTAAACGTCTTATAAAATCATGAAACGGCGATCGGGATGGCTAGATAATAATCTGCCTATACTGACCATTGTTGGCTAATTTATTTAGAGCATCAATGCGCATTTCAAATTTCTCGCTTTAAGTAGTATATTTAGTTCCAAGCAACTCGTGACATACCAACAGTGTAAAAAAATATGGTTTTATTTTAAAATCTACTTACTACACTTCTTTTGTTATTTAAAGTTTCATTTGTTTTACTTAAAATGAGATCACATTAAGAACAGATTTTGCGAGTAAAGGCTATTTGTGAAAAATGGTACGTTTTTGAACTTTTCATGTAACCGGGAAAAGTGAAATTTAATATTAAAATAACAATTAATTAAATTAGAAAAATGGTGATTAATATCGCGTATTTCCTCCACGTGCTCTCATTAAAGTTTCTACCCGTCTAGGCATACCTACTTAGAATGATGTTATCGATGGTCTCCTGGGATAGTCTCCGCCATTCCTCAACTACGGCGATTCGCAGTTCTCCCACGTTGGCAGGAGCTGGAATTCTGGACTTAACTTTTCTTTTCAGCAAGTCCCAAACGTGCTCTATTGGGTACATATCCGGTGATCTCGCCGGCCACTCCATAACAGTGATATTCATATCATTAAGATAAGCTTGAGTTACCCGAGCGGTATGCGGCCGAGCATTATCTTGCATAAAAACAAAATCTTCACCGATATATGGGGCAAACGGTACGATATTTTCTTCTAAAACTTATCTGATATAGCGGTCTGCAGTCAGACTCCCTCTGTCAATCACTACCAAGTCTGTGCGAACTCCCAAACAAATGCCCGCCCAAACCATTATTGATCCACCACCGTATGCAACTGTAGTTTCAAAATTTGTCTGAATGTATCGTTCTCCTTTGCGTCTCTATATTCTTTGCCTGCCGTCAATTTGATTTAAGAGAATTCTGCACTCATCACTAAACAATACCTTACTCCATTGGTCCGCGTTCCAAAGTCGATGTTCCTGAGCAAAAGTTAAGTTGTTTCTACGATGATTTACCTCGAGCCTTGGAGCCTTGGCGGGCACAAATGAACCCAAACCAGCTTCTTCGAGCCTTCTTCGTACCGTACGCTCACTTACGGTTACACCCCGCACTGCTTATAACTCATGTCGGGCTTGGACGGCCGTCAAACGGGGGTTCCTACGTACACGAAGCCGAATGAAACGATCATCCCTACTCAAAGTGCATCTTCTTCTGCCTTGTCCTGCTCTTCTCACATAAGTACCGGTCTCCCTGAACCGTTGGATACTGCGATGGATCGTTGAAACTGGTCGACGAAGATCTCTGGATATCACTCTGTAGGTTTGACCATTTCTTCGCATTTCGAGGGCCCTGGCAATCTCCGTTAGGGCTAAGTCAGGCATAATTCAGTCATCAACTCCAGAAAGATACGCGATTAAAAAAAACTAACAAAAAACAGTATTTCAATGAAATTTTAAATCAAACTCAGAAGGAAGAAATACTCGAAGTTCGCTCCAGATAAGGTGTATTTGAATAAAATTAAAACAATTGCATAAAATGTGATGTTCAGTTGTTTTCTTAATTTGAAAATATTTCTTTTTAAATTAAATGATGTATAAACCAGCCAGCAACCTTATATGATACTGATATCAAACCTTTTTTTTATGTTCCGCTAAGTATGCCGGCGAGTTTATATATGTCATAAGGACTTTTTTCTCAGTTCGTACGGAGTGCCAAGCTTCCCCATTAAGCTGGTAATCGGGATGGTTGCTGGTGGGTTCGGCGCGTTCGTCGGCAACCCGGCAGAGGTCGCGCTTATCCGGATGACGGCTGATGGCAGGTTGCCGCCCGAGAAAAGGCGGAATTATAAGAACGTATTCAATGCTCTAACGAGGTCGGTATTTCTACCTATTCATTCAAATGTAGTTTATTTTAAATTCAAAATTCAAATGCTTTTTATTCAAATAAACTTTTACAAGTACTTTCGAGTCGACTGAATCTACCATTGGTTTGGAATGTCATTCCTACCGAGAAGAACCAGCAAGAAACTCGGCGAAAAAAATAATTACAATTTAATTAATTTATAGAATACCTACTTAAGTAACAGCTGTCCTAGCATTGCTGAAGGGAGGCAAATCCATACTTCTTTGTCATTTACGTAATCTTCAACAGCTTATTAAGCTTTTTTCAGGAGCATACTCAATTCAAATAAATATATGTAGGTAGAAGTACCTACTTTTGAATCGTCAAGTAAGTAGATCTGCCATTGGCTCGTTATCATCATCTATGGCTATAAATAGCCATATGAGATAATATTTCATATTATCATCGTCAGCCCATTATTGAGCATAAGTATATCTGCCCCCTGGTTGTGCAAGGAAATCGTAATCGTTGGTCAAACGGATAATTCATAAAGCATGTATGAACTCCATAAACAGTACGAGTAATCCGTTTAAAGCTGTCAAATAATTACGATTTGCTTAGACAGTTGGGTCTAGTTCAAGATTCGAGTCCATCACGCTAACCAAGTGCGGATTAATATAGGCTTCACACACCTTTGAAAATATTTCTGGAGAACTGTCGGGCAGGTTTCCTCACAATGTTTTCTTTTACTTTGAAAGTAAGTAACTAGCTACAAGTAAAGGTCGCCCTCGGAATGGTCTTAGTACCGTTGGTTCCTCCAATTCCTTCAATTTGGTACTGCCCATACTGCCAACGCATAAAGCAATATTGTTAGTTTAAAATAAAATAATAATAATTTTAAACTAATTAAAGAAAGAACTTAATTTAACGAATTAAAAAATACGACTGCCCTGCCATATTATTTATGGAGTTTACCTCCTAAGCTATTTAAGCTAAAGGCTATAGCGATTTGCATAAATAGCCTTTGGAATCTTATTCACATTTTTTATTAAATGATATTTTTTTGTGAATCACTAAATATTGAACTATAGTGTTTTATATTTTTGGAATCTACTCATCATTTTCGAGATGATGATTATATAGTTAATCTCATTTTCGTTTTTTTTTTCAATTTTAGTCTTTAATGCGGGATCATGGTCACCCCATAATTTTTTTAAAAATTTTAATAGCCTATGTCACCCGGAATAAGCTAGGGATTCTAACGATACCTCATTTATCAAAATCTGTTCAGGCGTATAGAAGTTATGGTGGAATATACAAACTCACATACATACATACATATATATATGTCACCGTAAGATTGTAAAAACCGTTAGATTATAATCTAACTCGCGAAATTCTAAACTGTCGAAAAATTAGAATTTAACGCATTATTTTCCGGTAGATTGTAATCTGATAGGTATTTAAACCCGATTAAACCTAATTACTAATTATTTACTAGTTAGTAATTATTACTAATTACTTGATTATTTATGTCGAACCCTAACCTAACCTACAAGAAAGAGACAAGAAAACGTAAATAAAATGAATATTTCAAAAATTTACACTCAGAACATTGAACAGTTTACAATCTTTCGACAGTTTAGAATTTCGCGAGTTAGATTATAATCTAACGGTTTTTACAATCTTACGGTGACATATACATACATACATGAACCCTGAAAACAATATACTCCTTTTTTCAGGCAGTCGTATAAATAATAAGTGCGTCGCATGGAGATATTGGTAGAGCGTTTTTAAGTTTGTTTGAGAGTTGCTGATTTGATTGGGTTGTCATCATCTCTATTCCTGCAGGATAGTATCTGAAGAGGGCGGTTCCACGTTGTTCCGTGGCGCCAGCGCGACAGTCTTCAGGGCCATGATCGTGAACGGGGCGCAGCTGGGCAGTTACGCACAGGTACATAAACATTTTTTTTCAATCAATCAATCAATCAATCAATCAATCAATCAATCAATCAATCAATCATCAAATCATTTATTCAATACAGGTAAACTGTAGGTACACTTATTGACTTTAAAAATAACTGACTTATAAAACATGATGGTGATTTGAAGTGAAACTTCCTAATCTTTGTGTTGTGAAAATTCGATGAAACGGATGTTGGCGCCACGGTGCAAATGGCGCCACCGGATGAATGTTTATACAAAGCGTTCCATTTTTGTAATTTTCTGTTTGATTGTTTAAATGTAGCACTAGAAACTAGAAAGTCTGATTTGTTAATAGGGATGATGCCTATTAAAATAAATTAATTCTAACTTATTATTAATTAGAGGGTCTTCCAAAAGACCTAAAATTCACATCCTCGGTTAGTTTTATGTTTGATAATCAATTTAAAATATATAGATTAAAGTAGAAAAGTGCATTGAAATTTAATGACGTCACAAAGGTGAATTTCATACAACTTCCATACTAGAAGTGCGTTTTAAAGATAAAGAGTTCATTTGATTAAGTTGTCATCATCCGTTTTTTATCTTTTGATTGTGTAAATGACAGAGGAGCACGGATTTAACTAGCTCCAGCAATGCTAAGGGCAGCGGTTACCTATGTACACATTGATATAGTTAATTGTAAATGAATTATTTATAAAGAGCAACCACCTAGTTTCTTGCTGGTTCTTCTCTGTAGGAATGGCATTTTGAACCAGTGGTAGATTCACTCGACGATTCAAAAGCACTTGTAAAAAGTTTATTTGAATAAAGAAATATGAGTATGACTATTAATAAATTAACCACTATGATCTGTGCACAGGCTCGTGAACAGCTATTGCCGGTCATAGGCGAAGGGATCTTTCTGCATTTGATCGCGTCTCTCATCTCCGGCCTGACCACCACATTCGCCTCTCTACCCGTCGACATTATTAAGACACGGCGAGTTTACCTCTAAATCTATATCTATACCTACTAATATTATAAAGAGGTAAAGTTTGTGAGTTTGTGACGTTGTAGGGGGTAATCTCTGGATCTACTGAACTGATTTTGAAAATTCTGGTACCCATAGAAAGCCACATTATTTGTGAGTGGCGTAGGCCATATATTAACCCGAAAAATTAGGGAGTTCCCATGGGAATCAAAAAAACTTATTTCACGCGGACAAAGTCGCTGGCATCTGCTAGTAATAATAAGTATATACCTAAAAGGAAAAGGTGACTGACTGACTAATCTATCAACGCATAGCTCAAACCACTGGACGGACCGGGTTGAAATTTGGCATGCAGATAGATTATAGTCTGGAATAACACAGACTACTTTTTTATCACGGAAAATTATAGAGTTCCCGAGGGAACCAAAAAACCTCAAATGGATGTTTGTTACGCAATCACGCCAGAACGGCCGAACGGATCTGGCTAAAATTTGGCACAGAGATAGATTATAGTCTGGAATAACACATAGGCTGCTTTTAATCCCGGAAAATTAAAGAGTTTCCGGGGGAAATAGACCTTAATCCACGTGGACGAAGTCGTGGAAATCAGCAAGTCCATCCATACATCTATACAAACTTTAGCACATATGTTATTATATAATAGTAAGGTAATCTATATCTAGGTATATAGATGAACTAGATTAAACATAGATTTTTTAAAAATATATAGATTATGTATATGTCACCGTAAGATTGTAATATCTAACTCGCGAAATTGCTAACTTTAGAAAGATTACAATTTAACGCATTACTTTTCGGTAGATTGTTATCTGTTAGGTATATCAACCCAATAAAACCTACACTACCTGATTATTTATGTCGACCCCTAACCTAACCTACAAGAAACAGACAAGAAAACGTAAATACAATGAACAATTTCGCGAGTTAGATTATAATCTAACGTTTTTTACAATCTTACGGTGACATATACACGAAATTAATTTCGATTTTCACACGGTAATTATTTTCAGAGTCCAAAATTCTGAAAAAGGCGTCGGTCAACTGCAAGTGCTGACAACTGTGATCAAGGAGGGAGGTATATTCGCACTGTGGAGGGGTTTCATCCCCACGTACGCCAAGCTCGGCCCCCTGACTGTGCTTCTATTCATATTCATGGAACAGTGGAACGCTTTGTACTATAGGCTTACGGAATAGGCAAGATATATGCAATACTTACAGTGCCAGTTCTAACACAGATCTCTATTTTCCAAGAAAAATGAAAGAACGAGGGATGTAGTTACTTATTTTTCAATTTTCATGGTCTTGTTTGTCGATGTGAAGTTTCTTTTGACAAAAAAAACTTCAATTTTTTAAGAAAAACCCCAGTTGTAATCCCTATGGACAATGGCCGGGGTGACAACTGGGGTTTCCATTTAAAATAATTTATGGCCAATAGAAACCTTAGCAATAATGCATTTTCAATGGTTAAACTACTAAATAATAAAATAGTATTTTCGATAAGAATGTAAAGGTATAATCGCAAAAATAAATCGGCGCTTTAAAATGCATTCAGTTTTTTAAAATATGTATCAAACGGGCGCTGAAAAAATCCGTAGTGTGAACGTGCCTTGACTAAATAAATTCTAGAATAATAAACGAGGTAAATTTAATATTGTGATTATTTTTATTTTGTATACTCACATAAAATAATTGCAAATGTAGTGTCTTGTTTATATAATTTTTCCGTCATCCCGAAATATTATGATTTTTTAAAGTTAGATATTGTAAAGTCCACCATTTGCTTATCATTTGTACATTTTGTAATTTTCTTAACCATACGATTAAATAATTTATTGATCAAAAGCTTCGAGTTTTCATTAAAACCTTACTTACTTTATATCTAGTTGTTTTTGTAATATTCGTATTAAAGTCCCACTAATCTGGCCCGGTGGCAAAAACCAGAACTAACTTTTATGTACTTTTTGTTTCATTTTATTTTTAATAGTAATTATATAAAAGCGTTTCAAAAACGAAATCAAAAACTAAACAGGCATAAAAGTTTTTATGCCTGTTTAGTTTTTGTGTTGTTTTTTCATTAGTTTCAATTTTGGCCACCGGTCCATTTAAGTTGATGGGACTGTATTCAGTTCTATTCAGCTTTTTATCCATACAAAACTGAAACCGTTCAGCCTTTAGCGGAGGTTTTGGAGGAAATAAAACTCTGATTAAACGCTGAGTTTAGAATGAATATATTGGGAAAAATGCCCATATTTATATAAAAATCCTTACAGAAATCCACCAATCAGAAATAAGTAATAATAACAATTAAGAATTACGACTAACATAATATGTACATACATATAGGTAGGTGTAACACATTCGCTGATTGCGTGATTTTCTTCCGTCTGGAACCGTGCAACTATAAATAGAACGATCGCGCCCGCGCGCCCGCATTTGCCCGTTTGCTGCCGGCCGCGGCAGACGGCGCCTGCGCGCGACGCAATTTATAACACGCGCGAAGTGGTTAATATGAACTGGCTGGTGTATTTGTGGACAGTGAACTCTTAGTGACTCCTTCAACTAGTGTCTAGTGGGGCAATCAGCGGCATCTCCAGTCCTGGCGCAATGGTTGTACGGACAGCCTTTTTCAAGGCTAACCTTTTCCTTTTTACGTCCAATGCAACTGCCTGACTCGATTGTTTACAATCTTCACTGTTCGGTGCAGACGTCCTCAACGTGGTAAGTACAGCAAACACCTTCCTTCGAAACGACGCTGCGAGCTCTTGCCTTTTTCGAGGCAATCTCGCGTCTTCCTGTTAACTAAGCGTCGCTCGATGAAAACGGTGTCGGATTTTGACATTAAAGAATTGCATCTTGATTTCAGTGTTCATTATTTATCTCCTCTTGTTATTAAAGTGATCCCTGTGTATTTATTTCTCCTTTCCACTTGATCCTTCCTCCAGGTATTCTTTGGTAACGAGGTTTATTCAGGTAATCCAGGTAAATGTGTGGTTGGTTATTTGACGGGTAAGGTAATAGGTTATTCTAAAGGTATATTCTGATTGATGGTAAGTAACTGGTATCTGGGTAAAGCGAGGTAAGTACCTACATGGTAAGTACTTGCGACGCTACAGGACTCGCCCCCTAGCGAAAGCGTACAGGAGGTTTAGTTATGCGTCCGAGTCTAGTCTTCTTTAATATTGGTTGAATTGCACTAGATGCTGGCGCCTGGCTTGCCTCGTTTTCCTTGCTTCGCGCGGGGTTGTGAGTAGATTCTTGTCTGTTCGTTGATGAAGATAATGCAGGCGAGTACTCTGGTGTACTATCCAAAATGTACGCAGGTTTGAGACGATCGATTGATATAACTGCAGAGCGCTTCTCTGGCAACTGCAGTTTAAAAGTCTTGCTATCTCGCTCTAACACTTTGTATGGTCCTTCATATGAAGGTTGGAGGGCTCTCTTCACTCCTTCATTTCGAACGAAAACTTGCTCGCAGGTTTCCAAATCCTGATGAACGAAAATAGGTCTCTTGTTGCTATGTACTGTAGGCTGATTTTGCATGACGGAGTTGATCGTTGATCGTAGTCTGCTCACGTAGTCGTAGTCCAAATCTTGCTCGGTTGATTGTGCAGTTGCGAAAAAATCACATGGTAGCCGTAGGTTGAATCCGTAGGTAAGCTCTGCAGCGCTGACTTTAGTATCAGAACGCATTGCGGCACGCAGACCCATGAGAACCGTAGGTAACTCGTCGATCCACTTTGTATGTCCAGATAGACGTGTTTTCAGTGAGGTCTTCAAAGAGCGGTGCCAACGTTCGACTAAACCATTAGATTGTGGATGGTAGGGTGTCGTACGAGTTTGTTGTATTCCCATGACGCTGAGAAGCTTGGAGAACAGGTGGCTTTGGAAATTACGTCCTTGGTCAGAGGTCAGAATTACTGGCGTCCCAAAACGAGTGATCCAGTGCTCGTAAAATATCTTTGCAATAGTTTCAGCTGACGTATCGTCGGTCGGAATCGCTTCAGGCCATCTCGTTGCTCGGTCGATCATGGTGACGAGGTAACGGTGTCCTTCGGGCGAAGTGGGAAGCGGGCCGACGATGTCTATGTGTACGTGTTGAAATCGTTCGGCAGTCGGAAATGCAGATACACTACTCGTTGTATGACGTTGAACTTTGCACCGTTGACATTGTATGCAGTTTTTCGCCCATGTACGGACGTCCTTATTCATTGATGGCCAGAAAAATTTTTGCGTGACGAGTTGGTTCGTAGTTCGAATACCGGGGTGACTGATGTTATGAACTGCATCGAAAGCGACTCGTCGAAATTCTTCGGGTAGGTATGGTCGTACGAATGCAGTTGAAATTTCACAGTAGATTGAAGCTTGCGAATTTGGCATAGTCATTTTGCGCAGAGTGAGATTGTTTTGCTTCGTAAGTTGCTCGCATTCTCTGTCTCTTTCTTGTGCTTCGGCTAACTTTTCGTAGTCGAGACTTGTCGGGCAAACGATGCTTTCGATAGGCATGCGACTCAATGCGTCGGCGACGACATTGTCTTTTCCGCTGATGTGACGTATGTCCGTAGTAAATTCACTGATGAAAATTAGTTGTCTCGCTCGTCGTGGAGTTTCAGATGGCGAAGGTGGTTTCTGTAGTACATAGGTTAATGGCTTATGATCAGTGAAAACGATTAGGTTTCGTCCTTCGAAAGTCTTCCTGAAATGTTTTACTGCCATGTATATAGCGAGTAGCTCCCGGTCGAATGTACTGTAGTTGCGTTGTGCGTCGGAAAATTTCTTCGAAAAATACCCAAGTGGTTGCCATTTGCCTTTGACGAATTGTTGAAGTACAGCTCCGGCACACGAGTCGGATGCATCGCTGAAAATTGCCAGCGTAGCATCGTGCGATGGGTGAGCGAGTAAAGCTGCGTTTTGAATTGCATTTTTACACGCTTCGAATGCTTTTGTAGCTTCGTCGGTCCATTCGATTAACGTGCGGTCTCTCTTTTTCGAATTATGAAGATAGGCATGAAGTGGGGCTTGAATATCTGCGGCCTTAGAAATGTGTTCTCGGTAGAAATTTATCATTCCAAGAAAACGCCTTAGCTCTTCGATTGTTTTTGGTTTCGCGTAGTTGCAGATTGCCGCGATCTTTTCTTCAGGCGGTTTTATTCCGCACTTGTTTACAGTAAAACCGAGGAATTTAACTTCATCTTGACCGAAATTGCATTTTGACGGGTTGATTGTAATGCCATTCTCTTCTAGTCTTCGCAATACAGCTCGTAGGTGTTCTTCATGTGATATTTTGTCCGAACTTGCAACTAGTAGGTCGTCTATGAAAGCGTAGACGAAATCGAGACCATGTAGAACTTCGTGGATAAACCGTTGAAAGGTTTGGCCAGCGTTTCTCAAACCTGGTGCCATTCTCGGAAATTCGAATAGGCCCATAGGAGTTATAATTGCAGTCTTCTCTATGTCTTCTTCACGAACTTTAATTTGCTGATATGCTCTGTTGAGATCGATTGTAGAAAATACAGTCTTCTCCGCTAATTGATGTGTGAAGTCCTTAATTCTTGGAATTGGGTAGCGGTCGGGTATCGTAATGCTGTTAAGTCTTCTATAATCACCACAGACTCGCAGATCGCCGTTTTTCTTCGGAACAATGTGCAGTGGCGAAGACCAAGGACTTTTGCTTGGGCGGCATAGTCCTTGTTCTATCATATTTTCGAACTCTTTGCGGACTCGTTCGTAGCGATGCGGTGCAATTGGTCGAGCACGGCAGTGAAGTGGCGGTCCAGTTGTTTCGATAAAATGTTCAACGTTGTTCTTCGGCGTAAGATTCATTGAAGTTAATCTTGTTACTCCGGGAAACTCGGCTAAAATGTTGTGGTATGACTGTTGCACGTCGATACTTCTTATTGTAGGTATGTTTGTGGCACGGACGAAATATTGCGACGCTAAGTTAGTTTTCCCGTCGATAAGTCTTCGATTCTTGATATCGACGATCAGCTGATGGTATTCAAGAAAATCGGCTCCGATGATTGGTTTACTGACTTTGGCTATGATAAACTTCCATTTAAATGGTCGGCGTAGATTGAAGTCGAGTTCCATAGTTCTCTCTCCGTAGGTTGGAATGACCGTATTGTTAGCGGCGTAGAGTTGCAAATTCAATGGCTTCTGTGTTTCACCTTTACGCGGCGGTAACACAGAAATATTAGCGCCTGTGTCGATTAAAAATGTAGTTTTTGACTTCTTATCGGTGACAAACAAGCGGTAAGACTTCTCAGATACGCCGGATCCCGCTTCATCCAGCGTAGTTGCTAGTTTTCCGGCTTCGTGTTTTCGTTCTTGAAAGAACACGGCAGCGTGCATCTTCTTGCATCATTGCCGAATCTTCGATGATAGTAACAGTAAGGCGAAGGAGTTGCGCTTCGAGATCTGTTATAGTTGCCATAGCGACGACGGTTTGCGGAACGGCCTCTATTCTGGAATGGTTTATTGTTGAACTGTGACTTGAGCGCAGCGACTTCGAGTGTTAGCTTGGTAATTTCTTTCACGAGGAATTGGATATCGCTGCTTGAGGTGGCGTGCGTGCTTGCGGTGGCGTTGGTTGATGCGACGGCTTCGATGCTTGTGACTTGCGGGGTGGGGTTTGATTCTAGCATCTTGTCGGCTAGGAGTGCTAACTCGTCGAGTGCAGTCTTCGTGCTGAAGGATTCGCTGACTGCCAATACTGATCGGACGTGTGCTGGAAGGTGGTTCGTCCACATCAGTCGTAGGGTTGAGTCTGGTACTTTGCTTCCGGCGAGAAAACGCATGCGGCGCAAGAGTTGAGTAGGTTTTTGGTCACCGAGCTCTATCTCCGAAAGTAGCTTTTGTAACTGGCGACTGTCGGATTCTTCATAGACGGAGATCAGACGATTCTTCACGGCGTTGTACAGCTCTGTAGGTGGCGGATTGCAGAGTATGTCCGAAATTTGCTCTATATCTTGTTTTTCTAGTTGAGCGATGACCATCTGGGCTAGCTGCTCCTGGCTCTTCTTTAGTTCGCTCGTTGCAGCCTCAAAACTGATGAACCATAGACGGGATTTGTCTCTCCAGAATGGTGGAACACGCAGTGATAGGGCGATGGCGGCAATTTCTTCCTGCCCTGGGAGTCTTGCTCGATCAGAGGTGGATGGCTTCTGATCTTCCATTTTTCAGCTTGTTCAGGCTCGGGGTCACCACTTTAGCGGAGGTTTTGGAGGAAATAAAACTCTGATTAAACGCTGAGTTTAGAATGAATATATTGGGAAAAATGCCCATATTTATATAAAAATCCTTACAGAAATCCACCAATCAGAAATAAGTAATAATAACAATTAAGAATTACGACTAACATAATATGTACATACATATAGGTAGGTGTAACACATTCGCTGATTGCGTGATTTTCTTCCGTCTGGAACCGTGCAACTATAAATAGAACGATCGCGCCCGCGCGCCCGCATTTGCCCGTTTGCTGCCGGCCGCGGCAGACGGCGCCTGCGCGCGACGCAATTTATAACACGCGCGAAGTGGTTAATATGAACTGGCTGGTGTATTTGTGGACAGTGAACTCTTAGTGACTCCTTCAACTAGTGTCTAGTGGGGCAATCAGCGGCATCTCCAGTCCTGGCGCAATGGTTGTACGGACAGCCTTTTTCAAGGCTAACCTTTTCCTTTTTACGTCCAATGCAACTGCCTGACTCGATTGTTTACAATCTTCACTGTTCGGTGCAGACGTCCTCAACGTGGTAAGTACAGCAAACACCTTCCTTCGAAACGACGCTGCGAGCTCTTGCCTTTTTCGAGGCAATCTCGCGTCTTCCTGTTAACTAAGCGTCGCTCGATGAAAACGGTGTCGGATTTTGACATTAAAGAATTGCATCTTGATTTCAGTGTTCATTATTTATCTCCTCTTGTTATTAAAGTGATCCCTGTGTATTTATTTCTCCTTTCCACTTGATCCTTCCTCCAGGTATTCTTTGGTAACGAGGTTTATTCAGGTAATCCAGGTAAATGTGTGGTTGGTTATTTGACGGGTAAGGTAATAGGTTATTCTAAAGGTATATTCTGATTGATGGTAAGTAACTGGTATCTGGGTAAAGCGAGGTAAGTACCTACATGGTAAGTACTTGCGACGCTACAAGCCGCATATAGCTGAATTTATGCGTGTGCATCTCCATAAAACTCGGGAATATTTTGTTCGGATATGATATACTCGTAGTTTGGTATTAACAAAAGCTGAATCAACCTAAAAATGTAGACTGCATTAAAATATCAGTCATATTTTAAAAAATAAAACAAAATGTATTAAAAACTATATTTTATTATACACACAGCCCCAAGTGGTATATTGACCACAAATAAATAAAATACATTCAGTAGGTATCTATAAGTCATTACCCTATTTAGATATTTATTAAATACTTTACATTGATTTTTTCTGAAGTCTCCAGGACCTATTACGTCAATGCATCCAGACAATATACATACAAATTTAGCGGATTTAGCAATTTCTTTAAAATAATTATAGTTTTTTTAAAAGAAATTCGATAAGAAATTCCGCCATACATCTACAGCTAGCGACTCTACCGAAAACTTAGTTAAGTAAAAATCGGTAGTACAGTATGTACAACTTTGAAACAAGATCCAATTTACTGTTACATTTTAATTTAAAAGTGCCTAGTCATGTGTGGATTTAAAAGGAATAGCTTCAGCACAGGTGCCCTCTAACTCAGTGGCTATCAAAATATGAAAGCCACTGATATTATTTTTTATCCATTGAAGGTTTGCTATGAGTAAATGATATTTTTATTTCATAGTAAACCTTCAATGGATAAAAAATATATGTCATTGGCTTTCATATTTTCGTAGCCACTGAGAAGAATACGGCTGCAGATCCATTTTACTCTGACGTTTGATATCAAAGGACAAGACTACACGTCTTGTAAGTTTTACTCACGTAAATCACTATATAGAAGATAGAGCACGTTGGCGCTATTTAAAAGAGGCCTATGTCCAACAGTGGATGCATAATCGTCTAATGGACGATAGTGATTTAGAACTTTAAAGCGGCTGCGGAGCAGTTTGAGTAGTTGATCGTTGCATAACTTACACAAACTGATAGAGCAGTTGCTGTGAACTAATTGCGCAGTTGTAATATAGAAATCACATCTCCGATTCGCCGATGATATCGTCATCATCGCAAGTTCGCTGCAGGAGCTTCAACAGATGCTTGATGGCCTCCACGTTGCCTCCCGACGTGTCGGTCTCCGGATGAACTTAGACAAGACCAAGGTCATGCTAAATGACCTGGTCGCTCCGGAGCCGATCAATGTCGATGGGTCTATTCTCGAAGCTGTTCGATCGATAGGAGAATACAGCTAGGCTGGGCAGCATTCGGAAAACTTCGTAGAGTCTTTTCGTCGCCCATACCGTAGTGCCTGAAGACTAAGGTCTTCGACCAATGCGTCCTACCAGTAATGACCTACGGTGCCGAAACGTGGACACTGACAGCGACACTAGTACAGCGACTGCAGGTCGCTCAGCGTGCTATGGAAAGAGCTATGCTCGGAAATTCTTTGAGGGATAAAGTCCGGAACGAAGTGATTCGCCAAAGAACAAAAGTGACCGACATAGCTCTTAGGGCTGGCACGCTGAAGTGGCAGTGGGCTGGTCACGTGTGTCGGAGGACCGATGGACGTTGGAGTCGAAAGGTCCTCGAGTGGAGACCGCGTCTTGGTAAACGGAGCGTAGGGCACCCCCCCGCAAGGTGGAGCGATGATATCCGGAGGGTGGCTGGCATCGATTGTATGTGGAAAGCCGAAGATAGAGCACGTTGGCGCTATTTAAAAGAGGCCTATGTCCAACAGTGGATGCATAATGGCTGTTGATGAATATAGAAACTGGAGGAGGAAAGCAACGATCTTTATGTATCAGTGGAATGGCCACAAAGAAATTGCAACTCGCGTATGATGCAGTCGACTCGTCATGACTGCTACTCTTGTATGGCCGCCCTAACAGCCCATGGTAATTGGATATTTGACAACTAGTCAAATCAACAACTTTTTTCAAACGTCAAAACGCGCGCTAAGTATGGGATTTTGTATAAAATATTGAATTGTACCGTCATAAAAGTTAAACGCACTTTTTTACTTTAATCGATAGTTTAAAAAGGTTATTCAACATAAAACTATCAGAGGACGTGGATATTACGACTGATCTGGGATCTCTATTTAATAATCACAAAAAAATAATTTATTTGAATAGTCGCCAAATACCCAATTCTAGCCTTTTATTATGACAAAGTATTATCACATAGTTTCGTATATTCATATAGTTTTATACGGTTATAGTATAAGTGTATGTTAGTCCGTCCGTCACCCGTAAGCCACCTCCTCGACGATGGTCTCCCAGGAGTCCGTGGACTCAGTCTCCCACGAGTCATCGTCGTCATCGCCATTCTCATCGTAGTAGCCCAACTGGAAATAACCAAATATATTTGATTTTAGGCATAATTTTTATCCGGGTTCCGTATCTCAAGACAATAAAAGGGAACCCTTTCACCGCGCTGCCAACCGCCCTAAGCAGTCGCAACTGCTCGAACGGTGCCATGTATGTGTGTACGTAGAAGACTGTAGCTCACTATGCAGTCGCAGCTTGAAGCATTCCATCCTGACTACTTCAAGCTGTCCGTGTATGGCCGGCCTGAAATTTCATCGAGCGGTCAAGCAGTCGCTACCGCCAGGTGTACACTGACTGCTCGAGCTGTCGACTGCTCTCACGCAGTAACCTCCGTCCGCGCTCTTCATTCCACGTCACGCGCGCCTCCCGCCCGCTCGCTTCTTGTTTTGTTTGTGTAATGTATGGGTGAAATGAATGTCATAATTGGAGGGTAGTCATTTAATTACTTAGTGATTGTAACTTGTTTTTCGGTTTGTTAGAACATTAAATGGAGTTTGCATAGACGCGTCGTTTTATATTTATTCGCAAATATTTCAGTTTGTTGAGTAGTAGTAGTAGTGCTTCTCCTTAAAATCCATGTTGCTACTGGTTTGAGTGAAATTGTGACTTGTTGAGCAACTGCTGCAGTTGTATCAACTGCTCTAGCAGTTATCAACGGCAGCTTTAAGCTGTTAATTATGACTGACAGAGCGGTTCACGTATGTTGATCACTGGCTAACTGCTCGAGCAGTCCGTGTATGGCCAGCCTTACTGTAGAAACAATGTATTACCTCATTGTTTCTATAGCCTCTATTCTAAACCTTACCTCATTTTCATGCAAGCGATGCACAGTATGTACTCTGATCTGGAACATCCAAGCTTGCCCCAGCAGCGCCACAGTCCCGCTCAGTAGAAGCGGCATACTAAAGCGGCACTTCCACGCCAGGCTCATCAGGAAGATGAACAGGCTCTTTCGACCCTCCATCGTGGATTCATCTGGAATTAATATTAGGTATATTTTAATGGTCGTCGGTCCAGCGAGCTGGAGGTTGTTCTACACTGCACCGTGTTCTGAAGTGGAGACAACGGTCTCCACTCCAGAACACGTCTGCCCCAACGGCCATGGATCCTGTAACAGACATGACCCGCCCACTGCCACTTCAGCCTGCTTATCCTCAGAGCTATGTCGGTCACTCTGGTTCTTTTACGAATTTCTTCGGCGGAAATAGAGGGTGGCGGGAAGCGGATGGATGAGGAAGGCAGAGGACCGAGTTTGGTGCTGTACTCTAGAAAAGGCCTATGTCCAGCAGTGGATGCATACAGGCTACATGGATAGATGGATGGATACTTGGATGGTAATTGTATTTATCCTTAAGCACATTACACTAGGGGATTACAATTGGAATAATACTTAAGAGTCATATCGATGTTTATAGCTTGAACTCATCAAACGCGTTTTGGCACCAAGTCTGGACATGACTTCAGCCGCTTCAGCGACTTAAGCGCAATACCTTTCACCTTCGACGACCTTCCTGGCGCAGTGTTGAGTGCTGTTGTCTTAATGTGCGAGGTCCCGGATTCGATTCCCGGCAGGATAAATTTGGGAATTTATAATTTCTGAATTTTCTCTGGTCTGGTCTGGTGGGAGGCTTCGGCTGTGGTTAGTTATCACCCTGGCAAAGACGTACCGCCAAGCGATTAAGCGTTCCGGTACGATGCCGTGTAGAAACCGACTAGGGTTTAAGATAACAGCCAGACCCCTAAGAGGTTAGCCCGCTTACATCTTAGACTATATCGTCACTTACCATCGGGTGAGATCGCAGTCAAGGGTTAACTTGTAGCGGAATAAAAAAAACACGATGGAGTGTTGCAGTGGCAAATTTAGTCATAGAGGCATAAGCGCATAGCTTACCCTGCTTCTAATTGCTCAATTTCACCTGGACTTGCCAGAAATACGTGAGACTCGTGCTCGGTAATGTGCCGGCAATGGGTTGAAATGATGACGATGATGATCATGAGGAAACCGGCGTGCCAGAGTTCTTCATTACGCCCTTAAAGGTGTGTAAAACAAGGAACATATTTACTACTGTGTAGTCTGCCGATCGGCAATAGACCAGCATGGCGGACTACAATTTCCTATGCAAAAAATTTATGTCTAAGGCCGGCCATACACGGACTACTTGAGTAGTTAGCCAGTGATCAACATACACGGACCGCTCTTGCAGTCATAGCTTGTAGCTACCATTGATAACTGCTGCTAACCGCCCGAAGCAGTCGCAACTGCTCGAGCGGTCCGTGTATGTTGATCGCTGGCTAACTGCTCAAGCATTCCGCGTATGGCCGGTCTAATTCGGTTCTACACTTTCTCTGAATTCAACTAATTGATAGCTCTGGGGGGATACTACCATCGCTTAAAGCAGTATTATTTCAAAATAACAGCTTTATGTCATGTACTGAAGTACGTAGGGACGTCAATCCCTAAAATAAGAATTATAATTAATCTTAAAGATTTAATTCTGGTAGTAGAGTCACGACATTTCATAAGTGGCACAAGTTGTCCTATTTGAAATAAATAATTTCATTTCATTAAAAAATAAAAACAAAACACAAACGTTAACAATATTAAAATAATACGGTTTTGAGCGATGGTAGTATGCCCCCTGAATGTATTGCTATCCTTTTCATAATGCTCTTTATGGAAAAAGAAAGTAGTTTTGACCTGCCGATTTAGTTTAGTTTAGAGATTTTGTACTGGGCAGCCACATTTTTTTAAATTATTATCAAACTGTAATGTATCGATAAGAAACTTAGCCACAGTATTGTTATTCGACAAAATTTATGTGCCCTGTGTCAACCAAAGAAAGCAACGTTTCTGAGTAATTTATAGACATATTACAGATAGACATATGCATATCGATTGTCGACAACTTTGATAGATTTCGAGCATCAAAACACTCAAAGATAGTCAACTGCTTGAAGCTACCATTGATAACTGCTGCCAACCGCCCGAAGCAGTCGCAACTGCTCAAACGGTTCCATGTATGTGCGTACGTAGAAGACTGTAGTTCACTATGCAGTCGAAGCTTGAAGCAGTCCATCCTGACTGCTTCAAGCTGTCCGCGTATCGCGGGCCTTGGCCACATTATTCACATAAAAGAACCAAAAAATATAACTTATGAATGTAACTCATATGGAAAAATTTTAAAACCAAAAAAGAAACAGGGTTCAATATAAAAATACAAGAGTTCAATTTCAAGCACTTTATTAATATGAATTGCATTCATAAAATATTTCGATACACGCAAGTATAGAGATAAATGGAATGGTGTCTAGAAGTCATTCGCTGATCGTATTTCGTAGCACGTGCCGAATGGAATGTATTTTTAACGCAAAGCTAGTAGGTACCTATCTGCATAACCCGTTGTCCTAGGTGAGAGACATAAGCGACGCGACGCGATGCGACGCCATACGAAATAACGTTACGTCTACGTTTTCGCGTAGATACGCCTATCATTTTCTATCGCGTCGCTTCTGTCGCTAATCTGGGACAACGGGTAGGTCCCGTAAGAGCCCATACCAAAAATTTTGCTTCCTAAATATTGAAAACTATATGTAAATACCATAACATTGATATTAATTATGCTTTTAATATGTGTTATTTTTGATATTTTCACGATTTTGAAAATGTGCACACATCATGATTTATACAAAAAAATGTGCGGCGCGTGCAGCCACAGTTCAAATTATCGATTAAACTATTTTCATGATTATGACGTCACATGTATCTATTTCATGCAAACTCTTATACTAAGCCTGCGTTTTATTTGAAGTTTGATATTAAGATTGAATTTGAGGTTACAGCCGTCTGGTTGTGTAAGAAAATCGTAATCGTAAACGTTTGTCAAATAGATAATTCGAACTAATTAAGGAGGTCATAGATAGCCTGCACGTCAAAAATAATCAATGAACTTCTTAAACAGTTCAAGTAATATTATGTTATAAGCTCTCAAATGATGATGATTTTTTTAGATGATTGGGCCACTGATTTGATTAGTTATCAACATGATATTAAATTGGATTCGGCGAATGCTACAATCTACAACCAGTTTTGAAGTACAAATGTATTAGCAACTTTCAACTTTATATATTAATACTATACTATAACTATACTTATTAATTGACAACAAAACAGTCGCTAAACAGAGGAACACAGAAATATTATTTTGGAATGCAACAGTATGTTTTGAGCTTAACAACACCGATTTTGCAGTATATTATGTAACTTTAGTTTAACTAAATTGACAGTAACAACACCAACTATTTTTATATATATGCATACCTAGAAATTTGACGTGATTATTAAATAAATTTTAGACCTGTATTAAAACCCAACATCAGCCTCGGTCAATCTATGCTTAGGACTGGTCAAAAGCATAGATTGACCTAGATACTTGAGAACAAATTCTTAGTTGATGTCGGTTTTTATATACGGGCCTTAAATTCAAATTTATTTGGAAATTACTCGAAGTGTAGGAAACGATTAAAAAAATGATTGTTAAAGTTAGTGCCTAAAATAAAAATAAAATCTAACAACAAAGTGATACGAATTTAAAAAATTATCTCTTAATCTTAATTAATATTTTGTTCTTTAATAATAATGATCTAGTGACTCGAATTTGATGAAATTAAAAAATATGGAAGACATTCGTTTTAATAAAAAGTTAGATACACTTTTAATAACTCCTTTACAGACACCTAACACAAATATAACCATTTAAACATGTTCACACTATTTTTGATAGCAAAAGAGAGCTCATAAAGGTCCTGTCATTTTAGTTGGACAAAAGTATTGCATAAAATATGTACTTAAAGATAGAAACTTAAACATTTATACCATTTGACATTTCATAAAGCATTTTTTCGATATTCATAATCGACCATTCATAATGTTAGATTCATTAAGATATCTTTGTTTAAGAGATTCCAAATTTCCAAAATTATTGAAGTAAAACTTATCTAAGCGCCACTTGAGACTTTGATTCAACAGTATCTACAGTTACAGATGAAAGTATGGTTCAAACTTCACTTCCACCAAAATGGCCGCCTCGCACAACAGCTGTTTTGAGGCCACCATGATTTTACCTTGACAGCTGCCATTCAATGTTTTTTTTTTATAGATATAATTGTAATACAACAACGATAAAGAAGTTTTACTTCAACCGAGCGTGAAGATTAAACACCAATTTTTTTTTTTAAATCACTAAGTTATTCATCATCAAAGTAATCAACATGTTCTCCAGGCAAGAATTTGCCAGAGAGCAAAACTTTGACACACTTTTTAGCTGTCATTTCTGGCTTTAACAGTGTGCCTTGGTTTTTGAAGGAAGTGAATACATCTCTTAGGTTGTCGTTTATGGCTTCCTCTAGAACGTTGTCAATCATTGCTGTCTCAACAGGGCCAGGGGAATAATTAAGGACCTTGATATGTTTCTTTTCCTCTGCAAGCACTCTGAAATACATTTCTCTGGCAGCTTTTCCGCTACAGTAATACGCCATGCCTCCCATAGGCTTAATAGCGCATAGAGATGTTATATTAACAATAACAACCCTTTCCTCTACCTCTTCAAACAGTTTTAGGAACTGCGTATTAAGGGAAATCACTTTAAACACATTCAAGTCATAATATTTACGGAGCTCTGGTATATTCTCCATACGGGCCGTTTCGACGGCCAAATTGCCGAGAGATCCAACGTTATGGAATATCAAACCTGTTTCAAAGTCGGTAACTTTGCGTCCAGACAATGCTTGCTTTAAAATATCCATCATCTCATCTTCCGAAGCCGTCGACAAGTCTACCGAGTTGCAAATAACTTTGACTTTGTCTGACTCGCATAAGCCTGCGGTAACTGCGAGTTCTTGTTTCTTACGAGCCAATAGAAGCATGATGGAGTTCGATCCAAGACATTTTGCGACTTCTACAGCAATAGCTCGACCTATACCCTGGGAAGCGCCTGATACGACACAGAAAGATGGCCCGGAAAGGTCTATATTAGATGATGATGATGCCATGGCTACTTACTAAGGTTCACAGGGCTCCTTGGAAATTATTCCTGATCTTGAACCTGATCTTCAAGGAGTTTTTCTGATTCAGTGTCTCCAATTACAGGATCCAGGTCACAGCCTTCTCTCATCAACCGATCAATGCAATCAGCTCTGTATGCTGCCAAATTTTCAACTACTTTGTTCTTATTTTTCAACTTTTTCAATTTTCTCTCTGGAATAAATGAAAATTAGTTAAATAAGTTATTGCACAACCTTTATAAGTCTAGTAGTGATTAAGTAATAATCAAACAAATAACTTTGATTGTAAATGACATTAGATAACCTTTATCTGTGTATAGTAGTTTTTATAAGAGAAATATTATAAATGCGAAAGTGTGTTTGTTTGTTGGTTTGTCCTTCAATCACGCCGCAACTGAGCAACGGATCGACGTGATTTTTGGCATGGGTATAATTTAGGACTTGGAGAGTGATATAAGCTACTTTTTGCCCCGGAGTTCCCGCGGGAATAAAAAACTTTAACCACGCGGACGAAGTCGCGGGCATCAGCTAGTAAGAGATAAAAGTGTTATTGTTTCTGAGCTGGTGTAGTGGTAACACATAATAATTCTTAGTAAGCGTTCTAGGTTCAGATCTCAGGCAGGCTGATTTAGACTGATTTAAATAAGATTAATGATTCAAACATTAAGATCAAAATACCCACTGAAATTTCTAAGAACTTCTTTATTAATCTTAGTGGGCTGATTTTGAAGGCTATATTCCCAAAAAAAAACATTTAGACTTTTTTTTTATTCCATAAGTTAACCTCACCTTTTGGTAAGTATGAGATGATGCAGTCGGTAGTGGGCTAACCTGTTAGGGGTATGTCAATTCTATTAAACCCTTATTGGTTTCTACACACACACAAAATAGAAATTGACTTATTATATTTTGTTAGAAAGGGGGATATTATTATCTGGTTTTGTTAATACCAGACAAATCCAGTTTTCCGCTCACTAATGTTTGAATTTTTAAATAGTAACAGTCACAGAATATTATACAGCATGTAATAGCTGTTTTGTTTTTTTTTTTTAATTTATTGTTGATTAATTCCGAGTAATTCCGGGTTTAATGATTATGGGTAACATCTTCTACAAAATATTTCATTTTTGCTGTAAGACTGTAAGACTGCTTTAGAATGAAAAATGGATATGATGGAATTTTTAACAACTTTGGTACGTTTTGGACTAATCTGATTTTGTTTGAAAACACACTTTCTAAGGCAATTTGGTTTAGATTGCAAATCTACATGTATTATTTTTTTTTTATTTTTTTTATCCACTACAAGTTAGCCCTTGACTACAATCTCACCTGATGGTAAGTGATGATGCAGTCTAAGATGGTAGCGGGCTAACCTGTTAGGGGCATGGCAGTTGTATTAAACCCATACCCCTTTCGGTTTCTACACAGCATCGTACCGGAACGCTAAATCGCTTGGCGGCACGTCTTTGCCGGTAGGGTGGTAACTAGCCACGGCCGAAGCCTCCCACTAGGCAACAACATTAACAACTGGATCAAGAGACCATGATTTGTGAAAAAATGTATTCTAATTATAGTGGACTTATCTGGTTCTGTTCGCCAGCTCCTCATTTGTAATTACTTAGCTCATCTTAAGAAAATATCAATTCATATTAAAAATATATTTAATGCAAAAAAATGTTGCAATTCCATGGGTACACTTATTCCTTAAATATAACATTTAGTCAAAAATAGATATGGATATTATTTATAATTTTGAGAGTGGGAGAATCAATTTGTTTGTATGTGTCTCAAGGAATCGGCAAGGTTTGTCTTCTTTCTTGGTATATGCCAAAAATCACGTTGAACCGTTGCTCTGTTGCGGAGTGATTGAAGGACAAACCAACAAACCAGTAAACCAACAAACAAACACACTTTCGCATTTATAATATTAGTATATGATATAGAGGGTTTCCAAAAGACATAAAATTCACATCTTTTGTTAGTTTTAAGTTTGATAATCATTTTAAACCATCAAATACAGAAAAAAAGTGTTTAAATTTGATGACATCACAACTATGTATTTCATACAAACTTCCATACTCGAAACACATTTTAAAATTTAACAAAGAGTTGCTGAATTGATTGAATTGTCATCATCCCCATGAGACCCATCTGAAGGTCTAATGTAAGAGGGCTGAGTAGGAACAAGAGATTTAAAAGGGGCACTGTGCAACTGACCATGTGGTTTATGCAGATTTACCTTCTAATACAATAATTAATATTATAACCTACCTAGAATAGCAAGATATTCAGCGGAATCTGCCAATTTATCGCTCTTCTCTGGTTTGAAATTGTCTTCGAATTCGGTTTCTGCCGACGTGCTTTTATTTTCACAACCCCAGGGATCCATCAAAACCTGCGCAATAAACTAATAATTACTTTGTAAATTCGCGGTAAATAAAGTTAATAAAACATTTATCTGCGCATTATCTACGATCCTAGCAGCTACTTGGATCATTAGCAAGTAAAAAACATTAAGTGGGTGGACTCAATAGTTTTACACGTTTCTCAAACAAATGTCTTACTTAGCATTAATATTAAATACGTACTTACATGAAGGCTAAGAAAGCCGAATGGGCTATTGACTATGGACTGTATTAATTTAATGTGAAAGGGTTTATAAAAAAGCCTTGACTGTGCGAAATACGAAACGATAAATTGTGAAATTTTATTTGACAAAATGGACAATGAAATTTGAATTGAAATGACAGTTGACACTGACAAAACCAAGACAAAGTGACAATGGAATTTTTTTACTGGCTTTACGGCTGTGGGTTCAAACTCTTCTGAGCCTATTAAGAAAGATTACTGATTATCAGAGACCACAGCTTATATTCGTTTTAAGAAGGTTTTAAGGTAGTTTTCCGGCGCGGTTACAAACGGATATCGCCAGATCCCGCGAAGTACAAACGATAGAATAAACATTATTGAAAATTCCCTCCAAATCTTATCTACGAAAAGGTATAATGTGGTTATTGAAATTATCTATTTATTTAGCTTGAAATAAAAATGACGATTGACGACGATAGCAGCAGTAATAGGTATTTACTCGGGAATTATAATATTATGATATGATATTGAATAAGGTTTTTATTATTCATTAGCCTTGATTTTAGGGTCTCGCAAGTCGCGAGGTGTAAAAATTCAACAACTAGATGATGCCCGCGACTTCGTCCGCGTAGATTAATGTTTTTTGATTTCCGCGGGAACTCTTTAATTTCTGGGATAAAAAGTAGCCTATGTCCTTTCTCAGGCTCTAGAATATCTCTGTACCAAATTTCATTTTAATCGGTTCAGTAGCCTATGCGTGATTGCGTAACACACAGACAGAGTTACTTTCGCATATATAATATTAAATATGGATAATGCAGTCTTCGTCTTGGCGATCCTAAAACCCGCGCTTCACTCAGGATTTTCAAGATGCAACGCTTGGGGGTAACTCTAAAGTCCCTCGTCACGCTTAGAATTTATCCCAGCGCGCCTAACGTAAGACATTGCATGACCAGTGATCACCATGCTGAAAGTCTACTATTAAATTCAATTTTCTCAACTCGTACATAATGCCTCCTGCATGTCAAAAATTAATAAAAATAAATAATGATTGCACCTAGCAACATGATTTTTTTATCTGGTAGCTCATTTTACCTAGTTTTAGGAGGTATCAATAACTCAATACCGCCTGGCCAATGTGGTCTCTTTCCCCTGGCACAGTCACGTAATATTATGCTCTATTCTTTATTAGTGAGAGTGTAAGACCGACCTTGATTAATATAACTGCCTAACCAGATGCGATTGTGGCCGGGGAAGTACAGTGCAGTAGGAAGACAGGAAAGTCCACAAGCGGTATCAACTGTGCCTAGCATTAGGCCCGCATTACTAAACCGACATCAGATAAGAACACGTTCTCATGGTCAATCTTTGCTCAAGACCAGACCGGTCTTCAGATCAATCTATACTTGAGAATCTGTTCATAACTGACGTCGGTTTATTAATACGGGCCTTAGAATAGGGTTAGAATGCTTTAAAGCGATATGCATTAGCAGTAGCGCGTGCACAGAATTTTAAGCCAGGGTAGGCATTTTGGCTGGTCACAATTAAAAATAAGAAGGTAAGCAGCGCTCTTATGCCCCTACGATCTGCACGTCACTGTGCATTAGATACTCTACCTACGCATAAAGGGATTCCTGCTAAGTATTATTCCTGCGACTGCGTACCAGCGGCAGAGTTTGCGAACGGAGTGATGCGCATTGCGATTCCACCAAAGTCGTGCACGGACATTTCAATCTTGATGATGGGCAGGAAAACACTGCGAACTTGTTCACTTACTGCGACTCCACCATAGATAACTTTGCTAAATTTAGAAAACAATGGCATAACCTGGGGTATAGCTACAGTCCCACAAACTTATATGGCCCGGCGCGGTGGCCAAAATTGGTACTAATTTTTATGCCTGTTTAGTTTTCGTTTTTATTTTAATTTTAATATTCACTAGCGAGTAGCGACCCTGTCAACTCACTTTGTGGGACTGTACCTGGAGGTAACGTAAGAGTACGTCGTACCTACCTATTCCGTGGTAAAAAGTAAAGTGAACTAGGTAGCATATACCTGGTCCACTCTACCACTTCCGAGTGCTCTACCAATTTCAGTAGAGTATACGTATTTTTAACCGACTTCCAAAAAAGGAGGAGGTTCTCAATTCTGATCTACACACTAGGTATGTTGAAGTCGGGCGGGTACCTAACTTTATCAAAGTTAAGCAAAGTTGAATAAGCCGACTTTGGAAAGAATTTTGAGGTATTTGTTAGTTTTAGAATACTTAATTAGTGTTTCGTGCAGTTTACACTGTTACAGTAGAGTGTGCGGCGGAGTAGGTACCTAAAGTGGATGCTGGACAGTGGGAAAGAAAGTGGTAACTAGTTGGTACAGTAGCTTATTTTAGTAGGGTGTGGTGTGGGAAAGCAAGTTTATTCTATTACTCTAAGCACTCTACTAGTGCTGTCTACATTAGTATAGTTAGTAGGTACCTAGAATAAGCTAATTTACCGTGCTACTATCACATCCTAATACCATAATCCACTATGGTGTTTATTCTACCCGTGTAACAGAGCTCTTGAAGAAGGAAAAGGCTAGAAGGCTTTATCGAAGTATGAACAGATTAAATACGACTCTACATTTTTTTTATTTTATTCATTCGTGTACATTCGCTCCGGTACTGGGTTCCGAATTAATACAATATTGTGACGCAATGACTCTTAGCAAAGAAGTGGCAAAGTATCACAACAAAATACGGCGGTAATGTATGGGTACTCAGAAGCATGATCATAAAATGCTTTGTTTATCAAACTTAGCAACATTGAACTTTATGTAATTACTATAAAGTGTAATTTGCAATAGCATATTTAATCCGTGCTAAAACTCTATCACTTTGGTTAGATAACATAAAAAAATGTTGTCTAATACTCTAAAAATAGAGTTCTATTTGCAGTGTATGTTTGTTAGGTGATAAAAGCAGTTTTCACGGAGCTGCGAGCGGTCGCACTAGACGCAGCTGCCGTCCCGCCCCGCGCCCTGTGCCCCGCGCCTCCCGCCGCCCCTCGACCCGCGCTCTACCCCGCGCGTGTCGCGCTTTCACAGACCAATCAAACAGATAGGCCATTCTAATAAGCATTTTTATGTCTAATTGGTTCTGTCTCTGAGATGCTGGGACGGTCAAACAAATAATATTTTGTTTTGCAACACTAATAATTATCACGATTTTTCAATTCTAATTTTCATCATTTTTTCCGAAGTTTTTGAGTTTCTACTTGTAACCTTTGAATTAATTTGTGATATTGTTGATCGGTTAATTTTTTTTACTGATCTAATTAGATTTGTGTATTGAAATATCCTGAAAACTAATAAGAATCTTATATAACGGCAAGTGACCGTAATTTCTGTTTTAGGAAAATTGATTTGTACGGTTTGAAGGGTTAAAATAGTTGAATAAAATCATTGATTTTTTTGATATATTTTTACACAAGTAATTGAAATGACAATAGTAATTACTGATTACCTATTGTTATTAAAGGAGACATTTTGCTAAGCTAAAATGGAAAGTAAATCTGAAATCAAGCTTAGCAGGTTTATACATTTTGTCCTTTGTGCGTGCTGTAGTGTTTGACGCGGGCAGAGCGCGGCTCGCGCCGCCATTCTGGATATTTTGACGGGAAGGTCGGTCACGTGACGCGGCGGCGGCGGCGCGCGGGGGGCGCCGGCTAGACTCCCCAGTAGCCGAGCCATCCGTCTGCTGCTTTGACTGCGCCGCTCTCGCCTCGCCCCGCGCCCGCACTACGTCGCCGACCGACGGGGACGCTCGACGTGTGACCGAGCGCTCGATCGCGGCCGGATCCGCGAGTGCACAGTGAAGTGAACGACGGAGCGCGCTCGGCCCACGGCAGGCATGGCGCGCTGAGGAAACCCGGCCGCCATGGACGTGGCGCCGCACATCAGCTCCGTGCTGCGCACGTACCAGGCCAGCGCGCCGCGCTCGCTGCAGGGCCCGGGCGGCGCCGTGCGCGCGCCGCCGCCGCCGCCGCCGCGCGCCGCGCCGCCCATTCCACTGGGCCCGGCCGCCGACGCGCTGGGCGAGCGCGGCGAGACGGCGCTGGAGGGCGAGCGCGTGGCGTGCTTCAGCGTGGGCGGCGAGCGGCGGCTGTGCCTGCCGCAGATCCTCACCTCCGTGCTGACGGACTTCTCGCTGGAGCAGATCAACCGCGTGTGCGACGTGCTGCAGATCTACTGCTCGCGCTGCTCGCCCGAGCAGCTGCACGAGCTGAAGGCGACGGGCGTGCTGCCGCGCACGGCGCCCTCGTGCGGCCTCATCACGCAGACGGACGCGGAGCGGCTGTGTGCGGCGCTGCTGCACGCGCCGGGCGCGGCGGCGCGCCGGCTGCCCGGCTTCCGCGTCTACCACGAGTGTTTCGGCGGCGCGCGCGGCGTGTGCGCGGCGGACGCGGGGCTGGTGCAGTGCGCCGAGTGCCGCGGCGTGTTCGCGCCGCGCCGCTTCGTGTGCCACTCGCACGGCACGGAGCACCGCACGTGCCACTGGGGCTTCGACTCGGCGCGCTGGCGCCGCTTCCTGCTGCTGCCGGACGACGAGCCCGAGCGCGACGCGCACGCCGCGCTGCTGGATGCGCTGGCGGCGCGCGACGCGCAGCCGCCGCCCGCGCCGCCGCCTCCGCCGCCGCCGCCCGAGCACCACCTGCCCCTGCCACTCAAACGGAAACAGGTCAGTCCGGTTGCATCTTACTCTCTGTAGTCTAGTAGGTAGTTTTCATTGTAGAAGAGTTATAGGCCTATTACACTGCACTTTTCACAGGAATCTTGAATCTTGAATCGGTGTAGTGTAATAAGATACCTATAGTAACGAAGGGTCCCTAAATTGATCCTAATAGGCCTATTACACTGCAGTTTTCACAGGGACCCTCACTCTTAAATCAGTGTAGTCTAGTGTAATAAGATATAGGGAGAAAGGGCCCCTAATTTTGATCCTAATAGGCCTATTACACTGCAGTTTTCACAGGGACCGTTACTCTGAAATCATGGTAGTGTAATAAGATTTAGGGAGAAAGGCTCCCTAAGTTGATCCTTATAGGCCTATTACACTGCAGTTTTCACAGGGACCCTCACTCATAAATCAGTGTAGTGTAATAAGATATAGGGATTAAGGGTCCCTAAGTTGGTTCTTATTTCTGTCAGCACACTGCACAATCTCTAAAAACTAAAATGACAGCTTTATCCCTTTCATAATACGAAAAGGGCTGCCCGCCTGCCCCATTAGGGAGTATTATGAAAGGGATAACAATGTAAATAGAGCTGTCATTGTCATTTTAGTTTAGTTTATAGATTGTGCTAAACAGAATTGGCCTCAATTTATCTGTAGATTAGTTAGTAAAAGTCAACTTTAGATCAATACGCTTGCGTAAAACGCCATCCAGGTCCTGTAAAATTGAAATTAAAAATCAACGAACACCACAAATCCTTTTAGTAAAGCAAAAGTAGAGCAGTTGATATTTTTCTTTAACTCTTAGGTGAAGTACAATCAATCAATACTAACTTTTTCTCGTAAATGAAATTCAACATAACCTCCAATTCGCTATTCGCTCATCCGTATCAGCTACGTAATCTTCATTATTTTTCTCAGCTAAATCTTGAGAGCCATTTTCGTATTTGGCAAATTGGAATCAAAAATCAATTCTTACTTGCCACTTGCAAAGATCATATTTTCTAGGAATAGATCTTTGCAATTCTCATATTAAATACGAAACAGGAATAATTTTTTTATGAAATTTCAATAACTTTGCAAGCAAAGCAATCAGATGAGACGATTCGAACCCGATGATTTCATATTTGGTCAAAATGACCCAAAAAGTCAATAATTAAATTAAAGTTGAATCGACTAGCCTATAACTTCTTGAAAATTCCAGTTTGATTAAAGTCTTGAGAGAGCTCTCGAAATAAACCCAGATTTAGTCAATTCTTTCTTCCAATCGTTTTAGCTTCGCCCAAAACCCATAACAAAAATAAGGGAATCAACTCAGAAAACGTGAAATGACTGGACTGCTAAATGCGACGTAATTCTGAGTAAACAGTTGTTACAAATATAGACTTTATCTTTAGTAATTATTTACTTTATATCAAGTAGTTAGTTCTTCAGAAAACGAATAAAGAGACGCTTATCATAAGCCCATACCATTCTGAAATGCCTGTAGCATTCTAATTAGAATCTCATCTATAAATAAATATTCTAAAGTTTTCTACTTTCATTAACCTCTTTTGCATTCTGCTCGCTGACTTATGGCTGTATTATTCTCTATATCCATTATTCAATAAGTACTACAGTTGGCACCATTGTAAGATTAGAGGGTAATAGTTAATACGCAATCGGGGTTTGTGCACCTATAGAGTGGTGAATAACCTTCTTAAAACATCAGGATTTAAACATGTTTCACAACGAATTATTTTTTTGTTCAATAAGAAAGAAGCATTCGCTTTAAGAACTGCCGTGTGCTTTGAGCACAAAATATCTATACCCATATTATTATCTATACCTACTAATATACTAATATTATAAAGAGGAAAAGTTTGTGAGTTTGTGACGTTTTAGGGGGTAATCTCTGGATCGACTGAACTGATTTTGAAATTCTGGTACCAATACTAAGCCACATTATTTGTGAGTGTCTTGAGCTTTATATACCTATCCCAAAAAAATAGGGAGTTCCAGTGGGATTTTATAAAACTTATTTCACGCGGACGAATTCGCGGGCAAGTCTGCTAGTGTGCTATAAGGCTTGAGGCCGTTTTTCAGCAAACAAAATCCATACAAAACTCGTCACTGCACTGGAGTAATATGTGGGTTTGTATTGCGAATGGAGATTTTAAAATTATCAACTGGGGTGGCTGATATACTACTGCCGTTCTTCAAGTTTTTTTTAAAATTTTTATATGTATAGCGGGCAAACGAGCAGGCGGGTCACCTGATGGTAAGTGATAACCGCCGCCCATGAACATTTGCAGCACCAGAGGAACCGCCAATACGTTGCTGGCTTTTGAGATATTTATTTATTCGACTTAATAGAATTAAGAGTCCTTATAGGGTTCTTAATTCTGTGGCGGTCTTCGCAGTCCGCACATAATCCAATAGATGGCATTACTAGTACGATTCACGCGACCACGAAGAGCCCAACTCACGATTACGAAGCGTTCTCTGAATTACGCTATATATACGACCTCCAACGATGAACGGTCGGACCAGTGGTCCCCGAACACAACACCCGCTCGGAGGATGATCATCCTTTGTTACGGTCGAGCCATATCACCTGCTCCCGTACATTGGTGACCCCGACGTGATCTCCAAGCCGCCGCCGACAATCAAACAAGCCGACGTGACGTCACAGCCGCCGCTGACACACATCAAGCCGACGTCACGCCCTCCCTCGTCAGACTTGAGCAACATCACACATCACAATATAAACCCTGCAGTCATCGCAGCGAGGACAGCATCATCAGTGCGCACAGCGGGACACAACAGCATCACAACGCAGCACAGCAGTAGAGCAACCAACGCAGCACAGCAACCAACGCAGCACAGCAACCAACGCAGCACAGCAACCAACGCAGCACAGCAACCAACGCAGCAACGCCGACCGATGTTCCGGCACAGCCGCTCTCAGAGCCACACGCTCAGCGGCCAGCAATAGTCGATACGCAACAGCATATTAGTACACAGCCCGTCGACGCCAGTACCAGCCGCACAAGTGGGTCACACAGCCTCAAGAGTAGTATGAGCCTACAACGCCGCTACCCTGGTTGTTGCGCGACGCCGCTTCACTGAGTACTTCCCGACGCTGCGCTTACCTGAATGCTCATCGAAGCCACTTCTCCAGATGCTTGCAACGCCGCTCAACAACTGAATGCTGACGACCTCCAGACTCGAAGGGGAGTGATGTGGCGGTCTTCGCAGTCCGCACATAATCCAATAGATGGCATTACTAGTACGATTCACGCGACCACGAAGAGCCCAACTCACGATTACGAAGCGTTCTCTGAATAACGCTATATATACGACCTCCAACGATGAACGGTCGGACCAGTGGTCCCCGAGCACAACACCCGCTCGGAGGATGATCATCCTTTGTTACGGTCGAGCCATATCACCTGCTCCCGTACAATTCTATTAAGTCCAGTACTTTAGAATCTGCGTTGGTTTGAAAGAAAATAATTCAGTCAGTGTACATATTTGCACACTTTTGCACATGTTAAAAATAATTGGACCGCCATAAGCTCTATAATTCGGTTTTAAATCTGTGGCATAACAGTGGTAAAATGACCGACTTCTGTGTAAGTTAAGTAAGCATATACCACTAAAGTTTACGCAGGTTGTCTGAAAGAGTCGCTACTGTGGCTAATGGTCATATTAAAAAAACAATTGGTTTCTTCATGTATTTACACTACTGCAAATCATAGCATTGTATAGTTATAAATATAGATAGAACACTGAAAGCTCGCAATTTAAACCTACATGGACTTTTGCAGTGCTGCCCACCAAAATTGTATCAATTTTTATTTTGATAATAAAAGAAACCTTTTAAAGTACCAGAAATCAGCAACAGACCAAACGAATAGCTCTTAAGATGTACGATTTTTCAAGATGTAAACCGAAAAGCTTAAAAGCTCAGTGGTGGTAAAAAAACAAAAAGCCTGTATATGACCGTACAAGAGCCCTATATCGGCAATGACGCAGATTCTCTAAGAAACCGCTTTCTGAACTGGTAGCCAACCAAACTGGTAGAACCCAGACACAAAAAATGACGCGTGATAAATTGGCCTGGGTAATCTTCAAAATTATTCTCAAAAGATTTGCGAAAATGCTAAATATTTATGCTTAAATTTGCGCATGCCATATTATTTATCATCGTTGGAATAATTTCCCCATTCACAATGTGTGAGTAATTTCGTTGACGGGTTGACCAAACTAACTGTTCCACATAGATTTCCTTACTGTGGCGGATTATATCAAATTTAACTTCTAGTTCCATCATTATCATTGATTTTCGCATAGTAACGCCTACTTTTATCCAATATTAGGCCTGCGTGAGCCGTGAAGTAAATTTATTTGATTTTAAATTATTCAGGCAGTTCGTCACGCGTGCACGGAGACGCAAGGATGCGTCGCCCGCGTGCAAACTCACGCAACATATCGGCGCACGTCACGTGTGTTTATCGCGCGCAGTAATTGCATGTCTGCGCGTGCGTCTACTTATCTACACGCTTTCATTCCGAGCTGCTCGTCAGACACGCCACACCTATTGAGGTCACTTTCTGAACATGCGTTATTGTGGTTAACTGACTTGAATACGATCTCTGCACTAAATTGACAGGACTAAATCAAGTATAGTAGTAACTAGGTTTGACGACCTCCGTGGCGTAGTGTTGAGCGCTGTTGCCTTAACGTGCGGAGGGCCCGGGTTCGATCCCCGGCAGGGTATGGAAATTTGTAATTTCTGAATTTCCCTGGTCTGGCCTGGTGGGAGGCTATGGCCGTGGCTAGTTACCACCCTACCGGCAAAGACGTGCCGCTAAGCGATTTAGCGTTCCGGTACGATGCCGCGTAGAAACCGAAAAGGGGTATGGGTTTAATATAACTGCCATGCCCCTAACAGGTTAGCCCGCTGCCATCTTAGACTGCATGATCACTTACCATCAGGTGAGAGCGCAGTCAAGGGCTAACTTGTAGTGGATATAAAAAAATAGTATTCTCCTTTTCCGCAGGAAGCATTATGCAATAACGAGGATTGCACATCTTGATCATCACAGATGTCTTGAAACCCAGAGACGGAGTTTTTTTTAAATCTCTAATTTAAAGGCTTTTACATTTTTGTATGTCAGGCTTATCGTGCCCATTACAATATGATAACTATTAAAAAAAACATTACTAATTAATAATAATCTGAACACAATGCATGCTTCGTCAGAATTTGGAATACCTACACTAGCGGCACGCTATGATGGCCGGTTTGACACATTACAATAGTGATGTGGAATGTCAATTTATTCTCGAACAAAAAACAATTAAGTTTTGTTTTTGTACCTGATTAAATAGGTTTAATAAAACAAAAATGTATATGTTTATTTAATTTATTTGAACGAACTGAATATTTGAACGAAAATGAATATACATACTTTATATGCACACAAGAAACATATGAATACAAAAGATACCAAAAAAGGTGCCACAAAAGGCCATAATTAATCAGATTCGTCCATACTACTATTTTCACTGTCGTCACTGCTATCATCACATACATTAATAATTATATGTTCGTTTTCTATAATATTATCTATTTTCACATCTCTTTATTTCAGAGGAAATCAATTTAATAAATAAATTTTGAGTCCTAAACCTAAAACTACATTCGATAAAATTTATGAATCTCTGCACATCACTATCGTCAATAAAGTAATACAATTATTTCCTTCAAAGTCGTTATCAATTAATACGGAACTTCATGAGCGGACAAACGTCAAACCGGCCATCATAGCGTGCCGCTAGTTTAATAAACTGTGAACATCAACGTGAAATCTGCTCAGACATGAATGTTTAATAAATTTGTCTCTACCTGATTGATATCGGGCACATTCCACAAACAAATGATTCATATCGTCTTTGTCGCCACAGTTTGGAGAATATGTTTTTCCCATAAGAAAACCGAATTTGATATTTGGAATGTGTCCCGATCTAAGCCTATGGCAAGGAGATATCCTAGAAACGGAGATAGGATACTTTTAATCCCAGAAAGCTTCAGTTTTTCAGGCGATTAAAAACAGACCTGCGGTTCATGCGATGTGAATACAGTTTTATGGCTATGCTTTTTATAATTCCTACCACAAATAAATATTTTATTATACCACTTATTACGGGGATTAGTCCCAGAATACAAGCGAAGGGAGCAGACGACAACAGACTTCGCATCGTAAGTGATTGTAAGCAATAAATGCACAAAAGATGTCTATCGCGCGATTACATAGAGAACTTGTACAAAAATGACCTCAATACAATCCGCTCCGGCCGCCGAGTGCCGACTCAGCGACGCCGGTTACCAAGCAAACAAATTTTATCTACTGCCATTGCAATCTAGTACCTCTTATAATCCTAGTAAGGAATTTTATCCACCGTCTAACCATGTTAAATGATGAAGTCTGTGAAAAATGACCCGTTCGAGGTTAGGATCTGGCCAAGACCACGATCTTAAGTAATGAAGGATCGAACAGAGAGAGCGAAGGAGTTCTATCACAATGATGTTGACGAAATTCAGCACAATAACTTGCATACCGGAGACGGATAAATAAGCTACTTTTTATCCCAGAAAATCAAAACGGAATCCCAAGAAAAAACCTAAAACGAAGTTGCGGGAATCCTCTAAATTTTTAAACGTCATACCTATTATATCTTGTTACAGTCCGTCAAACTTATCTGACCCGGTGAGTGGGGTGACGGCGTCGCTAGTTTATAAGAAAAAACACTAAATAGGCATAAAATTAGTTCTAATTTTGGCCACCGGGCCAGATAAGTTTGAGGGACCATAGTATCTGCCACACGGATGTGTGTCTTGGATGAAACAAACACGTGTAAGTTCAAGCCTTGGTACGTACAAGGCTTATATGGAAGCATTGATAATATCCAAGATAAAAATACATGACAAGGCTGTGTAAAGGCGTACTTATTGATAACAAAACCATTCGCGAATAATATTTTGTCTACTGACAAATTCGAGTTTTTTGTTAACTCACTTACTGATAACAAGCTACAAATACGGCAAAACTTATTTCCAGTAACTTCTAAACAATTATCTACCTAGATCTTTCATGACTCTAGATCTAACCATAAACATAAAAATTGTACAGACTTCCCTTAGAAATTAACAAAAATTATGTCTGAAAAACTACATAGTTTTATAGAAAAAGGACACCAAAGTCGAATATGTAGTTTAGACTTTGAAGCTGTCCGAAAGAACAAGAAGAAAGAAGTTGGAAAGATGGCCAAAAGAACAATTTGCTGTTATTGGCGTTGTAGTAACTTTTAAAAGTGCAAATTGGTGTTATGATAATTAAAATAAGTAATTATAATTTCAAGTAATTCCTGGTTGGTTGGCTTAAGCTTCTTCCGCCCGAAAACTTTAGAATAAGGTTATCATAAACTGTACAAGCTTTGTTCCGAATACTAGAGAACTTTAATGATTGTAATCCATGATTTACAACTATGTCCAGCTAATAAATATTCATACTAATACATCGTTAATCCTGAAAAACAACTTGGTACACATAATTATATTATAAACATAAGTTTTTTGTAACAAACAATAATAAAACCAGCCGTAAACTTCACAGCATTATAGTCGCAAGAGTCAGAAATGTATCTCTTATCATCATTGCTATAGAGACTGAATAATAGCAGCATTTTGAAGGCAAGTCCAAGCCCATACAAGCGGTCATTAATATGCTATTACAATACGGTTGCATGTAGGGAATGTGCCACTGAGTGATTACTGATCACTGGCTGGTGTAGCCAACACGTTTGTGTGTTACTGGGAAAATCGTGAAAGAAGTAATATTTTTTTTTTTTTTTTTTATTATCAAAATAAAAATTGATACAATTTTGTTGGGTAGCACTGCGAAAAACCACGTAGGTTTAAATTGCGTGCTCTTCCGTCAACATATTATCAGCGTTTTAAACTACTTAAAGCTAGCAAATTATTATAATCATAATATCATTATAATATAAATTATTATAATGATATTTAGAATCCTACTGCCTAATGCCTATATCATATAAGGTACCTATGCCAAATTTCAGCCTGATCCAGTGGTTTGAGCTGTGGGTTGATAGATCAGTCAGTCAGTCAGTCACCTTTTCCTTTTATAATATTTAGATAGATACAATGATTCTCTTTTTTTTACTCGATCACTTAGTACTTATCTAATGAATAAGTGATCCCTATATATATAAGAATTGAAAATTTCTAAAAGATCCTCATCTTGGCCACCGACTTGAATAAAATCAAAAATAGGTGTACACAAAACTATTGAAGTGATTGAAATAAAGTACATAGAGTTAACAAAAATTAGCTTATATCCGGGCCGAAGTAGTTTGTGAACACTGAATATGTGAATCGAACAATACGATCTACAATCGCTTGACAATACGTGATCGAATGGGAAGAAAAACTCCCAATAGGCACTCTCCCACTGATTGTGGTGTAGGGCAGTGACAGATGGAACAAAGTGTTATCGTCTTCCCCGATTTCTTCAAAGTTCTACAATTTCCGTAGTGGCATATGCCTATACAAATACGGATTCCCTCTTTGGGTACAGTAGACAAAAAATTCTATTAAAATAAAACTAGAAATGAGTTATCCTGCTGGCCATTTCAATTTTCCCACTCATTTCATTTCGCAGGGTCTGTTTTTAATTCTTGTCAAGCTGCCAGCTGTTGGCCACGGCTTCATTGCCGTTACTTCCGCATCCCATAGAGAATTAAACCACTAACGCTTTATTATTTTACTCGGCATTCAGAATTAAATTCTATAGTTGACTTTGTGTCTCCGAGGCTCAAAGGTGTTGAGAACAATCGTTTCTATTGACACTATTATACTTAGTACTTATATTATATTTATGCACTATAAGGCCAGCTCAGTTTTCTTAGAACAGTCTTCTAATTTTGTACTTCACCCAAAGGATCTGGTGCTGGAATCGCTAAAAGGCAGTTAGAGGTTATGAAGTAATGTAGGTTTTGGCTCGTATTAAAATGATGGAGACTTGGTGAAGACGTCTTTATTCTGTGCAGTCTTAATATCCACTCTTTACTAACTAACATTAAGAATGACGAAACCTTACTCGCTATTGTCATTAAAAAAAAAATCCTAATAAAACCTACTGACATCTTCAGTGATACCTTTCTTTCAAATCGATGAGTATACAACCTACATCGATTTATTGAAGAGTTACATCTTTATGTTGAACTGAGTACATATTACAGTTACATTTTATACTATCTTGTAAAAGCCTGAATAAAGAATAAGTTGCAGATTGTTACGATCATTCGGATGCTAAAGTCACAGAATACTAACGCTACTTTGACTCTGCTACCGAATAACGATGAAGAATATGGTAAGTTTTATTTCTGTTGATTATTGCTCTGAAGTATTCCAGGAAAGGATCAGTATTCAGATGATTTCTTTTTGTGGAAATGTAACGAAAAAGGCAAAAGAAGAAAAAAGGCAAAATAAAGCAAGAGTTGTTTGACCACAAAATGAGAATTCATGTTGAAATTGAATACTGATATGGTCATATCCTTAATCACACAGTTTGTGCCCGTGTATTTATATCGTAATACTTACAAATAACCAACACATGATAAAACTAGAACTGTAAATAGGCTTCGAGAACAAAGGTGGTTACCAGTTTTTGTCGGAAGTACATATACATTTTATTTAAAGTACCAGAGTACACCATCTGAACGTCACGTTTACAAAGTATAAGATCTTGAAACTAAATCTACGAGGGTTTCCCGCGTAACGCGCCCTGGTCTAAGAAGAGCCCACACCAAACTCAGACGGGTTTTTTTTATTATTACCATCTCACAAATATCGTAAATTACTTAAGTAATTATTAGATTTGTAATTATAAAAATTACATAATTAGTAGCTTGACTTTAACATTTCTTACTTCAATTTGAAGCTACCAAATCTCCATCTCCACAAAAGGTTTCTTTACCCTGATTATCTGAATTCTGAACCTTTAAAAGAGTATAAGAGCAGAACTATATGATAATCCTTGGTCTGTGTGTTTGTCCTTCTACAAGAAGTTCATGGTGACCTAAGTTTGGATTGTTTGACTGAGGAGTTTGCTGAAACAGCTAGGAATAATGAGCATACCTACCTCCTTATTCTTTTGACTTGAAAGTTGAAACTAAACCATCCAACTCATTATCTTCATACATATCATTATAGTCAGAAGCATTGTGAGCCAGAAAGTTTTTGCGGCCCGTGAGGTCAACGGAACAAACAATTCGCAATACTTAAAATAAAGCCAAATTTAAAAGTAAACTCCTATTTAGTATGCTGACAGTACCTGCGCGTCCATGCAAATTGTATGCGAAGAACATACGGCACTATGTGAATTGCATAAGCCGGCCATTTTACATTTACATTTCGTGATTGGCAATTGTTCAGGTGGTAATGGTCTCCCCAATTTGGCCGGGCAGTATTTGCACTTGGTTTCACGACACTCGGCAGGATTTCGAAGCGATGGAAATGCTAAATAGAGTGTGTTTATAGTGATGACTCCGTGATTTGGTCGGCGTTTTCTTTGCCTAGTAACAAAGATAGGCGTTGAACACTAAGTAGAGGTACCTGTAAGTTGAATTAAAACCTTGTCTATTGCATGCTAGAATTCAAATTGCATTGTGTCGTTTGTTCTGCTTAGTTGTTTATAGACGCGAGGGCGTCATGCTCACATGCCGGTCAAAGCGGTTTTAATTTAGTGCTATGTTTGTTGTTTCGCAGGAATGTTGTTGTTGTATGCATTAAAAAGGTAGAAAATGCCCTCACGGACCCTACTAGGCCTATCGCCAAACTAAATTGAACTAAATTCGCGCTAATGGGGCTGATTTTGTAGTGCACAATCTCTAAACTAAACTAAAACGACAGCTTTAAATCGAGTCCTGTCTCTTTCGGTAGGGAGTATTATGAAACGGTTAGCAATATTTTAATGCTGTCATTTTAGTTTAGTTTAGAGATTGTGCACTACAGAATCGGCCTCATTGCCTATCGCAGTTTAAAGTAAAACGTTCTCATATTTTGACAGATCATATAAGTGACGTGAGTGTTTTATATCGATTATAACCGATTCAATATAAAAAGTAAAAACCGATTAAAATTTAAAAGGCTCCTTACTTAATTCTTTAATAAATTACTTTAGTAAGTATAGAGGTCATTAACCTCCTGAGTTTACAAAGAACTGCTGAGTAATTAGTATCACTAGTATTTACAATTAATTATTCAGCACGCCTGGGTCGCTAGCCCCTGTGAACGAAAATCGTCGTGAGGAAATCTACATCAATGGGAGATCTGCATTTTGCGGACGGATTGCATTTCTTGATGGAAAGTGGTTAAATACGATGCTTAGGATTTAGGACTAATCTAACTTTGCGGAAGTCAATGATACTCAATTAAAGGAACAATAAGCTATTCAACTTTTAGTTCATTTTATAGTCCTACAAACTACTTTGACCCGGCGACAGCAACGCTTTTATCACATTTAGTGTTTCTAATAAAAATAAAAACCAAACAGTCATAAAAATCTGTTCCAATTTTGGCCGAGCTAGATAATTTGGTGGGACTGTACTTAGTTAATTTTGTTATGTATGTAAGTACGTCTTGTTTTAACTCTATCCATTTAATAATTAATAACTCTGCCGGTTCCAAGAAAAGCAAACAACCAACACCCGCCAACCACGCCACTAACAACCACATGGATGGTCTAAAACACACTTTACACGCACGTTCCTTCGTTACACCCAGCTTCTTAAGTTGTTGACAACAGTCAACAATTCAGAATTAAATTGTTAAAACATTTCCATTGTGGTCTGTAGATTGACGTATTATAGTATAAAAAATAAAAAATAAAATACTTAAAATATAAACCTTAAACTGAGGAATTAAAGTTTAATTACGAATGTACTACTATATTTATTTTTAAGACCTTTTGTCTTCGTAACAACGCGCCTAAAGAAGGTTTCACTTCAAAAATATATTAAACTAATGCAAAAGCGACAACTTAAGCATTTTTTCCGCCGAAGAACTATCATCATTATCAGCACGCTACTATATCTGAGTCTTAACTTGATCAAGCAAACTTTTTCATCGGAAACAGCCTTCCAGATCTGAACTCCCTAAAGTCTCAATATTTCTCCCATTCCATCAATCCACCTCCTCTAATGACCTCTGGTTTACTACCGGGCAACTTTTTTGGGGCTCCTATAGCGCTATAGTCCATACGTTATACATGTCCTGCCCATAATATTACTGTTATTTCCATGTTAGTAACACTTAACGATTTATATTTTTCGACGATTCAAGAGCACTTGTAAAAGTTTATGACAGTAAAAACATTTGAGTTTCGGTTGGAAACAATGCTATCCAGATAGTACCTTTTCAGTCGTATTTGAATACAACAATTCAATCAGCCTGAACGGATTCGTCATAGGAATTGTAAATTTGAATCAATTTGGTTGTCATTTTGCAACGGAGTAACGCGCCAAACGCTGCGGGGCGCCCTGCCAACAACAAGCCTATTTACAACTCACGATATGGTATCGACTTATCGGACGACGAAATCGAGTAATTGCATGAATGAAACTTCGCTTCACTTACGGATAGTCATTATACATATTTGGAATCATTTCAATCTAACGAATAAACGTTGATTAGCGGGTGAATAGCTATTTATACAGATTTTTTCTTTGTATCATTTCTGGTATTGCTGTGTAATGAAAAAAGCGGTAACAAATGTACGTAATAATAATTTACATTGCTATATATGTATTATGTTGTATGTAGTTTGTTAGTAAGGCAGTTTCTGTTTACGTTGCCAAAATATCAATGATAGTATGTACCTATTACAGTTTCTTATTTCGTAGTAAGTAAATATAGGAAGTTACATTCATTTTTTACAAAATTATGTAAGTATATAATATAAAAGACTTTGACTTTTTAAAGTTAGATTGACTTATTTAGAACTTCGTGTTAAACAAAAGAAAAATATCTTAGGGGCTCTAATATAAAGGTATTAAGGGTTGACCTCCGATTGTCTGTAACTCAGAAAGAAAGCTATATATTTATTAAATGGTCTGGACACACTGTATAGAAGTAAGTAACATTTTTTCACCACCCCACTGCTCTATCTAGATAATTTGGAAAATTCTTTGTAATGTTGGTTAAACACTATAATAATGAAAATGAAACTAAAATGCACCATAAATTCAGACAAAAACAATATTGCGACATAATTTTGTGTGTCGTATCGTTACTACAAAAGACTGCAAATATCGCGCGCACAACACCGACCGGTTTTAGAAAGGTCTGTCAAACGAACAGCGCTCTATTGATAATTTAAAATGGGCAAATACGGACTGCTCCAAAAACCTAGTGTTATGATAAATAGATGCAGATTCTTAATTTTAGTCCAGTTTTTATTGGAATTTCTAATACACTTGTTGTTGTCAAAACGAGGCTTACGGTTCGCCGTTCACATCTTAGATGTCAAATGCGAACGCTTCCAAGATCTAAACAAACAACACTAATTTAATTTCAGACTGTTCCGCATATAACTTAGTACAGTTGGTGTCACGTAAAAGGTACGTTTAGAGTTGAGTTGATATGTCTAGATCAGGGATTCCCAAACTATTTTAGGCAAGAGACCCCTTTTCCAAAATGAACTGATACATCAGACCCCCATAGCCTACTTTACATACTTTAAAAATCCTATCTTTTTTTTTACCACTACAATTTAGCCCTGGACTGCGATCTCACCTGATGGTAAGTGAAGATGCAGTCTAAGATGGTAGCGGGCTAACCTGTTAGGGGCATGGCAGTTATATTAAACCCATACCCCTAGTCGGTTTTTACACAGCATCGTACTGGAACGCTAAATCGCTTGGCGGCACGTCTTTGCCGGTAGGGTGAGCTAACTAGCCACGGCCGAAGCCTTCCACCAGGCCAGACCAATTAAAATTTAGAAATTATGAATTTCCAAACTCTGACGGGGATCGAACCCGGGACCTCCGCACGTAAAGGCAACAGCGCTACACACTGCGCCACGGAGGTCGTCAAAAAATCTCTATGTATCAATAGGAAAAAACTATATAGAGATATGTATAGTTTTTTCCTACTGATACAAAATACTTACCAATTTAAAAACTTTGCGGTTGGTTAAGTGAGCAAAATTGACATCATTTTTTCATCAAAATTTAACATAATAAATAGACATAAAATTCAGTAAATATCAAGTGTAATTAATAATTATTTATACAAATTACATAAGAATACTTAAGTAATTATTTTTTGAAAAAAACATTTAAATTGGGGTCGATTTTTAGACCTTGTCGTCCTCCAAAATTAGGTTTCGTTATGTCGACCCCTGGGAAACCGAAAACGACCTCAAGGGGTCGATATTGACCACTTTGGGAATCCCTGGTCTAGATGATGCCCGCGACTTCGTCCGCCTGAATTGAGGTAGATTCCCGCGAGATCGCTTTAGTTTTCCTCCGATTGGCCATGAGCGTAGCAGACAGACAGACATTTGTAATATTAGTATGAAGTGTAAAAAACGCGTGGGAATAAGGAAGAAATCATGGCTACGAATCATTAAGTGGTAAACTGGAATATAAGTTATAACAGGTCATCACCACCACCACCAATACAGCACATTAACGTCTCACTGCTGGGCACGGGCCTCCACTCTCATAGGAGAGAGGGAATTAAAGCACCACCACGCTGCTCCAATGCGGGTTGGCGGGCTTTATTGACTATTATCATGTTAGTGATAATAATAACCGGGACCGACGGCTTAACGTGCTCTCCGAGGCACGGGGGTGAAACACCGCCAACTTCCTAACTCTGGGCTAGTATTGAGAATTTCTAATTGGAAAAACCCAATACTTAATTATGGCCCGACCCGGGACTCGAACCCAGGACCTCGTCAGCCGCAGTCACACATGCTTACCACTAGACCAACGAGGCAGTATAGTATAAGTATAACAGCTCATACTAGTAGTGAACAAGGATTTTAGTAAGGATTTTATTTAACTGCTGGCCTTCAGTAATGGAGAAGCAACATTAAGAATATTATAGGAGGAGGAGGATAACACGTGTTTGAGCGGCAATGAGTAGTCAGTTGCCTAGCCGCTTGCGGGCAGACCGTCACTATTCCAAACAGTGGAGAGACCTAGTAAAATCTACCCGTTATCTCTATTTGTCTACCGACGGTAACATGGTTCCTTGTCGAATAATTTGGCGACAACGACATCTCTCTCTCTCGTCGCGAGATAATCTCGTGGTGCGCATGCTAAGCACACTGGATATACCAAATACCTTACCACTTTGTTACCAAAAGTACAGTTATCGCTTAGTCCAGAAGGCGAAGTTTGCCTCTGCGTGGACCTTTCATTTCGCGGGCCAGCAATGCAGTCTAAAGACTTAAGAAAAATAATACCTATGTAAACATATGTAACCTACATAATATTATGTAATGAGGAGGCGCTGTGAAGGCTTAAGTACATACGTATCTAATTAAGTAATTACATGTTAAGTTGGTTATGTGATTTAACCTAGTATTCTTGTAAGATTTCTGCCAAAACGAACGTTCCTGTGCATAACTATATACTGTTATGCGAATAGTCGCAGTCAAGGGCTGACTTGTAGTGGATAAAAAAAAAAAAAGAATAGTAAGAATAGTACATTACATCGCGAGACCGGGAAGTACGCGTTTTCTGGTCGAGTGTTAGTTATACACGAGATATATACGAGACCAGAAATGCTCTCCCGGTCGAGTTGTGTATAGTTCTTTTCAAAAAAATTAAACAAGTGACTTTTTTTAAATATATTTTTTTGCGCTGTGAGTGCTAAACACGTAATACGGTAGAGTTCCAAAGGACTTGTCCAAGATTGGGCCTTGAACATGAACCAAGATGATTTTAATACACATGCATAGAGATCCTAAAATATGGCTTAAAGAACAATTTACACATTTTTAGAGGACCCCAATTTGAAGAAAAATATTACCTATTTTCTTTTGTGGCTTTTTTAGATCTTGATCTGAATCATAACACCAGTAAAAAAAAAATTTGATTGTCTTCGTCACGTATATCATAGGGTGATTGTCAAATGTCACTGTCAGTGTTGTTTATTGTTGTAATTGTTGTAATAATAATTATTTTACATTTGACTCAAATACTCAAATATTAGTTTTTTTTTAAATACATTTTATTGAAAATAATACAATAGAAATTAATGCTGTCTAGCCTAACCTAATTACTATATAAATCATGCCCACGTGGAATGCTGGCTGCATTTCCGCGCTGGACAGCCAGGCTGATCCTTTGCGCAAAAAATTAGCCAGCCCTTCTGTCACCAGATGAGGCAATTAACCGCGGTGACATATCTCGCAAAAATTTTTTGGCACTAAGACTAAGAGAAAATGTGCCGAAAATGTTCTGACTTTTTCGTCCAAGATTGGTTGTACGGCTTCGTTAAAAAGAGGAGCACCAAGAAGACAAAGTGAATGTTTATCAAGAATCTTAATATTAGGGGCAATTTCATTAAATAATTCAGAGGCCGATTACATTCTATCTTGCGATAGCTTTTCTGTGAAAAACAGTTCACATTTGGAAAAATTTAGTTCTAAACCAATTTTGCCAAATTGTTGCCTAACATTGTTAAGATCTTTAAGAACGTCATCCACGTTGCCTCCAATGGTTCCATCGTCAAGATACCATATGTTAAAGGGCAAGTTAAAGATCTTGCTGGTGGTCCGTGACATCGTGCGATATGTATATTAAGGCCTTTACGACCTTTAAACAGCTTGCCATCGCTACAGTGTGGGCATTCTATGTACTCAACTTGAGGAACATTAGGGATCATACTTCACAACACAACAAAAGAAAGAAAAAAAACTAAAACACTACACAATAGCGTCTATAAGCTTAGTACATTATACCTCAATGCTATAAGCGCGCGAAGCCCCGGCAACGGCAACCAGGAGGCCTGCAGAGCAGGCGACTGCCCGCTGAGCCCCCTGCTCGCTGGAAACCGCGACACCGCGTGGCAACGCCCCGCTCTGAAACAAAAACTACTGTTAATATCGCATTTCGAAACACAATGAAAATAATACCACGGGGTATTTCGCGAATAAGCGCCAATTTAATGACAATAATAATCCAAAATACCAAGCCCAATATTTATAAATAAAAATTTTGAAGCGAGCAAAATTTTTTCATTGACATCTCATTGACATCGTGAGATTCTAATTGTCCTAGAACTATATTAATTCCGCCTGTTGAATTAAAAAAAACTCATTGCAAGTAAAGTCCTTTCTCAGCAACAGTCATACACGAGGCAACACACAGTGGGTAGGTATTTTTGCTACAATATAGATATGACGCACGGGCAGCAGAGTCATAGGCGATAGATCACACGTGCCGTTCGTTGATCAGGGGGCATACTGCCATCGCTTAAAGCCGTATTGTTTTAATATTGTTAACGTTCGTGTTTTAGAAATATAACCCTTATTTTAGGAACGTCAAGGCACGTGTCATGAAACAGTATTTCTGGATAACCCTGGGCTAAGCCTAGCTATGCTAGAGGCCGAGGAGTTTACATTGTAAAGCCTTTGCTAAGTATGTTTAAGCATTTTAATTAATAGTAGGGGAGGCCAAGAGGGAATTTTTGGATTTACTCTATGATTTGAGCGAGACCTAAAGGAGTTGGAGTTTTTAAAGTTTGTAACTTTCCAACTCCTTTGGGTCGCGCTCAAATCGTCAGATTATTTGAACGTACACTTTTCAGCATGTAATTAACTCACTCTACCTTAATCTGACGTGCTCGAGTATTTCTTATGATCGATTTTATTTATCTAATTATTTTATCTACTGTCCTAGACAGACCCACCAATATACAGGGCTCATATATGGTGAAGGTACTCTACAGGGTCCAAAGAATCCCCCTTTATAATAATCTGCCGCGCTGGAGTAAATCCAAAAATCCCCTCTTGAGCTCCTCTACTATAATAAAAAGTAGGTATAAGCACTAGGTATAGGCGCTCACTCAGAATAAGAACGCTGTTCTATATGTGGGTTATACATACATAAAACCCACATATAGAACAGGGGTACTATTTATTTACTATTTTTCGAAGCAATTACCTATCATGTTTTGTTTTATTCTACTACAAGCCTCCCCCAATGCCTATTTTTCATCATTTGACAGATTCTCGATTACTTAGGTATTTATTTACTTACCGGCTTTTATCAAAGGACATTGACAAAATTCGCCTAAGAATCAACAAACGTTTAAAATATACAGTAATTCTTAGCTTATTTTATAAATTTTATTCCAAATATTAGAATTCAACGGACACTTCAAATTAATTTAAAAATTCTATTGTGATTACTATACGTTTCCGTCTCTCGGTTATTAACCACAGATCAAGAACTTACAGCTTAAAATAATATAGGTACAATACCACTGCTTGAGCGCTAGATTCGTACCTATTGTAAGAAACAAGATAAAAAGCAGCTTAAAGTGCTAAGTGCGCTAGTATTCTGAATCTCGCAACTCCATATATTGAAAGAACATTAATTTAATATTTCTAACGCCACCTGTGTAGTTCTCGATGAACTATGACGATACTTGCATCTTTATTTATAACGCCATCTGTAATATTTTTGATGAACTACTGTAAACAGAATGTAGATAAGACAAGATTCGTGATCTTGTCTTATCTACATTCTGTTTACAGTTCTATTACAATTGGATAAAGATGATATTTATTTGTTTACGCAGATTGATTGTGTGTAAGCAAAATTGAATTTTTTTTTGGTAATAAGTAATTTCTTAGCAAGTGTCCGTTGTTTTAATGTTCTCAAGTATAAAGAGATATTAATTTGAACCCAGTAATCAATGTTTTATGACGGTTGGTTCTTAGGCGAACTTTGTATGGGGACAGAACAATGTCCTTTAACAATTGTTTTGTAGTTCGCTTTTCAAGTCTATTTGATTCTTTGCCTAATCTTAATCAGTCCACCACTACAGCCTATTAACGTCCCACTGCTGGGCACAGGCTCCAATGCGGGTTGGCTATTTCTTTTGGCATATTACCAAATTTATTTATCCCGATTGCTTGAGCTGTACACTTCCCCTTTTGGTAATTTTGAAAAAAACGGTCGGTTTTTCTTTTTTGGGACCGCTGATTCATATAGTTTTGCACAATTCTAAGAAAATCTCCTTCAACAACAAAGCTTCTTGGTATCTTATTTTTTGTGTTCGGATTCTTGATTAGTAGCATTTCTCCATGGGCTTCAATATCTTTTAAAGCAATATTGGCTAACTCCTCTCTGTGGCAAGCTCCAACAACGCCAAAAATCAGAGCAACCTACACAAAAAGGGATTTGATTAATATTTTTTTTAAATAATGTATTGACTGTATTTTGCGATTTCCTAAACTGACATTTTCTGAAAAACCATTTGCTTTTTTCTCTTCTCTCCACGCAATAAATTCGTAATGTAGATATGTAGCGACTTTTTGACTTTTCCGGTAAAATGTTCTCCGAAGCATTTTGTGCAATTATACTGAGTTCCGGTGGTGTTAATTCAAAAAAACTAGGGTCGATTACTCATTTTGTGCAACAAACAACTATACTCGCAAAGAAAATTTCTGAAAAATGGCGCCAACCCTAGAATATAAGCAGAGTTTTTTTTTTCTTCACCCATTCTGTTAGGCAAAGGGAACTATGTCCATACAGCCAAGTCTTCAGTAGAATGTTTTTATTGATATGAAATGAAAATTAAATTTAATAAGATGAAATGAAATGAAACCTCACCAAACTCATTCAATCAAATCATTAAATCTGATATTGAAACAAATTAGTAGCTTCTTTTTAGAAATATACGTATTTGCATGAATCATAAAAACTTCTATGAATTTTTTTAGTAAAAACTTCATGGTTGGTTTTTCTTTTTAATAGACATTATTTTGACAGTTGGGAAAGAGAACGCACGAGTTCGGGAAAGGTAAAAAAAAAGCACGAGTATGTAATAGCCAACGACCTCAATTTACATAGACGGGCCCTGTCAAACAAAGAATGTGGGCGTATTTTTAGCAACGCCATCAACGCCATCTAGTCTGAAAAGCGGGAACTTGCTTGCAACATATGCGCCATCTTGAAAACGTATGACTCGGTCATAGATTAGTACAGATGCGCTTGTCGAAAATAATACCTACATCAGTGTACTCTCTGAGGTAAACGATAAATGTTAGTATGATGTTGTTATTTTTACCACTTTTTTGTTACCAGTTTCCTGGAAAACCATTGGACCGATTATTATGCGGTTTTTTGCATTAGATATATATAGTTTAAAATTATCCTCGCCAAACCTTATTGCAAATGAAAGAATTCAAAAATAATTATTAGTAGTATTATAATAAAAGGGGCTGGAATGGGAGAGGTGAAAGAGTACTAATGGATCGAGTCATAGAAAAATACTTCATTTGAAATTATTTTATTTTATACATTTCTAAGTATGCTACTTGCCATCAAATAAAATTAATTTTGTCATTTTTTGACGCCTAGTTTTCGTATTTATTTGGGGGTCAATTTTGGCTTCGTGATGAAGCCTAACTTTGGCATATATTTCAATAATGGCTCGAATTATATGGGTTCGGTGGTTTAAGGTGCCTGGTTGCTCCAAGGCGTGCAATGTTAAACTTGCAAACAAATTTGAACCCATGAAATGCTTAAGGGTCCCAGCGACAATAAAATCAATATGGCTGAATTTTTCTGGTAACCTTTGCCCATGCCCATTTTCTTTGTTACTCAATCACGCCCCAACGGCTGAACGGATCGGGCTGAAACTTGGCACAGAGATAGATTATAGTCTGAAATAACACATAGGCTTTTTATCCCGGAAAATTAAGGAGTTCGCGCGGGAACCAAAAATCCTCAAACCACACAGACGAAGTCGCGGGCATTCGCTAGTACAAAATAAAAATTACCAACTTTAATAAATGAAAACTCTTTATTTATTGAAGTTGGTTTAAACATTAAACTCACGTCAGTAACTAATTTTATCATATTATTATAATAGCATAATATTGCGTCTCGGAAGGTATTATTGCCTACTGTCCGTTCTGCCCATCTATGCATTAACTAATCTTGGTTGCATTTTTTTATCGTACTGGACTGGACTATTCTAGGGTTGGAACCCAAAGCCGTAAGGCCAGTGAGTAAAAAAAAAATATCATACAGTTTGCCGCGGAAATTAAATGATTGCGTAATGGATAGAAATATTAAATAGGAAGATTAAATAACGTTTTTTATGAAATGTATAATTGTGAATTGAAACACTTACCTTAAAATAAAAATTATACAGTGCCAAACTAATAAAACTTTAGATGATAACTTAATAACAAATTATCTACACGATGAGTGACCGTGACAGCGCTACGACGGGGACAGACAGGCTTATGACAGGTTATAGGAACGCGCTCTCATAGTTGGTCGCCCGCCATTTTTGTATGAAAGGGCCCATCTAGTACCTACATATATATCGATGGTAATAGCCCACAACCCGAACGCTATAGCCTATACGTCCCTGCAATACGCCACTTTTTGAGCAACTGTATTAAAAAGATATTTATTGTATATTGGATTATAGCGAATTAAATTTCCAGTACTTTCATTATCATGGACTTCCGAGAAGTAAGGCCTGCTTCTATCCAATATCATTGAATATTTCACTTTCCATGGATTTTCGGAATTTCCACCCGAGCAAATCAAGGGAATATATCTACTGAAACCGATCGATAGTAAAATAATATCGGCTTATTTATTTGCCTAATTTTTACTACCGACCGGGGAACGTAAGATATCATTATGACCATGGTATGAGTTTGCCGTAAATCCAAATATTCTTGGTAAAGCCATTTGTATTGTGTATTATAAATTATTTTATAGGTAGTAAGTACGCGCGCGAATTGAATGCAAAGCTAATGTATGTGTCACCATACATTAGCTCTGCATTCAACTCGGGTGCGAACTATATCTCTATTTTGATCTAAATATATGTACGTATTTACTTAAAAATATGTAATTAGGCGTAGTCTTATCAAATTATCACTCTTGTTTTTCGGTACATAAGTATGTGAATTATCTTCAACCCTGTGTGTCTACTCGTAACGAAATTATATACTTAAGTACATAATCAATTGTCTACTCACTGGCTTTTAAGTAACTTCTTTAATTTACTGAATTTTAATTACTTAAATAGGTAAATAATCGCGTAGCAATTTCCAGAAAAGAGGTCTTCAATTTGAATAAGATACATACATAAGTAGCTACATTATTACATTACATACACATCATTAAATATACATTGTTCAATAACCTTGTTCGTGTTTGGATAATAAATAGAAAGTTAAACTTTTTTTGTTATTGTGCCTGTATTAATCCTATTAAGAAGACGTCCTGTATCAACTCTGGACAAAGAAGTCTGAGGGTTTTAGTATAATAGGTAAATAAATATACAAAAATATGTGTGAATAATTGACTTGAAAATTGTATAAATGTGTTTTTTTTATTTTTTTTTATTTACTGCTAGGAAAACAATATCACATAAAAAAGAATGATTTGCTAAAATAAATATTAGTGTCACGATTTACTTTTAATGTTCCAATTAACGCCCGAAAGAATAAAAAAAACGTCGTCGCGACTTGCGTAAACCAATACCGTCGCAACTCGCAAGATGTCTATTCTGGACGTTGTCACATAGATATGTTCTAACCGTAGCGGCTCTCCTAGAATCGAACGTGTCGTCGTCTTCAACCGATATCTGTAAAGCGCAGCGTTGGCAGATCCTACAGCAGATAAACGGATGACATAAAAGCGAGTCGCAAAGATCAGCTGGATCCAGGCGGCGTAAAACTGCCGCGTGTGGAAGTTCCTGCAAGAGAAATTACCAAATAAATTACCAAATAATTTGTTCACATGTTGTTGAATGCCATACCCCTATTAGGTTACTACACGGCATCGTACCGAAACGCTAAATCGCTTGGCGGCACGTCTTTGCCGGTAGGGTGGTAAATAGCCACGGCCGAAGCCTCCCACCAGGCCAGACCAGGGAAAATTCAGAAATTATAAATTCCAAAATTGACCCTGCCGGGGATCGAATCCGTGGCCTCGGCACGTTAAGACAACAGCACTCAACACTGCGCCACGGAGGTCGTCAAATATGTTGTATATATAATATAAAGAGATAGTAATGTCAAGTACTATATCTAAAAAAAACGCCGCAGCGTTATCGTCCGCGAGTCTGATAGAGCTGTTAGACCGGGGATTTGACTAATTCTAATTTTAAATGTTGGCGTAGTTGCGCGCACGCATATAAATAAAACGTGAGAGCCGCGATGAAAATGGACAATATTAATTGAGTATTATATTACGCTTGCCTCTTTCGCGCTGCGTGCGGTCTTATAATCATTAATAACATAATATATAGGAACATATTTAATTAACATAATTTTGTTAAAATTGTAATGTTTTAAAGTTATTATATTTGTAGTAAAGTTACTTTGGAGTTTCGAAGTACTTTTATGAATAGATACACCTACTCACTAAATTCATGAATGATAATAATATTTCAAAGTCCAAATATGGCTTCCTCATTTGAATTACAATGCTGTTAATAAAAATTTTGCAGTTGTAGACTGTCTCGGTCTCCTACTTATAAATGTATCTACTTAAAACGTATTATAGAACTGTTAAAAATAGATGATACCTGACCTGAATAAGTCTTTTAATCCGGGAAGTTAATTTTCCGGAATAAAAAGTAGCCGGGATACAATCTATCTCTTTAATCAAAATCGGTCGAAAAGATAGCCCCTAAAACGTAGCAGACAGACAGACACACTTTCGTATATATAATATTAGTATGGATTAGCTAGACATTACTTAAACTCGGTAAAACAAAAGAGATCTCTGATAAGTATAGTAACCGTGTGCTCATTAAAAAAAACGTTAAGTTGTAATGCTAGTCGAAGGTCAGTTAGTGGCTTGACCTGTGCAAATCGAAAATTCCTCAGTTTTCGGCCTCCTGGTTCTTTGTCCTCCATCTCCGTTACGACTATAGCTTCATCCAGGCAGACGTCGTCCAATATGACCACTTTGGTCAATTTGCCCGATTTCTTTGGCATATAATCCTTTAAAGTATCCACCCTAATATTCATTGAAGGTTGCTGGTACAAAGTTGCTTCAGGATAGTCTTCTGATACGAGATGCCTTTAATTTTCCGGGAAAAAAGTTTATTCTCACTACTTCCCCGGGATGTAATCCGTAAAAATCGGCTATATGATGGGCCGTTAAAGCGTAGTAGACAGACACGCTTTCGCATTTATAATAATAGTATGGAAAAATAGATACGTTATCGAAATTAAAATAAAATATTAGTATCAAAGATTTTAACATATTTATCGATTTTGGATGAAGGAATAAATCCAACTACCTATTTTGGCTTTTGAAATCTTGTTTGAAAGTACACGGTGCACTGGTAGGTATACCTATGTATATTCTGTATTATGGAATTCTGCAAAGTAGGTAACTCGTGCCAATGCCAACCTACCCCTAAAAAGCCCCCTTTCCAAGATGTTGATTACCTCTTCGATATAAGTATAGACTAGGGATGATGACAAGTGACAACTCAATCAAATCAGCAACTTTTTATCAAACTTAAAAACGCACTTCTAATATGGAAGTTGTTTGAAATTCACCATTGTGACGTCATAAAATTTCAACGCACTTTTTTCTTTAATCTATATGTTAAAATGGTTATCATACCTAAAACTAACCGAAGATGTGAATTTTAGGTCTTTTGGAAGACCCTCTATTTAACAATCAGGTAGAAATAATTTAGGTGTTTCTATTTTTTATATAGGCTTCATCCCTATTATCACAGTACTAGTTGCTCTTGCTACCATTGCAAGTTTCGGGGATAGGTACCTAGGTATTTACTTTACTTTAAAACTTAATTTATGGCATTCTTGATGCAAATTCGCGTTGAATTCGAAGCCCAATAAGATAAGAGAGTATCAGCATTTAGCAAAGCTGCATCACAATTGTTGTCATTAGCTGAATATATGGTATTGTTGCTGCGACAATAGATTTTTGCCAATAACGAGTGCTACTGTTACCAAATCCGATTGCAATAATACTAAGTTAGGATCATTTTTACGTATTCTTACTGTCACACCACCAAATTTGACACTAGACAGCGCTGTCACGGATAATATATTCTGTACTAAAATGCAATGGTTGCATCTAGTTTTCTTACGCACCAGCGGCTGTGACGTCAAGTCGCGGCGGCCATGTCGTTGCGCCGTCTGCGCCCGCGCCGACCCTCTCCCCGCGCCCCGCTGTCTGAGAGAACGTTTGACTAGTGACCTTGTCGCTTCCTCTGTCGTACACCTTCGGGCCGAGCGAGACGGAATGCGCCATAAGGACCGGTGTGGAAATAAGTTGTTTTTACGTTGATATACAAAATTATCAGATAGGTGCAAGACTGCAAGCCAATATACGCATACCAATAAAACTTTCGAGAAGTAATAAGCACTTTCAGGTAGCATAAAGAACTTAAAAGGAGGTGTCAAACCGAAGCTAAAGTGGTCGTAGTTCATCATCAGCTCTTATGCACCCACTGTTGGACATAGGTCTCCTGTAGCACTGTCTTACTTTCTTCCGTTTCAATTCAATTGATCATGGTAATAATCACAGTTCCCTTTAATTGTCTGACACTCAAGTTTCACTATTTGCTAAAATGCACATTTCCAGCAAATATATGGTATGGTATAGTATGGTATGCTGCAAATGTGCATTTTAATATGAAATATGAATTCAAAAAATTGCAACAACTGCGACAATAAAACATTCTCGCATCATAAAACGCACCACTATATTATTCATAGCGCAAAGGTTCTGATAATAGGTAAAACGTAAGGGAGTGCATTTTGAAGAGAACTGGGCGTGTCCCTCTTTGAAAAAAATTTGATTATGTAAAATCACCACCTACCTATTCTAAATTTTTAATTGATGTTTTAACCACGAAGTAAACCAGCTAAATCCTCCTCTTACTTTTCATTGATACCTATTCCGTTCTTTAGTTTTAAGTATCTATGTTTATGAGAAAATAATCACTCATTCATATATATGTCACCGTAAGATTGAAAAAACCGTTAGATTATAATCTAACCCGCGAAATTGCAAACTGTCGAAAGAATACAATTTAACGCATTATTTTTCGGTAGATTGTAATCTGTTAGGTATATTAACCCGATAGGCAGGCCGGGCACTACCTGATTGTTTATTTCGAACCCTAACCTAACCTACAAGAAACAGACAAGAAAACGTAAATACAATGAATATTTCAAAAATTGACACTCAGAACATTGAACGGTTCACAATCTTTCGACAGTTTACAATTTCGCGAGTTAGATTATAATCTAACGGTTTTTACAATCTTACGGTGACATAATATACAAATTATTATGCGCATCATACACGTGTGGTTGTATCATTTATTAAACCTATAAGGCATTTCTTGTTATGTTTATATAGACGGTAAGTAGGTACATGCACGAAAGGTTTTCTTGTGTTATTTATTTGAATGTTTTTCGCGGCGTAATATCTGCAGTCTGTGGTCTTTGTTGTGGTAGGGGGTAACGACCTTGAGACGCGGGCGCGTGTCAACCGCGCGAGGTTCGTGCAGCGACTCTTTAGTCTTTATAAAACACCGCCATACCTATACATATAAACCATTTCTAATTTGTATGGAAATATTTGTATGTAAATGGTAGCAAACTATTTTGGAGTTGCTACCGGCCCTCGGACTTAACGAGGCTTTTAATTGAACATAATTATTTTCAGTTTCAGTATCAGTTTCTTTATTAGTTGCAATTCCATAGTTATATGATTTCCTAACTAACATATTATAGTCATTTGTAAATAAGGCATGCTATGGTTTACGACCATTATACCCAGTTTGGGTGTGGCAATAGTTGGGTGTACATGGTGGTAGGGAGACTGATTTTATTACTATTTTTCAGTATCATTTAAGAATTTTACTTTTAGTTTGACCCTACCTAATCAAAGGACGAGTGTATTAATTCGGCTGTGAGCTCAACCAGTTCCAACTGGTAGGGTCTAAATACAGTATGGGACTGTCTTCAAAGCGTATAGTGTAAAATGTCTGGAAAATTAAAAAAAAATACCGATCAAGTGCGAGTTAGACTCATGCACAATGGGTTCCGTACTAGGTACCACACAATATAAATTATTTCAGTAAATAACCAGAAAGATAATAAGTATCATAACAACATTAATCAGCTATGAAATAACTGGCTTAGCGCTTGACAAACAATTCCAGACCCTATGAGTACCCTAATTAACAATTTTCGATTAACTTGAAAAATATTTTGGGACCACACCTTATCAGCCCCCCGATTGTGTAAGGAAGGAAACATAATTCGACCCGATTTATGTAGTTCATACTTCATAGATGCCTGTACGACAAAAAGTATGTACCTAGGTACGTACTCCTTAAACGGTTCGAGAAATACTTTTTAAGCTGTCAAAAGATTACGATTTGTTATGTATGTATTGTATTTTATTGGTAAGCATTCGAATCGGGGACCAAGCATAAAATTAAATCCGTTTACACAGAACTGCCACCCATATAACTAGAAGAGCTGGAATATCAGATAAAGCGGGTGCGTTGACCCCAAGGGCGTTTTCCGTCAGCTGTTCACAGGACGTCAACCTCTGGGAGAGAGCCTTACATTTTACACTCCGTGACGCAAATAGGGGGAGCGTGAATTCGACGGCAATCACGGACAGATAGGATGCGTACTTAAGGCTCATGTACCTAGACTTGCCTTTTCAAGAATATTTTAAGTTTAATAGCTTTTGCCCGCGACTTCGACTTCGCCTGGACTACACAAATTTCAAACCCCTATTTTATCCACTAAGAGGCTGAATTTTCAAAAAAAAAAATCTTTCCTGGCGGATGTCTACATTATAATAGCTATCTGTATGCCAAATTCAACCCGATTCGTCCAGTGGTTTGAGCTGTACGTTGATAGATCAGTCAGTCAGTCACCCTTTCCTTTTATGTATTACTAAATGATACCCGCGACTTCGTCCGCGTGGAGTAAGTTTTTAGATTCCCGCGGAAACTCCTTAATTTTCCGGGATAGCCCTTCCCCGGGATACAACCTAGCCCTGTACCAAATTTCATCAAAATCGGTTGAATAGATGGGCCGTGAAAGCGTAGCAGACAGACACACTTTCGCATTTATATTAATAGTATGGATATCTACCTAGATGTGTTTTTAATATCGAAATAGAAAAAGGTACTAAAATTATACATCAATCAATCATCATCCACCAGACCAGACCAGAAAATATTCCCAAATTGAACATGCCGGGGATCGAACCCAGGATCTCCCACTTATAAGACAGCGCTCAACACTAAGCCAGGGAGAACTTCAAAAGGTTTTTAAGGACAACTTGGTTTGCTCATATTTAAACATATTGGTACATAACTACTACATAATATATCCGTAAATATACCTATGTACTTAGTAGTTATGTAACAATATATAAGTATCTACTTTTTATCTCAGAAAATCAAAGTGATTAGCGGAATTTACAAAGCCTAGCCCAATTCTACGCAAACGGAGTCGCAAGCATCCTCTATTTAATAATGCACATCTGACATGAATATATAATCTTGTGCAGTCATCAACTCATCAAATACCTACCTGCCAGAGCCAACCCACACAAATAACAAAAAAAGTTTAGTTTAATCACAATTAAGGTCAGTGATCTTTGCAAAATTGCATGCCGCCATGTATTGACGTCGTTCGTTTAAATAAATTAAAACGAACTTGAGGGCTGACCTTGTGAGCCGCCATTGTTTCATACATTGGGTCAAGTGCGAGCCGGACTTAGGAAATGCTTCTGACGCCGTAAAAAATATTTTCATGTTGTTTATAGCCACTGTTTTTAGTTTTTATCGATAGTGATTAGCAATACTGCAGGGCGACCGGCTAAAAATTACAGCTACAGTGTAACCACAGTAAACAGATTCGCAATCACCTCTGATTGGTTAACTCTTCCACTTCTTCTTCTTGCCCTTTTCCCACGTTATGTGGGGTCGGCACAACATGTTTTCTTCTTCCACTCACTTCTGTTATCCGTCAACCTCTTATTCACCCCTTTTTATACGCATATCCTCTTTCACACAATCCATCCATCTTTTCTTTGGTCTCCATCTACTCTTTTTACCTTCCACATGCATATCTATCATTCTTCTCGTAATATGCCTTTCTTCCCTCCGCATTACATGCCCATAGCATGCTAACCTATTACTCCTCATCTTTTCTATCACTGGCGCACTCTTCCACTATTAGACAAAATTTATTGACGTAGCAAGAATACCATAAATTCAGGAAATCGCAACAATTGATACTGTAACAATGATTGATGCAGAAGTTACGCAATTGCACTGCTAGAATACGTACATTTTTATATATCATAATATACAGTGTTATATTATACTATTGTATAATAAAGTATATATAGTGCGTTACTGGAGTATCCTTAGTTATCCAATTAGTCTTAGATTGTATTTAGTCATGGAATATATAGGCCTTTACGGGAATTCGTGACAGGATTACAACAATCTTAACAATTCACGTTAAGAAGTTTTTTTTTGTATTTCAATTTAATTTCAAATTTATACGTATATCTTCTTGTAAAATAAATTAATAAAATAATCAAGTAAAGTAAAAAAAAGTAAACTACTAAGTACAAGTTATACGCCTAATCAGTGATACATTTTATTATTTAGATTTAGAGAAATGTATTTTATTGAGAAAATACCTAACCATCAGCTAGCGCAAACTCAAGATTGACCACGAATCGCCACTAAACTTGTCCTGTATTCTATCTCATGCTCTCGCAGGCTGAATCCTATTATGAATATGTTTGTCCCTTTTTAGTGTCGCTTTTTCGTTTCATCGAATTTTCAAATCAACGATTCTAAAGAACACAGTAGACGTAGAAGCAAGCATGCCATATTATTACAGCGGAGCCTCATTATATGTAAGTGCGACCCCGACCGCCTTTGCCTCTCTCTGGAGCCGATGAGTTTCTCGCACTAATTGCTTCCTACAGGCATCCACAGCCTAGGGTTGCCCCACGTCCAGATTTCACCGGATTTCCTTTTCCTATGACTAAAAATATAATAATTAGCAGACACACACTGCTAATGATTATAGTACTTATAGTTTTTAAACGACTTCCAAAAAAGGAGGAGGTTCTCATTTTTTTTTAATATATGTTACTGCATATCTCCGTGGTTTCTAAACCGATATTTCCAATAAACCGACTTCCAAAGCCACTGTAAAGTAAAAAATAATTTAGATTTCTACACATACCTGCTGCGTCAACTTTGCTTATCTTTATTTTACCCGCCCGACTTCAACATAGTGTGTAGAAATCAAAATATTTTTTTACTTTACAGTGGCTTTGGAAGTCGGTTTTTTGGAAAGAATTTTTATTTAAAATACTGGATTATGCTTTTCATGGCCATTTTATAACACAGAACAGGACAAATAAATACTATATATAATATATAGGTAGCGAATTCCCAAATCTGTGATTAATACTGTTAATAGGTACCAACAAAACGGCAACAATAATGTGACGTAAAGTACGATAGAGTCAAATAAGCACCCATTTGTTTGATTGATGGTCATTTTGATTTTTGTCAATAGAATGCACAACAGTGAACTTTAAAATCGGGGTAATATAGTTTCCACTGAATAATTATATATTTCCTTATAAAATTCTTAGGAAAATTATACCTAGCCAAAATAAAGTTTAAGTTTAATACTTCTGGTATTACATTCAAAAGCTTAAATTTGTTTCTTATTTGTCAATGCAGTGCATACATATAACAACGATTCCCATTTGCTTCCCTCAGAGAGGTAAAATGTAAGGTTTACAAGTAACTTAAAAGTGTCTTAGAAAGGGAGGAGGTACAAAGACTTATTACAAAAGGAAGTACTTCTATTGTAGCAGACAGATTGGTAATTCTAATTCCCAGTTGAGTCCTGCTTTAAGTTGGCAGCCCTACATCCAAGTCGCTATACGCACCCCACGTTTGAAGCACTTAGGGACAACTTCTACCCTCATTTTAAAAGGGTACGCCGTAACGCATAAAACACTAACTTTCATAGTAAAAACCCTATTCACAGGCTGCTTTCAAGTTGGAAGTTCCCTCCTTCCTTATATTATGCCTACCCTGCAATATTTACTCTTTCAGCGGGGAAGGTATGCACACTTTGTACCCAGTACATAATAATTATGATTTTTTTAGTACTAAGTAATCATAATTGAGTATTAGGTTTATCTGACTAGAAATTCTCAGTAGTCTCGAAGTTGGCGGTGTTTCACCCCCGTGCCTCGAAGAGCACGTCAAGCCGTCGGTCCCGGTCATTATCACTAATAATACATGATAATAGTCGTTAAAGCCCGCCAACCCGCATTGGAGCAGCGTGGTGGGTCAAAGCTCTAATTTCCTCTCTCCTATGAGAGTGGAGGTGAGATGTTAATGGGCTGTAGTGGAATGGAAGTAATAATATATATAATGAATAGTAATGTTGATTATTTTAAATAATAAATTCAATAATAATTCCTACAAATACAATTTTTATGTTACCGGTCATGAAATCGCAAATTCAGAGGGGAAAAATGTGTTTGCTCACAATTCCACGTAAGTTTTTAGCAAATGAAAATCAACGGCAGGAAACCTGAATGCCTGAGAGTCATACTAATATTATCAGGGGCGGCCTTAACCATCGCGAGGCTCTGGGCGGTGGATATTTGCGAGGCCTTTATTCTTTGTAGGATTTATGTGAATTGAAAGTATTTTTTGACCTCGCATGCTCTAAAAGGATGTCATTATAGCTTAGCGTGTGCGGGCGGACTAAATTTTATTTATTGATTGTTTATTAATTATGTATTTCAATAAAAGTAAGGCACTTGCTAGGTAGTACAACACATCATTTCCTAAAACTAAGTTGGTACTTTTTTATTTCACAGCAATTATGTCACAAATTATAAAATTATTATTATTATATATAAAAAGAAAATTTTGCTAAAATGCATCAAAGAATTCCTCCCCATCGCCGTCATCGGGCAAAGTGCCCAGAAGACTGGCAGCATTGCCACGCTGGATGGCAATGCTTAACCTCTGGCCAAGGAATAGGCCAGCCCTCTGGTCATGTGTAGCGTCGACTAGTTTTTGAGAAAGTTCTCTGAAAAGGAAATGTGCATTTGGACCCCATGGCCCAAGCGTTTCGACCCCAAACGGCGCAAACTCATAGTTACCTATGAGGCTGGTATATTTACGCCGCTTGAGGGTCTCCGCTGCTGCAGCGGCTTCGCCGGCACAAACTGCCGTGGCTGGAAGGTGGGATGGCGCAAGAGTATCGACGCAGGTTGCGTCCCACACCAAAGGCCTACCCAACTTCCAGGGCAGCAAAGACATACCGTCAGGTCTCTTCCCATCGTCACGTAACAAAACATTGGGTTCCAATATGGCTGGTAAGCCGGCGGTGGAAAGAGCACGGCGGATGATGTCATTGATAGAGGCGTGCCTTGCTATGCGGCCCGCGCTTTTACAGCACGATAGGCCATGGTGCCCGAGGCTGTCGACAGCTACTCCGCAATGACAACGGTGCGAGGCAACACAAGACGCACCGAGGCGTAAACAAGCAATGAGCCGGAACGTGAGATCATCCAGCATAGTGCCTATACCGGACGATGGCAGCGCCTGGAGCCAAAGGCCCGACTCCCATTCCCCCACAGCCAGCAGGCGAGTACGCTCCGCAGGATTGAGTGACGTATCTACTAAATTCTTCCGTATAAATCTGCAAAACGGCTCGTCCCAACGACTCTGGGAGGCCGGGTAGGCGGGTAATTCCGTGTTTGGACAGGCCATTTTCCAAGCGTCTACTGCATCTGCCAAACGCGGCACCTCAAAAACAAAAAGAGAACCCGATAAGATATCCCTAGTTAATTTCTCAGTACTGCGGACTGAGGATAAAAAAGCTGGTAAACTAATACTTGAAATTTTGCGGACGCCGAGACCCCCGAACCGAATAGGAAGGGTAGCTTCAATTCAATTCAATCAATTCAATTCAATTTATTTGTTTTTCCCAATTACAATTACATATTCACATAAAACATATTCAAACAGTAACAATGAAGGGACTGGTGCTCGAACTAGGTAATAAACCTGTGTTTCAAGACACCAGGCTCTTTCCCGAGTATAATGGCAATTTAATAATATGACTTGGTAATTGCTGTAATGGTAAGTGATTTAAATTTAATATTATATTATAGCATGCATTTTTATTATTATATTGTCTTATCTATGTAACTACTTTATTACTTTGAGTGTGTCTGCGTAAGTGTGTGTGTGTGTGTGTGTGTGTGTGTGTGTGTGTGTGTGTGTGTGTGTGTGTGTGTGTGTGTGTGTGTGTGTGTGTGTGTGTGTGTGTGTGTGTGTGTGTGTGTGTGTGTGTGTGTGTGTGTTTACTGTGCGTTTCTATGCATTTCTATTTGCAATCACGTCTATTAAGGCCATTTATATTTAGTTTTTTATTAGCTTTATTGTAAAGAAAGCTACCTAGGAAGCATGGAAAACGGTGTGCAAACGATTTCCTAAATTTTCTTGTGGAAAAGACTTTATAATTGCGTCTCCTATCAGTGTTAATAGTCTTATCTTTATTTTGAACATGAAATCTCATCATAAGTTGCTGAATAAATAATTTTCGTACTGACAACACCTTAGTATCTTTATACAATTGAACTGTAGAATAGTGGTATGGTAGAAAGCGGCTTACTTTTAGTAGTAGTCTTTGTGCTCTTTCAAGCTGCATCATGTGTGACTTAGCTGCCCTTGAGTCCAAGCTCGGTCGTCTAAAGTCACATTTAAAATAGCGTTGAGTGTATTTCGCATTATTGAATCAATTTTTTCTAAGAGATGCGGATGCTCCCATAAATGGGAAGAACGGAGAAAGTAAGTAAATTTTGGGCCAAAACAACAGTATCTAATCATGGTAAAAGCCGCATGCACATTAATTTTAAATAATCTATCCGAAATATTATTAAAATTTTGAATTTTTACATCGATGAATTCTTGGAAGGATTCATCGAATATCGGGGACCCAAGGAGGTGAAGAGAACTTTTATCAACAATTTTAATGCCTGGAGCTAGTGTATCAAATTTTGACATAATAGCTTGACTATTGGGGGTGTCCTGTACAAACAGTTCGCATTTTGAGAATTATGGTCCAATCCAATAGATTGTAATTTCTCTCTTAAGAAAATGAAGTCATTTAGGACTGTTTCGACATCACCTCCGAGGGTACCGTCATCTAGGTACCATACATTAAATTTGGAATTTAGTTGCCGAATTATTGGATTTATCGCAAGGCTGAAAATGGCTGGTCCAAGAGGGCCACCTTGCTGACATCCGACAGCAGAAACCAAAAGATTGTTCTTATAGATTAATTTTGATGGTTGTTTGTAACATTGCCAAAGAAAACAAAAAATTTCTGGTAATTCTTTTTGAACTTCTGCCAGCAAGGTATCCCTGTTCACGGAATTGAAGGCATTTTTAATGTCAACCTTCAGAACAATCTCTCCTTCCCTGCTATATGCAAAAGCCGATAAAGCATGAACGGCAGCCTCACAGCCCCCCTTAGAGCCAAATCCCACTTGTATGGGCTGTAGCTTATTGGTAAGAATCTCGCGGTAGTGGGCACAACAAATCTTGGCTGCCGTTCGTCTATAAGTGCACCCCACGTCAATGGGACGAATACCCCCATCTTTTTTGCGCAGGGCGCAGAGATTGGCCCCGTACAAAATGTCGGTGATGCCTTCGTCTACACTGCCAGAGAGCACTAAATTTATCAGGGCCGTGAGCTCCCTCAAAAGCGACTCACCAGCTTCCCCAGCGCCTTGACATGTCAAATCTTTGAGATGTTGTGGTGTCAAGCCGTCGAGCCCACCGGCGGAGCCGCATCTGAAGGAGCTCAGGGCTGCGATCACTTCACGTGAGGTAATTGATAGACTTAGACAATTGATATCCGGTGAGTCCGGGAAAGAGAGGCTATCCGATGGGGCCGGGTGCTTACTCTCCAGAGCTGCAAGAGTCTCTGGAGAGTAAGGCGCGACCACATCGCTACTAAACAGAATTCTGGCTGCCCCACTAATGTCACCATCGCCTATTTTCGATTCTACATGTTGGAATGATTCTTTGTATTTTTGGAATTAGGGTTTAATATTTTGGGATCAAAAATGTTCAAAATTGTACAGTTTTCTTTAATTTGAGCTGTAAGACTTTTTTTGACGGCCAAATTCTTTTCCACGTGTAGAACTTTGTAAGAGAAAGTTAACAACTGTTCCCAAGCACTCTTTGTGTTCTCTCTGGCAGCACAACGGACATATTTGGTTAGGCATTGAGCAACCGTCGGCCTCGCACCACGGGGGACTCTCTTTAAAATGGGAGTATTACTCTTTAAATTAGAGAGGTATTGCCAAAAAGGTTTATTATTAGGTATACTAGCTTGTGTTGCTGGAATAAACTGGGTTTTAATAGGTAAAGACATATTGCTAATTTTATGGATTTTACCACAATGTACCCTTAAACCTCTTTCACTATTAAAAACACGAGAACAGTGGGAGCAAGTTATCTGCGTAGCTGAATGTTGACTGGCGCTGGTTCCGGCAACACTGCTGATGCCACCAGTTGGCGACATTAAAAAACTTAACACCTGCTATTTATAAACAGAAAAATAGAAACGTTAACTATTAAAGTGAAATAAAAATCAACTATATACACAAAATAATAAAAGTAAATAAAAAAGTGTCATTGTCATCCACAACAGACATCTTGACTTGACGACGAAAACGTGCCGTAATTGGATCAGCAGACGCAGTCACGATAAAGGTTCGGTAAGGGCCAATCCAAAGCCTGCAAAATGACTGCTACCATAGCAACCACTTTAATCTCCAGGTGATCTTTAACGTAACGTGTTACTTGAGCCTTGTTGATGGTTGACAAATAAGAATAAAATTGTTATGAATTAAAGATCACAGCCTGGAAAATCCGACTAAGACTACCACACCACAATAGGACACAATCTTCAACGGTGACAATTCACTCAAAATTCCTGATCTCAACATGTGGCAAATCAAGACACGCGGAAGCGTGTCCAGCCAAAGTTCAAAAAAACTGGCGAGCAGCACCGTGTGTAATATCACACGAACCATTTGGAGCCACTTTTGACCCCCTCATAACTCAAAAACTATTTCACATAAACATGTCAAATTTGGCGCATATATTGAGACCCGTGAGATACATATTATGTGCTCCAAATTTCATAAGCACACCTCAAATGGTTATTTAGATATAAATGTACAAAAATCGTCATTTTTATGATCTACCTAGGTATAGATCAAAACTCTGACACGGGGCATACTACCATTGCTTAAAGCCGTATTATTTTAATATTGTTGACGTTTATGTTGTAGTGTTATAATCATTATTTTAAGGACGTCAAAGTACGTGAAATTCAACCGTTATTTTGAAACAATACTGCTTTAAGCGGTGGTAGTAACTCCTTAACTATTGAAAATGACACATAATTATTATTTTAATGTATATAATAATGAATAATAATATAGTTGCATTAAAACCTTACCTTCGTATTCATACATTTTGTGCAACGAAACGTCATTGACAGAAAAGAAGAAACGTATTTGAAGTCGTCAGTTCAAGCTGTCAGTCATTGTGATTTGTATTCATTGTTTATAGTGGTTTTAGTGATATCGACTGTTTACCGTGCTTGTTTTCAATGTTTCACAAAAAACTTTTGATTTTGAACTTTTGCAATCAAAATTGATGAGATGTAGAAATGTGCTGTAGAGGTAGTCTGACCATAGATGTAATCTGTCATAATAATTCGTATTTCACATTTATGTTTTTGATGGGATAAATAAATTTCAGGACTGACCATTGAACTTGGCACCCATTTAGATCTCACTTCTTTTGTCGCTGAAGTCAACAACCAAGGCATATATATCACAATTTTGAATTTGGCTCTCATTTCACATTTATGTTTTTGATGGGATAAATAAATTGCAGGACTGACCATTGAACTTGGCACCCATTTAGATCTCACTTCTTTTGTCGCTGAAGTCAACAACCAAGGCATATATATCACAATTTTGAACTTGGCTCTCATTTTACATTTATGTTTTTGATGGGATATTTATTTCAGATTTATTTCTCGCAGAGCCAAGTTCGGGCATGCATGACGTATATGACGTATGAAAATTGTATATTATATATTCTATGTGTAAAAAAAATCAGGCTGGTGACATCTGGACTCGAACCGGGGTCTAAGAGTTTTTTTTTTTTTTGGACCGCCCAATTTCCCACCTGAGCTATTATAACCTTATGATTTTTTATGGTTGTAATTATTTTACATTTATTTAAATGGATGTTTTATGGATGATAATTAATCCATTTCAAATTTCGATGCACAATACGTAATACAAGGTGAAGACAGGAAAACTGAACGTGACTATTTAACACCATCAAGTAAAAATAAAGATCTTACACCTAATATGAAAATATAACAGAAAGGCAAAGAAATAATTAAAAATGGTTATTTATTTTATTTTTTCGGAATTGAAGTGTTGTGTTGAGTGTTTCCCACGGAACTAAAAGCCATTCTACTCGATTCTATAGCATACCTCGCTACGCTCATTTTAGTCCCTTGATGAACAATCTATTAATCATGATGCTTGGCGAGAAAAGCAAAAGTTATAAACATAAATAAATTTAGAGTTTTAATGTTTTTCAACCGACTTCAAAAAAGGAGGAGGTTCTCAATTCTGTATGTTTTCCTTTGTATGTATGTTACGCGATCATTCCGCCAATTATGAATCAATTTTGATGATATTTTTTTTGTTTGGTAGATCATACTTCAGAGGTGGTCGCATACAAATTTGTAATGTAATGACTTTTTCCACTTAGGCTGTAGCGCGAGTGCGTGAGGCCCCTTCAAGGCCCCGGGCGGTTGTCCTGCTTGCCACCCCGTTTGGCCGCAACTGAATGTTATAAACGTGAAAGTGTGTTTGTTTGTTGGTTTGTCTTTTAATTGCGGAGCAACGGATCGACGTGAATTTTGGCATAGGTATAGTTGAGGACCTGGAGAGTGACGGAAAATTAAGTTCTCGCGGACCAAGGGCCGGGCATCAGCTAGTTCTTCATAATGTTATTAAAGGTGTATGTAATCTGCCAATCCACCCTTGATTAAGATGATCGACTATGGCCCTTCGAATTTTGAGAGGTAATCGAGAGTAAGCCAAATCGTGGAAGGATGAGTGGAAATTACGTCTTTGATAGTTATTTTCTAGTCTCTACCTCTTATGTTGTTGGTAATTTTGGATAGCTTCCGAGTACTGTGTAAAGATCGCAATTACATCTGATTTGCTGACACTTTTACTACAATGTAAACTGCTTACTCTTCTCTAATCTCTTACTCAGGTCTCAGTGTGAAGTTTCAGAAAAGATACCATTAATTCAGCAAATTACTACAGTTGTAGCATGTTTTAATGTATATGTCACCGTAAGATTGTAAAAACCGTTAGATTATAATCTAAATCGCGAAATTGTAAACTGTCGAAAGATTGTGAACGGACCGTTCAATGTTCTAAGTGACAATTTTTGAAATATTCATCAAGACACGCGGAAGCGTGTCCAGCCAAAGTTAAAAAAAACTGGCGAGCAGCACCGTGTGTAATATTACACGAACCATTTGGAGCCACTTTTGACCCCCTCATAACTCAAAAACTATTTCACATAAACATGTCAAATTTGGCGCATATATTGAGACCCGTGAGATACATATGTGCTCCAAATTTCATAAGCACACCTCAAATGGTTATTTAGATATAAATGTACAAAAATCGTCATTTTTATGATCTACCTAGGTATAGATCAAAACTCTGACACGGGGCATACTACCATTGCTTAAAGCCGTATTATTTTAATATTGTTGACGTTTATGTTGTAGTGTTATAATCATTATTTTAAGGACGTCAAAGTACGTGACATTCAACCGTTATTTTGAAACAATACTGCTTTAAGCGGTGGTAGTAACTCCTTAACTATTGAAAATGACACATAATTATTATTTTAATGTATATAATAATGAATAATAATATAGTTGCATTAAAACCTTACCTTCGTATTCATACATTTTGTGCAACGAAACGTCATTGACAGAAAAGAAGAAGAAACGTATTTGAAGTCGTCAGTTCAAGCTGTCAGTCATTGTGATTTGTATTCATTGTTTATAGTGGTTTTAGTGATATCGACTGTTTACCGTGCTTGTTTTCAATGTTTCACAAAAAACTTTTGATTTTGAACTTTTGCAATCAAAATTGATGAGATGTAGAAATGTGCTGTAGAGGTAGTCTGACCATAGATGTAATCTGTCAATGTCAGTGTAACTCTAGGTACACTATATATTTTTCTTGAGAATTCTCGTCTTTAATTATCTTGTACAATGAGTCGTACAATAGAATTACTGGTGGGTGACACACTGACCTTACACCGAATAATAAGTACCTACTAATGTGAAACGTAAACTAAACTAATAGAAAAGTCCTTTTACAGTGTAAAGGATTATTTGAATGATAGCAAGGCATGGGTATGAATTGTTACAGCGGCTGGTTATGTAATGTTATATTATAAGTACATATACAGGGTTTGTAGCGTGGTGAAAAGATACCCACCTCGCTCCATCCTTTATACCAAAGTTACCCACTTTGCCTCATACTCGATGGTATTCTTTATAATCTGTAAAGAGATTAAATCTAACCCATAAAAACTAGCAACCCCATTCATGGAGTACCAACCTGCAAATGTAAGCCCATCTCGCTCACACTGCAGGGATGACAAAGCGTCTGTCTCACTCAGACAGGGCTACCACATTTCCCGCGCGAAAACGCGCGAGAGACCCTTCTTCTCCCCCGGACATCACGAGCGACGCACGCGTCGAGACGCGATGGAGGAGCGCCGACGGACTACCTGAGTCAGCTTCCGGAATGGCCGTGAAATCCGGCCTCCTGTGATTTTCCCCTTTTTTTTCCTCGTTTTCACGAGCCTCTCCAGATTCTCTCCTCTCGGAGATGCGATCAAAGAAATTCTTGAGATAGGTCGCGAAGCCGGCCGCCATTATGGCGACCAGCCCGGTACCACGCGATTTCTAATCCTCCTCGTATTCGAGCATACCTTATCTTTTAATTATTTTCACTAAAAGTCAATCATTGGGGATCATGGTTGACTCTTATTCCAAAACTATTTTTTGACCCGAATTATTCGAGTCCGGAATCACTTAGATTACGCTCGTGATGTCCGGGGGAGAAGAAGGGTCTCTCGCGCGTTTTCGCGCGGGAAATGTGGTAGCCCTGTCTGAGTGAGACAGACGCTTTGTCATCCCTGCAGTGTGAGCGAGATGGGCTTACATTTGCAGGTTGGTACTCCATGAATGGGGTTGCTAGTTTTTATGGGTTAGATTTAATCTCTTTACAGATTATAAAGAATACCATCGAGTATGAGGCAAAGTGGGTAACTTTGGTATAAAGGATGGAGCGAGGTGGGTATCTTTTCACCACGCTACAGGTTACAGGAAAAGTCGACCTAGATCCGTTAAGGGCGTGTAGTACACATCATTTCTGAATGATTTCACTATGGAACCCCCCATCCTAAACTTAACCGTTTTCGAGATATTCGAGTTTTAATTTTTTTTATGAAAATGCCCAATTTTTCGGCTATTGAATTGAATATTTTGAATTTTTTTGACTCTTATGATTATTTTTTTGGTTTTTTTCATGAAGAATGAGATGCTTAATGACCTCAATGACTAAAATTGCACGTAAGTTAACTAAATAGGTCATTGTAGACGATCGAAACTTAAGAAAATAAGTACAAATTATAAAAAAATATTTTTCTTTTCTGGATATCTCAAAAAAATATTATGGCACTTGCTCTGCAGATGTGCTTAAAAACATCTACATTTTATCAGCTATCCAACGAGGTATAATAACCTAGGGTTGTATTTAAACTCATAGAAAAAAACATAGTTGAAAAGGTTCAGGTAGTAGGTCTAACGGGTCCCTCGGCTATTGTCCTTCAAGTTAATCCGGTGCGTGTGAGCGAGACAACTTACGATTTATACAGGTGAGAGTGAGAAAAATAATGTGCAAAAACAAGTTTGGGGATACAACATGCCCATTGTTTTGTATTTGGTCGTTTGTTTGCTTGCCATCCATTTTAGTCTGCTCATGCGATTCGTCCATGGTAGATGCGAATTATTGTGCTTTCGGATTCCCACACGACTTGGCTTTGTTTCTGGACTGGCAGGCCTGTATCCTTATCACTACACGCCGGTACATGTAATTGAAGAAGGAGATCCCGCGAGACGCATGGACTTCTGCAGATTCATGCTCAATGCAGATATCGAGGACCCGAATTTCCTAAAATTAATATTGTGGACAGATGAATCCAAATTCGATAAGGACGGGATTACTAATTACCATAACGCACACTATTGGGCTCCTAAAGAACTAGGCAATCCAAATAAGAAAAGAATAAAGGGGTCACAACGACGATTTAGTGTAAATGTGTGGATGGGCATCATTTCCAACCATTTGATTGGGCCTTACTTTCTTCCAAACAATCTGAATGGTGAAACTTATGAAAATTTCTTAAGAGATCACTTAGGTGACCTACTAGATGATCTCCCATTACAATTACTGCGGGACATGTGGTTTCAACATGATGGCTGCCCTGCTCATTTCAGAAGAAGCGTTAGGGAATGGTTGGACACTAACTATCCTAACAAATGGATTGGACGAGGTGGTCCTTTACCCTGGCCAGCCAGATGTCCCGACCTGACCCCCATGGATTTTTATGTATGGGGGCACATGAAGAGCCTCGTTTACAGTGAGCCCAACCCCATATCGTCAGTGGAAGTTCTCAAAGAAAGGATAATTAATGCTGCTAACGACATAAGAACATTAACCACTGGTGTAGTGAAAAGTGGACTACGTGAAAGAATGAGAAAATGTGTGCGAAATAGAGGTGGACACGTAGAACATGAACTATAAAAATTTATTCAAAAACATTAGGTGAATAAATGTTATTTTGAACTGATTTATTGTTTCATTTAGCTTACTACAATCACCCGTTAGACCTACTTCCTGAACCTTTCCAACTATGTTTTTTTCTATGAGTTTAAATACAACCCTAGGTTGTTATACCTCGTTGGATAGCTGATAAAATGTAGATGTTTTTAAGCACATCTGCAGAGCAAGTGCCATAATAATTTTTTGAGATATCCAGAAAAGAAAAATATTTTTTTATAATTTGTACTTATTTTCTTAAGTTTCGATCGTCTACAATGAACTATTTAGTTAACTTACGTGCAATTTTAGTCATTGAGGTCATTAAGCATCTCATTCTTCATGTAAAAAACCAAAAAAATAATCATAAGAGTCAAAAAAATTCAAAATATTCAATTCAATAGCCGAAAAATTGGGCATTTTCATAAAAAAAAATAAACTCGAATATCTCGAAAACGGTTAAGTTTAGGATGGGGGGTTCCATAGTGAAATCATTCAGAAATGATGTGTACTACACGCCCTTAACGGATCTAGGTCGACTTTTCCTGTAACCCTGTATATAATTTCAAATATTTGTGAGATGGTGATAATTAAAAAAAAGCGGAGTTTATTGCGGGCTCTTCTCAGACCAGGGCACGTTTGGAACCCTCGTAGCTTTAGTTTTAAGATATCGTAGTTAATTATCACCATCACGTCTTATGCTCTGTAAGCATGACGTTCAGAAGGTGTACTTTGTAGGTACATATTTTGAATAAATATGTTTTGAGTTTGAGATTGAGTTCAATAATTTCTGTACAAAAAGTAATGATATCCCATCAAAAACATAAATGTAAAATGAGAGCCAAGTTCAAAATTGTGATATATATGCCTTGGTTGTTGACTTCAGCGACAAAAGAAGTGAGATCTAAATGGGCGCCAAGTTCAATGGTCAGTCCTGCAATTTATATATCCCATCAAAAACATAAATGTGAAATGAGAGCCAAATTCAAAATTGTGATATATATGCCTTGGTTGTGGGCTTCAGCGACAAAAGAAGTGAGATCTAAATGGGTGCCAAGTTCAATGGTCAGTCCTGAAATTTATTTATAACAACATATAATATTTTATAACAACTTAAAATATAATTTCTTCTTATAACTTAGTATAAAATGTTGAAGACTAAGGCTTTGGCTTGGCTAGTTTCCATATACGAATTATTATTAAGTAGGTACCTAAAAGTACAGTTTCTACCAGCAAGCCAAATTTTCGGAAGAATAAAATAAGAACTTACAGTTTTACAACTTGTGAACGCTATAATTCGTATATGAAAACTAGCCAAGCCAAAGCCTTAGTCTTCAACATTTTATACTAAGTTATAAGAAGAAATGATATTTTAAGATGTTATAAAATATTATATGTTGTTATAAATAAATTTCAGGACTGACCATTGAACTTGGCACCCATTTAGATCTCACTTCTTTTGTCGCTGAAGTCAACAACCAAGGCATATATATCACAATTTTGAATTTGGCTCTCATTTCACATTTATTATTATTATTATTATTACTCTTTATTCTGTACACCACAACACACATAAAAAGTACACAAAAAATACATAGAAAACAAAGAACTAAGTAGTATACAAAAAGGCGGCCTTATCGCTTAGTAGCGATCTCTGCCAGGCAACCTTAGGAATAGGAGAAGTAAGGAGATTAACTCGCGGGTGGTGTATCAATATAAACATACAAATAAATACCTACATACTAATACATAAACTGTTACACAAATAATATAATACTTATAATAAATATATGAAAATAAACTAAAATATATTATGTATTTTTAGTTTAAGTAATATCATACTAAATAAAAGTTAAAACTAGTCGTCTGTATTATGGTGATAAATAGAAACTCTTAACAGATTTTTTAAATATTTCCAGTGACTTTGATTGTCGTATGTTTAATGGGAGAGCATTCCATAATAAAACAGCTTGCACTGTGAAAGACTGCGCATAAAACTTTGTCTTATGCGATGGTATGCATAAAGTTAATTTACGGGTTGTTCGTATTTCGGACTGATCTCCCAGAAATTTAAACTTCTCCTTCAGGTAAGAGGGAGTTTTTGGATCAAATAGCACACGGTACAGAAGTGACAGAACATGAAGATCCCGGCGACGGCGAATAGGAAGCCACTCGAGCATTTGACGAAATTCAGATACGTGGTCATATTTACGTAGACCGAATATGAACCGAATAGCAAGATTTTGGAGTCGCTCAAGTTTGTTAAGTTGGTCCTCTGTCAAATTAAGATAGCTTGCGTCTGCATAATCGAGAATAGAAAGTAAGAGAGAATGTGCTAACATAACTTTGGTTGGAATTGGCAAAACAGAACGAAGACGACGCAATGAGCTCATTGCAAAAAATGTTTTCCTACTCAGCTCTTTAATTTGTGTGGACCACGATAAATCCCGATCCAAATTTATGCCAAGGTCTTTAGTACAAGTACAGTAAGCTATAGTAACCCCATTGTATATGATTGGAGGGAGATTTTGCCAATCAACTCGAACAATCATCCTAGGACTGCCAATAATGATAGCTTGAGATTTAGTCGGGTTAACCTTAAGTCCATACCGTCTGCTCCACTCGGAAATTGTAGCTAAATCTTCATTGACAGCAGAAACAGCAGAACTAAGACTATCAAGAGGTGTAGGGCGATATATTTGGATATCGTCTGCATACATGTGATAGAGAGAAGATATATTTTTGGTAATAGAATTAATAAAAATAGCGAAAAGCAAAGGAGATAACACGCCACCCTGAGGTACCCCAGCCGTAACATCACACCATGACGAAACGGTCTCGTCAACTCGTATGCGCTGTCGTCGGCCACTGAGGTAACTCCGAAACCAGTCAACCACCAACGGAGACATGTTAATATAATGCAGCAGACTCACCAGAATATCATAATCAACGGTATTGAAAGCGTTGCTGAAATCAAGTAAAGTCAGAATTGTAAGCTGCTTATTATCCATCGACCATCGAATGTCATCAGTAACTTTAATGAGAGCAGTAACCGTACTATGACCGGGACGAAATCCGGATTGCAAAGGATTAAGGAGTGAATGTCTGTTAAGAAAAAGGCTGAGTTGCTGGAAAACCAATTTTTCAAGTATTTTTGATAAGAAAGGAAGAATCGAAATTGGGCGAAAATCACTTACAACTGAAGGACTTGTTTTCTTTGGAAGTGGAATAATTTGTGCCTGTTTCCATGCCTCAGGAAATTTGCCGGTGTTAATGGAATGGTTAAGGATATGGGTAAGAATGGGGGAAACAATATCTAGGATGGGAACGATCATGTTACGGCTGATGTCATCAGTACCGACTGCATTCGAGGTAATGGACAATATATTCTTCTTAACATCACGTTCAGTGAAAGACTCGAAGGTAAAAGGCGGAAAGTCAGGAGTTGAGGTGGATGAAAGAATACTAAGCGTACGTTCTTTATCGACACTATCAATTGTATTAGAAGTAGAGAAATGTTTATTAAGGAGATCTATATCTATATTAACAGAAGAATTTTGGGAAGATTTACCAACTCCAAGCGACTCAAGAAATTTCCAGGTTTTGGCGGTATTACCGTTCTGAACTGAATTATGAATGTGGCGTCGTTGTGCATCTCTACACATTGTATTGCAGCGATTCCGCGCTTTATGGTACCTCAAGCGGTTATCATCAGAGTCCTTTAATTTATATTTGTTTTTTGCTGCATTCTTTTTGTCCATTAACCTCTTAATCTCAACCGACAACCACGGGGCTGGAAGGTGTTTAAGTTTAACAGGCCTTATGGGCGCATGAGTATCATAAAGTTGAGTCAACAAAGTATTAAACACCTCAACTTTAGTATCAATGGCATGCACATCCGTGACAGCAGACCAATTTAGGTTGGTTGCGTCATCACAGAGGCGATCCTTGTCAATTCCTCCAAAGTTACGTTGCAGAAGTATTCTCGATTTAGCTTTAGGAGGACGAATTTTATAAGAGAGGAAAATCAAATCATGATAAGAAAACGCATCAGCTGGGTACTGACCATGATTTGAGACGAAATCTGGTGAGGAGACCAGAATTAGGTCTAGAAGAGAGGGAGTACAGCCGGGAGAGAAGTGTGTAGCAGCAAGGGGTAAAACATGCAAATTACAGGATTCTACGATAGACAATAGCTTCTTACTACGACTATCATCCTTGTGCAAACACGTATTAAAATCTCCCATGAAAATAGAGTGGCTGTATAAGGGAACCATATTTTCCAGCAAGCTTTCAAAAGAGTTGAAGTAATTAGAGATAGGTGGACAATAGAATACGCCAAGAAGAATTTTTGTGTGAGATAGTGTAATTTCTACCAATAAATGTTCCGCCGCATCTGGTAACGGAGGTTGTGCAGACGAACTAACAATAGAAAAAGGAATGTAAGATCATAGATAGATCGCTACTCCACCACCTCCCTTACCCACACGATCATTGCGGATGAGTCTAAATCCTGGAAGTGAATAAGATGTAGAAGGTAAGCAGTTTTTAAGCCAGGATTCAGAAACGAGAATTGCATGTAGGTTACGAGAATCAAACGACGCAAGCATATCGGGATAATGAGCCGGGATACTTTGGGCATTAATATGGATGACATTAAAATGTTTCAGACAATCTGAGAAGTTAGAATCAAGGACTTCATTTATTGGAAGGAGAGATGTACTGTGAAAACTATTATCACCAGATGAGGACGACATAGACAAAAAAAGATCACTATCAATACTATCTATTGACGACATAATATAAAATAAATATATAATATAATTAAATTAATAAAATATAACTACTAACGATAACTAAACGTAGTAAACTATCTAACTACTTAAATTCTCCTATTCCGCCAGCTGTATTAATGCAAAGAGGAATAAACTTGAATATTTTAGAATTTAAACATTAATTGTACAGTCATAAAATGTGAATAAAAATAATACCTATATGAACAAGCAAAAACAAAGATCAATAAGCAAAATTATAACTAAAATGCGTAGTAAAAATTAAGCAGTGTGCAGTAAGCTTTACAAAAGGTTGCGTTCTTAAACGAACCATCAATTGTCAAAGACAAGCAGAGTGGTTTGTGTCAGTGTCTGTCAGTTGTCAAATTTCAAAGCGAAGTTTTATGTGTGTACCTACCTACGCTAGAATAATAAAAAGTTAGTTTAGATTAATTTTAAAAAGTTAGTAGAAAGAAAGTAATACTCGTAACAATCGTTAAGTACTTAATTTAGTCCAGACAAAACCGCACACTAGCAGTAAGGGAGAGTTCATCGGGACGCCCAGCGCTCCTACTTTTTGAGCACTCTTTTAACTCTCGAGACCTTTGGAGCTTCAGCAGAAGCAGACACCGTGGCAGACCCGGCTACATCCTTGACTGGAGTCGGGATAGCGCTCAACTCCGACATTGAAGTTATACGATGCCGCCTAACATCGGAGTCTAACACCATGATGCTTCCATCTCTTGTCCAACATTTCGCTATACCGAATCGCTGCCGAGCCGCTAAGAAGATCTTATGGCGGCTAGGGATAAGAAACTCGGATAATGTTACCCCAGAGCCCTTCAATTTGGTTTTAGCAGCCCAGACTTTGTCCCGTATTGACAACTCCCTGAATTTCAGTAACACTGCCCGTGGCTTTACACCACTAGCGCGACCCAAACGGTGACATCTACTCAAAGAGTCGGCTGAGAGCTGCTGCAATCCTAGATGCTCCGGCAAAATCTTTGGCACTGATGCGCTCAGATCTTCTCTATCCTCCTCCGCAACACCATGCACAAGAAGAATCTTTCTTCTGGAGCGCATCTCCAACTCATCCTGCTGTCTCGCCAGAAGCTCTACCTGCAGCTGCAGATTTTCTAGGGCTGACAAAACGAAAGACCGGAAGGTTCCAAATTGAGAGTTTATATTTGATGAGGGGCTCGTGGCAGGGATTGAACCTTTCAACTCCTTCTGAAAATCGGCCATTCTGGTATTGAAGTGTTGAGTGATTTCACTTAATTGGCTCTTGATTGATTCCATTATTGTGAACAAGTAGCCTTCAGTGTTAGTGCAAATTAAGTAAGGTTAGGATATAGCACACGGTGGTCACTATCACAAATTAAGTTTCTAACTGTACAAATAATTGTGAGCAAGCTGGCGGAATTAAATTAATCACAGGTATATATTATTATTTAATAAATATACTTTTTTATAATTTTAAAGAATTAATTAAAATCAGAGCAGAAAAATACGACTACTTTATTTAACGCCTACCCACGAAAAAATGTTTATGTTGTATTATGTTTATGTTTTTGATGGGATATATAAATTGCAGGACTGACCATTGAACTTGGCGCCCATTTAGGTCTCACTTCTTTTGTCGCTGAAGTCAACAACCAAGGCATATATATCACAATTTTGAACTTGGCTCTCATTTTACATTTATGTTTTTGATGGGATTGTGTTTACGTTTTCTTGTCTGTTTCTTGTAGGTTAGGTTAGGGCTTGACATAAACAATGTGGTAGTGCCCGGCCGCACTATCGAAAAATAATGAGTTAAATTGTAATCTTTCGACAGTTTGCAATTTCGCGAGTTAGATTATATAATTATATACACTACCTAATTATATATTATACAATATTAATTTATTTAACAAGTTATATCGGGTTAATAAACCTAACAGATTACAATTTAACGAAAAATAATACGTTAAATTGTAATCTTTCAACAGTTTGCAATTTCGCGAGTTAGATTATAATCTAACGGTTTTTACAATCTTACGGTGACATATATATAATCACAACTTATTGCTAAGTTCTGATTGGCCAGACTGGTAATCAATAATCAATTTGTTTATTTCAAATGGGACATACCTAGTGTATTTTATGTGTACGATACGACTTGTTTTGACTTATGACTCTACCACAGGGGTCAGCCTCTTTCGATAAGAATTTTATTTGCTTATCATATTTCCAATTATTATTTTCACAAGTTCCACACAAACATCGAGTTTATGATTGAAAAACAGTTATCTTCTGTTTACGAAGACAAGCAAATGAGCGACGGATTCGATATGACCTATTTCACCGTTTGCGCAACGCTTACGCGATACGGCGCTAATAAATCCCGAATCGGTTGACTTTCGAGAAAACAAATGCGAGTGGCACGGATTAACCCTGCAGCTATTGCTCCGAGAGATCGTGGATTGGAGCAATAAAGGTAGCTTGGAGCTGTCATGAACCGATTCAAGCTGCATCTGCGTAGTTCATTACAATATTTTTCAATGTTGTACGCGAGATCGTGTGTGCAGTTTTTTTTTATCCACTACAAGTTAGCTCTTGACTGCGATCGCACCTGATGGTAAGTAAGTCTGAGATGTTAGCGGGCTAACCTGTTAGGGGCATGGCAGTTATATTAAACCCATACTTCTATTCGGTTCCTACAAGGCGTCGTACCGGAACGCTAAATCTTTTGCCGGTAGAGAGGTAACTAGCCACGGCTGAACCCACCAGGCCAGACCAGGGAAAGTTCAGAAATCATAAATCCCCAAATTTACCCTACCGGTCGAACCCGGGGTCTCCGCAAGTCCTAAGACAGCAGAGCTCAACACTGTGCCAAGGAGGTCGTCAAAAGCAGTTGATTCCGTCGTACGGTAAAAGCAGTTGCAAGACTGTCTTGCATTTCAATCGTATGCAGTGGAATCTAAGTCAATCATACATACTACGATGGCAAGCGGCGGTGTCGCTGAGTTCTGAATGTATTGAAAAAAAAACACTACCAACCAGTACCTTCATCTGTGATTTGCAGTCTGTGGTCGCCTTCGAAAACATACCTCATATACAGTGAGGTAGCCAGAAAACTGCTGTCTCCGGGCATAGCGAAAACGAGCAGTGCTGTGGTTACCCACTAACAACCCACTGTGGGTTGATAGTGAGTAACTTTAGAATCCATACGGGCGTCTAACGACTGAAACAGTAACCTAAATAAGGAGTTTAAACACAGTTTCTTGAAACTGTTATAAAACAGAAACACTTAAAACGGAAACAGAAACGATACTGTAACCCAATCAATCTGTAACCGTTTATTTATGTTAATAAGTGTTTTTATCTGTAACCCTACTAGGTACATGTTCTAACAAGCTGCACGATGTGACAACGCGTTCTTCTCACTTCATTGGACTTTACACAAACTGACACAACATGGCCATGTTTTTCTTAAAACCATTTGCAACCATCGGTGCTTTCAACTTAGGTTCAAGTTTGAATACGCGTCAACAGTTTTGGCAACATCGCTATTTCGGTTACACTTTAAAACCCTTTATTTCTGGTACAGATTCATTTCTATTACAGAAATATAAGTTTCGGGTTAACAGAATTAAAAACACATTCAAAAGGGTAACAGCTTCGATTCTGTTACACTTTAATTCTGTAACACTTATATTAAATAAATAAATGAAAAAGCCATTTATTTCTCATCATAAGTAAGTACTTAATACAAAGTTGTGCTTGAATATAAAAAATATATTATTCTTAATGATTAGATTTTAAATTGAGAGAAAGTCATAATAAATTTTAGTCATGTCTGAATTTAAAGTAATAATGTCATTATAATGTCATTATTGTATAATGCATTTACACATAATTGGCAATAATAAGATTGTTATTATGTTAAATGTCATACAACACAATGATTATTAATATTTTAGTAGTCATATCATGTTAGGAAGGATGAGAACCCCTTTCGGGTATAGGCCTCCCCCAGAGCTCTCCATGATCCTCTTTGAGATGCTTTCCTGGTCCATTGTTTCCCTGCTATCTTGATAATGTCATCTGTCCACTTGGATTTGGGTCTGTCCCTTTTTCTTTTCCCTGTAGGGCCAGTCCATGTTGTTACTTTTTTAGTCCATCTTTCATCGTTTAGCCTCGCTATATGGCCGGCTCACTGCCATTTTAGCTTCAATGCGTGTGTCTAGAAGTCGATGACTTGTTTTTGCTCTGATGTCTGCAGAGTTAAACTTTTGAATTTTCCTAATGCTCAGTAGACTGCGTTCCATTGCTCTTTGGCAGACTAACAATTTGCTTTTGGTTTTGTTGTTGTGGGTCCAGGTTTGTGCACGTAAGTTAAGCGTGGGAGTAGGCAGTATTCTGTTGGCCAATGAGGGTGCTTCCCGCCAATTTAGCGCGAAGGACTAAAAGGACAGAAACTGCTTATTGTACAAGATAATTAAATTACTCTAAGAATAAATTATTATTGTAAGGAATAAGATTATAAACGAACATTGAGTTTTGATTTATCAAAGTAGGTAGTAGTATGGTGACACATACATTTACTCTGCATTCAACTCGCGCGCAAACTATAGGTACATCTCCAAAGGCTCCCACCATCTCTCCATCTTAAATGCGAGTGGCACGATTAACCCGCCGCCATATTTCTTCATAACCGAGGAGCCAGTGATATTTCTGTGTTACCGCCAAAAATAAGCCGCCATTATTTTCGACTCTCGTTTGACAGATCTGGATCGCGATCTGTGCCAACACAACGGGCTCTTTGAGATTTTTCTTTATTATTTTCTTAGGTATCACGTTACATACAAATTAACTTACGAATTGGTTGCAAATAATGGACAGTGATAGAGTACTTATTGTAATGTAATTTAATCTACACAAAAAGTCTATCTACAACTGGCTAGACTGCAATTTTAGAATGTCAATTGTTGAATTTGGCAACTTAAAAGTAGTGGCTTATGTCATACGAATATTATAAATGCAAAAGTGTCCGAAAGTAGACAGACAGACGTCTGCTACGCTTTTACGGCCCAACTACTCAACCTATTTTGATGAAATTTGATACAGAGATAGATTACATCCCGAGGAAGGACATATCCCGGAATATTGAAGAGTTCCCGCGGGAATTAATAAAACATCAATCCACGCGGACGAAGTCGCGGACACCATCTAGTGGTGATATAAGATAATTTATTAACTTTAGTATGGTGATAAATAATTAATTACATAAAACTAAACGAGACTATACAGGAACAATCTTTATTATAATATATACTAGCGGTCCCCCGCGACTTCGTCCGCATACAATTTCGGATTTCCCATGAGATTTTCTCGCTACAAAAGGCCTACTTATAACAGCCATATAGCATCGGCAGGCTTTTATTATTTAAGACTAATAAGTCCTTAATGCTGACTTCAAAAACTTATAACCTTCATGCAAGCTTTCAACCCCTATTTCACGTTCTTTGTGGTGGATAATTGTAAAATTGCTTATACAGATTTTTATTATTTATAGCTATAAACTTAATTGCCAATTTTCATGTCTCTAACTTCAAAAATAAAGGACTTTCATACAAACTTCCAACCACCATTTCAGCCCCTTAGGGGTGAATTTTCTCAAAACCGTTACTTAGCGGCCGTCTACACCATCGAAGGAACCTACCTTCCAAATTTCAAGTCTGTATGCTTTATAGTTTCTGAGATCTCGTGTTGAATCAGTGAGTGACCTTTCCCTTTTATATAGTATAATTATAATATTTTTCACACCACATGCTCGACAATGCCGAATTATATGTCATGTAAACCTTACCGAAAGCAATACATTATATCTCTTGGCTTTAGCCGGGTTATAATGTTCTATTGAATTTCATTATAACCCGCTGGTCAATAATGTGATTTTCACTTTCATAATTCTTATTGCATAGTCAATAAAGTCTAATTTCGCTAAACAGAATGTGTCCTCAGCGGGCGCGGCCAACTCGATTTTCGAAGACCGAAGCCGTGGCCCACTAGATTCGCACTGAGACGAACTTCATTTGTTTGTCAAATCGAGTAGGCCACGCCAGCTGAAAGAAGTGGCTATATAGGCCGTGGCCCACTAGATTCGCACTGAGACGAACTTCGTTTGTTTGTCAAATCGAGTAGGCCACGCCAGCTGAAAGAAGTTGCTGTAGCCGTAGCTAGTACCTTTAGAAGATTCTATAAATATTTCAAAAAAAATATCAAAAATCTGGAGTGATGAAAGTATTTTGACTCCAGAAGCTATTAAATTAGATGCCATAGGCATTGTCAATAATCTACTCTCAGAAAAGTCAAAGGAAAAATACCTGAAAGCCTATAAAGATTTTGACACATGGAAAACTGCAAAAGGCGCAAAGTCTGTGTCTGAATCAGTGCTTTTGGTCTATTTTGAATATTTATCAGCTACAAAGAAGTCAAGCAGCCTGTGGTGTATCTATTCGATGCTCAGGGCAACAATAAGCGTCAAACATGATATCTAAATTAATACATATACCAAGTTATTGGCATTTTTAAAAAATTATTTATGCTTTAGTTGTCAATGTAAATATTTGACCGCGAATATTGTTATTAATAAATATATAGCCGTTAACAACTGAAAATATACAATCATAATATTTAAAAAAAAAAATTGTTTAAGGTGGTGTTGATTTTTGGAGTGAATGGTGCTTGTCGTGGAAATGAACTCGTGAATATAAAAGTCAATGATATCGAAAAACATTTAGAGTTATTATTAGTAAAATTGCCGGACACAAAAACAAATAGAGAACGGTCATTTGTAATTTGTGAAAACCATGCCACAATAGTCGAAAAGTACCAAGCCTTACGCCCTTCTAATATAAACACCAACAGATTTTTTGTAGGCTACAAACAAGGGAAATGTACAAGGCAAGTCATTGGCAAAAATAAAATTAGTGTCATGCCAAGAGAGATTGCTAACTACCTGAAATTGGAAAATCCCGAGCTTTACACAGGCCATTGTTTTAGACGAACATCTGCGAGTCTATTGGCAGATTCAGGAGCAGACATGGCCCAAATAAAACGACACGGTGGCTGGAAGTCCGATGCAGTGGCAGAGGGCTACATTGAAAATTCTATAAAAAACAAAGAAAGAAAGAGCTATCGTATTAGTGAAAAGATAAATATGAAAACATCTACTATTGATGATCCTTGGACGCCTCTGCCACCACAGTCATCTTCCTCAAAACACGTCACATCCACATCAAGCCCACTGCATCAAAGACGACCTTCTCCAACCTTTACGGAACAACTCGACCCTCAAACACAAGTGTCCGAAGCCTTGAACACAACTCAAATAAACTCTAGCTCAACCTCGATAAACGTACCAAATAAAAATATAACGTTGTCTTTCCATAATTGGACTAATGTCTCCAATATCAATTTGCACTTTTAATTTGCTGTAATAAACACTATCTACTAAGCCTGGTTTTTTATTGTCTCGCATAAAGTGAGAAAAGTAGAGTATACACCACAGGGATAAAACTGTTTTTTTCTTGGGCGCTTGAATCCCTCACTGCACTCAGGACTCAATCTTAATTCCCTCGCTTTGCTCGGAAATTAACATAAAACACCCTCACTACACTCGGGAGTTAAATTTGGAGTCCTTCGTTACATTCAGTATTCAATGTAGCGCCCGTGACATAAAACAGTGCTTTATCCCCTTGGTGTATAATCTACTATTTCATCATACCTATTCGAAAAACGAATATTGGCTTCAGAGGATAGCGGGAGCAAAATGTAATTTTTAGGCCCATGGGACTTTTCATTTCTCAGTTCTGATTGGTCTGCGTTCGTGCTTCTGATTGGTGCTTAAACGTATAGGTAATGTCCATACATAGTACGTTGATACTCCTAGCTTTTTCTCATGCGTAATGATGAAAAATAGTGTGTGTCACACGGGGCCAAATTTTTTGTTCTCGGGCGGCATATATTGAATTCCTCGCTACGCTCAGGATTCTACTTTAGAATCTTTCACTTCGCTCTGAATTCAAAATAGCGCCCTCGGGGAACAAAAATTTTCTTATTTAACGTTGATAGAACTAAAAATAAATGGTAAATCTGAAAATGATATTCAGAAAAAATGTGGCACAAAAATAAGTCAATTACATCCTGTGACATTTACGATTATTAATACCTATGACGTAACTCCTGTGCTAATGACTACCTGTTCAGAACAAAATATTAAAAAAAAAATTACACATAGTCAAAATAAATGTCTACTGCTGATACACATGAAGGACTCTGAATATAAATTAGCAGCACGTAAATGATCTTTAAATCAGCCTTACATTACTGCCTGCCACACTGATCAAGTATTAAAAAAATCAAGGCATACCTACTTGCACGCCCGAGAGTTCTTCATATTGTTCTACAACCGCTCCACGCTTGGCCAGCATAGTGAACTAGGACTAAACCCATCTTATTCTGAGAGGAAGCTCATGCTCAATAGTCTGCCTGGTGAATCTATACTAGTTTTATAAATGCAAAAGTTTGGATAGATGGATTGATGGATGGATATTTGTTACTAAATCACACCAGAACGGCTGAATGGATCTGGATGAAATTTGGGACCAGGATAAATTATATTCTAGAATAACTCATAGGCTACTTTTTATCTTAAACTATCTGTTTACTATTAAAAATTAAATGGACTCAATATTGTAAAGCATAAACAATTATTGTTAAATGTTGTATGTTTCCGAACGCAGCACTCAATTAAAAATACTATCTGTCAAACGTCACTTCACTTTCCCTTCCTTTTCTGGACTTAAGAACAGGCAACAGCCAAAAAATTTATATTAAATTTGTAATACTTATTAAAATAAAATAATACAGTGTGCAAGCTTAGTTTTCATTAAATATTTATTTAATAATCATATACACTATCTCATAGTTTTTTTTTTTCTACTTTTTATTTAAGGAACACAGATAATAATAATTTGACACCGTATTTGACACTGCCAAAGAAATTGGGCCACCATAGATCCATTATGTGGGCCCACTGTGGGCCACTGATATGCAACAGATGATATAATCAGAGATATAGAATGTCACTTGGGTATTCTATAGCCCCTGTGTATAGCCCACACATAAAACCATAGATTAGATAGTTTACCAGGAATAGTGGTGCAGGCTACAATTTATTTATTATTGTTAGTGTTACGTTGTTTTGGTAATAGTTTTAATCATATTTATGCTTAGTTATAATTTTAGTGGGTAGATGCATTAAGTCAAGTTTGATGATCAGCCCGGACCGGTCCGAGACTCCGAGGATTTTAAGGTGCATCAGACCATAGCAGCATTACGCTGAGTTTGATACCCTTTGTGGGATTTTCTACAACACTGATTGTTAGTCTATAAGTTTTATTTTCCTTTTACTTATATTTTTTGTAATTTGTTTTTTCTGTGTCGTGTGAAATATATATATATATGTCACCGTAAGATTGTAAAAACCGTTAGATTATAATCTGACTCGCGAAATTCTAAACTGTCGAAAGATTTTAAACTGTTCAATGTTCTGAGTGTCAATTTTTGAAATGTTCATTGTATTTACGTTTTCTTGTCTCTTTCTTGTAGGATAGGTTAGGGTTCGACATAAATAATCAAGCCGCAGGCCGGGCACTTAGGTTTTATCGGGTTTAAATACCTATCAGATTACAATCTACCGGAAAATAATGCGTTAAATTCTAATCTTTCGACAGTTTAGAATTTCGCGAGTTAGATTATAATCTAACGGTTTTTACAATCTTACGGTGACATATATATAAAATCGTTAAGGGATCAACGCACAGCATAAACCGCTGGGGTTATTAACTTGAAATTTTGACAGTAGGTTCCTTTTGTGACGTAGGCGCCCACTAAGAAAGGATTTTTCAAAATTCCACCCCTAAGAGGGTGAAATAGGGGGTGAAAGTTTGTATGAAAGTCCGTCAATTCTCAAGTTATATCCATGAAACTTGGTATACGAGCTACTGGTTGAAAATGAAGAAATACGTGTTTCACAGTTTTTAAAAATTCTAACCCCGAAGGGTTGAAATAGGGGATGAGAGTTTGCATGAAAGTCCTTCATTTCTCAAGATATTCTCAAGTTATATAAACGAAACTTGGTATTTCGGCTTTCGATAAAAATTAAAGAATTGCGTGTGTCGCAGTTTTTCAAAATTCAACCCCTAAAGTGGTAAAATAGGGGTTGAATTTTTTATGACAGCTATAACCATGAAACTTGGTATATGAGCTGCGAGTTAAAAATCAAGAAATATATATTTCACAGTTTTTGATAATTCGACCCCCAAAAAGGTGAAATAGGGGATGAAAGTTGGTATGAAATGCCTTTATTTCTCAAGATATTTTACAAGTTATATTAACGAAACGAGCTTAGTTTTTCGGCTTTTGGGAAACAATAAAGAAATACGTGTTTCACAGTTTTTGAAAATTCGATCCCTAAAGGGGTGAAATAGGGGTTGAAAGTTTGTTTGAAAGTCCTACATTTCTCAAGTTATAGCCATGAAACGAGGTATATAAACAGCGGGTTAAAAATGAAGAAATATGTGTTTCACAGTTTTTGAAAATTCGATCCCTAAAGGGGTGAAATAGGGGTTGAAAGTCCTACATTTCTCAAGTTATAGCCATGAAACTTGGTATATAAACAGCGGGTTAAAAATGAAGAAATATATATTTCACAGTTTTTGAAAATTCGATCCCTAAAAGGGTAAAATAGGGGATGAAAGTTGGTATGTAAGGCCTTCATTTCACAGGAATCAGGCTCAAGTTATATCAACGAAGCTTAGTATTTTGGCTTTTGGTAAAAAATAAAGAAGTACGTGTGTCATAGTTTTTCAAAATTCAACCCCCAAAAGGGGTAAAATAGGGGTTGAAAGTTTTTAATGAAAGTCTTTCATTTCTCAAGTTATAGCCATCAAACTTGGTATATAAACTGCGAGTTAAAAATGAAGAAATACATGTATCACAATTTTTCAAAATTCAACCTGTAAAATGGTAAAATAGGGGTTGAATGTTTGTATATGAAAGTCCTTCATTTCTCAAAATATTGCTCAAGTTATATCAATGAAGCTTAGTGTTTTGACTTTCGGTAAAAAATAAAGAAGTACGTGTTCTTCAAAATTCAACTCCCAAAATGGTAAAATAGGGGTTGAAAGTTTGTAAGAAAGTCTGTTATTAATTTTTAAGTTAGAGCCATTAAACTAGGTATTTTTTGGTAAATTGGTTGGGTTTTTTGGAATTCTGGTTTGAAATGGAGAAATACCTATTTCACATTTTTTTGTAAATTTTATCCCCAAGGACGTGTAATAGATAGTTGGTACTCAATCACGCCGCAACAGATTAACGTATTTTTTTGCATGGGTATAGTTGAGGATCTGGATAGTGGCATAGGCTACTTTTCATCCCGGAAAATAATGAAGTGGTGTGGGAATTGAAAAAAAACTCACACCTGAACGGCTGAACGGATTGATTTGTTGAAATTTGGCACAGAGATAGATCGTTGTCTGAAATAACACGTAGGCTTCTTTTTATCCCGAAAAATTTAAGAAGTCCCGCGGGAACCAAAAACAAGATAATGCTTCCAAAGTAGACTGACCCGCAATACTGGGGCTAACAACCATCGTTTGAAGCAGTATTACTTCTAAATGATAGTTTTATGTCACGTAGGTACCTTGACAATTGATATCCCTAAAATCTATATGTCGGAGAAGGATGGCCATTCTCATCGACATCGTCAGCAGTCAAGGTTCTAGTGGGCGTCATTAGGATTAAATGGAAGCACAAAACAAAGTATTCACCGTGCAGTACCCCAGGCGAACGTCAACATGGTGCCTCTGCTCTGATAGGATGTTAACACGCGATAAGAAAGACTGAATTGACTTTTAACATTAATTACTGAAAGGACATTGTTCTGTCCTCATACAAAGTTCGCCTAAGAACCAACCGTCATAAAATATTGATTACTGGGTTCAAATTAATACCTTTTTATACTTGAGAGCAGATTAAAACTACGGACACTTGCAAGAAAATTACTTATTACCAAAAATATTTTCAATTTTGAGTTTATTTCAGCATTCACGATTAATTTACTTGAACAAATTAATATCATCTCTATCCATTTGTAATAGAGCTGTAAACAGTATGTAGATAAGACTAGATTCACCGTAGTTCATCAAAAACATTACAGATGGCGTTATTAATAATGCAGGTATCGTCATAGTTCATTGAGAACTTCACAGATGGCGTTAAAAATATTAAATTATTGTACTTTCAATAGATGGCGTTGTGAGATTCAGAATACTAGCGCACTTAGCACTTTATGCAGCTTTTATTTTGTTTCTTACGATACAGATCTAGCGCTCAAGCGGTGGTATTGTATATTATTTAAAACTTAAGTTATTGATCTGTGGTTAATAATCCAGAGACGGAAACGTATAGTAATCAATTTAATACCCATTTACTTATTTTTTAATTAATTTGAAGTGTCCGTTAAATTCTGATATTTGGAATAAAGACTATAAATTAAGCTAAGAATTACTGTATATTTCAAACGTGTGTTAATTCTTAGGCGAATTTGGTCAATGTCCTTTTACACAATATTAAAATCAAATAAATTAGATTAAGTCAAATGAAGATTTAACAAAGTACAATCGACACAAACAATCAAGATAAGTATCGTGTCATGCAACCAATAAGTATTCAAATCTGTTCCGACTTCCTCTGACATATATATAATATATATATATATATATATATGCCACTGTAAGATTGTAAAAACCGTTAGATTATAATCTAACTCGCGAAATTGCAAACTGATTCCTGAACTGACTGAAAATTTCGTCTCCGAAGGGGTAAAATAAGGGTTTAAAGTTTGTTCAAGTTATAGCCATGAAACTTGATATTTGGGCTACCGGTTTAAAATGAAGAAATACGTGTTTCACCATTTTTGAAAATTCTATCATAGAGAGCTTGTCCTTCAATCACGCCGTAACAGAGCAACGGATAGACGTGATTTTTTTTGCGTGAGTTCTTTGTATCCCGGAAATTAAAAAAACTTATGCCACGCGAACGAAGTCGCGGGCGTCCGCTAGTAAGGATTATAATTCTAAAACACGGACGTCAACCATATTAAAACAATACGGATTTTAACAATGGTAGTATGCCTTCTGGTACCTAAATACCTAGTGTCGTAATTCAAAATACATCTCAGACCAATTCCCTAACAGTGGTCAGTCTCGGGTTTTTATTTTATTTCTCGAGGGAATTAATTTTGTTGCGAAATGAGACCGTCAAACGTTTGTTCCGAATCATTAATTGCAATTACATATTTTAGCTGCGTCTCTAATTTGCGTCTCGAAATATATAATGTGCTAAAGAATTTTTTTTCTTTTACAGGTAATTATCATCTTAATTATCTACATTCTACATGCTACGGAACGAAATGTGAGTTTTTTTTGAAAAAGTTATTTGGCAGTCCTATTTACTGCATATTTATAAAAAAATGTTTCTTAAGCTGGGTCTGAAGATACCAAAAAAATCATTATAAAGTTTACTAGGTACATACGAATTAGGTATTTGCCAGGGACTGAAAAACAGATTCATAAAGGTTACAGAATTAAAAGTGTTACAGGTTGACTTGATAACAGAATCCAATCTGTAACCTTTTCAATGTGTTTTTAAAACTGTTAAACCATAACACTTATATTTCTGTAACAGAAATGAAAGGGTTTAACACTGTTTTAAGATGTAAACGGAATAGCGACGTTGCCAATTTTCTTTTGCTGTTTCAGTCCTTAGCTATTTGCCAACTAATCAAATCAGCAACTCTTTATCAAACGTCCAAACCACGGGCTTACTGTTTAGTATGGGAGTTAAATGAAATACCTACTAAATCGTGAGTCATCATCAACATTCAATGCATTTTTTAAATGATAGGAATTTTTATCTAATAATGGTGCCGATTCTGTAATGTAACATCTCTAAACTAAACTAAAATGGCAGCTTTAAATCTAGTTCTGTCCCTTTCCGTAGGCAGTATTATGAAAGGGTTAGCAATATTTATAATGCTCTAATTTTAGTTTAGTTTAGAGATTGTGCACTACAGAATCAGCCCCAGTGTGGATTTTACGTTCTTTGAAAGATTTTCGATTTAAATAATTTATTTTTGAAATAGGCAACGTTACGTTATTAAACCTAAAACAATCATTTACGTCAAGTAGGTATCATGTCCCACAAACTCTTACACGGTGGCCAAAATTGGAACAAATTTTTATGCCTGTTTAATTTTTGTTTTTATTTTATCTTTCATAGATACCTCCTAGTGACGCTGTCACCGGGTCCACTTATTTACGATTGCGTGTTCAATAGAAGGCAGTATTGCCTCGAACCCCGCACGGTTTTGATGTCCTAACTCTCTTTTCAAAATCGTGTTCAATATAAGGAACTCTTTCTCCAATCGCGCACCAGTTTGCAACCGACATTTTCTTCCAAACGCGTGTTCAATAATTCAAAGCCGACAAAGCTGCGCAGCGCGGGAGTTTATGAGCGTTGACGGCGCTATATTATAGTGAATGTCATGATATAAATGGGTCACAATATTATTCAAAAATGTGGATCTCTCCCAAAACTGAATCAGTGCAACCCGAATCCACGTAGTCTTGTCTGTCCTACCCCTAGAGTGTTTTTGTAAAGCGCGAAGCCAGAAGTTCGATGGAGGTCCTGAATGAAGCGAGCCTACGAGGCCGAGTACAGTGAAGCGAGAGAGAATGAAGGGGCTACAAAACGAGTCTTCTGGCGTAGCCCATCAATTTTACATTTACATTCTTATAAATCCTTAAGTTTATAACCCATAAAAAATATAAATTCTGAGTTTTAACTATTCATCAAACATCTCACATCAAACAAACACGGGTTGCGTCAAGGCAAGTACTGACTTCTATTGAACACGGAAATAAATACACCTATCAGGGTGCAACCCGTGCGCGATTGGAGGACTCGTGCCTTGACTTGAGCACGAGTTAAGAAAGGAAGTTAGTGTAACAAACCAGTGCGGGTTTCGAAGGAGTACTTCTTTCTATTGAACACGCAAACGGAAAAACGCCACCGGGCCAGATAATTTTGTCCGACTTATGATACTTGACGTTATGATTATTATACGACTGCCTGAAAAAAGGAGTATATTGTTTTCAGTGTTCATGTATGTATGTATGTATGTATGTGAGTTTGTATATTCCACCATAACTTCTATACGCCTGAACCGATTTTGATAAATAAGGTATCGTTAGAATTCCTAGCTTATTCCGGGTGACATAGGCTAGTAAAATTTTAAAAAAAATTAATGGGGTGACCATGGTTCCGCATTAAAGACCAAAATTGAAAATTAAAATTTGAAAATAAGATTAACTATATAATCATGATCTAGGAAATGATGAGTAGATTCCAAAAATATATAACACTATAGTTCAATATTTAGTGATTCACAAAAAAATATCATTTAATAAAAAATGTGAATAAGATTCCAAAGGCTCTGTATATGCAAATCGCTTCTTATGGAGGTAAACTCCAAAAATAATGTGGCAGGGCAGTCGTATTTTTTAATTCGTTAAATTAATTTAACTTGTTTTAATATTACTAGCTAGTTGACTAATTGATATTTATAATGAGTATGGTTTCCCTGATCTTAAAAAATTTTATATTATGTTTATTTTAATTTTGAAAATCCCGAATCCCAATGCTTTTGATACTGTAGATATATCAGAAAAGACAGGTTTTTAAACACATTTTATTTTCGTATCCATGTTACTTAATATCTTGAAGTCTTTCATCAGGAAGTTGGGTTTGCAATTTTTTTAATAAACTAGTTCATATTTAAAAGAAGCTTATATTAACGCTCGAATGTAAGTATTTAAGAAATCTCTCGACATTTAGAGATTCATAAAGTACTGAAATTAGTTTTTGAATACAAGCCCAATAATAAGGCCTTCGGGAGAACGGGCGCCAGAGCAAAAAGTTGTAAACGTACGTATCCGCATTATGTAGGGTTTCCAAATGTTACGGGAAAAAGAATTACATTTTTCAAACCTTTTCATCGAATATTATTGGTCTATAATTGGATATCTGGAGCAGTAAAGTTGGACGGGTTGTAGGTTATCAGATATAATCATGTAACATGTGAAATACTAGCTAATGCCCGCAACTCCGTCCTCGTTAATCGAGGTTTTTTGGTTCCCACGGGAACTCCTTAATTTTCCGGGATAACAAGTAGAGTATGTGTTATTCCAGACTATGATCTATCTCAGTGCCAAATTTCAGCCAGATCCGTTCAGCCGTTGGGGCGTGATTGAGTAACAAACATCCACACATCCATACATCCATCCAAACTTTCGCATTTATAATATTAGTAAGAAGTAAGATTACTAATATTATAAATGCGAAAGTTTGGATGGCTGGATGTTTATTACTCAATCACGCCAGAACGGCTAAACGAATCTGGATGCTTGGCACAGAGATAGGCTATATTCTGAAATAACACATAGGCTACTTTTACCCCGGAAAATTAACGACTTCCCGCGGCAACTAAAAGCGAACCACGTAATCCGTAATCCACGCGAACGAAGTCGCCTACCACATATTTTTAACTGCAATTCTTTGAAGTGATTACAACAGTAGGTACATCATATCATTTATTTTATAAAGTGGTTTTTAGTCTTTCGTGCTGTTTTAATATCCACTATATACACTTGACATTCAGCAGGACGGATATTCCATATTATGAAATCACCAATGACCTTATTCGATTAGGCCACCTTGTATTTTCAATCGTGTTTTTTTTATTACTCGATTTGGCAGACATCCTTTTTTACGATTATTTGCATAAAAGAGCGCTGTGTAAATATATAATATACAGGCAGGTGGACCACGCTATAAATCACAAAAAAAATCTTGATTTAATTTCAAAGGTGAAATTCATCCAGTGGATCCAGTTCTCAGCCGTGTGATGAGCACAGTAAAATCAGATGCTTGTTTTACTTGGTCTAGGCTACTTCCACGTCACCCCTTACCTACTATCTCTCCTATATGCATTTAAATTACTATGCTCCTCGCATCCTTTCTGGCTACGTGACCAATTCAAACTCAAATTCAAATCTTTTTTATTCAAGTAGAATTTGACAAGTCGTGTGAACCTACCACTGGTTCGATGGTTCGAAGGTTGCTCTTTTGAAAACATTTACAATTACATCAATGTGTAGATACATAAGTAACCGCAGTCCTAAGCATTCGAATTACCCAAGTATTCGAATGTTTTCCGCAGACCAAAGAGATCTATACCTGAGTTTTTCGCCAAGCTGTTGTTTTAGCTGCGTTGGCTTCGGTGATTATTATTTTATTTAATTTTTAATAATTTATTTATTTATTTATACGTCGGTTAACAGCTGTTCAATTAAATACATACATATAATATTTAAGGTCAATTCTGTGGAATAATTTGCTTCCTCGGTTCTGATTCGTATATTCCCACCGCTTTTAATATTGGTACGGATCTTCAAATCAAGAGTGAATAGGCATCTTCTAGGCAAGCGAGCTCCACAATAGGCTGCATCACCATTTGCCAGCAAGTCTGATTGAAGCCAAGCGCTAGTCTATAAATTAAAAAAAAAGTGTGTGTGTGTACAATTCACACACGGCAGAAGTATACGGATATACGGATCATCAAAGCAAGAGTGAATAGGCATCTTCTAGACAAGCGAGCTCCACCATAGGCTGCATCACCATTTGCCAGCAAGTCTGATTGAAGCCAAGCGCTAGTCAATAAATTAAAAAAAAAAGTGTGTGTGCGCAATTCACACACGGCAGAAGTGAACTTCAGAAAAGTGAATGAGAATGAGATAAATATAACTTGTATTCTATCGCATTCTCCCGCAGGCTAAATCCTATTATGAATATGTTTGTCTCTTTTTGGTTTCGCTTTTTCGTTTCATCACAACCTAAAGAAACAATTCTAAAGAAGTTTCACTTCAAAAACAATAAGTCGGGAGTTCGGGACGTATCCCTTGGTATACAAAATATCATGGTATCCATACCCCAGCCGCCAACATAACAAAGTCAGCGGCGCCTCGTCGGCCGTCTCGTCGGCGATTGCGTCACGCGGAGAAATCAATGGCGGATGGTCCGATACCAGTTGTAAAGTTGACCTTGCGTGCGACTGCACGCTGATTTCGATCGCGATCAATATTTTACTTTACATACTTTTACTGTCTAAAGTAACGACTATAGCCACTGTATTTTAAAAAAAATATTGTAATAACGTTCAAAAAAAATATGTCGTTTAATGATTTTGAATGGCGACTCTTAATTATTATTTAGTTTTTTTTTACTTTCTAAGAAACCTCATAATGATCTTAAAACGACTACCTTTTACTTCAATTTTTCTTAATTCTGATTCTGTTGTTCAAAATTTTAATAGGCCGGGTTTTAATTCTTAAATACATATCAAAAATTGCGGAAAGGCAAGATTCAACAATTTTTGATATGTATTTAAGAATAGTTAAGAAACTTCCCAGTATAATAAAAATTACAGAATTTTTAATGTTAAGTTTTTTATAGCAAGGTTTCTATAGCTTATTTTTCAACAAAAAGTCAGTATAGGTAACTTACACAACGGACAAACGGACTGGACGACACTACGGCACCCTTATCATCTATACTAATATTTTAATTTTAAGTTTGGATGGATGTATGGATGTATAGATGTATGGATGTTTGTTACTCAATCACGCCCCAACGGCTGAACGGATCTGGCTGAAATTTGGCACAGAGATAGATAATAGTCTGGAATAGCATATAGGCTACTTTTTATCCCGGAAAATTAAAGAGTTCCCGAAGGAACCAAAAAAACTCGAACCACGCAGACGAAGACGCGGCATTCTCTAGTATGTGATTAAAATAATTAAATTAATTATTAATATCTGCTCTCTGTCTCGAGTCCGTTGCGTCATATCGAGGAGTCAATTTTGGATGGTCGATCTCGAATGCCGAGTCGTAAAATTGACCTTGTGACCACACGGATGCGATTTCAAATTACAATCGTGATTGAATTTTAATCGTACTCGTTATATTAAAACTTTTATAGCTGTGATCAATTATTACATTTACTGCATGTCGTGTAACTTGAATAAATATGAATAATTCTTAGGAACCGCTTGTACTTTATACGAAACTGATAGTTAAAAGAAATAATATCAAGTTTATACTTTAATTACTTTACTATAATCACTCAGGTGCATAAAATTAACTTTCAAACACTTTTTTACCCGACTGCGGAACGCACAGGGTTATGTGTTCATCAGTCTATATATGTTTTTACCCGACTGCGGAACGCACAGGGTTATGTGTTCATCAGTCTATATATGTTTGTTTGTTCCTTGCAGGACAGCTACAGCCTAAACGCGTGGACCGATTTTGATGATTCTTGCACCAGATTATGCCGAGTATATCATTAGAGTGTCACTGTGGAAGCCGAATTTGAGAAAAAACAAAGTGGCGCCCTCTAGAAGCCATAATGTAATAAATTTAAAAAATAAAGTCGATAGACTATGGCGTGTGCGGTATCAATAAATAGGTCTTGCAAAATCAGAGTTAGGTTCCCTTGATCATTTTCTCATTTTAACGATCATTTAGGATTTACGAGGTTTCAAAGGTTAATTTTTAGTGTATTCCTTTGTGTCGCACTACAGACAAAACGGCTGAACCGATTTTGATGATACTTGTACCACTAGCTTTATCTTAATCTTCCGAGTGTCATAGCGGAAGCCGAATTTGAGAAAAAACAAAATGGCGGCCTCTAGACGCTATAATGTAACAAATTAAAAAATAAAAGTCGCTAGAATATGGCAAGTGGGGTATCGATGAATAGGTCTTGCAAAATCATAGTTAGGTTTTCTTGATCATTTTCTCATTTTAATGATCATTTAGGATTTACGAGGTTTCAAAGGTTCATTTTTAGTGTATTCCTTTGTGTCGCACTACAGACAAAACGGCTGAACCGATTTTGATAATACTTGCACCACTAGATTTATCTTAATCTTCCGAGTGTCACTACGGAGGCCGAATTTGAGAAAAACACTAGAAGCCAATTAATAAATGAAAGTCCATACTCGGTAGGTTATAGGTAAGTGAGGTATCGTTAGATAGGTTTTGCAAAATCACACCTAGGTTCCATAAACCATTTTTCCGTTTAAATGATAATTTAGGATTTACGAGCTTTCAAAGGAAATGTTTAAAGTTCCTACTCATATCATCTATATCGATCAAACTAGGTGGATTATCTCAAAAACCACTCAACCGATTTTAACAATTATATCACATATAGAAAGCTACATTATTAACAAGTAAAATAGGCTATATTTTATTTCCACAAAAATTGGAGAACCTTACGAAAATTGCAATAATGTGAGTTAAGTCGGAAAAAATCATCTCATCTGAGAGCTTACGTGGCGTGTGCTGCCTAAATCGTTAAAGTTACACGACAACAATGTATGGTGGAAACGTTCCTCTCAAAAAGTGCTAAAAAGAAGTCCGCGATAGTATATAACTATCTTTTAAGGTTGACTCACAATAACCATTTTTATGATTTTCAAATTTGGTCTAAAACAGTGCTTTACTTGCGAAGGTGTTTTTACCAACATAATCGTTAATTCCTTATCAAAAAAAATATCTTACCTCATCTCAAGTATTTAATTAAGACAAAAATTGTCCTTTACACCATTCAATTTAGATGAATATCTTATGAGATATCATAGAAATAAAGTTTATCATGCAACAGAACACTTCAGGCGGATAAACGTCTTTTACAAATATCACTCGCGGGAAGCGCGTCCGCGAGGAGTGCGGTGCGGTGCGGTGGGGACTGATCTTTTTTTTTCGGATTGAGTATACTGCATAGGCCCTACTAGACGCTACAGCGTCACCGGGGGGTTAGACGAGCGCTAGGCGTCGCCGAGAAAAGAGCTCTAACGCTCGATGACATCGGAGGGGCAACGTCCTCCTAAGGGCGCCTCCTTTGAGGCTCGGACCACGGCTTAGGATGACGTTGGGATGAATGGGAGGTCGGTTGGACTAGATTAGTCCATACGCCCTCGAGGCCGTGAGTTAAGACCACGTCCGGGTGACGTGGATATCGTAGATATCGGGGTCCTCGTCTTCGCCGGCGAAGACGCTGTGTTTGGTTAGTGTTTGTGTGTAGCCCTAAGTAGGGAGCGTTGTCGGTAGTGATTTGGTCATTGGGGTCGAAGGGGGACTGATCACTGGGGTGCTTGTGGTAAAACGAACTACAGCCGCACCGCGCACGACTGACGACAATTGCGTGCGACCGTCCTGATGATAGCATCATCAGGACGCTCACACGCAAAATTTCTTAATTTAAGCTTGCGAAGCTTAAATTAAGAAATTTTGACGCGTTTTCATAAATTGTTTAATTGGTACATATTAATTTTGTTACATAATAGGAACCTAATAAATATTGTCATTTATCTACTGTAAAATTAAAGTTAGGTATAGTTATATTAATATAGTTTAGGCACCTACCTAAATAAGAGTCAATAAACCGTTAGTAAATCTAAATTAAGGAATCTAATAGTTTAAATAAATAAAAAATACAATTAATACTAAAAATAATGATTCTTATTACGGCAATAATATTATTAGGATTACCTTGCAGATAAATAAATAACCAAAAAGTTTAAAATAAAAAAGTAATTTAAAAAAAACAAAAAACCCGACTGCTTGGACACCAAAAAGTATAAAACAAGATGTGAATTTCATTATTATCAATTTACATAGTATAATACTTTTGATGAAATAATGAACAAAATAATATAGCCAATTCAGTATTCTCACAGCTCACGTTTTATAATATTTTTCTCTCATAAATCATTTTGTAATTATTACGAATTATCAAGGCGCGTCGCACGTCCATTAGCTAATATTAACGTGCGACTGCGCCTTGATAATTTGTACTTTTTGGTGTCCAAGCAGTCGGGTTTTTTGTTTTTTTTTAATTACTTTTTTTTGCTATTGGGGAAATAAAATGGACGGTTGATAATAATAATTATTAAGTTTAAGTGAAAACGTAGTTTAAGTAAAAACTTTGAATTTTTTGCCAATATTTCTATAATAATAAAAATAAAAAGTTTTAGTTTCGAATTTCGATATCTTCATATAGCCAGTACTTGGACTATTATGCAATAAAGATTTTTCCTACAAAGTTATGGAGCATGGAAGTCCTATCAATATTCCTTTTTATACGACTGCCTGAAAAAAGGATTAAGATATTGTTTTCAGGGTTCATGTATGTATGTGAGTTTGTATATTCTACCATAACCTCTATACGCCTGAACCGATTTTGTTAAATGAGGGATCGTTAGAATCCCTAGTTTATTCCGGGTGACATAGGCTAGTAAAATGAAAAAAAAAATGATAGGACGACCATGGTCCCGCATTAAATACTAAAAATGAAAAAAAAATATTCATCATCTAGAATATGATGAGTATATTCTAAATATATATAACATATAGTTCAATATCCAGTGATTCACAAAAAAATATCATGTATTGTTTTTAACTTTTTAGTTCGCTTTTTGGCAGGACAGTCGTGGTTTTTAATTTTTTTAATTATTTCTTGTTTGAAACTTTGCCATTTTGCATATTTTTTGTACATTTTGGGTGGTTTAACTAGCTGCCCACGACTTCGTCCGCCTGGAATAAGCTCCAAATTCCCACGGGTACTTACTCCTTAATTTTGGGGATAAACAGTAGCCTATGTCTAATGCCACTATTGAGATAAAAAGTAGCCTACGTCACTGTCCAGGTCGTCAACTATACTAATGCAAAAAACCACGTCGATCCGTTGCGTTGCGGTGTGATTGAAGGACAAACCAATATAAAAATTATTCGCATTAATAATTAAATAATTTTTTTTAATGAAAAATTCCGGTAAACCAAAGAGTTATCACGGGATTTTAAAAAACGTAAATCACTGACGTGTAATAAATAGGCACTGACAGTGTAGTAAGTGAACCGTGGCCTAGTGGTCAAAGGCGCTCAGGGCGCGATTCACAGAGAGGTTAAAATCCTGCCGGTTCCGCAAATTTTTGATATGTATGCATTTAAGTAACTTCTTAACTTAACTTAATCCTATAAAACTTCCACCCATTGCGGGGCCTTAAAGACCCAAGCAACCGGTGGTCAGGGCTCCAGAGAGAGGAACTTCCTCACAATTCGCGCCGTCTCTAGGATAACCGCTTTCTGTATCCGACGGTCCGACCCTTAATCCAGCAATCAAGCGAAAGCTTCTCGAGGTGTTGATCGAAACTTTTCGCAATAAGACCGTTAATGACACAACAATAATCGTTGAGTCAACATTAGTAAGTAACTTTAGTAACAAACACATTTTCGCATTTGTTATGATATTGGTATGATAATAAAAACCAACTCAGGCATTCATTATATAAATACTAGTCGATGGCGTGCGAAAGTAAACCGTTTTGGTCAAAGGTTGAGGGCAATCGCCACTTGACATGTGACTCACTCACACCTACATAGTGTACTTGTTGTGCAGACTTTCACTAGATGATGCACGCGGCTGCGTCCGGGGATTTACTTTTTTTTTAAATCCCGTGAGAACTCTTTGGTTTTCCGGGATTTTTCCTATAAAATATCATTGCGAAAGTGTGTTTGTTTATCTTTCAATCAAGCTGTAACACAGCAACGGATCGACGTGATTTCTTGCATGTGTATAGTTGAACACCTGGAGAGTAACAAAGGCTACTTTTTGTACCGGAAAATTAAGGATTTCCCGTGGGATTTAAAAAAAATATTCTACGCCGACGAAGTCGCGGTAGCTGGACCATACTATTATTATAAATGCGAAAGTGGCTGTCTGTCTGTCTGCTTCGCTTTCACGGCTCATCTGTTCAACCGATTTTGATGAAAAAAGAGATAGTTTGACACTCGTGGAAGGACATAGGCTACTTTCTATCCGGTAAAAAGTTCCCATGGGAATTTAAAAAAAAATCCACGGGTACGAAGTCGCATCAGCTAGTTTCCTATAAAGCCGGCTTTCGAAGACGAAAAAGTTGCTACGTTGGCTAATAATTGGCTTAATATTTTTAAAGAAGAAAGACATTATCATAATAAGATGATAGGGATATCATCTTATTATGATAATGTCTTCCTTCTTTAAAATTATTAAGAACATACATGCCGTGAACATCCAAAGTATAGGTAACTATCTTATGCGCGTGACTTCGTCCGCGTGGAAAAAGGTTTTTACCCCCTCGGGAATTTCTTAATTTTCCGGGATAAAAAGTAGCTTATGTCTTTCACTATACCCATGCCAAAAATCACGTCGATCCGTTGATCCGTTGCGGCGTGATTGAAGGACAAACCAACAAACACACTTTCGCATTTATAATATATGTATGGATTCGGCAAATTTTATATTAAAACAATACGCATCGTTCATCATTAGCATTTCCCCGTGTTACCGTCTCCATTGATTTATTTAACAAAATGGCCGCTGTTTTATTTTCATTGTTAGCGACATTAGTCGTCGCTGCACTCGGTAATAAATTAAGGTATATTCCGAGAGGACGACAATGTGTCGCCTCGCAAATACTTTATAAGCTGCACGTCCACAGGCGATTTTTTTTAATTTGGTGCAATCAGGTGGCATACTGCCATCGCTTAAAGCCGTATTATTGACGTTTTCTGTTGTCGTTCGTGTTTTGGAATTAAAATCTTTATTATAAGGACGTCAAGGTATGTGTCATACAACTGTCATTTTGAAATAACACTGCTTTAAGCGATGGCCCACCTTCCAGACCTGCTTGCATCCTAAGCTAGAGCGAGATTGCCTAGAAGATGCCTATTCATTCTTAGTATGAAGTTAGTAACCCATATTCAAAATGGAAGAGAAAACCAAAGCCCGAAGGCATTCCATATCTATAGCGATTTGAACTACAAATGAGAATTCCTACCGGCAAAGACGTAATGCCAAGCGAATTAGCAATCCGGTGCGATGTCGTATATTAACCGATTAGGAATATGGGCTTAATATAACTGCCATCAGCCATACCTCTAACAGGTTAGCCCGCTACCATCTCAGACTGCATCATCACCTGCTGTCCAGACAAGTTCGCAACTTCAAAGGCGAATTTTTTTTTCCACTACAATTTAGCCCTTGACTGCGATCTCACCTGATGGTAAGTGATGATGTTAAGACAACAGCGCTACACACTGCGCCACGGAGGTCGTCAAACTTGTAGTAGAATAAAACAAATAACAACAGTGTTGCATAATGTCACGTTACGGTAAATATTACGTTCGTGTAATCGTAGATGGTGAATGTGCAGCTTTACCAACATAGCGAGAGATAAATTGATTCGTTCGGATGAAACATTAGGAGGGAACTTTCTAAGAAGGCATAATTAATAACCTGGCCGAGTGGAGGGATAGAATTATTTGCGAAATATGCCTACAATCATAGAAAGCATTCTATTCTACTTATAACAAAATTCCACAACCTATTATAAACTTGCCCTTACACAAGTTTATGAAATCCATAAAAAAATGCTCCTAAAAGACTTATTATATTTACTGCCGAAGATTATATAAATGATAAAAGCGCATGATTCACTCGACGATTCAAAAACACTTGTAAAAAGTCTAGTTGAATAAAAAACTTTTGAATCCGAATGTATAAATAAATAAATAAATTATTATTTATTTTATTTATAAATTATTTATTTAATTATATATTTAATTATAAATTAATAAAGTAATGAAATAAATAATAATTTATTTATTTAATTATTTATTTATACTTAATCTGAATTTGAATTTGGTCTTTGTAGTCATTAGAGGGACTGCCTCGCGTTACGCGTATAGTGGTTAGCATATTCGACAGCTGATAACGAGATTTCAATTGGCATTTTTTAAATTTAGCAATCCATACTTCATACTAATTTTATAAGTGTATAAAAATTCTTTCCAAAAAAGCGACTTCCAAAGCCACTGTGAAGTAAAAAATAATCAAGACACGCGGAAGCGTGTCCAGCCAAAGTTCAAAAAAACTGGCGAGCACCACCGTGTGTAATATTACACGAACCATTTGGAGCCACTTTTGACCCCCTCATAACTCAAAAACTATTTCACATAAACATGTCAAAGGAGATCGGCGAAGTCCGACCCAGCTAATTTAAAAACCGTACAGATTCAGAAAGCATTTAACATTTTTTAATATATTTCAAAGTATTTTTCTGTGTAAACACCAAATTTTTAGAAGATGGGGATCAAAAATAAAAATAATTACGACACAATAAAAAAGTCATTTTAATGGCAATACGGAGTGTAATAGGTTTATAATCTGAGGTAAAAGTAGAAACTAACGTGTCAAATGTCAATTATTGTCAACTCAATCAAATGTCATTCGTGGACTGTGGTAGAGATGTGCCAATCGAGGTCGCGAATCAGTCGCTGGTCTAGAATCTAGATATATTGGACACGTACCTAATTACGATTTTGCATCGGTATTAACGCAATACAGCATTGATACAAAGGCGATGCATTATCGATACAGTCTTGCGGTGTAGTAGGTACCTACCGGCACCCCCGCTCTTCTTTTACCCGATGTGGCCAGAAATAGTAGCGCGCTACTGAATCGATGGAAGAAGCCGCCGTGGGCGACCTCCCTTACCTAAATCTCTTGCATGAATTATAGTTCTTATTATTCCCAATACTTCCAAATAAATAGTTATGGCACCATCAATTTGTATGGCCACGTTATGGATTACGTAGTATAGTTTTAACGTAGTAGGTAGGTACGCAGAAGCCTGTAGTGTTTTTAATGTACCTACCTACCTACATTAAAAGAAACCGTGTTCTCTTTGGTATATGGACAGATAATAGGTGATCTGCAGTGCCTGATAGATTTTTATAAGCTAATAAGTGGTCATCTGGCCTAAAAACAATGAAATGAAAACCTAACCTCACATAACTATCACTAAGAATATCTTTTTTCTCCCAGCTTTATTTGATTGACTTTGATAAACTTTTTTGTTGGTCTGGTTTAGTATAAAAAATATGAGAAGTTTGATGCGTGAACGTGACCCTCAAGCCTGGGTCGGAAACTATATGGGAGCTCGCCGATCTCCTTTGGCGCATATATTGAGACCCGTGAGATACATATGTTCTCCAAATTTCAAAAGCACACCTCAAATGATTATTTAGTAGATATAAAGGTACAAAAATCGACATTTTTATGCTCTACCTAGGTATAGATCAAAACTCTGACACGGGGCATACTACCATTGCTTAAAGCCGTATTATTTTAATATTGTTGACGTTCATGTTGTAGTGTTATAATCATTATTTTAAGGACGTGAAAGTACGTGACATTCAACCGTTATTTTGAAACAATACTGCTTTAAGCGGTGGTAGTAACTCCGTCGTCCACTTCCTGCGGCAACTTGCATTACATTCTACGCATAGTGCATGCACAACTAAATAAAACAAGAGTTGTTAAGTAAAAAAAAACTCCGATTACATAAATCATACTGCAGGTCTTTGTTTAAATTCGTTATTTTGTGTTGTTAACTATTGAAAATGACACATAATTATTATTTTAATGTAAATAATAATGAATAATAATATAGTTGCATTAAAACCTTACCTTCGTATTCATGCATTTTGTGCAACGAAACGTCATTGACAGAAAAGAAGAAGAAACGTATTTGAAGTCGTCAGTTCAAGCTGTCAGTCATTGTGATTTTTATTCATTGTCTATAGTGGTTTTAGTGATATATGTATATAGAAACTAGCCAAGCCAAAGCCTTAGTCTTCAACATTTTATACTAAGTTATAAGAAGAAATGATATTTTAAGTTGTTATAAAATATTGTATGTTGTTATAAATAAATTTCAGGACTGACCATTGAACTTGGCACCCATTTAGATCTCACTTCTTTTGTCGCTGAAGTCAAAACCAAGACATATATATCACAATTTTGAACTTGGCTCTCATTTCACATTTATGTTTTTGATGGGTTTTGATTTCTACACACTACGTTGAAGTCGGGCGGGTATAACCAGTGGCGTGCAGTTCATAGAGGCATAAAAGCACTGCTTACCCAAATGGAAACACATCGATGCTCATTTTCATTATAAAAGTCAGTAAGTAGGTATTCTGACTAACTAATGCCTACCCTAGCTTCTAGCTCTATGCACGCCACTGGGTATAACAAGGATAAGCAAAGTTGACGCATCAGGCTCGCCCGACTTCAACATAGTGTTTAGAAATCAAAATATTTTTTTACTTTACAGTGGCTTTGGAAGTCGGTTTTTTAGAAAGAGTTTTTATTTTTAAATTTTTTTTAACTTTTTAGTGTCAGGGCCAGGGGTGAGGATTTGGAGTCAGAATTTTTTATGGGACCACCTCGAGAGCTTCCTCTAACGACTGAAAAAAAAAGTTTCAAATACGGTTCGGATACCACTGAGATATGCACCGACATACATTAAAACAAAATACGCGCCGAATTGAGAACCTCCTCCTTTTTGGAAGTCGGTTGAAAAGTGTGTCTGTTTGTCTGTCTGCTACGATTTAACGGTCCGGTCCATGTGTTCAATTTTGAAGAAATTTTGTACGGAGGTACAAATAGCTTATATCCTCCCCATGCATGCATGCATGGAGGTTATAAGCTTTTTATACGACTGTCTGAAAAAAGGAGTATATTGTTTTCAGGGTTGGTGTATGTATGTATGTGATTTTGTATATTCCACCATATTAACTTCTATACACCTGAACCGATTTTGATAAATGAGGTATCGTTAGAATCCCTAGCTTATTCCGGGTGACATAGGCTAGTAATTTTTTTTTAAAAATTGATGGGGTGACCATGGTCCCGCATTAAAGACTAAAGTTGAAAAAAAAACGAAAATAAGATTAACTATATAATCATCATTTAGAAAATGATGAGTAGATTCCAAAAATATATAACACTATAGTTCAATATCCAGTGATTCACAAAAAAATATCATTTAATAAAAATGTGAATAAGATTCTAATTTAACTAGTCTAATTTAGATTTTTAACTTTTTAGTTCGTTTTTTGGCGGGGCAGTCGTGTTTTTTAAATTTTTTAATTATTTATCGCATAAAATTAAGGAGTTGCCAGGGGATTAAACAACATTAATTCATGCGGTTGAAGATGCGGGCATCTTACTATTAAAATATAAATCAAGGTTGACACTTGACAGTTCACACTACAACTCACAAGTGACGACAGGGAGCACACTACCATCGCTTAGAGCAGTATTGTTTTAATATTGCTGATGCTCTTGTTTGAGAATTATAATCCTTATTTTAAGGACGTCAAGGTACTTCATATAAAATTGATATTTTAATACATTACTGCTTTAAGCGATGGTAGTATGTCCCCTGAGCAATACCGCCAGCGCTAGCCATATTGTTTCATTATTATTGTTTATTTCAATTATGATCTCTATTTTAGGAACATTATGGTACGTGACAACTGTAATTTTGAGTAATATTGCTTAAGTATTGCTTTAAGTGTAGGCAGTACGGCCCCAGTATGCGCGGACGCTAGCGTGCCCCCGATTGTGTAAGGAAATCGTAATCGTAATCGTTTGTCAAACGGATAATCCGACCTGTTTATGAAGTTCATAGATGAATGCACGACAAAAAGCGTGTATGAACTAACCACCTACTATTACTAAGCGTCGCGTTTTTACTGACATATGTTTGACAATTCTTTGTACTCGCTTTCCATTTCATGGAGACATATGAGAATTGGAGTAATCAAGAATATCATTTGAATTACGATACCTAGACCTACCGCAAAATACCTTCATCAGAATCTTAATTTCATTGTTTTACACCTATACTGAAAGTTTCGTTCTTATAGGCTCAGCCATTTCTTAAAAGCCTTATTGCTCTTTTGTTCTTCATGACTTTGGAATATTTTTTTATTGAGTAATTTCGTCCAATCATGTTTTCATTTGATCCGATACTTGAAAATGTAATGAATTATACCTAGGTACTTCATATTAATTTCAAATTTTATCCACGCGTTACAAACTTATCTATTTTAGAATCGACGAAAACGGAGAACGCCTCGTTAAACGGTTCGAGTAATACGTTTTAAGTACCCTTACTCTGAGTTTTAATTCGATTGATCGTATGAGCATTCGATGACATTAGCGTCAAAGTAAAATGAACTTAAATTGTATGACTATAGAGCTCAATTTCGTGTATGCATTCATATACGTTTACGTATACGATACGTTTCCAAATTTAAATCTGTTGTAATGAATTTGTGACTTTAAATCAAGCGCTTTTGGGTCCATTTTACTGTGACGCTAATGTCATCGAATTCTTATGCGATCAATCGAATTAAAACTCAGAGTAAGGGTAAAGCTGTCAAATGTTACGATTTGGTTAGACAATTGGGCCTGTGGTGCGGCGACCTTTTGACGACCTCCGTGGCGCAGTGTGTAACGCTGTTGTCTTAACGTGCAGAGGTCCCGGGTTCGATCCCCGGCAGGGTCAATTTGGGAATTTATAATTTCTGAATTTTCCCTGGTCTGGCCTGGTGGGAGGCTTCGGCCGTGGCTATAGTTACCACCCTACCGACAAAGACGTGCCGCCAAGCGATTTAGCGTTCCGGTATGATGCCGTGTAGAAACCGAACAGGGGTACGGGTTTAATATAACTGCCATGCCCCTAACAGGTTAGCCCGCTACCATCTTAGACTGCATCATCACTTACTATCAGGTGAGATCGCAGTCAAGGGCTAACTTGTAGTGGATAAAAAAAGACATCTTGGCCGAGTGCACGTATCAATTCTCATTCGTTGACCGCCCACGATCATCGCAGCTTATTTATAACTCAATCACACAAATGGAGTGCCAATAAGAGCGCTCCATATACCGTACGCCGCGTATATTTATATCACTATGACTTATTGAAATAAAATTGGCAGTCATAGGGACTGCCGTCAGAAGTGAAAACGAATATTTATTTTTTTTATATTTTTTTTGTTTTCTAATTTAAAAAATAAAATAAGAAATAATAATTAATATATTTCAAATATAAAAAACTGAGGCATATTTAAACTAAGGCATCAAAGTTAAATTACGAATGTACTATTTTATACTTAAGACCTTTTGTCTTAAGAAGAACGGTGTTGTCGCGCGTTTCCACATTTTTACCCCCTACCAAAAAGTGCTCAACGCGCCTAAAGAAGTTTTCACTTCAAAAAGCGCAAAGAATTTCGTGCAGATACCGATGCGCTTAGATTTTTATGAAAGTGAAAAATCAAGACGCAAACGGTATGCGGTTCAGAGGCCTAATTGTATAAGCAAATCGTAATCAATTGACAACTTAAAACGTATTATTCGAACTGTTTAAGGACGCTTGCATTTTTAACGTACAGGCATCTATGAACTCCTTAAACAGGTCGAATTACCCGTTTAACAACCGAATACGATAACAATTTCCTTACACCATCAGGGGGCAGCTTATAAATCAGTAAAAAATACTGCTATCTAGATTAATATACTAGTATTCTTTGTCGAAATTAGCTTTGTGTTCGCTGAAACATGACCTACTCTGGAAGACTCTTCTACTGCAAGGGGTACATAAAGAGTATGTTAGAATTATTAGAAATGTATATACCAACAACACCGCACAAATTAAGACAGAAATGTGAAGAGAAGAGTTTCCAATATCCAAAGGAGTGAGACAGGGAGACCCGCTATCTCCAAAACTCTTTTCGGCCGCTCTAGAAGGTATTTTTAGAAATCTGGAATAAAAACACTTGTTAATAGAAATAAATGGTTACAGATTGATTGGGTCACAGTATCGTTTCTGTTTCCGTTATAAGTGTTTCTGTTTGTTGTGCTTGTCAAAAAACAGTGTTTAAACCCCTTATTTCGGTTACTGTTTCCGTCCTTACTAAAGAAGTAAGGGATAGTACATGGAATATACTTATGCTAGACCTATGTATGTATGTATGTATGTATAAAACCCTGGAGTAACGCCCGCCGCGATGCGTCTCGCAAAGATTTCAAAATGGCGACTCACGGTAGGGCTGTCAGAATAGTAAAATATTTCCGCTCTCTATTTCATGAAAGTGTAGCAAACATACAGACAGAAAGACTCTTTCCACATCCATATTCCTTGCCTGGCGCTGTTATCTCAACGTGCGGGGGTCGTGGGTGCGATCCCGGCAGGGTCAATTTGGGAATTTATAATTTCTGAATTTTCCCTGGTCTGGCCTGATGGAAGGCTTCGGTCGTGGCTAGTTACCACCCTATCAGCAAGGAAGTGCCGCCAAACGATTAAGCGTTCCGGTACGATACCGTGTAAAAAACGATTAGGGGTATGGGTTTAATATGAATGCTATGCCCGTGACAGATTATCCCGCCACCATCTTAGACTGCATCGTCACTTACCATCAGGTGATATCGTAATCAAGGGTTAACTTGTAGTAGAATAAAAAAGCAGAATACCACCCATTCCTTGAGACTAACATTAGTAACATAATATTGGATCGAAGCAGGTTTTACTTTGCGGAAGTCCATCATAATGAAAGAACTAGAAGTTTAATTCGTTATAATCCGCGACAACAGGAAAATCTATGTGGTACAGTGTGTATCCCGCACCTATAGCCCTTGACATTCACCACACCACAGAAATCCCCCAAAACTACCCTCAACGTACGTTTCACTCCTATACTGGAACATCAGGAGATGTTGCCTGCACATTGCACGATTGTTCCTTCAACTTCTTGTTTCTTAATTTATTTATTTCAAATGGATACAACAATTTTTTTTACAAAATATAAATCTCGCCAAACTGGTGGACCAGTTTGTTGACGAGTTGGCACTCTAAACATAATATTTAAGTTGCATCTAAAATTAGCACTAGTATATCTTGTTAAAGTGTCAGCCCTGGGACTCTAAGACAGCGCCAGCCCTATGGCTTTTAGATTACGTTTGCGCTTCATCAGCGCATAGGGTTACAGTAAGTGAAAGTGTTAGATTAAGTATTCTCACGGATAACTATTTTCCTTACTTCGGACTAGTTCGCACGTACATAAGTAATTAATATAAGAATTTTTACTGTAATATTATTCATTAAATTTTAATTATAAGAAAATTCCGGATTTTAATTAACCTCCACCTGTCGGCCTTCATAATTGGCGCAGGTGTAGTAGGATATTCGGGACAGTCCGCGGCGCGAGAAATTCGGAAAATTTCCGGAAAATCTAGCCCCGCGAGGCTGGTTGGCTTTTAAGCCTTCGTCGAATATATTGTTCAAGAACCTAGAAGAGTCGCAGGTGGAGCGTCTCCAGACTTCGAGACAAGAAAAAAGATATCCGGAAAAAATGTAAGTACACAAAATTACCCATTGTGTTGCTTCATATCCTAGTGCCTAAGTACCTAATACAAAATTTTTCATCCCAGAAAAGGATACCCTAGGGCTGCATCTCCAAGGCAGTCTCGTAGGGCCAATTTAGATAGCAATAGAGATATAGATATTAATATAGATTTAGATATTTTAAACGATAATATAGATGAAGTTTTACTAACTCTTCGAAAAATTGAAGACATATTAGCATTTACGCGTACAGCTACCGCACACCATATAATGATAGGGATTGATATTTTAAGAGTAATGATAAGTAGATTAGGTACAATATATAGTAAGAATCAATTATTAGATTTAGAACTTCGCGAATATTATAATATTATACGTTCAGGGTCATATTATTCAAAAAAAAGAATAGTTATAGTTCTAAGATTTTCGATAGTAGCTCCCCAAAATTTCAATCTATACAAATTATCCATATTACCTAATAGTCAAAACCAAATCCTTATCCCTCCTTTTCCATTTATTGCAACTAATGGGTATATGCATGTGTACATAGAGGCTGAATGCCCGAAGCTTGGTAATACTGCCCGATATCTTTGTGAAGCAAGCCTCAACCATCGGGTCCGCACTACACCAGACTGCATTTCAACGCTCATCACAAGCCAACTCATAGACAAGTCGTGCAAAATAACTACAGTATCGCTGTCGAAAGAAGCCATGGAAAAATTAGACGACCAACATTATTCAATTACATTTCCAAACGCAACAAAAGTAACCCTTACGATGAACTTCGAGGTCAACCAATGAAGATTTTATTAACTTCGGTAAACAGCTCAACCATCGACTTAACGTTGAAATTACCGCAAGTTAAGATTAACTCAATAAATCTCAATCATCTTCATGATATTCAAAAAATGTAGAGCTGCAAACACTGATTCCTATTACCGGCCATTCTGACGCCGTCTATCACACAACCATCCCTTTCTATGTACTTCTTCTGAGTTCAATTATACTCACAGCAATCATTCTCATTCGCCGTTACATCAAGAGTCAGAGTCTAGTCGTCACACAGCCAGCCAATACCGGAGGTGAAGATACTACGAAAATACCATCTGCAGCTGAAACATCCATCCATCCATCTCATCCTGCAACTTTTTCATTAAGAGTCCTGAAATAGTTGCAGATCTACGGAGGGAAGTGTTAAAGTGTCAGCCCTGGGACTCTAAGACAGCGCCAGCCCTATGGCTTTTAGATTACGTTTGCGCTTCATCAGCGCATAGGGTTACAGTAAGTGAAAGTGTTAGATTAAGTATTCTCACGGATAACTATTTTCCTTACTTCGGACTAGTTCGCACGTACATAAGTAATTAATATAAGAATTTTTACTGTAATATTATTCATTAAATTTTAATTATAAGAAAATTCCGGATTTTAATTAACCTCCACCTGTCGGCCTTCATAATTATCTAATTAACACTAACAAACAACAAAAACAAAAGAAAATACAAATAAACAATATAAATAAAAGAGAAGAGAAAAATAAAAAAACAGTAAGTAATGAATTTATTAGTCAGTATAGGAGCACTTAAGTGACCTTTTAACTTCTTCTTAAGTATTCCTACACTATCCTTATTTTCCTCACTTAGCCAAGTAGTTCCATCGTTGGTAACATAACGTTACCAGCTGCAGTTGTTACAAAGTTCCAACCCTAGCTGGCAGCACGTAGAGGGGATTTCATGCGTATACTATAATTTAGCGTAATTTATATTCGATGCGCCGGCGGCCGCCAGATCGCGCGATTGGTGTGGCGGCGCGCTCCGCGTCCGGGTCCGACACGGAATATTGATCGCTGCATATGCAGGCATTGCATTATGCATCGCTTATCATCGTAATACGGCTCTGGAGAGCGGTCTCTCCCTTCGAAGTTTCTGTTAAACGCAAACTTAATGAATAAATCAAGTGGTGCAAGTGTTATCAAAATCTAGCAAGAAAAGATTACAATTATTTTGCTATAATCCGCCAACAGAAAAATTCTGTATGGTCAGCTGTTTTGTCTGTAGTGCGACACAAAAGAATACACTAAAAATGAACCTTTGAAACCTCGTAAATCCTAAATGATTGTTAAAATGAGAAAATGATCAAGATAACCTAACTACGATTTGGAAGACCGATATCCCATTTCCCATAGTCTATCGACTTTTATTTTTTTATTTGTTACATTACATTATACCGTGCTCTGTGGCGATCCATGCAGGAGACCTCCGTCCAGCACTGGACGTCTATAGGTTGAGACCAGGTTGAGACGACGACATTATGGCTTCTAGAGCGCGCCATTTTGTTTTTTCTCAAGTTCGACTACCACAGTGTCACTTTAATAATATATTTGGCATAAACTGGTGTAAGAATCATCAAAATCGGTCCACGCGTTTAGGCAGTAGCTGTCCTGCAAGGAACATACAAACATAATATATAATATATTGGATAATAAGCTTCAATGGGGCGCTCATATAGAGGCACCAGCGCGAAAACTTAGCTCGGCTGCTTTTGTTGTCAGGAAAATTAGACAGTTTACCGATATTGAAACGGCTAGACTTGTCTACTTTGCTTACTTCCACAGTGTCATGTCGTACGGCATTTTATTGTGGGGCAGAGCAGCTGATATCCAATCCATTTTTATATTGTAGAAAAGAGCCATCCGTTCTATTTATAAACTCGGATCACGAGTATCACTTCGTGAAAAATTTAAAGAGATTGGTGTTCTTACGGTGCCTTCGCAATACATATACATATGTTGTTAGGCAGAACATTAATCTTTACAAGAAAATAGGTGATACTCACAATCGATACACTAGAAACCGCCATAAGCTAGTAACAGCGTCGTATCGTGTGCCCAAGGTGCAGAAATCCTTTGTGGGGTCGAGTGTACGCTTTTATAATATGGTTCCCAAAGAGAGCCATTACATAGATTTAAAGACTGTGTTAAACAGCATTTGTTAAGTCGAGGTTATTACACTATCGATGATTTTATTAACGACAAAGTTGCATGGAAGCAACCGGCCTCGCATCCAGTGACCCACAAGTCAGTGTAATACTTGTAACGTATGTGTTGTGTTGTCTACATATTGTAAACTTTTCTTTTCTATGAAAAGAGCAACTGCTGAGTTTCTTGCCGGTTCTTCTCAGTAGAATCAGTTTTCCGAACCGGACGTAGAGTCTTAACGTTTCATAAGTGACACAAGTTGTCCTACATGAAATAAATAAATCATTTCATATATAGACTGACTAGCTGATGTCCGCGATTTCGTACGCGTGGATTGAGTTTTTTGGTTCCCGTGGGAACTCTTTAATTTTCCTGGATAAAAAGTAGCCTATGTGCTATTCCAGACTATAATCTATCTCTGTGCCAAATTTCATACAGATCCGTTCAGCCTTTGTGGTGTGATTCTCTCTCTCCTGTGAGAGTGGAGGCCTGTGCCCAGTAGTGGGACGTTAATGGGCTGTAGTGGTGGTGGGATAGTAACAAAATTTTGCTAAGGAAGGGGGAATGTTATAACTTATAATGCATTGCAATTTTTTTCTGAAAAAAAATGCCTGTTTTAATCGAACAACATTATGCTCAGTGCAATGACCTCTGTATAGATATCGTCTCCTCTATAATGTATTGGACATGCTTGTCACAGTCTACATAATACTACAGTAAACTGCGCGTTTACTGCACTAGTCGGAGTAAAAAAGAGCGTTTTCTCAAACATGCATGGAAATATTGCCATTATTTTCGAAAAAAGAACACGCGAAGTATCGAATTTTCGGACAAAGAAAATCAAATCCATTGCGGGAGCGTTTTTTGAATTTGGAACAATACAACGCTCCTGCAATGTTGTATGAAACGGCGTGCTGAGGTTATTAAATACTCTTTGATCGGATCTCTTTTGTCATTCTTGGCATACCATAGTCTCTTTGCTTAGCACAAATTGGTGGCTGTATAGCCATAAATGCGTTTGCCTGTCGGCACAGATGATAAAAAAAAAATTGGCGGCAAAGCTGAAAATTCGTCTTGATTTGTTATTTACATAGTTAATAAATATAAATTTAATAAGTAAAATGAGTTCCAACCGTTCATAGAGTGAAATGGAGATTGATTGTACTCCACCAGATTTAAGATCAGAAGCCAAATTGGCAATAGAAAACCTGCTTCCAGCGAATTCCAAAGAAAAATACATGAAAGTATATGAAAATTTTATGAGTTGGATAAACGAGAAAAAACATTGAATGAACATTTTCTCCGAAACAGTATTTTTGGAGTATTTTAATGAGATTGCTAAAACTAAAAAGCCATCTACATTATGGGCAATTTATTCCATGCTGAAATGTACAGTTCATGTTAAAAACGGCATTAACTTGAAAAGTTATGGGAACTACTTTTCTTAAACGACAATCGACCGGATTCAAAAGCAAGAAATCGAAAATTTTTACTGGCGAAAACATAAAGCAATTTTTAATTAAAGCCCCAGATGATAGATTTATATTTAGCGACAAAGGTAAAAGGGTATGTTTTATTTCCCTGCATTCTTTTGAGAAAAGCACTATATATGCCTCGGCGGAAATGGCAATTGCCTGTCTCGTATTAGTGAAGTCCTCGCCTACGGCTCGGCCTTCAAACTCACACTCGACCTGCAATTGCCTATTTCCCAGCCTTTGCAATAATGTACTATTATCTGAAATTCATGCGCATTCTTAACGCATTCACACTTACGATCTTTACGCTCCGCTTGAGTAGTAAATAACGACTTACGCGCGCATAGATATGAGCGCCATACCCCGCGCCGCCGCCGCCGATTCCCGCGAGTCGGCGCGTCGAACAAGTTAGCAGAATCGCCAAGTTAGGCGATTTTTCGCCTTTTAAGCTATCTCGAAAAGTTTCGGGGGGCCAAAAATTGTGAACGGCGACTGGTCGCCATTTAAGTTACTTCGAAATAAGAAATTTTTACATAGGTTTGCTAAAATGCTATTTTTTTGTAAGAAAAATGTCCGCAGACAAAAAATGACAAAATGTCAGTAAGGAGCACACAAGCATTGTTAATTGGTTCCAAAAAAAAGGGTGACAGAATACTGCTAACGAACTACCGTCATATCTCGCTCCTAAGCCACATCTATTATGTATAAGCTGTTTACCAGGGTCATCGTCAATCAATCGTCTCTCACGAAGACCCGACGACTTCCAGCCACCAGAGCAGGCTAGGATTCGGAGTGGTAACGGCACCATATACCACATATACACACTGAGGCAGATTGTGCAGAAGTCTTATGAGTACAACCAGCCTCTGTGTCTCGCTTTCGTGGATTATGAGAAGGCTTTTGACTCCATTGAGACCTGGGCTGTTCTGGAACCTTTGCGGCACTCCCAAGTTGATTGGCTTCCATCGAAGTTTTGAAATGCCTATATAGCTCAACATTTATGAATTATGATTATGAATTCTTCATGCGTCGTTCCCTCAAATTTTAGGATCGTGACACCCCTTCGATAACACTCTTCTCACGATGTTCTTCCATTTTTCTCTCTATTTCCCCTCGCAGATCGGTGTGTCAACTGCTTCCTTTACTAGATCTGACCACCCTGTCGGGCTTCGTCCGCGGGGCCTCTTTTCTCCGATCTTACCAGTGAGCATAAGTTTTTCAATTGTACTCGTTCGTTTATTTCGTGCAATGTGGCCGAACTACTAGAGGGTGCTCTGCAGACAGATGTTGGAAAGCCTCATTTTTATTTTCAGATTATTTATTATTGAGACGTTGGTTCTATGCTCGGTAAATGATATGTTCAGCGTGCGTCTGCAAGATCTATTCAATTGCATCGTGGGGTGAGACAAGAGGATGGTCTGTCCCTGAAACTGGTCTCTAATGCTATGGAAGACGTCTTTAAAACGCTCGACTGGAATGGGAAAGGCATCAACGAGGACGGAGAACATATTTCACACCTCCGTTTTAACTATGATATCGTCATCATCGCAAGTTCGCTGCAGAAGATGCTTGACCTTCACGCTGTCTCCTGGCGTGTCGGTCTCCGGATAACAAGACCAATGTCATGTTCAATGAATTGGTCGTTCCGGGGCCGATTACTGTCAACGGATCTATTCTGTCCAAGAATCTACATGGCTTGGGCAAATTTTTCAAGTATGCGTCGAGTCTTTTCGTCGCCTATGCCTGAAGACAAAAGTCTTCAATCAGCGCGCCTTACCGGTTATGGTTTACAGTGCCGAAACGTGGACATGGACATCGAGGCCAGTCCACAAACTTTTAAGTAGCTAAGCGCGCTATGCTCGGAATTTCTATAAGGGATAAAATCCGAAACTAAGTAATTCGCCAAAGAACTAAAGTAATAGTCATAGCTCCCAAGCTAGTATGTTTGAAGTGGCAGTGGGCTGGTCACGTTTTCCGCAAGACCGACGGCTGCTGGAGTCGTAAGGTCCTAGAGTGGACCGCGTGTCGGCAGACGGAGTATAGGGCGCCCCCGGCTAGGTGGGGCGATGACATCCAGAGAGTGGCTGGCATCAAATGGATGAAAAAAGCCAAGGATAGGCAACGTTAGCGCAAAAGGCCTATATCCAGCAGTGGATGCCTATTGGCTGATGATGAACCTCAGATTATATTTGTTGATTTTCTTTTATTATATAATCGGGATTGGCAGTTTTGTTCATATTAAATGGTTAGATTGTTAATCCGTTTAGTTATATTTGAGTTCACTGGATCTCAAGACTAATTTTGTTGTTTTTTTTTATCACTAATGGATTCCAATTTTTTTTATAGCGAGGTTTTGATTAAGTGTACGGTGTAATATTTGACTTCAATATAAACGTGTTAAGATTCGAAAATTATGGTATTTTATTGATTTCCATAAAAAAGTAGTTTTTCCAAGGCCACGCCGCCGACGCCGCCGCCGCTGACCTCCAAAAGTCGGCGCGCCGCCGCCGACTCATTCTCTAACGGCGCTCATATCTACGCGCGCAGTAGAAGTCATTTTTTTTAATTCACTTCAAGTAAGCCCTTGACTGCGATCTAACCTGATGGTAAGTGATGATGCAGTCTAAGATTGTAGTGGGCTAACCTGGTAGGTTTCTACACGGCATTGTACTGGAACGTTAAATCGCTTGCGAAATATTGGTATAGATTTATTTTACCCAATGGTCTTGTATCATCATTATCATCGGGTGTCATCGACAAATTGAAGTTTGGCGGGTAGCAGGTGAAAGGCCTTCCGATCTTGAGCAATCTTCTTTAATTCTGCGTAACTATGACGGGTCCTCTCCTTTACGTCGTCCATCCACTTCTTCCTCTGTCTTCCAGGTGCTCTTTTCCCGGGAACCTTGCCCTCTAGTATCAACCTTGAGAACTCGTACTGGGATCCTCTCTGAAGGTGCCCGAAAAATGCCTCCTTTCTTTGTATGACGGTTGCCATTAGAGCTCGGTTACAACTATCAATGCGCTCGTTTAAGTACCTCAGCATTTGAGACGAACTGGTTCCAGAGGCGTCTCTAGCCCTTGTGGCGCCCGTGTGCAACCAGTACCCTGACGCCCTCTAGTCTAGTAGGAGCAGGATCAAAATGGAATACTAACAGTTATATTTTCAAACGGAAATTCGGATGCAAATGGTGCAATTTTAAATGATGTCGGGAAGCAAAAAGTTTTTTTAGGAAGGAAGGGGTTATGAGAATAAAAAAATCACAACTTTGTAGTTCTTTCAAACATATATAATTTAAAAACTATTATAGTTACTAACAATCAGGACGCTCGTACACACAAATGTATTTACAAAAAAGTTACTTTTCGAGCTTTTGCATTAGCGAAATGTCACTAACTTCAATTTTGATTTCATGTTCAATACTTATTAACGATAAATTTGTCAATCTACTTTGCGACAATGTTGATCTATGGTAGTTTTTAATTATTTTTAGTTTAGAAAATGACCTTTGGCTATGTGCGACCGTGACTGGAAGTGTCAGGTATATCCTCAGTGCTGTGGACAGATTTGGGAACACTGAAATTAATTTATTCGTAAACAAGTAATTTAAAATATCCAACGGCGTAGAGGAATCATCAATAAACATCGGTAATAATTCGATTTCATTATAGAGCTCGAACTGTTCCACATCTGAAGACCCAGCAATCCCAGCATGGCAAGTTTATTTTCTAAATTAGAGCAATGTGTTTTTTTTGTATCAGAGTCCAAATCTTTCCAGTGTTTCAATTTTTGAAGAAATGAAAAAATTACAATATTTTCATTCAAAATTTCGAACCGTTCGTCGAACTTGGTAATTGCGGTGTCTAACAAATAGTAGTAAAAATTTACTTTAAAATGTGTTTTCGCGTCTGTTATCGGTTCATCCTTCGCCTCATAATCAAAAAACCTTTTACGAGCGCAAGGGCGTGCAGGTGTGGGAAATTCTACTATTGCCTCGACTTCTTCCGCTACAGTTTTCGCCCTGTTAAGGAGTTCCTCAAAAGCGGACTCATTACGGAATTCAGACAAACTTATTTTTGCATTATCAATCATTTTCACCGCTTCTGACAATACAGCGTCTGACTTTTGAAGGGCCTTGCTAACTATTTATCTTGCTTAAAATTTCAAACCAAATAAGCAGAGAGCAGATGAATTTAAACGACTTAATTTTTGCCAGTAATGAATTTGCCATATTTCTTGACTCTGCATCTTTGCTATATATAGTAAACAAGGCATCATACACTTTTCCCAGTTCATAACGTAGAGCTTTAACTGCTTCAACCCTGCTGTCCCATCGAGTATTTGAGAGTGGTTTTAGACTTAAAGTTGGCACTTCTTTAGCAAGTATTTGCCAAAGTGCTGTTGACGCAGAAAAAAAACATAAATTTCCTGCACAATTGAAAATAAATTGACAATTTCTATTGAACTTTTAGCAGCGTCATTCACTACCAAATTTAGGCTATGTGCCGCACAAGGTACATAAAATGCGCGCGGGTTTAAATCTAAAACTCGTTTTTGTAGACCTATATTTTTCCCTTTCATGTTTGCAGGCCAGTAGTGTCTGTAATAGGAAAAAACCCAGAAAGTGTTCTTTTACTTCAGCCTTGTTGTTGCTTGCATTTAAAAGAATGTACCGTGCGACAACCGATATTTGTTCTTCGTGTGCAATATCTGGAGTGCAATCTAAAATAATGGAAAAATATTTAGATTGTGTCAATTCCAAAACAATAGCTTTTTTTATTCTTTCTCCCAATAATTGTATTATTTCATTCTGAATATTATGGCCAAAATAATGAGTTAGGCGTGACTCAGATTTTTGAATAAGGGCAATGTGTTCCGCAAGCACATTATCAAAGTTAGAGGTATATTCAACCAGCTTCAAAAAATTACCATTATAAGAATCGTAAATTTTTTGATATCTTCCCCGAAAAGCCAGACATTGCCTCGCTAAAAAATGAATTATGTTGATTATTCGTTCGAGTACTGCAACCCAACGTTTTTTTCCCCGATCAATTTCATTTTGGTGCAAGAAATCTACCGACTTTTCTTTTAAAATAACAGTTTTCAATGTAATTTGTTTCTTAAGACATGATAGGTGCCCTAAGCTCTTTTCATGACGTTCTATAGCAGTAGACAAATGCTGCCAATCTTTGTAACCTATTTCACCATTAAAAGGAGTCGAAGTCGCATCAGCATGAAAAAGTTTACAATAAAAACAATAAACAGAATCAGTTGACTTAGGGTAACCCAGCCAGTTTCTTAAAACGGTTTCATTATTTAACATCTTTTTAGTATAATAAGCATTTAAAAAAGATCTTTTCGAACTATTCGAAGGATATGAACCCACTTTTACCTGTACTGGCCCACGCTCCATCAAAAATATTCTCTGTTTATCGGATAACACCTGTGGCCATAACGCGAGATCATTCATTATATCTTCTCGAAGTGTATTCTCCGGGGACGCTTCGGCACTAGGAGGGTCTTCGTCTTCTTCAACTACCGACGACAAAGACAGCAGCGGCGGCGGCGATGACGTAGAAGTGACGAGTTCTGCTGTAGTACTATCTTGGTTTTCATATGTCTCTGTCTCCAGGTGTTCGTCCGAGTCGAACACAAAACTTTTTAATAGAACTTGTATTCTTTTTCAGAGACACTTCCTTCTCCAGCTTTCTTTTTCGACTCTGTGCACCAGAAAGTTTATTTTTTCCATCGCCATCAGACATCTAAAATAAATAATAAACTAAGTAATACTTAGTTTTTTTTATCCACTACAAGTTAGCCCTTGACTACAATCTCACCTGATGGTAAGTGATGATGCAGTCTAAGATGGTAGCGGGCTAACCTGTTAGGGCCTAGGGGCATGGCAGTTGTATTAAACCCATACCCCTTTCGGTTTCTACACAGCATCGTACCGGAACGCTAAATCGCTTGGCGGCACGTCTTTGCCGGTAGGGTGGTAACTAGCCACGGCCGAAGCCTCCCACCAGGCCAGACCAGGGAAAATTCAGAAATTATAAATTCCCAAATTGACCCTGCCGGGGATCGAACCTGGGACCTCCGCACGTTAAGGCAACAGCGCTACACACTGCGCCACGGAGTTAGTTTATTACTTAGTAAGTATAGGCACCTAAAAGAACTAACAATGTAAATTAATATAGGCCCAGAGAAATAGTTGCAACTTGGACTAAGTATTATTTATTACTAGCTTCTGCCCGCGACTTCGTCCACGAGGAATTCGTATATCGCGATTTCCCCGGGATCTGTGCACTTTTCCGGGATAAAAAGTAGCCTATGCCCTTCCCCAGGACTCAAGCTATCCTATTATCTCCATGCCAAAACTCATCCAAATCGGTTGAGCCGGGAAAGCGTAACACACAGAATCGAATCCGATTCCCATCGAATCCGATCGAACCGTAGATATTATAATAGCGCTATATAAAACTAAATAAATGGAATCGTATCGTAATCGAGTGACTTGTGTTGCACTAAATACATAATCATTGTATTTGTCTTCTTTATTTTCTTATTTTTAAACGATGTCTGTCTGTCTGCTACGCTTTCACGGCATCATCTGTTCAACCGATTTTGATGAAATTTGGTACAGGGATAGGTTGCATCCCGGGGAAGGACATGGGCTACTTTTTATCCCGGAAAATTAAAGAGTTCCCGCGGGAATCGAAAACCTCAATCCACTTGGACGAACTCGCGGGCATTAGCTAATAGAACTAAAATTATTCTAAAACTTTCTTCATGAATTATTTTTCTGAAAAACATTATCACTAGAGTATTTTGTCTCTTTTATTTTCTTATCTCATGAATATCGTATGGCCCCAGTAATTTAGGCGCTACGGTGGAACATATATAAATACAAACATACGTATACATAGACTGCTAAAGCCATAACTCATAACCCTTTCCTTTTTTTAGCAGTGGGTTAAAAAAATTATACCACGTGGAGGGCATTACCTCCACATGGTCTTATAATTAAGTACACGCTAAGTACATACTTACTAAGTGCGTAATAAGATAATGAGGAAGCCCAGTACAACTGTTAATAGACCTTACCTTGTACTTGTTGTGGGTTTATTCTATTTTCATTAGTTCATTATCCCGCTTCGCTGACTCTTGGATTATTATTTGTTTGTACCAACGACAATGAGGGCTACCGTTTTTAAGCTCACTAGTTGGCGCAACAGGCGAGTAAGGTCCTTAGTATAGCTGTAATTTTTTTTAATCACCTACAAGGTAGCCCTTGACTGCGATCTCACCTGATGGTAAGTGATGATGCAGTCTAAGATGGTAGCGGGCTAACCTGTTAGGGGCATGGCATTTATATTAAACCCATACCCCTATTCGGTTTCTACACGGCATCGTACCGGAACGCGTAAACGCTTGGCGGCACGTCTTTGTCGGTAGGGTGGTAACTAGCCACGGCCGAAGCCTCCCACCAGGCCAGACCAGGGAAAATTCTGAAATTATAAATTCCCAAATTGACCCTGCCGGGGATCGAACCCGGGACCTCCGCACGTTAAGACAACAGCGCTATACAATGCCGCCACGGAGGTCGTCATTCGGTTTCGGTAAACAAGCATACTTTTGATAAATAATACGTTTTTAAATAGTAAGCACACAGGAACCAGGGACATAATGTACTAACTTCTGAATTCTTCTCCTTTCAACCCGCTTAATTTTGCACTTTTTTTCTTAGCTCCGCTTTCAAAGTGCAGAGCGCTGACATTCATCGACACGTATCTTACATTTTCATTAATTAGTCGCGGGCATCAGCTAGTAATTAATATTATCCAAAACCAAATACTCTTGAAAAACAAAACCCAGTATCTGCTTTCGCGCAGTTGGGTACAAACCATCGATATATAATGTAGGACGTAGGTACTAGATGGACCCTTTCATAGAAAAAAGTTGGGCGTCCGACTTGTAGGGCGTGCCCCTCACTTGTATAAGCCTGTCTTTGTCACCGCCATAGCGCTATCCCACTTTTCAGATTAGATGGCGTTTAGTAAAATAAGTTTACATTCTTTGTTTGACAGGGGGCCCGTCTATGAATATATGGATGATTGAATTTCTATTATGGCCATCCTCAAAATTTCAATATTGGTCTCATAAATAGCCTTTATAATATGTATAAAGACTAGATAGTAGGTACCTAGGTATATTAATTACATGTTAGTAAAATAGGTACCAGTGCAATTATTTGCATTTTATCTGCAAGCATATTTCAGCCAATAACTCAAATAATTGCACTAACTGATAGATAATTTAATCACATTAAATAATAATCATTTAATAAATTAATTGATAATACGTTGCTCATTGGTCTGTCAACATATGTAACAATTTATATACAAAAGTATATAATGTATATAAACTTTAGTATTTGTTTTGTTTTTATACGCAATTAAAATATTTACTTATATTAATTTATAGCCCGACCCCACTACATTGCGGTTAAGGGGGGCCTCGAAGCTTCCCATATTATTTTGTATATTGTAGGTAGGCATATATCCATTAAATTATAAGGTAAACCTCTAAGGTACCCGAAAACAGGCACGATTTAGCAAACTGTGTTATAAAAGTCGGAAAGGCTCTAAATACCTCCATACAATTGTCTGAAATTAGGAACATATACCGAGCTAGCTCAAAAGTCACTGCTAATAAACCTATTGTGGTTGAATTCACGACAGTGTCAATGAAGGATCATATACTACAACTCTCAAAGACCTACAATAGGAACCACTCGGATAACAAACTCAGCACGCAGACTCATAACTTTGAAGGACCGTCCAAGCCTGTCTATATATTAGAGTATCTCACATATAAAACTCGCAGACTTTTTGCACTCGCACTAGAATATGCTACAAAAAACAGCTATACCTATTGTTGGACGTCGCATGGAAGAGTCTACCTAAGAAAAAAAGAGGGTGATCCGTACCATAGAATTGACTCTGAGCGGGATTTTGAAAATATAAGGAAAGTGACTAGCAATGTTCATAATATTACGGGCAATATTTAATTTGATTTGTAATTTATGTTCTAATACTATCATTCTAAAATTCCCACTCAAAAATTATTGTTGTAGTCTCGAATTAAGCTACTATTTAGATATCACCGTGCCTGAGGTCATTATAAAGTCTATCCTGTTGCTTCCCCTACGTCAACAAATTCTTATACGAAATATACGCATGCTTAATATACATTATTTTTCACTATTAAGTCATAATGCATGTTATTTTTAAATTCTATTCAAATTATTTATATGTTAAAATTGGATGGTTAACACATACTTATACATACTTATCCATACAACAATACTTACAACATAATATGTATACAAAACCCATACACTTTGATACTATAAAGAATTTTTTAAAAAGATACACGTATTTCTTAAATTTTTCAGTACAACTATCTATTCGATATGGTGTTTAACTACCTTTTTACCGATAAGCAACAGAACGGGTCACAAGTTTTTATTCTTTAAAAATGATTAATACAACGGACGACGTTGCTACCAATATAGATAACCTAGAACTGTTTAAATCCTATGTTTGCAGTCCCGACCAGTGTAGGAAATATTTGGGTAACTCATGTAACTATTTTAATGTACTGCACACTAATATTAGAAGTTTAAATTGTAACTTTAGCGAATTGGAAGTGTTACTTAGTTCTATGGATTTACAGTGCGATACAATTATTTTATCGGAATGCTGGCTCAGCAAAACACTTGTTATTCCGACAATACCAGGCTATGATTATTTTAAAACTTCTCACAGTAATCAAAATGACGGTTTAGTCGCTTACGTACGGGCTGATATCGGATGCAGTTTTTCTGAGCCAACTTTCAATGATGCAAATTGTGCAGTCATAAAATATAACGAAAATTTTGCAATAGTGGCGATTTATCGATCACCGTCTTATAGACGAATTGATAACTTCATCGAGGCATACTGAGAATGATGATATCGATGATGTCACTCCATAACAGTGATATTCATATCATTAAGATAAGCTTGAGTTACCCGAGCGGTATGCGGCCGAGCATTATCCTGTATAAAAAGAAAATCTTCACCGATATATGGGGCAAACGGTACGACATTTTCTTCTAAAACTTCTCTGATATAGCGGTCTGCAGTCAGACTCCCTCTGTCAATCACTACCAAGTCTGTGCGAACTCCCAAACAAATGCCCGCCCAAACCATTATTGATCCACCACCGTATGCAACTGTAGTTTCAAAATTTGTCTGAATGTATTGTTCTCCTTTGCGTCTGTATATTCTTTGCCTGCCGTCAATTTGATTTAAGAGAATTCTGCACTCATCACTAAACAATACCTTACTCCATTGGTCCGCGTTCCAAAGTCGATGTTCCTGAGCAAAAGTTAACCTGTTTCTACGATGATTTACCTCGAGCCTTGGAGCCTTGGCGGGCACAAATGAACCCAAACCAGCTTCTTCGAGCCTTCTTCGTACCGTACGCTCACTTACGGTTACACCCCGCACTGCTTCTAACTCATGTCGGTCTTGGACGGCCGTCAAACGGGGGTTCCTACGTACACGAAGCCGAATGAAACGATCATCCCTACTCGAAGTGCGTCTTTTTCTGCCTTGTCCTGCTCTTCTCACATAAGTACCGGTCTCCCTGAACCGTTGGATACTGCGATGGATCGTTGAAACTGGTCGACGAAGATCTCTGGATATCACTCTGTAGGTTTGACCATTTCTTCGCATTTCGAGTGCCCTGGCAATCTCCGTTGGGGCTAAGTCAGGCATAATTCAGTCATCAACTCCAGAAAGATACGCGATTAAAAAAAAACTAACAAAAACAGTATTTCAATGAAATTTTAAATCAGACTCAGAAGGAAGAAATACTCGAAGTTCGCTCCAGATAAGGTGTATTTCAATAAAATTAAAACAATTGCATAAAATGTGATGTTCAGTTGTATTCTTAATTTGAAAATATTTCTTTTTAAATTAAATGACGTATAAACCAGCCAGCAACCTGATATGATACTGATATCAAACCTTTTTTTTATGTTCCGCTAAATATGCCGGCGAGTTTAGTATAAACTAACCTTAGTTTAACGGAACCTCGCCTCCGCCTCCATAAGTGCGGAACTTTCGCAAACAATCGTACCTCCGCTTCCGCATCCGCCTCCGCAGTTTTTTTGTGGAGTTGTAACGGAGGTTTATTTACGTTGACTTACAATGCGAGAGGTACAAATCGAAACAGGTGACATCAGTTACAACAACCAAAAAGGCAACTGTCATTATAAGATCCTTAAAAAAAAAACAAAATTAGGTTTCATGGCATCCTAAAGCACAGAAAATGGACGATGTGATCAGAGAAATCCACCTCCGCCTCCGCTTCCGTTACCTTCCGCATCCGCGGAGGTAAAGCACCTTCACCTCCGCATCAGCCGCTGCTTCCGCTAAGGAAGCCTCCGTTACAAACCCAGTAGAAACAAGCACTGGATATATTTTTAATGTAATGCCCTGCCGACCGAATTTCGGCCACGGCGGCCAATCTTCAGAGAGATTAGCCCTCTGCGCGGGAGATATCATAGTGCGCATACACGGGCGCATACACGGGTGCACACGATGTTCCTTTACTCTCGTAGCCCGTTGGGACGGAAAATCCCACACGACTCGAGAGAGATCAGTCGCAGGACCGATGGCGATATGTGCTCTCCGAGGCACGGGGGTGAAACACCGCCAACTTCCTAACTCTGGGCTAATACTGAAAATTTCTTGTCAGGAAAACCCAATACTTGTTATGGCGCGACCCGGGAATCAAACCTGGGACCTCGTCGGCTGCAGTCTAACATGCTAACCACTAGACCAACGAGGCAGTTCAATTTCAAATGTACCAGGGAACCAGGAAGTATAGGAGCGAGTTCAACGTTCTTTGCGCTGCACGACCGATATCATGTCCCAATAATACTGATAACTCCAGTTATTGGTTATTTACATTGATACACTGCTTCTTGTCCAGTTGTTTTCGTGGCCTAAAAATTATAATGACTTCATTCTCTTTTCCCAATTTTATAGTTTTACGCGGTTTTTTTGGGTACCATTGATTTAAGAATAGACGTAGAAGTGGCAGGGATAGGCGTTTGATGCAAGTGGAATATTATTGGAAATCAGTGTCTGTCACACTATTTTCCAATAGTATACTATGAAATGATAACCCGGTTATAATCAATAATATGATAATAGTTGTTAAAGCCCGCCAACCCGCATTGGAGCTGCACGGTGGGCCTAAGCTCTAATTCCCTCTCTCCTATGAGAGTGGAGCCCTGTGCCCAGCAGTGGGTCGTTAATGGGCTGTAGTGACATTACAATTAAAGTGTTACAGTTTAATTTATGTTGCGTGGTTGTTTTGAATGCTCGGGATAGATTCGCTATCGCTATTCGTCAATATTATTATATTTAACTATACTTAATATTATAAATGCGAAAGTGTGTCTTTCTGTCTGCTACGCTTTCACGGCCCATCTGTTCAACCTATTTTCATGAAATTTGGTAGGTTACATCCCGGGGAAGGACATAGGCTATTTTTTATACCGGAAAATTAAGGAGTTCCCACGGAAATAAAAAATCTTAATCCACTCGGAGGAGGTCGCGGGCATCATCTAGTTGTTTAATATTTATCTGTGCGGCGAGCTAGCTCACCACGCAGAGCCCCTTGCCATATCTGTATGTATGTATTCCTAATTCTATGATAAGGCTATAAAAATCAAAGTACCGATTACAGTTAGAAACTTTACGACCTAGAGACCTCACACTAGGGCAGCCAAAAAGCCATAAAGTGCCGAATTTACATAGATATATCTGCCATATCGGATCAATACGTGAGGTGACTGTACGCGTTACGCAATAAATTATTATGAATTTAAAGGCGGTATCGTGTTTCCAAAATATTGTACTAGCTGATGCCCGCGACTCGTCTGGGTGGAATAAGTTTTTTGATTCCCGCGGGAACTCTTTAATTTTCCGGGATTAAAAGTAGCTTATGTCACTCTCCAAGTCCTCAACTATATCCATGCCGAAAAATCACATCGAACCGTTGCTCCTTTGCGGTTTGATTGAACTTGAAGGACTAACCAACAAACATACACACTTTCGCATTTATAATATTATTAAGAATCATCTTTATGTATAAAAGAAGAAACTTGATGACTGACTGACAGATATATCAACGTACAGCTCCAACTACAGGGTCTAGAAACTAGACATTTTGTAGTTTCTCTTTTTATCGTACTTTGACCTCAAGTCCTCAACAAAAACGAATAGTTTTCATACTTTCCAGAAGCCAGAGACCTCTGGGAATCTGTTTAAAAAAAAAAATAACTAAAAAATTCATACGTTTTTTTAAAACTAAATAGGTAGCATAATTCAGTTTGAAGAAAATTGCCACATACTTACTGTGTTTTTATCGCTTTAGGTAGATTGTGGTTCCTACTGCTGCAAAATTACAACAATTAATCACATATTTTTTTAAATAATAAGGATTTATTTGAAAATAATAAAAAAGCCGTCTTACAAGACGTGAAAATCCAACTTTGGAACGTCCCAAGCGCCGGGCCTAGCACCTTGCTTATGCATTTCTGCAACTTTATCTGTGATTTGTTTAACTTTGGCAGCTAAGGACAACTAGACTATAAAACGTGATACGCCGCTTTACGAAGCGCTTTTATTGGAACTCCATTTGTGAGATTGAGTTGTAAAATACACTCGGTCGGGCGGATCGTGGGCGGTCTAACTACGGACATACTAATTTTGACAAAAAATCAATACTAAATGCGAAAGTTTGGATGGATGAATTTTGCAATTCATTTGTTGGAAACAGTGTCCGCTCTACAATAAGCTCCCAGAAGATATGTTGATGATGTCTTTGAATAAGTTCAAAGTTAATGCAAAACGTAAACTCATTGACAAAATCTTATTACCATGTAAAGGACTACTTAAACGACAAGGAATCTTGGCAATAATTTGCTCTATGGCTCTGATAGTTCCTTAGTTAAGATGATTTGTGAGATGGTGATAAAAAGAAGAAAAAAATACCCGACTGAGTTTGTTGTGGGCTCTTCTCAGACCAGGGCGCGTTTGGAACCCTCGTAGATGTAGTTTTAAGATACCGTAACCGATTATCACCCTCATGTTTTATAAGTAAGTAATTTTTAACGTCAATAAGTGTACCTACAGTGTACCTATATTGAGTATATTTGAGTATTGAATAATAATTGTTACTCAATCATGCCAGAACAGCTGAACGGATCTGGATTAAATTTGGCGGTTTGAAATAATTAAGCGATAAAATACGGAAACTCATCATTGTGTTTCTTTTTGGTACTTAAATGCTTGTTTTAATTCGAAGATTGGCGATAGATAGGATTGTCACTTGTCACCATAAATTTAAAAAAAAATACGAAGATTGGCTTTAAATAGGGCTGTCACTGTTAAAATTTTCCCAAATACATCTTTAATCGATTATTATCATACGTGCCTAAAAATCACGGTTTAAAACTGTTGCTCATAAATATAAAATAGAATATGATGCCCGCTTCATCCGTGTGACATTGTGATTCGTAAAATTCCGTGCGATCTAGCTTAGCTTATAAGTTATAACATACATCTAATCTAATCTATCTAATATAATCTAATCTAATATACCAACATATAAAATCGTTAAGGGATCAACGCACAGCCTAAACCCCTGGGGTTAGTAACTTGAAATTTTGACAGTAGGTTCCATTTGTGACGTAGGCGCTCACTAAGGAAGGATTTTTCAAAATTCCACCCCTAAGGGGGTGAAATAGTGGATGAAAGTTTGTATGAAAGTCCGTCATTTCTCAAGTTGTATCCATGAAACTTGGTATACGAGCTACTGGTTGAAAATGAAGAAATACGTGTTTCACAGTTTTTAAAAATTCTAACCCCGAAGGGGCCCGAAGGGTTGAAATAGGGGACGAGAGTTTGCATGAAAGTCCTTCATTTCTCAAGATATTCTCAAGTTATATAAACGAAACTTGGTACTTCGGCTTTCGTTAAAAATTAAAGAATTACGTGTGTCACAGTTTTTCAAAATTCAACCCCTAAAGGGGTGAAATAGGGGATGAAAGTTGGTATGTAAGGCCTTCATTTCACAGGATATTGCTCAAGTTATTTCAACGAAGCTTAGAACAGGCTTTCGGTAAAAAGTAAAGAAGTACACATGTGTCACAGTTTTTCAAAATTCAACCCCCAAAAGGGTAAAATAGGGGTTGAAAGTTTGTGAGAAAGTCCTTCATTTCTCAAGTTATAGCCATAAAACTTGGCATATAAACTGCGGGTTAAAAATGAAGAAATAGATGTGTCACAGTTCTTCAAAATTCAACCCCCAAAAGGGTAAAATAGGGGTTGAAAGTTAGTATGAGAGTCTGTCATAAATTTTTAAGAGCCATTAAACTTGGTATTTTTTGGTAACTTGGTTGGGTTTTTTTGGAATTTGGGTTTAAAACAAAGAAATACCTGATTCACATTTCTTTGTAAATTTCATCCCCAAGGACGTTTAATAGATTGGAGGACAAACTATCATGTCCTCCTTGTCATGTCCTCAGTTGAGGATCTCGATAGTGACATAGGCTACTTTTTATCCCGGAAAATAATGAAGTCCCGCGGGAACCAAAAAAACCTCAAATGAATGTTTGTTACTCAACCACGCCAGAACGGCTGAACGGATCTGGATGAACTTTAACACAGAGATAGATAATAGTCTGGAATAACACATAGGCTACTTTTTATCCCGGATAATTAAAGAGTTCCCGCGGGAACCAATAAATCTCAAATGGATGTTTGTTACTCAATCACGACATTACGGCTGAATGGATCTGGATGAACTTTGCGCAGAGATAGATTATAGTCTGCAATAGCCTGGAATAAATAGTCTGGAATAACACACAGGCTAGTTTTTATCCAGTATAATTAAATATTTCCCGCGGGAACCAAAAAAAAACAATCCACGCGGACGAAATCGCGGGGCATCAACTAGTCTACCTATACATCCCAAAACTCATATGGACGGATCATGAAAATGTAACAGAAATACTGATAGTTATAAATTAGTTATAATATATTTTGTATGGATAAATAAAGTAAGGCATGTATGTACCTACCTAATTGTAAATTAGTATACCTGCTTAATTGCCAATATAATGTTGTACATGTATTTCCTAAACTTGCCCATTGCCATTGCTTTTATCAACCAAATCTCCTACAGGGCGAGGTATTTTAAAAATAAAATGTACTATATTTTCCGTTTATAATGCAATTTGATATCATAAATTCAACACTATAGATAGCTTATAGGCGTGGCGTGTGGCAGCCCTATTGGTATGAAATATAGATAAGAATCAATATTATTTATATGCAAAATATTTTTCTTTTACTTACCAATAAGAATTTTAAATAGTTTCGAACATGGCTGACCTACGCCATGGACCGCGCCACAAACTATAAAATTGAAATAAAAAAGAAACAAGTTATCTCGCTGTTGCCAAGGCAACGTTGAAATGAGCGCGCAGTCTCGGATCCAGGATGATTAGCAAAAAACAAGAACTATTTGTTAGAATTTTTTATTCGCTAAATAGTAGGTACCTACTGTTACTATTTACTTGCCGTGCTCTTAAAACTTTTGGTATGTTTTTTTTATTCCACTACAAGTTAGCCCTTGAGTGCGTTTTCGCCTGGTGGTAAGTGATGATGCAATCTAAGATGGTAGCGGGCTAACCTGTTAGGGGCATGGCAGATGTATTACACCCATACCTCTAATCGGTTTCTATACGGCATCGTCCCGGTACGCTAAATCGCTTGGCGGTATGTCTTTTCCGGTAAGGTAATTAGCCACGGCCGAAGCCGCCCAACTGGCCAGACGGATAACTGGCGCAGTGTTGAGCGCTTGTCTTAACGTGGGAGGCCCCGAGTTTGATCCCCGGTGGAGTCAATTTGGGAATTTATAATATCTGAATTTTCCATGGCTGGTCTTGTGGGAGGCTTCGGCCGTTGCTAGTTACCACCCTACCTGTTGTTAGAAACTGGAGAGGGGTATGAATACCTACCCCTGACAGGTTAGCCCGCTACCATCTTAGACCGTCACTGTTACCAGGTGATATCGCACTGAAGAGTTTACTTTTAGTGTATAAAAAAAAGACTGACCGATACTTGAGAGCCTGGGACCAAACTACCAACACTTAAAGCCATATTGTTTCATTATTGTTGATTTTCGTGTTTTAGAATTATAATCTTTATTTTAGGATTAGGAACATCAAGGACTCAAGGTACTTGAAATCGAACTATCATTTTTAGTAATATTGCATAAGTATTGCTTTAAGCATTGGCATTTGGCAGCATGGTGTTAGCATTATTACTATTTGTCATTATATATCATGAAACAGGAAGTATCTGCCTATTTGACTAGTTTCATTTCATTCGCTTTAATTTGCGATACGGACGTCATATTGAAAATAGTTAGTATAAATACGAGTGTTTGAACGATGGTAATCCAGTCTCCTGCAGCAGACTCAGCGATTATTGAATACTTTTGTGTTAAGATCGCAAGTGTGTGTTAAGCTTAACGATAGCAATCGTGGCCAGATCAAATGAATATTGTCTTTAAGTTTAGCTAACTTTTATCTAATTACATTAAATATCTCGTGGAAACTGTACAACCATTTACCTACTCGTGCAAGTTCCAAATGAGAGTACAAATATATTAAAAGTGTCTCAATAATGCCTACTTCTGGGTTGTCACTTAGTCTTACAATGGTAAGCTGACGTCGGTTCATTAAATCGGGCCTTAGAGACGCCTTCTTGGACATTGATTGACGTGTTTACAAGTACCTATCCACGAAGTCCACGAACTGTACTAATCGCAGAGGCACAGTTTAACAAAGATCGTTACACTGCGGTAGAGCTGCGGCCAGTTCGTCCACCCCTCGAGAGTCTAATTCCGTAACTACACTTGCTTTTATTGCTAGTTATTCTTGTTGAGTGTACCTAATCCCGTTTGACATTTTCCGCACTACGAATGGCGGCTGTCGGCTATTTCTATTGAGCTGCATGGCTATGAGAGGACATAAAACCTTGGTAATTTTTGGAGTTTACCTCCATAAGAATCGCTTTTCATACATAAGCCCGGGGTATGTAACTTTATGAGGAGTAAAATCATACTTTCTCCGATAAGTTATTTACTACGAGTAAACTCCAGTCGTGCGTCGGAGCTGACACACACAATTTTTTTGCCTAATATGAGTATATATGTCACCGTAAGATTGTAAAAACCGTTAGATTATAATCTAACTCGCGAAATTCTAAACTGTCGAAAGATTAAAATTTAACGCATTATTTTCCGGTAGATTGTAATCTGATAGGTATTTAAACCCGATAAAACGTAAGTGCCCGGCCTGCGGCTTGATTATTTATGTCGAACCCTAACCTAATCTGCAAGAAAGAGACAAGAAAACGTAAATAAAATGAATATTTCAAAAATTTAAACTCAGAACATTGAACAGTTTACAATCTTTCTACATTCTAGAATGTCGCGAGTTAGATTATAATCTAACGGTTTTTACAATCTTACGGTGACATATACAACCTATACTCATTAAAAATACAATCTAGTCTAAAAATTAGACTAATGAGTATAATTTGGTAATGTTTCCTAGATAGGCGATGCCCCTTGCACAACACCGAGTCTGCAACTACTCGTAAGTGACGGGGAATCTTGTAAACATCTCGTCTCTCTATGAAACTATGCCGTCTTATGATAGAGCGGTTGTAGAGCGACTATTCTCAAATCTTTGAAACCGCCGTTTCACTTTGTAACTATTTTAGCGGCAATCTGATAAACTTGATACATAGAATAAAATATATTCGTTTCTTGAGCGTGTCAATAATTGACTTTGGTTGATTAATTATTATTCAAATGGGAATCAACCTTCGCTTGTTTGGACCGCGGTCGGAAGAATAATATTCAAAGCTGCTTTTGTTTGTTGGGCAAAGTAGGTACACACGTTAGTTTGTTTACTTAAGAATACTAATTTAGTATCATTTTACGCTACGCGAAAGACGGTTAAACACATGGCATGCACACTTCAAATGACCATGTGGTCTAGTACTTTTGTTGATAGCTTCTCCCTACTTAGGACAAAAGTAAATTTTGCTTTCCATTTATATCTGTTTAATGTTTGAAATCTCTAGTATAGTCTGGTTGAAAATGAAATATGAATCGGTGTCATTCGGGATGGTGATTCATTAATTATCTCGGGTAGAGTATTGTTCAATTATGTTTGTTTTCTTCCACAGTACGTTGTGCTGGATTTAGAATAGGTTTTAGTCATCGTCATTTTAATCGATCGCCGACTAAATACTGAGCATAGATCTCCTATAGTGCCTTCACCGATGCGTCCTTTATGAGATCTCGGAGACTCCCAATATACGCAAATGTTGGCCACCGAGGGGGTTTTAGTAGGTACAAATCCTATATCCTTCCTTCTCCCCCAGAAGTTGTGTATCTTAGGAAGATTTTGCTCTCGAAAAAAAACACAAAAAAAATTGGCAGCCATAGGGACTGCCGATAGAAGTGAAAACGAATATATATATTTTTTTAATTACATATTTAAATATTTTTTTTAATTAAAAGAAAAAATATAATAATAATAAAAATATTTAAAATACTTGTTTTAAAGGTTTATATTATTACCTATATATTATATAAAAATCAATTGCTGTTCGTTCGTCTCGCTAAAGCTCAGAAACGACTTAACCAATTATGATGGATTTTTGTGCGTGTCTGTGTGGGTCCAGGGATGGTTTATATTCACAATTGGACCCGGTCGGGGGCACTGAAATTGGGTCATAGCTTCAAGGCACGACAACGTCTGCCGGGCCCACTAGTTTAAAATATTTTCGTTTTCACTTCTATCGGCAGTCCTTAATATGACTGCCATTTTTTTTTAAAATATTGTTGACGCTATTGTTTCAGAATAATAATGCTTTTAGGAAAGTCAAGGTAAGTACGTCATAATTATATGAAAGAAATTGCAATAGTAAAATAATACTGTTTAAAGCGATGGTAGTTAGCCCCTAGTAGTGGGCCCACTCGTCTACACTATATAATATTATAAAGAGGAAAGATTTGTATTTTTGTATTTTTGTATGTAACGAATAAACTCAAAAAGTACTGGACCGATTTTAATAATTCTTTTTTCATTAGAAAGCTACATTATCACTGAGTAACATAGGCTATATTTAGTACTAGATTACTATAGAAATCTTTAGAGATTCCTATTAAAACCAACCGTAGGTGTAAAAAAATTAGCCATAAAATGTCTTTCATCGCATACGCTGCGAAGAGTATTAATGATAGGACAAAAAAATGTTCGACAATATTATAGAATATATCAATATCTACAAAAAACTTCGCGAGACCATGTGTCTAACTATTGTAGTTACGTCACTATAACTACTTTTTTACATTTAACAAATTGTTAGAAATGCCGATCAAAATCAGACCGTGTTATCCATACCATTTATAAATTTTTATCCAAATAAATAATTTAATATTCAAGACTGTCTCAATACCTGATGATTACTTTTTGAATTATTGAAATCGGACATTCCATTCAAAAGATATCATGAAATTAAAATAAAAATACATGCCGGCGGCGGCCGCCACGCAGCGCATCGAGTAACTAACTCTTCGTGAGATGGGCAGTGCGGGAGAAGGGGGTGCACCATTATGAACTAGCCACTAGTAGCGGTCGGCTCCTTACGCAGTGGACGCAAGCGACATTGAATATTTCGAGTTTTTTTTAACACATTTTTATGCTTCACTTAAAAAGTTCTTTTCAGAGCTACTTAGTTTTAGTATTAGGAATCACACTTTTTCATAATTAATAATAAATGCGAAAGTGTGTTTGTTGGTTTGTCCTTCAATCACGCCGCAACGGGGCAACGGATCGACGTGATTTTTGGCATGGGTATAGTTGAGGACCTGGAGAGTGACATAGGCTAATTAAGCAGTTCCCGCGGGAATTAAAAAAACATTCACCACGCGGACGAAGTCGCGGGCATCAGCTAGTTTAAAATATTTTCGTTTTCACTTCTATCGGCAGTCCTTAATATGACTGCCAATTTTTTTTAAATATTGTTGACGCTATTGTTTCAGAATTATAATCCTTTTAGGAAAGTCAAGGTACGTTATAATTATATGAAAGAAATTGCAATATTAAAATATTATAATATTGTTTAAAGCGATGGTAGTTAGCCCCCAGTAGTGGGCTAGCGATAGGCTCATAAACGTGTGTGAAGTCTTGCCAACCTACACTAGGCTAGCTTTGTGGATAAAGGCCTAAAAACTTCTTATTCAGTAGTAGTGGGTCGTTGATGGCTTGTAGACGGTAGTTGAAGAAAAATGTATATCTACGTCTTATTATTCTCTTCGCCCTCTACTCTAGATGTTGGTAGCTTGGTTTGGCGTGGATCCAGCTCCACAACACACTTTTGCATTTATATACTCGTAATATGGGTATATTATTAATTATAAGTAGTGATGTAATAATACCTAATTATGTCTGTACATTTTGATGATTTTGTCAATCGTCTTAGCTGATTTTGGTGCAATTTGGCACAGAGATAGGCTGGGATCCCTAAGACGTTAAATTATAGAGTTCACTAAAGATTTTTAAGAAACCTAAATCCACGCGGACGAAGTCGCGGAGTTTATCTAGTTTAAGTACTACAATTGCTCTATTGGAAGGAATTTCTTGTAATTTATTTCACGTTGTTTGTTAACAGTTGGCACACGCCACTCTGAGTCATCTTACCACCTGAATTTTTATCTTCAGTTGAAAATGGCGCTCTTTACGAGTGGCCTAATGATCCGTGACTAATTAGCGATGGATGAGCGATGGAGTCCCGAATGAAATGAATGTAACGTTTCACTGATGAATCTCTTTTACAATCGATCAAGGTCATTGATTATTATTTAGACGAAATGGCATCTACATGACATTGAAAGAAGTATTTAACAATAATATTGCCGTCAATGCTCCTCAAATAGAGTCCCATAACATCCGTTAGGGACAACTGCATCTTGGAACGATTATACCCTATGAAAAAACAGTAGAATTCTTACTCTCGTATTCTCCGTTGTGTTGTATATGTCACCGTAAGATTGTAAAAACCGTTAGATTATAATCTAACTTGCGAAATTCTAAACTGTCGAAAGATTAGAATTTAACGCATTATTTTCCGGTAGATTGTAATCTGATAAGTATTTAAACCCGATAAAACCTAAGTGCCCGGCCTGCGGCTTGATTATTTATGTCGAACCCTAACCTAATCTGCAAGAAAGAGACAAGAAAACGTAAATAAAATATTTCAAAAATTGACACTCAGAACATTGAACAGTTTACAATCTTTCAACAGTTTAGAATTTCGCGAGTTAGATTATAATCTAACGGTTTTAGAATCTTACGGTGACATATACATATTGTAACCTTTTCTTTTCTATGAAAAGAGCAACTGCTGAGTTTCTTGCCGGCTCAAAGAAAGCTACTTCTACTGAGAACAGTAGAAGTAGCTTTCTGAACCGGTGGTAGAGTCTTAACGTTTCATAAGTGACACTAGTTGTCCTACATGAAATAAATAATTCATTTATCCTGTTTCCTTCTCCAGAACTGAAGCGATTGTAATTTTTTTTCAAGAATAATTTAAGAAGTGCTCTGGCTATGTCGGTATGTTTTTCTTTCTTTTGTTTATATTCGTCAAAATTTGCGTCTTAAGACCAGTCATAAGTGTAGATTGACAGATACTTGAGAACATGTTCTTAGCTGTTAGCGGTATATAAATACGGGGCTCAGATTTGGTTGTTTTTTTCAGCAAAGCAGTATACGTAGACTTTATCTATAACCTCGGTTTCTCAAAAATAGCTAACAAATAACAAAAAGTTTTGTAACAAAATGATATTAAAATGTAACCTTTGATCCAAAAATTCGTTCAGACACAACATTATCCGAATGTCCACGCGTCAACGGGGTATCATTGACGTAAGTAATTGTAACCATTTATATTGTTATTAATAACTTTATTATACCTACTGGCTGCGTCTTTGTGATATACCAAGACACTATGCCAGCAATAAAGCTTGTACAATATTATTTTGCGATATTATCAAATCAAATATAAATATTATAAATACGAATGTTTGGATGGATGGATGTATGGATGGATGTTTGTTACTCAATCACGCCCGAACGGCTGAACGGATCTGGATGAAATTTGGCACAGATATAGATTATAGTCTGGCATAACACTTAAGCTATAAAATATAATAGTTTATCCCGGAAAATTAAAAAGTTTCCGCGGGAAACGAACAAGTTCAATCCACTCGGACGAAGTGGCAGGCATTAGCTAGTTTGTACAATAAAAAAAGCCTTTATTTCTATTACCACTTATATGCAATAGTACAATGTTTTTCTTTTAATACTTACCTATAATACATATTCTTAAGTTATAAATAGATTACATATTCTAGTGTGTGTGTGAGTGTGATTATGAGATAGAAGTCACCTCCTCTGCGTAGACTGTGGTGTAGACCTCCGGAGCCCAGTTGTCTCCACGCGTCCCTATCTCTTGCCATTGTCATCCAGTTTGCACCGAATATTTTCTTGAAAATATCTTTTTCTTTGTCGTCCCTTTTTTCTTCTTTTGTGCAATATATACTAAATATTACTTGCCATTTGCAAGTCAATTTTCTAGTTTTGGATAGAAGCAGGCGTTTCATTACGGAAGTCCATGTTAGATAGATAGATGAATTCTGTATTGCACACACCTAAAAACAATAACAATAAAGAGAAGCTTAAAAGATAAGACAGAAGTGTGCAAAGGCGGTCTTATTGCTAAAGCAATCTCTTCTAATGATAGTTACGGAACTATAATCCGCCACAGTAGACAAATCTATGTGATACAGCGTATATCTTGCACGTGTATTTTGGCGACCTCCTTGCGAAGTGTGTAGCGCTGTTGTCTTAACGTGCGGAGATCCCGGGTTCGATCCCCGGCAGGGTCAATTTGGGAATTTTTAATTTCTGAATTTTCCCATGTCTGGCCTGGTGGGAGGCTTCGGCCGTGGCTACTTACCACCCTACCGGCAAAGACGTGTCCGCCAAGCGATTTAGCGTTCCGGTGCGATGCCGTGTAGACACCGAATAGGGGTATGAGTTTAATAGGTTATCCCGCTACCATCTTAGACTGCATCATCACTTACCATTAGGTGAGATCGCAGTCAAGGGCTAACTTGTAGTGGTTAAAAAAAAGCTTGCGATATTCACCCAGTAAGCCAGAAATTCGCACCGGCACTTCAACACTTCACACAAATCTTCCAAATTATTCTCGACGTACGTTTCATTCCGACACCGGAGCATCTTCAGGAGATGTTGACTCGACATGATTACGTATATTAAGCTAGCAGACCATGGTCGCGACGAGCACATCTAACCTACTGGGTATTTAGTTGCTAATTAGTTGCTAATTAGTTGCTAATTAGTTACACTATTCCCGATTTAGTTGCTCAATACCTGTGAAAGATATCCCATTATAAACCCTTAACTCCAGATCATCCCTGCTACCACCCCCAGAATAGGACAATTCAGAACAGGACAATCGAAAAATTCTCGTAGGTTCTGATGGTCTGGAGTTAAGGGTTGATAGTGGGATATTATAAACAGTGCTATTGTGCAGCAACTAATTAGCAACTAAATATCCAGCAGTTTTAAACAGCTGCGTGCGAATTCCGACCATCTACTATTTTGAAGTGAGTAGAGGGGGTAGATCTGGGGTTAGGGGATGGTTGTATAATATTTTTAACCACGTTTTTGGCGAGCAACTAAATATCCCGCGTTTTTTTTCCACCTACGAGAATTTTTCGATTTTGGCCTATTCTGGGGGTGGTAGCAGGGATGATCTGGAGTTAAGGGTTGATAATGGGATATTATAAACAATGCTATTGTGCAGCAACTAATAAGCAACTAAATATCCATTTTAAGTTTGCCTAAGTTTAGCTAACAATAATTTAACTTACAACTTTTATCCGGCTTTACGGTGCCGGCTCAATACTGACTTGGCTCTGAGCACGAGTTTCCTTTCAGAATGAGAAGGGTTTGGCCAACCACCACGCTGGCCAAATGCGGATTGGCAGACTTCACACACCGTCGTGAACATTATGAAGAACTTCAGGCGTGCAGGTTTCTCCACGATGTTTTCTTCACCGTTTGAAGCAATTGATATTTAATTTCTTAAAAAGCAATAGTTTAAAGGTGCGTATAAATTTTAAGGTAAAAGCTCGGGGATTGAAACCGCGACCCCATACAGGAGGACGCGTGTCTAAACCGATATCACCGATCAGATACTGCCCCCCGATTGTTTAAGGAAATAGTAATCGTCGAACGGATAAATTAGACCTGTTTATGGTATTCATAGATGCCTGCACGTCAAAAAGCGTGTATATGAAGTTCAAGCAGTTCGAATAATACGTTTATAGCTGTCAAATGATTACGATTTGTTTAGACAATTGGGCCTCTGATTAGTGATAAATACCAGGTGCGACGATATGACTAGTGTACAGCCTGCCTGTAACAATAATGTTATTGAATATAGTGTTACATACAGTACTAACCATCGTTGCGTAACACATTGGCGTGTATGTACCTATTGTGTATCTACCTGTGACAATTAGCCTCCGAGCACGTAACGTCTAGACGCTGGATAAGGAAAATATATGAAACGTGGCCGGTTTGCTAATCGTCCTCAAAAATAGCACGTTTTTTTCTTAACGATACTCGTTGCTATGGCCTCGTTGACTATAAACTCAACTGCTGTCTTCTATACTTAATATTATAAATGCGAAAGTTTGGATGGATGTTTTTTACTCAATCACGCAAAGGTGGCTAAATGGATCTGGATTATATTTGGCACAGAGATAGATTATAGTCTGGAATAAAAAAACGATTACGATTACAATTTCCTCTGTCTGCCCCAGGATTGTTTTTTCAACACAATCCTGGGGCAGACGTTTGAACTCCTACCGTGTGACAGCTGTCAATAAATTTTGCTATAATCGACCAGCTGGTCCTGCAAGGTCGGTAAAGGTAGGAGGTGCCACGGAATATGCCTTACGGCCTGGTTTTCTACAACTCGGGTGCTATAGGATATGAATAGTCCCTACAGATAGTGGTGGCGTTAGGGGGTGGCAAGCTTCATTAGGTACTCATTTGTATTTGAATCTCGCGCCTCGCAAATTTCTACCGCCCAGAGCCTCGCAATGGCTCAGGCCGCCTCTGCCTACAGTTTATGAAGATTGGAGAAATCTTGAGAGTAACAATATGTTTTCACGGCCGCGATACATTTTCCCTGTACTCGTCAGTTGCGTGTATCAGATCACCATGCAGGAATGTCAACAGTGCGAGCGATCGGTCCAACAGTCCAACACGATTCGCGGCCCGACGCCAAATTCCGAGCGTCGCTATTCGTATACTCATCATCCGAATTACTGAGAATAATCTCATACTTACTACATAACATTATAATTATGTTTTTATAACTTTCTGCGGACGTCTTCTACAGAATAAAGGCCTTTGCCAAATGTGCCATCACACCTTTATCCAGCCACTTCCCGCCAAACTTCAAACTTGAGTCAAGGGAAAATGCCTAAAAAAGAACAATGGCGAAATTGGACCCACATAATTTAAAAATCAAGGAGGCATCGTTCAAGTACAAGATTATATTAATTATAAACATATGTTTATATGATGTTTATATAAAAAAATATTGAGACTCTGAGATACGGGATTCAAAAGAAAGAAATTATTATAATTTATTAAAAAATAAGTCATCTTGCACTAATGGAACGCAATTGACATAGATAGACATTTTGTTGACATGACAACACTTGTCATTATTATTTATTTTTGTAGGGATGTTCCGACACCATCAATGTATCATCGATACCTACTGAAATGAGTATTCTTAATATTACTATCGTCTTGTGATACTAACACGAGTACTTTAAAAGTATCGATACCTAATCGTATCGATACTTTTTAATTTTTATGTAAATGATTTTATCAGTATCAGTGATCACTACTTATATGACACCAGCTGATGCCTGCGACTTCCTTCTCATGGATTTGGTTATAAGAGAAAGAAAAAAGCTCTCATAGGAAAAGTAAATAAGTACTTAATGCAAATGTTAATCAAAGTATATAGAGGAATAAAACGCTTAATGTAATGTAAGGAATGGAATTGCAATAAATAAAGAAAGAAACAAAGAAAGGAAGATCAGGCTATAGAATGGGAAAACAATCTGAATTATTGGTCAGTGAATCACTTCAACTTGGGCTATAGGTGTCGAAGAATTCATTGGCCAGAAACCGCATAGAGGTACCAGTGGTGCAAAAGAGATCTATTTTGATATTATTGTTACTCAATTTGTTAAAAGATAAGAAAGATCTAAGCAGATAAAAGTTATTTAGAAATATGGTGTGAGTAGAATTATTGCGGAATTCTCGCAGACGTAAGTACCTACCTAATTATAACTAGGCATAAGTACCTACCTATACCCATTCATACTAATACTGATACAAATTATTGATAGAAATAGTTTTTGATTAATAATTTTTAGGTTATATTTTACTTTTAGGTGTATCTTTTTTCTCCTACATTTTTAGACTTACTTACTATTTGCCTTTTTCTTAGTTTTGTTACGTTCTACAATTATTACTAAGTTTCCATGATGAACGCTACCCTTTTCAGTGGGTCCCAAAATACATGCATTTTCGCCATCCTCCTTTAATTTAGTATCGATAGTATTTTTAGTATTATTGGCAAAATCGCACAAACAAACATAGCAAACTTGGCCTATCATCTCGTATACAATACTCTGGTAATGATCGTCCAAAACTCATCCAAACAATATTTGGCAAGAGTCTTGGCATATTTTATTGACAACACTGGAAACTCATGGTGGCCTGGTAGTTAAATCACGTGGAGACCTAAAGGTCAAGGGCTTAAAGTAGAATTCTGGGAAATAATAAAAATAGGTTCCCTTCGTAACTTCGGTTTTTCATTCCCCGAACGAAAGGCATGCATTACGAAGTAACTATATAATTTCATCTGTGACGCAGATTGAACTTTTTAGGGTAATGTGCGTTATGATTATTTCCTTTGTAGGCTTCGAGTGTACGCTTTTATAGCATGGTTCCCAAAGAGTTTCTAGATTTGCCATTACATAAATTTAAAGACTGTGTTAAACAGCATTTGTTAAATCGAGGTTATTTATTACACTATCGATGATTTTCTGAATGAAAAATTGCATGGAAGCAACCGGCCTCGCATCCAGTGACCCACAAGTCAGTGTAATACTTGTAACGTATGTGTTGTGTTGTCTACATATTGTAACCTTTTCTTTTCTATGAAAAGAGCAACTGCTGAGTTTCTTGCCGGTTCTACTCCGTAGAATCATCTTTCCGAACCGGTGGTAGAGTCTTAACGTTTCATAAGTGACACAAGTTGTCCTACATGAAATAAATACATCAATCAATCAATCCTTTAGGGACTTTTCCTTCGCCTTTGTTATAGCAAATTATATCGGTCAAGAAAAACTTCGTCAGGATACCAGCAATGCTCGAGAGTTAATTCAAAGGGTGTGTGAAGACTGCGACTGCCATTCTGCAATGTGGCCAGTGTCCTAAACCCAACCTATTCTGAGGTTCAGGTGATGGGCTGTAATGTAACTTATGACTCAAACTCATACTCAAACTCACATTTTTTATTCAAATAAACTTATTAAAAGTGCTTTTGAATCGTCGAGTGAATCTACCACTGGTGTGGAATGCCATACCTACCGGGAAGAACCAGCAAGAAACTTGGTGGTTGCTCTTTTTTTAAAAAATCATTTACAATTATTATATCGATGTGTAGTCTATACATAAGCGTTTATTTGAAACACACATGACACAGTTATAGTGATAGATCTAATATGGAATAAAAATAATTGTGTATGGTCCCAAAATTGTATTATGCTATGCAGTGTTTTGTAAGAGCAATTACATGGTAGACCATAGAAGATTGGTATATAAGAATTAGTTATTTATACGGTTTGGGACCTCTATACAAATATGGCTCAGATATTTTCCTATTGTTTGTAGTTTGTGGCTCTGCTATTTAACTTTTCTGTTAGCTCCTAGTTCCATAGTAATACGAGTATTATGTTTATTGAATGCTGTAGTATATTGAACGTGGAAGTAGGTATATTCCTCGAAAAATATCCCGTTAAATTCATTCAGACTATATCATTAAGAATTCTGTGTATCTATTCTGGACAAGGTCATTTTTTGTGACGGACTTCGTTGAACGCTATCAAAGTTGTTTTTATGGCAAAACGAATTATTCGGAGGCACCCGTTCTCTCGTCAATGAGCCGACAAAAGAGATATAACTCACATTGCTTCTTCGAAGAACCTGCGAAATGCGACGTTAGTTTCTTGGTAGCGGTTTTGAAAAAAAACATGGTAGCCGAAACAGGAGCGAAGTATTTCTTTGATTTAGTTTTTTTTATTTGTAATGGCTTAGTTTCGGAATTTATTTGCTAAAATCCGTTAGGTTTCCTCTTTTTATAAGCATTAAAACGAGCTTGTTGTCGAGTCTGATATTCAATATCAGTTGGAGTTTGTGTTCAGAAAGATTCTAAAAAAATACGACCGTTCATTGGCTTTTTCAATTTAAAAATTTCGTTTCTCGCAAAATTCAAATAAATGTTTATACGACCCGAGTTTTGATTAAGAGTTTCCCTTTTTTAAGTGAAACTTATTTAGAATCGTTGTGATTTGAAAATTCGATGAAATCAAAAACGAAACGAAAAAGCACCAAAAGGGGACAAAAATAGTCATAAAAGGATTTAGCCTGCGAGAGAATGAGATAGAATACAAGTTTTATATATCTCATTCTCACTTTGGCTACGTTTCTGAAGTTCCACTTCTGCCGTGTGTGTATTGCACACACACACTTTTTTATTTATTTAATCAAATGATTTTATTTTTGTCGTTTTGTTTTGGTTTTGCTTGACATACCTATATTACTTGATGTGATTTTCTTTCTTTGTTTTGCTTGACATTGATTTCTTGACGGAACTTCCATACACCGTGGTCTTGTAGCGCTTGTATCCAGCGGATCCCTGCAACTTGTTTATTGTCTTCTATCAAACTCGCTGACTTTAGTATTTCTATAGTTCGCGCGCGAGTTGAATGCAGAGCAAATGTACGGTGACACATAAGTACATTTACTCTGCATTGAACTCGCGCGCGAACTGTAAATAAATATAAAAGCATTACGAGGCCGATCGTTCCGATTTCAATTATAGGTACTGTAAGTACATAGATTTTTCTTATAATTTCCTTGTTTCCTAAAAGTAGTTACTATATATTCTTTGATTCGGCCACTCTGACTATATTTTCCACTTACTCAATTTCCGTCAGTAGTTAAAACATCCATAACAATATATCTTGAACATCCGGTGTCAATATATCACAGTGGTGAATAAACCGGGTACATCAAACAATTCCATATTATTTTGACGGTTGTTGGCTGATGATAGACCGGAAGTGGGAAAACTAAATATTTTCTCTCCTCTACAAGAAATTCATGACATTCTTTTTCTGTTAGTCACAAACTCACGACCATGGGGAAAAAGCTTGGACGAATTAACCAGGGGACGCGTGATATCGGCCATATTCGCCTTACCCCTTTAGCCGCGAACCATGGCAGTTTCACCATTAATTATGATATTGTGTTGTCAATTGTCATCCTCCTTCCTCCTCCATCCTTTGTGGGGTCGAGTGTACACTTTTATAACATGGTTCCCAAAGAGTTTGCGAACTTTCTAAACCGGTGGTAGAGTCTTAACGTATCATAAGTGACACAAGTTGTCCTACATGAAATAAATACTTTCATCATTTATTTATTTCACACATGATCGACTTATTCATACACTAGTGTCAATAATTGGGAAGATAATTACAAGGCACACTCTCCCCTCGCCTCGATGGCGAAGAAAAATATTTTTATAGCGCTACATAGGGTTGCGTTATATCATTTCAAAGATAATTAGGAATAGAGTCCAAAAGTATTTTTGTTTTAATTTTTCCCTTAAAATTTACGAAATGGGGGGCTTTCAAAGTGGCCATTTTCTAACGTCCAAAGTTGACCTCAGAACTCTCAATTTTCTGAAAGGCTGAGCCTGAAACTTGATCAATTATTTGAATTATATCATGTACTTGAACAACAAATACTAAAATTAGATAAATATTATAAGTAAACGAAATTATGTAGTTTTTAATGAGCTTTAGTATTTTTAACAGAACTTCACAATAATGTCAATAGATAGCGCTCTATAAAAGTTTATTCGTTTCTCCAATAGATGTTTAGCTCTTTTGCATCTAATGTTAAAAGTTAACTATTACAATATATAGTTAAAACTATCTTATGGATATCGCGCGGTCTCAGTTCGGGGCGAACCACTAGTTTAGCTAAGTTGGGCTCCTTCCGTAAAGAGAATGTCACAGACGAGAAGCCATGCCCAGCTCTCATGCGTGTAAACACGGCAATAAAATGTAATGTCCGGAGGTTGAACCTACGTGCACAGTCAAAACATCTCTATTAACATTCTACGGGACTCGCGGGCGAAATTATATTTCATGAGAAGTACCGTCAGAACAAAAAATCCATATGCATATCTATATTAATACTAATAATAAATGTGAAAGTTTGGATGTATGAAATTTAACACAGTGATAGATTATAGCCTGGAATAACACGAAGGCTACTTACTCCCTATCCCGGAAAATTAAAGAGTTCCCGCGGGAACCAATAAAACTCAATGCACGCGGACGGGGTCGCGGGCAACTAGTAACGTAGTAGTAGCAGTAAGTCGTAGCAGTCAGCTAGTAATATTATAAATGGGAAAGTGTGTCTGTCTGATACGCTTTCACGGCCCAACTGTTCAAATTATTGTTTGATACAAAGGTAGTATGTATCCCCGGGAAGGACATAGGGTACTTTTCATCCCGGAAAATTAAAGAGTTCCCGCAGATTTTAAAAACTTTTACCCTCGCGGACGAAGTCGAGGGCATCATCTAGTAGACGATAAATAAGTAAATCTTATTTATCGTTCTTTGAATAACAGGTAAATAAATTAATTATTTTTTTTATATGCGAGTTTTCTCCACGTATTTTCCAGCAAATGGCGAAAATCGTAGAGTAACTTACGATAATTATCCTTTGGTATTCCGTTACTAAGAAATAATTAGATGTTGTTCATTAAAACTAAATGAATTGCTTTTAGTTGTTTCGTTATTTACCTTTACCTATTTACAATTCGCAAAAATCCGCAAAAAAAACTAAAAGGTCTACAAAACGACTATTTTGGAGACATCATATTTCTATTGTCAAATAGTATGTATTTAATGGTTGTTTTTTCGCAATCCCGGAAAATTAAAGAGTTCCCGCGGGAATAAAAAAACCTTAATTAAAGCAGACTAAGTCGCGAGCATCATCTAGTAAATAATATTATGATGTCCGCCCCTATATACGCCCTGCTTCACTTATCCTTGCCCTTGAGTGAGACTTCTAATATAACCAAACAATTCAGCATTTTCCCAAACTCTACATTAATTCTTTTAAAAAGTTTGATGAAGTTGAACTATGCAAATTAATGTTTTTCTTAAGCAGTCTCCGATAAGAGCTCGTATATTTTGTTATTTAGCAGTAGATTATATACTAAGGCAGCCTTTTGTTGAAATTACATTTTTAAAAATTCCTCGTCTAAATATCCTAAGGTCAAAGTTCACTTGAAGGACAAACTCTACACAAAACTGGAATTATTACTGAAAACTTTCAGCGAACAATTTTCGCTCCACGTTTATATTGTAATTAAGTTCGGCTCGCTTTTAACGTAATTGGAAATTTCGCGTTGCTTTCAAAATGTAATAAAAACACGCCCTTGTAAAAAATGTTTTACCCACCCTTATTTACTTGTTAATGTTTGATTTAATAATAATATTTGCTCGTACATACACATTTAATTCAAGTACAAAAATACTTGTTTTGTAGAAAAAGCTAATTCTTATTAATTAATTTCATGATATATACGGCAAAGACCTCGGACAAAGCTAGATAGAACGATCTTGTCAAATTCAGTCAATCAATAATCATTCAATTGTGTGCCAGGATAAGGTCTCCTGAGGTACGTTTTCAGAGGGAAAGCTTCGTCATCTACTATGATATAGGGCATTAGATTGCTTTCATACTAATACTAGCTGATGCCCGCGACTTCGTCCGCGTGGTTTTTTGTATGGGAAAATCAAGGGAAAATGTTTTTTCTTTTATTTTATTTTTTCGTCAATTTTCCAATGTTTTAAATAGTTATTCTGCTATTCGGGATGGAGACAAATACAACAAATCAAAAACCATGAAAATTGGTCCAGCCGTTCTAGAGTCATATGTTTTCGAACAAATCCGACTTTGTTTTATATATTTAAGATTATAAATGGGAAAGTGTATTTGGTTTGTCCTTTAAGCACGCCATAACGGAGCAACGGATTTTTTGCATGGGTAATAACGAGGACCTGGAGTGTGACATAGGATACTTTTTATTCCGGAAAATTAAGGTGTTCCCGTGGGAATTGAAAAAAAAACTTTTACGCCAATGTGACGCTCATTACGATCAATCGAAACAAAAACTTAAACTTAGACTTCAGCGTACCTACTGACAACATTCGGAATATCGTACCTACTAGGTACTAGCAAAATATATGTAAATGTAATTTCCCTATCGGATACTAAGCGGCATCATACCGGAACGTTAAATGGCCTTCTAGATTTTTGTGTTAATTAAATTTACATTTTTACAAAAATAAAATATTAACGCCATGTTGTTTTTGTTACAGGTAAATATCGCGTTCATCCCACTGTATCATTGTAAGTGCGATTAAAATTTAAAATATTTTTATATCTCCATGAAGCTTGATAAAAAAAGGGTGCGTGTGCAGTTCACACAAGGCGGTGAAACTTCAGAAAAGTAGTCTACGAGAGAATGAATTAAATATAACTTGTATTCTATATTTTGTATTCTATTCTTCTATCTAGCCTGCGAGAGAATGAGATAGAAGTTATATTGGTAATACAAGTTATATTTGTCTCATTCTCTCGCAGGCTAAATCCTATTATGAATATGTTTGCTCTTTTTAATGTCACTTTTTAGTTTCATCGTATTTTTAGATCACAACGGTTCTAAAGAAGTTTCACCTCAAAAAGTGTAGAGTTAATTTTTCTGTTGACCTTACCGGCAAAAGGGGTATGTATGATACACCGTGTGTATATCGTGCTTACATGGTAATTGAAGGCTTGTCTGCCTACTTCATTGTTCTACTGTTATACCATTTATCCAACACCACAAGAACCCAACGGGCAAGTAGGAAAATATAAAAAAAAAGTGTGTGTGTACAATTTAAAAAAAACCGGCCAAGTGCGAGTCGGCATCGTGTACTTGTACTCCGTACAAACCTGTAGCAAGTTTAAAATAATTAAAAATATTTTTACTTTAAGATGTAAGTAACTAAAAATTTATGCTTTTCGCAATTTTTATCTGTACCTTTATCTGTGCTCTAAGACGTTGCTTCGTACCAAATTTCAAGATTCCGAGTTCACGGGAAGTACCCTGTAGGTTTTGATTCCCTTGCGAGTGTCGAAAATTTGCAGCTTAAACGGCTGTATCTTTTGATTGCGTTGGCTTAGAAGTTTGATTTTTGCACAGCTCCAAGGGACAGTAGACCTGAGTATTTGATATGAATTTCAGCTTGTTACCTCCATGCGTTCCTGAGAAAAAGGGTCAGACAGACGGACAACAAAGTGATCCCGTAAGGGTTCCGTTTTTCCCTTTTGAGGTACGGAACCCAGAAACGCTTTGAATTTTCCAAAACATACATACACTAGATGTTTTACCACTCCCATCGAAATAGAGGTACTAAAATTATTCATCAATGACCAGTGAACCAGGCACCCCTTGTGTATATATATTTAAAGTTACCACCATTCTTATTTCGATAAAGGATTTATTCTTATAATACGTCTCCAGAGGTTGAAATAAAATAAAACCACAAGGGGCCATACTGCCAACGCTTAAAATAATACATAGGCAATATTATCCAAAATTACAGATTAACGTCACGTACCTTGATGTTCCAAAATAAGGATTATAATTCTAAAACACAAAAGTCAACAATAATGAAACAATGGTAAGTATAGCCCCTGTGTACCCTTTGATAACTATTTAAAGTTACCACCATTCTTATTAACTCGTCAAAGGATTTATTCGTATTAATACGTCTTCAGAAATTGAAATAATTTAAAACCACGGGCAAGGTTTTATAATAAGCCGTCAAATTGTAGGTTACCACAAAACTTCCATGTAAAACATCGGTTCGCGACTCTATTACATGTTAAACCTTATAATCATTGTAATGATTGCTTCACTGCTTACCATTCGCTTCTCATATGCTTCAAGCTGGGATCTACCTCGGAGTAGGTAGCATACAGTGTGGGAACCGTTGAGTTCATTACAGTAACACCCAGGGTTTTTGCTTGATAATGACGAAAGGCATACTTTGATATAGTGCCCCCAGTCCAGCTGTAAACGTTAACTAAAAGAAGAGGAGTCTCTCTTCTAAAATATATTCAAGTAGCTGATGCCCGCGACTTCGTCCGCGTGGATTGAGGTTTTTTTGTTCCCGCGGGAACACTTTAATTTTCCGGGATAAAAAGTAGTCTATGTGCTATTCTTGACTATCATCTATCTCTGTGCTAAATTTCATCCAGATCCGTTCAGCCGTTGGGGCGTGATTCAGTAACACACATCTATCCATACATCCATCCATCCAAACTTTCGCATTTATAATATTAATAGTATAGATGTTATGTCACGAACATAATACCTAAAACTATATTAGCGGCACGCTATGATGGCCGGTTTGACGTTTGTCCGCTCATGAAGTTCCGTATTAATTGATAACGACTTTGAAGGAAATAATTGTATTACTTTATTGACGATAGTGATGTGCAGAGATTCATAAATTTTATCGAATGTAGTTTTAGGTTTAGGACTCAAAATTTATTTATTAAATTGATTTCTTAAATGTATACAAGTGTAGAAAAATCAGTTTGCACCATTTAAGGGGTGAATGTACTTGTGAATATGAACAATTTTCACTATGTGGACAAACCTCTGAAATATTATAGAAAACGAACATATAATTATTAATGTATGTGATGATAGCAGTGACGACAGTGAAAATAGTAGTATGGACGAATCTGATTAATTATGGCCTTTTGTGGCACCTTTTTTGGTATCTTTTGTATTCATATGTTTCTTGTGTGCATATAAAGTATGTATATTCATTTTCGTTCAAATATTCAGTTCGTTCAAATAAATTAAATAAACATATACATTTTTGTTTTATTAAACCTATTTAATCAGGTACAAAAACAAAACTTAATTGTTTTTTGTTCGAGAATAAATTGACATTCCACATCACTATTGTAATGTGTCAAACCGGCCATCATAGCGTGCCGCTAATATAGGTAATTTTATAAATACGAAGGTGTGCCTAGCTGTCATCTTTATGTATATGTCACCGTAAGATTGTAAAAACCGTCAGATTATAATGTAACTCGCGAAATTGTAAACTGTCGACAGATTGTGAACCGTTCAATGTTCTGAGTGTCAATTTTTGAAATATTCTTTGTATTTACGTTTTCTTTTCTGTTTCTTGTTGGTTAGATTAGGGTTCCACATAGGTTCTGTCGGGTTAATATACCTAACAGATTACAATATACCGAAAAATAATGCGTTAAATTGTAATCTTTCGACAGTTTGCAATTTCGCGAATTAGATTATAATCAAACGGTTTGTACAATCTTACGGTGACATATATAAGAATATGTACTACTTACTCTTATATCATATACATCATACGGATACTGAGACAGCTTGCATCTTGGAGACCAACATACTAAAAGTTTAAAACCTATATCAACGTTGACGAAGTCTTGGGCAAGTATAAATCCGAAACTACCTTACTTTTAAGTACTCTTAAGTTTGCCTAGTAAGGTATTGAGGTCACAGGGCTGAAATCCTTCAGTTTTGGCATGGGCCTTAATCTTCAGATCTGGCAAGCGATTTTAATGTAACGTTCAAGCCTTCGACTAACGAGTGTGAAGGTAAAATAGCTATAACCATGGTATAACCGTACGATTTGGGGTCTTCTGTTTTTGTAGTGGCAACGTCCCATGTGGTTCCATGCTGTCTATACTCTAAAGATGTGCTGAAGTTGCGCGTTGGTTTCATCGACTTTTTAATGTACGAAATAATCATAGGTACTTTCCTAGCCACATTACGCTGCTCTATAGACAAAATTTTATTTCCGGGGAGCTGTAAACAGTTTTTGCTCAACAATAAGTGTCGTTGTTCTGCAAAACTCACTTGCTAAACTGTGGTATCAAACCAGTGGTCACCGGAGATAACTTCTAGTAACTTATTACCACGCTCTGACCGTCGCATTAGGAGTTCTCGGAAAACTTGATACCATGATGTGTGGGAAATATGTCTCCCGTTTCGAGCAAAATGATGGTTGCTTCGAACCATTAATATTAAATTCCCTAAATAACGTTATCCTCCCAATTAAATTTTGATCATAATCCACAGATTTACCCGTTGTCCTAGGTGCGACGCAGCGCGATACGACTGCATAGAAAATGACGAACTTATAATCTGTCATCTGCTGTTTTATACTGACGCGTCGCATCGTATCGAATCGCGTTGTCGCGTTTGACGCTAACGTAGGACAGCACCAAGGCATCTACGCGGGAGATAATATAGTGTACAAGAGTGTGCGTAAAAATAGGTTTATAGTCTCTACTCTCTATCCAGTTCTTACTCACATAGCCCGCAGGACTGACGAATAATTCCACCTAGGTTTTCCGTACAATGTAATTTAGAACATGATAAGTACGTTATTTTCGATTCATGTTAGTTATATTAAAATTAAAAAATCTTGAGCTTTTATTAGCCCTAAACCAGTAACAAGCACGACTTTTGTATTCATTTCACCTATTACAAGTATCTATCGACAAATTGTCCGCCTTAAGAAGTAGGTACAGTTCTTGGATTTCGTAAGTCTATGGTTCAAGCTAAAATAGCCGTATTTGTAAGAGAAACGCGAAAAGATCGTGACACGGAATTTGCTGCCCATATCGGGGATGCAAGCTTTTTGTTATAGTATTATGTTTTTGTTGTTGATACCGCAAGAAGATAATATTACGGTATTTTTCCTTATTTGGTCTGTTTCGTGAATCTCAATTCTCGTAATAGGTAGGTACCTACTGTGAAGTGTGAACTCAAATCTTTTCTTCAAGTATTTAAAAAAAAAATTAATGTAACAATTTTTGGGCAACCAAAAATTGTTAAGTACATTAAAAAAACCTTCAAAAATTTTATCCAAGGTGCGAAAAATTAAAAGCTTATTTATGCGCGTAAAATTAAAAGTTACACTACAAAAAATAAGTACAGCTCAAATGCCAAGTTTCATGGTTATAACTTGAAAAATGAAGGAACTTGAACTTTCAACCCCTATTTTACCCCTTAAGGGATGGAATTTTGAAAAACTGTGACAAGTACCACAAGTACTTCTTTATTTTGGCTGCGTTGATATGACTTGAAAAATATCTTGAGAAACGGTGGACTTTCATACAAACTTTCATCCCATATTTCACCCCTCTGCGGGTAGAATTATAGTATAATTATAGTTTAATTATACTATAATTATATTATAATTATAGTACACGTGTATTATATTTATTTTAAACTGGTAGCTCAAATACCAAGTTTCATGGATATAACTTGAGAAATTACGGACTTTCATACAAACTTCCACCCCCTTTTTTACCCCCTCGGGGTGGAATTTTGAAAAATGTTTCCTTAGTGAGTGCCTACGTCACAAAAGTAACTAACTGTCAAAATTTCAATTTTCCAACCCCAGCGATTTAGGCTGTGCGTTGATAGACCAGTCAGTCAGCCAGGACAAACGGGTTTAAGGCTTAAGTAAAGATAACCATTTTAAGTTATCTATTAAAGTAGTAAAAAGGTGTGTCGAACTTTAATAACGTCACAATTCAGTATTGACCAATTTTTTTAGCATGGAAATATATACCTACTGAAGATCTCTGTCGAGTCCGCAACACATCCGACACGTTTGAAAACCGCCGTACTCAACCCTCAAATGAGCAGTCTTCTATACATAATTCATACAACAAGGCGTTCATTGATTGCCCGAGTTTATACTACCTACTCCAGAATACTACGCCGCGGCTTCATATCGACACAAAGGAATTTAGACCACATTGATATATAAATAAGTCAAATATTCTAATGGAATGTGGCACTGATACTTACCACATGAATTCGAACTCTATCAATGGGGGTTGGGGTATGTTTTCCAGTGGCAGGACGTGTAATGACCTTGGGCGTAAGGGCGGTTAAGGGTGGGTGTCTGCCCCCCCTCAGGGCACCACGGATGCGTCGGCGGTTTGCGTAATAGATAGCTATATCGAGCTGAACCCGGGTGCTTACACGTGCTGCTACCCACTGATGCGTATTTAAAATATTAATAGGTATTATTGTTGTACCCTACTCCTCAATGGAAAAAAGACAAAGTGTATCAAATTTACATTACCTAATGTCAAACAGGTAAAAACCACTATACAACTTGATCATGAGGAATTAGATTTAGTGGATACCTACCGCTGTTTTTCTCGGAATAACGTTAGATGCTAAACTCCAATGGGGCAATCACATAAATGACTTATCGAACAGGCTTAAAAAGATTCGCCAGTTGATAGATATAGAAATGGCGAGATTAGTTTATTTTGGTTACTTTCACAGCATTATGCCATATGGTATATTATTATGAGGTAAAGCTGCTGATATTAATTCTGTTTTTGTGCTGCAGAAGAGGGCTGTTCGAGCCAAATATAATATGGGACCTAGAGAGTCACTAAGAGATAAATTTAAAGATATCAATATTATGACAGTGCACTACACTAGCGGCACGCTATGATGGCCGGTTTGACACATTACAATAGTGATGTGGAATGTCAATTTATTCTCGAACAAAAAACAATTAAGTTTTGTTTTTGTACCTGATTAAATAGGTTTAATAAAACAAAAATGTATATGTTTATTTAATTTATTTGAACGAACTGAATATTTGAACGAAAATGAATATACATACTTTATATGCACACAAGAAACATATGAATACAAAAGATACCAAAAAAGGTGCCACAAAAGGCCATAATTAATCAGATTCGTCCATACTACTATTTTCACTGTCGTCACTGCTATCATCACATACATTAATAATTATATGTTCGTTTTCTATAATATTATCTATTTTCACATCTCTTTCATAATCTTCCCTTATTAATTTAACAGTTCTATTCACAACCTTTTCCCAGTCTCCTTTAGTCACATGTTCACAAGCTTCTTCTAATAATTTTAGCATTTTTTTTGTGGTAAATGGGGGTTCTGTATTGTGTCTTGCAGCATATCCCTTAATTTGAGCCCACACCAACTCAATCGCATTATACTCACAATGGTAAGGCGGTAACCGTATAACTCTGTGCCCATGTTCTAATGCTATTTCGTCAATGACGTATCGGATCTTGGTTGGTTTGTTTTCTTTTAAAAGACGTACTAATTCCGCTTTTAACATATTCATGTTTGCATCTACGCCATTTTTACGAAGCCATGCGACGATATCAGCTTTCTTTTGGGATTGGGCAGGTGGCTTGTCAATTTGCATCGAGTGGTATGGGGCGTTGTCCATAATTATAATAGATGGTTCAGGGAGGCTACACAACATTGAGGTAAACCATTCAGTAATCTTTTCTCCATTCATGTCTTCATGATAGTCTCCAGTGGTTTTTGACGCAAAAGCCATGAGAGAACCTTCGACAAACCCGTTGAAAAATTTATTGATATTTTTTTGCGATTTCAGAGGTTTGTCCACATAGTGAAAATTGTTCATATTCACAAGTACTTTCACCCCTTAAATGGTGCAAACTGATTTTTCTACACTTGTATACATTTAAGAAATCAATTTAATAAATAAATTTTGAGTCCTAAACCTAAAACTACATTCGATAAAATTTATGAATCTCTGCACATCACTATCGTCAATAAAGTAATACAATTATTTCCTTCAAAGTCGTTATCAATTAATACGGAACTTCATGAGAAACTACATTCGATAAAATTTATGAATCTCTGCACATCACTATCGTCAATAAAGTAATACAATTATTTCCTTCAAAGTCGTTATCAATTAATACGGAACTTCATGAGCGGACAAACGTCAAACCGGCCATCATAGCGTGCCGCTAGTTTACCAATACATATTTGATAATTTAGTATACGTGCATAAACACATTGATAAATTTAATAAGAAAAGTGATTGTCATAATGTCAACATAGATTTATTTTGGTTTCACTTCGCTTCAACCGAAGCGAAAACCAAAATAAAATAAATCTATGAATGTCAATACTAGAAATAAAAATAAAATTGTAATGCCTGCTCCTAGGCTTAGTAAAACTAGCATTTCTTTGGTTGGAAACAGTGTCCGCTTCTAAAATAAGCTCCCAAAAGACATGTTGAAGATGTCTCTGAATATGTTCAAAGTTAATGTTAAACGTAAACTCATTAAAAATCCTATTACCATGTAAAGGATTAATTAAAAGACAAGGAAGCTTGGCAATGATTTGATCTAATGCCTCTGATAGTTCATTAGTTAAGATGATTTGTGAAATGGTGATAATGAAAAAAAAACCCGGCTGAGTTTGTTGTGGGCTCTTCTCAGACCAGGGCGCGATGGGACCCTCGTAGCTTTAGTTTTATGTACCGTTACTGATTATCACAATTATATTTTATAAATAACTGGACGTCAATAAGTGTAGTATACCTACCTAAATTGAATAAACATTATTTGAGTTTGAGCTTGAGTCAGGAATTACACATATAGTAACCACGGGGACCAAAAAACCGCAATCCACGCGGACGAAGTCGTGGCAACAGCTAGTTTTTTAATAAAAATCCCTGAAAACTCATTCAAATCATTCGTAGGTATGGCCCTTTGGAACTGTGCCGAAAAGATTTTCTTTTTAAATCAACTTCCTACTAGTTTTGCTATGATATATTTGTCTTTGTCGATAAAACTACGAGGTCGACTGATAGCGATAGGTATTTTAATTGATATAATTAACAATTTGCAATAATTGTTACGGAAGTTGATATTATAAGACAATCCAGTGAGGGCAAATTCCATACTGTTTCGATTGGAATTGGAAGGACATCGAATTTGTGCACACAAACAAAACGACAAAACTGATTTGGGGACAAAATCCATTGATTTGGGGATTTGACGACCTCCGTGGCGCAGGGTTGAGCGCTGTTGTCTTAACGTGCGGAGTGCCGGGGTTCGATCCCCGGCAGGGTCAATTTGGGAATTTATAATTTCAGAATTTTCCCTGCCTGGCCTGGTGGGAGGCTTCGGCTGTGGCTCGTTACCACCCTACCGGCAAAAGACGTGCCGCTAATCTATCGCAGTCAAGGGATAACTTGTAGTGGGTATAAAAACTATTCAGTGCAGAAAAACATCAATTTCTAAATTTTCTCGGCCGCGGATAGTTAGGCAAGCGATTGATCGTTCCGGTACGATGTCGTGAAGAAACCGATTTGGGGTATGCCGTATGGGCTAAGGTCTCTGGTAGGGACAGACGCCTTGATCAAGCGACTCTCTAGTCTCTACGACTGCTATTAGGTAGTGCAATACAGAGGGCTAAGGTCTCTGGTAGGGACACACGCCTGGATCAAGCTACTCTCTAGCCTCTACGGCTGCTATTAGGTGGTGCATTACAGAGAGCTAAGGTCTCTGGTACGACTGTAAAGGAATAGGTAGTTGAATACAGAGAGAACATAGAGTAATCTCGATGCAGGCTGCGTATCGCAGGCCGTTTAGGCATTTAGTACTTATGGTGGAATATAGAAAGATAGATGCTGATAAATACATACCTACATGGGTCCTGAAAAATATTACACGTGTCTCTCGTGTAAAAATGATAACAAATTATCGAAATTATCGCATTATTTTCGTAAAATTCGCACAAAAACATCCAAGGTGACAGTATTGATAAACTGGATAAGATCCACGAAACAACTGATAAGCTGATAACAGAGCTTATCGCCTTAGACTACCACGCAGACGTTTTTTTCCTAAGTGCTTTCAAGATATCCTTATTTGGTCAAATAATTGCAAATATTTTTAAGAAAAGAGGAAGTGCATAGTACCTTGCTGGCTCTTCTCAGTAGAATCATTTCCGAACCGGCGGTTGAGTCAAAACATGACGTAACATAAGATACACCTGGATGTCCTGCATTTTATAAAGAAATTAAGTATTGATAAAACGTCTCCTTATAGCCCTGCTTCAAAACCCATCATGATGATAAAAAAAAGTTGGCAGTCACAGGGACTGCCGATAGAAGTGAAAACGAATATATATTTTTTCAAATAAAAAATAATAATAAAATATTTCAAATATAAACCTTATAACTAAGTAGGTAAGGCATTCAAGTTTTATTACGAATGTACTATATTATTATACTTAAGACCTTTTGTCTTAAGAAGAACCGTGTCGGTGAGAACGGTTTGCATTTTTACCCCCTACCAAAAAAGTGCTCAAGTTTTCACTTCAAAAACAGGGTCGATACTAGAAGATAGATAGAAACGGATAGAATAGATAGATCGAGAAGGAGGCGAGAAAGAAGGCGAGGAAGTCTTCTCTTTCATAGATTCTTCTGGGAAGAGCCGGTAAGAAACACAGCAGTTGCTCTTATCTATGTTTTTATTCACCTAATGAACTCCAGTCTATACTGTACGATACGTCCGTGAGATGGCCGATAAAACAGTAATGGCGTCTGCCAGTTAAAATAAACGATAGTAGGTAGATTCATTGAAGAGTTTAGCCGAGCTGTAAACACGTCTGGTTCAGTGGATGAGTGAATGAACGAAATCTTATTAGTAATTATCTACCTGCAAATATATTTATCAGCATTTATTCCAAGTTTCTACCACGTCATTACTTGCGAATTATGGTACCAGCTTCCACTTGCCGTGTTCAGTCGCAACCAAGGAACAAGAAGCCTAATCCATATTATCCATACAAATATTATAAATGCGAAAGTGTGTCTGTCTGTCTCTCGGTCTGCAACGCTTTCATCGGCCCATCTGCTCAACCGATTTTGATGGAATTTGGTACAGGGATAGTTTACATCCCGGGGAAGGACATAGGATATTCTTTATCCCGGAAAATTGATGAGTTCCCGCGGGAATTAACAAAACATCAATCCATGCGGACGAAATCGCGGGCATCATCTAGTTTGCTATAATCTGCAAAGGCAGACAAAAATGTATTTTAACTATAAATATATAAGCGGTGTTTTGTGGGAATGTTCCTAGAACTAGGCGGGTATTTTCCGACAAAACACGTGAGTTATAACCTCTAATATATATTTACAGTTAAAATGAATATCACTCCCGATAGTTTAAATGTTAAAACAGACAAATCTATGTGGCATGCACCTCCAACTTTTCTAAGTTATTTGTGTTTAAAAATATTAAATACTGTTTACTGTGATATCACTTTGCACACTAACACAGAAACCTGCACGCCGGAGAGTTCTTCATAATGTTCTCGAAGGTGTATGAAGTCTGCGAATTTGCAGTTGGCCAGCGTGGTACAATATGGCCTAAACCCTTCTCATTCTAAACTTATCTGTAGACGTTGATGAATACGTCTCGTTTAATAATATTAACTCAGTAATCTCGTAAAGAATGTAATCAACAAGCTTATAATGAAGTAACCGACGCCTCACGGGAATGGCGGCCAAGAATTCGCGCCATTCCGTGCGCTGTCAAAACAAACGCTCCCATTGATGGCGGATAGGGTTGCCAGATTACAACATAAAAAAACAATAACAATATTGGATAGAAACAATAGTTACTTTCGTAAGTCCGTGATAACCAAGAACAAAGAAGTATTTTAAAGCAACTTGATTCGCTTTTATACGCTCATACAGACATAACTACCTGCGCAGCGACGTGCAGCACAGCATGCGATAAACACCAACGACCTCAATTTACATAGGCGGGCTCTGTCAAACAAAGAATGTAGACGTATTTTTAGTAACGCCATCTAATCTGCAAAGCAGGAAGGAACTTGCTTGCAACATATGAGACATCTTGAATGACAGCTTAAAAACGTATGACTCGGTCATAGATAATACGTGGATTGAGGTTTTTCGGTTCCCGCGGGAACTCTTTAATTTTCCGGGATAAAAAGTTAGCTTAGGTGTTATTTCAGACTCTATCTCTGTGCCAAATTTCATCAAGAACAGTTCAGCCGTTGGGGCGTGATTGAGTAACAAATATCCATCCATACATACATCCATGTAAACTTTTGCATTTATTGGGTCTTTACCTATGAAATTGCCTTTCTTCAGTACTGGTCATTTTAGATAAAAAAAAGTTTGTAATGGCTCTGTATTCTAAATTTAAATTAATTTTGTTTTAAAACCATGACATTCTTTTTTACAAACTCAGTCTTTTGTTTTTTGATTAGCGTTGTATTTTCATTACATTTCAAAATTTTTCGTCATATTGGATACCTGTTTTAGTAAATTAAAACCCAATGCTCATTAATATACTTTATTCCTTCCGATCATATCACATTCTAGAGTACCTAATTTAATTCTTTTTCACAATCCTTTTTCCCTCTCATTTTCTTTTCGTCCTTCGCGCCCCATTGGCGGGAAGCGCCCCCATTGGCCCTCAGAATTCCCCCTTTTTTAATTATTTTATTTTACGGCCCTGGATTCAAGTCCTTTATGGCCTTATATTTATTGCGAATGTCCTTCCACAGAATATAAAACTAGAAAATCATGACACTACTTTAAAAATTCGTGTAATTATGGAATATGAGTTCCGTCGTGGCACCAACGCGACACAAACGGCACGTAACATCAAAAACGTTTACGGAGAGAACTGTACAAACGAACGCATAACCCGTTATTGGTTTTCCCGGTTCCATTCTGGAAATTTTGACTTGAAAAATGAAGCTCGTGGTCGTCCGGAGACTTTGGTCAATAATAATGAATTAAAGGCGATTGTGGAAGCTGACGAAACTCAATCTACAGCTGAGCGAGCAGCAGCTTTTGATGTAAGCATCAAAACAATATTGATCCATTTGCGACAAATTGGCAAGGTAAAAAAGCTTGATAGATGGGTGCCCCACGACCTTAACGATCGCCAGCGCAACGTACGCGCCGAGACCTGCCTTGCGCTGCTCAACAAGCAAAGAAATGAAGGAACTTTGAAACGAATTGCTACGTGCGACGAAAAATGGATTCTGTTCGACAATCGAAAGCGCTTAGCAAGTTTGTTAGATCCTGGTTCAGCACCAAAGCAATGCCCTAAACCAAAAATGACCCCTAAAAAGGTGATGGTCACTGTTTGGTGGTCTAGTGCGGGTGTGATTCACCACAGCTTTTTACAAAACGGCATGAGCATTACTGCAGATGTGTACTGTGAAGAACTGGAGAGAATGATGGAGAAGCTTGCACATCTGCAACCAGCTTTGGTCAATCGGTCGTCCTCACTGCTCCTTCACGACAGCGTGCGACCCCATACTGCGCAACAGACAGTCTCCAAGCTGCAAGAGCTGGGGTTGGAAGCTCTCCCTCATCCGCCATACTCACCAGACCTTGCACCTACCGACTATTACTTTTTCCAAAATTTAGACAACTTTTTAATGGGTAAAAAATTCAATGCCCGAGAGGCAGTACAAAATGCATTTGAAGAGTTTGTTGCCTCCCGTCCAGCTGATTTTTACAAGAAGGGCATCAATAAACGGCCAATGCGTTGGCAAAGATGCGTCGATTGCATGGGTGATTACTTCGAATAACAGAAATAAAAAAGTTTGAAAAAATAAGTACTTTCACTTATTCCATACAAAACGGCAATTTCATAGGTAAAGACCTATTATAATATTAGTGTACATAGGTCATAGCTATAGGAGCCGTAGGGCCAGTTAGTAAAAACAATAATGTATGGGTGTAGTAATGGATAGAAATATTAAATAGGATGATTAAATAACGTTTTTTTGGAAATGTATAGTTGCGAATTGAAACACTTATCTTAAAATAAAAATTATACAGTGCCAAACCAATGAGATTTTAGATGTTAACTTAATAATAACAAATTATCTACACGACGAGCGACCGTGACGACGCTACGACGGGGTCAGAGTCAGGCATAAGACAGTTGTGGAACGTGCTCTGCAAGTCAGACGCCCTTTTTTTTTCTATGAAAGGGCCCATCTAGTACCTACATATATATCGATGATAAGCATCGCTCGCCGCCCTGCCACCACACTGCACCATACCACACAAATCTTCCAAAGCACTCTCAACGTAGGTATGTTTCACGGATTGTAACGAATTAAGCTTCTGTTCCTTAGTCATAACAATATTGTTATTAGGTATAAATATAGATGCAAAAGTATCTTTGTGTGTCTTTTTTTAACTTATTCGTTAAATAAATTAACAATTACGCTTACAAAACGTAACTTATATCCTACAAAATTATTTTCGCAGTTTGACTTTAGGAACACAGTCTCAGTTTCTTTAATGTACTTAGGCTTAATAATAATAATACTTAATAACTACTTGTAAATGTGTCTTACCTTTTCACCAATAGTAAATTCCTGCACAGGCCGGAAATAAAGCAATTTACGGCTGAGTAATATTGGAAGGACGAGGGTAAGCCGAAGACTTACGAAGTGATTGTAAAAGGACGAGACGCTAGCCAAGGCCTTAACAAGTAAACGAGGCCGTGAATTACTATTTCGTCTGAGACTTGTTGTATAGTACTTTTCTAATTTGCGAGGAAACAATAATATAATTAGTAAAGAAAACTTAGCTCCATTGCCGTATGGGAAACGATCTAAATAGATAACATAAATTCGTCCAATCAAAGTTTGAACTGAGACCACATTTATTTATTTATTTAATTACACATCATAAAAATATTACTATTACATACTAAGAATTAAATATTACTACATTTACTACATATTATTACATTAACTATTATAACCATATTATTACAACAACAAATTTAACATACATAAATACCAAATAGGTATATACATATAGAACGTTAATGGTTGCAATAGTACAAACTGATAAAAACAATAATTGAGATTGTAGGAATGCGATCTGTTCTATTTTAACTAATTTCTGCTTTCATGTTAAGGGGCAGTGAAATAAATATTTAAATCATCATCCAACCTGCGGATGTCCACTGCTGAACATAGGCCTTTCCCAAAGAACACCACACCCGGTCCTCAGGCTTCCTCATCCAGCCACTTGCCACCACGCTTTTTATATCGTCGGTACATAGTACTGCAGGACGCCTCACACTACGCTTACTTGTACGTGGTCTCCACTTTGCGGCTCCAGGCGGCCATCGCTCTTACGACAACCATGGCCAATGTGTGTCAGCTCCGACGTACGACTGGAGTTTACTCTTTACGAACGATTATAATGTAGGTATATAGATTAGTACATGAGGGTAAACGAGACAAGCATGGCCAGCTCACTGCCATTCAGCTCGCTAATGGTAAATCTAAATTTAAAAAAAATTATGTGTGTCAGCTCCGACGCACGACTGGAGTTTACTCTTTACGAGCGATTATAATATAGGTATATAGATTAGTAAATGAGGGTAAACGAGACAAGCATGGCCAGCCCACTGCCATTCAGCTCGCTAATGGTAAATCTAAATTAAAAAAAAATTATGTGTGTCAGCTCCAACGCACGACTGGAGTTTACTCTTTACGAGCGATTATAATATAGGTATAAAGATTAGTAAATGAGGGTAAATGATTTTTTTTATATTACTGAAAGCATGCTTGAAACATTTATTTATATTAATCATATAATTTATATATTCATCAAAATACATTACATAGTCATGGGAACATAAAATCAATAACGTAATGGATATAGTTTGATTTTACTCCCCATAAATTTTCATTCGTCGATTCTAAAGGAGGTAAACTCTAATAAAAAAATCATTTACATACGTAAAATTATAACAATAACTAGCAGACTTGCCCGCGACTTCGTCCGCGTGAAATAAGTTTCTTCAATTCCGTTTCTTCAATTCCCACGGGAACTCCATAATTTTTCGGGATAATATTAGCCTATGACATGAGTGTCATAATAATGTGGCAAATAATGTGGCTTTCTATTGGTATCAGAATTTTCAAAATCGGTTCAGTAGATCCAGAGATTACCCCCTACAACGTCACAAACTCACAAACTTTACCTGCCTCTTTATTATAAGACTGCCTGAAAAAAGGAGTATATTGTTTTCAGGGTTCACGCATGTATGTAATAATGTATGTATGTATGTGAGTTTGTATATTCCACCATAACTTCTATACGCCTGAACCGATTTTGATAAACAAGGTATCGTTAGAATCCTTAGCTTATTCCGGGTAAAGGCTAGTAAAATTTTTAAAAAAAAATATTGGGTGACCATGGTCCCGTATTAAATACTAAAGTTGAAAAAAAAAACGAAAATAAGATTAACTATATAATCATCATCTAGAAAATGATGAGTAGATTCCAAAAATATAAAACACTATAGTTAAATATCCAGTGAATCACAAAAAATATCATTTAATAAAAATGTGAATAAGATTCCAAAGGCTATATATATTATGCAAATCGCTTCTAAAGGAGGTAAAAACTAAAAAAGAAAAAATAATATGGCAGGGCAGTCGTATTTTTTAAATCGTTAAATAAATTGACGCTCTTGTAATATTAGTATAGTAGGTAGATTACAATGCGAATTAGTCTTAAGTAAGTAAATAACTTCTGCATATTGAATATAAGCAGGCGTTACTCTGCGGAAGTCCATGATAAACTAGAAGTTTACTTCGCTATAATCCGCCACAGTAGACATATCTATGTGGTACAGTGCTTGTCTCTCACCTACACCATGCGACACCCACCACCCAGTAATTCGGAACAGCACCACACCACACAAATCCCCCAAATCACTCTCAACGTTCGTTTCACTCCGACAACGGAGCATCTTCAAGAGATGTTGACTCGATTGAAAGGTTGCACGATTGAAAGGTTGCACAATTGTTGCACGATTGAAAGGCTTTGTCACAGCTCAGGAAGAAAGGAATCTTCTACAATTCTTTAGATTTGTCTACTGTGGCGGATTGTAGCGAATTAAACTTCTAGTTCATTCATTATTAATAACTTCTGCGTTAATTAACGCAGAAATTATTTACTTAAGATTAAATCGCTTAAGGGGATGAAAAAAGTATCTTATCATTAAAATACGCAAATTTCATATTATTACAATTATTCTAATTTTGGCCTTTGAAGCGACAAAAAAGTATATGCCTAATTTAAATTATATCTCAGCAAGTAATTACTTACTTACTTTGAAAAATAATGAGAAACACTTCACTTGTTAAATATTAAAGGTTCAGTGATCCTTTCATTAGCATTAACTAAATGAGAAAAGTTGTATTATTATCCCTAAGCTTCTAATTAATTAATTAACTATTTATGGAAATTCATGGCGCATTTTTTTTATAAAAAAAAATCGGTAATTTATGTTATAAACTAGATGATGCCCGCGACTTCGTCCGCGTGGTTTAAGGTTTTTGATTCCCGCGGGAGCTCTTTAATTTTCCGGGATAAAAAGTAGCATATGGCCTTCCCCGAGTAACAAACTATCCCTATACCAAATATCATCAAAATCGGTTGAACAGATGAGCTGTGACAGCGTAGCAGACAGACAGACAGACACACTTTCGCATTTAAGTATAATATGAGTAACAAATTGTTTGTTTGTTCTTCAATCACGTTGCAATAGAGCCTCGGATTTTTGCATGGTTATATTTTAGGACCTGGAGAGTGTCAAAGCTAGTGTTATCCCGGAAAATGAAGGACTTCCCGTGGGAATCATAAAAACTTAATCCACGCGGACATAGTCGCGGCTATCAGCTAGTATTCAACAAAAATATACAGTATATATAGTTCATACATTCCAAAATCGAAAACAGTGACCTTGCTGGGACCTGGAGATTTCTGGAATCCCTTGGCATTGGACGGAAACGAATGGATGCTGACCTTAACCTTGACCTCGAGGCCCTTAATAAGCATTTTGCAAATATTCCCCCAATTGATAACGGCGTCAAGGTAAAAACTTTAAGTCACCTCAGTTCCTTGCCAACTTCCAATTTCCCTGCTTTTCACTTTGTTCCTGTTTCTATTGCGGAAGTTAAAAAGCATATTCTAGGCATAAAGTCTGGTACAGCTGGCTGCGACGGCATTAATCGGAAAATGTTACTTCTCCTCCTCGATAGTGTTGCGCCTGTACTCTGCCACATCTTTAACTTCTCCCTCTCCTCCAATGAATTTCCATGTACCTGGAAATACGCACACGTGATTCCTATCCCAAAAACAAAGAACCCTTCATCTTTCTCTCACTACAGACCGATCTCTATTCTTCCCTTCCTTTCTAAAGTCTTGGAGCGCTTAGTCCATAGTCAACTTCAAACGTTTCTGGCAAAATATAATATCCTTAGCTCTAACCAGTCAGGCTTTAGGGCTGGCCACAGTACAGTCACAGCCCTTGTTAAGGTCTGTGACGATATTAGGTGCAATATGGACAACCAATTGATAAGTATTATTGTTCTTCTTGATTTTAGCAACGCATTTAACACTGTCGACTTTGACCTGCTCCTTGGCGTCCTTAGATCTATTAGTATCTCCTCTGAAGTCATTTCCTGGTTTAACAGTTACCTACGTGGTCGTCAGCAGCTCGTCAAAACTGGTAATCGTATGTCCTCCTACAGTCCAATCACTGCAGGCGTGCCACAAGGTGGTGTCCTATCCCCCCTCCTTTTCGCTATTTATATTAATACTGTTACTGATCTTCTTTTATGTTCCTATCACCTTTACGCTGATGATCTCCAAATTTATACTGCTGCTCCTTTTCACCAAATCAACTCAGCTATCGAGCGCCTAAACCGTGATCTGGACCGCATAAACTCCTGGAGCGAATCTTATGGGTTGCATGTGAATCCGAAAAAGACCCAAGTAACTTTGGTAGGTGGGACAAAGCAACTCAATAGGATCGTACTAGAAGAATTACCCCCAATCCGGCTCGGCACAGCAATTTTAGACCTTAGCCCCCGTGTTAAAAACCTTGGCATATACATTGACAGTTCCTTTTCCTGGGTTCCTCAAATGGCTGAGGTAAGCCGGAAAGTTTTTGCGTCAGTTGGCTGTCTGAGACGCTGGAAATATTTTCTTCCCATCAAAACTAAAATCTCTTTGGCCCATTCCATTCTCTTTCCAATCTTAGATTATGCTGACTCCTCCTATCCCGACTTAACTGAGGAACAACTCAATAAGCTCGAGCGTCTCCAGAATCTGTTCATTAGATTTATCTTCGGGCTTCGTAAGTATGACCATGTGTCAGAATTCCGAGCCCGCTTGAAGTGGCTACCTATCAGACTCCGCCGTAATCTACACCTGCTCTCTCTTCTCTACTCCATCCTTTACAATCCACAAACTCCTTCGTACTTAAAGCAGCGCTTTTCCTACCTTGGCTCGAACATTGAGCGCCAACACCTGCGGTCGTGCAAGGACAACCGCTTGCACATCCCCGCCCATCACACGCGGTACTATGACAACTCCTTTACGTGCAAATCTGCAATACTGTGGAATAGTCTGCCTTCTGAAATCCGCCATTCCAAGTCGCTCTCAATTTTCAAAAGTCGTTTGTATAATCATTATTTATCTCTTTGTAATTATTAGTGTTTACTTTATTCTATAATGGAGAATTTATTAATGATATATATTTATTTATATAGGTATATATTTATATATGTAGTTGTGTAGTAGTAGTATATATTTACATCTATTTATTGGTCTAAAATGTATGTACTGTATTATGTATGTATGCATTTCTTATCTAATTATTATTATTTTTTTTCTTTTTTTTTAATACAGCACCATCCCGCGCTGCCGTTTATTTATCCTTTCACCAAAGGTTGTCTGTAAGAGATTGCTTTAGCAATAAGACCGCCTTTGCACATTTCTAGTTTTACTAGTAATTAATGCTTTAAAACTGTATTCTGTATATTTTGTATGTGCAATAAAGATGTCTAAATAAATAAATAAATAAAAATATGTATAAGTACGATTTTAATCAGTGTCTATTAGCTACCTACCTACCTATTTGAATAGATTACGCACTTGTAAACCTTGCATATACTTATACCTATACCTACTTTTTTAATAAGATTTAGGCTTAATCATGCATTTGACTACTTCTGATTTTGAGTAAGTATAAAATATACTAAATAAATAAATATTTTAATACAATCGTGCATTGTGAGAGGTGGAAGGTTTCGGCCGTGGCTAGTTACCACCCTACCGGCAAAGATGATTTAGCGTTCCGGTACGATGCCGTGTAAAAACCGATTAGGGGATGGGTTTAATGTAGCTGCCATACCTCTAACAGGTTAGCCCGCTACCATCCTAGACTGCGTCATCACTTACCATCAGGCGAAATCGCAGTCAAGGGCTAACTTGTAGTTAATTAAGAAAAAAAAAATTGTCGAGTCAACATCTCTTCAAGATGCTCCGGTGTCGGAGTGAAACTTACGTTGAGAATAATTTGGAAGATTTGTCTGGTGTGGTGAATATCGCAAGAATCAAGTGCAAGATACACACTGTAACACATAGATTTACCTGTTGTTGTGAATTTTAGCGAAGTTAACTTCTAGGTTTTATCATTAACATGGATTTCCGCAAAGTAACGTTTGCTTCTTCTATCCACTAATATTTTAGTTTTTAGTTCCTTTTTTTAGGAACTCCGGTCTTTGGCAGAATCTAGCTACCGCCCTGACTCCGGTTAGAAATTAATTAATATACTCGTAATAACTGAGTTTTTGTTCTGACGTTGCTGGTACGAACCGCTATGGTTTGAAACTCCATTTCGAAGTCCGTATTTCCTGGCACATCCATACTGATATTATAAATGCGAAAGTGTGTCTGGCTCTCTGTCCGTCTGTCTGTCTCTCTGTCCGTCTGTCTGTCTCTCTGCTATGCTTTCATGGCCCATTTGTTCAACTGATTTTGATGAAATTCGGTACAGGGATAGGTTGTCCCGGGGAATGACATAGGCTATTTTTTATCCCGGAAAATAAAGGAGTTCCCGCGGGAATCACAAAAACTTAACAAAACTTAATCTTAAGCCCCAGACGAAGTCGCGGGGATCATCTAGTAATATATAAGTAACAGGTATTATGGCTTAGTTATACCTGAATTACCTTCAGAGGCAGGACTACAAGGGTGAATACTATTTTTCTGAGCAATAGCGCTCCTGATTGCATCATCAGTTGAAAGCAGGTATTGCTCTCTGGCTCTATGCTCTCTGGACTATAAAAAAAGTTGTAGTTATTAATTATTCTGTTCTGAGACCGGGACATATTAAATAAACACTTTTAGCTTCAATTCAAAATTTAACAAAATCAAATTTTAAATTAATCACACACTTATTTTAATTCTTTTACATCTTTTACAATAAAAAAATTTAATACTAGACATTTTAATGAAGATAGAATTAAAAAGAATTCTGGAAAAAACTGACAAAATCGACACGATGAATGAAACAGAGAGTGAAGAAATGTGCTATGTGGAACAATATTATGATGACGTTACTAGAGTCAGCTGAAAAATCACTGGGGTATATGGAATATAGGAGAAGCAAACCATGGATAACAGACTAAATAATTAAACTGTTTGAGGAACGCAGGGATAGCAAACAAAAACCGGAAGCATACAATGGGATCAATGACATACTTCAAATTAAAATAAATGTAAACTAAAGACTAGAGGCCACTCATCAACATGGCGAACATGCCCAAGTACTATAATGGATTCGAACGGAAAGCTGCTACTTAACTTAGATGACAAACTGCACCGATGGGAAGAGTTCATCCAACAACTTTTCCATGACTTTGCAAGAAGAGTTTGGCTCGCAACTATCTGGACCTCCTATTCTGCCTGACGAACTTGAGTATGCCCTTGCGAGTATTAAAACTGGCAGAGCCCCAGGAGAAGATGCAGAGCTCCTGAAGACCATGGGTAGTAATGTTAAATACAAAATGGTCAGACCGTTAATAAGATCTATAACACAGGCAGTATTCCAATTGATTTGGAATACTGCCTGTTCTACTTTTGTTACTTTACCCAAGAAACCAAAAGCAGTAAAGTGTGAAGATTACCGCACCATAAGCTTGATGAGCCACACCATGAAGGAACTGTTTAAAATTATTTATAACCGCATAAAAGGGAAATGCTTTGAAGGCTTTAGGCCAGGTATGGTATGGTTTTAGGCCAGGTGTAGGAGCAAGAGAAGCCATTTTCACTTTAAACTCATTGGCAGAACCAGCGCTTGAACATCAGCAGTGTGTCTATTTGTGTTTTATAGACTATGAAAAGGCGTTTGATCATGTCCTACACACTAAATTGATGGAGATTCATAAAAGAAAAGGGCTGGATGAGAAGGACGGTAGACTAATTGGCAACCTCTACTGGTATCAGGAAGCTGCCATCAAAGTTGAAGGCAAGTTGTCTGAATGGAAACCGATAAAGAAAGGAGTCCGACAAGGATGTATAATATTGTCCCCCTTACTCTTTACTTTATATTCGGAGGCCATCTTAACTGACTTGCAATGAACCCATCCAGAAGGAATAAGTGTTAATGGACTACGTGTCAATAACATCAGATACGCAGACGACACTGTGCTTATAACAGACTCGGAAAGTGGGCTAGTGAGACTATTGGAAGATGTGGCAGCTGCTGGAGACGCGATGGGGCTAAACATTAACATTAATAATACCAAAGCAATGGTTATAGCCAAAACCCAGATGCCACCTCCTAAATTAAAACTTGGCGGTGCTGATGTCGCAGCTGTAGATAAATTTAAGTATTTAGGCCGATTCTTTACAACGTGTCTAGATCATATGAAAGAAGCAAAAGCCGCTTTTTATAAAATGTCAAAAGTATTGTGCGACCCCACAATCCCTTTTCCTATAAGATATCGCGTTCTCAAGTGTTATGCATGGTCCACTGGTTGTATGGCAGCGAAACGTGGGTTGTAAAGAAAGAAAGCTGTCAACGGTTACAAGCATTTGAGATGTGGGAACTGAGAAGAATGCTGAAGATATCATGGAACCAGCTCGTCTCAAATGCTGTGGTACTGAAATGAGCGCATTGTAACCGAGCTCTAATGATAACCGTCGTGCAGAGAAAGGTGGCATTTTTCGGGTATCTTCAAAGAGGATCCCAGTACGCGTTCTCAAGGTTGATCCTGGAAGGCAAGGTTCTCGGGAAAAGAGCACCTGAAAGAAAGAGGAGGAAGTGGATGGATGACGTATAGAAGTGGACCCGTCATAATTCCGCAGATTTAAAGATAATAGCTCAAAATCGGAAGTCATTTCACCTGCTGACCGCCAAACTTCAATTTGAAGATGGCACCCGATGATGATGATGACCTTTTGCAAAAACATGACTTCCTTGCAATACCACATACCACAGAACAAGACATCCATAGATCATAGATCATAGAGTGCCTTATCCAAAGCAACACAGAGCTAAGACAATTTATACATGAAGCATAATTGTATCAATAATGCAACAGTACCTAGTCAAGCGCAAGTGCTTAATAAAAAGAACTTACGTAATCTTGTTGAGCGAGTGGCAGCCCTGTGAAATGTTTTATAATCTGTCAGTTCGTTCGTAATGGACGCCCAAGTTGTTTTGTCCATTTCACGTCATCTGCAGGCTCAATTTTACCAACGCCGATAATATATTACTACGTGAAAAATCCCCAATACTTCGTCATATTGTGTTGTACCTGCTGGCCCGGCCCTGCTGTTTCTATGTTCTTGCTGTTCTTTTTTCCATGTAAAAGGGCCCAAAACGATGCGAAGAACGTGGATCGATAGATTTCTTTTTCACTGTACCGGGAAAAAGATAGGTACCTAGAATAAAGCAATGTTGCCCGCAGACCACAACGGATGAAAATTATAGCGTTTTAAAAATAGACTCTACTTACTAGAGTAGAGTAAGAGAGTAGAGAGGTTATTATTATTAGTAATTAAAACACATTCACATGATGTTTTGGCAATTTTAATAATTAACTACATTAAAAAAACTCTTATTCCATTCGAATAAAAAAAATATTGAAACCAAAATAGCCATTTTCACTTTAATATTAAAGACCTGAAAAGCACATATTGGAATCTCAACGTTATTGTTTTTGCAGTTTTCAAATGAGCAACTTCCAAAAATCGCAAACATTTTCGTATTATCGCCAGTATACGAATTTTGAGAAGATAAGGGAATAGCGAGTGCACCTGCGTATAGTTCCAACAATAAAAATTGTTCAGGTGATAGCGTCGCTAGAATATGAAAAATAAAATAAAAATAAAAACTGAACAGGCATAAAAATTAGTTTCCAATTTTGGCCACCGGGCTAGATAAGTTTGTACGACTGTACCTGTAAGTTAAGATTGACTGTTGTGGTCAAAACTCGGTCAGGACATATTAAGCAAGGTGAACGTGCCCTGGCACCCAAGTTGGAAATGTCGCGGCTATAACCTATATATCTACCTTAGTGGTGTTTGTTTCGTGACGCGCGTCATCGCCTGCAGGGCAGGGTGAAGTCGTGTCTGGGGGTCGTCTGCAACCCCGGCGACCTACATACTGTGCCATAACCCCCTACCCCCTCCTACAAAGCCTCACAATGACGCGTCTGCACCCCCTTACCCCGTCTCCTCTACCCTCGGGCAGCAAGCCTACCTGCATTACGTAAGACGGGCGTGATTCCATGTTGTGGCGCTTTCGTATGGATAGATTTCAGAATTTTCAGCATGATATTTATTACTTCACCTAGAAACACATTAATTAGGGCTAATTCTAAGTAAGGATTTTTATACAATTCCTAGGAAATTTAAGAAATATCTAAAACTATATTTTACTTCTCAGTATACGATATATCATAATAATATATCATTAAGGGTAAAATTGCATCCATAAATCCTTACATTTTGGTTAGTTTACAAGGCATAAAAAATACCGCCACAGCTACACACTGCCTTTTTTGCTAATTGTAAAACCATCCAGGCCCCTTTCCCACTGCACTCTGGGCACGTGCCCAGGGCCCCACAATCGATGGGGCCCCCTAGTTCCTGGCAGATCACCTACCGATAGATAACCGATATTCAAGAATCAAAAGAAGAAGGGAAGTGTTTAATGTGACATTTGAATAAATCTAGAATATTGTTTATTTACTCTTTATGACTGTTTTAACAAAAAAGTCCTATAAAATTCACAGGGACCCCACTATCCTAATGTGCCCAGGGCCTCCAATAGGTTGAAGACGGTCCTGAAACCATCTAGCCTTTAAGGGCATCCAGTAATAACTTGTCTACCTACGTATACAATTCCTAGGAAATCTGTGTAATTAAATTTACTTAACACTTTTCCTTCCGATTTTCGGCAGTCTACATACATTTCCTAGGGAATATAGGTATTAGGTACATGACGGACTACATACATATCCGGTAACAGATATATAATGTTTTTTGTTCTATTAAGTTCATACTTGTTATGTAATAAATAACAATAGTTATTGATTGATCGACAGTAGGTACAAAATTCACGCTTATCAGTAGACTTTCTCCTAGCCTCGGCGTCATTGTTTGTTTGCGATTTCAAACCGTATATTTAATATCGCCTATTGCCTTGACGTAAATGTTTTCTATAATTATTGTATACAAACAACGCAATTAGCTATAATCAGATAACATAAAACATACATAAGACTGTAACTGAAATTGCGAAATTTTGCAAACAAAACTAAAATACGCATCCTACATAAGACTATTGTCCCGAAAAATTATATAGTTCCCAAGAAATTTTGAAAAACTAAACCCACGCGGATAATGAAAAGATAAAATCTCAACGAAAATATACTAAAAGCACTTATTCTCTCCTAAGTCCCTGGGTTATTATAAGCGCCATACGGCATTCAAACAAATATTTAATATCTCTTTTCTCAATTCCAGTTTGTGGAGACGGTGGTGTGTAAACCTGAGCCAGCAGAGTCGCCTCCAAAGAAAGCCAGGAGTGAAGACTATAGTTATGCGATATACCTGGATCCCTACGCGCATCTGCGGTACAGAACAGTGCCTACCTTCAGGCCTTGGGGAAAGAGAGAACCAGAGTTACAGCATCCAGAGAGAGTAGTCCGCGTAGCAGATTGCACTAGGTTTGAGCAAGACTTCCAGCCAAATGTTGCTTTAAAACCACTAACGCCCCCTGTAGATGACGTCACATCGTCTACGTCTCCTCCGCCCTCGGATCCAGAGCTGACAGCGCGGTTGCTAGATGCAGAAGCCAGGTTGTCGGAAAGAGAACGACAGCTGAACGAGAGAGAAGAGGAGCTAGCGCGGCGTGAAGCGAACCTCCAGGAAAGAGAAAGGGAAATTGAACGAAGAGAGCGAGCGTTAGAAGAGAGAATAGAAGCTAAGCAGGAACCGTACTCTTCTCCTGAGGAGGATCCCGAACGGCCGCCGTGTTGACCAACGCGAGTGATCGTTAGGTTACGATTCAAGTGAGAGTGATGAACGCTAGGACTTTGCGTCTTCAGAGTACAAAATGGTGAACGAATAGATTTTCAACGTGCCGCCGCACCGTGTAAATACGCCTACGTTTAAAAAAAACTTTTTCAAATCTTTGATATATTATTGTTAATCTGTGACAACTGATGCGATACGGTTTTTTAAAAATCTATTGGCTATGGTTTGATGGTTTGATCGAATTGAATTTAGAAATGGCGATGTTAAAAAAATGCTGCTGAGAGAATACAGAACAATACAATTATTGTACATAATCATTGGAGTACAGTTTATTGAATTTATATGTTTTTTTTTACATCATTTACAGATGATCTTGTAGTCTTTTTTAATGTGTGCCATTTTGAAGGTATTTCTGTTACCTTTCTTGTATAACCTCATCTCTGCTTTTCAATAATAACATAATACTCACCTAATATAAATAAATAAAATAGTTTTAAATCCTACAACCTTAAGCATAATTTATACAGGGTTATTTTTAAGTTTTAATTTACGATTACATATTGTGTTCACAGACCCTTTACTATTTTTCCGTTCTTGTTACCATTTAGAATACAGAAAGTCATGATTTAGTATCCATAATACATAGTCAGGAAATATGAAATATTATGTATAAAATAACTCTGTATAAAACCTCAGTTTTACCAAATAACATTGCAATACTAGCTTTTTTTTTTGTAATGCACTATCATCTATTTGTATAAAATCATTACAATACGGTTTACAGTCCCACAAACTTATATCGCCCGGTGGCCGAAATTGGAACTAATGTTTATGCCTGTTTAGTTTTTATTATTTATTTTATTTTTAATAGATGCAAGCGACACTGTCACCGGATCAGATAAGTTTGTGGGACTTTACCTCTGATGGTTGTTACGGATATTGGAGCAGAGTTTACGAACTGAGAGACTCTTGTTTCTGATCTAATAAAGTTGAATGAAAAAAAAATTAAAAAATTTGAAGTTTCGATGATAACTGCAAAGACATAACTGTTACACGTTATTATGATGTATTTATGCTAAATTCATGCGTAAAGCCTTAGACAGTGTCATCGTTAAAGTTAATGCAGATCGGCCTAAGAAATGTATGTAAGCCCTATACAAAATATAGAGTGAAATCGCGTAGAATAATGTGTTTATTACAAAGCTGTCATAATATTAATTAAGGGTTAAAAGACTAACCCGTGTTCTACCTCATTGTATATAAAAATATTTGGCTAAATTAAGAAAACGTAAGCTTTTCAAGGTTTTCATACCTGATTTCGAGTCTGGAATTCGGAGCAATAATTTATTGAAAAGAAAATGATAAAACTGTACATAATCACTGCCTGAATAAATCTATTAGGTAATGATTTTTCTGTCTATATTCTGTTATTATATGGATTTTTTACTGATATATTTGGAAAAAACTCGGTTGTATTAATCTTCGGCATAATCGCATGTCATAGTCTCACATCACAATAATTTAAAATGTTTTAAGTACGCCAAAATGAAGTTTTTAGCATTTTCTATTTTACTTTGATGGTTATATCCAACTAAATATTATGTAGTTTTTCATAGCCATTGCCAGTAAGAGTGCATTTTTTTATTTTTTTTGCGAGCACGCAAATTTTTTTTTACGTATGTTACCTAATACGTAACTTTCTCGTTGCAAAATGCAACTTGTGATTTTCTTAGCTGTTTTAGAAGCCTTAATTTAGACATAATGTGATCATTATCAATGTGATCGTTAGGTGTTAAATTATTCCTATTATTCACAACCGATTTATTCGACTTAACTTTTTTAATTGTTAATTAATGGTTATGAATAATGGGGGGTACATAGAAATGTAGATTGAATCGCAATCGGGGAAATTTATCGAATAAAATTTTCGATTTTTTATTGTTCTAATCTAATATGGCAGCTTCGGTATCCGGTATGCCGGTAGCGCCATTTCGGTATGCCTGGTATTGTCCCGGGCATAGATTATAAAAATGTGAAATAAGATTTCACTTTTTGGAAGTGACTGTTTTATATTTTGGCAAAGCTCAAACGTGTATAGACAATGTTTTTTTCTTGGTATATATAATTCATTTCAGAGTGCTGTTAAGTTGTAGAGCGTTAGTTGATAGACGGTATTTCATTTCTAGATAAGATCGTATCTCTAGTCAAGAGACTTTTTGAAATAAAATTACCATTTTACTTTTTAATAATATATATTATTCAAATAGGTACCACAGGCGAGTGTAATATATATCTTATTTTAAACAGTAGAATTAGAGACATACTGTAGGTATGCCCGTATGTTTAACATTTATGACATAAAATATAATATTAATGAAACTTTTCTGTCAGTACCGTTACTGAATCACGTATTTGGTGCTATAATAATTTTTGGCTTGGCTAACTTAGCGATTAATTGTAAATATTATAATATAATTTGACTATTTATTGGCAACTATGTTGTATAAGTAGCGGTATTTCAAAGTAAAGTTGTTTCTTATAGGTACATAGATCTTTTTATTCTATTTCATGTACGTTTTAGTTTTCTTTAATGGCTAAGCCATTTTTGTAACAAAGACAAAACAATTGCAAGACCACAAGTGTATGAAAAAGTATGTTTGTGCTTCTGTTACCAGCTACGTATTATACAAGCTTTTATTGATATAAAACATATATAATATAAACAACTATTTAAACTTCGAAATTATTGGACATGAAATTCCATTTTTGTTTTTGTAAATCAAAATACTTTCGAATTATACAAACGTTGCCGGTAATATTATCAGAATCATTTAATAAAAATGCTACAGACGGAAACTAGACAGTAGATATTGTGCTATATTTTTAGTTTCCGCATTAAAATGTATTTTAATAATTGTAAATTATAATAGAATCCGTTTGATATGCAGAACTTGAACTAACTAGTAACTAGTGCTACACAGAGAAATGTATTAGAAAATGGCAACAGACAATAGACATTCGCAGTTTTTGTTTTTCCAACTAAAATGTATAGATCTATTAATCAATGTGTAGGTTTTTGTAATGGCATGTTCACAATATAGGCCAATGCAAAGTTACCCATATGTTGTGAGTAAGGACTGAAACAGTAACCTAAATAAGGGATTTAAACACTGTTTTTTAAAACTGTTATAAAACAGAAACATTTACTTATAACGGAAATAGAAACGATACTGTAACCCAATCAATCAGTAACCGTTTATTTCTGTTAATAAGTGTTTTTATCTGTAACCCTAATAGGTACATGCCCTAACAAACTACACTATGTGACAACGCGTTCTTCTCACTTCATTGGACTTTACACATACTGACACAACATGGCCATGGTTTTTTCTTAAAACAAGGTTGAAATTCGAATACGCGTCAACAGTAAATTTGGCAACGTCGGTATTTCGGTTACACTTTAAAACACTAAAATCCCTTATTTCTGGTACAGATTCATTTCTGTTACAGAAATATAAGTGTTTAGGGTTAACAGAATTAAAAACACATTGAAAAGGGTTACAGTTCTGATTCTGTTACACTTTCATTCTGTAACACTTATATTTCTGTAACCTGTATGAATCTGTTTTTCAGTCCCTGGTTGTACACAATGTTACCCAATGGTATAGTCCGTGTCACGAAAGAAGTCCCTTAGAGGCAGAGCTGTTAGTAGCATAATTATTTATTCAGTTTTTGTATTGTAAAATGTATAAGTTCCACTAAATTGCCGCGCGACTCCTTTCGTGACGTGAGCTATATCAATATGATTTTTAATCTGTTCTCTTGCATTTTACTGCATTAGCACATAGCATTAATGGCACATAGTGTGAACTATAGTCTCACAAACTTATCTGACCCGGTGGCCAAAATTGGAACTAATTTTTAGTCCTGTTTAGTTTTGTTTTTTATTTTATTTTTCATATGTACTAGCGACGCTGTCACCGGGTCAGTTATGTTTGTGGGACTATAATCATGACATATTTTTTTCGATAGAAAAGTTTCAATGACCTCTCACTGTCTTCAATGAATGGTGCTAAATGCAAAATTTATTTGGGTTCATCGAATGATACTATATGATAAAATACCGTTCACATTATCATCATCCATCACAAAACTAAACTAAAAATGAAGAAACTGAACTTTTACAAAAGTTACAAGAGAACTCGATTATACGTAATCAATCAACAATTTCGAGTGCATATTTGCACCGGAATAAAAAATTAAACTTGACCTTGAAATTTTGTTTAGTGTTTCTCTAAGTTTAGTTTATCGAATGGAAGCTGGCTTTAAACGTAACTTTAAACATAAAAATATTTGTTATTATTTTATTCCATTACTTAATGATTTTAAAGAACTTTATACACGGAGCAAAAAAAACGTAAATAATGTGGAGAAATTTAGTCTAAGCAACCAAGGCGAAAAATAGGTTTTTAGTACCTCCATTCGTTTCCTGCCATCTAAGGCACAGTTTTAAGGTTAATTTTACTTTGACGCTAATATCATCGAATGCTTAAACGATCAATCGAATTAAAACTTAGATTAGGGGTACTTACTGTTGATGGTTTAGGACTTTAGGTATGGCTTAGGTGGTTTATTCCACTTTGATCTCGGTTGAATTTATCCAGATTATTAAACTGATTAATTTAAATCAATTTGAATTATTTACTGTTCTTTTAGATAATTGACGCTATGGTTCCTTAGAATGAATTTGTCTATCTCGGATAATGTCACATTTCAATTCACTAGGACCGTTTTTAAATAAAAAAACTAATTTTAAAGACAGTGAGAGTGTTGTAAATATGATTCTTTATGTAATATGGAACGACAACGCGAGCGAGTGGTAAGGCTGTAATAACCCTATAAAAACTAGATTAGGCGCCTAAAACCCTCAACTAGAACCTTTCATCTATGTTTATGCAACGATTTTTTTACAAGAACGAGTATTTTTTTTTTAACATCCGTACTTTCTCCTACAAGAGCTATAACTCTTTTTTTTGCAAGTATGTATTTAACTTCCAATATTTGCGTTTGTTAATGACAAATCTTGCTACTGAATTTTAAAAGAGTTATCCCCAACCGCTTGAGTTGAAATTTTGCATGTACGTTTGGTTTGGATGACGATGCATAGTTAGCTAAGTGACGTTATTTTAAATCCAATATGGCGGACTAGTATTTTTATATAACGCCATGGTATTGTGAGTATAAATGAAGTGAGTTTGCTGGGAAGCATACGAAAAATAAAATGACGTCACACTCAATTAAATATGGCGGACGACAAGAGCTTTGTTTAAAGAATATAATATACTTATTTATAACTTAATTAAACTGAGTTATCAATTTAAAATGTTGCAGGTTGAAAGTGAAATATTTATTTGTATTTTTTGTTTACGATTGTAAATTTAAATTTTACTTGTTTTTATATTGTTGTTATATATTTTGAATTTTGAGGTTTAATGAATCTTACTTCTTATTTCATCGTTTTAGATACTTTGTGAGGTAATGAGTTTAAAAGCAGCGCTTACCCTATTGGAGCAATTAAAAACATGCCATTACGCTTAAAGTTTGGATGTACTGTAACAATTAAATTTTTTGAAGCAAGCAGGTATTGTCAATAGAGAATTTTGTAATGTGAACCAGTTCAAGTGGTATTTCTAATCGTCCGTGATGCACTTGACTATACGTCTTAACAAAAGTTTATTTGAACAAAAAATTTTACTCTGTTTTTGTTTCACAAACATTATGCATAATTTTAGTTTTAGTTGTCATAAATTGACCTTTTAATTGTCATAAACATATGATAAAAGATGTCTGCGTCGGGTTTTGTAGCGCAGTTGGTGATTTACCAGGTTATAACATATTCCTGTGATCTCAATGTATGAATGATTTAACCTTTGTACGTTTTCGCTAATGGAAACAGGGGGGAGGGGGGGCTACTACCATCGTAAAGGCATTACTTCAAAATGACAGTTTTATGTCACGTACCTCGACCCCTAAAATAAGGATTATAATCCCAAAACACGAAAGTCAACAATATTAAAACAATACTGATTGCAGCGATGGTAGTACGCCCCATGTCCTAACAGTCGCAAAATAAACCATTTTTTTAAATTTTACAGTTAGATGGCTTATATAATATGTATATAAATTAAGAGAAAAACCATGAGAATCAACGTCAAACTCAACCTTCAAGGTATTATTTTTAGAAATGTTACGTTATTATTATAAAAAATAAATTTGAATTTAAATAAAATTATTATTATAGACTCCGGAAAGGCCGTAACAATTCTTATATTCTTAAGGATATGGGATTGTAATTTGTAGTCTTTTTAAATTATTAGGAAAAATTACAGTTGCCTGAATCTATAAACTAATATTTTTACTTATTGCTTTCTTATATGAACTATGATTGAGTATATATTTGAGAGATTTATTTGTAGTTAACATTTTAAATGTTAACTACAAATAAATCGTTTTTGATTTTTGTATATTTAGAATGATTTTTTATTTCTAACCACACTTTCATGATTTTTTTTACAGGCATTTAATTTATTAAAGATAACGGATCATAAAAACCTTTCCTACAATAAAATATTTCATGTAAAAATTAAAAAAAATTGAATGAGGTTAAAGTCTTGTGCCAATTGTTGTAATCACTGTTAGATTGTGGACAATATAGCAATAAGTAAAAAACTGCATAATTCATATTTTAGTTAACATTTACAATCTTTTTGATAAATTACTATTAACAAAATTGTTGTAAAACGTCATCTGTTATACAGGCACACATTATAATGATTAAACAAAAGTGAAAGAGAAGTGAAGTTTAACGAATCTTGATCAAATTAATTTGAGCTAATGTAGTATCCGTCTTAAAAACGTTATTCTTGCCTACATGAGTCTGTTTTAATTAATAATAACGTCTTTAATAAATAACGGATTTAAGTATTCTTTTAGATTTTCTTGCTCCAAATCCCAATCAAGTCTGCTAATAAATGTTTTACCTTGGAATAAGTGCCTTGGCTCTGTCAACAGATGGGGTTACACGTTTCATCTCCTTACCAATATTTTACACCAATTTTGTTAAAAAAAATTGACTTTTGTTCTAAATATTAGTTTTTTTAAAGGATTCTCTCTGGTCAGATTTTTAGTCTTTTTCAGTAAGTTCTATCAACCTATGGTCCAACCCAAGATTAGTACTGACATTTTTGCGACTGCGAAATGGTTCTGGAAATGAAACTGCCTGTTATGAACTGTGTGTGCTTAAATCAGAAGATACGTTGCTTAATCTTCGATCCAATTATTTACTCGTACCAAAGGGCTTTGAAACCTTATTCTTTTTGGACGTAAAATTATCTCCTTAGGGGCTGATCATATTTTTTCAGCTTGATTCACCTTTTGTCCATACAAAATTAGTATTTCCTATGGAGATGCAAACACATCCGTTCAGCTTTACGCAGCTGCAAACAGGCAAACACTAGTTTTCTGTTTTGTATGGACTATAAAGCTGAAACGAGCTATAATATGTGTAGTGCACCAATGCTACACGTTAGGATATTAACTTTTGACTCGCTATCTATCTATAAAGCATCTACACACATGTCAACAACTGTATATGCCTGACTTATTTATCAAAATACTATCTGTTTATACGGCTGCCGACATGTTGGCATATGTATTGATGCTTTACAACATTTATTTTTGGATTGCCACTGGATTTTAATCAGTAGAACCTTGTGAAAGATTGTATATTGTAATTAATGTACCTGATAATTAGAGGGCTAAGATATGAATTATTGTATAAACTCGAGTTGTTCTGTTATGCATACACAATTGTAACGCGGTTTCGGCGAGTGTGTGTGTGTCCGAGTATGAATATGATGCTTAATTATTGAGTACCTTGTGGAGCAATAAAATGAAATCATTTTCAAAAATATTGTCTGGTTTTCTTGTACTCAGGCCATACTGCCAACGCATAAAGTAATACTTAAGCAATTTGACGTTCCTAAAGTTAGGATTATAATTATTCTAAAACACGAAAGTCAACAATAATTAAACACTATGGCTTTAAGCGTTGGCAGTATGGACCCTTACCTCTTTCTATAGTAAAAATCACAGAGTACATTAAATATAGGGGTATAGAGTTATCACTGAGATTTATTGCATTAGCGCCATCTAGCGATATACGACGTCCCTAAAGCCAAGCAAGCGTTCTTCATGGTATTTTTTATATTATAGTACCTGGGTGACCGAGAGCTTTGCTCGGTATTTTTTTTTTGATAAATCGTGTTTTAAAAATATTTGTATCTGTCGGCGCGAAGGGGTTATTAACCTCATTCAGCGGCGTCAAGAAAACCTAGATTTCAATAATTAACCGTTTTTCTTAAGCTGTTTGAATCACAAATTAAACATTTCTTTGTTAATCGATGATTATTACCCTCAATATGATTTTGTAAACATAATTTAGACAGTAGCAAACAATTTGCAAAAGATGATTGTACAAGCATGCTTTGATATAAATACGGGCGGCCGACGCCTCGGTGGGCGTCATTCCGTGCATAGCGTTCGCCCCGAGCGGACGTCTCCCATGCCCGGTCTACAGTGCTCCGACTTCCCTCTCGCGCCAGTGTTGTGCCGCCCGACTCCAAAAGTGATTGTGCTAGTGTTGTGGATGGACATTGTTCCAGCGTTGTGTATAGTGTAGTGTAGTTCCAGGGTCTAGGATTCCGTGAGTACACTATTCTAAGCGCAGCATAGGTCCACACCCCCGTCTCCAAAGGACGGGGACTCAGCTAGGGTAGTCACCTTAGGTACCCACCTCCCTGCCCCGGCAGGGGGGACAAATCTAGCCTCCGGGTCCAATATGGACCCCCGACCCACCGATCGACCCGCTCTCGGGGCCACTAGGGTCCCGATGAAGCAAGTCAAGTTTAATATCCAGGCTCTATTAGAGGACCTGCAAAAACGCAGTCCTGAATATTTGAGCTATTTTTATAGCTCCTCTCCTGTATCGGTCCCCCCGGTTATGCCCCCAACCGAACCGCCCCTCAGGCAGTCAATAATTCTCTCCCAGGCGACAGCCATGGAGATCACCCCCGCGCCCCCCAAACCCAAGGAGCTTCTCTCCTTGCCCCCCTCTAGACCTTCAGCCACCCCCGCTAGACCGTCCCTGCCCAAGACCATCCCTGGTCCCGTAGCCCGAATCGCTCTTCCAGCGATATCCGAGGAACCTCAAAATGAGACCTCTCCCGCCTCATCCGAATCGGACGATTTTACCCCCGTCCAGTCCAAAAGCCAAAAGCGAAAGCTAAAGGCCTCAAAATCCTGCGCAAACCCTCCTAAGAAGGTTGGTCTTGCCGCCACGCCACCCACAAATCCTTCAGATTCTCCCAAATCCCAAGGTCCCTCCGCCACCCAGTCCTCCTCCGGAGAGGAGTCGGAAGACTCCCCGATGGAGGAACCAGTAAGGGAAAAAGTCCCTCCTCTCTACATTAGAGAGAAGCTGAACTGGCAGCGAATCCTTCCAATATTAACAGAGAAAGGCATAACCTTCTCTGAAGCACGCTCCACCGCCATAGGCATTCGAGTCGAATGTCCTACCTCCCAAGACCACCGTGGTCTAACTTCTATTCTCCGACAGGAGAATATAGGCTTCCACACCTACGCTCTGCCCGAGGAGCGCGTCCTCCGCGTCGTAGTACGCAATATTCCAAAGGAATTACACTCAGAAGCCATAAAGGAAGATCTCCTCGCCCAAGGTTTCCCAGTCCGAGAGGTACACCGCATGTACCACGCCCAGTCAAAATCCCCGTACGAGATGATTTTAGTCATCCTAGACCTTACCCCAGAGGGTAAGAAAATATATAACCTCACGGCAATATGTCGTCTTTCGGGCCTTAAGGTCGAATCCCCTCGTCAGCGCGGTAGATTAGGGCAGTGTCATCGCTGCCAGTTATACGGCCATTCCGCTAGGATTTGCTTCGCCCGTCCTAGGTGCGTCAAGTGCCTAGGAGACCACGGCACGGCAGATTGCGCTAGGACACAACCGACCGAGGAGCCCCCAAGCTGTGTTCTTTGCAGGTCTCAAGGGCACCCCGCGAACTATCGCGGATGCCCTAGAGCCCCCAAGGAACCCAAGCGAAGGGTCAAATCGGCCGGCCGCAAACCTGCCACCCCTTCCAAACCGACTCCAACATTCGTCCCGGCCCCGGCTCCGGCCACCAACGCTTGGGACAAACCTCTTCCCAGGGCCAATCGCCCAGCTTCCGCGGATAAGCCCGCCCAACCAACACCGACCCAGGCCTCACCAACAACGCCCAATTCGGCCAATCAGGCCAACTCAGATGAGTATTCTGATGCCTCTGCTTATGCATATGCAAGCACTAACATCGATGTCCTCAGCAAACTTCTCCTGACGATAGACCTTATAAAATTGCACAGATTCATCTGGGATGTTAGGACAAACCCAGATATAGTTACAGTCCTCCAAAAACACATGGACTTTTTCGTTCCGGTTAAGCAATTATTTGACTCTCTAAATGGCCAACACAAATAATAGTAGAATCAAACCACATTCCCTAACGATCGCGTTTTACAATGCTGCCGGCCTTATCGACCAAATAGACGAAGTCCGCGATTTCGTTTGTGCACACCAAACCGATATTCTTCTAGTGCAAGAGACCTTCTTAAAACCTAGTAGAAGCAACCCGCGAATTGCCAATTATAATTTAATACGAAACGACAGAGCAACCGCCCTCGGCGGTACCGCGATTTACTATAGAAGGGCTCTTCACTGCACTCCTCTCGACACTCCTCCCCTTACCAACATGGAAGCATCTATTTGTCAGGTTAGTATGTCCGGCCATCCGACGGTCATACTAGCATCCGTCTATCTCTCTCCAACAAAACAGCTCCTAGAGAGTGACATCAGCGCACTCTTTTCCCTCGGAGACTCCGTCATTCTGGCAGGAGATAAATAACGCCAAACACCGCCGCTGGAACTGTAACACCACAAACCAACGAGGAGTTATACTCGAAAGACTGACAAACCGACAGGACCTTAATTTTGTACTTTTGGCCCCTGACACACCGACTCGTTATCCAAATACAGAACGGACTACTGACCGACCGGACATACTAGACATAGCACTGCTAAAGAACATCGCCTTACAGGTGAGTCCTTTGGAAGTGCTATCCGAACTATGTTCAGACCATCGCCCCGTCCTACTCCGGCTAGGACCCCCGCCCAACGCAGCCCCCCCGACCAAAACAGTCATTGACTTCAAGAAACTCTCCGAGTATCTTAAGTCTATAGAATCAGTGCACCTCTCTCAAATTCCTGACAACACAGAAAGCTTAGATGAAGCGCATGCAGTCTCACTGCACCTAACCAATCACATCCGCGATGCTCTTAGCGCCTGTTCCCGGGAAATGCCTAACGGTTTTATCCGCCAGCAACTACCGGACGACGCTAGAGAATTAATCACAAATAAAAACGCCAAACGTAGAGCCCATGACGCATGTCCGACCGCTGACAATCGGAGAGAACTCTGGAGAGCCCAGAGAGAGGTAAAGGCTCGCCTTGCCGAACTCCGCGACGAACAATGGGACAGGAAGCTGAGCGAGCTCTCGCCATCGCATGTAGCGTACTACAGGTTGGCTAGGGCTCTCAAAGCCGACCCTGTCTCGGCTACCCCTCCGCTTATACGTCCCAACCAGCCGCCCGCCTTTGAAGATGTCGATAAGGCCGAACTATTAGCTGATAGCCTAGAAGCCCAATGCTCTCCAAGCACAACCTCCCTTGATAGGTCCCACGTAGAGCTAGTCGATAAAGAACTAGCTATCCTCTTCTCCTCCTCCCCCTCTCCTGAAGAGGAACCTCTCCCTCCCACAACTTGCGGTGAAGTCCGAGGAATTATCAAAGAGTTACACGCTAAGAAAGCTCCAGGTCCCGATTCAATTAATAACAAAACATTAAAATTGCTCCCCGATCAGATCATAAATCTCCTAGTTGTCATATTTAATGCCCTTATGGCCGGGTGCTCCTTCCCCGATAGGTGGAAGGAAGCAACAGTGATAGGCATCCCTAAACCGGGAAAACCCCGTAACCTACCAACTAGCTACCGTCCTATAAGTCTACTCAACACGCTTGGAAAGGTGTATGAGAGAATTATCCTCAACCGGCTTAAGTCCGTCGTCGAAGAGAAGAAGCTCCTAAACGACGAGCAATTCGGCTTTCGGGCCAGACACTCTTGCGTTCATCAAGCGCACCGCCTCACGGAACATATCTACACAGGTTTCAATCGCCTCTCCAGAGGCATCCCAACCGGAGTCCTCTTCTTTGACGTAGCAAAAGCGTTCGATAGGGTTTGGCACGCCGGCTTAATCTACAAACTTCACCATCTAGGCTTACCGATAAGACTCGTACGTCTACTACGAGAATTCCTCTCAAATCGCACCTTCCGCTATCGGATAGACGGTACCCTTTTTTCCCCCAGACCGATCCGTGCTGGCGTCCCACAAGGCTCAGTACTTTCCCCCCTTCTTTACTCGCTGTTCACCAGCGATATCCCCGCGTTCCCTCATGTCAGCACGGCCCAGTACGCGGATGATACCGCCCTATATAGCTCTTCGCCAAACCGCCTTTTTATTAGATCCCGTCTTCAAGCGGCAGTTAGTAGTTTAGGTGACTGGTTCCGCCGATGGAGAATCGAAGTCAACCCCGAAAAGAGCGCCGCTATGCTCTTTTGTCCCTCCGCGCGTAGGAAGAGGCTAGACCTCCCCGAAATCACCTTATACGGTCGCCCCATTCCCCATTCCCTGGCAAAAGAGTGCCAAATACTTAGGTGTAACCTTTGATAGTAAACTCAGCCTTAACGCCCACATACGCCGAGTCCGTAACAAGGCTAGCTATGTTTTATTCCGCCTATATCCCATGATATGCAGCAAAAGCAAAATGTCCCTGCGACACAAAGTCACGCTTTATAAAACGTGCATCCGCCCTATTATGTCCTACGCATGCGTGTTATTCGCACACCTCCCTCACTCTCGATTTAACAGTCTCCAGGTCCTCCAAAACAAGTTCATGCGTATGGCCACGGGATCCCCGTGGTTCGTACGCAACGTCGATCTCCATAGAGATCTCGAACTCCCTACCATAGCCCAATATTTCAAGCAGCTCTCCAAAAATTATTTTGAGAAGGCAGTTAGACATCCCAACCCTCTTGTAGTTCAGACTGCATCTTACACCCCCGACCGAAATGACCCACCAGACAAAAGACGTCCCAAACACGTCCTTAACGACCCCGACGACCAAATCACCACCGACAATGCACCCTACTTAGGGCTACACACCAACACATGTCAAACACAGCGTCTTCGCCGGCGAAGACGAGGACCCCGATATCTTACGTCACCCGGACGTGGTCTTAACCCACGGCCTCGGGGGCGTGTGGACTAACCTAGTCCAACCGACCTCCCATTCGTCCCAACGTCATCCTAAGCCGTGGTCCGAGCCTCATAGGAGGCGCCCTTAGGAAGACGTTGCCTCCCCCGATGTCATCGAGCCCTAGGGCTCTTTTCTCGGCGACGCTTAGCGCTCGCCCATCCCCCCGGTGACGCTGTAGCGGCCAGTAGGGCCTATGCAGCATACTCAATCCGAAAAAAAAAAAACCTCGGTGGGCATTCTTGCCCGAGGTGTCGGACCGTTCGGACGTCTGAAAATTGTCTTAATAAAAGTGAAGTCCGACAAGTTGTGTTTTGATTACTATGAGTGAAAGTGTTGAAGATTGTGACGTCAGCAATGCTGACGTCACCTTTACTAAAAATACATCCGTGGGCCTTGAGCCGTCAAATCTAAACTGCTATGACACTGGTGAAAATGGTGCCCTATAATGGGCCTATTACACTACAGTTTTTCAAGAGCCCTGTGGCAAGGGTAGTTTTGGCGTCGCTGTTACACTGCACTAAATATCGGGCCCTAATTCAGTTTTAATGAGAACCTAGATGGCACAACGTAAACTAAATTAACATCAAAATGCTCGTGCGAGCCGGAGAAACACAACTACTCTCTACGCTGGTCGTGCGACGACTGAGCTCCCTAACGGTCTAACCAGCCTAAGTATTATTAGTTATTACATTGCCCGGTCGGCAGAGCGCGGCAGACCGGGACGACGCGATGTCCCTAACAGGGATCCTTTCTCCCTAATTATTATTACACTATATTGATTCAAGGTAGGGGTCCCTTGAAAAAGTGTAGTGTAATAGGCCTATAAGGCTGGCAATCTGCCTCGTTGGTCTAGCGGTTAGCATGGTTGACTGCGGATCACGAGGTCCTGGATTCGTTTCCCGGCCGGGCATAAAAACTGTTAGGTATTGGGTTTTTCAATTGAGAAATTGTCAGTGCCAGCACGGAGTTGGAATTTTTATTTTGTATTTGGATTTTTATTTATTCAAAATACTAAATAAAAATTATAATAGTAAACTATAATACAAGTGCGTATTAACTGCATAACTATTATTAATTAGGTAGACATACCTCCTATTAGGGTCAAACCGTCAGTTGACGACCAGTTAGTCGACTTGCCGTCTTTAAAGTTACTCTCTTTGAAATTTACCTTTTTTGAAGAAATAACAAGTTATATGCATGAAAGAAACATGAAGAAACATAATTTCCATATGATATAAATATTTCTGTTTCCCTATTTTTTGCAATATTCCATGCGTTTTTTTTCAGTTTACGACCAACTTTCGTTAATTTACGACCACACAGTAGTCAGTTTACGACCATTCAACAGCCACTGAAAAAGGATATCTTGATATATTAAGTTAAGGTCGAAAATAAAAATAACAATTAATTGTTCTAAAAACACGTTTATTTATTTTTTCTATGAATTATTAGTCATTATTTATTTTAAAAAATAGCAAAAAAGTAATATTTTTTTTTATCGAACATAGAATATTAGGGACATAACTTGCGACTTGCTTGCAAGTGGTGATGCAGCCTAAGGTGGAGCGCGCTTGCCTAGAAGATGACTATTCACTCTTGATTTGAAGGTACCTATATTAAGAGGAGGGGAAAACGGAAGCCGGAAGGGCATTCCATATTTATATATATATATTCCGTTCGAATTAGAAAAGAGGAAGCAAATCGCTTCGTACGAGCCCGCAGAATTTCGACTACGTAAGGGGGCATAGACCTTGTCGATGCCTTGCGGTTCGATAATAAAAAGGTGACGGAAGAACCACATTGAATAGTTCGTTAGCACACTCTCCGAAATATATCCTGTAGAAAACCGACAGGCAACTTTGCGGCGATGTTTTAAGTTTTGCAGCTTCGAACTGACTTAGAATAGATTAGAAGCTAACTGCTTTAGAATAGATTAGAAGCTGTTCCGGCGTGAAGTACCGCTTGACTTGGTTGAGGATGCCAAGTTTCTTGCCGTTTTTGTTGAGGTTGGACGATATGTTGATACCGAGGAACTCGACACTGTCGGTAATTGGAACGGATATATTTCGGAAAGTCGGAGTGAGTGGGAATGAACTCCGTTTCGCGGTGAATAGACACGCTTGCGTTTTGGTAGCGTTGAACTTGATGAGATTGGCGTCACCCCAGTCGGACACCTCCTTCAAGGTCAAGTTGACTCGTTCTACCAATGCCTCTTTTATTAGTCTTCTTTTTCTACATCTCTTCTCTTTTTCTTTTGCGTTCCTATGTGTGTGCTTCCAATTCTAAATTGTCTTTATCGCTTTTCAAAAAATATTATTTCTTCAAGCTTGTGAGGAAGTTGCACTTGGTAGCAAAGTCTTAGTTTCGCTTTTGTCATTTGGCGCTCATCAAAAGACATCTCATTTTGTGTATATGATATTATTAATTGTAGCATCGGTCCTAATTAGTTATATTGTCAAAATATCAAAGTTCGAGCTGGAATGTGAATAAGCAGGGGCTTGTGGGTGAATGCTGTAAATAATTGGGTTGCAAAATAAACTTCGAAGTTGCATGAAAATCTCTGGCCGGCAATGTTTTTTATTTGAACTAGAATTTCTACAAAAGAGTATTTGAAACTGTTTTGTTTATATTTTCGGTACGAGACTGCCACTTCTTGACTGTACTTCAATTGTCTAAACACGCTGACGTCAGCCAGCTGAATGAATGTTGTATGAGAATGAATGTTGTATCACAAAACTTACTTAGAGTATCAGAGAGTAAGTCATGTGAGACTTGGATCTATGAATAGGTTTACGGGGTTTTTTATAACATTTTTGGTTACCCAATCATTGAAAGCATTGCTTACATATTCATAAAAGACTTCGCTCTTCATCCATCCACTTTCTAAACGTTCAAGTACCCATGATTCTGGCATATTATCAACGATGGCTTTAGGGAGTCTGACATAAGGGAATATTACTAGAGCTAAGAACCCCTGAGGTCATGGATGATAAATTATCTCAATGATATGTACCTGGACTTACAGAATGCGATTGGATGAAGAGTTACTTATTTTATGAATCCATTAACGATAATTTCAATGGTCATTTAACCAAAAATAAAATAACAAAGCCAGTTTTTCAGTTTATAGACAGACACTAAGCCTCATATGACTTAAAAGTTCTCTTTAAGCCAATTTTAGAAAGCCAAGAGGAAAATTATTGTTATAACAATCATACCGGCAAATGCAAGACACTTGCTTCGATGAACTGATATGAGTGTGATCGCTGAAGCATAATCTGAAGATATACGGTAATCCGAAATAGATTATGAAAGAGTGCATTATATCTCTTAAACGACACACTGTGGATTATACAAAATGAGTCAAAGATTATTGCAATATCCAAACGCATCCTAATCTAGAATAAACTGCTTCTTGCTGTACACCAAGGCTTCTAGAAAATTGCAGTTACAAATCGAGAATGAAAGCTCCATGTCTAACATAGTATTGTACAGGTAGATATTCAAGAATTTTTTAGCTTAGTTTAGTTAGTAGCCTGAAGTAGACGCTCCACAAGCTCCTGCTACTCGGTCTAGTTTTCTGGAATCATGTAAAAAATAATTGGTGCTAATATCACCCTACCAGATTATTTTAAAAAGTAAAAAGTAAAAGAAAATAATTAGTCAAGCAAGACTCGACCGCCAAATAATATATAAAAAAATTTAAAACCGTCTTCAATGGTCGCTAGCTAATCAGTATACAACCACTACTATGTAGTCAAACTAATGTAAATAACCACATGGTCGTTATCTAGTCCGTATACGAATTACGAACACAAAAATATTGTATTTTTTATTACTTTTGTATGCAATTAAATCGATGGTCGAGAAATGATCCGTTGCCGACCACTTTGTTTTACATCATCAGAATAAGTTTAGATTTTTAGGTTTTCTCTATATTTTGCTTGCCTTGAGTGACTCTTAAATACTTATTGTTTAAAAATGGTTATAGTAATAGGTATCTTTGAGAAAAAATATATATTTAATTTTAAATGATACGCGCTTTGTAGATAGATAGGTACTTAGGTTTTCGTAAGCATAATATTAAGCAACGATTGGTAATAAATGCATCCTACGTAAACGTATTATAATTATTATTAATAATCATTAGATATTCATTTGATAGTATTAGGTTGGTAGGTATATAGATAGAGGTAATTAACTACCTACTGATTAAAAGCTTGATTGGTCTTGTGTTTGAGAGTGGGTACCTACAAAGTTAAAAGATGTGACCTGTAGCTGTGAGTGAATCCCAAAAAACATGAGAAAATTATATGGCCAGTGAGACGAAAAGATAGATCCGCCCCACAGAATTATTAATTCCCCACTATACTAATATTATAATTAATGTGAAAGTTTGTATGGATGTTTGTTATTCAATCAATAGATTAAAGTCTGGAATAACACAAAGGCTACTTTTTGTCCCGTGAAATTAAAGAGTTCCCGCGGGAACCAAAAATCTTCAATCCACGCGGACGAAGTCGCGGGAATCAGCTAGTTATTAAATAAAGCTATAACTATATATAAACTCTTGGATATCAGGTAGTAGGTATTACTAGGTAAGTGCGAGTAAGTAGGTACTTTTTGGTTGTATAAGACTGTAGGTACAGGATTTAGTATTGGATAGAAGCAGGCGTTACTTTGCGGAAGTCCATCATAATGAAGGAACTAGAAGTTTAATTCGCTATAATCCGCGACAACAGGAAAATCTATGTGGTATCCGCACCTAAAGACCGCGACACCCACCACACCACAGAAGTCCCCCAAAACTACCATCAACGTACGTTTCACTCCGATACCGGAACATCTTCAGGGGATGTTGCCTCCACAATGCACAATTGTGAAACCGTCTTCACAATCGTGCATTCGTAGATTTTCCTGTTGTCACGGATTGTAGTGAATTAAACTTATACTTACTTCACAGGATTTAGTTTTACTAGAATTGTTTTCGTGAATATCTTTAAACGTTGAGTCACAAATTGGAAAGTAAAAGTTGCCCGACGAGAGCCGAGAAGATCTGCGAGCCACCTTTCACAATTTTGCGTTGAAACATGATTTTACATGCTTAACGTTTTATATTATACCAGCTGATGCCCGCAACTTCGTCCGCGTGGTATGTCACTCTCCGGGTCCTCAACTATACCCATACCAAAAATCGCGTCGATCCGTTGCTCCGTGATTGAAGGACACTTTCGCATCTTAATATTACAAAACAAAGTCGGGTTTGTTCGAACTCTTATAACTCTAGAACGGCTGAACGGATCTGGATGAAGTTTGGCACAGGGATAGATTATAGTCTGGAATAACACATAGGCTACTTCTTATTCCGTAACATTAAACAGTTCCCGCGGGAACCAAAAAACCTTTATCCACGCGGACGAAGACGCGGGCATCAGCTAGTTTATAATTTATTTATTTATTTATTTATTTTTTTTTTTTTTTTATTGAAAATAATACAATAGAACTTAATGGTAGCTAGCCTAACCTAATTACTATATAAATCATGCCCACGTGGAATGGTGGCAAGAATGCTGGCTGCATTTCCGCGCTGGACAGCCAGGCTGATCCTTTGCGCAAAAAATGAGCCAGCCCTTCTGTCACCAGATGAGGCAATTAACCGCGGTGAAATATCTCGCAAAAAATTTTTGGCACTAAGACTCCACGGCCCAAGGGTCTCCACGGCAAACGGAACAAATATGTAACTCTCTATGAGAGAGGCATACTTCCGCCGCTTGCCGGTTTCAGCTTTTTCTGCTGCGGCTCCCGGCCTTGATGCTGTCTCCCTGATATGACACGGGGCCAATGTGTCTACGCATGTTGCGTCCCACATTAGCGCCCGTCCCCGTTCCCAGGGAACCAGCGTCAATCCATCAGGTATGTATTTATTTATTTATTTGCATTCATGTCTGCATACTAGTACATTGGCATGAGGCTCTGACAGGGCATGGCTTTTAAATTAATTACACAAAATTCATTAAATCTATTACAAAATATAATAATAGATAATTAAATAGTGTCGTCAAGTACCTAATTAAATCTAGAAATCGTAGTCAATGGTTAAAATAACATTAAATAAGTTATTAAAATAAAATTAAAATATTTGAATAATTATAAGTTTTAATACACAATTTATTTTAAATACATTTATCGTGCTCGTATAATATTAGTATGAAGTATGAATATAGAAGTAAATTGATAGAAGTGACGGAGTGGCGGTGGAGTGGCGTACGAAGCGACGGTTGGGAGGAACTTGCGCGGCAGAGGCAAAAGTGGCGTTCATCTGTTCAAAAGGCTGTCTCAGCTTTTGAGGAACGACGTCTTCAAGACCTGGATGTCAAACGTATTAACAAAAGGACCCAGCTAAGACCGTCCTGCCACTATACCTACCTACGATGTGTCCGGTCAGTTGCATTGTGGCGCTCTGCAACCGGACTTTTATAAAAATTCTTTCCAAAAAACCGACTTCAAAAGCCACTGTACAGTAAAAAATAATTTTGATTTCTACACACTAGGTTGAAGTCAGGCGAGCCTGATGCGTCAACTTTGCTTATCGTTGTTATACCCGCCCGAGTTCAACATGGTGTGTAGAAATCTAAATTATTTTTTTCTTTCCAAAGCCAAAGTCCGTCCTACCACTATACCTACCTACGATGTGTCCGGTAAGTTGCATTATGCGCTCTGCAACCGGACTTTTATAAAAATTATTTCCAAAAAACCGACTTCCAAAGCCACTGTAGAGTAAAAAATAATTTTGATTTCTACACACTAGATTGAAGTCAGGCGAGCCTGATGCGTCAACTTTGCTTAGATATCTTTGTTATACCCGCCCGAGTTCAACATGGTGTGTAGATCTAAATTATTTTTTTCTTTCCAAAGCCATTGTAAAGTAAAGACTATCAGAGCTTCCCCTAAGGACTGAAAAAAAATATTCAAATCGGTTCAGAAACCACGGAGATATGCACCGACATACATAAAAAAAATACGCGCTGAATTGAGAACCTCCTCCTTTTTTGGAAGTCGGTTAAAAACCAAATGCGGAGATGACTGGAAAAACCACGTTCACAACCACCTGGGTTGTGAACGGTTACATAACGGCATTAGTCAGCAGGACGACCGCGTATCTTCTGCATCAATCATTTTTACAGTATCAATTGTTGTGATTGGCGAAATTTATGGTATTCTTGCTGCGTCAATGGATTTTGTCCAATAGTGGATGTGTGTTATCCAATCAGAGGTGATCGCGATCGTTACGCTGTAGCTGTCAGAGATACGCGGTCGCCCAGCTGGTCCACCGTTGACGGATACCTCGAGGAAGATCATATTTTAATACCTACCAAATTAATAAAATATGTGCCAGAACGGCTGAACGGATCTGGATGAAATTGGAACAGAGATCCAGGGACTAAAAAACAGATTCATAAAGGTTACAGAAATATAAGTGTTACAGAATCGAAGCTGTGACACTTGAATGTGTTTTTAATTATGTTAACCCGAAATCAAGGATTTGTAGTACCTACTTAGAATAATAAACAAGTATCTACTTAGGTACTTAAATAAAAACTGCAAGAAATTGTTGTTTATATCTACAACTGTTGGGTATCTACCTATTTATCGCCAAATTGACATTCGCAACTGATAAAAGTTATTATCAAAAGATAAAAGCTTAAAATTAAATAAATACCTACTTATCTTCATCCTTTTATCTGTTTTTTTCTATTTATTATAATAAAGAGTCAGGTACATCGTTGCATAGGTATTTGTATTTACCTAGATACTTATTAGTTAAGTATACGAATTTTGATGAACTTAATTAATAAGTATTTTATAAATCGTCAGATAGGTATTTATTTACTTACATAAGTCCTCCCGTCTGTATTTCGGCCACGGCGGCGAATCTCTTTGCGCGGGAGATAATATAGTGCACAAGTGTGTGCGCAGAAACAGGTGCACTCTCTGTTTCTTTACTCTCATAGCCTTATGGGAGGGAATGTCCGCCACGACCGGAGAGAGAACAGACGCTGGACCAACGGCTTAACACCCTCCGAGACACGGGGGTCCTTCCTAACTCCGGGCTAGTACTGAGAATTTCCATTTACTTACTACTACTTACTACAGCTACGCAAAATCAAATACTAATTTTATAAATGCGAAAGTTTGAATGGATGTTTGGTTACTCAATCACGCCCGAACGGCTGAACTGATCTGGATGAATTTGGCAAAGAGAAAGATTATAGTCTGGAATAATACATAGGCTTCTTTTTATCCAACCACCAAACCAAAAACCTCAATCCACGCGGACGTAGTCGCGGGCATGAGCTAGTCAGTTATAGTTATCATAATTCGCTAGTGCGTGTGGCTCATGGTTGTGTTAATTTCAGAATAAATTTCGAAAAGGCCCCGCCCGGGGTTCGAACCTAGCACCTCCCACTTGAGACCACAGCGCTCACCACTGCCCCAGGGAGGTCGTTATTGAAGTATAGTATAGTCTCACAAACTTATCTGGCCCGGTGGCCAATATTGGAACTAATATTTTTGCCTGCTTAGTTTTTGTTTTTATTTAATTTTTCATATACTAGCGACGCTGTCACCTGGTCAGATAAGGTGAGGTAAGAATAATTATTATGTAATAAGGATGATTGTGGGGTAATAGGTAGGTATAGCTACAGAAAAGCCCAGCGTCTGGTAATTTTTGTTTATAAGTCAACAGCCTGTACCGTCATTAAGTTGTTTTCCTTCCTTAAAGGTACCTTAAGGTTTTCTTTCCTCTTATTACTTGTATTTAGGTACAATATATACTAATATGTATAGATTCATCTCATATCTAAACCACAAAAGGTATCACTACACTACCTAAAATATTTTTGCTTGCACTGATAGTATATAAGATACATAACCAATGATTTTCTGTTTACTGTTTGATTCCGACGGGAACTTTCCGAAATAGAAAGTAGCCTCCCTCTGTACCAAACGTCAAAATCTATTGAATGCATCAATCGTTAATACAGTATCAATTGTTGTGATTGGCTGAATTTATGGTATTCTTGCTGCGTCAATGGATTTTGTCCAATAGTAGAAGAGTGTTAACCAATCAGAGTTGATTGCGATCGTTACACTGCAGCTGCCATTTCTAGCCGGTCACTCTGCCGATAGCAGACAGACACATTCACATTTATAATATTAGAAGGTATGGGTAAAGTAGGTACTTAAACGCGTCTGATATTATGAGTAGATAATAAATTATTCATTTTCACTGAACTCCTTGAACCGTGACCAAAACGTTCCGTAACAGACTTAACTTTGAAATCACTGCGTTTGGTAATTACTACGCGTAGCCTTATATTCCTGTTATATTATTAATCCTTTTTTTTCAGAACAGGTTTGCGCTTGACGTCAATCATGCTTAGTAACTACAAAGCAATGATGAGGTCTACTAGGCATATTACACTGCACTTTCCACAGAGCCCTGTGGAACGGGTGGGCGTGGCCGCTAGTTAAAACCGTCGCTTATTACATAGCAATTAAGATCAAATTAGGGACCCTTTCTCCCTAAATCTTATTACACTAAGTATACTGAATTAGTGTAAGGGTCCCTGTGAAAAGTGTAGTGTAATACTTATGCCTATACGTTAGAGCGCGCTTGCCTACTGTGCCTATTATAGAGTTGCGTACCAAATTACAGATTAAATAAAATAATGCGAAAGCGCGTCTGCCACTCTACAATTCCTACCTTCTCTGTACGTTTTTATTTTTTACGATTTTTTTAATCTTACAAAATCATAAGTCCAAAAAATGCAAATTATTAGCCTCTGATTAAAGGTTGATAATATTATTTATAAGTGTATTTCATGCGCTTTCATGAGATAGATTGCATCCAGGGGAACATACCATTCTTATCTCGGTAAATCAGGGTTCTTACGGGATTTTTGTAAACCCTACATCCACGCGAGGGACGTGATTTTCCGGGATAAAAACTAAAAAGTAGCCTAATAAATAACACTTCAGATCTACTGTCGCCACGCAAAAAATCACGTCGCGCCTCCGTTTGACTAATGTGATTGCGACGCGGCGTGATTCAAGGACACACCAACACACATACTTTTTCGTTGTGATATTACGGACTATTAATTTTTTTTTAAACTGTTGCACTTTTAACTCTGCGTTGCGTCTTGCGATATTTAACTTTAAGTAGTTATGTGAGTTCCAAAATTCTTCGTTGCAAATGTCGCATGTAATTATCTAGGTATGCTCTAAACACCTTGACCCGTAGATCATTCGATGAACTGTATACCGTCTTGCTATGAATAAATGTATGTTTAAGCAGTCGAATCAAGTTGCTGAAGCGAATTATTTTCGATAGCGTTTGAGCTGAGATTGAAAGTTTAGAGTACCACACACCAACGTAGTTTCTTTCTTCTCGTAATCGGTAACTAATCGGTAAAAATAAGCAGTTAGGTTAAACCTGTGGGTTAAACACTCGAAAGGTGCCTGACGAAAATTAAAAGAGAAATTGTCTGGTAATAATATAGTATACTCCCACAAACATAACTGACCCGGTGACAGCGTCGCTTGTAGATATAAAAAAAAAATTAAAAAAAAAAATTAACAGGCATAAAAAATTGAACTTAAAAAACTGCACTTAAATCTGTCTAATCTAAATTCAGTCTAAATTAAAATAAAAGTAATTTTAATAAAAAATCTTTAATATATAAAAATATCTACCAACGATTATTATCATCATAATATGATTATTATTAAAACTAAAGTGAAATTCAAAAAATGGAATGATAAGTAACACGAAAAGACTATTATTTAATAATAATTTATATTAATATATTTCATTATTGCACTGTATTATTTTCCATCGGGAAACGTCTTAACGTTTTCCTTGTATAAAATAATAATAATATAAATAAACCAGGGTTTTTCATTATCCTGGTTCATTCAATTATTAATAGTATACAGCGAAAACGTTAAGCAATACCATTATTAATATGTAATTGTGTTGATTTTAAAACGTAGTATCTAAAACGATTTGTTTTTGTTCAATAATTCAACTTTGCGACCTATTTTTCTTATAGATAAAATGCCCAAAGACCTAGAGACCTGTCCATAGCCCGATTATTAACAATATTATTATCATTAACTATTAAGATACCGTCTATAAACATCTCTACACACGTACCAACTTACACTGTAACCTAATGTAATCACGACATTTTAGTTTATAGTTAATAAACTCGGATAATTATTGCAATATCGTCAAGTATTCAACGAATTTTATATGAATAAGTATTTGTATGCATATCTAAAAATCTCATAACCAACTTCGAGGAATAGGACAAGTCTGTATGGGAACAACTTATTAAAACTTAACCTAGAACCTTTATTGACTCTTTTTGGCGCAGAAAAAGTCAAGACATACGTTCCGCTGATTTACTAATACGCACAAAATGTATTATTGCGAATCATTGTGCGTTCTTATCACCTGCCAAAAAACTGCATCAAACTGTACCTACTAGGATAGAATGTCAAAGTAGGAGCTCTAAGTCGGTACTTGTATAGACATCTAAAAACAGTCCTAACTGGTTATTTTATAGTTTGGACCGGATAGCGTCGATTCTACCAGCGGCGGATCTCTGTAAGTCTGTCAACTTCATCGCCAAACCCATGTTCCCTTGGATCTTGATCTTGCCCTGGAAGAAAGCCTTCTGAGGGTTCAGCTTACCCGAGATTAAGTCTGCTACGTCTTCATCGTTGATTGTGAAGGTTACATCGCATTTTTCCTTGCCATTGTAGTTGACGCAACCTTTGCCTTCTTTCGCGTTTATAACCCAATACCCTTCATCCCCATTCGGGCCGTTTCGGACTTTGAAACCGTAGATTCCCCTGACTTTTTCAATAAGCTGATCTTCGTCAGTCTTCATTGCTTCTTCTAAGATCTTCATGTATTTGTATACTTTGAAGTTTTCAGGGTTCTCGGCTATGGCCGCGACCTGATTGGGGGAGGCATTTGAGAAGCCTTTGCGGTACATTGTGATGACTACAGCGCCTCCAAGTCCCAAGTTGTGTTGAAGGGCGATGCGAGCGCGTGGCACCTGTGGAGAGAAGGGGGAATTTAAAAACTATTTACGTTATATTTACGTACTATTTACGTTGTATTTTATACCATACATAAAACATTGTTATATTGTCAATAATCACACAGCGGCGGTAGGTATGAAGCGGTAGATTAGCAATATGATAAATGTTTGGAAGACATAACGGAAGGCGTCATTTAGCTACAATAAAACGCAGAATGGTGACAGATAAATAATTAGTAACAGAAGAATAACTTATTGGGTAAATGCTAAATCTATCTGTTTATTGTTTAGTGTACAGCTTTGTGCTTGTAGATACATTTTTAAAGATCTCTGGCATAACTATGTAGTCCGCCTGCATAGAGAGCGACGAGACAAAAACACGTACTGCTCGTGTGCAGAGGCGTATCCACCCAACGAGAAGCCTACATTGGTTCCTCAGCAACACTCCCTGAAATCATCGTCGACCTAGGTGACCTGCTAGGATTCTGCAGTGAGCTTGCCAAACTGGAGTGATCCGGCGCGGGTTACACCCGGCTGATTTATCACATACAGCGGACGGCTACGCTATGCTAAGGAACCTCCTGGGTTCCTTAGCGACACGAGGAAGATGAACTGTGTGACTCACGACAAGACTCTCAAGACTCTCGTCAAGACTTCTGGGCCTCTGAAGTCTGCAGAACTCTTCCATTGTAGTTTACATACATATACGTCAAAACTCTCGTCTTGGGAGTTGGACATAAAAACGCCACTGATGCAAGAGCAGACGACATACGACCTACAGCAGCTGACTCAATGGAATATCAACTTATTTCCTAGTTATCAGCTCTGATTCCACAACAGCCCAATAACGTCGAACTGCTGGGCACAGGCGTCCACACTCTCATAGGAGAGAGGGAATTAGAGCTTAGACCCAACACGCTTCTCCAATGCGGGTTGGCGGGCTTTAAGAGCTATTATCATGCTAGTGATAATAACCGGGACCGACGGCTTAACGTGATCTCCGAGGCACGGGGGTGAAACACCGCCAACTTCCTAACTCCGGGCTAGTACTGAGAATTTCTAAACAGAAAAACCCAATAATTAATTATGGCCTGACCAGCTCTTATTATTATTTTGGGTGGCGACAATTTGTTTTTTCTGGATGTATTACCGGATTAAAAACTTTTTAGAAATCAGGTACGTCAGTAGCGTGCATAGACGCGTCAAAACTCTGCTTACCCTAGTTGTAAAAGCTCAATGCTAATTTTTCATTAGGACCTACCAGTTAGTTATGTTGATTTACCCAAAGAATGTCGACCCTTACTTCGAAAACTGCCACTAATCTTAGTGGAGTAAGACTGTGATCTGTTGAAGTCTTAATGAGACCTATGATAAGCAGTGGACGTTTATCGGTTGACGACTACGAAATATTACCACCTCATTTCGGAAATCAAAATTACTGTAGTCTGTATCACAACAAATATAAGTAATCACAATATGTAAAAATTTGGCACTGATAGTAAGTAAGTAGTTACCGCAGGTTTTTACGTCACACAAGGTAGTAGCTAAGTCAGATTTTTTACCTATACTCATGACTTGCATTTTCTTAAAACGAAACATTTAAATAGGTATAATGTATTAACGTCATAAACAGATAAACGTATCATTGCCCCTTGGAATGTCTCTTATCTTATGTGTCGCTACATAATAATATTATGCTTTAATATAATATGATTTTATTGAGGGAGCATTGTACTGTTGTTAAAATAAAAAAATCTTAAAAACAATTGTAAAACTGGCTTCTAAAGCCACTGCAAAGTAAAAAATTATCTTGCCAGTATGACGGACACGGAAACAAAGGTAAAAAAAAACACTACCGAATTGATGACTTTTTCTTCTCTTCTTTTTCTCTCTCTTTTAACTATTTGGTGTGCAATAAAATTTTTCAATCATTCATTCATCCATTCATTCAGTTGTCAAACTTATAGCACCCTTCTTTTTGCATCAGGGGTTAAAAATAAAGAAATTAAAAAAACTACCTTATGACTCGTCAGTGTAGAGATTGAACAAAATTAGAACAAAGTTCATAATATTCAAATTTTTTGAACCAGGGCTTGCCGTGCACAGGCAAATTTAAATCATGCGAGGCACTTGCCATGCAAAAGTAAAAAATCATTTATGATTCTGATGCCGCCCATAAATTTTATAACTAGGTATTTATTTTAAACTTTACAGTTCTTTTCTATAAAATTTATGGTTGGTAGAAATTTCACACCTAGGAACAATATAAATAAATACATTGTATATATAATAAATACGAATACAAGAAGTAAGTAGTATGTACCTATAATGCATAACTTTACATAACCAAATCAAATTGAGCAGGTATTAAATTTAGGTATACATTACACAAGGAAAACAAAGCAACAAATAATAGCTGGTATAAAATTTGGAAACAAACTACTTAATGCTTCTAAACAATACATGAGAAATTTTAAAATACATAGAAATCCACAGACCAAATTACCAAATAGAATATGCAGTGTACCTAACAACCCATTTTCAACACCACTGGCATGACATTCCAACATGACGTTTACATGACAACATCTCCTAAGCAAATATGACAAACCTGTCTCTCTCCAGCCTCCCCACGTAGTTGCCAGACTAGTTCAGCACATTGGGCCAATCCCGTTGCACCTAGAGGGTGTCCCTTAGCTATCAACCCTCCACTAGGGTTAACCACCACCCTGCCTCCATAAGTATTGTCCCCAGCGTCAATAAACTTCCCTGCTTCGCCTTCACCACAAAGCTGCAGGCCTTCGTAAGTAATTAGCTCATTAGCAGCAAAACAATCGTGTAACTCAACTACATCAATTTGTTTAGGACTGATTCCAGTCTTTTCATAGATACGTTTGGCTGCAAGAGCAGTCATATCATAACCAGCAACCTTCATTAAACTGTTTTCAGTAAAAACAGCTGGAGTATCCGTGGCCATCTCCATACCAATGATTTCTACAGCTTTATTTTGCAATCCATAGCGGATCACTGCTTCCTCGGACATTAGGACGGCTGCACCAGCTCCATCACTGGTCGGACAGCATTCTAACTTTGTTAGAGGCCCATAAATCCTACGGGAATTCAAGACTTCCTCAACTGTATACTCCCTTGCGCTCTGAGCTCGCGGATTCTTAACTCCATGACGGTGATTTTTGGCAGCGATTTTGGCTAAATGAACTTCGGTTGTGCCGTATTTTTTCATATGCTCGAGAGCAGCGTTACCGAAATACTGAGCGGTCATTGGGGAACCAGTTAACTCAGCTAATTCCGCCATTTTTAAAGTATGCCTGTCCATAGGGTTTGTTCTATCTGTGTAGGCACCAGAGGATAGTGCTCCGGGAGCCATTTTTTCAAAACCGACCGCTAACACGACGTCAGCAAGCCCACCTTCTATTAATTGTTTACCAAGGAAAAGAGCGTTGGAACCAGTAGAGCAATTATTATTAACGTTGTAAATAGGAATACCGGTCATGCCAACCTGGTACAAAACCCGCTGGCCACAAGTTGAGTCCCCGAATACGTAGCCACAAACAGCTTGTTGTACATTTTCATATTTTATACCAGCATCGGCTAATGCGTCTAAAACAGCCTCTTTACCCAATTCCGGATAATCTTTCCCGCTGTTCGGCTTGACGAATTTCGTCATACCAACACCGACTACGTAAACTTTCCTAGGCATTTTGGTGTTTGATAATTACCTCGATTGCACAAAGGAGACTGAACTTTGACGACCACTGCGAAATTATTCGCCTCGAGAATAAACTGCGTATTTAGACGTGCACTTTTTTACGGCAAATGATTACTTTGCTAATATAATATATTAAATGTTATAATTATTAAAAACTCACTGCATTAAATTATTTCAAAATCTAAATAATTACGAAACAACAGTCCAACTTTTGAACACAAAATGAAATGAAAATTGAAAAGTTGAATGAAATAAATCAGAATGACATGCAATCTTGATGAATTGGATTGGAATTTGAACCGTATTCCGTAAGCAGATGATCGAAAGAAGACGAGCTTACGGAGACCAAGTAGCACACAAATAAACGTCACAAATATCTCGTATCAGTTGACCAATCATAAAAGCGGAAATGACGTACTGTACGTTTACTTTATGGAAAATTTATGAGCGCGAGAGTTTAAAAATATTTAAGTTAAGCATTAATTTGCTGAATAAAAATAAAATGCTGGTCTTGCAAATATTAATAAAATAGTAATAAATTTTGTTATATAAATTTAAACAACCACGTATCTGGCATCTTATAATTACAGCATAATATTTGAATTAAAAACAAAACAAAACAAAACATGATTGTCATGTATGTAGTGATCAGATGATTCTCATTCTCTTGAAATTAATTCTCATTGATATTTTTATTTTTTGAACACAACAACGTCTGATATGGTATAAAATATTAGTATAAATTATTGAAACCGTTTAGGCCTTGCAACGATTAAATTGGATTGAAGGTGAAATGACTCTAGACAAGCAAAGAATTTTAAGCGAACTTGGTAGTGTTATGAATCAATTAAAGAGTGCGGATTGGTAAGAGCTTCATAATTTAATTTTATTATATTGCATTAATAAAGAAGTAAACTTATACAACACAAATGCATTCCTCCGAGAACTGGAGTAACATTGCTAAGTTAGAACAGAAAAAACAAAATCCCTAAATAGTTTTAGTGCGCTATTTTGATTAAGTATATTGTAAGTTTTTAAACTTTGTCCCAGTACCTACTCGAAGGGGTTTAAAAATACAAGCGTTTGTTGTTATTATTAATGCTGTCAATATCCCAAAAAAGTATTTAATACATTTATCTTAAAGAGATAAAAAGGAGTTACCCGAATCTACAATTATTTAAATTTTTTTCTTCCAGTGGTTGCATGAGCAAGTTATTTGGACAATCTGGGCAAGCTGCATCACTAAGATCCCTACCGACTTGTGGGGGATGTCGACGGAACAGTTGCTATGACCACGGATACGGATGGAATTCCAACGGATCACATGGTGATTCCTATCAAGGCAATGCGCAGAATATGTACACTCCTTGCATGGGCCGTTGTAACCCTCCAAAGCTTTACGCAGATACGTATAACTATCTAACTGATAACCTCATGCAGCCAACTATAAAAGAAGTCTACGATGATCTAAAAAGCTTGACACCGAATAATACTATCGCGAACAATCCAATGGCTAATCAAATGGGTCTCCCAAATGGTTTAGCAGCTCAAAGTAACATGGGTGACATATATAAAATGGGTAACATGCAAGCTGATAACATGGGTAATATGAATGCAAGCAACATGAGTGCCTCTAATCCTTATAACAATAATTTTAATGGCCAACCAGGCAATGTAGGTGCTATGCCAACGAATGAGGTGAGTCCAAATCAAATGGGAGGAATGGGACCACAAATTTTGAACATGCTTGGAGGTAACATTTCAAACACAAATAAAACAAACACTAGTATGGTACAAAATAGTCAGCTAACGCAATCGATGCTGATCGATGCACCTCAGTCACCACACGGCCAAATTGGCGTTACACCCCTATCTACGCCGATGAGAACTAATCAGAATGTTTACAATTCTCAAAGTTACCCTAGTAATTATAACGCAAATCAAGGAATGATGCAATCAAATATGCAAGCTGGGAGAAACTCTCAAAATGCATGCAACACAAACCCAGCTGCACAGCAAATGGCATCAGGTCACCTTCACGGCCCCCACAGCAAAGGAATCGCAAAATTTCACGAAATGTTTCCAGGTGTTATGAAAAATTTAGGTGGAGATTTGGGCTTCGATCCTATGGCCATAGCAATACAGATGAATCCAGCTAATCAACAGCAAGCAGCTATGGACTCTATGAAGAAAATGATGCATAATAATGACATAAATAAAGTTTTCAATCAATCTGCGAATCATGCTGCAAGAACAAGCGCACAGCAAAGCCAAATTCAAAATAATGAACCACCAAATCCAGCTCAAGAATCAGTTCCATTACAACAAGCAGGAAATGACATAGTACAGCAAAATACGACTTCGAATAATCAAATCGCGTATAAAAACGCTGCAAATTATAACAAGACTGTAAACGATAATGCTAATGTTTACAGAAATACTAACGCACAATTAAATAGTCAGCAGGTTTATACGGCCGGTATGCTGCCAGAACAAACACATAAACCAGAACAGCAACACTATCAAGAACAAAATATCATTGATCCGAATACAGGCAGTACAATGGCACCACCGACTCTTTCGTCAGCTTATGATGCAACACCTAATCAGCCTAATATTCAACGAGTAATAAAAGAACCAATATTTCCAGTAGACACTTCAAGATACGTAGCACCCAAGCAGCAAAAGTATTTTGAATTCAACACTCTTGGTCAACTAGTTGAAAAGACTTCAGCCGAAATGTATCGAACACCAGAACCAACTCTACCACAAACCTTATCACCCCAGCCAACATCTAAGTCTAGAGTCGATGCTGCTAAGTATGCTAAAGTGAAATCCACAGTGAGCAAGACTTCTTTGATGGGTGCGAAAGCGGTTGGGAGAACACCGAGTCAACTACAACATATCTATAATCAGTACAAGGGATCTCAATCCTTCACCCAGCAAAACATACCAGCACAGGGAGTTAATGCTGTAACTCATTCGGAAGGCAAATTAACCGCCCCTCAAGTAAATCAACAGCAGCGACAAATGGCAGTTGAAAGGGTCGGTGGAGACACTGTGGTGAATAATCAAATGGGAGACCAAAGAACTGTTAAAGATGAACGAGTGACGGGACAAATTGGTGACGTGCCTTCTGCGGTCAAGCCTATCGGCGATGGAAAACCAAACGAGGTACTTAACGAGGTTTCTTTTTACTCGACGAGGTAGTAATGTAAATATAAATATGCAATTTTTTAATTTACAGATGGCTCCACTAATAAATCGCAATACAAGAAATGGTTTACAAGATATGGTCTACACGTCCTACCCATCTTCTGCTGCTTGGACCTTCCATGGTGCCAATTCGAGGCCGTACAGCCCCTCACGCGGCAAATATCCTGGCAGATATAGATAACAATTAATTAAGTTGTAGGAAATGTGACGTTGTTGTGTTGTTAAATTATATTGTGTCTGTGTTGAAATTTGAAATATATTTTAAAACTTCAATGGCTAGGCTGTTTTATTTGTTCGAGCATACGTTACGTGGTTACGCCTGGTTACACCACGCGTCTTTAATGTTCCATACATTACTACATATAAACTGAATCATTTAGACTGATGCCGTTGCCGATGTGAGTGGGTGTTATTAATTTATTTAACGTAATTTTAAAGGTAATTTTACCGTCAATGACGACCTTTATATTCCGTAGACAATAAAACGAGTATCAATACCTTTTGTTAATCTATGGTTGTAAGCGATATTCTATAATTAATTTTAGTCTATGGTAAACAATTGTTTGACTTGGTTTGACTCACAGCATTAAAGAAAAGCAGACATATCATAAATTTCACACCCACATACACACATGTATGGGAATCTGTGTCCTTTTCCCTCCAAGCAAAAATGTATAAGTTCCTATCTTTTTTTTATTTGTTGCAACACTGTACAACACAAATGCACACATTGACAAAATTTCAATGCGTGGCAGTCATAGAAGACATGTAGAAAACATATGGCGTTTATTTACATTGTGTTGTCATAATTTTTTTGTGAAATTTGGAGGTTTCGTAGCCAATATTCATTGAAATAAAATGGTGAAGTGTTGTGTCCCCCAGTGTTACAACGCTTCGTACAGGAAACCCCCAGAAATAACGTTCCATCGGTAAGTAAATTTCCGGACTTGACGACCCTTTTATTTTAATTAAATAACTTCGACTTTTAATTTCAGGTTTCCAAAGGATGAATACCTGAGATACCTATGGATAAAAATGGATGGATGGATGGATGGATTTATCAGTTAAATATTCCAGCAATATTACCACAAGTCCGTGTAATACTTGTAACGTATGTAAAAATTTAAAGAGATTGCTATACTTATGGTTTCTTCACAATACATTTACAATAATATTCATATATTGTTTGTTAGGCAGAACATTAATTTTTTTAAGCCAAAAATTGACACTCTCAAGTCGCAATCATACACACAGTCTCACAGTTTGAGATTGTTAAAATTGTGCTGTAGGATAAAGTTTTGTTTGTTGTTTGCTTTTACTTTTTACTTTAATCCACTTCTGGTTCTTTATAATACATATTGTAACACTAGCTTATGCCCGCGACTTTGTCCGCGTGGTTTAAGTTTGTTTGATTCCCGCGGGAACTCCTTAATTTTCCGGGATAAAAAGTAGCCTATGTCACTCTCCAGTTTCTCAACTATTACCCATGCCAAGAATCACGTCGATCCGTTGCTCCGTTGCGGCGTGATTGAAGGACAAACCAACTAACCAACAAACCAATAAATCAACAAACAAACATACTTTTTTGCATTTATAATATTAGTATGATTTCTCGCTAGAAATGATATTGCGAATTAATGGTAGATTCACTTGGCGATTCAAAAACACTAATTGTAAAGTTTATTTGAATAAATTACATTTAAGTTTAACCTGTTGTAGTTTTTTTTATTTAACCTTCTAACCTAATTTTTGGAATAACGATTCGATTCGATTGTTTTACAACATTTATTTGGCTTACTGCCAAGAAATTATTGTCAATAGGAACTTTGAGTTAAAATCTGGCGGTATTTATACGATATCCGTTGGTACTGTGCTTCTAAATAATATCTCCAGAACCTGCGCATCGACGCAGAGCGAGAACGACGCGAGAACCACTGGCCATGATACTGACGGAGTCCACAGTGACGTTATAACACGCAGCGCGGAGTTCACATTCGTGTTATCCTGCCTGCCTATAACTATATTCATCACATTGACTAGGGTCCCGCACGTGGTGGTGATTATCATCGCGGACCCAAGCCCGAAATAGATATCTGGCACAGGCCTCTATCCTATCGAGGCAGGCCTTAGCCAACTACAAACCGGTTAAAAGGTAGGAGCGTATGCCGAGAAAATATTTTTGAAAATTCATGCCATCGTAAAACTGGTATTTGAAATTTGTATGAAAGTTGAATTTAACGTAAGCGAAGCTGCGCGCAAAAGCTAGATGAAATTACTATTTTCAATTTTGTTACTACATTGCAGTTGTGATCGCTTGTGATGAAAAAGTCATAAAAGGTCATTATTATTTTTAAAACCCTTACAAATGATAGCTTCCAAATGATAGGTAACGTTTAGATCGTTGTTTTCCCACACGACTTAACCCTACATAATAATGTGTTATGCAGCAACAAGGTGCGGTCCTGTGTTTTGTCTATGTGTGCGTAATGTTTCCGTGTGTTTAAAATTGCCACGCTATGTTTTTCAATATATTGAATCTGCTTCCCTATAAAAATCTGTGGTTTGACTCATGTTTGACTCTTCTTTTTCTGGTCGGTGGTTTGACTCAGAGACAAGTAACTTAATTGGCTCTGGTTAACAAGGGTTAACTTGTCTTGTCTCTGAACTCAGTCTGAACTTGTCTCTGTTAGTTGCAAAAAAGTACTCTGTGGTTAGTTGGTCAGAGACAAGTTATGTAGTTGGTTTCGTTGGTTGGTTTGACTTGGGCTGCTGCGGGCTGCGGATTTGAGTTGTGGAAATTTTTCCAATTTGCTAGAGAATTCGATTTTTTTGCACGATCGTTTTGTGAAAGCTCAATTTTTCAGTCCGATAACGCTATTGGATTGTAATTAAACGTGTTTGAGGCTTTCAGCTTTAAGTTAAGTATAGAGGAACAGTGAAGTGCGAGCACGATGTCTCTGTTTGGATCTCTCATGGGGATGGCCGACGTGGATGACGATCCGTTTTTTGGGTAATTTTCCTAATAATTCCCATTGTTTTGATCTCATATAACATTTATCTTCATATTCAACTAGCTATAGAAGTTATCAAAACCACATTCCCATGTGCTAACCACACAATAATTAGCACCCTTTTCATCGATAATAGCAATGATTGCGAAACTCAGGGTATTACGAAAAAAACGAATTTATACTGTAGGTAATTATTTTTATCTATATTGCCTATGTATTTCTCTATAGAATAAGGTGTTTTTTAAATTTTGGTTTTATTATGTCATTCAACCTGCTCCATTTCGATAATAAGTAAAGAAGTTTGAAAAAGGTATATGGACCACATATTTAGCTAGAGGTGTTCACGCCTAGTGTCTTGGTATTCAATACCCTAATTACTTTACGTATTCATTATGCTTAAAAAGTAGGTTTTCATATAAAGAAGGGAACACAATATCACAAATACCTATCACAAATTATTTCAATATTATTATCAACAAATGAGGGGTTAAAAGTGGCTGGTCATCATGGTGTTGCAATTTTAGTAGTACTTCCACTAATAAGGGAATCTAATAGGTAATACACACCAGTTATGTAGAAGAACATCAACTTTCTTGCTAACTACCGATCTACTTTAATAATTGTGATTTTTACTTTGGCATAATGGCACCCTGCAATCCCAAACTGTACTTATAAGAATACTAGCTAATACCCATGACTTTGTCTGCGTGGGTTGAGGTTTTCGGTTTCGGTCCACAGGAACTTATCCAGACTATAATCAATCTCTGTGCCAAATTTCATCCAGATATTGGTATAGTACAATTGACTTTCTTAATGACAAAGTTGTATGGAAGCATGGACTTTGGGTCCAGCACCCCACAGGATAGTATAATAACGTACACTGCTGTATTCAATTTATGTATTTTAATATCTTGTTTTTTAAAAAGAGCTACTGCTGAGTTTCTTGCCAGCTCTTCTCAGTAGAACCTTCTTTTCTGAACCGGTGGTAGAGTCAAAGCTTTATGTACCATAAGGCACACCTGTATGTCTTACATGTTATAAATAAATTGAGTTTATTGATTATTTAATAATCCATTCTTACAATTTCCATCCCCAGGTCGCACATGAGGCATATGCATCAGATGAACAACATGATGAACTCTCTGTTCTCTGACCCCTTTGGCATGCTGGGTGAGAGCCCCCTCTCCATCATGGGGGCTCGGCGCGGCAACGCCATGATGCCTTATATGCCTCAGATGCCTTCGCTGAACAGACTTTTTGCAGGTAAAAGTTTGTTTCATCATCAGGGTCTATTCAGACTATTTATTTATTTATTAGTAAATCTCTATTGCACACAAATTAAAATAAACTCACCAGCATATTTAGCGGAACATAAAAAAAAGGTCCATAATTTAAAAAATATGGTTTTATTTTAAAATCTACTTATTACACTTCTTTTGTTATTTAAAGTTTCATTTGTTTAACTTAAAATGAGATTACATTAAGAACAGATTTTGCGAGTAAAGGCTATTTGTGAAAAATGGTACATTTTTGAACTTTTCATGTAACCGGGAAAAGTGAAATTTAATATTAAAATAACAATTAATTAAATTAGAAACATGGTGATTAATATCGCGTATTTCCTCCACGTGCTCTTATTAAAGTTTCTACCCGTCTAGGCATACTGAGAATGATGTTATCGATGGTTTCCTGGGATAGTCTCCGCCATTCCTCAACTACGGCGATTCGCAGTTCTCCCACGTTGGCAGGAGCTGGAATTCTGGACTTAACTTTTCGTTTTAGCAAGTCATTCATATCATTAAGATAAGCTTGAATTACCCGAGCCTGGCCGCATACCGCTCGGGTAACTCAAGCTTATCTTAATGATATGAATATCACTGTTATGGAGTGGCCGGCGAGATCACCGGGTATGAACCCAATAGAGCACGTTTGGGACTTGCTGAAAAGAAAAGTTAAGTCCAGAATTCTAGCTGCTGCCAACGTGGGAGAACTGCGAATCGCCGCAGTTGAGGAATGGCGGAGACTATCCCAGGAAACCATCGATAACATCATTCTCAGTATGCCTAGACGGGTAGAAACTTTAATAAGAGCACGTGGAGGAAATACGCGATATTAATCACCATGTTTCTAATTTAATTAATTGTTATTTTAATATTAAATTTCACTTTTCCCGGTTACATGAAAAGTTCAAAAATGTACCATTTTTCACAAATAGCCTTTACTCGCAAAATCTGTTCTTAATGTGATCTCATTTTAAGTAAAACAAATGAAACTTTAAATAACAAAAGAAGTGTAGTAAGTAGATTTTAAAATAAAACCATATTTTTTTAATTATGGACCTTTTTTTTATGTTCCGCTAAATATGCCGGCGAGTTTAGTAAGAGAAGACAATATTATACACTGTATTGGTGACACTTTTTTTAAAAACCATATGAGGGCAACACTTATGGCTGTAAATACAGTTTTCAAATTGGAGGTGCAGTCCAGAGAACCTCTGGTATTTCTCCTTGTCCTTCTTTGTTTCGTGTACAGCCATCTGGGATGCTTGTTTTTTGTCATGTTTGTTTTATTCAGATACTAAATAATCTTTAGCCAGAAATCCACTAGCAGTTGTGACATTTCAGAAGAATATGGGCTTCATACATTTCCATATATGAAGCCCATACTACATTTAGTAAGCTTCATTTCAATCAAGAGAGGTTTGTTACTTTTAAGCCAGTCAATTTAATTATACTTGGCATTCAATTCAATTCTTGATTTTATGGCTTGCGTTACCAAATGGGTACAATGAGGAGACACGCTTTAGAGGTGATAGCTGGGAGATATACTTGGCATCAGGGTTGGGTAGTATTTGAATTACTTGCAATAATAAAAATACGTAATTGAAATACAAATATGTATTTGGTATTTGTATTTCAATTACTTCCTTACAATGTAATTTGTAATTCGTATTTCAAATACCTGACGCAGAGGTATTTTGTAATTAGTATTTCAAATACTTGAGGCTTCAAAATACATTTTAACATTAAATTACATTTAACCTTCATTTAGCGATCGTGAGTGTATGTGCGAGGCGAGAGTGTATTAATGGTAAAGCAGCTATTAGAGTTGGCAACACTGCACCTGTTATGTATAATGTACGCTATGACTGTACATCAAAATTGGCCAACAAAACACAAAAATGTGCTGATTAATTAATCTTGTTCTCCTCGAATTTTCAGCCCATGCTGGTATAGATAACTTATTTTGTATTTTATAATTTGTATTTCAATTAAAAATAGCTAATACTGTATTTAATATATAAAATGATATTTAGATATTTCGAAAGACAACCTTAATTAATCATCAGAAATAATTTATTTTTGAGATAGGCATAAGCCGTATTTAAATAGAACTGAAATGTGTCTACTTGTGTATTATAATAATATTATTTGAAACTTTATATATTATATTAATAATAATAATATGTCCAACATGTTTGGTAAAACATTAATTTGGCAATAGTCCCTTGGGTGAATATTTGTCTAAGACTAAACATCCAGACATAATAATATATTACCAAAATAATAATGTTGAAAACACTGTGAGAAATGTATTTTCCAGGGTTAAAAGTACCCTATGTTGTTCCCTGCGATAAAAACTACACCAAATTTCATCAAAACAAGTTGAGCAGATGGGCCACGTGCAGACAGACACACTTTCTAAGACAAACATAGCCAATTGTTTATAGTTTGTCCCGCGGTGATAGCTATATTGGATCAACATGTAGGAAAACGCAACAGACAATCAAAATTTCGCATATAAGCCCGCGACTTTCGCGTCCGCGTCCGCGATTAAGATTTTTAGATTCCCGCGGGATCTCTTTAATTATCCGGGATAAACAGCTTATGTCCTTCCCCAAGATACAACCTATCCCTGTACTAAATTTCATCAAAATCGCTTAACCAGGTGGGCCGTGAAAGCGTAGCAGACAGACAAACAGAAACACTTTTGCATTTATAATATTATAGTATGGATTAAGTACTAGCTATGATGCTCGCGACTTCAAAAAGAGGTAGTTAATAAAGTACATGTTTGTAATATAATATCACGATTTACCAACAACCTCAAGATAGCCCTGTCAAACAAAGAATGTGAACTTATTTTACTAACAACATCTAGTCTGAAAAGCGGGACAGTGCTATATACAGGGGCACGCCCTACAAGTCAGACGCTCAACTTTTTTCTATGAAAGGGCCCATCTAGCACCTATAGTCCGCGCACGAGCTCCGAAGAAACGACGGCTGTACACCAGCCCCGCGTGTAATTTTGCGATAGCAGTATTGTTTTGCACTTTAACCAACTCTAGGTTGCTTAGCATGCGCACCACGAGATTATCTCGCGACGAGAGAGAGAGATGTTGTGGTTGTCGGCTAAATTTTCGTTCACCCTAACATGCACAAATTGCGGTATATTACAAGAAATAAATAGTCGGCATGTAAAGGTTCATAGAGAAATATTCCACAGAAAGAAATATTACTTTTATCTCTATTTTTGACACAACGAGACAAGTAACCATGTTAGCGTCGGTAGACAAATAGAGAAAACGGGTAGACATAATTTTACTCGTGCGCATGCTAGCCATATTGGTCATTACTTTAACATTCCATGGGACTCCTCAGAGCTCGCGCGCGGACCTCTACATCATCTGTACATCGATGCGATGTACAGATGATGTAAACTGTTTTCCTCAGATGTGGCAGACGGTCACGGAATGGGCGCCAGCTCTTTCTCTAGCAGTACTGTCGTCATGTCTAGTGGACCCAACGGCAGCCCACAGGTATGTGCTGACTATGATATACTAAATGACTAAATGACTATGAAATACTGGTGTACATGCCTTTATTTATGTCACCGTAAGATTGTAAAAACCGTTAGATTATAATCTAACTCGTGAAATTGTAAACTGTCGACAGATTGTGAACCGTTCAATGTTCTGAGTGTCAATTGTTGAAATATTAATTGTATTTATGTTTTCTTGTGTCTTTCTTGTAGGTTAGGTTAGGGTTCGACATATATAATCAGGTAGTGCCCGGGTTAATATGCCTAACAGATTACAATCTACCGAAAAATAATACGTTAAATTGTAATCTTTCGACAGTTTGTAATTTGCGAGTTAGATTATAATCTAACGGTTTTTACAATCTTACGGTGACTTAAATATCACCAGTTGTAACTAGGGTTTAAATAATCTCCAGACTCCCGACAAAACTCAAAATTCTACTAAAGGAGTTAGTGGACTCAGTAAAGTCCAATGGAAAACACATATGGCAACAACTTAAGTGTACATATTTAAATTAGTTGTGTCAGCAATGTTAAGACTTTTTGTAGCCTTATAATTAAGTAAATAAATCTTTTATTACATTTTTATTTTTCACATTTATTTCCCCCGACAACAAACTGAAAATCCCGACATTTTCAAATTTTGTCTAGATATTTTGGTTGTCCGATCTGGCAACCCTAGTAGTAACTCACGCGTTTTCTCGGAAAGTGATCGTTCAGCTGCTGCGTCGCGAACAACTCATAATACAGGGCTCTGGACGGGTTCGGAACGTGTGCATCATAATGACTGCCCAAAGTGATGGATCTGCGTAAAATTTCGCCAGCATTTAGTACCTATTTAGTACTATTTAGTACCTTTGTTTAAATATTTTGTACCTAATTATTTACGAAGAAATATGATTTTTTAAGTGGGCAGTCATTCTGACGTCAAGATGGCTGCCCACATTTTAATTTCCGCATAAGGGTTCCGTATTTTGCATTTGTCTCTGCACAATAATTTAGTACCTCTTTAGTACCTACACATATATTTCTTCTAGAATTTTTAGGCGAAAGATAAAGATTTTATATCAATCTGAATATTCAAGAAGTCCAGTCCTGAACACTCGCTCAGTGACTAATCAACGCCCAGCCCAAACCCTTGGACCTAGTGAGCTGAAAATTTCCACAGAGGTTCCCTTTGTGATGTAGACAAAGAATAATCAAGGGTTATTCCCACGGGATCGGGAATAAGGAGGATTTATCTGTTTGATTTAAAAGTTATAATTTCCGGAACTATAATCAAGAGAGACTTCAAATTTGGCATACAAGTCGGTAATTCTAATCACTTATTTTACAGTTTTCAGAATTTTTCGAATTTTCCACGGGATAAGGAATAAAGAGAATTTCTTTTCGCTAGAAAATGACTTATTTCCGTTTGCATGGATATTTAAAACCTGCAGAGCGATATATCAGGCTACTTCTTATCCCGGAAAATCAAAGAGTTTCCGCGGGAGTTTTAAAACCCAAATCTACGCGGGTGGAGTTGCGGGCATCATCTGGCATACCATACGACGTTTTTACAATACATTTATGAGTAAAATTCGTAAAGAAAACTGGAATTGTTACGTGAGTTTCCATAGATGCAACAAAAATGTTGAAAACTCTGTTTTCTCTATAAGTATCGAGCCGTGAATATGGTAAGTCTTGTCTTTGGACATTTTAAATTTCAAAAAAATTCAGCAAGTACCATAGACATAGAGTTACGATGTGTAACATCAACACATTGTCGCATGCCTACTTACATTCCACCAAGGATTGCGTCAGGGCCTTTGCACTTAGAAAATTTTTCTGTTGTATGGGGATGTTAGTTCCACAACTCCCTAAAGGATGGCGCTCATGGCGCTTATCTTGTACTGAAAGTATGTATACTTAAAAGTCTGATCAGGGTCTGTGATGGCGCTGAAATAAGTTTTCGTTCAGAAGCTTATGTTTTAGATAAATTAATGATTTTGCCATTTATATAACCACAAAGCTTTTAATAATACATAAAACTTTTTTTTTTTGAGCAGAATATGAGTTATCTTAGATAATTTATAAAGTTTTATCTGTTATAAATTTAGTTTAGTGGAATGAGTTAGAAGTTTAATGAACCATTTGTGTTTTAATTTCCAAACGTGGACAGCCGCCATTTAAAAGTTTGAAATTCGACATTGACATTGACGTTTTCTGGCATGCCGGATGCCGGGTGGACAAAATTATTTTTTTTTGATAAATTCGTTACAATGTGAAACTAGAGTGTGTATTTAGTGTGTACGATGTGAAAAACATGAAACTGTGGAATAATTGTTATGCTTTATGTATATTTTTTGTAATTGAGAATATAAGAGAAAATAATCAACATGTGTTTCATTTACTAACATCTTTACAGTTTGTGTTTATCGTATAATAATTTATCTTAATTATTACAAGGTCACATAATTCTATAGTTGCAGAATTAGATGATCTTGTAATAATTAAGATAAATTATTAAACCAAATACACTTTGTAATATATAGTACTATAGCATTGTGTTATGGTTATATAAATATACACATTTTAGTTGGACAACTTCCCGATAGATGTCGCTGTACATTGAAAGTCGAGTAGCAACTCTATACCAGTATATATAATGTACTCTGTGGATTGCGTGAAGCCAACGACACTATTTAATAATGACGGTAGTAAACGTAAGTAATTACAATAAGTCTCCGCAGTGATATAGGTCGTTATCAGTTGTATTTTTAAAAATAAATTCAAATTACTTATAAAAAAACTAACTGTTTTCCCAACAAATTATTTCAAAAATGGAACATAGGAAAGTAGCTCATTCTGTGTGGATCGTTTTAACATAGTGGAGCTATTTATTCATTTCATACAGTGGGTCGACGCTCATAAAAATGACAGACCTGACTATCATCATCATTCCATGACAGTTTTAACTATTTTGTACGGTAGGTACTGCATAAAAGACATTAGAGTGATAGAATTTTGTATTGTAAAAATTATCTTAGTTTCCTTCGTCACGCCCCTGTCACCCCGCAGCTTTGCTTTGTCTTGATGCCTTAGTTGAACGACTGGTAGGAAAAATCTTATCACCTTATATGTCTTTGACATTAGTTAGGGCAGTTGATACTAACCATAGACTAAATTTTTAGTACTCATTATTACCTTTAACTTAATTACGACCACAATTATTAGAAAAATACTTAATCCTTAGTCTTATAATCGTACTTAAACTTCAGTCCTAAGCTTGAATGTTTTTTTTTTAGAGCATGAGACATTGAGAGGTGAAGACTTATATTGTAGGTAGTTATTGAAGACCGCGTGCGCCAAATTAATGGTTCTTAATCCTGAAAACTGTAAAATAAGTGATTAGAATTACCGACTTGTATGCCAAATTTGAAGCCTCTCTTGATTATAGTTCCGGAAATTATAACTTTTAAATCAAACAGATAAATCCTCCTAATTCCCGATCCCGTGGGAATAACCCTTGATTATTCTTTGTCTACATCACAAAGGGAACCTCTGTGGAAAATTTCAGTTCACTAGGTCCAAGGGTTTGGGCTGGGCGTTGATTAGTCACTGAGCGAGTGTTCGGGACTGGACTTCTTGAATATTCAGATTGATATAAAATCTTTATCTTTCGCCTAAAAATTCTAGAAGAAATATATGTGTAGGTACTAAAGAGGTACTAAATTATTGTGCAGAGACAAATGCAAAATACGGAACTCTTATGCGGAAATTAAAATGTGGCCAGCCATCTTGACGTCAGAATGACTGCCCACTTAAAAAATCATATTTCTTCGTAAATAATTAGGTACAAAATATTTAAACAAAGGTACTAAATAGTACTAAATAGGTACTAAATGCTGGCGAAATTTTACGCCGATCCATCACTTTGGGCAGTCATTCTGATGCACACGTTCGGAACTAGTCGGGCACTTTCCGACAAAATACGTGAGTTACAACCAGTGATAGTTATAAGTTAGCGTTTGTCGCTCATGTATTTGACCCGCCCATGTCAACTAGCCCATGAGCGATACTAGTCGCCGAAAACAAGTGCGCAACGCTGCGTATTTGTTTCCGCTTCCGCTCACCGCTGCCCACCAGAAATGCAACGTATTTGGAGCCATCGGCGTTTCAAGAAATTAAATATCACTTGAGCAGTGAAGGAAAACATCGTGAGAACGTAGTTGCAGGCATAATCTACTATAATATTAATATTATTTAATAATCTAATACAATTATCTAATATATATATATAAAATCGTTAAGGGATCAACGCACAGCCTAAACCGCTGGGGTTATTAACTTGAAATTTTGACAGTAGGTTTCTTTTATAAGGATTTTTCAAACTTCCACCCCTAAGGGGGTGAAATAGGGGGTGAAAGTTTGTATGAAAGCCCGTCATTTCTCAAGTTATATCCATGAAACTTAGTATACGAGCTACTGGTTGAAAATGAAGAAATGCGTGTTTCACAGTTTTCAAAAATTCTAATTCCAAAGGGTTGAAATAGGGGATGAGAGTTTGCATGAAAGTCCTTCATTTCTCAAGATATTCTCAAGTTATATAAACGAAATTTGGTATTTCGGCTTTCGATAAAAATTAAAGAATTATGTGTGTCGCAGTTTTTCAAAATTCAACCCCTAAAATAGGTGTTGAAAAAGGGGTTGAATTTTTTTATGACAGCTAGAGCCATGAAACTTGGTAAATGAGCTGCGAGTTTAAAATCAATAAATATGTATTTCACAGTTTTTGAAAATTCGACCCCCAAAAGGGTGAAATAGGGGATGAAAGTTGGTATGAAATGCCTTCATTTCTCAAGATATTTTACAAGTTATATCAACGAAACTTGGTATTTTGGCTTACGGTAAAAAATAAAGAAGTACGTGTGTCACAGTTTTTCAAAATTTTAGCCCCAAAGTGTTAAAATAGGGGTTGAAATTTTGTATGAATGTCCTTCATTTCTCAAGATATTGCTCAAGTTACATCAACGAAGCTTAGTGTTTCGGCTTTTGGTAAAAAATTAAGAAGTAAGGTGAACCGAGGCTATTGCATCTAAAAATTGAATTTTTTTTGACCGAGGTATGTTGAAGGAGCTGTATTTCTGCTAAAAAATAATTTAGGGAAAGACTGTTTTAACATCTTGAATGATTAGATCCTAAAGTCTTATTTTTACCCATTTGCGTTAGAAAACAACCACTATATTCTTATTAAAACTGATTTTAATTTCAAGGACCGATTTTAGCCACATTAGCCCCGTATCGGGGGTTAATGTAACTATCACTCTTAATTCCTAAACTCGAAGAGATATTATGCTCAAACTCACTGAATATGATAAACAGAGGCATAATTGAATGAATTTGAGACTTATCTCAATGTAAGAAGGTTAGTTTCTCTTTAAAAATACTTTTTCGATATAAGTGGGGCTATTGTAGCTTTTTTTAAAATTTTAGTGTTGGATTATGCCTGATAATTTGTGCTGTGTCGATTGTCGATAATATTTTGAATGAAACACGTTTTCATATATCATTTATGTAATATTTTTATTAATGAAATAAAATTAAAAGGACGACATTTAAAGTAATATTATGTTAAAAAAATACCTTGTAAAAATTAAAATAATTCTCCACTAGCAAAAATTAGGTTACTATTACAAAAGTATCAATAGCCAGTCTTTTCCATTACACGCAGCAGTGAAGCGAGCTGTTCTTCTTGTTTCTTGGGAAACACTGTAGGTTTTCCAGCTGATGGCATTTTTGCGCCACGCGCACCGCTTATCCGGGCGGAAATGGTTGACCTCGGAATAACAAATACTTTCGAGGCTTCATAACTGTTCATTTTTTTTGTTTTACTGCCTCTAGAGCTTTAAAAAGGTCTTCTGTTGAGTATGTTTTTTCTCGTTTTCTTTTGTATGTACGCACCATCTAAAAACAAATCTTTCTTATAAATAATTACGTTGATAGGTTTAGTTTGAATAATAATCATCATAAGTGCAAATAAAAGGTGTTGAAATTATTTAATAAATTAAGTAGAGTAGTAGAGGGTTGAGAAGGGTACAGGGGAGAAGGGTTATTAAGGAAAAAGGGTAATTTCCCCTTCCCACGAATCTTTTTTGCGATAGGAGCAATATTGTTTTTAATATATACAAATATTTGCTTTAAAAAGCAAATATTTGTAAAAACACACACAGTGGTCCTGGCATTTAGCTGGTTATTGAAGTGAAAACTTCTTTAGGCGCGTTAAGTACTTTTTGGTAGGGGGTAAAATTGTGGATTCGAGTGACCCACAATTACATCAAACTAAATATAAAAAAACTACACGTTTCCGGCAAGTTGGATTTGTGGGAGGCGAGAACAAATACCCTCCCCTTCTCCCGCTACCCCTCTCAACCCTCGGTGAAGGTGGCTCGAGTCCAAACTTTTACCTTTTATTTTCTTACAAATTCTGTTTTTTATTTTATCGATAAAAAAATACGTTGGCATCACTAGTACTTTTATTTCCATACTAAAATCAACAGGGCTATTGTGTCTTTCTTTGTAGATACAATAGCCCCGTGTCACAATTTTAATGGGGTTAATGTGTTTTTACTAATAACTCTAGATAACTACGACACAGAAAGAAAATAATTATCGAGTAACAAGGACTTATTCATTAAATTTGTACTTACCGTAAAATATTGTTCCAAAAGGCTCACAGTAAATTTTTGTCGAATAAAATATCACACCATGTTTCCAGCACACTCAACGAAAAATGACCGACTAAAAAAGATGACGCCGTCGGTAAAACAGTAGGCGCGATACAAGCACACTCTATGATCCCCTTTAGTAAACATTAGTTTGTCTATCCACCAATAGATGTCATTTCCCGTAAATCTATTTGTGAAGGAAGATAAAATGATAAGACGCAATAGCCCCGAAGTTACAATAGCCTCGGTTCACCTTACGTGTGTCACAGTTTTTCAAAATTCATCCCTCAAAAGGGTAAAATAGGGGTTGAAAGTTTTTATGAAAGTCCTTCATTTCTCATGTTATAGCCATGAAACTTGGTATATAAACAGCGGGTTAAAAATGAAGAAATACGTTTTTCACAGTTTTTGAAAATTCGATCCCTAAAGGGGTGAAATAGGGGATGAAAGTTGGTATGTAAGGCCTTCATTTCTCACGATATTGCTCAAGATAAATCAAAAAAGCTTAGTTTTTCGGCTTTTGGTGAAAAATAAGAAATACGTGTCATAGTTTTTCAAAATTCAACCCCCAAATCGGCAAAAGATTTCCCGCGGGAACCGAAGAAGATCAATCCACGCGGACGAAGTCGCGGGCATCAGCTAGTATATATATAAAATCGTTAAGGGATCAACGCACAGCCTAAACCGGTGGGGTTATTAACTTGAAATTTTGACAGTAGGTTCCTTTTGTGACACTAAGAAAGGATTTTTCAAAATTCCACCCTTAAGAGGGTGAAATAGGGGGTGAAAGTTTGTATGAAAGTCCGTCAATTCTCAAGTTATATCCATGAAACTTGGTATACGAGCTACTGGTTGAAAATGAAGAAATACGTGTTTCACAGATTTTAAAAATTCTAACCCCGAAGGGTTGAAATAGGGGATGAGAGTTTGCATGAAAGTCCTTCATTTCTCAAGATATTCTCAAGTTATATAAACGAAACTTGGTATTTCTTCGGCTTCCGATAAAAATTAAAGAATTACGTGTGTCGCAGTTTTTTAAAATTCAACCCCTAAAGTGGTAAAATAGGGGTTGAATTTTTTAATGACAGCTATAGCCATGAAACTTGGTATATGAGCTGCGAGTTACAAATAAAGAAATATAAAGGATGAAAGTTGGTATGGAATGCCTTCATTTCTCAAGATATTTTACAAGTTATATCAACGAAACTTGGTATTTTGGCTAACGGTAAAAAATAAAGAAGTACGTGTGTCACAGTTTATCAAAATTTTACCCCCGAAGGGTTAAAATAGGGGTTGAAATTTTGTATGAATGTCCTTCATTTCTCAAGATATTGCTCAAGTTACATCAACGAAGCTTAGTGTTTCGGCTTTTGGTAAAAATTAAGAAGTACGTATGTCACAGTTTTTCAAAATTCAACCCCCAAAAGGGTTAATAGGGGTTGAAAGTTTGTATGAAAGTCCTTCATTTCTCAAGTTGTAGCCATGAAACTTGGTATATAAACAGCGGGTTAAAATTGAAGAAATACGTGTTTCACAGTTTTTGAAAATTTGATCTTTAAAGGGGTGAAATAGGGGATGACAGTTGGTATGTAAGGCCTTCATTTCACAAGATATTGCTCAAGTTATATCAACGAAGCTTAGTATTTTGGGTTTTGGTAAAAAATAAAGAAGTACGTGTGTCATAGGTTTTCAAAATTCAACCCCCAAAAGGGTAAAATAGGGGTTGAAAGTTTTTTATGAAAGTCCTTCATTTCTCAAAATATTGCTCAAGTTATATCAACGAAGCTTAGTGTTTTGACTTTCGGTAAAAAATAAAGAAGTTCGTGTCTCACAGTTCTTCAAAATTCAACTCCCAAAAGGGTAAAATAGGGGTTGAAAGTTTGTAAGAAAGTCTGTCATTAATTTTTAAGTTAGAGCCATTAAACTAGGTATTTTTTGGTAACTTGGTTGGGTTTTTTGGAATTTTGGTTTGAAATGGAGAAATACCTGATTCACATTTTTTTGTAAATTTTATCCCCAAGGACGTGTAATAGATAGTTTGTCCTCCAATCACGCCGTAACAGATTAACGTAATTTTTTGCATGGGTATATTTGAGGTTCTGGACAGTGGCATAGGCATCCCGGAAAATAATGAAGTGCTGTGGGATTTGGAAAAAAACTTATGCCACATGAACGAGTGATGCTCAATCACACCTGAACGGCTGAACGGATTGATTTGATGAAATTTGGCACAGAGATAGATCGTAGTCTGAAATAACAGTAGGCTACTTTTTATTCCGGAAAATTAAAGAGTTCCCGCGGGAACTAAAAAATCTCAAATGGATTTTTGTTACTCAATCACGCTATTACGGCTAAATGGACCTAGATGAACTTTGCACAGAGGGAGATTATTGTCTGCAATAGCCAATCACACATAGGCTACTTTCTACCCCGTAATTAAAAACAATTCAATCCACGCGGACGAAGTCGCGCGCATCAGCTAGTATAATATAATAAATATAAATACGTAAGTTTGGATTGATGTATGGAAGGATGTTTGTTACTTAATCACGCCCGAACGGTTGAACGGATCTGGATGAATTTGGCACAGAGATAGATTATAAGTAGTCTGGAATAGCACATAGGCTACTTTTATCCCGGAAAATTAAAAATTTCCCGCGGGAACCGAAAAACCTAAACTAGTCTAAATTTATACATATAAGGAAAAGGTGACTGACTGATCTATCAACGCACAGCTCAAACTACTGGATAGATCAAACTGAAATTTGGCATATAGATAACTAAACTCGCCGGCATATTTAGCGGAACATAAAAAAAAGGTTTGATATCAGTATCATATAAGGTTGCTGGCTGGTTTATACGTCATTTAATTTAAAAAGAAATATTTTCAAATTAAGAAAACAACTGAACATCACATTTTATGCAATTGTTTTAATTTTATTCAAATACACCTTATCTGGAGCAAACTTCGAGTATTTCTTCCTTCTGAGTTTGATTTAAAATTTCATTGAAATACTGTTTTTTGTTAGTTTTTTTTAATCGCGTATCTTTCTGGAGTTGATGACTGAATTATGCCAGACTTAGCCCCAACGGAGATTGCCAGGGCACTCGAAATGCGAAGAAATGGTCAAACCTACAGAGTGATATCCAGAGATCTTCGTCGACCAGTTTCAACGATCCATCGCAGTATCCAACGGTTCAGGGAGACCGGTGCTTATGTGAGAAGAGCAGGACAAGGCAGAAAAAGACGCACTTCGAGTAGGGATGATCGTTTCATTCGGGTTCGTGTACGTAGGAACCCCCGTTTGACGGCCGTCCAAGCCCGACATGAGTTAGAAGCAGTGCGGGGTGTAACCGTAAGTGAGCGTACGGTACGAAGAAAGCTCGAAGAAGGTGGTTTGGGTTCATTTGTGCCCGCCAAGGCTCCAAGGCTCGAGGTAAATCATCGTAGAAACAGGTTAATTTTCTTAGGAACATCGACTTTGGAACGCGGACCAATGGAGTAAGGTATTGTTTAGTGATGAGTGCAGAATTCTCTTAAATCAAATTGACGGCAGGCAAAGAATATACAGACGCAAAGGAGAACGATACATTCAGACAAATTTTGAAACTACAGTTGCATACGGTGGTGGATCAATAATGGTTTGGGCGGGCATTTGTTTGGGAGTTCGCACAGACTTGGTAGTGATTGACAGCGGGAGTCTGACTGCAGACCGCTATATCAGAGAAGTTTTAGAAGAAAAAAAATGTCGTACCGTTTGCCCCATATATCGGTGAAGATTTTGTTTTTATGCAGGATAATGCTTGGCCGCATACGGCTCGGGTAACTCAAGCTTATCTTAATGATATGAATATCACTGTTATGGAGTGGCCGGCGAGATCACCGGATATGAACCCAATAGAGCACGTTTGGGACTTGCTGAAAAGAAAAGTTAAGTCCAGAATTCCAGCTCCTGCCAACGTGGGAGAACTGCGAATCGCCGTAGTTGAGGAATGGCAGAGACTATCCCAGGAGACCATCGATAACATCATTCTCAGTATGCCTAGACGGGTAGAAACTTTAATAAGAGCACGTGGAGGAAATACGCGATATTAATCACCATTTTTCTAATTTAATTAATTGTTATTTTAATATTAAATTTCACTTTTCCCGGTTACATGAAAAGTTAAAAAATGTACCATTTTTCACAAATAGCCTTTACTCGCAAAATCTGTTCTTAATGTGATCTCATTTTAAGTAAAACAAATGAAACTTTAAATAACAAAAGAAGTGTAGTAAGTAGATTTTAAAATAAAACCATATTTTTTTAATTATGGACCTTTTTTTATGTTCCGCTAAATATGCCGGCGAGTTTATTATGACGTCGAAGACATCCGTTATGAAAGGATTTTTGGTAATTTGACCCTTAAGGGGTAAAATAGGGGTTTGGAATTTGTGAAGTTTACGCAGATGAAATCGCGGGTAAAAGCTAGTATAACATATAATATGAAGTAAATATTGTTTGCAGGTATTCAGTTCCTCGAGCAGCACCAAAATCGGTCCAAACGGCGTCAAGGAGACGCGCAAAACGCTGCAGGACTCCCGCACTGGCTTGAAGAAAATGTCCATTGGTGAGACAAGTATAAATTGTTAACTGTATAATAAGTTTTTAAGAGTGAATAGGTATCTTTTAAGTTAGAAGCCCTCATCTCATCCATTAGATCCCTTGACCTCATCCCACGTCATCACTATCCTCGCGACCTCCTCCAGAACCGTATGCCGCCAATTTTGTTTGCTTTCTTTTCCCCTTCCTTGCCTGGCTCTCTATGTAGAATGTGGCCGATCCAGTTCCATTTGCGTCGTTTAATCTGTTCGTCTATTGGAGCTTCCTTGAATTGTAGTAAGAGGTCGATGTTACTGATCTTCTGAAGCTAGTGGACACTAAGGATGCGGTATATCAAGTGCTCAAGGAATATTGTCTCAAAATTTCAAAGTATGTTCAGCCGTTTGGGTTGTAGGTTGTCTGTCAGTCACTCAGAACAAAGCATGCTACTTACTAGCGAATGCCCGCGACTTCGTCTGCGTGGTTTTATGTTTTTTGGTTCCCGCGGAAACTCCTTAATTTTCCGGGATAAAAAGTATGTGTGAAACCTATGTGCTATTCCAGACTACAATCTATATCTGTGCCAAATTTCAGCCAGATCCATTCAGCCGTTGGAGCGTGACTGAGTAACAAACATCCATACATCCATCCAAACTTTCGCATTTATAATATTAGTATAGAAGTATAGATTGATGATGACAGTGTATTGAATGTAACCCGGTGTCCTCAGGTCACCACATCGGTGAGCGCGCGCACGTGATCGAACGCGAACAAAACGTGTACTCTGGAGACGCAGAGGAGAGGCAAGAGTTTATCAACTTAGAGGAGGAGGAGGCTGAGGACTTTGACAGGTTAGCACGTGTGGCATTCTAGTTTGGAATAAACTGTACAAATAAGTAACTGCCCCGTTGGTTTAGTGCAGGGATGGTGAAACAATAAGGCTAAGGACTTTGACAGGTTAGCACGTGTTGCATTCTAGTTTGGAATAAACTGTACAAATAAGTAACTGCCTCGTTGGTCTAGTGCAGGGATGGCGAACCAATGAGGCTGAGGACTTTGACAGGTTAGCACTTGTTGCATTCTAGTTTGGAATAAACTGTACAAATAAGTAACTGCCTCGTTGGTCTAGTGCAGGGATGGCGAACCAATGAGGCTGAGGACTTTGACAGGTTAGCACGTGTTGCATTCTAGTTTGGAATAAACTGTACAAATAAGTAACTGCCTCGTTGGTCTAGTGCAGGGATGGCGTCGAACCAATGGCACGCGTGCCATTAATGGCACACGACACATATTTTGGGCACGTCAAGTCAAATAATGTTTATTCAATTTAGGTAGGTATACTACACTTATTGACGTCTAGTTATTTATAAAATATAATGGTGATAATCAGTAACGGTATCTTAAAACTAAAGCTACGAGGGTCACAAAATCACTGCACTAAGAAAAAAAAGCTTGAAGCAGGTATTATATGACGAGCGGACGCGAGTAATATAAGTTATTTGTCATCTAATCTGCAATAACTGAAGTCACACAAATGATTTTATTCAGTTTTAAATTACGCGTATAATTGAAACATTGCAAAATATTTTTTTTCCCAATAATCACAAAGTAAAAATTATTTGATGGCACGTTTATGACCTCATTAAACATTTCTTTAAGAAAAATGGCACGTTGATACATAAAGGTTCGCCTACCCTGATCTAGTGGTTATATGCCTATTACACTGCAGTTTTTACTGGGCCCTGTTGGAAGGGTGGGCGTGGCCGCTTATTAGACCAAAGGACCCTTTCTCCCTAAACATTATTACACTACGCTGATTCAAGTGGAAGGGTCCCTGTGAAAAGTGCAGTGTAATAGGCCCATTAGCTGTGTGACTGCAGCCGACCAGGTCCCGGGTTTGAGTCCCGGATCGGGCCAGAAAATTCTCAGTACTAGCCCAAAGTTAGGAAGTTGGCGGTGTTTAACCTCCGTGCCTCGGAGAGCAGGTTAAGCCGTCGCTCCCGGTTATTATCTGTAGTAACGGAACGTTACACTATCACTTGTCAAACATCATGCTCTGACAGATGACAGATTGATACAATCTCTCATTAACTTGTAACACAGGATATAGACGTGTAATTTAATATTAATTATTAGAAAGTGATAAAATAACTGCCTCGTTGGTCTAGTGGTTAGCATGTCCGACTGTGGTCGACGAGGTCCTGGGTTCGAGTCCCGGATCGAGCCATAATTAAGTATTGGGTATTTCTGTCTAGAAATTCTCAGTACTAGCCCGGAGTTAGGAAGTTGGCGGCGTTTCACCCACGTGCCTCGGAGAGCACGTTAAGCCGTCGGTCCCGGTTATTATTATTAATATGATAATAGTCGTTAAAGCCGCCAACCCGCATTGGAGCAGCGTGGTGGGTCTAAGCTCTAAATCCCTCTCCTATGAGAGTGGAGGGACGTTAATGGGCTGTAGTGGATAAAATAAAACAAATTCCGAAGACCGAATATCGTTTATTCAATATACTGCATGGCGCAGTCGGTAGGATACTAACGTAACTAACTGCGCCATGTAGTATGTGGACTAACATGATAATAGTCGTTAAAGCCCGTCAACCCGCATTGGAGCTGCGTGGTGGGTCTAAGCTCTTAACTTCCTCTCTCCTATGAGAGTGGAGGCCTGTGCCCAGCAGTGGGACGTTAATGGGCTGTAGTGGTGGTGGTGGTCCTAGGTGAGCAATAAACACAGCAAAGCGACGTGACGCGACATTACAAACAAGTAGCTGATCCTTCACGTGCGTTGTCTGTTGTCGCGTAGATACGTCTGTAAATCTGTTATCTGACGACGGCTCTCTTCTATCTCCGTGGCGCAGTGTGTAGCGCTGTTGTCTTAACGTGCGGAGGTCCCGAGTTCGATCCCCGGCAGGGTCAATTAGGGAATTTATAATTTCTGAATTTTCCCTGGTCTGGCCTGGTGGGAGGCTTCGGCCGTGGCTAGTTACCACCCTACCGGCAAAGACGTGCCGCCATGCGATTTAGCGTTCCGGTACGATGCCGTGTAGAAACCGAATAGGGGTATGGGTTTAATATAACTGCCATGCCCCTAACAGGTTAGCCCGCTACCATCTTAGACTGTATCATCACTTACCATAAGGTGAGATCGCATTCAAGGGCTAACTTGTAGTCGTTAAAAAAAAATGTCGGCCGCAGTCAAACATGCTAACCTAGGACCTAGTCTGTTGACCCGTTGTCTCCTAGGACCATTTTCCTAGGCTGATCCAGTTCCACTTGCGTCGTTTAATCTGTTCGTCTATTGGAGCTTCCTTGCATTGTATTAAGAGATCGATGTTAGTGATCTTCTCAAGCCGGTGGACACTTAGGATGCGCTACCTCTAGTGCTCAAGGAATATTCTCTCAAAATTTCCAATTTTTACATTCAGCCGTACGACTTTGTACGACTGCCTCGTTGGTCCAGTGGTTGGCATGTTCGACTGCGGCCGACGAGGTCCCGGGTTCGAGTCCCGGGTCGGGCCATAATTGAGTATTGGGTTTTTCTGATTAGAAATTCTCAGTACTAGCCTGGAGTTAGGAAGTTCTCCCCCGTGCCTCTGAGAGTACGTTGAGCCGTCGGTCCCGGCTATTACCACTATCATGATAATAGTCGTTACATCCCGCCAACCCGCATTGGAGCAGCGTGGTGGGTCTAAGCTCTAATTCCCTCTCTCCTATAAGAGTGTGGAGGCCTGTGCCCAGCAGTGGGACGTTAATGGGCTGTAGTGGACTAGTACGTACAGCCGTTAGGGTTGTAGGTTGTCTGTCAGGCACTCATCACAAAGCCTGTTGTAGCTATTAACTCACTTTTATAGTTATTAATGTTAGCTTTTATAACTTCTGAACAATGGTTCACACACACACATTTAAGAGAAATGCTACTGCGGAAGGACCTGAGAACCCACCGCATTGTCATCCCAAGAAAACCCCTGCCATTATGTGTATCATGGAAAGGTATCTTTGGTGCGCATAGTACGGGTCAGCTCCAATGTCGTTATTAAGATGATTGCGGACCGGTTTGACTGTTTCTACCATCTGCATTGCTGCGATAGGCATGTTGGAGTACCAATGTTACTTATGTATACATTGATATAATAATTGTAAATGAAATATTTATTTAAAAAGAGCAATCACCGAGTTTCTTGCTGGTTCTTCTCGGTAGGAATGGCATTCCGAACCAGTGGTAGATTCACTTGACGATTCAAAAGTACTTGTAAAAGTTTATTTGAATAAAAAACATTTGAATTTGAATGCCGGAGAGGAAATACTAGGGCCTGTCCGCAATCATCAATCATTGTCGCAGAATATGGAGGGGAGGGCATACGAATCTCACAATATAGATTTTGATGCAATATGACTTTTTAATTTAAACTTTGATTTTGATTTTCAAAATAATAATTATATATTTCTAAATTCTAATAATGATGTTGACATAAAATTGTAATAAATATGGATTTTTGTTATCTCATCATCACTACAGCCCATTAACGTCCCACTGCTGGACACAGGTCTCCACTCTCATAGGTGAGAGAGAATTAGAGCTTAGACCCACCACGCTGCTCCAATGCGGGTTGGCGCGCTTTAACGACTATTATCATGTCAGTGATAATAACCGGGACCGACGGCTTAACGTGCTCTCCGAGGCACGGGGGTGAAACACCGCCAACTTCCTATCTCCGGGCTAGTACTGGGAATTTCTAATCCGAAAAACCCGATACTTAATTATGGCCCGACCCGGGACTCGAATATTTTTGTTATCTGAAATAAATAAATTGAATTGAAAGGGGTCATGACCCTCAGCAATGAGGAATACGACGCTGAGGGATTGACGGTGATTGGTGGACGCGGTCGTTTCCAGGGAGTTCCAAGAGCGTGCGGGCGCCAACCGCAGCCGTTCGAATCGCGCGGCTATAACCGCAGCGCCGCGCGATTCCGGCCTTCTAGCGCTGCCGCCCGCGCGGCTCGCACTGCCGCCCGCCGCTCACGCGCCTCCATCCCCGCACTCACACCCCACCGGGTGAGTGACACGCAAATTTCTAAATTCGATTTGGACGAATGGTTTAAGAAAATACGACATAAGTATGGAACCGCGACCGTGTCCTAATCTATTGAGTGATATTTCTATTACACGGTGGTTTTCATATACAACACGTCAATCTATCTATAAATTACTTTATCGCCAAGGAAATTTTATTAAGATTAAATTCGTTTATATACGACTGCCTGAAAAAAGGAGTACATATTATATTGTTTTCAGGGTTCATGTATGTATGTGAGTTTGTATATTCCACCATAACTTCTATACGCCTGAACCGATTTTGATTAATGAGGTATCGTTAGAATCCCTAGCTTATTCCGGGTGACATAGGCTAGTAAAATTTTAAAAAAAATTATGGGGTGACCATGGTCCCGCACTAAAAACTAATGTTGAAAAAACAACGAAAATAAGATAAACTATTTAATCGTCATCTAGAAAATGATGAGTAGATTCCAAAAATATATAACACTATAGTTCGTATCCAGTGATTCACAAAAAATATCATTTAATAAAAATGTGTTTCTGATTCTAAAGGCTATATATTATGCAAATCGCTTCTTATGGAGGTAAAATCCAAAAATAATATGACAGGGCAGTCGTATTTTTTAAATCGTTAAATTAAGTTCACTTGTGTGTTCATATACAACACGTCAATCTATTTAGAAATAAATTGCTTTATCACCAAGGAAATTTTAATAAGATTAAATTCGTTTTTACAGTATTTTTTTGGTTGCGTATACGCGAGACAATTTTACTAATGTTCGGTCAACGCGACCGCGTCGGTCGCTGTACCAACCGAACCACACTACTCAATACTCATACTCAATACAATTTATTCAATATAGGTACACTGTAGGTACACTTATTGACGTTTAAAAATTACTTACTTATAAAACATGATTGTGATAATCGGTTACGGTATCTTAAAACTAAAGCTACGAGGGTTCCAGACGCGCCCTGGTCTGAGAAGAGCCCACAACAAACTCAGCCGAGTTTTTTTTTATTATCACTATCTCACAAATCATCTTAACTAAGGAACTATCAGAGACATAGAACAAATTATTGCCAAGCTTCCTTGTCGTTTAAGTAGTCCTTTACATGGTAATAAGATTTTTCAATGAGTTCACGTTAAGATAAAATTCGTTTATAAGCGACTGCCTGAAAAAGTATATTGTTTTACCTATAAAAGGTATCGTTAGAATCCTCCCAAGCGACATAGGCTATAAATTTTTTGAAAAAAAGATTTTGACAGGGCAGTTGTGTTTTTATTTTTTTTATTAATTAATTATTATAGCGTGACTAGGTTTTTATTCGTTTGAATCAGCCAGGCCTAGCAGGTTTACCTTGAGAGTCAAAATTCGGTAGTACTGAATGCATGACTTAAATCAAGGACCTTTAGGTTGATTTTAGATGTTGTGATTTGATAAACTTTGGTGAATGCATTTTACTAGCATACGCATGCTCCTAAAAATTACAATAAACAAAAAAAAAAATATTTAATGCATATAAAATGAGGTAAGATTCAAGAATATTTTCGTCTATATGCAAACAATATAAAAACAATAATACTAGTATTTAAATAATATATTTAAAAGGAATGTGCAGTCCCCAGACAAAACGACAAGGCTTATGGGGAGCTGAGAAACAATGTAAATGTAAAATTTCTTTGTTAATAAATAAATAAATAAATAAACAATACAGTGAATCTTTGTATGTATAAATACTATATTATACTTATAATTTGCTTTAGTACCTGTATACGAAGCATGCCACACAATATTTTTAAAGTTTTTTATTAAAGAAGTATTATTAGAGTACGAAATTTACTAGTATTGGCTTTCAGATTTTTTTAGCATGATGATGTATTTATTTAAATTATTGGTAGCCTTTTTGGTTATTTTTTGTTGTGGTTTCATTTATTTATTTTAAGCGGGTATATGGAATAAAACTTAAAAGACATTAAATTGAAAATTAGTGTAATATTCGATAAATTTTCCATTTCCATTCGCACGGATTTTGGTTTAAAGAATAGAATTTGTATGTGTGTCTGTCTGTCTGCTATGCTTTCATGGTCAATCTGTTCAACCGATTTTGATGAAATTTGGTATAGGGATAGTTTGTATCCCGGGAAAAGACATAGGCTGCCTTTTATGCTGGAAAATTAAGGATTTCCCGCGTGAATAATAATCTAATCCACGCGGATGAAGTCGCGGGCATCATCTAGTAAAAAACTAAAAATTGGCTCATCCGTTTGGGAGCTACAATGCCACCGTCTGTGGTTACTTTGTATCCCGGGGAAAGACATGGGCTACTTTTTATGCCGGAAAATTAAGGATTTCCCGCGGGAATAAAATCTAATCCACGCGGATGAAGTCGCGGGCGTCATCTAGTAAAAAACTAAAAATCGGCTCATCCGTTTGGGAGCTACGATGCCACCGTCTGTGGTTACTTTGTATTCCGGGAAAAGACATAGGCTACTTTTTATGCCGGAAAATTAAGGATTTCCCGCGGGAATAAAAATCTAATCCACGCGGATGAAGTCGAGGGCATCATCTAGTAAACAACTAAAAATCGGCTCACCCGTTTTGGGAGCTATTGTAGCCACAGACAGACACACACTTATAATGGGTTGAAAAAAGAAAAGGTTGTATTCCATCTACCCCATTAGCTGCTAGTATGTAGTTACGTACGTAGCCCAGTAGTTAGCACAGGTGTGTATTTCAGCGAGCGTCGCTACAGGCCTGCCCCCCGGCGCGCCCTGCGAGCCTCCGCAAGCCCACTCGCCACCTCGTGAGTACCTATAGTGGACATAGCGTCACCAAACTTGGAAATATTAACGGCCACTTTACATGTTGTACATGTAAAGTGTAGTCAAGTCTCTACCACCGGTTCGGAAAGCTGTTCTGCTGAGAAGAGCCAGCAAAGAACTATACTTGTAAAACTATACACAAATTTAAGAAATCCATTAAAAGTATGCTCTTGAAAAAAGCTTATTATACTGTTGAAGATTATGTAAGTGATAGAGGAGCATGGATTTGATCACTCCAGCAATGCTAAGGACAGCGGTTACTTATGTATATGTCACCGTAAGATTGTAAAAATCGTTAGATTATAATCTAACTCGCGAAATTACCAACTTTTAATGTAGCCGCTGCGATACCTGTTTTTTTTCAGTAGAATTTTCTTTTTGAGCCACTGGTAGAGTTGAAAATGTGATAATTGCATTTCTTTTTGATAATAATTGACTAATTTTTAAACAGCAACCGACGAGGTTCTTGCTGATTCTTCCCGGCAGAAAAATCATTCCGAACCAGTGATAAAATCACTTGATGATTCAGAAGCACTTTTCAATGGTTATTATTTGCATTAAAAAAAATGTGAATATTGAATTTCTTAAATTAGTATTTGACCTTTATCAACAGAAATAGCTGAAAGAGCTGTCTAAAGACACAAACTTTTGCAGTCAAAATGAAAAAAAGTTATTCATACCTTGTTCAAACAGTACCTTTCAAAGCCTATGTGAAGCTAAAAAAAGTAGACAAGCCTATGTGAAGCTGATAAAATACTTTCTATTGGCTTATATGAGCTCCGCAAATAAAGTTTTTATATAATGTCCTCCCGACCGAATTTGGACCACGGCGGCCGATCTCCAGGGAGATAAGCCATCTGCGCGGGAGATATTATAGTGCACAAGTGTGTGGGCAAACACAGGTGCACTCTCTGTTCCTTTACTCGCATAGCCCGATGGGACGGAAATCCGACACGACCGGAGAGAGATCAGGCGCAGGACCGACGGCTTTACGTGCTCTCCGAGGCACGGGGGTGAGACACCGAAAACTTCCTAACTCTGGGCTAGTACTGAGAATTTCTTGCCAGAAGAACCCAATAGTTGTTATGGCCCAACCCGGGACTCGAACCCGGGACCTTGTCGGTCGCAGTCTAACATGCTAACCAATAGACCAACCAGGCAGTTATAGTTTTTATATAGATTCTTATGTGACTAAAGTGAAAAAAGTGAAAAAAAATTGCCGTAATTATATTTCCAAATTTCGTGACGTGACTGCATTGACTTATTATTATTTATATCACTCAAATTATAATATTAATTATAACTTTTATTTACAAACCGAAATTCAAAATTATTTAACAAATATTGTTTCCAGTTCCAGATATTTGAGGAGGCGTTACTACTATTAATAAATATCGTAATTTTATGTAAAATATTTTCTATTCTAATATATGTATGTATTAATTATATCCATTAATGTCATGCAGTGTAAAATTCGCTTTTTTAATTTTTTTTTATTTGGTTTTCTTTTTGCTTTTTTTAGCATGGCTTTCATTTTTACTTTCGTTACATTGGTGTGGGATAATGTAGATTATGTCGACACTCGAATCTTATACCAACCTTCTCACATCAAAAATACTGGTATTAAAGTAGTGTCATCCTTCTGAATGACGTTCTATGAGGAAAAGAACTTTACATTTTATAATACAGACTTACCCGCGACTTCGTTCGCGTGAAATAAGTTTTTTAAATTCCCATGGGAACTCCTTTATTTTTTGACACTCACAAAAAATGAGGCTTTCTATTGGTACCAGAATTTTCAAAATCGGTTCAGTAGATCCAGAGATTACCTACAACGATTACGTCAATGCTACAACGTCACAAACTCACAAACTTTACCTCTTTATAATATTAGTATAGACTAGATGATGCCCGCGACATCGTCCGCATGGATTGAGGTGGTTAGTTCTCGCGGGAACCCTTTAACTTACATTAAGTACCTATTTAAATAAATAAAATGATTTTGAATTTTTTTAATTTTCATGGATAAAAAGAAGCCTATGTGTTTTTCCAGGCTAAATCTACCTCGGTGCTAAATTACATCCAGATCCGTTCAGCCGTTCTGACGTGATTCGAGTAACAAACATCCACAAACAAAACATAACAAACAATTTGACACAGAGATAGATTATAGTCTGGAATAACGCATAGGCTACTTTTTATCTCGGAAAAATAAAGAGTTCCCGCGGGAACCAAAAACCTCAATCCACGCGGACGTAGTCGCGGGCATCAGCTAGTATTAGTATATATTGATCACGTTACTCAAGTTCATCAACTATTGTATTATACCAACTACATATATAACATTTTACCTAACTGTTCCATCGCATTCATCCGCCAGCATCAGAAGTGGACAATGAGTATTTTCTGACAATGTGGCCAATTATGTATAACACGATCTAAACTAAAATGACACCTCTAAACCTATTTCTGTCCCTTCCTTTAGAGAGTATTATGAAAGGGTTAACAATATTTTTAACCGATTTCTAAAAAAGGAGGAGGTTCTCAATAGGGCGCGTATTTAAAAAAAAAAAATTAAGTATGTCAGTGCACATCTCCGTGGTTTCTGAACCGATTTGAAATTTTTTTCTTTCAGTCCTTAGAGGAAACTCTCGGGGTGGTCCTTTAAAAAATTCTGACTCTAAATCCTCAACCCTGACACTAAAAAGTTTAAAATAACAATTCTTTCCAAAAAACCGACTTCCAAAGTCGAGCGAGCCTGATGCGTCAACTTTGCTTATCTTTGTTTTACCCGCCCGACTTCAACATAGTGTGTAGAAATCAAAATTATTTACTTTTGCACTGGCTTTGGAAGTCGGTTTTTTGGAAAGAACTTTTATTAATGATGTCATTTTAGTTTAGTTTAGCGATTGTTCACTACAGAATCAGCCCCCAGTCTAGCTAATTCTGATTTACACAGTCTCTAAACTGAACTGTAATAACTGGTCTAAATTTACTGCTATCCCTTTCATATAATTGCTCCCTGTAGTAAGTGACGCCACTACAATTTGTCAATAATTTAGTCTCTTGGCACCTCCAAAATAATATTTTATTTAATTTACTTAGGCCAACAAACTGTAGCACGCACTGCATTAAAAAAACAGTAAATATTTATACAGTACATTTGTAAAAACATGCTACCCACGACGTTAACCACAGATTAATTAAACATCATCACCGCGTGCCTTTTTTCAAACCGAAGTTTGGCGGTCATGCCTTGGATAGCTTAGCTCTGTCCACCCCCCTTGTATCGTCCAACCGATTGCGCCTTTGGCGATCTGGAGCTCTCTTGTCTGCAATCCTTCCTGCAAAAACTAGTTTTGGAAGTGAGAATTGGGCTCCTCCTGTCTGTAGATGTCCAAAGAAAGCCAGTTTTCTCCGCATGATGGTGGACATGAGTTCTCTGTTTTCGTAGATTAGTTCCAGTACCTTAGTGTTAGGTTTAAAGCTGTTCCAGGTAATCTTAAGCATTTTCCTGTATACTTATCTACATTTTGAAAGCTTGCAATCGGTTAGTTGCAGCCTTTTTATAATAAATTAATAAATATGATTATATTTTTATGATTAATTAATACTAATGACTGCCTCGTTGGTCTAGCGGTTAGCGTAGTCGACTGCGGCTCACGAGGTCCTGGGTTCGATTCCCGGTCGGGCATAAAAATTGTTAGGCATTGGGTTTTTCAACTAAGAAATTCTCAGTGCCAGCCCGGAGTTGGAAGTTGGCGGTGTTGTCACCCCCGTGCCTCGGAGAGCACGTTAAGCCGTCGGTCCCGGTTATTATCACTGACATGATAATAGTCGTTAAAGCCCACCAACCCGCGTTGGAGCAGCGTGGTGGGTCTAAGCTCTAATTCCCTCTCTACTATGAGAGTGGAGGCCTGCGCCCAGCAGTGGGACGTTAATGGGCTGTAGTGGATTAATTAATAAGAAGTAATATATCACTTTTATAAAAATTCCTTCCTTCTCTTTCCTGCGGAAAAGGGACAGCTCTAGATTAGTAAGGAGATTGTGTGCTACAGAATTAACCATAATTGGGTATTAGACAACTGGTCAAATCATATACTTTTTACAAACTTCAAAACGGGTGTTTAGTATGTATAGGATTTTGAATAAAATACTGAGGTGCGATTATGGTATCGTACATACCTAAAGGTATGACAATGGATACACGAAATTGAGCTCTAATTCAATGTTGTTATGGTTTATTTTACTTTGACGCCGAACTTTGACGATTGGATCGGCAATTCTTACATAATCGCACCTCTGAATTGTAACATCATCAAAAGTAAACATACTTTTTATTTACTTTACCTAATCGGTAATTTAAAATGGTTGTCAAACATAAAATTAATTTATGTTGCGAAAACAAGGTAATAAATAATTTATTTTACTAGTCGTCAAATACCCAATTTCTGATAATTTTCGACGCGGCCTGAAGATCCATCGTGCCTTAGTTGCAACAACCGATTGTAATCACATCAATATAATCTCTTTCAGTTCGGGCGTCCGCGAGGTGTACAGCGGTTCCCACCCGCAGCGACGACACAAACACCGCTCCAGGCACGCGCCTAACGACAACTAAACGCGATAGCGACTAGCGATAGCGACTACTAGCGTTCGGCGATAGGGACTTGACAACTAGTTAAATCAGTAACTTTTTTTCATACGTTAAAACGTGTGCTTAGTATGGATTTTGTATGAAAATTTAAGAAGTTGTGACATCACCAAAGTTCGACGCACTTTTTTTACTTTATTCGATAGTCTAAAATGGTTATTCAAAATAAAACTAGCAAGGGACGTGGATATTACGACTTTTGGGAAATCCTTTATTTAATAATCACTAAAACATAATTTATTTCACTAGTAGTCAAATACCCAATTCCCACAGTGCGTGACTTTCCTATGTAACTCTTTTTTGTCGTCAATAGATAGATGTATACTTCTGGGCGGTTACTGCCATCGCTTAAAGCAGTATTGAGTGTAAATGGCAGTTTTATGTCACGAAACTTGACGTCCCTGAAATAAGGATTATAATTCAAAAAAACCTAACGTCAATATAAAACTAATAGAGATTTCAACCATGGTTGTATGTCCTCTGGACATAGGTCTCTTATGACTGATTAAATTGGGTTTCGTGATCAATTGCGTCGACGGAACGGTCGGTTTTACCATATTCGTTAACCGAATTGGTCTGTTCAAATTTGGCCCAAAACCGAATACCGAATAATACCTATAGCTGCATTCGGTTTTTGGGCAATAACAAGTTCTACAAGTCCGTTATGACCAATTGTAACAACTTTCATACTAAGTCGACCACTGTAAAACCTATTGCGCATAATAAGAAAACTAGCTGATGCCCGCGACTTCGTCCGCGTGGTTTAAGTTTTTTGATTCGTATCGTAGTTCAAAAGTCTACCTTAATGCTTTTCTTTTAAGGTTGACTTTGCAACGCGACCGGAATTTTGAATAAACGTAAATAAAGACTCAGTGCAAGTGCTAAGAACCCTATCGAATCAACTATGCTTGGCATTGTAATTAGCACTTAGGGTTGTCTGTCAGTCGTTAAGAATTTTGACTTTTGAGGATTATATCTCGCCTCAATCAGGAATCCTACAAATAAATTACTGTCAACCCTACTGGCCACCCTAGAGTCTACTGTCAAAACCAATTATTGTTCAAGGCACATTGCGGAAGAGTAAAAGCGAAGCAACGCCTATTTCGAAAAATGCTGCAAAGCAAGCAGAACTTTATGTCCACTACGTAAGTATTATTTGGCTGTATTTTATTAAAATACATTAAATACTATTAATTATATTATATTAATAATACTTTAATCAATTGTTTAAAATGGTTATTCAACATAAAACTATCAGGGGACGTGGATATTACGACTTTTGGGAGATCCTCTATTTAATAATCACTAAAAAAGAATTTATTTGAATAGTAGTCAAATACCCAATTGTTGGGTGAAACAAAGTTACAGATTCCAATGATTGTCGACAGCTCAATCATATCAACAACTCTTTATTAAACTTAATAACGCGCTTCTAGTATGGAAGTTTGTATGAATTACATAGTTGTGACGTCATCGCATTTTTTTCTTTAATCTATAATATATATCTTTTGGAAGACCTATTTAATAAACTGTAAAAAAATGGCAGTTATAGGGACTGCCGATAGAAGTGAAAACGAATTTTAATTTTTTTGTAATAAAAAAAAATGTATATACTATAATAATAATAATAATCAAATATAAACATTTTTACCCCTACCAAAAAGTGCTCAACGCGCCTAAAGTAGTTTTCACTTCAATGAATAATTTATTTTTGACATGCATCGTCCCTATTATTAATACATTACATTACATACATGATGGAGAAGTTAAGTATACTTTGAATCGTGTTAAATATAATTTACTAGGGAACGCCCGCGACTTCGTCTGCGTGGTTTGAGGTTTTTTGGTTCCCGCTGGAACTCTTTAATTTTCCGGGATAAAAAGTAGCCTATGTGCTATTCCAGACTTTAATCTATCTCTGTGCCAAATTTCAGCCAGATCCGTTCAGCCGTTGGGGCGTGATTGAGTAACAAACATCCATACATCCACACATCCATACATCCAGTGGCGTGCATAGGGCTAGAAGCTAGGGTAGGCATTAGTTAGTCAGAATACCTACTTACTGACTTTTATAATGAAAATGAGCATCGATGTGTTTCCATTTGGGTAAGGAGTGCTTTTATGCCTCTATGAACTGCACGCCACTGCATACATCCATACATCCATCCAAACTTTCGCATTTATAATATTAGTACGATAGGCTAGCGTTTGGATACAATCAATGCTACAAGCAAATAATCATAAGTCTAGATCGCGTTTGCCTATTCGCTCTAGATTTGAAATTACGACTAAACTGGAAACATCACTTCACTTCGACTCTACCGCAGTGTCTTGAGCTTTAGATTTTAAGGTCCTATGTTGCAGGCCAAAAAGGGCTGTTTATTTTACGATTATTTTATTTGTATGTATTTGTGATTTACTTTATAGAGTTTTTAAATAAAGCCGATGATATAAATCTAACCCGACTACTTATGACGAAGTCCCTGACGCAGTGTCGAGTCTTGAACGTGGGAGGTCCCGGGTTCGATCCCCGGCAGAGTCAATTTGGGAATTTATAATTTCTGAATTTTCTCTGGTCTGGGAGGCTTCGGCCGTGGCTGGATACCACCCTACCGGTAGACATGCCGCTAAGTGATTTAGAGTTCCGGTACGCTGCCGTGTAGAAACCGAATAGGGGTTTGGGTTAATTATAACTGCCATGCCCCTAACAAGCTAGCCCGCTACCATCTTAGACTGCATCATCACTTACCATCAGGTGAGATCCCAGTGAATGCCTAATTTGTAGTGGATAAAAAAAAACGATACGTGGTCATTTGACACTATATACTTATTACTAATTATAATACATTATTTTGGCTTGAAAATTCTAAATTAAATTAAAATTCTCTCTTAGGGGTAGACGCTAGGGTGTGTAATATTTATAAAATGCTAGCTGATGCCCGCGACTTCGCGTGGATTAAGGTTTTTGTTTCCCGCGGGAACTTTTCCGGGATACACTCTATCCCTGTACCAAATTTCATCAAAATCGGTTGAAAAGATGGGCCGCGAAAGCGTAGCAGACAGACAGACACACTTTTATAATATTAGTATGGATTTAATAGACAATTGATTAACTATAATAATAGTTTAAAGAAGTATTGTGATTTTGTTTTATTTTTAAATGCAAAATTATAAGCTTTGCATTTGTGTGACTTGACTTAAAATGTTTCAACGGATTTTCAAACTAAAATTCAATATAAAGATATTTGTTATTTCGTACGTACAGTTGTTGTCGGCACTTGCGGGAAGTTTTCAAACATGGTTAACGTAAACGTATAATATGTGGCGCAAGAGTCGCATTGCTATGCATGCCGCATGCTGGTAGATATCACAATAATTTTGAAAGAAAAAATGAAATGTACTCTACTCTCTTTTTTTTTTATCTTCAGTTACTTCGAGGCAGTTTTGAAACTAGGTATTTTAGAAATAAATGATATAATGTAGTTTAGTGTAATTGTAAAACTTTAAAATGATTAAGTCTCCGTATTTTTGTCTCATTTTGAATGTACGGTCGACGTCAAAGTTCCATACATGGCTTAACTGCTAAAACTGTGTGCAAGCAATCTGAATCACTCATCCACACAAACATAATCTGTCCGAAATATTTACCTTAATTTAACAGGTTTAAACTATTACTAATTAATACTAAAGTTCGCGCGCGAGGTCCGAGGAATCATAAGGAATATTGACGTAATGAGATAGAGTTGTGATTTAGTCGATATTACGTTATCGATACTAACACATCTTTAGTATCTGTGCGCGTGCATTGCAGCAATTATGAAATAATAATTCTATGAGGATATTAAGTGCAATAAGGAAGAAAAAACAAAAATCATAAAATTTAATTATAATTAACAGTACAAGATGAACGTAAAATCTAATTAATCTGTCGCAATCAGAATAATGAGTACTTTAAGGAATTTAAAAATTAAACAGCTATTTGCACAGACAAATAAACTTAAGTATTGTACTATTTATAGTATAATGTAACCCTGCTGTAGCAAGAAAAGATTACAATTATTTTGCTATAATCCGCCAACAAAAAAAATTCTGTATGGTCATGTATGCAGTTACAAGCGAAGCACCGTTTACCTTCCCAACCAAGCAAGAAAGCCAAGTTCCCAAGCGAGCAATGCCACCACCACACAAGACTTTTATACTAATCTCGACGCACGTTTCGCCCCGACACCGGAGCATCTTCAGGAGATGTCGACAAGATTGTCTAGTGACGTTCGTGTCAAATGCGCGGTGCTATATACCGTTTTTAACCCCCACTACTATAGCCCCGTCCATCACCCCCTGGACTCCTACCCCCTTCAAATAAACGAAGCAGTGGTGAATTTGAAACATTAACTTGTTCATTAAGTAATTTAAACTGATTATTATTATTATGTTTTATTATTTCTAATTGTTCCAACATGCTCAGTCTTATACCTTTATCGCATAAATCTCTAATTATCTAATATACCTACTTATCTAATAATCATGAACTTCCGCAAAGTAATGCCTGATTCTATCCAATATAACCCTGCTGTTGCAAAATTAAAAACAGGACTCGATAAACCGTACTCTCGCGTCACGGTCGGCACTAGTATAGGAGTGTGCGGGGTATGAAGCGACGCCCGGGCGCGGGGCGCACCCGCCCGCTACCTCAGCCCCCGATTCCTCGGAGCTGGCGCGTGGACTATACTTAGATTTTTGCCATAAATAGGCATGATGACAGTATCCAAGAATCAATGAAATTATGAATTTATGTAATGAAATAGGATTCATGGATTATAAAAAACTTATTTATTTTTAAATTTTGAGTGAGATTGTTATTTATTTTGATAAAATAAAACTATAAAATACAGCAATCCGCCATATTGTATAAAACACCACTGAAGCGAATGACGTCACAATTGTTTTCGAGCTTTGACAATCGGCAAACAATCTCTATAAGTACAGGTGTTTTAAATGTTTATCAAGTATTTTCGTGTTTTTTTGTTTCCTTAAGATCATTAGCCAAGAAAGCCAAGTTCCCAAGCGAGCAATGCCACCACCACACAAGACTTTTATACTACTTTTTCTTGGCTTTCTTGGCTTTCTATAATCTAGCTTTGTTTTACCGAATCCAAAATCAAGAAATTAAAAATCGTTAGCCAGGGATCAAGGATTTACCAAAGCTACTAGCTCTAATTTGCCCAGGATTGATTTGTTGATGTTGGTTGAGTATCTTGCATCAAACAAAGACTTTTGTTTAGCAGAATTTTGCAACGTCCAAACTTCCATGTACCTAAGTACATTAATAACATAATAATTTTATAGGTCCTAAACCCGTAAAATCTGCTATTTTATATATTAAGCACCTCATGGTACTTAGTTATTAGAGGTTAAGTTAATGAAATGTTGTTTTTTAAAACTATACCGTATAACTTAATATGAGCGGTGATTGCCTAGTAAATATGACGTCTACCTCCTATTCGGTGCGTCTGGGGTTCGATTCTTGGCACGCATCTAACTTTTTGCAGTTATTTGTGCTATAAGCAACACAGCATCACTACATAGTATAAAACAAAGTCGCTTCCCGCTGTCTGTCCCTATGTACGCTTAGATCTTTACTACGCTACGCATAATAACTACGCATCGGATTTTGATGCGGTTTTTTTAATAGATAGAATGATTCAAGAGGAAGATTTATATGGACTTTTTATCCCGGAAAATTAAGGAGTTCCTGCGGGAACGTCGCCGGCATCAGGTAGTATTAGAATAAAGCAAAAACTTACGTCAAGTGATCTTCGCAGAAATAAATAGCAGAATTTAAATAAATAACTTGTTTGGAGTTAATTTTGATGTGTTACACTGGGGGACTGCACACGACTTTAGAATTCATATTATTCATACAAAATATCTAAATTGTTGTACGAAGACTTATTGTTTATTGCACGCAGTACATTTGAGTACATTGGTAACAACAATAGTGACGTCACAAACGACGCCATGACACCCGCGAGCGTTTTGGCGTGATTTTTAAAATTTAAATTTCAAATGCCAATTTTATCTACTAAACCATATTTTTCTGCTGAAATAAGATATTTTTTCGATATAGTAGATACTTCCAAACATAATCTGACCATTTTTCAAAATCAGTCATCATGCCTATTGTCAACAATGTCAACCTACAACATGAATATTATGTATGTAAATTGAAGGTGACTTTTAACTAACAAGCCAATTTTGTTTGCTTATTCTATACGGACTTTTGACGTCGACTGTACATGTATTAATTTTATATTCTTTTAGGGCAACGACACGACATGGCATCGCGGAACGTCGTGTCGCAACGTGTCACGATGCGACGTCGTGTCGTGTGTGTTGGCCCTTGTAGCTACAATGTGACATAGTTCCGTATATTTGCATAGTTTTTGACGGGTGTAGTTTATTTATGTGACAGAATGGATAAATAACTAATTTTTTATTTGTTAATTTTAGAAAATGTTAAATAAAGCTATTCATGGTTTTGGCCAATGGGCAAACGAAAGATATATTTTTGGTGTGCAAAATCAATATTAATAATAATAAATTAATATAATAAGCAATGAAGTAAACATTGTATACAAAAAAGAAGACATTTTATTTGATCAATATGTATAATACCAGGGCTTTCCTTTTTAAATTGACTTTAATCGTATTACTTATTTCAATCAAAATTATTATTAATTCAATTTTAAATCCATTCTGTGTTTATCTCTTTAGATAAGTTATATTAATTAAGGTCGTAAGAGGTCGTCTTATCTAAAAATGAACGCGTGTTAATTTCAAATTAAGCTGTAGAAATCCTGCATAGACGGTGACTGAACGAACAATGACGACATCCAAATTGTGTGCATTGCTGTTATTTACGAGGCAGTTCACATACAAATGTTCGACTGCGAATGACGAGGTCCCAGGTTCGATTCCATGGTCGGTCGGTGGTTAAATATTGGGTTTTTTGTGAAGAAAGTTTCAATATTCGCCTGGAGTTAGTTTTCACTCCTGTGCCTCGCAGGGCACAAACAGGCATCAATCCTGCGCCTGATCTCTCACCAGTTGTGTCGGATTTGCCGCTCCAGCGGGTTATGACCGTAATGGACTAGAGAGTGCACCTGTGCTTGCGCATAAACTTGTGTACTATAGTAGGGGTGCCCAAGAGGGGATTTTTGAATTTACTCCAGCGCGGCAGATTAATATAAAGGTGGATTCTTAGTACCCTGTAGATTAACCTTCACCTTAAATGAGCCCTGTATATTAGTGGGTCTATCTAGGACAGCAGATCAGAATACTTTACTAAATAAATAAAATCGATCATCAGAAATACTCGAGCGCGTCAGATTAAGGTAGAATGTAATTACATTCAACTAATCTGACGATTTGAGATTTGATTTGAAACTTAAAAACTTCCAACTCCTTTAGGTCTCATGAGACCTAAAGGAGTTGGAAGTTTTTAAGTTTGTAACTCTCGATCTCCTTTAGGTCTCGCTCAAATCGTCAGATTATTTGAATGTACACTTTTCAGCATGTAATTAACTCACTCTACCTTAATCTGACGCACTCGAATATTTCTGATGATCGATTTTATTTATTTAGTATTCTGATCTACTGATCTACTGTCCTAGACAGACCCACCAATATACAGGGCTCATATATGGTGAAGGTACTCTGCAGGGTCCAAAGAATCCCCCTTTATATTAATCTGCCGCGCTGGAGTAAATCCAAAAATCCCCTCTTGGGCTCCCCTACTACTACAATATCTCCCGCGCTGATGGCTTCTCCTATGGAGATTAACCGCTATGGCCGAAATTCGGTCGGGAGGTACATTATGACAGCAACACATTGTAATCGCGTTCATTTTTATATGAGATGTCCTCTACTCGTGTACGTAGATGAATACAGCTGTAAGTGATCTGTGTTGTAGGTATTATTCAGTATATCAGTAAATCGAGGCACAAAATGTGGGTGCTGGTACGAATCGCCCATTCCCTTGAATAAAGTGAATATTATTTTCCAATCATTGTGTTTTAATCCATACACGGTAACTTCTAACACCCTATTCCTTTAAAAGGTTTGTACAGTCCCACAAAAACTGGATTTTTGGTAAGAATTTATCCTATCTATCTGGCCCGGTGGCAAAAATGGAACCAATTTTCAGAATTAGTTATTGACCGAAGCGAAGGTCTTGGAGTCTACTTGAGTGAATTCGCACTTGTCCGTCCGTCCGTCCGTCTGTCAGAGCCTTATAACTTCTGATTTACTGAACGTAATTATTTCAAATATAAATATAATATGTAAACCGATGGCCTCCAGCCGAATATGATCTTTATTTCAGGGGGGCTCTCATAGAAGCGAATGCGAAGTAAAATATTTTTTATAGCGTTACATAGGGTTGCGGTAAATCATTTTAAAGATAATTAGGAATAGAGTACAAATTTTTTTTATTTTATTTTGCCCCTAAAATTAACGAAATGGGGGACTTTCAAAGTGGAGATTTTCTAACGTCCAAAGTTGACAGATCTCGAAATTTTCTGAAAGGCTGAGACTGAATCTTGATCAATTATTTGAATTATTTCTATCCTGTACTTGAACAAGAAATACTAAAATTAGATTAATATATAAAAATATAATAAGGAAACGAAATTATTTAATTTTTAATGAGCTTCAGTATTTTTAACAGAACTTCACAATGATGTCAATAGATGGCGCTCTGTAAAAGTTTATTCGTTTCTCCAATAACACTTTAGCTCTTTTGCGTTTAATGTTAAAAGTTAACTATTACAATATATAGTTAAAACTGTCTTATGGATACCGCGAGGTCTTAGTTCGGGGCGAACTACTAGTTATTTTTAACCGACTTCCAAAAAAAGGAGGCGGTTCTCAATTCGGCGCGTTTTTTTTATTATTTAATGTATGTCGATGCATACCTCTGTGGTTTCTGAAAGGATTTGAAAAAAATCTGTCCCCGAATCGGATAAGTTTGTGGGACGTAACATTTTAGATTGGTACAGTGTAACTATCGCTAACACCTCTGCCTCACATTTTTAATAAGGGGCTGATTTGTTGCTTAACACTTAACATATTATCCGATAAGTTCAATTTCAATGGACAGGCATCTTTAGGGAGGACGTCAATTTCTTTCAAATGATCCTTACAGTCTGACAAACTTATTTGACCCGGTGACAGCGTTGCTAGTATCGTTTAAATAAAACGAAAATAAACAGGCATAAAAATTTGTTCCAATTTTCGCCACCGGGTCAAATAAGTTTGTGATGTGTGGTGATGCCTTGGGGAGCGTTGCATACAAAGCTAGAGTCTAGAAACAAAAATAATAATAATAAGGGAAGACGAATAAAACACAGTATTGAGGGGAAAAGTGTAATCAATAATATCTGTATTAATAGATGAGAATAATGTTATAATAATACCCAATTCACCAAAAAATACATTAAATATTACGATACATTTTAACATACTAATTGAAAAGAAAAATTCGTAATTTAGCATGTAAAAACCCATCCCCACCGAATTAATAAATGGTAGGTATTCGAAATAATAACATGATTTATTTTAAAATATGGTAAATAAATAGGAATCTAAAAGAAAGAAAACGCAACCAAGTTTTATTAATGGGCGCCATGTTGAATATTAATGTCGACCAACCATCCCATCACCAAAAAAATATTGTTTAGGTATTCTAAATAATGAAATGATTTTCAAATTTGGCAAACAAGCTAAATCTAATAAAAAGGAGAAATCGCAATCAAGTTTCGGTAAACGGGCGCCATTTTAAATTCATCTGTCGGCCATTTTGTGTTCGCCATGTCGTCACATATACATCCGGCAAATGTCGTCGTTGATTTCCAGCATCTGGTCTATAAAAGACTGGTCCGCCATGATATTGGCCAGCTTGGTGATGATGTCCAAAAGACCACGCTTCTTGTAACGCATTTTAACGCTGACTTCCTCGAGCTCGGCCAATATAGATTGTTGTACCTGGTGGCAAAAATGATTAAATTTATTTCCTGTTAATTAATTATACTATTAGTATGTATTCTGTGGTACAGTTCGAGACTCATAAGCCAGCTTTGCATTTGTGCAAGTCACGCAAATAATATCAGCATAAATAGACAAGAGTTAAAGTCTGACCAACAAAAAAATACACGCAATTTTTATTTTATAGTACTATATATACTAAAAATAAAACTTGCTCGTGGGCTTCACTACTGCATTAATTCTGGCTTAATGTGTTGTATTGTACTCGATATCTACAGTCCGTCAAAATTATCTAGCCGGTGGCCAAAATTGGAATAAATTATGCCATAAGTTAGTTTGGTTTTATTTTATTTTTAATTGATAGATACTAGCGAGGCTGCGACTCAGATAAGATTGACGGACTATAAGTTAAGTTGACAGCACCAAATCTAGTACTGCTGCTGAAAGGGACTGCAATAAAAAGTTAGTTCCATTATTTTCCGCAACAAGGCGAGGTTTTAACTTTTCTGACCTAAGTAACATTTATAAAATACTAGCAGACTTGCCCGCGACTTCGTCTGCGTGAAATAAGATTTTTAAAATCTCACGGGAACTCCCTAATTTTTCGGGATAATACACAGCCTATGACACTCACAAATAATGTATTTCTATTGGTAGGTACCAGAATTTTCAAAATCGGTTCGGTAGATCCAGAGATTACCCCCTACAACGTCACAAACTCACAAACTTTACCTCTTTATAATATTAGTATAGAACGATTATGAACGAGCCTGAAAACAAGCTTCAAGGCCTACTTGGTTTGTGATTTGAAAAACTAAAATACGCCAAGTATGATTGCGAATAATCCATAAGACACTGCCCTAATAAGCTGTTATTATGTGTGGCTCAACCATAAACATGCTTAAAAATTCATCTAGAAATTACACCTTTCAATCACGCCTCTACTAGAATTGTTTATGTGATAAGAGCCCTTGAATAAATAAAGAGAAAGAGGCATGTAGTCCCACTAACTGCCCCCCGATTGTGTAAAAATTGTCGATCAAATCGTCAAAGTTCGGCGTCTAAGTAAAATAAACCAAAACAGCATTGAATTAGAACTAAATTTCGGGTATCCGTTACGATTGCTGCTGGCCGCGACTACGTCCGCGTGGATTGAGGTTTTTTGGTTCCCGCGGGAACTTCTCAGTTTTCCGGGATAAAAAATAGCCTATGTGTTATTCCAGACTATAATCTATCTCTGGGACAAATTTCATCCAGATCCGTTTGGGCGTGATTGAGTTGAGTTGAGATTGAACAAACATCCATCCACACATCCATCCAAACTTTCGCATTTACAATATTAGTATAGACTAGCTGATTCCCGTCCGCCTGGATAAAGTTTTTTTATTCCCGCGGGATCTCCTTAATTTTCCGGGATAAAAGTAGCCTTTGTCTATCCCCAACCTATCTCTATACAAAATTTCATCAAAATCGGTTGAAAATATGGGCCGTGAAAGCGTAGCAGACAGACAGACACACTTTCGCATTTATAATATCAGTATAGATTTTGGCAAAATAAATAAATGAATTGTATAAATACAATAAGTTTATTTTCTGCAAGGTGTAGGTACTTAGGAGTACTTACCTACTATAGGAAGTCGGTTATAACATGAGCTAATAAAGTAAACACTAGCCAAATAAAAACACCGCTAACTCGATTATCGCGCTCCGTTTACGCTTTTCAAGGCTTTTCCGAAAACTTCAAGCTATATTTAAAAAAACGCGTGAGACGTACAGCAAGATGAATATTAAACAACATAGCAGGTACAGGGCGGTTACTATCAACATTTAGAAAACCATTATGATACAGGAACATCTTGTTTCAATGTGTAAGTAATCTTACTGAGAAAGCTACCATGACCGCACAAAAGTATTATGGTTCTACTCTTGCCTACATGATGGACAGAACGAATGATACTCTAACATTGTCTATTCCTTACTTTCAGAGTAAGCGAGATGTAGCTATATAATTTTTTTTGCACTATCTCGTCTGTATCACGTTTCATTTCATGCATAAAATAACAGTGTTGATACATTTTTTATTAAATATTATTACTTTACAAAGTTATAATATTTAATAAAAATGTATCAACATACCTATATACCTTTATAAAGTGCAATAATTAACAAAAAGTTTATTAATATTATGTAATAATTTGAAACCAAATAATAATTGTTTGTTCGCTCTATGTTTCCTAATCGATATGTAAAACGAAACGGTTGTTTTAAATGTCAATTGTCAAGCAAGGCACGTAAATAAATAATAGTGGGAAGTTGATTATTTTGTAACTTTTATGAATAATATGTTGGGTCTCGAGTAAGTATAATTATTGTGCGTTTCTTGCTTTCTTGGATAAAACAAAAAATACTGGTAAAGTTGTGGCGCTACGCGCGATGATCCAACAAATTTTGTGATGCAGCAGTGCATTTCAAGTGGTTTGTGTTATTTTGCAGCAGATGTCAAAGAAAAATAAACAATAATACAATGTTGAAAATACAAACGTTTTTATTGAGATAAACTTTTACAAGTGCTTTTGAATCGTTGTTTGAATCTAACACTGCCTTGTTATGCTATTTCTTCTTAGATGAGCCAGCAAGAAACTCGGCGATTGCTCGTTTGAAAAAATTATTTTTTTTTATTTAGTAACTGCACAACTAAGCATAGCTGGAGCAAGTCAAACCCAAGTGGTTTTATCATTTACATAACCTTCAACATTATTAATAATGATAAAGAATAAAAAGCTTTTTTGATTTCCTTACTTTTATTTATAAGGAAATAAGTTTGATATGAATTAAACAATCTATAATACCTAAATGTTTGTTATGAAATTAAATTGAGTATTATGTTTATTTTCAGAACAATAAATGCTGCCGTCTTGCCCAGAGTTGTTGAATAAGGGCATTCCGCTAAGGGCATATTTCGAGTGCAAACATGCAAATTCGTGTAATGTGCCTCCGGCCAGCCTAGTGCTGCATCCAATATTGGAATCATTGTTTTTTCTCAATGGATATCCTTAGTCACCTGAAATTTTAAATTATAGTTTAAATCAGTTTATGCTATGCCAAATATGACTGAATTAATTATTGTGAATTTAAAGATAACTGTTATATAATAAATATATCTATTTTTACATACATTTCTTGGCCATTTGAATTATTTTAATTCTTCAATACTTTAATACTAATATTATAAATGCGCATTATACTATTCAACTAAATTATATTACTCAATCGCGCCAGAACGGCTGAACGGATCTTGATGAAATTTGGAACAGAGATAGATTATAGTCTGGAATAACACAAAGGCTACTTTTTATCCTGGAAAATTAAAGAGTTCCTGCGAGAACCAAAAAACCTTCATCACGTGGACGAAGTCGCGGGCATGAGCTAGTTACTATTAACTGTTGTGCCCCTACTATCTTAGACTGCATCATCGCTTATCATCAGGTGAGATAGCAGTCATCGCAAACCTTTCTTATTTGTCGTCGTCGTCTCAACCGAGAAACGTCCACTGCTGAACGTCCGCTCCTGCATAGATCTCCACAGGGCACGGTCTTGTGCTGCTTGCTTGCACACTACACACACAGCTACACACTTGAGATCGTCTGTCCACCTAGTGGGGCGCTTTCCATTGTGAGGCCGCCATTCAAGCACCTTGCGAACCAAACGTCCGTCGGTTCTTCGAAATTGGTATTAAATTAGGTATCTGGAGGCCTGATTTGAGCATGTAGGAATACTCCAAGCATACTCCCCTTCACCCAGGCGTGCCTGATTTTTCAATTTAATACCATGTGGAAAATTAAATAACTCACTTTTATAAAGTTATATCTCATTAACTTAGTTTAATCCAGTAGAATATTCACTTGGAAAACCTCACAATTTTCTATTTATTTGTTTATAAAGTCAATCCGTTGTTGATCCGTCGCAAGAAAGTAACTTTTTTATGATTGCTAAATTTGACGCAAATCCTACGTAAAACAATAATGCTAGCTCTCAAAAAACACTTGATGGTACGAATTGAGTGAATGATTTGCTTAATGACGTCACAAAATTGCTTAGGAAACAATGTTCTAATAAGCTTACTTTTGGGCACGTCATGGTAGGTTTTGGCGAAACAATATCAAAATAATAGTGCTTTAAACAGTGGCAGTAACCCCCCAGGGGCCCTTTTGCCTTTAATAAAAACTTTTATTACCAAATAATCAAATAATCAAATATAATATATATTATATAAATATTATAAATGCGAAAGTTTGGATGGATGTATGGATGTTTGTTACTCAATCACGCCCCAACGGCTGAACGGATCTGGCTGAAATTTGGCACAGAGATAGATTATAGTCTGGAATAGCACATAGGCTTCTTTTTATCCCGGAAAATTAAAAGAGTTCCCGCGAGAACCAAAAACCACGGAGACGAAGTCGCGGGCATTCGCTAGTATTATTATACTGTCAACTCCTAAAACCATATTATTTCATTGTTGTTTACTTTCGTGTTTTACAATCATAATCTTAGGAAATAACTTTAGGAACGTCAAGGTGTGTGACGTTAAACTGTCATTTTGAATTTGGCGGTATGGTCCCTGTATGTTTAACCGTAACCACACCGTAAAATTGTAATTGTTTTCAGATTATAATCTAACTAACGATATTGTAAACTATCGCACCACCCACTATTGCAGCACCCAGACAAGTCGACGAGGCTTAAGGGTGTTAAGAACCAAAGCAAATGTAAAAGTGTTTATCAATAAGTAAAATAAATAAGTAAATAATCAAAAGATTGTGAACCGTTCAATGTTCAGCTGGGCGACCGGCTAAAACTGACAGCTACAGTGTAACAATCGCAATCACCTCTGATTTGTTATCACTCTTCCACCATTGGACAAAATCCATTGACGCAGCAAGAATACCATAAATACAGCCAATCACAATAATTGATACTGTAACAATGATTGATGCAGGTTTTACATAATCGCCCTACTGAGTGTCAATTTCTAAAATATTTATTGTATTTACGTCTTCCTGACTCTTTCTTGTAGGTTAGGTTAGGGTTCGATATAAATAATCAGGTAGGTTTGGTTTTATCGGTTAAATATACTTACCTAGCAGATTACAATCTTTTCTTTTTATCCACTACAAATTAGCCCTTGACTGCCATCTCACCTGATGTTAGGGGCATGGCAGTTATATTAAACCCACACCCCTATTCAGTTTCTACACGGCATGGTACCGGAACGCTAAATCGCTTGGCGGCACGTCTTTGCCGGTAGGATGGTAACTAGCCACGGCCGAAACCTCCCACCAGGCCAGACCAGGGAAAATAATGCGTTAAATTGTAATCTTTCGACAGTTTACAATATCGCTTAGTTTTTAATCTAACGGTTTTTACAATTTTACGATGACATAACCACAAAACAGAGTTAAATTAATAAAACCCTTACATTGCGAGGCTCTCTGAAGGCACTGAATTTGTACTTGGTCCTCCGCTTCTCCGTGCCGTTGTCTGTGAAGATGGTAAAGGCAGCATCTTCGGTGCGGCTCCCCACGGGGAAATACAAACCCGCCACCAGACGCCCCTTGGGGTCACGGGCTAGCAAGCTCCTGGGGACAAAACATTAGTTATGACCACACCACTGCATGTATTTTACTAAAGTTATACCACCACATAGATTTACTTACTGTGGCGGATTATAGCCAATTAAAGTTGTAATTATCTCATAATCACTTATGAGACACTATCTGATGCCCGAGATTTCGTCCGCGTGGATTCAAGTTCAGCCGTTCTAGCGTGATTGAATAACAAACAATCATCCAACCATGCAGCCATCCAAAGTTTCGCATTAGGGTTGCGTACGTAAAAGGCAGGTTTGCATTTTGTAACCCTTATGGTGCATCTATGTCTGTCCGGTCAAATTTAGCATATTTCAGAAGGTAACTATCAGCTACAGACTTGACACTTGGAATAGTTATAAATCCCAACCATACTTGCCAAATGAGGCAAAAATGGGGGGGTTAAAATTTTAAACTGGCTCTACTAAATCGAACGAGGTATCATATTATATAAAAGAGTTTCATTTGCAAATTCTAAAAGTTCTTTTATTTATTTTTAAGCTTCTTACTTTTTGACTTATGGTGAAAAATAACAAATTCAACGATGTGATTCTAATTCCAACTGAACTACTACAGAGCCATCTCATACTATTATAACGTTCGGGACTGTTTCATTCCTTAGATACCTAGAATTAAACAGATAATTATTAAATACCTGAAGTTATACACCAGGTTCCGTTTCTCGGTGATCAGTATGCAGTCGAGGAATGGCTGCGCCACGTATATGAGCGACGTCTGGCACTCAACGTAGTTGCTGTTGTTTGGGGTACGAAGTCGCGGGAATCATCTAGTGATTAATGAATTGGGTATACAGATAATTAAATACCTGAAGTTATACATCAGGTTCCGTTTCTCGGTGATCAGTATGCAGTCGAGGAATGGCTGCGCCACGTATATGAGCGACGTCTGGCGCTCCACGTAGTTGCTGTTGTTTGGGGATGAAGTCGCGGGAATGAGCTAGTGATTAATAAATTAGGTATACAGATAATTAAATACCTGAAGTTATACACCAGGTTCCGTTTCTCGGTGATCAGTATGCAGTCGAGGAATGGCTGCGCCACGTATATGAGCGACGTCTGGCGCTCCACGTAGTTGCTGTTGTTTGGGGTACGAAGTCGCGGGAATCATCTAGTGATTAATGAATTAGGTATACAGATAATTAAATACCTGAAGTTATACACCAGGTTCCGTTTCTCGGTGATCAGTATGCAGTCGAGGAATGGCTGCGCCACGTATATGAGCGACGTCTGGCAGTCAACGTATTTGCTGTTGTTTGGGGTACGAAGTCGCGGGAATCATCTAGTGATTAATGAATTAGGTATACAGATAATTAAATACCTGAAGTTATACACCAGGTTCCGTTTCTCGGTGATCAGTATGCAGTCGAGGAATGGCTGCGCCACGTATATGAGCGACGTCTGGCGCTCCACGTAGTTGCTGTTGTTTGGGGATGAAGTCGCGGGAATCAGCTAGTGATTAATAAATTAGGTATACAGATAATTAAATACCTGAAGTTATACACCAGGTTCCATTTCTCGGTGATCAGTATGCAGTCGAGGAATGGCTGCGCCACGTATATGAGCGACGTCTGGCGCTCCACGTAGTTGCTGTTGTTTGGGGTACGAAGTCGCGGGAATCATCTAGTGATTAATGAATTAGGTATACAGATAATTAAATACCTGAAGTTATACACCAGGTTCCGTTTCTCGGTGATCAGTATGCAGTCGAGGAATGGCTGCGCCACGTATATGAGCGACGTCTGGCAGTCAACGTAGTTGCTGTTGTTTGGGGTACGAAGTCGCGGGAATCATCTAGTGATTAATGAATTAGGTATACAGATAATTAAATACCTGAAGTTATACACCAGGTTCCGTTTCTCGGTGATCAGTATGCAGTCGAGGAATGGCTGCGCCACGTATATGAGCGACGTCTGGCGCTCCACGTAGTTGCTGTTGTTTGGGGATGAAGTCGCGGGAATGAGCTAGTGATTAATAAATTAGGTATACAGATAATTAAATACCTGAAGTTATACACCAGGTTCCGTTTCTCGGTGATCAGTATGCAGTCGAGGAATGGCTGCGCCACGTATATGAGCGACGTCTGGCGCTCCACGTAGTTGCTGTTGTTTGGGGATGAAGTCGCGGGAATGAGCTAGTGATTAATAAATTAGGTATACAGATAATTAAATACCTGAAGTTATACACCAGGTTCCGTTTCTCGGTGATCAGTTTGCAGTCGAGGAATGGCTGCGCCACGTATATGAGCGACGTCTGGCGCTCCACGTAGTTGCTGTTGTTTGGGGTACGAAGTCGCGGGAATCATCTAGTGATTAATGAATTAGGTATACAGATAATTAAATACCTGAAGTTATACACCAGGTTCCGTTTCTCGGTGATCAGTATGCAGTCGAGGAATGGCTGCGCCACGTATATGAGCGACGTCTGGCAGTCAACGTAGTTGCTGTTGTTTGGGGTACGAAATCGCGGGAATCATCTAGTGATTAATGAATTAGGTATACAGATAATTAAATACCTGAAGTTATACACCAGGTTCCGTTTCTCGGTGATCAGTATGCAGTCGAGGAATGGCTGCGCCACGTATATGAGCGACGTCTGGCGCTTAACGCCCGCGCCACGCGTCACTCCACGTAGTTTCTGTTGTCTGGGGTACGAAGTCGCGGGAATCAGCTAGTGATTAATGAATTACGTATACAGATAATTAAATACCTGAAGTTATACACCAGGTTCCGTTTCTCGGTGATCAGTATGCAGTCGAGGAATGGCTGTGCCACGTATTTGAGCGACGTCTGGCGCTCCACGTAGTTGCTGTTGTTTGGGGTACGAAGTCGCGGGAATCATCTAGTGATTAATGAATTAGGTATACAGATAATTAAATACCTGAAGTTATACACCAGGTTCCGTTTCTCGGTGATCAGTATGCAGTCGAGGAATGGCTGCGCCACGTATATGAGCGACGTCTGGCACTCCACGTAGTTGCTGTTGTTTGGGGTACGAAGTCGCGGGAATCATCTAGTGATTAATGAATTAGGTATACAGATAATTAAATACCTGAAGTTATACACCAGGTTCCGTTTCTCGGTGATCAGTATGCAGTCGAGGAATGGCTGCGCCACGTATATGAGCGACGTCTGGCGCTCCACGTAGTTGCTGTTGTTTGGGGTACGAAGTCGCGGGAATCATCTAGCTATTAATGAATTAGGTATACAGATAATTAAATACCTGAAGTTATACACCAGGTTCCGTTTCTTGGTGACCAGTATGCAGTCGAGGAATGGCTGCGCCACGTATATGAGCGACGTCTGGCGCTCCACGTAGTTGCTGTTGTTTGGGGATGAAGTCGCGGGAATGAGCTAGTGATTAATAAATTAGGTATACAGATAATTAAATACCTGAAGTTATACACCAGGTTCCGTTTCTCGGTGATCAGTATGCAGTCGAGGAATGGCTGCGCCACGTATATGAGCGACGTCTGGCACTCCACGTAGTTGCTGTTGTTTGGGGTACGAAGTCGCGGGAATCATCTAGTGATTAATGAATTAGGTATACAGATAATTAAATACCTGAAGTTATACACCAGGTTCCGTTTCTCGGTGATCAGTATGCAGTCGAGGAATGGCTGCGCCACGTATATGAGCGACGTCTGGCACTCCACGTAGTTGCTGTTGTTTGGGGTACGAAATCGCGGGAATCATCTAGTGATTAATGAATTAGGTATACAGATAATTAAATACCTGAAGTTATACACCAGGTTCCGTTTCTCGGTGATCAGTATGCAGTCGAGGAATGGCTGCGCCACGTATATGAGCGACGTCTGGCGCTTAACGCCCGCGCCACGCGTCACTCCACGTAGTTTCTGTTGTCTGGGGTACGAAGTCGCGGGAATCAGCTAGTGATTAATGAATTACGTATACAGATAATTAAATACCTGAAGTTATACACCAGGTTCCGTTTCTCGGTGATCAGTATGCAGTCGAGGAATGGCTGCGCCACGTATATGAGCGACGTCTGGCGCTCCACGTAGTTGCTGTTGTTTGGGGTACGAAGTCGCGGGAATCATCTAGTGATTAATGAATTAGGTATACAGATAATTAAATACCTGAAGTTATACACCAGGTTCCGTTTCTCGGTGATCAGTATGCAGTCGAGGAATGGCTGCGCCACGTATATGAGCGACGTCTGGCACTCCACGTAGTTGCTGTTGTTTGGGGTACGAAGTCGCGGGAATCATCTAGTGATTAATGAATTAGGTATACAGATAATTAAATACCTGAAGTTATACACCAGGTTCCGTTTCTCGGTGATCAGTATGCAGTCGACGAATGGCTGCGCCACGTATATGAGCGACGTCTGGCGCTTAACGCCCGCGCCACGCGTCACTCCACGTAGTTTCTGTTGTCTGGGGTACGAAGTCGCGGGAATCATCTAGTGATTAATGAATTAGGTATACAGATAATTAAATACCTGAAGTTATACACCAGGTTCCGTTTCTCGGTGATCAGTATGCAGTCGAGGAATGGCTGCGCCACGTATATGAGCGACGTCTGGCGCTCCACGTAGTTGCTGTTGTTTGGGGTACGAAGTCGCGGGAATCATCTAGTGATTAATGAATTAGGTATACAGATAATTAAATACCTGAAGTTATACACCAGGTTCCGTTTCTCGGTGATCAGTATGCAGTCGAGGAATGGCTGCGCCACGTATATGAGCGACGTCTGGCGCTCCACGTAGTTGCTGTTGTTTGGGGTACGAAGTCGCGGGAATCATCTAGTGATTAATGAATTAGGTATACAGATAATTAAATACCTGAAGTTATACACCAGGTTCCGTTTCTCGGTGATCAGTATGCAGTCGACGAATGGCTGCGCCACGTATATGAGCGACGTCTGGCGCTTAACGCCCGCGCCACGCGTCACTCCACGTAGTTTCTGTTGTCTGGGGTACGAAGTCGCGGGAATCATCTAGTGATTAATGAATTAGGTATACAGATAATTAAATACCTGAAGTTATACACCAGGTTCCGTTTCTCGGTGATCAGTTTGCAGTCGAGGAATGGCTGCGCCACGTATATGAGCGACGTCTGGCGCTCCACGTAGTTGCTGTTGTTTGGGGTACGAAGTCGCGGGAATCATCTAGTGATTAATGAATTAGGTATACAGATAATTAAATACCTGAAGTTATACACCAGGTTCCGTTTCTCGGTGATCAGTATGCAGTCGAGGAATGGCTGCGCCACGTATATGAGCGACGTCTGGCAGTCAACGTAGTTGCTGTTGTTTGGGGTACGAAATCGCGGGAATCATCTAGTGATTAATGAATTAGGTATACAGATAATTAAATACCTGAAGTACCTAGTCACTAGGTTCCGTTTCTCGGTGATCAGTATGCAGTCGAGGAATGGCTGCGCCACGTATATGAGCGACGTCTGGCGCTTAACGCCCGCGCCACGCGTCACTCCACGTAGTTTCTGTTGTCTGGGGTACGAAGTCGCGGGAATCAGCTAGTGATTAATGAATTACGTATACAGATAATTAAATACCTGAAGTTATACACTAGGTTCCGTTTCTCGGTGATCAGTATGCAGTCGAGGAATGGCTGCGCCACGTATATGAGCGACGTCTGGCGCTTAACGCCCGCGCCACGCGTCACTCCACGTAGTTTCTGTTGTCTGGGGTACGAAGTCGCGGGAATCAGCTAGTGATTAATGAATTACGTATACAGATAATTAAATACCTGAAGTTATACACCAGGTTCCGTTTCTCGGTGATCAGTATGCAGTCGAGGAATGGCTGTGCCACGTATTTGAGCGACGTCTGGCGCTCCACGTAGTTGCTGTTGTTTGGGGTACGAAGTCGCGGGAATCATCTAGTGATTAATGAATTAGGTATACAGATAATTAAATACCTGAAGTTATACACCAGGTTCCGTTTCTCGGTGATCAGTATGCAGTCGAGGAATGGCTGCGCCACGTATATGAGCGACGTCTGGCGCTTAACGCCCGCGCCACGCGTCACTCCACGTAGTTTCTGTTGTCTGGGGTACGAAGTCGCGGGAATCAGCTAGTGATTAATAAATTAGGTATACAGATAATTAAATACCTGAAGTTATACACCAGGTTCCGTTTCTCGGTGATCAGTATGCAGTCGAGGAATGGCTGCGCCACGTATATGAGCGACGTCTGGCGCTCCACGTAGTTGCTGTTGTTTGGGGTACGAAGTCGCGGGAATCATCTAGCTATTAATGAATTAGGTATACAGATAATTAAATACCTGAAGTTATACACCAGGTTCCGTTTCTTGGTGACCAGTATGCAGTCGAGGAATGGCTGCGCCACGTATATGAGCGACGTCTGGCGCTTAACGCCCGCGCCACGCGTCACTCCACGTAGTTTCTGTTGTTTGGGGTACGAAGTCGCGGGAATCAGCTAGTGATTAATAAATTAGGTACACAGATAATTAAATACCTGAAGTTATACACCAGGTTCCTTTTCTCGGTGATCAGTATGCAGTCGAGGAATGGCTGCGCCACGTATATGAGCGACGTCTGGCGCTTAACGCCCGCGCCACGCGTCACTCCACGTAGTTTCTGTTGTCTGGGGTACGAAGTCGCGGGAATCAGCTAGTGATTAATAAATTAGGTACACAGATAATTAAATACCTGAAGTTATACACCAGGTTCCGTTTCTCGGTGATCAGTATGCAGTCGAGGAATGGCTGTGCCACGTATATGAGCGACGTCTGGCGCTTAACGCCCGCACCACGTGTCACACGCTCGCGCCACTCCACGTAATTGCTGTTGTTTGGGTTGAAGCAGTACTCGAACTCTTTGCAGCTGGTTGGTTCCTCGGATTGGGTGAACCAGCCTGTTGGAAGAGATAGAGATGCAGGATTGGGTATTTGACAACTAGTCAAATCAGCAACTTTTTTTTCAAACGTCAAAACGTATAGATTTTGTATGAAATTTTAAGTTGTGACGTCACCAAAGTTCGACACACTTTTTTTACTTTAATCGATAGTTTAAAATGGTTATTCAAAATAAAACTAGCAGTGGATATGGACGTGGATATTACGACTTTTGGGAGATCCTTTATATAATAATCATTAAAAAATTATTTGTCTCACTAGTAGTCAAATACCCAATTGGCTAAAACGATGTGTTTTACCTTCTAAAAGAAGGGCTTTATACATCGGTCGGAACTTGCCAAAGCTATTGGCAAATAAATGTTGATCGACTGTAAAAAAATAATACATCAGTCGATCAAATTCAACAATATTGCCAAAAAAATTGGAAATAATCAGAATACGCTCCAAGATTGCCTCAACAGAAGGAATAAGAGACCTTTAGCATCATCACTACTTTATAGATTAAAAAAACCCTCTGTCGCGTCTGTCTGTTTGTCTGAACGCGATAAACTCAAAAACTACCGAGCCGATTTTCATACGGTTTTCACCAATAGACGGAGTGATTCAAGAGGAAGGTTTATATGTATAACTCATTCATGTTTTTTGTAAATTGGTTGAAATATGACGATGATTTTTGAAGATGTCGGAAAAAATCAAGCCGAAAGCTTCCGTCGAAAACGATGCCTACCTAATTCCTTTGAGATATAACAAAACAATGTAACATAACAAAACAGTTCTTTTATGGTGTACAATAACGTATATTTTACTTACTTTTTAGTTTATAGTGGCAGTGTCCCCTTTTATAGATCTACAGAAAAGTCAGCGATGGTATATGTCTATCTTTCGAGGATAATCTGTGATAATATTATGCCTTGTATCACGACTCACCTGTATGCGGAAACTTCTTGTCATGCATCACACAGATCAGCCTCGCGAGATGGTATCCCGGGTCTGCGAGCATGACCCCCGCGCGCCCGTCCACGAGCACGCGTACGCACACGAGCACGTGCTCCTTCTCCGCGTACTCCACGGAGCACGGCCCTTCGCCCATGGACACGTACTCCCTCACGTCTGTTAACAAAACCGCAGGTATTACGTTTCACGCCTATATGGGGGAGTAAAATTATTTTGTGAGTTTCAGATTGCACGACACTCTTTCTTTGTATGCCTGTCGAATAGGGGTATGGGTTTAATATAACTGCCATGCCCCTATAACAGGTTAGCCCGCTACCATCTTATAGAAAGAAAGAAAACGTTTTTATTTAATCACAACATTTAGTTTATGAAACTATTAAAATATTTAGTTAAAGCAACAAAGTTGTGTGACCAAATATAGGTCTCCAGCTCAGCATCATGCTACAGCAGGCTGCAGTGCTGGTTTTCAGTGGAAACCTTAAAATTGGTGAGCTCTAATATGTTATACTGCATCTTCACTTACCATCAGGTGAGATTGCAGTCAAGGGCTAACTTGTAGTGAATAAAAAATAAATCTGTCTGTTATTGTTATAATATAGGGCCTGTTCAACTAGTCCCTACCAACGTTCAACCAACCTTAAGTTTTTTTCCACTTTTCCCTACAGTAGGCGGTGTAAAAAATATTTACACTTATCCCTACCAAGTACCAAATAGCATGCGTTGACACATTGGCCCCGTGTCATTTCAGGTTGACGGCATCCAAGCCGGGAGCCGCAGCAGAAATGGCTCAAACCAGCAAGCGGTGAAAGTATGCTTCTCATCGAGAGTTAAATAATATTTGTTCCGTTTGCCGTGGACACTGGGGCCATGGAATCATAGAACCAAAAACTTCTCGCGAGTTGCGACATATTTCACCACGGTTAATAACCTCATCTGGTAACAGAAGGGCTTCATTATTTCCGCTAAGGATCAGCCATGCTGCCCAGCGTGGAAATTCAGCCAGCATTTTTGCCTCAATTTTTGCCGTGGTTTGTACAGTAAGATTCGAGCAGCCGATTTTATATGAGTCATGACTTTGCAACAATGAAAGTATTGTTTTTGAACAAAAATATACCATTGACTCACTTAAGACAGCTTCCTCGCACGACACTATAGAAGTAGCTGCAGCGAACCCTGGGAACTCCTCGTCCAGCGCGCGCCACCTCCTCACAAGCTCCATGCCGAGTCCAACGCACGTTTTCTTCCTCCTGATGATGGGCGGAGTATACTTCTCGAACATTCCATACAATGGTTCGATTGCCTTCTTCTTCTGGAACGCATCGTATAAAGCGACGAAGTTGCTCACGGAGTCGTAGTTGTTGTAAACGAGGAGGAACCTGACAATATAAATAGGCATGAAAAAAATAACAACATGAGCATAATGTAGCAGGCTATGGTGTCATATTTTGCAACTGAATATGATGAAACGCTATTTAATATTATAATTATTGTGTGACACTACACATACATCGCAAAATTTTGTTTGATAATTGTACGTGTTTTTTATACGACTGCCTGAAAAAAGGAGTATATTGTTTTCAGGGTTCATGTATGTATGTATGTATGTACTTATGTGAGTTTGTATATTCCACCATAACTTCTATACGCCTGAACCGATTTTGATTAATGAGGTATCGTTAGAATCCCTAGCTTATGCCGGGTTACATAGGCTAGTAAATTTTTTAAAAAAATTGATGGGGTGACCATAATCCCGCATTAAAGACTAAAGTTAAAAAAAATATCGAAAATAAGATTAACTATATACCTAATCATCATCTAGAAAATGATGAGTAGATTCCAAAAGTAGGTATATAACACTATAGTTCAATATCCAGTGATTCACAAAAAAATATAATTTAATACAAATGTGAATAAGATTCCAAAGGCAAATCGCTTCTTAGGGAGGTAAACTCCAAAAATAGGACGGCAGAGCAGTCGTATTTTTTAATTCGTTACATTAAGTTCATTTATTCAATGATTGAATTAATTGATAAGTAAACCCGTTACTGCAATTATACCTCATCGTATGTGGACGATACAATGGAAGTGGGTTAATTTGGAAACGGGGACTCCCACGAAGACATTGTAGTTAGTGTGATGTAGTTACCTCAGTATCGCCTCAGCTCGGGCGACAAGTTTCTCGTGCTGCCCCGTCGTCCAATGAATTGGTTGTGTAGACGTCGTCCATCGTGGGGGCGGAAGTGTCGGCGTCTGGTGGTGCACGCTCCACTAAGACCAGGGACTCCCACAAAGACATTGTAGTTAGTGTGATTTAGTTACCTCAGTATCGCCTCAGGTCGGGCGACAAGTTCCTCATGCTGCCCCGTCATCAAATGAATCGGTTGTGTAGACGTCGCCCATCGTAGGGGCGGAAGTTTCGGCGTCAGGTGGTGCACGCCCCACTAAGACCGGACTCCCACGAAGACATTGTAGTTAGTGTGATATAGTTACCTCAGTATCGCCTCAGCTCGAGCGACAAGTTCCTTATGCTGCCCCTTCGTCAAATGAATCGGTTGTATAGACGTCGCCCATCATGGGGTTGGAAGTGTCGGCGTCAGGTGGTGCACGCCCGAGGCAATGTCGCTCGCATCGAGTCAACTAGACTACTCGTTGATCCGGGACCTCTTACAAGACCAGGGACTCCCACAAGGACGTCGTAGTAAGTGTGCTGTAGTTACCTCAGTATCGCCTCAGCTCGGGCGACAAGTTCCTCATGCTGCCCCGTCGTCAAATGAATCGGTTGAGTAGACTTCGCCCATCGTGGGGGCGATAGTTTCGGCGTCAGGTGGTGCACGCCCCACTAAGACCAGGGACTTCCACAAAGACATTGTAGTTAGTGTGATGTAGTTACCTCAGTATCGCCTCAGCTCGGGCGACAAGTTCCTCATGCTGCCCCGTCGTCAAATGAATCGGTTGTGTAGACGTCGCCCATCGTGGGGGCGGTAGTATCGGCGTCAGGTGGTGCACGCCCCACTAAGACCGGGGACTCCCACAAAGACATTGTAGTTAGTGTGATTTAGTTACCTCAGTATCGCCTCAGCTCGGGCGACAAGTTCCTCATGCTGCCCCGTCGTCAAATGAATCGGTTGTGTAGACTTCGCCCATCGTGGGGGCGATAGTTTCGGCGTCAGGTGGTGCACGCCCCACTAAGACCAGGGACTCCCACAAAGACATTGTAGTTAGTGTGATGTAGTTACCTCAGTATCGCCTCAGCTCGGGCGACAAGTTCCTCATGCTGCCCCGTCGTCAAATGAATCGGTTGTGTAGACGTCGCCCATCGTGGGGGCGGTAGTGTCGGCGTCAGGTGGTGCACGCCCGAGTCAATGTCGCTCGCATCGAGTCAACTAGACTACTCGTTGATCCGGGACCTCTTACAAGACCAGGGACTCCCACAAGGACGTCGTAGTAAGTGTGCTGTAGTTACCTCAGTATCGCCTCAGCTCGGGCGACAAGTTCCTCATGCTGCCCCGTCGTCAAATGAATCGGTTGAGTAGACTTCGCCCATCGTGGGGGCGATAGTTTCGGCGTCAGGTGGTGCACGCCCCACTAAGACCAGGGACTTCCACAAAGACATTGTAGTTAGTGTGATGTAGTTACCTCAGTATCGCCTCAGCTCGGGCGACAAGTTCCTCATGCTGCCCCGTCGTCAAATGAATCGGTTGTGTAGACGTCGCCCATCGTGGGGGCGGTAGTGTCGGCGTCAGGTGGTGCACGCCCCACTAAGACCGGGGACTCCCACAAAGACATTGTAGTTAGTGTGATTTAGTTACCTCAGTATCGCCTCAGCTCGGGCGACAAGTTCCTCATGCTGCCCCGTCGTCAAATGAATCGGTTGTGTAGACTTCGCCCATCGTGGGGGCGATAGTTTCGGCGTCAGGTGGTGCACGCCCCACTAAGACCAGGGACTCCCACAAAGACATTGTAGTTAGTGTGATGTAGTTACCTCAGTATCGCCTCAGCTCGGGCGACAAGTTCCTCATGCTGCCCCGTCGTCAAATGAATCGGTTGTGTAGACGTCGCCCATCGTGGGGGCGGTAGTGTCGGCGTCAGGTGGTGCACGCCCGAGTCAATGTCGCTCGCATCGAGTCAACTAGGCCATTCGTCGCCCCAGCGGCCGACCTCGGGCGCCGACGGCTCGGCCTCGGCCTCGTCGCTCCAGCGGCTGGTATCGGATGACTCGTCGGCTCCCGCCTCGTCGGAGAGGCTAACATCGTCGTCGCTTTGTGCCCTTGAAGCGCACGCGAGCGCCTCACGCTTCTCTAACACCAATAATAATATTTTTTCACGCTCTGCAACAAAGAACAGTGGAACTAAGTCTTTATGTCTATCTAGAGCCTAACGGATTTTGCGAATGCTCTGAGCAAACTTGTAAACTGTAGTGCAGTACAGGGGGCCATACTGCCAACGCTTAAAGCCGTAATATTGTTTCATTACTGTTGACTTTCGTGTTTTACAATTATAATCCTTATTTTGGGAACGTCAAGGTACGTAACATCGAACTATCATTTTAAGTAATATTGCATACTTCAGTATGGATTTAAGCGTTGGCAGTTGGCAGTACTCCAAGATTGCTTAACAGTAGGAATAAGATCTTTAAGGAAATAATATTGAGTAATTTAAATTAAATTATTAAATGCCAGCTACAGAAGTTTACTGTTACTCGTGTAAAAAGGAATGTACGATATCATAATTATAGCGAAGGCTGTGGCAATCGTATGTAATGCAAAAACTTGCAGCAATGCAGTCAATGTCAGCTGACCTGATTGCTGTAGGTAGCAAGGACATTATCGGTTGAATTCCCTAGATAATAACTAGGGTAAATTACTTAAATTACTTAAATATATAGTTAATAATATAAACTATCCACTACCAGCTGACGTCAACGACTACGCCACAGTAAACAGATACAAAGTTTACTGTGACTACGCATAGAATATTTTTTTGATTTTCACGGGATGTCTTTAATTTTTCGGGATAAAAGTACCTAAGTCACTATTCAGGTCCTCAAACATATCTAAGCAAAAAATCACGTCGAACCATTGCTCAGTTGCGGCGTGACCAAAAGTTAAACCAACAAACAAACATACTTTCGCATAGTTTATTATATTATTAGTATGATAGGTATATTGGAGTTCCTAAAGTAAATCGATTGAAAAATCACTCATAGCCGCTTTGTACACGTGCCGCTACTTATAATTGTATTTAACCAATTTTATTGATGAATTGATTTTTCTTTTTTAATTTGCTGACTAAAATTTAATTTTAAGTATCTAATTTTATTTTATTGTATTGTAACTAAATTATTATTAATAAATTACTTACTTAATTGTATAATATAACTTATTCCTCCATTTAATAATAATTGTTAATTTGATCAGATATTGTGAATCTTATTAGCCGTGATATTATTCTTTCCTATATAAATTTTAATAGAGAATCTTTTAAGGCTGTATACGCCTTTATTGACTATTGTAATAGAACTGGACATACCTAATTGTATTTTTATTATTTGTTTGTACAAAATTCGTTGGCATGCCAAAACATTAAATAAAACCAAAATAAAATAAAACTAGTTAAGTCTTTTTTGATAGGTACCGTATCGGTGTAAAGTTCATCCTCGCGTAAACGGAAATGTCAATAACCGGGCCGTCAGCTGATCGGCGATCACGTTGCATTGACTCGACAGCTCGAGAGACCAATTGGAACTTGATAGCTGTAAGCTGGAGTAAGTCGGTTACATTGGGCCGCATATTTCCGTCTTTCGAAGGCAAAATATCTAATCATAAAATAGTTTTACAAAAACACTCAAACTCTACTTTAGGTATCGTGCGTACTGTCTATATATAGGTACGTACCTACTATCCTATAACTTACTGTGCGTCAGTGAATAATTCCAATTAACGATAGTTGTTCTCGCAACTAATTCTGCAGTATGGATGAATCACTAAACTCAGTAGTCAGGCATGACAGGGTTTTTCTTACAAGAAATTCTCAGTACTAGCCCAGAGTTAGGAAGTAGCTTAGGTAGTGTTCACGCCCGTGCCGCGGAGAGCACGTAAAGCAGTCGGTCCTGCGCCTTATCACTCTCCGGTCATGTCGTATTTTCCGGGCTATGAAAGTAAAGGAACAGAGAGTACACCTGTGTTTGCGCACACACTATAGTGCGCTATAATATCTCCCGCGCAGATGGCTAATCTCTCTGGAGATTGGCCGCCGCGGACGAATTTAGGTCGGGAGGACATCGTTTCTCGGTTATTAGTCAGGCATCGTATTTAACGTGATGCATAGAGAATCTCGGTAAGGCGAATATCGTCATCAAAATTTGCCGCTTTTTTTTACTTCAATCGATAGTTTAAAATAATTTTCAAACATAAAACCAACAGGGGGCGTAGGAAGATAATACGACTTTTGGAGGTCCTCTAAAAATTCACTAAAAAATATTTATTTGAATACATATTTGTCAATTATACGCAATTATAGAAAGTTTTTTAACTGCTTATCGCGTAAACCTTGGGGAAACCCAAAGTCTTCTGTTTTACTAATCAAAATATCATTAACTTTCAAAGGGCAGTCCCTAAATAAGCGAGCTAAATGGCTCAGCGGAACGGACTCTATGTGTACAAAAAAGGTTCAAAGTTATGAGGCCGAATTGTGTAAGCAAATCGTAATAATTTGACAGCTTACAACGTTTAAAACTACTAGAACTGTTTAAAAGGAGTTCATACATGTGTTTCAATGTGTAAGTAATCTTACTCAGAAGGCTACCATGACCGCACAAAAGTATTATGGTTGTACTCTTGCCTACATGGTGGACAGAACGAATGATACTCTAACATTGTCTATTCCTTGCTTTCAGAATAAGCGAGATGTAGCTATATAATTTTTTTAGCGCTATCTCTTCTGCGTCATGTTTCAAAATACAAACGTTTTTATTGAGATAAACTTTTACAAGTGCTTTTGAATCGTTGATTGAACCTAACACTGGCTTGTTATTGCTATTTCTTCTAAAGAAGAGCCAGCAAGAAACTCGGAGATTGCACTTTTGAAAAAATAACAAATTTTAATTTAGTAACTGCAAAACTAAGCATAGCTGGAGCAAGTCAAACCCAAGTACTTTTATCATTTACATAACCTTCAGCAGTATTAATAATGATAAAAAATAATAAGCTTTTTTGATTTTCTTACTTTTATTTATATGGAATTAAACAATCTTTAATACCTAAATGTTTGTTATGAAATTGAATTGAGTATTATGTTTATTTCCAGAACAATAAATGCTGCCGTCTTGCCCAGAGTTGTTGAATAAGGGCATTCCGCTAAGGGCCATATTTCGAGTGCAAACACTCAAATTCGTATAATGTGCCTCAGGCCAGTCTAGTGCTGCATCCAATATTGAATATTGGAATCATTGTTTTTTTTTCAATGAATATCCTTAGTCACCTGAAATTTTAAATTATAGTTTAAATCAGTTTATTTTATGTCAAATATGACTAAATTAATTATTGTGAATTTAAAGATAACTGTTATATAATAAATATATCTATTTTTACATACATTACTTTGCCATTTGAATTATTTTAATTCTTCAATACTTCTAGTAATATTATAATTGCGAAAGTTTAGATGGATGAATGGCTGGATGTTTGTTACTCAATCGCACCAGAACGGCTGAACGGATCCTGATGAAATTTGAAACAGAGATAGATTATAGTCTGGGATAACACAAAGGCTACTTTTTATCCTGAGTTCCTGCGAGAAGCAAAAAGCCTTCATCCGGACGAAGTCGCGCGCATGAGCTAGTTACTAATATCAATTGTACCCCTAATATCTTAGACTGCATAATCGTAAACCAAACCAAACAAACCATTCGTATTCGTCGTCGTCGTCTCAACCGAGAAACTTCCACTGCTGGACTGCTGTCTCCTGCATGGATCTCCACAGGGCACGGTGTTGTGCCGCTTGCTTCCAGCGGCTCCCAGCTACACACTTGAGATCGTCTGTCCACCTAGTGGGGCACTTTCCAGTGTGCAAGCACCTTGCGACCCAAACGTCCATCGGTTCTTCAAAATTGGTATTAAATTAGGTATCTGGAGGTTCCTCATTTCTGATTTGAGCATGTAGGAATACTCCCCTCTACCCAGGGGTGCCTGATTTTTCAATTTAATACCTTTTGCAAAATTAAATAACTCACTTTTATAAAGTTATATCTAATTAACTTAGTTTAATCCAGTAGAATATTCACTTGGAAAAATCACAATTTCCTATTTATATTTGTTTATAAATCCGTTGTTGATCCGTCGCAAGAAAGTAAATTTTTATGATTGCTAAATTTGACGTAAATCCTACGTAAAACAATAATGCTAGCTCTCAAAAAACACTTGATGGTACGAATTGAGTGAATGATTTGCTTAATGACGTCACAAAATTGCTTAGGAAACAATGTTTTAATAAGCTTACTTTTGGGCACGTCATGGTAGGTTTTAGTGAAACAATATCAAAATAATAGTGCTTTAAGCAGTGGCAGTAACCCCCCAGGTATCTATGAACTCCGTAAACAGGTCGAATTATCCGATTAACAAACTATTACGATTACGATATCCTAATACAATCGGCAGGCTGTCCAATGAGTGCGAACTGCAAATATTGGAGGTAAGTCGGCCGCGGCCGGTTTTTGGCAGCACGTTTCGCAGCCCGAGACAATGTACCTGCCACTGTGTCGCCGACCTTCGCGGCACGTGACCAGGGCTGCCAGGCGCCAACCTTACGTAACATTAATTACTTGCCACTAACACTAAAACTAACAAAACTAGGTACATTTTAGGATCGCTTCATGTGATGTTGTTAATTTATTTGAAAAGTTTATTATACAGGGTTACAGGAAAAGTCGACCTAGATCCGTTAAGGGCGTGTAGTACACATCATTTCTGAATGATTTCACTATGGAACCCCCCATCCTAAACTTAACCGTTTTCGAGATATTCGAGTTTTAATTTTTTTTATGAAAATGCCCAATTTTTCGGCTATTGAATTGAATATTTTGAATTTTTTTGACTCTTATGATTATTTTTTTGGTTTTTTACATGAAGAATGAGATGCTTAATGACCTCAATGACTAAAATTGCACGTAAATTTACTAAATAGGTCATTGTAGACGATCGAAACTTAAGAAAATAAGTACAAATTATAAAAAAATATTTTTCTTTTCTGGATATCTCAAAAAATTATTATGGCACTTGCTCTGCAGATGTGCTTAAAAACATCTACATTTTATCAGCTATCCAACGAGGTATAATAACCTAGGGTTGTATTTAAACTCATAGAAAAAAACATAGTTGAAAAGGTTCAGGTAGTAGGTCTAACGGGTCCCTCGGCTATTGTCCTTCAAGTTAATCCGGTGCGTGTGAGCGAGACAACTTACGATTTATGCAGGTGAGAGTGAGAAAAATAATGTGCAAAAACAAGTTTGGGGATACAACATGCCCATTGTTTTGTATTTGGTCGTTTGTTTGCTTGCCATCCATTTTAGTCTGCTCATGCGATTCGTCCATGGTAGATGCGAATTATTGTGCTTTCGGATTCCCACACGACTTGGCTTTGTTTCTGGACTGGCAGGCCTGTATTCTTATCACTACACGCCGGTACATGTAATTGAAGAAGGAGATCCCGCGAGACGCATGGACTTCTGCAGATTCATGCTCAATGCAGATATCGAGGACCCGAATTTCCTAAAATTAATATTGTGGACAGATGAATCCAAATTCGATAAGGACGGGATTACTAATTACCATAACGCACACTATTGGGCTCCTAAAGAACTAGGCAATCCAAATAAGAAAAGAATAAAGGGGTCACAACGACGATTTAGTGTAAATGTGTGGATGGGCATCATTTCCAACCATTTGATTGGGCCTTACTTTCTTCCAAACAATCTGAATGGTGAAACTTATGAAAATTTCTTAAGAGATCACTTAGGTGACCTACTAGATGATCTCCCATTACAATTACTGCGGGACATGTGGTTTCAACATGATGGCTGCCCTGCTCATTTCAGAAGAAGCGTTAGGGAATGGTTGGACACTAACTATCCTAACAAATGGATTGGACGAGGTGGTCCTTTACCCTGGCCAGCCAGATGTCCCGACCTGACCCCCATGGATTTTTATGTATGGGGGCACATGAAGAGCCTCGTTTACAGTGAGCCCAACCCCATATCGTCAGTGGAAGTTCTCAAAGAAAGGATAATTAATGCTGCTAACGACATAAGAAGAACATTAACCACTGGTGTAGTGAAAAGTGGACTACGTGAAAGAATGAGAAAATGTGTGCGAAATAGAGGTGGACACGTAGAACATGAACTATAAAAATTTATTCAAAAACATTAGGTGAATAAATGTTATTTTGAACTGATTTATTGTTTCATTTAGCTTACTACAGTCACCCGTTAGACCTACTACCTGAACCTTTCCAACTATGTTTTTTTCTATGAGTTTAAATACAACCCTAGGTTGTTATACCTCGTTGGATAGCTGATAAAATGTAGATGTTTTTAAGCACATCTGCAGAGCAAGTGCCATAATAATTTTTTGAGATATCCAGAAAAGAAAAATATTTTTTTATAATTTGTACTTATTTTCTTAAGTTTCGATCGTCTACAATGAACTATTTAGTTAACTTACGTGCAATTTTAGTCATTGAGGTCATTAAGCATCTCATTCTTCATGTAAAAAACCAAAAAAATAATCATAAGAGTCAAAAAAATTCAAAATATTCAATTCAATAGCCGAAAAATTGGGCATTTTCATAAAAAAAAATAAACTCGAATATCTCGAAAACGGTTAAGTTTAGGATGGGGGGTTCCATAGTGAAATCATTCAGAAATGATGTGTACTACACGCCCTTAACGGATCTAGGTCGACTTTTCCTGTAACCCTGTATATAATTTATGATTGCTCTTTCACTATAGGCCAAAATCTGATAGAAAGTAATTTTTATCATAAATAGTAACATTACTCTTTGGTAGTAGTCATACATCTGAAAAAAATATTTTAAATTAATAAACTGGTTTGTGGTCCGCTCTGTCTGTGGTCTCTCACACGAAGTAAAAAATGGTTTCTTTTAATTAATCTTAATTAAAATTAAAAACTAAAATCGAACAAAATCCACTGTCGCAGCAAGAATTCCGTAAATTTAGCTAATCACGTAACAAGGACTAATACAGTTTTTACTTACCTAATAGTACAAGATTGATATGAAAAGACATAAGTACAAAATGTCGCACTCAAGAGTCGCTTAATCATTACGTAATACACTCCTTAGTATAGATTTCTTTTGCAAATATATACTGAGGGATACCCTTAATATTAAACGACGACCTTAATGTAGATGGAACGTGCCTGTAATTTAATTAAATCAGCGATCGGGAGTCTGGTTTTCGTTTCCAAGCCACTGCGCCAGGCCCTAAGCTAGGATATGGAACGCCATTCCGGCTTTCCTGCGATTTCCCAATTCTTTTTAATATGTGTTTGTGAAAATCAAAAGCGAGGCATCTTCTATATAGGTAAGCGCTCTATACCTTCTGCGTTTAATTTATCATCAAGTTTAATTCCAGTTAAGAACTATAATTAAAAACAAAACCTAAATATGATTTTTAAAAAGTCAGGCCTCAGGCCTCAGCTATATTCACTCATGGCTCTGGAATATTTTGTGTAACGATGTATGTTTGTGGCAGCCCTATACGTGACGGGGTTTCGCGGAAAGGGCCTGGACATACTGTTTGCTGCAACGTGCCTTTGTGTGTGACTGCACGATTGTGGGCGACCGGGTTAAAATAAGTTCTTAAATATCTGTTCTTTATCTATTTGTAACATCTTTTCACGACCCATTCGTTTATGAAGTCGATGGTAGTTCTCACGCCGGAAATAAGATACGGGGACACTCATTATAAATCCCGGAAAAATAGAAAATTCCCCCGGGAATCACAAAAACTATGTGGACGAAGCCGCGGGTTTTAATTATCTATCTGCGTCGTGATCCTCATTGGTGAGGTTCGTGACCCCTTTCCTTTTTTCTTGGGATGTAATGCCCTTCCAGGTCCTCAGGTCCCAGGTCCCCAGGTCCTTCCGCACACCTAGTACCCAATACTCAATATCATTTATTCAATATAGGTACACTGTAGGCTGTAGGTACACTTATTGACGTTAAAAATTACTTACTTAAAACTACTTACATGATGGTGATAATCGGTTACGGTATCTGAAAACTAAAGCGACGAGGGTTCCAAACGCGCCGGTCTGTGAACACACAACGCGCCCGTCTTTGAACGCCCACAACAACCTCAGCCGGGTATATTTTTTTTATTATCACCATCTCACAAATCATCTTAACTAAGGAACTATCAGAGTCATAGAGCAAATTATTGCCAAGCTTCCTTATCGTTTAAGTAGTCCTTTACATGGTAATAAGATTTTTCAATGAGTTTACGTTTTACATAAACTTTGAACTTATTCAGAGACATCATCAACATGTCTTCTGGGAGCCTATTGTAGAAGCGAACAGTGTTTCCAACAAATGAATTGCTACTTTTACTAAGCCTAGAAGCAGGCATTACAAGTTTATTTTTATTTCTAGTACTGACATTACGACAATCAATTTTCTTCTTGAATTTATCAATGTGTTTATGCACGTATACTAAATTTTCAAATATATATTGGTTGTGCACTGTCATAATTTTGATTTCTTTAAAAAATAGCGGTTTCCACCAAATCTAATTCCTCGTCTTTTCTTATCTAGTTTCATATAAATTGCTCGCTATAACTAGCAAGTCAAAAAAGAGCATACTAACATACCTAAATAGGGATGATGCCTATATCAAAAATAAATAATTTCTAACTGATTATTAAATAGAGGGTCAATCAAAAGACCTAAAATTCATACCTAAATCAAATAATTTAATATTTTCAAACTTAAAACTAACCGAGGTAGTTTTAAGTTTGAAAATATTAAATTATTTGATATCAATTTTAAAATTTACATTTACATTTTTACTTAAATTTTTACTTACTGACAAACTGTGAAGCAAACTGTGAATTTCATACAACTTCCATGGTTACTAGAAGTGCGTTTTTAAGTTTGATAAAGAGTTGCTGATTTGATTGAGTTGTCATCATCTCTATTACGCATGAGGTTGCGTACGCGCGAAGGTCTCAGCCTGCAAGTGATATCACAGCAGAATCTTGCTCGTGATTGGTCAATCACTGCGCTGACGTCGATAGGGTAAACGCACCGGATGATTTCATTACGTTACTTTGTACTTTAACCGCGGTTATAACTCTTTGTTCACGCGAGCGAAGTCTGAATCATGCTTTTTCATGTAATTTTTTTATCTTTGTTGCGAGAAATTAACGCAAAAAATATGTAAGTATCTGTCACCGTAAGATTGTAAAAACCGTTAGTTTATAATCTAACTCGCGTAATTGCAAACTGTCGAGAGATTAAAATTTAACTCATTATTTTCCGGTAGATTGTAATCTGATAGGTATTTAAACCCGATCAAACCTACTTGATTATTTACGTCGAACCATAACCTTTTTTTTTTTTTTTTTTTTCGAGGGGGAAATCTTCTGAAGATACCCGATCTCCTGGGGGAGATTGCAGGTAAAGTGGGATTTTTACCCACGTCGAACCATAACCTAACCTACACGAAAGAGACAAGAAAACGTAAATACAATGAATATTTCAAAAACTGACACTCAGAACATTGAACAGTTTACAATCTTTCGACAGTTTACAATTTCGCGAGTTAGATTATATTCTAACGGGTTTTACAATCTTACGGTGACATATCCAACCAGCTCTTAGTGCGTACTGCCTACCTCCTTAATTTTTTTGAAGTGAAAACTTCTTTAGCCGCATTGATCACTTTTTGGTAGGGGGTAAACTTGTGGATTCGCGTCACCGACATGCTTCGCGACCCGCGTCACCGGCATTCGCGTTATTACGAAGACAAAAGGTCTAAATTAATATAAATGTCCTACATTCGTTTTTTTTTCTGTTATTGAGTACCAATTAGCAGGGGTGTTCAGTATAATTGCAATCTAGCCAGACTATTTGACTAATAAGTAATTTTTCTTTAACCTAAGCTTATAATTATCTTATGTGCTAAGAAATTGTCCAATGACGTATCTTAGTCTTTATTGTTGCTAATAGACACTTTGTTCATGTGTTCTTTTATGCAGCACTATCACTACACTATCACTAGTCACTATGCACTAACTCAAAGGGTTTTGTCCTTTTTAGTCTTCTCACTAATTGCGTAACGTCAAGCAACTGGATTACCTCAACGTTAACGTGATGGTGAAGCCGATGATCATGGACTTCTGCAAATTTGGTGGTGACTTTGTGGATTTATTCAATTTTCAGGGCCCGATGAATTACGTCATTTCAAATGTACCACGATGCATTCACGATGTTACGAAGTACTTTGTTTTGGAACCTTTGTATTATTTGTATATTGGTTTTTTTAGTGCAGCCCCACAGCTGTATGCCATAAGTCCAAATAGGCATTAGAACTTGTTTATATAATAGAATTTTATTGTGTATTGACAAACAAGATTTTTTGCCAAGTAACCAATACATATTTTTATAACGTATTTCTAACTGTTCTCGTTTCTTTTTAACATGCGTTTTCCACCTCAGTTTAGTATCCAGTGTTATGACACTGGATACTAAACTGAGGTGGTAAACCAAGGTATTTAGCTGTATTAACATACGTTATCTGTTGCCCATTAATGTAAATCGGGTTGTATTTCGGTGCTTTATTTGTGAAATCTATATGGACCGTTTTTTATTCGTTCAACTTAATTCGCCACCTGGTCGTCCAGTCGTAGACTTTATTAATGGAAGCTTGGACTTTTGTGAGTGCTTCATAGTGACTTTTTCCTTTTCTTATTATGGCAGTATCATCAGCGAAAGTAGCAATCACATTGTTTTCTGACACCGGGATATCACTGGTATACAAAAGGTACAGGACCGGACCAAGTACACTTCCTTGTGGAACCCCAGCTTTTATTTCCTTCAGTTCTGAATATGCATCTTCTTGACGAATTCTGAACATTCTGTTAGTAATATATGATTTCAAAATTTCTGCAAATGCTTTGGGCAACATCATATTCAGCTTATGTATAAGTCCTTCATGCTAAACTTTGTCGAAGGCTTGCGCATCTAAAAATACAGTAGTGCAAACCTTTTTTTCTTCTAATGTTTGCTCAATTATGTCAACTATTCTATGAACCTGATCAATTGTAGAATGCTTTTCTCCGAATCCAAATTGGTGACTTGCTACGATTTTTTTGTCATCTATTATGGGTTTAATTCTCTTAAGCAATACGCTTTTCAAATAGTTTGGACCTTATGGGTAGCAGTGAGATTGGCCTGTATGACGTTGTTTCTTGGGGAGATTTCCCTGGCTTGGATATCATAATAACTTCAGCAATTTTCCATAAATCAGGTACATACTTCGATAAGTCGAAATGCTGCATTGATTAAATTAGTAAGCATAACTAGAGCTTTGCATGGTAGATTATTTAAGACTTCCCCGGTGATAAGATCGTAGCCCGGTGATTTCTTTTGACTGAGGCTATATTTTATTTCCCGTAATACTTCTTTTGGTGTGACAAGTTTTATATCGATGTCTCCCTCTATTGGTTTAGTTTGCTGGAGGTCATTTTGATGAGTGTAACCATCGTTTGGTTTTAATATACTTTGAAGATGATTTGCAAATAATTCCCTGATTGGAGGAATTTGTGTTATAGGTCTTTTCAGGTTTTTTGTGACTTTCCAGAGGGCATAGTTAGAATCACGATCTGCGGTCAATCTTTGAAGGTGTTTTTTTAAGGTGGCTTCATTAAATTTTTGTATTGCTCTCTTAATTTGTTTGGTTAAATTGTTTAGGAGGTATTTTATCTTGTGGGGATCGTGAATGATGCCATTTTTTCCTCTGTTTTCTTTAATGATCTTGATGATTTTACTGGGGTACGTGGCCCCATTTCGCCACTTCTTAGAAGTTGGCGTGTTCTGCCAAGCCGATTGCTGTATATCTATTATAAATTGTTCTAGTTCAAAGTTAAGTTGCTCAGGTGTTTTCAAAGGAACTTGTAAGTTTATCCTATTATTCAGTTCAATCTTAAAGCTATCCCAGTCAGTATTTTTAGTAACTAGTGTAGCGTTGATCTCTTTACATGCTATGTTTTCGCTAACTGTCAACATGATAGGAGAATGATCGGAGTTCATGTCGTATTTTTGTTCAATATTTAGATATCTTGGTGATATAATTTTATATATGTAAAAATCTATGAGATCTGGTATCTTTTTAGGGTATGTAGGCCAGTATGTTGGCGTTCCTGTGCTTACTACACCGCAATCAATACTTTGGATAGCACTCAAGAGTTCTTTACCTTTTGTTGTAGTAAGTTTCGAGCCCCAGAAGGTATTCTTGGCATTGAAATCACCTCCAATGATAAATCTGTTGCCAAATAGTTTTAAAAAATCTGTATAATAATCCTTCTTAAGCGCTTATCGCGGCGGAAAATATACAGCAACAATGGTTAAGGGAAAACGTTCTGTTTGGGCACCTATTGCCACTGCTTGTACTTCTAGTTCTTCGTACTTGCTTTGTTCGTAATGGTTTAGATGTTCTTTTATTATGACTGCACTACCTCCTCTTGCAGAGTTATTAGGATGTAGTGCATGATAAACTTTGTATCCTCTTAATCGGATGTAAGATTATTTTGTGAAGTGTGTTTCTGATATTAAACACACATCAATGCTTTCGGTATCAAGGACTACTAGTAACTCATGCTGGTGTTGAAGTAGTCCATTTGAGTTCCAATCCATAATCTTTAATCCCATAATTAATTATTTTCTTGCTTTGTTGGTAGCTTTGTTGTTGCTACTTTCTAGTTTGCTTAATCGTTGGTCAAATGTAGTCATAACTCGAATTGGCCTCTCTTGTTTGTTTTCATAGGAGTGCCAGAGTAACTTGTTTGTAGATAATAACTTTATTATTTTTCTATATGCCTCTTTACAGTTGGTGTTAATTTTGACATTTTCTCCATTCATCATTTTTATCTTGAAGGAGTCTTCATTTTGATTTTCCGATAACATGTCAAAAAACTACTGATAGTCTTTTACCCCATCAACAATTATAGGCGGTGGTGGAGGATTATTTGGATACAATCTAACACCTGTAGACACGTAATAAGTCTATTTTTAATGATTGTCGTTGTCCTCATATGTCTATCTTTACCTCCAATTATCTTGGGAACGTGACACTTTGGGGTACTATGTTACTTGACATTATTTGTTCGTCTATGTGTCCTCTATCCATACATACCACTATCATCGTGCGCCGCGTTTTGAAAAAAAATCAAAATGGCGGCAGGTCGCTATGCCAGAAAGTTTTAATCCCCTTTAATTGGCGAGGCCATGACTGCAGTATAACACTTGTAACAATAACAACAACAAATGTGTGCAACAATAACCAAACTGGGTCATTGTAACGTAGTGTACGTGACGCGGGGTGACGCGGGCGCGAGCGCATTGCGCTGAGTCAGCACGTTTCGCGAGAACACTAACACGGTTGTTGCTAGCGAGTATCAGACACTGAGTATCAGATACTACATTCGTAATCTAACTTTAATACTTTAGTTTTAAGGTTGATATTGTAATTATTTTAAATATTCGTATTTATATTGGCGTTTGAAAATTTTATATTGTTTTCAAATTACTACTACTACTAAAATTCTAAGTTATAAGTTTTGGCTTCTATCGGCAGTCCCAATGACTGCTAATTTTTTGAAGTGAAAACTTCTTTAGAACTTGAATCGTTTTTAAGCGTTGAGCACTTTTGGGTAATTTATATTGAAGTGTAAAACTTTTGTAACCGTGTTGAGCACTTTTTGGTAGGGGGTAAAAATGTAGATTCACGTGACCGTGACCAACATGCTCGCGAACATATAAATATACTACATTCGAAATTAAAATTTTAATGCTTTAGTGTTAAGGTTTATATTTTAATTATTTTAAGTAAAATAAAAAATTAAATATTCGTTTTCACTTCTATCGGCAGTCCCCATGACTGGCAATTTTTTTTTAATTACTTGACTAGCGCTTGGTTGGCAAGTGCTGATGTAGCCTGAGGTTCTGAAGAAGAGCGCGCTTGCCTAGCAGTTACATAGCCATACTAGACGTAAGTTAAGCAAATAAAAGTTAAGTAGGTATGTCAACTTCCTGGCTGGTTAATCCTTCCTCTGACTTGTGAGTTTGGTATTAACTACCTGTAGTTAATACCAAACTCACAAGTCAGAGTCTGGGTAATCCTGATTATACATTTACGAACATTAGGTATGCATTGTAGACTCTAGAGCTGGTGCCCCCGACCGACTGTATGAAGGATCTCTGTAAGCTGTGGTTGAGCTTACAACACTGGTGGGCGTTTTAATTGCGACCTTTAGGCCAACCCACGGGAAATTCAGATACCCACGTGGGTGTCTCACTGGGGTTAAAGTTGTATGAAAACAGATCTATAATTACGCCTATTTGAACTGTTACTGTGTAAGCACAGAAATTGAAATAAAAACATGGATGTTTAATTTTCGTTTCTTAGGGTTCCGCACCTACAGCGGAAAAAACGAGCCGTTATATAGAATAACTTAGTTTTTCGTCTGTCTGTCTGTCCGTAATATTTAATTTATCAAAACGCAGATTTTCTTAACTCCGAAAAGTTAGCCTGGTAATCGAACCCCGAACACCCGAATAGGAAACCGGGCGAAAAAAAATAAGCCCGGGCTTACTATCATCGCATATACTTAGTAGTATTATTTGAATATTGTTGACGCTCTTGTTTCAGAAAATAATTATAATTCTTATATTGGATAGAAGAAGGCGTTACTTTGCGGAAGTCCATCATAATGAAGGAACCAGATTCGCTATAATCCACGACAACAGGAAAATCTATGTGGTACAGTGGTTCTCAGCACACCACAGAAATCCCCCAAAAACTACAAACTTCACAATCGTGCATTGTTGAGGCAACATCTCCTGAAGATGCTCCGGTATCGGAGTGAAACCACAGGTGAAACGTACATTCAGGGTAGTTTTTGGGGGATTTCTGTGGTGTGGTGAGAACCATTGTACCAGATAGATTTTCTTGTTGTCGCGGATTATAGCGAATTAAACTGGTTCCTCCATTATAATTCTTATTTTAGGGACGTCATATAGTACGTCATATAAAACGTCAATTTTAAAATTTTACAATACATAATTTTAAAATACTTTTACTGAGAACTGACATGAGAAAGATTAAGAGTCGCTGAATTCTTGGAAGTGAAGTAATTAATTAGCGCTATCAATTTGAAAGTTACGAATTATTGCTCTCTATTTATTTAATCATTATTAATTAATTATTATCTAGGCATAATTTACCACAAGCGCGACATTCACATAATATAACGTTACCCAATATTAATTGTATTTGTAAAAATAACTATTAATAAATAATAATTAACTATATTATTTATTACTAGATGATGTCCGCGACTTTATCCGCATGGATTGAGGTATTTTGTTTCTTGAAGCCACTTTTTAATTTCGGAGGATTTAGGCACAAGTAGTCGTGTCCTTCCCCGGGACCAAATTTCTTCAAAATCGGTTGAACAACTGGTCGTAAAAACATTGCTACATTTTTACGTGTAGCTTGCGATATCCACCGCCCAATAAGCCAAATATCGCAAGCTATAGTACGCTCTACCACATAGATTTGTTTGCTTTGGCCACCGAGTATTAAACCTATTGGTTTTATGGTCTGTGGCTTTGGCGCACTATAGCGAATTAGGCTTCTTGTTCCTTGATTAGGTATCAAGGACTTCCGCAAAGTAACGCCTGCTTCTATCCAACATTAAAAGCGTAACAGACAGACAGATAGACGGACACACTTTCGCTGTTATAAGTGATATTCGTCTCCTAAGTGGGTAAAATAGGGGTTCGAAATTTACCAAACAAAATCGAACTTACTTGACATATATCATACCTAATAAGACTATGTTATTGAATAGGTAATAATAATAAAAGCCGAACAATGATAGGATGACGCTTTGCGGTCTTTACTTTTCACAATAATAATCATTAGTCATGTATGTAATAATATGTAAGATAAGTAAGTTTGCTACGCACGTAATGATGTCTACGTCAAAATAGATTCAGGTTAATTTTCAATACCTTACAATTTTCATTGTGCTATAAAGCAGTAGAAATACTAGATAAGAATTAGTGATAAATTATCTAAGCACCTAAATAGGTATGTCTACCAACCAATTAAAAAGACTAAACAAGTGTTTTAACTAAAGAAAAATCTTCCACGTAGAGGTGCTACGACGCCAGCGCGTGTGGACTTAATTATTAATAAGTAAATTCCACTTATGAGAATTCATACTTAGTAGTGACAAATGAGAAAACGTTTTTGTCTGTCTGCAAATCCTTTTATGACCACGAAAGGTGCGGTTTATCTCGGAAAATCCAGTGCCCAGTGGCTTTGGGCTTTTAAGGAATCCTTAAAAAGATACGTGGTGGACGAAGTTGCGGGCATCAAATAGTTCTATATAAATTATCTAGCGTTAGCACTTAGACTATAATACTTCGATACGTTAGCGTATTACATTTTCCAAGAAACGGCGAGCACGTGTTTAAATTAAGTAAGTACATCAAAGAAAAAGGCGTCATTAAATTTATCTCTTTTATCATTATCGTATATTTTATCCTGATATCAAACGCAATATTAAGTGGTTATTGATAAAACAAACGTGACGTCTTACGTAAATAAAACGCCATTACAATTTACAAAATATTATAAAAAATTACTCATAACGGCATATTCTAAATGGTTCATAAATTATAGCAAATAATTTGTGAATTTCTCAAAAAAAAATCTTTACTAGGTATAACCCCCGAGGATCTTTTTAACTTGGTTTAATTTACTCTTTAAACAGGCAACGTCCCTGTAGGTACGTTAAGATGGCCTTAACATTTGGCATTTTGCATAAATTGCCAATATTTAAAATATGGTACCTATTTATATTTATACTCACGAACTATTTTAGGCTATAAATTCTGCAAGTGAAAAACTCCTTCCTATGGAAGGAAATTCGCTCTACAATATACCTAGCTCGAATTATCGAATTTTTCGCACGAATTTCATTTTCCACTAGATTCGTCTACCCTTACACCACATTTTTTCTAACACGTATTGCTATAAAATATGTCACCTAAGTAAAAGAACTGCACTGTAAAAACCCTTCTAGAAATCACGGTAAACTATGTATAATAACTAAAATTTTAGCTTACGGCAAACGTACCTACTACCGTCGCAAATCTTTGTTTATGATGCACCAAAACATATTATATTCGATGTACATAATGCAAACGTGTCTGGCTATAGGACACACGCACATTTCCTTTGTTACCATGACAACGAATTTATCTTAAACGCGTAAGCACTACATAAGTTAAAGTTAAGCTAGTTTAAATGCAAGTTTTAAACATCACTCACCCATACAACGGCTAGAAGCCAAATAAAAAAGAAAAACAAAATCGTTTTCCCGAGGAGAGCTCTATGCAGATACGTGTTTTGTATGGCGCGACTAATGACAAACTGATCGTTGAAAATTGTTGAGCCAGCGTTATTATACACGCGCGTGGGTTTAGTGACTGGAACGTTACTTGGAACGTTACCGATTTTCGATTTTCGAACGGTTTTTTCCTATTATTAATGATACCGAGTATCATAATTATAGTGTTACACATAACCGCAGTGGTAGTCTTTCCCGGTAGGTTGTCAGCCACGGCTAAAGCCTCGTACAGTTCAGTTAAAATTCTGAAATTTACCCTAGTGTAAAGAAAGCAGACCTCCCAAGTACTCCAAGTACTAGCATAAAACAGACGCACATACACAAAAAAACCTTTTAAGATAAACGCGAATGCAAGTTGGACCCAGTTTGCTTCATGTCTGTCATAGCAAAACTGATAAACGACGCACATTCTATGGAAACTTTATCTCAATAGCTAACTGTCGCGACGTCTGGAGATTACGTCTACGCATTAAACCAGAACCACTGCAAGCGGTGACTGCAAGCCATAAATTTCAAGAAAACATTTTACTTATCAGAGGAACATGCTGGAATCTTCCCATGGCCTACGTGAGTGCTAGCGATCATCCCTACCACAACCCTACGATGCGGGATATATATACAAGATCCTCCGGGAACAGTAGAGTCATTCATCAGACAGTGCACAGTCTACAATCGGCTGAGACTCTGTCTTTCGCGCCGTGCTGAAGCTTTAACTCACTTCGCACTACGTAATCATAATTATCCGCGAATTAATATAAACATTTATCGTGTAATTAATTAAGTATCAAGTAATTTGTAATTAAATTCAGATAATAAACGTAATTACAAAAGGAAGGCTTCGTGATTATCGAGAACCCCTTCTCGGTTGGTGACAGCGGCCACACTTGCATAACTGGTGACAGCGGTAACCACTTCTACGAACACCGGGCTACACGAAAAGAAGCTCGACGAAAGAAGCGGAGGACCTACCCTATGAAGACAGCAGTATTCCTTCTGGCTGCCCTGTAAGTGTCCTTTCCTTTATTGCTCTTTTCCTTATTATATTTGTGCATTACCCTTTGATATTCTTTTTCAAAATGGCACTTAATCATACAACTATCGAAAAGTACTTACCAAAATACGACGGCGACCGGGACACATTAGACTTTTTTATTGAACAAGTTACTGTGTTAGCTAGGGCTGCTGATGCGGAGGCCAGGGTATTATTTCCAATAATCTTAAAAAGCAAACTCCGAGGCGAAGCTATTAAAGCAGTGGCCCATGTACCTAATGGAACGGTAGACGAAATAGTGCAGGCTTTAAATTTGAAATTTGGAGACAATAGGTCACTGGAACAAGTTATATCTGAAATAACTCGTATTAAACGTACATTTAAAGAATCACAATTAGAATTTGCTGATAAAATTAAAAACTTACTTTACGCGGCTAAAAATAAAGCTAAAAATCAACAGGCCCAAACAATATTAGAAAATGTTTGCATCGACCAATTATGTAAGAACTTAGACTTATCTACAGACAGACTAATAAGAGCGGCAGAGCATAGCACCTTCGACGAGGCTTATAACCAACTTAAACACGAATTAGAATTACACCCAGAATATTTCGCTAACAAATTAGAAAAACCAGAGGGATGGAAATCGTTCCGCTATTCAAATAATAATTTCCCTCAGAAATCTAATTGGAATAAGAAACCATTTTCTTATCCAATTAGGCCCTTATGGCCTAACACTAATATGAACCCAATTAGTAATCAAAATGTATTTAGTAATAGTAACGATTATATTCGACCAGTAATACAAAATAATAATAATCACTGGGCAAACATGCCGCGGCCAACACCTGACCAGTGGCGAAAAATGTTCCCGCCTCAGCAAAATATGCAACAACCGCGACAATTAGACCAATTGGATAGCGATGTTAGTATGCGAACTGTAGGAAAAAAATCTTATAGGAGCCAAATAAATAAACCAATGCATGCAGCAGGGGTAAATAATATTATTTCTGATAATATAGATTCTAACAATGGTGATTGTGTCGATTTTTTTCGAGAGAATCTAGTGAGTCAGGCCCCAGTGTAAAATTAAACTATTTCGAAAAAGATTATTTACCGTATTTAGTAATAGATGAATGGGGTGGAAAATTTCTAATAGACACAGGTAGTACACGATCGTTAATAAAGCCTTCTTTTATACGTAAGAACCAGGAATACATTACAAAAATAAAAAACATAGAATTTACAATAACAACGGCACATAACTCTACTAGGCATAGCGGTGCCATTGACTTAAGTTTAAAACCGTTGGGCGAAGAAGTAAATCATGAATTTTTGTTATATGACTTCGACCCTAAGTACTCAGGTATTATAGGTGTGGATATAATTCGAAAAATAAATGCCGTATTAAATCTCTCAACGTGCCAATTTATTACGCCAAATAAAATAATAAATATTTTTATTGATCATCCGGAGCGAGTCTTAAAAATCGACGCACTCTCGGATAATCTTGTTACTTGTGTGTCGGAAAAACCTGACGGCGACTACCTAGTTCCTCAAATCGAAGCTAGGAGTGTCTTAGTAAACGAATGTTTAGTATCAGTACAAGACGGTGAATTTAGGATTGGAATGATAAACACAGGTACGAAACCAGTCTCCATAATAAATAATTTAGACGATTTTTTGCGGGACATACCCAACGAATTTATATTAAGTTCAAATAAATTAGAAAGAGTGAAGGTTAACTGCACTTCCTCTGAAAATAAATTACTAATTCGCACGGACCACATGAATAAGGAAGAAAAAGCAAAAATTACAAAATTAGTCCAGGAGTATAAAGACATTTTTCATACAGGTGACGACCCTTTAAGTTTCACTCATACTGTAAAACATAAGTTAAGACTTACAGACGATACACCCATTTATGTGCGTAACTACCGAAAATCTCCACAGCAGCAACAAGAAATCGATAATCAGGTACAGGAGTTATTAAAAAATAACATAATACGCGAGTCGAACTCCCCGTGGAGTTGTCCAGTTCATATTGTACCAAAGAAACCCGATGCATCTGGAAAAACTAAATGGCGTCTAGTAATTGACTTCAGACAATTAAACGCGAAAACAATAGAGGATAAATATCCATTACCGAATATAGAAGAAATATTGGATAAGTTAGGTAGAGCTCAATACTTCACCACATTAGATTTAGCGAGCGGCTATCATCAGATAGAAATGCATCCCGATGATATTGAAAAAACTGCGTTTTCAACAAATCACGGCCATTGGGAATTTTTACGAATGCCGTTTGGTTTGAAAAACGCACCCGCAACTTTCCAAAGATTGATGGATCTAATTCTCCGAGATCTTTTATATAATACATGCTTAGTCTACCTTGATGACATTGTTATATATTCAACATCATTAGAAGAACATTTAGAAAAATTACGCAAAGTATTTGATAGGTTACGCCAACATAATTTAAAAATCCAACCAGACAAATCGGAATTCTTAAAGAAACACGTAGAATATCTAGGGCACGAATTAACCCCTAACGGTCTTACTCCAAATCAACGAAAAGTACAAGATATAATAAATTTTCCTGTACCTAGAACTGAAAAAGAAATTAAATCTTTCCTAGGGTTAACAGGCTACTACAGACGGTTTATTAATAACTACGCTCACATTACAAAACCTTTGACTAAATGTTTAAAGAAACGTGCTAAAATTGTAATTGATGACGAATATTTAAAAGCCGTAGACAAGCTTAAAACGATAATAACTAATGAACCGATTTTAAAATACCCAGATTTTGAACAACCCTTTATTTTAACCACCGACGCAAGTGAGGTAGCACTTGGTGCGGTTTTATCTCAAAAAGAAGATAGTATTGAAAAACCGGTAGCTTATGCATCAAGAACATTATCAGATACCGAAAATAAATATTCAACCACAGAAAAAGAATTATTAGCGATAGTATGGGCTTGCAAATACTTTAGACCCTACTTATATGGTAAAAAATTCACTATTTATACAGATCATAAACCCTTAACTTGGTTAATGTCCTTAAAAGACCCAAATTCACGTTTAACTAGATGGCGATTACGTTTAGCAGAGTATGACTTTGAAATAAAATATAAAAAAGGTGCCATAAATTCCAACGCAGATGCCTTATCGCGAGTAAAAATTAATTGTCTCGAAAATGAATCGATATTACCACAAATCGGTAGCGATTGCGATGAACAGGTTGAAATGGAAATCGATCGTGAAAGCTCACAAACCCAGCATTCACAGGATGATAATATCCACCCAGGAATACCAATAATTCAAGACGTAATTAATAAAAAACCACACCAAATTTATTTTAAACTACATAATCAGTTAGATAGTGTGTTAGTTAGGAATGAAGATGGCAATGAAATAATAGAAGTAAGTCTCTATACCTCAAAAAGACCAGCAAACGCACTTAGGAACTTTATTAGGGAATATTTAAAGCCTAACGTACAATATTACGCTTTCTTTTATACTGAAGAATTATATCGAGAAATGATTAACATACTTACAAAAGAATACAATCAAGATATTCGTCTTTCACGTTGCACTGAAATAGTTGAAACGATAACAGACAAAGATAGAAAGGTAGAAATAATGAAAAATTACCACGAAGGAAAAACAAACCATCGTGGCATCACAGAAACCATGATGCATATTAGTAGAAAGTACTGGTGGAAAAATATCATGTCAGATATTAGAAACTATATTAGTAATTGCTCTATTTGTAAAGCCGGTAAATATGAACGACATCCAATAAAACCACCAATGCTTTTACCACCTATAGCTATGCGACCATTAACTCATATTTTTTGTGATGTAGTAGACATTGAAGGAAAATTATATTTATCAATCATAGATGGCTTTTCTCGCTTTGCAGTTGTAAAAAAAATAAAAGATAAGAACAGCTCAACGGTCATGTCAAAACTCTTGTCATTTTTTGCTAGTTACGGAATTCCTTTGGAAATTACAACGGACGCAGGAAAAGAATTTTCCTTACTTAAAGAACTCGTTAACTTATATAAAATAAAAATTCATTTTACTACTCCGTACAATCCTTCTTCACATGGAATTGTAGAACGATTTCACTCTACGCTTAGAGAACATTGTAGATTATTAACTGAACAGTATAAAAATAAGTTGCCTCATGAAGACAAAATGAAACTAGCTCTGATTGCTTATAACAATTCGATACAGTCAGATACCAAATTAACGCCTCACGAGATATTATTTGGGCATGTTGAAGTAGAACCGTTATTTAATTTTCTTCACGATTCGCAATTATTAAGCAACCTTTTGATAAAACACCGCGAACATTTAAAAACAATTTACGATCACATTTATAAAAATAAACGCGAAGCACAAATAAAACGTACCGACGAATACAATAAAAACACAGAACTCCCAGAACCTCAAATGGAAACTCAGGAAAAATTAGAGAAATCAAAGAAACAAGCGAACGTATTCAGCACTCGTAGAAAAACGTACATAAGAGACGTTACTGCTCCTAAAGTTTATTTAGATAATAGGGGTAAAAGACGAGCTGCCAATAAATTGAGACCTATTGTTACAGGACGTTCATCGTCCAGGGCAGCGCGAGCTACGAGATAACTAAACTGAAAAATCCTAACGGGGTTTACTTTGAAAAAATTGGTACAATAATGGAAATCGAAGGATACGAGTATATCACTAAACGTTGTAATTTATCGGAAATCTTGGAATCGATGACTAAAATAATGTCAACTAGAAATAATCAAGATAATCATTACCTAAATAATTTATATGTTCATTTACTTGGCAAGCTTAGTAATTTAATGAATCATAATTTTAGAAAGAAACGTGGATTGATAGATGGTTTAGGAACAATAATTAAGTTTATCGCTGGTAACCCAGACGCAAACGACTTAAAGCAAATACAAAAAAGTATTCAAGTACTGCAAAATAACGACGTTTCTTTATATCGAAACATTAATGAGACGATTGATAAAATAGAAATTAGATTAAGTAGCATTAAAAAAGATTTAAGAATACTCTACGAGATAAGTTATACTAATAAGATTAATTTAGATATCCTAACTAGCCTTATATTATGTGAGGACATCGTAAATATGCTAGAATTAGGTATTACATTAGCGAAGCCAGGAATAGCCTATAGAGATATATTTGATGACATTAATAGCGATAAGGTTGACTCAATATTCGTCTATACTACGCAAAATATCATTCACTTTGTTGCAAAAGTAGCCATTTTGAAATCAAAAGGTCATGCATACAATATAATCCCATTCCCAAATCCTGATGGTCATATCCTAGAAGTCCAACATCCAATTATCCTCATAAAGGACGCTTGGTATGCCTACCCAAACACTGCTCAATGTAAGAAGAAAGAAAAAACGCTCGTGTGTCATCAAATCTGGTGGAAGGACAGCAACAAGACTCCAGACTGCATACATCAAGCTCTCTACACGAAGAAGAATCACACATGCACCATAACAAAGTTATTAGAAAATGAAGCGATAGAAACTGTTGGTGACGGAACATTTCTTCTATTTTCAAAGAATACCGAACGAGTTAAAATTATATGCAACGAAACATACTACGAAATCATCAAGGGACCCTACAAGCTTCAATTAGAACCAGGCTGCGAGCTTACCATGGCAAGTTTTCATACAAAAGTCATATCTAAAATTACATCAATATTCAAAGAAGAGATCCAGCAGATCCAAATGCATTTAAAAGAAAAACAAACTACCTATCGGCCTACTGAAGAATGGGAATCACTGAAGTTAAAACCATTAAAAGAAGATATAAACATCACTCATCACGTATGGATACCCAGCATTTGGACAATAATAACATTAACTTTAATAATTTGCAGTATCTGCTACATCTACTACATTAATAAACGCAACAAGAATAAAAGTAAAGTACAACAAGAAGGAAACAATGATGTTGAGAGCCCGGGCATAACAAGTTACACCCTAAGCTCTCTCTTACGGGGGGAGGTGTAAAGAAAGCAGACCTCCCAAGTACTCCAAGTACTAGCATAAAACAGACGCACATACACAAAAAAACCTTTTAAGATAAACGCGAATGCAAGTTGGACCCAGTTTGCTTCATGTCTGTCATAGCAAAACTGATAAACGACGCACATTCTATGGAAACTTTATCTCAATAGCTAACTGTCGCGACGTCTGGAGATTACGTCTACGCATTAAACCAGAACCACTGCAAGCGGTGACTGCAAGCCATAAATTTCAAGAAAACATTTTACTTATCAGAGGAACATGCTGGAATCTTCCCATGGCCTACGTGAGTGCTAGCGATCATCCCTACCACAACCCTACGATGCGGGATATATATACAAGATCCTCCGGGAACAGTAGAGTCATTCATCAGACAGTGCACAGTCTACAATCGGCTGAGACTCTGTCTTTCGCGCCGTGCTGAAGCTTTAACTCACTTCGCACTACGTAATCATAATTATCCGCGAATTAATATAAACATTTATCGTGTAATTAATTAAGTATCAAGTAATTTGTAATTAAATTCAGATAATAAACGTAATTACAAAAGGAAGGCTTCGTGATTATCGAGAACCCCTTCTCGGTTGGTGACAGCGGCCACACTTGCATAACTCTAGCGAAGATCAAACCCGGGACCTGTAAGACCACGGCGTAAGTGTAAATGATAATAAGTGATATAGTATTTAGAGGTAAAGTAATTTATATTTAAGTATCAAAAGCAATTAACTATCATTTACTTTAACGGGATTTTAGCCCATATGCTTAACGATAAGGTAAGATGAAAATCCTGTCCATAAGGTAAGGTTGCGTAAGGGTCTTGTAAGGTTGCGTAACACGCGCATAAAGTATTAAGTAAATAATATTGGTATCGATATAATAAGGACGATTCTGGCGGAATTTCATCTATTTCACGATTCTAAATTTATAGGATGACTTTTGTTCTGATCTGCTAATCTGTCTAGATATATTATGGGATAAATGATGCTTTGTAACGACAACTAGTTGCCCTTTACTAAAAATAACGTTACATATTATTTTACCGTTACTGTCATTAAAGCGTGGCCAGCGTCCCTTCTGCGCATGGCAGTATGTCGTCTTTCTCCAACATTTCTAATTACTAAAACAAAAGGGTTCGAAATCGTCACGATCGGTACAAGCCCCTCAATTTCCTCAATAAGTAAATAACTTATTTGTCAATCAGTTAGTAAACAAAAGTTCTAATTACATTAGTGAGAAGTAAGAACCTACCTAGTTACCGACGTCATTATTTTGTCTAAATAACATGTTTTTTTTAAATTTATTTAAAAAATCGATAGGCCAATTCCTGCGAAATTTTGGGGCCGATTATATTAATATTTATTAATATGAATGTTTCTACTTATTTGAATTTTGTTTGTTTGTCTTATTTAATTACATAATAAAGAATCCATCCATCCATACGTCCATCGAAACTTTCGCATTTATAATATAAGTATAGAAAACACATTACGAAAATAAAAATATCTTAAAAATTTTTCAAAAATTTATAACTCATTTTCAAAAATCCAATTTGTATGCACTTCTCGCCTGCATCTTCATCTTACTATGATGATCGGTCAATAATCATAGAAGCTGCATCACTTTTTATACGGAAATACCCGTTTTTCTACAATTCCTACCGGCCACAATTATTAACCGATTTTCAAAATTTTTTCGCCATTTTGTACTTAAACGAATACCCTAGGACCATTGTTTTAATTTTTCGAAATATTTACAATTTAGTAAACAAACACAAAAACCCGACTTCATTACATTTTTCAAAATTCCAATAAGAGTTACCAGTCGATTTTCAAAATTTAAATGCGCACACGTGTCTTGACAAATTCCTCAACTCTTGATACTATTCTCATCTCGATCCTCCCAAAATCCTCGGAGCTATGGCCAAAAATACGTCTCAGGTGATTTGCATCTGATAACCATTTTCAATGGTAAAAAAAACAATTCCAAAAAGTAAGTTAAAAGTTATGCAGTTTTGGAGTCAGTTGGACCTTGTTCATTCGACAGCATATTTTTTGAACTCGATTCTAATTAATTATTTAAGTATTTTAGCACGCGTGCTACATATCAGTTAACCTGGTTAATCGTTATTGAATTATTCGCGCTACTTTGCCACAGATGATAGGCGAGTATGTAGGTGAGTGTTTGATTTATCTCACGCTTAAATTGGACTTTGATAAGAAATGTCACGTGTACATAAGTCACGTGTACTTTCACGGTTAACCGGTAGTCGGTACAACTATTACAAAACCTTAATTAAAAAATAAATCTGTCTTGCTCGGAAATTGATTAATTATTAAAAAAAAACAATACATAGGTACATTGAGGTTTATTATTCTATGGTACATTGGGTTGTTAATTCAAATGTTTTTATTATTATTTTTTGCCTCTTTTCCGAAAGCTAACACTGAAGAAGGAAATCAGATCATTTCCATTGGTACAACAGAAGGTTTTATGTGTTAAGGAAAGTCAACGCCATCTATAGGCAATGTATTATAACAAATAACAACATAGCTCTAAGCATAATATGCTTTCATATCAAATTCTGTTTATTGTTTCCTCGATAGAAACATACTATTCAAGTCTCGGCCGGAATAGCAATTCACGGCCTCATTGGCTTAAAATCGCCTCGGCCGGCGCGCGGTGCCTTGTCCTTTTAAAATCACTTTAGATGTCCTCGTCATCATTGTCAATTGACTGACGTCCACTGTTGGACGTCTACTGGGACTCCAAACATCCGTTCAAGTATGAGGGTCTGCCTACGCTGAGTTTTTCAGTGCGAGCTGTTCACCATAGAAATCGACAACCACGGCAACCTCATGAAACCATTCTATAACATTGGAAAATGGAGCCCCAACTAGTCTATAGGTTCTTCGAAATACATGCCTTGCCCATTACCACTTCAGCTTTGCAAGTCTTTGATGTATCGTATTTTAGTTCTCAAGATTTCTGATATTATCACAGAGAGAAAGGCTGAGCCCAGCTTTCAATTGCAGTGCTATCTAGAAAGCTAGAAATCAGAATATCTAATAATACATACCTGATATACTTAGTACCTTTAGGTACAGAATCTTTAAAAGCGCTCTATAGAAGCTTATTGAAGTTTCAACAGCTACTAACATCAACCATTACGAAATTTTGATGAAAAAATTTATGAACATGTAGAAAAATACTCGTAGAAATTTTAAGGAACTGTATCCTTAATTTAAGTTTTCTCTAACCATCTCAGTCTATCGCTGAGTATTCGTTTTACAAGTTTAACAAGGTTTTTTTTAATTTTAAGAATGGGTGGAAAATAAATAACATAACCTGTGATACATTTAAAAAATTTTATTTCCCCTATGAGCCGATTTTAACTAAAAGGTGAATATAAAATGACACTACAATACTACAACTACAAATCTTGAAGTTAGAATCCGTTAACAACCGTTAAATATATTTACTTGAGAGATGCAACTCTTCAATCGTTTTAAAAGAAAACGGTCGTAACAAGAAAAGTCTTCTAAAAATAAATTCATTAAAGGCATGTCCCAGTCATCAGTTTTCTTCAATACAATTGATCATTTTTAAAGATTAGAAACTATCCCAAAGATGGTTATTTTTTTAGGTGTTAATTTATCCGTCACCCCCAAAATTACGTCCAGCTACACAAAAATTTTCAATGTTAAACTTTGGACGATACTGTTGTAATAGAGATGACAATTCAATCAAATCAGCAACTCCTTTTATTAAAATTTATAAACCCGCTTCTAGTATAGAAGTTTGTATGAAACACATAGTTGTGACGTCATCAAATTTCAACGCACTTTTTTCTTTTAAGGTGGAAGACAAGGGTCTGCCCGCGAAATTCAAATTTAATTTGGTTTTTCGCAATTTATAAACTAATACGACAAAGTAGGCTTATGGCATTCAAATTGCGCCCCTAGGAATATCATCTTCACAGGTTTATATAAAAATCCTTACTTGAAAGAGCCCAGTTTAAGAAATTAGTGAAAATAATGACTAATTTGTGAGTAACTCACGTCAAACTCATTATTTTGACTAATTTCTTAAACTGGACACTTTCAAGTAAAGATTTTCATATAAACCTGTGAAGATGATATTCCTAGGGGCGCAATTTGAATGCCATAAGCCTACTTTGTCGTATTAGTTTACAAATTGCGAAAAACCAAATTAAATTTGAATTTCGCGGGCAGACCCTTGACTTCCACCTTAATCTATTGTTTAAAATGGTTATCAAACCTATAACTAACCGAATATGTGAATTTTAGTTAAGTAAGAAATAATTTATTTTTGACATAGCCATCACCCCAATTATCAACACACAGAATTTACTTCTTTTTTTATCCTCTTTCTATCTTCTTTAATTTTTTGTAATTTATGGACTAGCGCTTGGCTAGAAGATGCCTATATTCACACTTGATTTGAAGATACCAAATAAGCGGTGGGGAAGAGAAAAGAGAAGGGGGTTTGAAGGTGCTAAGGTGTTTATTTCTCCCCAGCAGAAAGCTTGATGACCTTATCGTTGATATCGAGGAGTTCCTCCATGAACTCCTTATCTGTCATAATGGTGGCCAGTTTCTTCAGCAGGGAGAGCAGTTCGCCGTCTCTCAGACGCATCTGGTCGTTACATTGTTCAACTTCGCCCACTACCTCATCTGGGATCTGGAAATAGAGATGGAACCTTTTGTTATTTTGATTTTGAACCTGTGCCCAAAATATACACAAGTAATGACGCTATGAAATAAATTTGGGAGGTTTAATATAACTGCCATGCCCCTAACAGGTTAGCCCGCTACCACCTTAGACTGCATCATCACTTACCATCAGGTGAGATCGCAGTCCTGGGCTAACTTGTAGTGGTTAAAAAAAACGATCTGCGTGGGAGATATTATAGAGCACAAGTGTGTCATACACAGGTGCACTCTCCTAAGTACAGAGAATTTAAAACTTCAAAATACCACTCTTGGAGCCCCATTCTCTTACTCAATGAAAATGTTATTTTTTTATGCCATACCAAACCTCCAATTGATAAAAAATTTATGTCAGTGGCTTTAAATTTGAGTTAAGAGAATGAGTTTATACTGAGTTATGAGAATATGGGGGCTGGATTGCTCTTTGTCACTGTCGAATTTGGATCCCAATACATTATCTGAAGATGATCTTAGTAATGCTAATAATGAAAAGGATGAGATCCTTAGAAACACGACGCACTAGACATATAGCTAGAGTTTCTCTGTTAATTTAGATGACTACTAATATTTCATACACACCTTCTGCACCTCTAAGAAGGTGTCAAACTTGAACTTTTTCCTCTGCTTGCCGCTGTGGCTGTCGAAGAACATGGTGAGTTGAGTGTCCTTCCTCTTTGATATGAAGTAGAACCCCGCGGTCAAGTGGCCCTTGGGATCTCGCGCTAGAAGACTCCTGGAGAAGAGAAAGATAATATTATGAAATGATTTTGGTACCTAGTTTGAACTTTGAAGAACCGACAGATAATATGGGGACGGACTTTACAGTCGCGCATTGTCGCGTCAACATCCCCTGAAGATGCTCCAGTGTCGTTGAGAATAATTTGGAAGATTTATATGGTGAAGTTTAAATCGCAAGCTGCAAGTGCAAGATACACACTGTACCACATAGATTTACCTGCTGTGGTGGATTATAGCGAATTAAATTACTAATTACTTCATTAGGATGGATGTTTGTTACTCAATCACGCTGGAACGGCCGAAAGGTTCTGGATGAAATTTTGCACAGTGATAGATTAAAGTCTGCAATAACACATACGCTACTTTTTATCCCGGAAAATTAAAGAGTTCCCACTTGTTAGCATTATTACTGTTTGTCATTATATCCCATGAAACAGGAAGTATAATATCTGTCTATGTCTCGTTTCATATCATTCGATTTAATCGGCGGCTACGGACGCCATATTGAAAATTGTTAGTATAAATGCGAGTGTTTTGACGATGGTAATTCAGTCTCCTGCAGGCAGATTATAATTAAATCTCTATCTCATCTAATTAAATTATATCTCTCGTGAAACCTCTACACGTTTAACCAGTTATTCGTGCAACTTTGGATTGTCCCTTACACACGGGAACCAAAAAAACTCAACCCACGCCGACGAAGTCGCGGGCATCAGCTAGTAAAACAGTGTGTATGTGTACTTACTTCATATCCCAAACCAAGTTCCTCTTCTCAGTAACAGCAACCGCGCTAAGATACGCCCTTGCGACGTAGACCAAAGACAATCGCTCTTTAATCTTGTCACCCCTGGTCTCCCGCTCATGCCATTCCACGTAATTGGAGTTATACAAGTTGAACTGATAGTTATACTCTTTGCGACAATGAGGCTCGTCGGATTGGGTGAACCAGCCTGGAAAGGTAGAAAAAAAGATATAGGTTAGTTCTACATTTAAATAAATAAATAAAATCTTTATTTGGAATAACTTGAGCACAGCAACAATGAACAAAAATTACAAAAAAAAACAAATCTAAGTAGATACTATTTATACGACTGCCTGAAAAAAGGAGTATATTGTTTTCAGGGTTCATGTATGTATGTATGTATGTGAGTTTGTATATTCCACCATAACTTCTATACGCATGAACCGCTTTTGATAAATGAGGTATCGTTAGAATCCCTAGCTTATTCCGGGTGACATAGACTAGTGACATTTAAAAAAAAATTATGGGGTGACCATGATCTCGCATTAAAGACCAAAGTTGAAAAAAAAAATTCGAAAATAATATCAACTATATAATCATCATCTAGAAAATGATGAGATGATCCAAAAATATATAACACTATAGTTCAATATCCAGTGATTCACAAAAAAATATCATTTAATAAAAATGTGAATAAGATTCCAAAGGCTATATATGCAAAAACGCTTCTTAGTGAGGTTATCTCCAAAAATAATATGGCAGGGCAGTCGTATTTTTTAATTTGTTACTTAATTTAAATCTGTGCCACACATAAAATCCTCATAATTTGCATTTGAGCTATGATTTAGAATTTCTAACAGTTGGTGTGGTGCTACAGCCGTCAGACAATAGTTACACTTTTTTCCCTACTGACCTTGAAAAGCGGGAGTTGAATAAAAGTTTTTGGACCAGTTTTCTGTGTAACCATAACACAGCTGAACCAAATAAGATAAATAGAGTAAATTGGATTCGATAAAACAAAACTAGATTATGGAAATGATCTTTGGGAAACAAAAAACACGAAAATACTTGATAAACATTTAAAACACCTGTACTTAAAGAGATTGCTTGCCGATTGTCAAAGCTCGAAAACAATTGTGACGTCATTCGCTTCAGTGGTGTTTTATACAATATGGCGGATAGCAGTATTTTATAGTTTTATTTTACCAAAATAAATAACAATCTCACTCGAAATTGAAAAATAAATAAGTTTTTTATAATCCATGAATCCTATTTCTTTAGACAAATTCATAATTTCATTGATTCTTGGATACTATCATCATGCCTATTTAGTTTGAGAGATAAAGAAAATCCTCGCAAACCCATGCATACTGCATAATTTTTTGTATCAGCATAGAATATTATTCAATAATTACCTGTATGCGGGTAACAGCGATCCGCCATGACGGTAACGACGCGTGAAATGTGGTACCCCAAGTCCGACAGGAACAGGCCAGGTCTGCCGGCGACCCGTACGTGGCAAGCCACCATCACGTGGTCCTTCTCCGTCTCTATCAAGAACCCTTGCGGCCCAGGACACGACGTCGCATAGTCCATCAGATCCTGGATGTTCTCATCGCACGATACCAGCATCATAGATTTCGTTATACCAGGGAAATCTTTCTCCAGCGCTTTAAGGCATTTGATCACTTCCATGCCCAAGCCTACGCAAGTGTGCTTATGAGGGCGGATCGAAGGGTTAAATTTAGGGAAGAACTCCTTCAAAGTTTCATCCGGGGAAGCCATGTATGCGTCGTACAGGGAGATGAAGTTGTTAACGGAATCGTAGCGTTCGTTGACTACCAATCGGCTCAGCAACGCCTCGGCTTTGGCGACCAGATCCTCGTACTGTTGCAGGGAGAGGTGCAAAGCTGGGCGCGGGGCCCCCCACCGGGGAAACGGTAGAGGGTGGTCGACCGGCCATTGGAGGCCGGCGGTTTTGAAAGCCCCGGTGCCGAGTCAGCTCAACCACTCGGCGCCCCAGCGGCCAGTGACGCGGCGCAGTTGCCTCTCCTCGCAGGAAGAGCACGCCATGTCAGCGGGAGCGTGGTCAACCACCCCCCGAGTGGCCCCGACGCCGCCGCTCGGCGCATCCAGAGACCACTCTATGTCCTGACTTAATGGTTTTATATTTAACGTTTCTGGAAAGAGAGAGAATGTGAAATTAGAATTGACTTCATCAGCATAATATATTATAAAGGAGATTATTATGTAAAAGTGATTGCTACAGTGTAATGATTGCAATTACCTCTGACTGCAGGTTAACATTATGAATGCAGAAAGTCTCGGGTATATGTCTCCAGGTTTCACATAATAAAGTCTCAGGTATATGTCTCAGGTATAGTCTCCTTAGGGCGACGGGTGATCATATAAATATCGCGATTGGTTAAATTTTCCGTGTTCTTGCTGCAGCAGTGCATATTGGCCAATAGTGAGAGGGATTGCGATCGTCACACTGTTATAGCTATCAAACTAAGGCAGTGGACCTCCAGGAGACAAGTAATGTCACCGTAAGATTGTAAAAACCGTTAGATTATAATCTAACTCGCGAAATAGCAAACTGTCAAAAGATTACAATTTAATGCATTATTTTTCGGTAGATTGTAATCTGTTAGGTATATTAACCCGATAGAACCTAACCTATCTGTTTATTTTAAATGTCAAACCCTAATCTAACCTACAAGAAAGACACAAGAAAACGTAAATACAATTAATATTTCAAAAATTGACACTCAGAACATTGAACGGTTCACAATCTGTCGACAGTTTACAATTTCGCGAGTTAGTTTATAATCTAACGGTTTTTACAATCTTACGGGGACAGTAATATGATATAATCCGATATACCTAACATCCTAAAGTACGTAGGATGTTCATGCGACGGTTACGCGAGTTGATAACTGATGACCTCATTTGAAAGATCTATATACCTACCTACCTATGTTTATTCATGTAATGTTACATACCTACACCTGAGAAAATCTTCCGGTGAGATAATTCGAACCAGAAGATAGGAAAGACTTAACAAATTGTTTCCAAAATTCTAATTCTAAAAGTAACTGCTAATGAGATCTAATCCGAATAAAGAAGAGCATAGAACTATTAAATGTAAAGCTAACCAAAAAGAAACACACGGCACAGCTTCCTATGGGCACAGTTCCTATGGGCGAATTATGGTGAAATCGGAATGAGTCATCGTCAGTCAATACGTCACAGCATTGCCATTCCCCACCAAGGTCACCACGAACCATGTGCGAAAAGTGAATGCGATGACGCAGTTTTCCCGTTATGTTACCTACCTAATTACCTATTTATACACCCAATTTGCTTGAACCCAACCCTAGTTAGGTATACCTATTTTAAATAAATTAGATATTTATCTGATTAGGTAGTAGGTAGGTACATTGTACCTATTCAGAATAGGTGTGACGTAGGTATTTTTCATTTTGAAAATATAGAAGTTTTTGATTAAGTAATCCAAGTAGGTATCTTATTGAACGGACAGCAATGTAAAATAAACTAATTTAGTAGATATTATACCTATCGACCCGAAAATATAGAAGGAATTCTAAAGACGGAGAAAATAAGAAAGAAGGAATTATTAAAGACCTTGGCCAAAGACATAATAGGTAATTATGGATTTAAATTATATATCATAATCTTTATGTTTACAAAACTTTAACAACCAGTCTGTTGAAGATAGTGATATTACCTATTTAAATAAACAGCTGATGGTAAACACTGACTGTTTACAGTACTGATAACTGATATGAGTGAGAACAAGTCATAATTAAAAAAATTTAAAAATACGACTGCCCTGCCAAAAAACTTACAAAAAAGTTAAAAATCTAAATTAATGCCTATACCTAGTTAAATTAGAATCTTATTCACATTTTTATTACATGATATTTTTTGTGAATCACTGGATACTGAACTAGGTAGGATAGTGTTAAGTATATATTTTTGGAATCTACTCATCATTTTCTAGATGATGATTATCTAGTTAATCTTATTTCCGAATATTTTTTTTCAACTTTAATGCGGGACCATGGTCACCCCATCAATTTTTTTAAAAATTTTACTAGTCACCTCGAATAAGCTAGGGATACTAACGATACCTCACTTATCAAAATCGGTTCAGGCGTAAAGAAGTTACGGGGGAATATACAAACCCACATACATACATACTATTAAGTACAAACACTCGATAACTATTTTAATCATACTTTATTAGCAATTTACACACAAAAACTGTACAGCCATCTTTTTCATTCCGTCATAGATTAATAATTATGTACCACCATTACATCTCGATCTCCCTCTAAACCCTCCAATCGCGTGTCACGGTCGAGAGCGCTGTTGAGGGAATCAGACCATAGATGGACCATAGATAGATTCGTCAATTTCAGTCTAACAATACATACATACATACATACCTACATACATGAACCCTGAAAACAATATACTCCTTTTTTCAGGCAGTCGTATAAAAAGACAATACCTAATTATAAATCTGTAAATGTTATTGAAGCTGCTAATTTCCTATGACGCTAGACAGTAAGATAACAATATGAATCAATTTAAATAATACTGCAACAGTGAAAGTTGAAGATTACGTAATACGCATTCAGCCCGTTCTTAGTATAATATATGTTTTATTTCTAATTAAAATTACAGTAAGCCTAAATTCTAAAAACCAATATCAATCTATCGTTACCGCAATAGGTAGGTAGGTATTATGTTAATAGTTTTACGGGTCAATAAATCCCCCCGTGTTGGCCTTGTCCTGGCTTTAATACTGCTTAAACTAATCTTATATTCAACACAAAAATATTGAGCACGCATATGGCATGCAAATAAAACACAACAAAAAGTAAATTATGGTACCTACCTAGCGAACTCCTGCATCACATGCATAATATTAAATGCATATTGGCTGTGAGGGGCCAAAAATCAATCCTATTCGGCAAAGTTAGTTTCTTATCCGTGTGACGTATTAGAATTTAGAAACGTAATACACAGGTGGTTAATAAAACCAGATGATATAACAGCTGTTACTAAATAAATCCCAAAAAGGAAGAAAAAAACGATTAGAAAAATTAATAGTTAATAATGCACTGAGTATTCACAAAAAACACCAAGTTGTAAAGAATCGAAAGGGGGCATGCCGTATATAGTCAACTAACTTCTAAGTCACAAAAATATGCATTTTGGCTCCTGAGGGGTTTCATAAACCCACGTTATTTACATACTTCCTTATTATCCGTGTGACGCATCCTGAATTTAAGTAGAACTTCATACACGGATGGATTAAGTCCCGATCATAGGTGATGCATTGAGCATTCACAAAAAAGAGACGACGAACAACGAACCCGTACCCACGTCACAGAAATGTGCATTTTAGCACTGAGGGGTTTAAATAAACCCAGTTCCTTACGCATAGTTGATATAATGATGCTTCGAGCATTCTCAAATGAGAGACCACAAATTGTAACGAATCGAAAAGAAGCATACGTCAACTCGTTTGTCACAGAAATATCTATGCATTTTGGTTGTAAGGGGTCAAAAGCCCGCGTATTTAGCAAAGTTAATTACCTTCTGGACCAAGTTATTTACCACACGAAGTGTGACTTATTAGAGACATGATTCAAGGATGCATTAGTAGTACCTATTACAAGTGATAAAACTGATAATGGCGCAGTGCATTGAAGTCCAGGAGCAATGTTAATCAGTGATGATACAGTAAAACACTGATCAGCAGGGCCGTCCAAGCTAGGCTATGAAAATAGGAAAAGGTACATATCTTTTATCTCATGTTTTTAGTATGGCTATACATTTTTTTCTCACTCTTTCCACACAATCACAATATTTGCACACATAGACATGTTTTTATTACTATATGTATTATAGTTATTTATAATAGCCGCTCAAGCAATGTAACCAACTTAAGCTTTCACCTTAAATTTAGGGGAAAAAATTCGCTGATGGCTCTTTGAAGAAAATGTCAAAAACGTATTAAATATAGGTGTTTACTTTAAATCTGGACTTGCCAGATTCTGAGCAGCTTTTTAAATCAAACTTTACATTTATAACTTAATTATGCACGAAATTACGATTACGTAATGAGATTATAACAATTTCTTGATAAAATAATAAAAAAAAGTGAAGGTGCCATACAAAATATTAGGAAATATATACACTTTCTCTGTACTTTCAATTTTAGTCCAGTGGATTTCTCATCTCAGGTTTAATTAAATCTGAATTTAGGGAAAAATAAATCAAAGGCTAACAACACCACATTTTCGTTTTCTTTCAAAATAAAAATGGCGAAGCCTCAAGTTTTTTTAAACATAACTTCTTAGTAAAGTAGTTTATTAAAGTGTTTTCTTTGAAGATTTAGTGAGTGAAGAAGTGAGTGTTGATCGTGGACCTATACTCGCATCATGCTAATCTCTTTCGCGCCACCGCGACTTGGAATATAAAGATAATTCCCTGATTCTGACTTCGAAACATAAACGCCGAAAACTGGCTGGCTACGCTACCTAATTAATGATCTCTCGGGTACCAGTAGGTAAACCTACAGGTGTGAAGACTGCATATACAATTATCACGATCGGCATCGGTTGCATATCGGTAGCTAAGGCACAGTATGGAAGGACCTTCAAGTGTCCACGCCGTTCGAAAAGAGTCCCTCAGGAATCAGGACAATGGTTGGATGAGAAAGGCTGGCGATGCCATATGAAAACGCGCTCTCCAGAGCTTCAGTTGTGGACTCTACAGGCACATATGATCTTACTTGAATGCAGCTATCGATCTTAGTTTTTGCCCTCACTGAGTAAGTTACAATTTATGTTAACAATAAAGCTCTTAAAAATAGATTTAGATTTATACATTACCCATACATTAATCCTAGTAATGTTTACATTACCAGGATTCAATAAGGTTTTCTTTAAACCCATGCATTGGATCTTTAGTTTTAAGATACTGTACTTATCTGATTATCACCATCATATTTTTTATGTACCTAACTGGACGTCAATAAGTGTACATTGTACCTAAATTGAATAAATATATTTTGACTTGGATTAGTTTCTCCCTCCCTATTCTTGAGAAACAATAATGGAATAATATTTTAGACTTTAGACACTATTTGACACTTGTTTCGATTATTTTTCCACTGCATTATTTGAATAATTTTAGCATTTGAACTTTGAAAATAAACGATTGGATACAATTTTTCATTTATGTTATTAGTATGAATTGGACCCATTTATTTTGTTTGTAGAAGTTGTGGTAGTCTGGTGGCTTAGACGCCTGGCCTCCCTAAGAGTAGTTGGGAGTTCTATCCCTAGGCCATTACTTAGTCGAGCTTTGTACATTTTAAGAAAATAAATATCATATGCTTTTATGGTGAAGGAAAACATCTTGAGGAATGCCTGAGAGTTATCAATAATGTTCTGAAAATGTGTGATGTCTGCCAATCAGCACTTGGCCAGTGTGGTGGACTATGGCCAAAACCCTTCTGATTCTGAGAGGTAAAGTGGTGCTCATTAGTGAACTAGCAATTAGTTGATATTATGATGATGATTGAATTTGTCATGTTATATGCTAATAGCATAGTCTAAAGAGTTCCATATATGTCTTTCGATGGAGGGGTCTAGACATAGCAATACTGCGGGGTGACAGGGACACAACAGAGGAAACTGGCAGAATTTTCATTCTAATGTAATATTAGTATGCAGTTTCTCATAGGAAACGGCATACTCTCTCTACCATAAGTTGTTATATTTGTAAGGGCATTGGCCCGCTGTATGAATATACACTAATGCTATGCTAATATTATGAAGTACTATTTACTTAAATGTGTCTGCAATAATTTTCAGAATAAGGACGACCTGAATTGGTGTGCAGTGAAAAGTTGTACAATAGACAGGATTTCAGATGCTGTGAGGCTGTAAAACTGAAAGCGAAACATGTTAAAACTATACAATTTCTATGAAAAATTAAGGCAAGTACAAAATATGTTTTTTAACATCATACCAAGCTGCTTATTTTACTAGTATTCTGTTCTTAATAAGTACCTTTGTTTAAATATTTAGCACTCAATTATTATAAACAAATAAATTTTATTAAATAGTGACCAGAAATTTAAACATCTAGATGCTAGCCATCTACAAGTTAGAATTTCCAGTTATAATTTCCACCTAAGGACTTTTTAATGCACATTTGTCTTTGATCTATAATCAAGTACCTTTTTAGTACAAGTGATAGGAGAAAACTGGTGCCTAAAATCCTTACCATTTTGACATTCTTTGTTATTGGACAGATTTCATTAAAAATCAATAACTGATGTTCCCTGTGGCCATAACAGAGGAAACCGGGCCATGACAGACCTAGGTGCTACAACTAACTGTAGTCTTATCAGAATGTAGTTATACTATGACAATACCTTATGATATGTAAATGTTTTAAACACCTTATACAGATGTAAGACTATTTACTAGATGCAAATAAATAGTAGTCCTGTACTTCAAGGGTGTCCTACACTTTTTGGGTGAACCACTACTTCAATATGCAACTAGTATGTGATGATGCAGTCTAAGATGCACCTGGGGCTAACTGCCATACTCACTGTATGGCAATCATGATTCCATTTGTATGCCCCTTATCCGTTTTGTAATTAACAAACCTTTCTGCATGAACTTGGATGACATTTTGTAATTTTTCTGGCATTGTTCCCTGTGAATTAAGAAAAGAGAAAAAGAGGGAATTGTTTGTTAAAATTTTAATACAAAGTTGCATTTTGATATTCTTTATTATTGGAACAATTTCCCTCAAAATCTAAATCTGACTGTATAGTGTACACTTCTATATTTTTAACAAACCTATCTGCATAAACTTGGATAATCAATTTATAATTTTACTTTTCAGGTCAAATTAGCTGCACAAATTTTCACCATAGAGGTGGCCCACGCTGTGTCCATGCTGATGAAAACATATACAGATATTCTTACAATACCTGATTATTTCAATTCAATTCTAATGTTTTTGGAATGAATCCCTGATAAAGCTAGAATTGATGAAATTCGATGCCAAAGACTTACAAGAAAGTAAGCCTCTTTGTTTACGTAACTTCATTCATGACATACATCTTTGGTCTGAATAATTGAAATCAATACCAGTGAGTCTTGCGCGCCTAATCTAGGATCCCCTGGATTTTGTTTGGCCAAATTAGAGGCAGGATGGATGTAGCAAACATCCAGACTGTCATCAATTTGTTGAACTGTACAAAACAATATTGATTAATGACATTTCGACTGGTAAATCTTTGTATGCTAATTGCGCCAGCGAATTGCAATGACAAAATGCCGAGTACACTGAGTAAATTAATAAACAATCGGACAAGTAATACTCAACCTACATAGTACAGATTACAAAATTTAAATTTTATTGAAGAATGTATTCCATCTGAAAATGCATTGAAGACTCAAGCTGTGTCTTACATCGCCAGTGCAATCTGCAGATATTTATTACCAAAACTGCATAGTGCAGAATTTCAAAACCGTGCACTATTGTCTAACGAAATTCAACCATTCCTTCAATTAGCATCCCAATATCTAGAAATTGTTCTATCCATCAATTAAATTTCAGGCACTAATTTGTATATATGAAATTGAACAAACTTTGGCAAAAATATGTAAGGTTTGCATATACACAGATTTAATTAGTAAATTAACAAGTCTAGGACACATCATGGTTGAATTGTGTTGAACACAAATCAGACTTTCTGAATGCTCTTTGGTTGTTTGTCATTAAAATGCATGTTAAACAATGGTGCACTAACTTCAATAGAATTAGTAATGTCGATTCACGAAAAAAGGGAACGGAAATGGAAAATTTGATTGCAACCAAGGTTACCAAAGGTGCAAGCTATAGATCTGTGCGACGTCGAAGTAACTAATTTGTATTACGTAGAAAGTTTTAACCACATTCATTAGACTCGAATTTAGGATCTTTACTTATTTCATATTAGATGATGCCAGCGACTTCGTCCGCATTAAGCTTTTTGAAGTGAAACTTTAGAATCGTTGTGATTTGAAAATTTGGTGAAACGAAAAAGCGACACCACATAGAGACAAACATATTCATAATAGGATTTAGCCTGCGAGAGAATGAGATAGAATACAAGTTATATTTATCTCATTCTCTCGTAGGCTACTTTTCTGAAGTTTCACTTCTGCCGTGTGTGAATGTGCCACACACTTTTTATTCCCGCGGAACTCCTTAAGTTTCCGGGATATGTGCTTCCAAATGTGCCCTGCAACTTATCTCTACCAAATTTCATCCCGTTGCATCCCGTGGAAGGACATAGGCTATTTTTTTTATCACCGAAAATTTTAAGATACTGACACAAAGGCACAATTCGTATAACAGCAATCGATAGTATTTTACAATTCAACTAATTTTTAAATTAAATTTGTAACTATATATAAATGTACTATGACATATTCTGTAGCAATGAATCAATAGAACATCTTGTACTATTATAGTCTAATTTTCTAGGCAAAATTAGAACTAATGCATTTTATGCATGTTCAGTTTTTATTTTTATTTTATTTTTATTTTTAATACATATTTACAAGCGATGCTGTCAACGGGTCAGTTAAGTTTGTGGGACTGTAAAACATTTATTCGTAGTTGTCTACTTACTTATGGGCCTATTACACTGCACTTTTCAAAGGGCCCTGTGTTAAGGGTGGTGTTTACACAGCAATAAGGATTAAATTAGGGACCCTTCGTCACTACATCTTATTACACTACACTGATTCAGGTGTAAGGGTCCCTTTCATAAGTGTAGTGTAATAGGCTTATTAGTCCCACCTCAAAGCTGTGCTTATAATGTAAATGTTATTGTTATAATTCAACATGTTGTTGGTAAAGAATGTCAATTTAAAAGTAGTTTATTTAATAATAGTTCTCGATATTCATCTTAATAAGTCACAATTACAGTTTAAACTATGCATGTCCTTAGTTAGCAAAAACTATTACTAAAGCAGAGTGGTTTTTCTGTTCTATGTATTTATATCACCGTACATGAAAGATGTTATACCGCGCTTTATTAATTTTACTTACCTAAACTCCTTTAATGTCACTGTCACCGTAAGATTGTAAAAACCGTTAGATTATAATCTAACTCGCGAAATTCTGAACTGTCGAAAGATTAGAATTTACCGCATTATTTTCCGGTAGATTGTAATCTGATAGGTATTTAAACCCGATAAAACCTATGTGCCCTACTTGATTATTTATGTCGAACCCTAACCTAACCTACAAGAAAGAGACAAGAAAACGTAAATAAAATGAATATTTCAAAAATTGACACTCAGAACATTGAACAGTTTACAATCTTTCGACAGTTTAGAATTTCGCGAGTTAGATTATAATCTAACGCTTTTTACAATCTTACGGTGACATCACTATTGTGATCAAAGTTTGGTTTAAGGAATATTATAACTTGATTGGATTTCTTATTTTGTTATCAATAATGTTTTTCTATGTCATAATGTAATTATTGTTAGTAGTATTGTATTTTTAAGTTTAACATTTCGATTTCAGTATAGCAATGTATAATATTTGGTTTATATTAGTTACATAGTGGCCAATTCTGTATAACACAATCTCTAAACTAAACTAAAAAATGACAGCTTTAAATCTAATTTTGTCCCTTTCCGCAGAAAGTATTATGAAAGGGTTAGCAATATTTTTAATGCTGTCATTTTAGTTTAGTTAAGAGATTGTGCACTACAGAACTACAGAATCAGCTCCAATGTATGACTTTAAAAAGGTAGATTTTAATTATGCAACTGGTATCGTAAAATATAGTCATTGTAAGTAGTAGTAGGATTACCTTTTAATTGCTAGAATAATTTTAATTATCTCAGGTTGGGTCAAGTTTGTGACTATTCACAGACTTAATTTAGTTAGACAGTTTGTAGTTATTGATGAAACATTAGACATCACACCAATACCAGATGTAAAAGCCTACTCGAGCAATTTATTCCGTTATATACTTTCTATTATTGTCTCATAGGTACATCAAGCAAAAAGTGCCTATTGTTGTTATAATTATTATAATTTAAAAAAATCCCATTAATATTATAAAATTAGTTTCTTAGCTTCTTTAACTTAGCTAGACACTGTTTTTGTTTTTCTATTCATTTTATAAGTATTGACCTCAATATACGTACATTGTTTACTTAGTTACAAACAATTAATTATTATATTTAAAGGTACGGCGAAGGACTGGCTACCCATAGCACAGGGAATCCTAGTTTGGGGGCCAGGAACCTTAGCCAGTTACTATCTCATATACACATATATATATTTTATATATATATATGTATATAACTTTGTACCTACTACTACTACTATTGTTTAATTGTACTATATTTCATACTTTAAAAAAAACAGTTTTTCGTGTTTTTTCATGAAATTTGTATGCTGAGTACAATAGTGGCTAACTAACCTTCGAATGTATATGAACTATCAGACTTTAAAAGCCATTTGGTTTCTATCATCAGAATGAAATTTTGTTTAGTGGATTATTGTTGCCTCGCTTAGCCTTATAAATATTATAACTATTATGTTAATTATTTTACTTAAGTGTTGTATTTTCTGACAATCAAAATAAGTATTAATATTTAAATCAAGTCATACTCGACCCTGCTTCTCATTATAATCGGGTTTTGCGTCTTGTGTGGTTCATCCAAGGCATTGAATTTTGTTCAGCATGAAACATTGGTCAGAAAATGACTAAAATATAGTAATTCATTCCAAGGTACCCATGTTATTGGATATTTCTCAAAACATGGTAATATTATCTGAGAGATGTTTCTTAAAATCTAAGTTTTTTTTAAACATATAATTAACCTATTTATGAATGAATTGCTCAGAGTAGTCTAGTCTAGTAGTTTTAAGTATTATTGTGAGATTGTGATAACAAAAATTATACCCGGCTGAGTTTGTTCTAGGCTTATTTTCTGACCAGGGCGCGCTGGAATTTAAGCTTACTAGCATATTATTCAAACGAAAATAGTACAAAAGATTTAATAAAAAAAATTAAAACTTGTTTTATTTATAACCTTAGAATAGAAAAATTAATAATATTTGCTTGATACCCGTAATAAAAATCGGTAATTTACCGAAACCGATAAAAAAAACGATATTTTACAAAAAGTGCAACACTATTTTTTTTACTATTAGTTACGATTTTGTACCACCGTCTCGAGGCCCATCCCTTAATTTACTACGCCATATTACTACGATAATAACCCATTCATGCCTTTCACATCTATAGAAATTGTGGGAAAGAGCACAAAAATGTATACCTATTAAATGCCATAAGAAGGTGAGACAGACAATCAAATATGAATGGAATTGAAGTATAGGTAGATATTGCTTTTTATCTATAGATATAACGTGAAATTGTATAGCCTGTACGTTTCTCAAAAATGTCTATGAAGTTCGTTCGTCTATCTCTGGTTAACTTGTCTCTGCTGATCAGGCACTAACCTAAACATTTTAAGGACAAATTCCACATGTTTTGTAGAGTAAAAGAATCCTTAGAAACCCATTACAATGTAATGCGTCACAACGATTCCGCTGGTTTTGAGAGGATTTAAATGTCCTCCACAGGTTTGTCCGAACTCCGATTCATGACATAATTAGATTACTATATAATGGTCATGACTCATGACGTCATAGGTCATGATACATTTGATTGACAAACAAAAGTGATGCTAGTAAAACATTTCTAGGAACTTGGAACTCCGGAAGTTAATAAGGTCAATGTTTCTAAATAGAGATAGGATAGATATCAAGTACTCACCCATTGGTGCGTCAATCGCCTGTTGAAAAGCTTGCAATTTATCTCTTAGATCTGTTTTGTTTACGTTCTGGAATGAAACTGGTTTGGTTTGCATCCACGCGGTCTATATAAACCGATAATTCGTATTGCCCCCCTCCCCCTCCCCTGTCCTTCCTCGCCCCTCAAGCGGTCTCCTCTGCGTCATTCATTATTCGCGTTTGTGTGCGTGATTTGGCTTCTGTCGATGGGCTGGCGTATATATGTGTGCGTTGGGTGTTTTGCGCTGTTTAGAGTGGTGACACATGCATGAGCGAAGCGAGTATATTGTAAATCGATACTGGAAATTGGCGGTTAATGGTTGTTAACGTGTACTTGGAATATTTACTAGTGGTTGTTATCGAGTAATAATCGTCACTATAAAAAAAGACGGTGATAAGCTAGTAGTTAAGACAACTTTCTATCGGGGATCGACTCCCAAGCGCTTACCTCTGCCTTTCGAAGTTATGTGCATCTTCTTCTTCTTTAAGAGCTTTTTTTAATCCATCCACGCCATAAAATTTTTCGTATTTATAATTTTAAGTGTAGATTAGATATGGCTGAACCCTTCTCATTCTAAGAAAAGTCTCGTGGTGGACTGGTGATGGCTTGAAAAGATGAATGGTGATGATATATTTTAGAAAAATGAATCGCTTCAATTCCATCATTGTAAACCCAACTTTATCTGCGGCGTCTAAACAAGCTTACACACACAACCTCACTTACTGTATACATAGAGCAGTTATATTATGTGAGTGCGTGACGCGTGCGATGTTGGGTAAACCTTGGTCAACTAGAAATTTCCATACCATTCCATGCAGATTGTAAACAACACTTCTTCATATCCCTTTGACGACCTCTCTGGCGCAGAACCCAGGTTCGAATCCCGGCAGGATCAACTTGGGAGCTTTAATAATTTCTGAATTGTCTCTGGTCTGTCTGGTGGGAGATTTTGGTTTAGTATTAAACCCATACGCCTAATCGGTTTCTACACGGCATTGTACGGTGTCATTGAGGTGTCATTGAGTATAATGTGCTAATTACTTCAATGATAAACAATACGTTACATTACAAGTATTACACTTACTTGTGGACTACTGGATGCGAGTCTGGTTGCTTCCATGTAACTTTGTTATTAAGAAAATCATCAACAGTATAATAACCTCGACTTATCCAACGCTGTTTAATTGTTTAAACTGTTTAATTTGTCTTTAAGTCACTGGCAAATCCAGAAACTCTTTTGGAACTATGTTATAAAAGCGTATATTTTCGACCCCAATGACTGGAATGCCAATCTCTTGGCAGCATGTCTTTGCCAGTAGGGTGTTAACTATATCTAGCCGTGAGCAAAGCCTTCCACCAAACCGAATGAGAGAAAATTCTGTAATTATAAATTCCCAAAATGACCCTGCCGGTGATCTAAGCCTCTAAGGGCCGGCGATGAGTTCAAGTGAAAGTCAAAGTCAAAATATATTTATTCAAAGTTGGTACTTTGGTACGCAGCACACTTAATGAACGTCAGGTATACAAATTATACGTGATGGTGATAATTACAACGGTATCTTAGAACTAAAGCTACGAGGGTTCCAAACGCGCCCTGGTTTGAGAAGAGCCTACAACAAACTCAGCCGGGTTTATGATGATCCATTAAAACTATCATATTCCTTCCAGGTTAGCCTACCTCCATATTAGACCACATCATCGCTTACCTCTAGGTGAGATTGCAGCCGAGTGCTAAGTTTAATCTGATTAAAAAAAAGTACTTAAGTGTTGCTTAAAATATGGAAGTTTCTAAGGATCAAGGTTTACACAGATGTTATCGTAGGTACCTAGCACCTGCTACAATCAATAGCAATACCTAGGTATTCTTAGTACTATAAGCCATACCTATGTGTATAAATAGACGCAACTCTAACTACCTCTTCTATTTTAAGAAAATAAATGAAAAATGATTTATTTATTTCACATAGGACTTGTGTCACTTATGAAACGTTAAGACTCTACAATCGGTTTGGAAAGCTATTCTACTAAGAAGAGCCGGCAAGAAAATCAGTTGTTGCTCTTTTCTTCTGAAATTAAATATCACTCGCTTGCACTTCAAACGGTGAAGGAAAACATCGTGAGGAAACCTGCACCACATAATAGGTTATAGTACTTACTAACCTGCACGCCCGAGAGTTCTTCATAATGTTCTCGAAGGTGTGTGATGTAGTGCCAAACCGCACTTGGCCAACGTGGTGGACTATGGGCAAACCCTCTTCATTCTAAGAGTAGACTCGTGCTTAGTAGTGAGTCGGCAATGAGTTGATGTGATGGTGCTAATGAGAATGTGTTCATTGGTTGTATAATGTACTAGCTGATACCCACGGCTACGTCCGCGTGAATTGAGTGGTTTTTTGGTTCCCGCGGGAACTCGTTCCGGGATCAAAGTAGCTTATGTGTTATTCCAGACTATAATCTATCATCCGTTCAGCCGTTCTAGCGTGATTGAGTAACAAATATCCATCCATCTATCTATACATCCATATTCCATACATAAACTTTCGCATGTATATGTAGTATTAGTATAGAAATATAGAAGTATAGATATATGTAGATTTGTACGAATTTGCCGCAACATAAAACATGTAATGTTTTTCAACTTGTCGGATGAAAATTCAAAATTCAAAATGCTTTTTATTCAAATAAACTTTTACAAGTACTTTTGAATCGTCGAGTGAATCTACCACTGGATCGGAATGCCATTCCTACCGAGAAGAACCAGCATTCAGCAAGACCCTCTGCGGTTGCTCTTTTGAAAAAAATTACAATTTAATTAATTTATAGAATACATGGTAACAGCTGTCCTTAGCATTGCTGGAGTGAGTCAAATCCATGCTCCATATAACAGAAACAAATCCAAATTATACAACAAAAATTGTTTTATTGAGACCAAGAGACGTTCAACTTCACAGTGCAAGAAACTAGGTAAAATCATGTACACAAAACAGACCTATTATTTAATTATCTATGCAAAATATCCAAAAAAAAATCTTCATTGTGTTGCAAGATTTGTAAAAAATAAATACTTAAGTTTATAAAATAAATAAATATGTTTTAAAGCATGTCTCGGTGCATGAATTAATGTTAAACAAGTCTTTACGAAACAAGTTGTGTGACAATGGATACACGGCTCGATACAAGTACACAAGAGTTTTCAACATCTTTTTATATGAATGTCATTAGTGACAAATCATTGTGCAACGGGGCGGTTCGCTGTTTGGAAACCCCCGCATTAAATCCTCAGTCCTTGAAACTACGGTTGTAACGGAACCTCGCCTCCGCCTCCGTAAGTGCGGAGGCGAGGTTCCGTTCCATTATTATAATATTGTTTTATATTTTTACTGTTATTGTTGAAAAACTTTTGAAAATCCGTCTAGTTTTGATGGAAGAAACAGGAGAATTTAACATCGGCTCCCGCATTTAACTTTTTATTTGACAAGTGGACACGTCGTGGACAAAACTTTGCTAACGTCGCAATAATATCAGAAATTAATAACCACCTAAACTAGTACTTGTGTTATTAGTTTTAGGGAGTAGTAGGTAACTGTATCAATAGATCAACATTATTAAAGTCAATAATGGCGTAGCAGTGAAAAAGGTGTTTCCAAACATAAGACCGATAAGTGCGCCGCAGCAACATGCAACGTTAGCAGGGCACAATTCTGCCGCGCCCTATTAATAGGCCTTTTACACTGCACTTTTTACAAGGCCCTGTGGTTGCTAGTTAGAGCGTCGCTTATTACACAGTAATAACGATCAATTTAGGGACCCTTACACCCTAATTCTTATTACACTACACTGTATCAGGTATAAGCTCCCTGTGGAAAGTGCAATGTAATAGGCCTATTATATAGATGCAATTTACGTTCAAGGTCATTCCCACAACTGTCCGAGGGCTATTACACCGCACTTTTCACCGGGCCCTGTGGTAAGGGTTGGCGTGGGCGTTAGTTTTGGCGTCGCTATTACACTGCACTGACTACCTGGCCCTAGCTTTGTATGAACGAGTACGTCAAGAGAGTTGGACGTGTATCTTAGTATGTTTATTATCGTTCACTGATCATGGCACCCATACTATCGATGAAAAAAAGTAGTATCCATACTAATATTATAAACTAGTTGATTCCCGCGTCTTTGTTCGCGTGGATCGCGTTTATAATATTAGTATGGATGTGAAAGTGTGTCTGTCTATTAGCTACGATTTCAAGGCCCATCTATTCAAACAATTTTGATGAAGTTTGGTACAGCGGTAGTTTACGTCCCGGAGAAGGACATAGGCTACTTTTTATTCCGGAAAATTAAAAAGTTCCCGCGGGAACCAAAAAAACCTCAATACACGCGGGCAAAGTCACGGGCAGTAGCTAGTAGTTCATATAGTATAGTAAATTACTATACTATTCTATAGTATATTTCATATAGTCTTTATGCTCTTTTCTCCACAAGTAATTAAAATATGTTGTTAATTATCTCTCATAACCTACCATAGTCCATAACTCTGTGCACTATTGACTGTGGTGTGGATAATATCACTGTGGTGTGGATTCACTAAGTAACATTACAAATTTACTTTGAAGAACTACTTCGGGGAATTACCTCCACTATATAAATGGTAAAATACCAAATTAATTAAACACTATTAAAATGTCTAAGTAGTGCCTCGGTTTCAAGTTTCAACAGGACCGCCGTCGCCGGTGCATTTTGAATTATTTTATTATCTTCTAACTCTTTTTTTAAATATTTTGCATTTAAGAAACCCGGCTTTTAATCTAGCCTGAGTGGGTTCGATCCTAGGGCACGCGTTATTAGTCTAAGGGGCACGCACTAAACTTTTCGGAGTTAGGGTATGTGCGTTTTAAGAATAATTACATAAAAAAATTAAATAGGATCAACTTTAAACGGTGAAGTAAAACATAGACCGTGAAGAAACCTGCACGCCCGAGAGTTCTTCATAATGTTCTCGTAGGTCGATGTCTGCCAATGCTGCACATGTCCAGCATGGTGGACCATGGCGAACCCTACTTTTCTCTGTAGAGACAGAGCTCCTACCAGAAAAATACCATTTAATTTTTCTGAGATGCTAGGTTAAACGATCATACAACCTCAAACATAACAACGTCATGAGTTCTTGGTCTTTTGGGGTCATGGAATTTGGCAATACAATGCATGCCAGTTGCCACCGATCAATTCATCTAGGCATATATATGCATTACTAGCTGATGCCCGCGACCTCGTCCGCGTTGATTGAGGTTCCCGGGGGAACTCTTAATTTTCCGGGATAAAAAGTTGTCTATGTGTTAGGCATTCCAGACTAGGTATAATGTATCTCTGCCAAATTTCATCCAGATCCATTCAGCCGTTCTGGTGTGATTGAGTAATAAACATCCATCCATCTATCCAAAGTTCCTAACTTTCGTATTTATAATACTAGTAAGTATAGATTAGGTATAATAGGTATAGTATCGCATATGCAAAGTAGGTATGGAAAGTTTGGATGGATGGATGTTTGTTAGGTACTCAATCACGCCAGAACGGCGGAACGGATCTCGATAAATAAGGCACAGAGATAGATAATATTCTGGAATAACACATACCTAGGCTACTTTTAATCAAGAGAAATTAAAGAGTTCCTGCGGGTACCAAAAACCTCCGTGACTTCGTCCGCGTGGCAATCCACGGGTGGCAAGTCGCGGGCATTAGCTAGTAGACCATTATGTTCTGCGCAGACATGGCTATACCTACTAAACGAAGATTGGCCGCTGTCACCGTGGCCGAAATTCGTTCTTGAGAATATTATATGGTTATGATTAATAAATAAATATTTAAATAAAATCTATAATTGGGATTTGATGAAGTGGTGTTTGAGCACCACTCCAGCGCTGTTCCTCCGCCGACCCCTAATAGGTAGTTTCCGACGTCCCGGACCGGCCCGGGACTGCCTGTCAACCTACTTCGCTTCGATTACAGGCTCATCTGACGCCGTATCAAGGCGCCAATCGGAGTTACGGCGAATTCAGATGCCCCCGATGCAAGCGCCGTTGGATGAGCGCTAACTCCTGGGCCAACACTGGTCAGGACTGCAGGACGTGCAAAATTAACGTTTATCCATACAAACAGGTAACTTCCTTCTTTATAATCTACTAGCTGATGTCCGCGACTTCGTCCGCGGGGATCGAGGTTTTCAGACTATATATATGTCAGCGTAAGATTGTAAAAACCGTTAGATTATAATCTAACTCGCGAAATTCTAAACTGTCGAAAGATTGTAAACTGTTCAATGTTCTGAGTGTCAATTTTTGAAATATTCATTTTATTTAGTAAGTAAGTACCTAACTCTAATACACCTTCGTTATGTTATATATGACGATAATGGCTTTCCTAAACTATTAAAATATTATGTACTAGCTGATGCCCGCGACTTCGTCCGCGTGTTTTTTTTGTTATTCCCGCCTTAATTTTCCGAGATAAAAAGTAGTCTAGGTATGTCACTCTCAAGGTCCTCAACTATACCCATGCCAAAAATTAGGTCGATCCGTTGCTCCGTTGCGGCGTGATTGAAGGACAAACCAACAAACACACTTTCGCATTTATAATATTAGTTTATATAAATAAATAAATAAATGATTTATTTATTTCATGTAGGACAACTTGTGTCACTTACCACCGGTTCGGAAAGCTGAGCAGAGCCGGCAAGAAACTCAGCAGTTGCTCTTTTCATAGAATAGAAAAGGTACCAATATGTAGACAACACAACACATACGTTACAAGTATTATAACCTCGATTTAACAAATGCTGTTTAACACAGTCTTTAAATCTATGTAATGGCAAATCCAGAAACTCTTGTGAACCATATTATAAAAGCGTACACTCGACCCCACAAAGGATTTCTGCACTTTGCGCACACGATACAACGCAGTTACTAGCAAGGCGGTTTCTAGTGTATCGATTGTGACATTCACCTATTTTCTTATAATGATTAATGTTCTGCTTATCAAAGACTATATTATTATATATGTATTGCGAAGGCACCGTAAGAACACCAATCTCTTTAAATTTTTCACGAAGTGATACGCGTGATTCGAGTTTATAAATAGAACGGATGGCTCTTTTCTGCAATATAAAAATGGATTGGATATCAGCTGCTCTGCCCCACAATAAAATGCCCTACGACATGACACTGTGGAAGTAAGCAAAGTAGACAAGTCTAGCCGTTTCAATATCGGTAAACTGTCTAATTTTCCTGACAGCAAAAGCAGCCGAGCTAAGTTTTCGCGCTAGTGTCTCTATATGAGCGCCCCATTGAAGCTTATTATCCAAGGTCACCCCCAAGAAAACTGTGGAGTTCTCCATTTTAAGTGCTTCTCCATTTATCATAATAGTTTTATCAATATTCTTTACATTAGGTGTAACACATTCTAAGCACTTGGTTTTCTTAGCATTCAATAACAAATTATTGACAGTAAACCAGTGTGATACGTGTGATATTGCATTGTTTACATTATCAAAATTGTCCTTACTTCTATCACAGCTTCTATCCACTTTAAAAATAAGTGATGTGTCACTAGGAAACAATACTACGTCTGTAACATTGTATTGTTTGCTGACATTGTTTATTATTAAATTGTACCTACTTCATTAACTACTTCTAAGTTCTTTTGTTTTTAAATAATTTGTGTGCTCTTTTTTCTTTTATATTATTTTTTGTTTGTACTCTACCCACCATGGGTTCCCAACGATTCACTCTGCTGTGGACCAGTGACTCGTTGGGATACGGCAGAAGTGAAACTTCAGTACCCTACGAGAGAATGAGATAAAAGTTATATTTGTAATCACGAAGTAGGGAAGTAAGTTTGTAATACAAGTTAAATTTGTCACATTCTCTCGCAGGATAAATCCTATTATAAATATGATTGTCTTAGTTTTTTAGTGTTGGTTTACGTTTCATCGAATTTTTAAATCACAACGATTATAAAGAAGTTTCACTTCAAAAAGCCTAAGAAAATTATTTGTGTGGGCGATAATGATAAATAAATAATTTACTTAATTAATTTGTAAATTCCTTACCTCTGTAATTTCCGTTATAAAGAAAACGGAAAATAATTATAAGGAATTGAGTAGTGGCGATTGCCTTTAAGTTGGCGCAGTTGGCGATAATCAGTAGCGACAAGAGTTATATTTTCCATTTTTTTAATAAATAATATAAATAATAATATACAATTACATTGTAATTTTTTTTATTCCACTATTACTTAGCCATTGATTGTAATAAGTGCACTTCGATCAATAATTTCTTATTGATCATATAAGTACTTATGTAAACAAAACAAATAATTCCTATCGAGAAAAAATTGTGTCAGCTCCGACGCACGTCTGGAGTTAACTCCTTACGAACGAAAAGTGTTACCCCGGAGACATGAACATAACGTAACGGAGAAAGTTTGATTTTACCCCCTATAAATTTTCATACCCCGGGCTTATATGAAAATTTATTCTAACTCCAATATTGTTTAAATTTTGTCATCGCAGACAGACACACCTTCGCATTTAGGTATATTACTATAACTATTGGTCAAGCCCATCAAGATTGACGCATATGTGACACCCACTGAATAGGGTAATTTCTGTTATCCATCCACTACAGCCCATTAACGTCCCACTGCTGGGCACAGACCTCCACTCTCAAAGGAGAGAGGGAATTAGAGCTTAGACCCACCACGCTGCTCCAATGCGGGTTGGCGGGCTTTAACGACTATTATCATGTTAGAGATAATAACCGGGACCGACGGCTTAACGTGCTCTCCGAGACACGGGCGTGAAAAACACCGCCAACTTCCTAACTCCGGGCTAGTACTGAGAATTTCTAGTCAGAAAAACCCAACACTTATTATGGCCCGACCCGGGACCTCCTCAGCCGCAGTCAAACATACTAACCACTAGGCCAACGAGGCAGTTATCCATGGACACACCTTAATAATTAATTCTAATCTAACAATAAAGGTACAGTCCCACAAACTTATCTGGCCCGGTGGTCAAAATTGGAACTAATTTTTATGCCTGTGAAGTTTTTGGTTTTGTTTTATTTTTATCTAGCCGTCAATGCCCGGGACTTCGTCCGCGTGGATTGAGATTTTTTGGTTCCCGCGAGAACTTTTTATTTTCCGGGATACATAGTAGTCTTAGCCTATGTGTTATTCTACACTATAATCTATGGCATGTGGCACTATAATCTGATGGCAAATTTCATCCAGATCCGTTCAGCCGTTCGTGCGTAAGGAATTGAGTAACAAACATCCATCCATCCATACATCCATCCATAATTTAACTGTATAGGTTGATATTAGCGACGCTGTCAACGGGTCAGATAAGTTTGACAGAATACTAAGTATTAACCTACTGACCTTTCTCCAAGTCTGTCAGTGGCAAGTCAAGCTAATCGCATTATCCATAGTGTTTCTTTCTACGAAGTAGGTAGGTATTCAGTGCCTAATTCCTATACTTATTCTAATCTATTAATTAATGAAGGGTGGTAAGTAACTAGTGAGTAGGCAGATGCAGGTCCCTCTTTCCCATTGGGCACTCTGGGCACGTGCCTAGGGCCCCGCGATCGATGGGGGGCTCTTAAACACTGCCAGATCACCAACCGATAGTTAACCGATATTCATTAGCGATAGTTAACTAATACTTACTTCAAAACATACCTACCTCAGTAGTAAGTTATTCAGATTTTAAATTGATCTTGAAGTTTTTTCTGAAGTACAGTTGAATCAATATAGAATAAGTATGTATTGCTTATCTACCTATACTCTTTATTCATATTTTAAGAGGACTATTTTTAAAAGAGGCATAATTATCCTAATGTTAAAGACGGCCCTGGGCAGCTGGTAGATTAGGCAGTAATAGAATCAAAACGATGTTTACGTAAAAATTCTTTTCTCCGAATACATTTGGTACTTAATGGGGCTAAATAAACAAAACTAGGATTACAGCTCTATTTAATTGCTACCCCTTTTCCGTAGGGACGTAGGATGGAGTAAGCCTTTAGAGCTGTCATTTTAGTTTAGTTGAGATTGTGCTAAACAGAATTCGTCATGCTCTAATCGCATTATCCAATATCCATAGTGTTTCCACGAAGTAGGTCTAGGTAGGTATTCAGTTCCTAATTCCTATACCTATTCTAATCTATTAATTTCTAAGGAGTGGTAATGGCTGGTCTTGACCGGTTTATACCGTTTAATACCTATTGCGGGTATGTAGGTTGGTAGATTAGGCAGTAATAATGCAGTAAGGAATACCTAGCTGTGGTTAAAACATCAATATGACATGTTTACATTGTAATTTTTTTCGAATACATTTGGGACCTACTACTTATTATTATACCAAAGCTACTATACCTAATTATAATTTATGTAAGCATATTGTAAGTACCTATGTATTTAGTAGTATGGAATGGACATGCTAAAGGTAGGTACCTAGTGCCTAACTAGGTTTCGAATTACGGCATGATTACGACTTACCTACGGCTACGGGTTCCGAGAATGAGAAGTTTTCAATACAATAACTATAGGTAAGTACCTACTTAGTTCTTACCTAGTAGGTATCCTATGTATACCTATAGCACAGAATAATATAATAGTACTCCTATAGATAGATGTATAATAGAATGTGTAAATGTCACCGTAAGATTGTAAAACCCGTTAGATTATAATCTAACTCGTGAAATCACAAAGTCTCGAAAGATTACAATTTAACGCATTATTTTCCGGTACATTGTAATCTGTTAAGTTTATTAACCCGATAGAACCTAAGTGCCCGGCCTGCGATCGGGCACTACCTGATTGTTTATGTCGAACCCTAACCTAACCTACAAGAAACAGACAAGTAAACGTAAATACCTACAATGAATATTTCAAAAATTGATACTCAGAACATTGAAGGGTTCACAATCTTTCGACAGTTTACAATTTCGCGAGTTAGATTATAATCTAACGGTTCTTACAATCTTACGGTGACATAAACAAGACGTGTTCTTATCATTGTTATCAGTTATTAAGTACCTAGGTATTTATAAATTTACAAGGTGTAGACTGTAGACCTAGGTGGCACAGAATATTAAATTATTTTTAATAGTCTAGTGGCTGTACGGGGTCGCGAGTTCGATCCTCGGGCACGCACCTCCAACTTTTCGAAGTTATGTGTGTATTAAGAAATTAAATAGGTATCAATTGCTTCAAACGGTGAAGGAAAAAAACACAAGGAAACCTACGCGCCCGAGAGTTCTTCATAATGTTCTTGAAGGTGAGTGAAGTATGCCAATCCTCACTTGGCCAGCGTGGACTATGGCCAAACCCTTCTCATTCCGAGAGGAGACTCGTGCTCAGTAGTAAGCCGGAAACGGGTTGATAAGAAAGAGCGACAGTACAATATCTACATTCTTTATTGCCACCCAAACATCGATACTAGTAGGTATATTAAGTGCGAAAGTGTGTCCGTCTGCCATAATTTCACGGCAATTTGGTACAGGCATAGTTTGTATCTCGGGGAAGGACATAGGCTACTTTTTATCCCGGAAAATTAAGGAGTTCCCGCGTGATTTTGAAATCTTAATACACACAGACGAAGTCGCGGGCATCATCTAGTAAAGATATAAAGTAAAAAAAGTACAGAAAGCAAAGTGCGTAAGGGCGGTCTTATCACATCGGGATAGCGCAAGTTGCAACAACTTAAATTCGCCACTAGAGGCACTAGTGTCACAGCAAACAGATACAACCAGTATGGAAACTAAGCCAAGTTGATAAAATAATTACCTACGCTCCATTGAAGCAATAGGGTTGTCACTTGTTTAATGTTTTATGGTTTAATTTCGTTTTTGTTAACTAAAACATTCTATGTTCTGTAGTGATCAATTAATCGAATTGAAATAGCTAGTTTACGATTAAAAATTAAATAAGTATCTCATGGCGTCGGTTAATCTCGATAGTTTAAAATACGGAAAACAGTTTAATATTGACACACAACAACTTGTAGATCTTTGTTTTTTTTGTAGGTCACTAACTTATCATTATGTTAACCTTTTACAAGTTTTGTACGCGATCTGCGGCTGGGCGCGCGGTAGGCGCTGCAGGTGGCGCGTGGGCAGGGCTCATGAGCTCTATTTTCGGGTGTTTGGCACGCATTTTCGGGTTGAAGCGTACCGCGTTTCAACCCCAAAAATGCGTCTTATAGTAATTAAAAAAAAAACATTACATAAAAAATACCTTTATTCTTGACTAGCGGTCCACCCCGGCTTCGCACGGGTGCAATTTAGATTTGTAATTTTATCGTGAAAAAACCAAGTAAACAAATTACAAATTTTTCATATTTTATCTTTACTTAAATGTAAATTAATAAAAATTAATACTTGTAATGTAAGTAACTATTTTTAGTAATCAATATCAGTTTTCATTACTACAGCTGTTATTACAGAATTGCACATTTAAAACAGAAAATTATAACTAATCACTCGCGTAGATCTTGATCCCGTGAGGATATCGGGATAATAAATAGGTAGCTAGGTTCTTCTGGACAATTAAGTATTCTAAAAGTGAAAGAATTATTAAAATTGGTCCATCAGTTTTTGATAGCTGACCCGCCCCAATATATGTCGGCTTCGCACAGGTAGATAGATAGACTGGTAGATAGATTTACAGTTGGAGCATTATATCTGCCTCGGTGTTCTGTTTGTGGTGTGCGGTCTGTGTGAATAATTAACTTGAAGTTATCTGAAGAGTTAAGTTCTAAGTTTTGTTTAAAACTTCGTTTGTAAACATTGTGACTATTTAAAGCGGTCTGTAATTCCGTAATTAAATCAATTTTAGAATTTCTAAATTTTTAAAATTTTGGTAACAGTTTCCTGTTTTGTGATCCTAGGGATCCTCAGATATCGATTTTGAACGAAATCGGTTCAGTGACAAAGAATTTCAAAATGGCGCTGACTTTTTAAATTTTGGTACCGGTTTCCTGTTTTGTGATCCTAGGGATCGTCAGATATCGATTTTGAACAAAATCGGTTCAAACACAAAGAAAATCAAAATGGCGCTGATTTTTTAAAATTTTAGTAACAGTTTCCTGTTTTGTGATCCTAGGGATCGTCAGATATCCATTTTGAACGAAATCGGTTCAATAACAAAGAATTTCAAAATAGCGCTGATTGCTTAAAATTTTGGTAACAGTTTCCTGTTTTGTGATCCTAGGGATCCTCAGATATCGATTTTGAACGAAATCGGTTCAATAACAAAGAAATTCAAAATGGCGCTGATTTTTAAAGTTTTGGTAGTAGTTTCCTGTTTTGTGATCCTAGGGATCCTCAGATATCGATTTTGAACGAAATCGGTTCAGTGACAAAGAATTTCAAAATGGCGCTGATTTTTTTAAATTTTGGTACCAGTTTCCTGTTTTGTGATCCAAGGGATCGTCAGATATCGATTTTGAACGAAATCGGTTTAATAACAATGAATTTCAAAATGGCGTTGAGTTTTTAAAATTTTGGTACCGGTTTCCTGTTTTGTGATCCTAGGGATCGTCAGATATCGATTTTGAAGAAAATCGGTTCAAAACAAAGAATTTCAAAATGGCGCTGACTTTTTAAAATTTTGGTACCAGTCTCCTGTTTTGTTACCCCAGGGAGCCCCAAATATCGATTTCGAACGAATTTAAAAAACGATAGTTCAGACAGAGTTCAAACAGCCGTATACTACGCAATACACTCCTATTTTTAAAAAGATCGCGGAAATAGACTTTTAGTGACCGCTCGTCATGACGGGGCACTCACTACTGGCGGCACCGCGACGAACGCTTAGGAGTCCCGTCGATGCGCATGTTTGTGTGAGTGAGCTGTTTCGAACGTTTCTAGGAAGTTTCAGTACTGTTTGTATCTGTTTACTGTGCTAGTGTAGAGTGAGGTCTCCGAAATGTTAAATAGGTATTATCACTGGGCCTTTATCGCGGGTCTTATTATTTCATTGATGTATTTAGCAATACCGGATTAATTAATGAAGGTGTAAGATACGCGTTAATGAATGTCAGTGCTCTTCGCTTTGAAAGCGGAGCTCAGAAGAAAAGTGCAAAATTAAGCGGGTTGTAAGAAGAAGAATTCAGAAGTTAGTACATTATGTCCCTGGTTCCAGTGTGCTTACAACTTAAAAACGTATTTTTGTCAAAAGTATGCTTATTTACCGAATTAACAGCTATAGTTACTAAGGACCTTGACTGGCCAGTGGCGCCAACTATTCAGTACTTATCAACGGGAATAAATAAATAAATAATCCTTTATTTAGGCAAAAACTGATTAAATGAAACATACCTATTACCTACATGGGATGATTTGTTTATTTTGACACGCTTTTCAAGAAAATTCAGTGCGTCATTGACTCCCAAAATAACTCCAGACAAAAGAGGCGAATGTTTATCAAAACTGTTCTTTGACGGTCATTCATGTTGTACCTACCTACATAAGTATGTGTGCGTATGCGTAATCGCAATAATTCGCAAAATGACAATGAGTGAGTGCGAATACTGAGTACTCAATACTCAATACTCAATATCATTTATTCAATATAGGTACTCTTATTGACGTTAAAAATTACTTATAGGTAAAACATGATGGTGATAATCGGTCATCTATCATTATTCATCAATCATTTGGCGGCTTCCCTGGCGCAGTGTTGAGCGCTGTTGTCTTAACGTGGAAGGTTCGATTCCCGGCAGGGTCAATTTGGGAATTTATAATTTCAGAATTTTCTGTGGTCTGGATTTTCTTCGGCCGTAGCTAGTTACTAGCCTACCGGCAAAGACGTACCGCCAAGCGATTTAGCGTTCCGGTACGATGCTGTGTAGAAAGTTGGAAAACGAATAGGGTCATGGCATAATCTATTTACTGTGCCATAACCCTATTATATAACGTTAGGTACGTTTAACGTAACGGTAACGTTTGTAAGTAGGTACTGCGTACATACTTACAAATATACTAAAACCTGTAGTAGGTACCTCTAGGTACTTGCGTACTTTCCTTTTCACCATTGCAGGCTTGTTTTCAACTTTCAGGCATTTGATTCTGAACTCTATTTTAATAGTATTAAAGTTGCTTTCAAATAAATCCATTCTCAATTCAGAGAAAACAAGACGTAATGTTTCAAACAGATGGTAATTTTCCGACGTGTACAATACAAACTGCGCACTTGTTTTTGTCTCGCTCTTTCTTTAGTTATAAACGTGAATGAGAAACCAAATATGCTGAAAGTGATGCTGATGACGAGTTCTTGTCTGATATTTCTATGACTTCTGATTTAGTACATGCCGATGAAAACGTACCTGACGACAGCCTTGATAAAAATTCTGGGATAATTCCAAAGCGCGTCGACCCTAATAAGAAAATTCATATTTTGTCAACAAAAATTATTAATAACCCACTTCAAAGCTCAAATTCTTCAAAATCACAAGTAAAAGATGGAGATCGAGATATACAGGGTTACAGGAAAAGTCGACCTAGATCCATTAAGGGCGTGTAGTACACATCATTTCTGAATGATTTCACTATGGAATCCCCCATCCTAAACTTAACCGTTTTCGAGATATTCGAGTTTATTTTTTTTTATGAAAATGCCCAATTTTTCGGCTATTGAATTGAATATTTTGAATTTTTTTGACTCTTATGATTATTTTTTTGGTTTTTTACATGAAGAATGAGATGCTTAATGACCTCAATGACTAAAATTGCACGTAAGTTAACTAAATAGTTCATTGTAGACGATCGAAACTTAAGAAAATAAGTACAAATTATAAAAAAATATTTTTCTTTTCTGGATATCTCAAAAAATTATTATGGCACTTGCTCTGCAGATGTGCTTAAAAACATCTACATTTTATCAGCTATCCAACGAGGTATAACAACCTAGGGTTGTATTTAAACTCATAGAAAAAAACATAGTTGGAAAGGTTCAGGTAGTAGGTCTAACGGGTGATTGTAGTAAGCTAAATGAAACAATAAATCAGTTCAAAATAACATTTATTCACCTAATGTTTTTGAATAAATTTTTATAGTTCATGTTCTACGTGTCCACCTCTATTTCGCACACATTTTCTCATTATTTCACGTAGTCCACTTTTCACTACACCAGTGGTTAATGTTCTTCTTATGTCGTTAGCAGCATTAATTATCCTTTCTTTGAGAACTTCCACTGACGATATGGGGTTGGGCTCACTGTAAACGAGGCTCTTCATGTGCCCCCATACATAAAAATCCATGGGGGTCAGGTCGGGACATCTGGCTGGCCAGGGTAAAGGACCACCTCGTCCAATCCATTTGTTAGGATAGTTAGTGTCCAACCATTCCCTAACGCTTCTTCTGAAATGAGCAGGGCAGCCATCATGTTGAAACCACATGTCCCGCAGTAATTGTAATGGGAGATCATCTAGTAGGTCACCTAAGTGATCTCTTAAGAAATTTTCATAAGTTTCACCATTCAGATTGTTTGGAAGAAAGTAAGGCCCAATCAAATGGTTGGAAATGATGCCCATCCACACATTTACACTAAATCGTCGTTGTGACCCCTTTATTCTTTTCTTATTTGGATTGCCTAGTTCTTTAGGAGCCCAATAGTGTGCGTTATGGTAATTAGTAATCCCGTCCTTATCGAATTTGGATTCATCTGTCCACAATATTAATTTTAGGAAATTCGGGTCCTCGATATCTGCATTGAGCATGAATCTGCAGAAGTCCATGCGTCTCGCGGGATCTCCTTCTTCAATTACATGTACCGGCGTGTAGTGATAAGGATACAGGCCTGCCGTATGAACCGTAAACCACACTTTCCACTGAGTTAGGCCCAGTTCACGGGCAACAATATTGGTCGAAGTGGTTGGGTCTCTTCTGAACCGTTCTACGATTTCGTTGTCTTGTTCCTCGTCGTCATCAATGACACGTGGTCTTCCTAAGTCCGTACGTCGTCGCGAAACAAAGCCAGTTTCACGAAGTCGTCGGTAAACTCCGTCGAAAACGCTCACATCAGGTACTCGACGGTCGGGATAGCGTCGCATGTACTCAGTCCGAGCTTGTGCGGACACGCAATTGCAGCATCCGTAGCAAATAAGCATATCCGCATATTCTTCGTTCGAGTATGTTGCCATTTTCAACAGTCCAGTATCACAAGCACAAATCAGAGTCCAGTAAACAAGCACAGTAGTCACAGTTAGAAAAATCAGTCCAGAAACAAAGCCAAGTCGTGTGGGAATCCGAAAGCACAATAATTCGCATCTACCATGGACGAATCGCATGAGCAGACTAAAATGGATGGCAAGCAAACAAACGACCAAATACAAAACAATGGGCATGTTGTATCCCCAAACTTGTTTTTGCACATTATTTTTCTCACTCTCACCTGCATAAATCGTAAGTTGTCTCGCTCACACGCACCGGATTAACTTGAAGGACAATAGCCGAGGGACCCGTTAGACCTACTACCTGAACCTTTTCAACTATGTTTTTTTCTATGAGTTTAAATACAACCCTAGGTTATTATACCTCGTTGGATAGCTGATAAAATGTAGATGTTTTTAAGCACATCTGCAGAGCAAGTGCCATAATAATTTTTTGAGATATCCAGAAAAGAAAAATATTTTTTTATAATTTGTACTTATTTTCTTAAGTTTCGATCGTCTACAATGACCTATTTAGTTAACTTACGTGCAATTTTAGTCATTGAGGTCATTAAGCATCTCATTCTTCATGTAAAAAACCAAAAAAATAATCATAAGAGTCAAAAAAATTCAAAATATTCAATTCAATAGCCGAAAAATTGGGCATTTTCATAAAAAAAATTAAAACTCGAATATCTCGAAAACGGTTAAGTTTAGGATGGGGGGTTCCATAGTGAAATCATTCAGAAATGATGTGTACTACACGCCCTTAACGGATCTAGGTCGACTTTTCCTGTAACCCTGTATAATGAAAAACAGGGAAGATATTGAAGAGCAATGTTTTATGATAATGGATTCAATTAATAATGAAAACTACAATGATATGGCTGATATCTGTAAAATGAATAAAGATGAAAAGGAAATAACCGGAATTATAGACAGCTGTGAACTGAAGAAGAATGACGAGGAAAATGGAACGAATAAAGATAAAAAGAAAATTTCTGAGACAATGGATGTTTTTAAAATAAACAAAGGTGAAGTAAAATGGACCGACAATGTAGATGGCTGTACAAAAAAGAAAAAGTCTGAAACGACAACAGGCTGTAAAATGAAGAAAAATGAAGAGGTAAATACTGAAACTGTGGATGATTTCGGAACAAGCGAAAATTCTCTTATGGAAATACTACAAGTTGACAGTAGTGTTATAGTGCGATACTATGAAAGAAAAAAATGGAAATATTATGTCGGATTTATTACGGACGTAATTAATAAGAACAATGAAACGTTTTATAAAACACGATTTCTAAAGACTATAAAAAATCCTAGCATAAAATTTTTGGTTACAAAAAAAGATGACATTGACATTGTGCCTAGTATTTCTGTAGTTAAACGGATATAGTTAATACCTCTAGAGCAAGGAAAACGATACATATTAAAAGATGATTTTGATTATGTTTACGTTTCAGATTTCTAATTTAGACACCACTGAGAACAAAACTTTTATTTTTGATTTACGTATCTTTTTTAATTCTTTAATTGTTTTTTAAATTTTAATGTTTGAATTTAAATTTCCATTGTTTTTTTTTTGTTATATTAGTAGGCCTTTGTAATGCCACTGTTTTTACAGCATGCTTATTGCTTTGTTTAGTGTGGTAAACGCAACGCAACGCATTGTAGTTGACATACGCTTTATTTAAGTTGAAACGTGGAAACTTAATATCACTTTCTTTAAGGTGAAGGAAAACACCGTAAGCATATTAATTAATTTTCTATAAAAAAATATTATATATATCTTAACTGCAACGCGTTTGACGCTGCGTTTACTACATAAAACTTTCGCGTACTAAAAACATAGATTTTTTGAATAAATAAATTAAAAGTATTTCTTATAAATTGTATTTTTTCATTATCCTTTTTAGGGTTCCGTAGGGTCCGTTAAACAAGGGACTAAGTACTATCTATTTTACATATACAATTCGAACATAAAATAAAATATCTGACACTATTAATCACCATTATGAATCAAACTTTACCCAAAACATATGTTACATATTGGGTTACATTTGTGTGACGATAACACAAATGGTGTTGTGTTACTTTTGTGATATAATTGACAATTTTCGCGGCCTTACCCTTAAATCAGTCTGATAACTGTCGAACAGAGAAACTGCGAAAGGTAAAAATAAATACCTTGGTCTAGTTCCACGATCTGCGGTTAAAGTTACGAATACGTTGCGGTTACCGTTAAATTTTGACCGTCAATAAAAAGAAAATGAGATGAGCCAGTTGCAGCAAAGTTAATTACCATTGGTTCAAAATGCCATTCTATTCGAGAAGAACCAGCAATAACCCTGTTGCAAAACCCCAATGCTGTGGACAGCGGTTAAGTACTCAGGTAGGTATGTTTCTACAATTCTACACATCGATTTACCTAGTTGTAAATTATTTTTTTCGGTAGGAACTAGGAATGGCATTCCGAACCATGGTATGGTAGGTAATTAGGTATGGCATAGTAGATTCACTCAACTATTCAAAAGCACTTGTCAATATCAACTTGAATAAAAAAGATTTGAATTTTGAATTAACTGTGCTATCCATGTGCCACCACCACTACAGTCCATTAATGTCCCACTGTTGGGCACAGGCCTCCACTCTCATAGGAGAGTGGGAATTAGAGCTTAGCCCACCACGCTTCTCCAATGCGGGTTGGCGGCTCAACCTAAACCCCTGACATGTAATTGGACTTAATACCCAGTTAATACCAATGCAAACCTGTGCATCCCGAGATACCATGCTGGGTAAGGCCGTTAAAAATGGATGATTTCACTTTGGCTAGGCGTCCGATATGTTTTTTCTATGAAAATGTTATGTCACCTATACAATTCCCTTTCCCCTAGACAAAGCAAGGTCTTTTTTAGTTGTTTTAATGTCCTATCATATTAAAAATATTACGTTTCGTATTATTTTGAAGAAAATATTATCAGAGTAGAACATTGCTCCATACAAATAAAAGTGTCCCAAATTATATCCGTTGTACGTAAATGATTGTATTTTGACCTGATGTATTGTTTCAGATGAAATTTATGGTTTAACTTAAATATTAACATATTTTTTTAAATCTGGCATATGTTAACTACGACAGTTTTGAGTAATAAAATTATACATAATTTAGGAAATTACATTGCGTCCGTGTATTTAAAGCTTTTATGTTACCAATATTTTCTCAAAAAAAAAAAATGAATTGAATAGTAGAAACTGTTCTCACACCATGGCTACACTAGGCTTTATTGTCTATGCTCCATTTCTGTCACCCATCGGCTATTGTGGTGTTTAGTGTCATTTGTTTGGGGCAGTGCCGAATTTTCGCAGTGTAAAAAAAATTTTTACTGGTTATTTTAAGGTAAATATGATTATTTTATTCAAAAACGCCAATTATTTTATGAATTTAATGTTTAGGGAATAATTAGAAACTGCGTACGCTTATATTGATAGCGTTACTCCATAAAATTAAAAGTATTAGGCTAGAGGCAAGTTTTTAAGTTACTTTTATGTGACTCATGTTACCATTTTTTAAGTTACGTAACATAAAAGTGATAAGGCTTAATTCATAATTGCAGATTTATACAAATTCCTAAAAAGTATTAAGTACCTAAGTATTTACCTAATTAGGGTATTATTAACTGATATTATCATAATTTTATTATAATTATGGAATAATTTAATTCAGCTGGCAAATTTTACCAAAACAATCCTCCTTATAAATAGATATTACCTATAAATATAATAAAAGTATAGTCTTTGTTTGTTGGCTTGTTCTTCAATCACACCATGATAGGGTTACGGATTATTAAGGACCTGGTGATTGATAAGCTACTTTTTATCTCGAAATACGAAAGGTTCTGCGGAGGTTTTTTAAAAACCTAACTCCACGCACATGAAGTAGTGAGCAAACCTACTGACCGACTGACTTATTATAAATATGTGATCGTGTGTTCGTTTGTTGGTTTGTCCTTCAATCACACCGCAATATAGCTATGGGTTGACGTGATTATTTGGATGGCTACCTACCTATATATTATACATATAGTTAAAGATTTGTTACTCCACTCAAATTATATTAGATGTACCTACTGCTAATTGGCCTACAACTAGTAACTGGCCTGTCTAATAATTGGCTGCATTATGAGATTCTAGGGTAATAAATATTTTTTCAGATGCCGCTTACACGGTGAGAAATAAAAACGATACAGGAAGCGACTGAAACGGGAAAACTCCAAAAAATATGACGAAATTAAAAAAAGGCAGCAGCATGTTTTGTTTGCATATTTTTTTTACGCTAGAACAATTTGATTACGCTATGACGGAGTTTTCAGTGTCACCGGCTCCCCCTCTATAATTTCTAAATAGTTTTTATTAATAAGTAAGGTACCTATTATGTTAAAATTATTTTATAGGCGGCACATAAAATAAACATTTAATTTAATAAAGAAAAGCGTTTTTTTTTGTTGTTGTGAATGTACCCTTACCAAACTTTTATGCTACTTATAAGTAACCAGATTATATTTACTTTTATGTTACTTTTATGATACATGAGGCCAATTTTACGGCCTTACCCTGCTATCCATATTAATCGATACTATCCATACTAACATTATAAATACGAAAGCGTGTCTGTCTGTCTGCTACGCTTTGACGGCCCTCTTTCTTCTTTCTACGGCTACAGGTAGGTGCATATGTACTATCTGCCAGCGATCTTTTTTATCTATCTGCCAATACTTAATAGACTAGAATCGTGTTTATCTGAGTGACTTTATAAATGCAGCCGTAAGTTTGACGGATGGATAGAGCTATAGTCTCATTACAGTATAGGCTTCATTATTAAAAGTTATTCCGACGACGTCGGTGCCTCTACGGTTACGGAGTTTACTTACCTGTCCCGAAGGAGAAGAAGATAAAACAACCATAATTGCGGCCATTCACGGTGAAGGGATAAAAGGGATATTAAAATTAAAATAAATCGATTGTCAGGTGTGGGGTTCGAACCCACGCTCCCTCTCGGGAACCAGAGCTTAAATCTGGCGCCTTAGACCACTCGGCCAACCTGACTTGCTCTAAGTAGCAAAATTACTGATAAGTTTCTCAAACCATGATCAATTATAATTCTCTTAAGAATTTTATTAATATTCTATTAGTAACATAATAAAATATGCATTAGGCAGCTATAAATTCCAAGCCTATTACAAATTAAAAAAAAAAGAAATTCTTTACCAGAACTTTGAGAAATTAACGATGTAAGTGCTGCCATCTATCAAAACCATGATAACCTGAGCTAGCAACGAAGTCGCACAAGCTGCACCCACGACTTAGTCTGGCAAGTTACCTCTAGATGGCGTTTTCATCAAAATTAATTCAAAGCTAAGTGTACTTAGCAAGATTTTCGTCTTTCTTACATCAAGATATGTATTTCTCATAATTTTATAATAATTTTCATAAGCTGGCAGGTTAAGTTTAGGTTGGAGTTTTAAGACGTCATACCTTCATAGAGCTAGGCTACGTTGCACAGGATTGAAATGCTTTGGCCATCACATTAAAAAATATGTTTTTTGCTAATCCAAATTTGATGTTACCTTTACACTTTGCAGGTCTATCTATGTAAGTCTAGAATCAGTAGAAACATCTTTCAGGGCTCAGTAGAATGTAGAAACACCTTTCCGAACCGGTGGTAGTCTGGACTTATCATGATTGATACAATTAGTCCTACGTGAAATAAATAAAACATTTACCCACCTATCATTAAAATGATTTACCATTTTAATTTCAATGATAACAAAAGCTTCCCCCAGCTGATAAATTCTTGAATAAAATTAAAAACAAAGGCTATAGTCAAAACACAACCATTTTATTTATATAGGTTATTAACATTAATATAATATTACCCTGGTTATGTAGGTACCTACAACCATAAAATAACCGCCACTTTATTTCCCACAGTACATTTTATCTAATGATAATAATGTTAAGTGTCTTGATTTTAGACCACAAATACGATTATTTTTCTTTTGAGAACCTTTACAACAAATACTGTGCGAAACTTAGGTACAATACATCTAGATCAGTAGCGGACTAAGGTAGGGGCGGAGGGGGCGATCCGCCCCGGGCCCGTGGTCTATAGGGGCCCCGAACATTTTCAAAACCTCATTAGGTATATTCAAATTAGGCTGAAGGAAACAAACCTGCGTGTCCGCGAGTTCTTCATTATGCTCTCAAAGGTGTGTGAAGGTTGCCAATACACACTAATTGGCCAGCATGGTGGACTACGGTCAAACTCTTCTTTTCCTGCCAGGAGACTTGTGCTCAAGGCCCGTACTTAAACAACATGCCCGCTACTTCGTCCGCATGGATTTAGGTTTTGAAAAAAGCCGTTTTTCCGGCATAATATTACGTCCTTTCTCAGCATTAAACGGTCCTATCTCTGTATCAAATTTCATCACAATCGATAGAACATGATGGGCCGTGAAAGCGTAGCCGACAGACACGCTAAATAATAATAACTCATAATCTTAGGTGTATCTTACTCAATCTATGCAAATAAAGAATTTGATTTGATTTGACGCTGTGGCGACTAATTGTATCACTTACAAAGTATTTTGAATTTTTTCGCGCCATCTGTCAGTTGACAGTGACGACTGCATTCGAAACATGGAATAGGAATCATGAATTTTATGATTGTGAGCCCGACGCAGTCGCCACAACGCCACCCCGGGGCTCCCAAGGTTTAGTTAGTTAGCCCGCCTCTGGTAGAAAGAAATAGAAGGAAGATAGAAATAATTATTACAATAATAATACAATGCTTCCTAAACTGAAGCTCATAATTGTCAGTAAGCTATATCTAAGGCCAGCCACGCCGTTACAATCATCGCTAAAGCATTGGCAGACGGTCTCGAGATGGTCTTCATTGTCTGCCTTGTAGCAATCGCGCTTGTGCTTCACCCAGCCGCACCCGCGCGTCACCCGGACCTCTGGGTCGTGGCCTTTGTTGAGGACTGGAAGAGAAGAGAACTACAGTTGGCGACTCGCTCTCTGCATCGTAGCAGGGGTTTTCTTGGGATAATAATGCGGTACCACTCGAATAAGGGTGAGATCTATACTCGAACTTTGACTTTGCTCAGACTTAAGACATGGTTAAATCGAGACACATTTATGTTACTCACATAGGTCCATCTCGTTTTAACTCTAAGTAAAGTCTGAGCCAAGTCAAAGTACGCTCTATAGATCTCAGCATAAGAGTAGGTACTATTTCAACTCTTATATATTTATAATTATAATTAATTAATTATATATTATAATTATAACCGGGAACGACGGCTCAACGTGCTCTCTGGAGCCACTGGGGCACGGAGGAAACGAAAAGGCCAAATTCGGACTTCCAAATTCGGTCATCCAGTTACCGACTTGGGTCAACGTTATCGCAATCGATTACTACCAACTCTGCTAGGAAGACGTACCGCCAAGCGATTAAGCTTTCCAGTACGTTGCCATGCAGAAATCGATTAGGGGTATGGGTTTAAATATATACCCGGTACCCCTTACAGGTTAGGCCGCTACCATCTTGGACTGCATCATCACTTACCACCATGTGAGATTGCAGTTAAGGGCTATCGTAATGAAAAAAAACTACTACGTAAAAAATCGAATGCGAGCGAAGCAGGCGTGTTTTCTTTGTGAACCTTATGTTAGACGACCTTTTATTGGTTCACGCGGGAAAACTTCAATTTTCCGGAATAAAAAGAAGCCTATGTGTTATTCCAGACTATAATCTATCTCTGTGCCAAATTTCATCCAGATTCGTTCAGCCGTTCTGGCGTGATTGAGTAACAAACATCCATCCATCCCATCGAAATATAACGGAAGTCTAAGCATCCATCCATCCATCAAAACTGTCGCATTTATAATATTAAGTATAGAAGTATAGATTACTAAATATGGATTAGATATATCACCGTAAGATTGTCGAAATATTGTTCAATGTCCTGAGTGTCAATTTTTGAAATATTCATGGTAGGTATTTACGTTTTCTTGTCTGTTTCTTGTAGGTTAGGTTAGGGTTCGACATAAATAATTAGGTTTTATCAGGTTTATATATCTAACAGATTACAATCGACCGAAAAATAATGCGTTAAATTGTAATCTGTCGACAGTTTGCAATTTCGCTAATATGATTACAATGTAACGGTTTTTGCAATCTTACGGTGACAGATATAAGACTTGGTTTCCACAGCATCACTTACTTGTCTGCACAATCTTTCTGCAGAACATCGGCTTGTCGCCGTGGGCTGATGCCAACAGGCTTCGCTCACACTCCGTGGTACGCAGGTGCTTCTGGACGGTCTCTAAGTCGTAGATGGTTGGGTCCAGGCACATGGAATTGTTCGCACTGTTGCACTCGTAGCATCTGATAGACGCACCTGATGAGTAACGTTAGCAAACCATTAGAAATAATATTTTTATTAGAACGTAAGTTTTTTGCAGCAGGATTTAAAACGCTGAGTCGTGGGGTGAAAAATTATACGTGACAGAAAAGCGTTGCAGGCTCGAGTCACACTAATAAAGTACGCTTTGTATTTTCGTTTATTTGTTTTCGTTTTATTTTATTTTTTAACTAGTGGTCGCCTGCGATTTCGTCCGCATAAAATTAACGCGTATCCTAATGGCGTACTTATTTATAGCTATACTATAAAGATACATTTATATATTTAGCCCGGTTTTCCCTGAAAACGACTAAATTTTTTTCTTTCTTCATCAAAAAATGGATCTAAACTTCTAAACTTTACTGGACAGTACTAAACCATACTTACCGAATCGGACAAAAATGGCGACAAAAAATATCGAGATTATCAATTTAAACGCCATTTTGGCTTGTTATGATTCATTTATAATTTATTATATAAAATAACGTATTTAATTCGGAGTTGTGTTAAAGTATCGCGACGCTTACAGACTGACGGTATTTGTGTAGCCGCTAACTTGGCCAAGTACAATGTACATCCTTATTCCGTGGACGAACCGGGCGAGATGTGAATGAACTGATTAAACCTTTTGAAGTATCGTGTTCCATCTTATTATACTAAGGTTGGGGCCTAAATTTTATAATTTACTTAATAAAATTCGTAGCAGACTTCCTGACAATCAAAATGTTTTTCGTGTTTCATGACTCATAAGAATCTCCTAAGAACTAGAATAGTGCATAATATGTTTTTCTTTTTCCCGTGTTACTTTAACCTCAGTCTAACGTGTAATAGCCTTAAATAATCCTATTTAAGTATCTGTAACTTTTTGATATGTTACAGAAGTAAAGTATGTTTTTTTTTTCAAAATTAACAACTTTTCCAAGAAACCTATCCACAGATTGATACATTGAGTAATTCTTTACTAATTAATTATTATTAAAAATTTAGCATCACACCGTATTGGCATAGTCCCACAAACTTATCTGGCACGGTGGTCAGAATTGGAACAAATTTTTATGCCTGTTTAGTTTTTTTATTTTTCATAGATACTAGCGACGTTGTCACCGGGTCAGGTAAGTTTGTCGGACTTTAAATTGCTTGACATAATGTGCAGCGCTCGTTAGGTAGGTAAAGAAGTCATTATGTTGACTATGTGTTGGGTCAGCTAATAAAATAAATTCTAATATTGAATAGGAGCAGGCGTTACTTTGCGGAAGTCCATGATAATGAAGACCACATAGATTTGTCTACTGTGGCGGATTATAGCGAATTAAACTTCTAGTTAATTAATTAAAATAAATTCTATTATATTCTATTCAGTATAATAAGGTAATAATTTCGAACAACCCCATAAGAAGCTTTCGCTTTGTTGTTGGACACAGAAGGCGGTTATCCTTGAGAAGGCGCGAATTGTGAGAAGGTTCCTCTCTCTGGAGCCCTGACCAACGGGTCTGGTTGAGTTAGATACGTAAAGGGGTTTGAACCTTTTTGTATGGAAGCTGGCATAGCAACCTGTCGCCATTTTAATTTTTTTTTAAAATCGCGGCGCACGATGAAAGTGGTATGTATGGATAGAGGACACATAGACGAACAAATAATGTCAAGTAACATAGTACCCCAAAGTGTCACGTTACCGAGATATTTGGAGGTAAAGATAGCCATATGAGGACAACGACAATCATTAAAAATAGACTTATTACGTGTCTACAGGTGTTAGATTGTATCCAAATAATCGCTCCCAGATTGATTATTATTATTACTGTTTATTAGAAGAGAGTAGGTACATTACATACTACTCGGAGCACGAGAAAACTACTACTACAATTAATTATTTGCCTACTAAATCGCATCGCATCGCAATGAATCGTTATATTATGTCAAAGTATCTCGCGCGCACGTGTTGGCTTGTCTTAATGTCTTTCATCCCGCTGCATTATGAAATGAACAATAAAATAATGTCGTTGCAGACTTACATGATCTTTATCGTGATGACATTTGTTTTATTGTGATTTCAACACACAACATTTTGATTTGAAGCAACCTGATAGCCCACTCGATGCAAACATGCATGATACGTGTTAGATATATTATAATTCTTTTTAGTGCAGTTTCTGTAGGTTAGTATTATTCCTTATTCAGTGATTGTACTTACAGCAATAAATAAATGATTCTTAACATCAATCACATGCCTTTTGTTTTATTTTTATCCAGTAGTTAGGCAGTACAATTATTTTTACTATAGTTGTTATTTTTTGGTACAAGTAGGTACTACATATCTAACTAGCTGCAATACTTACCCAATTAAAAATGTTTTCAAGCTAAGTGACATGCGACCAACGCGACATGTCGACTGCGTTTCATTATGATGCGCTTTAGTAGATAAATAATTAATTATAGTAGTAGTTTTCTCGTACTCCTAGTAGTAAGTAATGTACCTACTCTCTTATAATAAACAGTAATAATAATAATCAACCTGGGAACGATTATTTGGATACAATTTGACGCCTGTAGACACGTAATAAGTCTATTTTTAATGATTGTCGTTGTCCTCATATGTCTATCTTTACCTCCAATTTTCTTGGGAACGTGACACTTTGGGGTACTATGTTACTTGACATTATTTGTTCGTCTATGTATCCTCTATCCATACATACCACTTTCATCGTGCGCCGCGATTTTGGAAAAAAATCAAAATGGCGGCAGGTCGCTATGCCAGAAAGTTTCAATCCCCTTTTACGTCCCAGTTGTTTGGATCTTTCCCCACACCACTGGGACGTATAATTTTGTATTATTATTTTTAAACATGTTTTGTGTATTATTTTTACATTTTTGTATGTAAAACATGTTTAGGAATACTTTAAAAAAAATTAATATTCAATTTTTTTAATGATATAATATAACCTAATAAAAAAAACTAACCATTAGAAACCATAGTCAGAATAGGGACGTCCAATTAACCGATCTTTTAATAAGTACAAATGAATCGCCCACAAAACACGGTTTGTCCTCGTGTAATAATCAATGATGAATGAACTAAACTATTTATATATTAAATCGCGTGTTTTGACACAGAATAAGTGTGTTTTACACGCACTGCTTATTTTCAATTGACTTTTATTTATCTAGGTATGTATTTGCTTTCGGTTAATTACAGAACTTTTGTATCATGACATAGGTACCAGTATTGTTGCCTAAATATCGAGGATCTGTGTCGTTACGGACTGTCGCATCGTCCTTTTATTAGTAACTAGCTGACACCTCAATTCCGCGACTTCGTCCGCGTGGAATCCCTAGACTAGATGATGCTCACGACTTCGTCCACGTGAATTTAGGTTTATTAAAATCCCGTGTGATTAGCTTGGTCCTTCCTCGGGATGCAAGTTGCAACCTTTCTCTATCAAATTTGGTCAAAGTCGGTTGAAAATGGGCCTTGAAAGTGCAGCGGACATGCAGACAGACAGACTGGCACACTTTCGCATTTGAAGTATAATATTAGTATGGACTAGATATAGTATGGACAAGCATAGCCCGTCCGCGCACATTTAGTTTGTTTAAAATTCTGTTCCAATTTTCATTATCCGGGACATTGATGCGAGTTATTAACTTTAGCCATCTCTCAACTTGTTTGTAATTGCTTGGTTGGAGGTTGACTCACAATAATAATTTTTATGATTTTCAAATTTGGTCTAAACCAATGCTTTACTTGCGAAGGTGTTTTTACCGACGACATAGTGTTAATCCTAATCAAAATAAATATTGAATCTCAAATATTTAATTAAGATAAAAATTTAGGCACTCAGATTTAATACCTATAATCTGAGGTCTGGCGGCTGTGGCAGGTGTGGCGAGGACGGGGCGTACTCTTACAATGTAATAAGTAGTAAAATATAAAACCTGCCCACTGCCCACTGGCTATATTGGGTATATAGACTATTAGGATTATTAGTGCTACCCGTGCGAAGCCGGGGCGGATCGCTAGTTGTAGATAAAGCATGGAGCCTCCGTGGCGCAGTGTGTAGCGCTGTTGTCTTAACGTGAGGAGGTCCCGGGTACAATCCCCGGCAGGGTCAATTTGGGAATTTATAATTTCTGAATTTTACCTGGTCTGGCCTGGTGGGAGGCTACGGCAGTGGCTAGTTACTACCCTACCGGCAAAGACGTGCCGCCAAGCTACACGGCATTTCCATCGGCATTTTACACGGCATCGTACCGTGTAAAATGCCGATGGACGGTATCGTACCCGGTACACGTGCCGTGTAGAAACCAAATAGGGGTATTGGTTTAATATGATAACTGCCATGCCCCTAACAGGTTAGCCCGCTACCATCTTAGACTGCATCATCACTTACCATCAGGTGAGATCGCAGTCAAGGGCTAACTTGTAGTGGATAATCAAAAAAAAAAAGTTTTATTAAAAGGCAGGCGTAAATTCAGCATCTTTCCTAGCAACGCAGAGGAGCACATAAATCTTTTTGACAAAAAATTAAATATACAATTTTAGATTTGCTATTGCTTTAAACTCAAAAAGGCGCTAATGATGTGTGTAGATTTAACCAGACGCAACATATATAAAAGTATGAATATGAAAATGACAATATAAAAAAAATAACCAAATTAAATAAATACTCACATGACTTTATGTAAAAAACTAGAAATATGATGAAGGAAACAAAATTTTCTATTAACATTTTAAAACGCCTGCGAGAGTAAAATAGCAATAAAAGCTTTGCATTAATTGCTGACAAAATGTAACAGGCGTTATCAATTTACACTTCAACTTACTTTATTTAATAATTATTTATTTATTACAAAATCTTCTTCTCAATTTTCTTAAGTTATTAAAAATTTGTACTAGTTCCGTTGTAAAGCAGCTATGAGACTGGTTGTCTGTAGCAAGAATATGACTTTATAACTGAATCATTCATTGTGGTTCAGTGTCAAATTACAAAGGGCCTATCTGGATTTGGTTGGTTCACACGATAGACGAAAACATGCTAGGCTAGGTATGATGGCTCATGAAAGGAAACATTAATAAAGGTAAATTTCATTCAGGCGAGCCCCGCGACGTCAGACTGCGTCGGTTTCCAAATCATAGAATATTAAACGGAATGTTCCTGCATCCATGTTCTGAGTACAGTCGTCACTGACAACTAAAAATGACAAAAATTTTCACTCATCATTGTTCCCATTTGGCGCGAAAAAGTACTTATCTGGTTTTTGCACGCTCTTCTTATACTTACTACTAAGTACTAAAGACTGTTGTGTTGTGAACACTAAGTAAAACCTAAATTATTGATTATAATATTTAATAACAGATAAACGGAGCTGACAGTGTTTTATCGGATCCCTGGATCCGCCGCCAAAGACTTTTGTACGTCCTATAATCGGATCGACTTATATCACCGATTTTGTGACCGACTCAACGTCCGAAAATTTTCCTTTATGGCCCCTGTGTTGCATTATTGCCGAGAAAAAAACGGTTACAGATTGTCTGTCGTGGACGTAAATCCTAATTCGACGTCAGACAAATCAGATTCGTGCATGATACGTCATTATTTATTAGCCGTCATTACTCACTTTCGCTGAGTGAACGAGGTCGAGGATTCATCAAATCCCTGCGCTTGCCGCCATTTTGAGCTGATTTGATTTCCGGCTGTCCGACCGTTTATACAGTGTACCTACTACCTACTTACTATCTGTTTACTGTGCTACTTACCTACTCTGTACATCTATATATTCTATAGCGGGGTTAGCGAACCTTTATGTATCAACGTGCCATTCTTTCTAAAAGAATGTTTAATGAGGTCATAGACGTGCCATCAAATAATTTTGAATTTGTGATTATTGCGAGAATACTTAAATACTTACTAGTATCATCTCAAAACTCTTTATTTCCTACAAAAAAAATATCCTTTTGCAAAGCCTCAATTATACCTACGCGTAAAAAAATATAGTAAAATTAGTGTGACGTGATGACAATTAACTTATATTAGCGTTGTATATGTCACCATAAGATTGTAAAAACCGTTAGATTATAATCTAACTCGCGAAATGGTAAACTGTCGAAAGATTGTGAACCGTTCAATGTTCTGAGTGTCAATTTTTGAAATATTCGTTGTATTTACGTTTTCTTGTCTCTTTCTTGTAGGTTAGGTTAGGATTCGACATAAATAATGAGGTTAGGTTTTATCAGGTTAATATACCTAACAGATTACAATCTACCGGAAAATAATACGTTAAATTGTAATCTTTCGACAGTTTGCAATTTCGCCAGTTAGATTATAATCTAACGTTTTTTTCAATCTTACGGTGACACATACAACGCTAATTTAAGATAAACATCCTAAAAGATGTCTTGGCAAGGGAGTAATCTGTCAAACTACTTCTTCTTTCTACGGTTTCTTTTCTATGTAATTTTGTGACCGGTGACGTGACCAAAATATTTGTCGAGTGCCATTAATGGCACGCGTGCCATTGGTTCGCCATCCCTGCTATTTATAGTGCCTCGTTGGCCTCGTGATTAACATGTTCGACTGCGGCCGACGAGGTTCGAGTCCCGGGTCGGGCCATAATTAAGTATTGTAATTAGTGTTAGTTATAATAATGTTAGTTATAATTATTTGTTCCGTGACGATATCCGGAATCCATCTTGAGTCAAGCACCTGTCTTTTCGCGTTTTTCGTCCTAGCAACTTCCTCTCTTCGACTTCCGGCGCTACTGTCACCTCGTTTTATCGGTTAAGATGGCGGCGACCCGCATGGCGCTCGGCTTTTACCTCATTATAGCGTCGTTTTTCGTAGCGTTATCACGTCTTAGCAATAATTTAACGTAAATTGAATACGTAGTAAAAAAATCCTCTCGTAATGGAGAACGAACAAAGTGATGGTGAACACGTGTCACGGAAGAGAAGTCGTTCTTCAAGTTCGAGCAGTACATCATCGGAGGAGTCTAGTCAGGATAGAAGGAGAAAAAGGCGGTCTAACCATGTAAGCGACGCACAGTTTGAATTCCTTTCTCAACAAGTGGCTTTTCTAACGAATTTGATTTCGCAAAAACACGGTGAGCCTCAAACTAGTACTTCGTGGGTTGCCGAGGTAATAAATGGACCCAACAATGATACAACAAACGAGTTGGGCTTACGCCCACCACCGAGCACGAGTGATGCGGATAATCAACAGCTCCAATTGTCAGAGCTATCAACTACGTTAAAAGATCCGCCATTCCCTAAGTCTGATGATAAACATTTAGAAAAGATAACCCAATTACAGCGTTTTAAATGTAATGACTGGCATGCAATTCGTTTTTCTGAAGCTCAGAAAAAGTACGTCACTACTCCGGGTTTTATAGAACTCAATGTAAACGATGAACTGAGACGTTTCAATGCGTCTAGGTCTAACGATGATCGTTTGTACTTGATAGAGAGAACTTTTGCAGCTTTATCCAATGCTATACTGACTCAATGAATCTGTTGACGATATGGTTAATACTTTGAGCACTATATTTGTTGACTTATACGACGTTTTTGCACCGCTGAAAAGAGCATCTATTAAGGAAAATATTCATCCTTGGCTTACGAGCAATGTCCGTTACATGATGCTTCTACGCAATCAAGCATCAGATAATCGTAAGACAAGTAACACGGAAGATAATATAAATAAGTATAAGTCCCTAAAACACCTTGTTAACGTCAGCCTATATTATGAAAAGTGTGCTTACTTTAAATTCTTTATAAATATTTATGCAAAAAACTCATTTTACCTTTGGAAGAATCTTAAAAAAAACCGTTTTGACTAGTTTAAACAAAGCTAAAGAATTACCTAACGACTTTAATGATCCTGATAGCATCAATACACACTTTTTAAATGTTCCCGGCACCACTAATACAAGCATGTCTCACCTTACCTATTTTGAATTCCATAGATTTAGTGACTGTACCTTTAAATTATCTACAGTTAGTGAAACTGAGGTTGGTAAGATCATTCTTGACATAAAATCTAATGCACTCGGGAATGATCAAATATCAAGGGACATGGTTTTATTAACATTACCCCAATCACTAAAAAGTATTACATCCATTATTAATAGGTCTATTTCTACGGGTGTTTTTCCCGAATCATGGAAGACAGCCGTTGTACGCCCTATTCCTAAAGTATGTATCCGACTGAAGTCAAACAGTTGCGACCAATTAGCCTTCTGCCATTCTTATCAAAAGTGCTAGAAAAAGTTGTATATATGCAAGTTCAAAAATACTTAGAAAATCACCAAATTTTACCGTCCCTACAATCCGGTTTTAGGAAGGGTCGCAGCACTTCGACTGCCTTGCTTGATGTTATTGACAACATTATAGCTGCCCAAGACTCTGGTATGGCCACTATTATAACTCTTTTAGACTTCTCTAGAGCATTCGATTCAATAAACATCACACTTCTCCTATCCAAACTTTCTTATTATGGGTTTGATATTAATAGTGTAAACTGGTTCCATAGTTATCTAGTTAATAGACAACAACTGGTTTCTTTGCGGCAAGCAGATGGCTCATACCTTGATTCTGTGGTTCAACCTGTTGATAGAGGAGTGCCTCAGGGCTCTATTTTAGGACCACTTCTTTTTATTCTTTATTCGGCCGACATAGTCAAAAATATTAAAAATTGTAAATATCATCTTTACGCCGATGATCTACAAATCTATACGTATTTTTTTCCTAAGGATGTTAACTGTGCTTTAGAATCAATTAACAATGACTTAGAGCGAGTTAGTCAATGGTCATCGGAAAACTCTTTAGTTTTAAATCCTTCAAAGTAGAAATTTCTGATTCTGGGAACCAAAAAGCAAGTGTTAGACGTTGGCTTTGATACGGTCAAAATAAATATAAATGGAGCTCCCATAGAACGAGTTTACGAAGCACGAAATTTGGGACTTACTATTGATGCGAAACTTCATTTTGAAAATTATGTACAAGAAGTGGCTCGTAATTGTTTCTATCGACTTAGGATTTTATACAACATAAGGAATTATATCGATACCGACCTGAGAACTAAGTTGTGCGAGGCACTTATATTGTCCAAGCTAAATTATTGCATTAGTGTTTATGGTCCATGCTTACTTCAACGTTCCATGCGACTTATTCAAAGAGTCCAGAACGCGTGTGCTAGGTTCTGCTACTATATTCCTCCCCGTACCCATGTGACTCCCTATTTAAATGATGCCAATATACTCAATATGAAGTCGCGTATTAAACTGCATTTCAGCACACTATTGTTTGGTGTTATCAAGAACAAAACGCCGGATTATCTTTATAATAGGTTATCTTGGCATTCGCCAGCTTTTAATGCTCGAGGGCCACTAAATAGGCTGATTTGGCCACGTCATTAATCAGCAGCTTTTCGTGGAAGTTTTCGATATCTAGCTACTAAATGCTGGAATAATATTCCTCCTCCGCTGAGGAATCTAAGCTCAGTTCCCGCGTTTAAGAGCACTTTAAAAAATAAACTTTTAAACGATCAAAAACAACAAACTTCAACTAGTTCCAGCTTATGTAGCTTGGTGGTTTGAAGCTGCTATATGTACTCACGTAATATGCCCATTTTTTTATTTTATTATCTCTAATATTTAGTTTTACTCACTAGGTACACTCACTGCGCAAATTACATATTTTAATTTACTCCATTTTATCACACTCTACTCGTTACTGCAGACGGCTGCGAAGACTGTCGAGCTCGTGCGTGTCACTCGTTTGGGTTCCGGCAGAATACCAGCGCTCAGGTTTTGCTTTCAAAACCTGCAGCATTAATGCTGAGTCGGGGCCCTTTCATCTTGTGCCATGCGGGTGCATAGCTTAATTTTATATTTTGATGTTATGTTTGATGTTATGAGGCACAGGATGAATAAATGATTTTTCTTTCTTTCTTTCTTTCTTTCAAAAAGACGAATTGCGCACAACCTTGCAAGGTTTAGTCGATTGGTCTAATGATAAGAGTACAACACGATCACCACCACCACGATCTCTTTTCGATAAGATTGAACAAATGTTTAATAAAGATTCGAGCTATACAAAAGTGACCGATGATATTTTACAAATATCTTGCGGTCGTCGAGCCGACTGCATTAGCATGCGCAGGGATTTATTAATTAAGAAAATTTCGGAGGAATATCACTGTGGGGCGTTGCAAAACATTCCACCCAGTGCTGAACATTTGTTTGACAACGATATGCTTGCAGCCTACCTTCAAAAAATTGGGGGGGGCGAAAAACTAACCACTTACTTCCAGCCAACACAGCAAACTGCAGCTACAGCTACCGGCCAGAGGCGTGCGTATGATAACCAGTCGAAACCATCGACAAGCAAGCAAGAGAGCGAAAACTTTTTTCGTAAAAATACCTCAGCGTCGAAAGATAAGTTCAAAGGTCACGCGAGGGCATCCGGTAACAAGACTTCCAATGGCAAGAACAAACACCACAATTCGTCAAGAGGTAAGAAATCAAATTACAACTCATCAAATAGAAACAATCGATCATGACTCGCGATCATTTCGGGGCGGCTGTCTGAAGCAATATATACATGCATGGGATAACTTAGGTGCGCCCAACGACATATGCAAACTTCTCAAGGGAATACGTATTCCTTTCGTGATGAAGCCGCCCCTTATATATCCAAATCAATCTGTCATAATAAATTACGAGACAAAGCAGAGTTATCATATGACACAGCTAATAAAAAATATGATAGACACGCATGTGCTAGAAAAAGCCGAGATCAATCCCAGCTACCTATCAAAATTTTTTCTAGTTCCGAAAACGGACGGATCGTTTCGCCCAATCTTCAATTTGAAGAGGCTAAACCGTTTTGTCAAACTAAAAGGTTTTCAGCTTTTCAGTCATTTCCGAATTCCAAGCTTTTTACAGAGCAACGATTGGATGGTGAAGGTAGATCTGAGCCAGGCATATTTTCACCATCCCATAGCCGAAGAACACAGGCGATTTCTGAGACTCAGCTACAAAGGCCAACTTCTACAAATGACGTGCCTTCCCTTCGGCCTTTCACCAGCGCCACGAACGTTCACATACTTGACGAACTGGGTAGCCGAGTACCTGAGGAGGCGAAATATGAGGTGCGTGGTATACGATCCTAGACGATTTTTTAGTAGTGAATCAGTCCTGTCAAGTTTTACGCGAACACATTACATTTATGGTGAACCTAATGAGACACCTCGGCTGGACTATCAATATGGACAAGTCTGTACTGGTTCCGACACAACGCCTGGAGTTTCTGGGTGTTATATGGGACACCAAACTCAACACGAAGTCCCTGTCGGAACCGAAGGGCGAGACGCTACGCAAAGCACTTCTCAGTCAGATGTCCAGAGGCAGTAGGTCCTTCAGACAGGCCCAGTCCCTTCTGGGGAGACTCAACTTCGCCTCTTTTGTAATACGCTAGGTTACATTGTCGAACCCTGCAATTTCACAATCGATACCTTCCCACGGGACACCCCTACAAACAAGTGAAATTGCCACAACCGGTACTCTCCGAAATGCGATGGTGGTTAAAGGCAGCACAGGGCTCACTTCCTATACATACAAACTCGATCTCTCATCTGCTCACGACGGATGCATCGGATTTCGGCTGGGGAGCTCAGCTGGGCGACACGAAAATGTCAGGACAGTGGACAAAACGGCAACAGTCATGGCATGTCAATCTCAAAGAGCTGTTTGCTGTCTACGCGGCAATACAACAAGAGAACAGCCTGCTTCACAATGCTCACATTTTACTGCAAACAGACAACCGAACAGTCGTAGCTTACATAAACAAGGAAGGCGGAACGAAATCGAAGAAGCTTCTGAACCTCACACGGCAACTATTGAAGGTGATGGACCACTTAAATCTACAACTGACGGCTCAGTACTTTCCGGGCCGATTCAATTGCGAAGTGGATGCCCTATCACGCGGCAAGGTCTGCCCCGAGTGGCACCTACTCTCTACAGCAACGGACAACATATTCAAGATGTGGGGCACAGCGCAAGTAGACTTATTTGCGTCGGAAACAGCTCACGTAGTAATGAGGTATGTATTGCTGGACACGCAAGACCAGCAGGCGCTGTTTCACAACGCATTCCTTCACCAGTGGGATTACGAACTTGCGTGGCTATTTCCTCCACCGAAACTAATACCCCAAGTATTGTCTCACCTGAACACAGCGAACGGTCAGTACGTCTTGATCGCTCCGAAGTGGAAGAAGGTATTTTGGCAAGCAGACCTACAAGCCCGGGCCATTCAAGACCCTTATCACATCCCGCTCCTTCCACAAGTTCTGATCGACACGAAAACCGGAATGCACCCGCCAGAGATTCAAGACATTCATTTGGAAGCCTGGCTGATTTTGGGTGGACAGACGAAATCAAAGAATGGTCAGTAGAAGAAAGATCACTGTTATTGTCAAGTTGGCGGCGATATACAATAAACACCTACATGCCAGCATGGAACAAATGGAACGTATGGTGCTCCTCTAACAATTCTTCTTACAGAGATCCGAGTCCAGAACAAGTTGCTCGTTACCTGGCGTATTTACACAACAGCGAAGGTCTGGCTTATCGAACTATACTAGTCCATAAATCTGTTATTTCTACTTTTACCAAATTATCAGGTAATACTACATTGTCATCTAACTTTCTTATTAAACATATTTTAAAAGCTATTTCAGTTGCAAAGGACAAGAAAATGAAACCACCTATTTGGAATGTAAAGAATGTATTACAATACTTAGAAAATAATACACCAGATGAAGATAATTTGTACCAAGTATCCAGACGTGCCGCTATATTACTTTTGCTAGCGGCAGGACGACGAGTACACGACCTGACACTGCTGAGGATCAATGCCGACCAATATATAGATGAGGGCAATTCTATTGTCATGTGGCCTTGTTTTGGATCGAAGACGGATGACGCTATCAACAGGCAATCTGGATGGAAACTAAAAGCACATCCGAACAAAAATCTCGACTGTGTATTTTGGACTCGGCAATTAATCGGTACTTCACAAGATCGTCGGAAATCAGGTATGCTGTCAGAACTTTTTATAACTGCTAAAGGACGCGGGTGTCGATGCCACGCCAGGCTCAGTACGCTCTGCCGTAGCCTCTCTCAATTGGCTAGAAAAGTTTTCTATTGATATGAGTTTTCTATCAGATTCTTCAGACTGGGAATTGGCGGCAAAAACTTAAGATAACAATCAATTATTTGAAATACCTACTAAATCAATCATTAACAATCATCCCTGCAGGAACCAAAGAAACGTCTCGTAGCCTCGTAGCGTCTCGTAGTAGTCTGTAGTATGTGGAAAGGGGTCACAACCCTCTGCAATGAGGAAAGCGACGCAGAGAGAAACAATAAAAGGATAATGATGTGTTTCACGATCTAGGAAACGCTTGCGTGCAGTATAATTGGAGGAAATCCTCGTCCTCCGCGTCCCCTTGCCAACTGATCTGCGATTACTTCCACTGATATATGAGTGTAATAATTTACAAATTGGTATATTAACATTACTGTCTCGTTGGTCTAGTGGTGAGCACCTTCGACTGCGGCCGACGAGGTCCCGGGTCGCGCCATAATAATTAAATGTTGGGTTTTTCTGACTGCAAATTCTCAGTAGTATCAGTATCTCAACAGTATCAGTATAGTATCAATATTCTCAGTAGTTGGCGGTGTTACAACCCCGTGCCTCGGAAAGAACCTTAAGCCGTCGGTCCCGGTTATTGTCACTAACATGATAATAGTCGTTAAAGCCCGCCAACCCGCATTGGACCAGCGTGGTGGGTCTAAGCTCTAATTCCCTCCCTCCTATGAGAGTGGACGCCTGTGGTCAGCAGTAGGATGTTAATGGACTGTAGTGGATAGGTATATTATTACAAGCTGATGCCCACGACTTCGTCCGCGAGGAATAAGTTTTTCAATTACCACAAAAACTCCTTAATTTTTCGGGATAAAAAGTAGTCTGCCACTCTCCAGAGGACCAATTGTCTAAACAAATCGTAATCATTTGACAGCTTAAAACCTATTACTCGAACTGTTTAAGGAGTTCATACATGCATTTTGACGTGCAGGCATCTATGAACTCCATAAACAGGTCGAATTATCCGTTTGATCAACGATTACGATTACGATTTCCCTCGGGGGGCATCCTTGTATCTGTTTACTGTGCCTCAACTATACCGCTGCAAAAATTCACGTCGATTCATGCCGTTGCTCTGTTGCGGCGTGATTGAAGGACAAAATAACATACAAACACACTTTCGCATTTATAATATTAGTATGAAGAATGATTATTATAAACTAGCTGACGCCCGCGACCTTGTCCGCGTGGATTGAGACTTTAATTTTCCGGGATAAAAAAGTAAACACGATACAACCTATTTTTGTATAAAATTTCATCAAAATCCGTTGAAAAGATGGGCCGTTAAAGGTTAATAAGCGTTACAGAGACAAGCTTACTTTCACATTTAACTTATTTATTTATTTAGTAAAAGAAACTTAAAAATTAAAGTATAAACATTGGAAGGACAATAGTCACGTTACACAATACCGTGCCACTAACTGGATTACATTACATTTCATTACAATACATTTACATTACATTTACTTACATTTTAGACGCTATAATTATGTTAGATTTCAAAAGGAAGTACTTTCTGTGTGTGATCTACGTTTATTACGTGTTGGCCGTTGGGTCAGCTAACAAAATAAATTCTATTTTTATATTTTATTCTATCCCTACACTAGAAAAAAATCTGTTTTCTAATCCTAAACAGCTAAACCGATTTTCATCAAACATATTAGTTACTAAGTAGATGATGCACGCGACTTGTTGAAAGTTGATTGAGCGTTTTAATTCCCACAGAAACTCCTTAATTTTCCGGTAATAAACAGTAGCCCCTTCCCCTCTATCCCTTTATATTTATTCCCTATCCTATCCCTATACCAAATTTCATAAAAAACAATCAGTTGAAAAGATGGGTAGTTAAAGCGTAGCAGACAGTTTAGAATATCGCGAGTTAGATTATAATCTAACGGTTTTTACAATCTTACGGTGACATATACATAATCAAAGGAATTGAGCAGGAAGTCTACAGAAAAAAAGTTTTCCTGCAAGCAGGTTCATAATGATATTGTCCTTGGTAGGTAACTTAAAAATAATAAAACTAATAACATTCAAATGAGTCGACGAAATTAATTCTTGAAATATTTTTTTAATTAAATTATAAGAAGACTATCAACGTACTTTAATTTTTTAAATCAAAAACGTAAAGGCTGAATAGTCGAGACACGAAGTTAAAAGCTAGAACCTAGAACCATGAAGCCATTAAAAAAAATTGCAAATAGGTACAATAACGCGCCGTAGATACCTACTATCTTTAATCTGTGCATGCTATTTTAAAAGTTTACTTGAGTTTTTCATAGGGTAATGTGAGTGGTTTAAAAGTGATTTGGAATAATAAAATTAAATCAACAATTAAGTATTTTAGATGTGAGAAATAATCGCGTTAATAATAGCCGTCAAAAATCTCGAAATAAGTGTGGGCGTGAAAAACCATTTTCTAGTGAGTACCTAGTATCTACTGGAGTTTTATTTTCAAGTTTTCTCACAATTCACAAATTAAATGTATTGAAAAATATTGTGTGATACACGACAGTTAAGGTTTTAACAAATTCGTGAAGATGGTCAGCCCTCGCCTTACGGCATCTGGCTGCCATGAGTCGACTCGTATGTAAAACCCTACTTACCGCTCATATATAACACAAACTACTAATCTCTTTTAAGGTTTAACCTTCAGTTAACTAGGTCACGCTCACAATTTGACAAACGGAATCGTCCCTTTGGGCTTTGACTGTTCATATTTGATGTGTTACGGGACATGTATAGATGACGTCAATCTATGCATTGCTTAAGTCTCTAAGAATTATATTGGACATGGATTTTTTATATTTTGATTGATAAAAATCGACAAAAACTGAAGGAAATGCGTGAAATAAATTTAATTACATACATTCCTCTAAACAGCAATTTCTGTGTGATTAAAAAAAATAACGACGAAGGGGTCCGTAGGGTATCTTCTAGCCTTCTAACTCAAAATTACAACCAGAAGTCCTTACATTTGGGTTAACTGTAAGGTTATCTGGGTGCAATTTTTTACATATCCTAGAGATATCGTAGAAATAAGTATATACCCAAATTATACACATTTTCTAAATTGGCTCGTATTGAATATGAATCTATACTAATATTATAAATTATGCGAAAGTGTGTCTATCTGCCTCTCCGTCTGTCTGTCTGTCTGCTCCGCTTTCAGGGTCCATCTTTTTAACGGATTAAGATGAAATTTGGTATGGAGATAGATTGCATCCTATGGCTACTTTTATCCCAAAAAATTAAGGAGTTCCGGCGGGGATACAAAAACTAACAACAAAATAACGCGGAAGAAGTCGCGGGCATCATCTAGTAAATTATATTTTCCTAGAAGGTGTATACAAATCCTAGTTTTCACACATTTCCGGTGACAGATTCACCGACAAACCTCCATACTATATCAGCCAATTTGTACTTAATACTCTGTATTACATCAATTGGATAAGTAGAGCATTCGATCATAGGTGAGCTGGGTTACTGGGTATAGTATGATAGATATACACTAGTACCACAGTCTAAGAAGATACGTTCTTTCCTACCAGTCGTTCGACGGAGACGTCTAGACTCTAGAGTCTAGACAGAGCAATGCTGCGGGTGTGATAGGGATGTAACGGAGGAAACACTTTAACGACTGGTGAGCGCTGTGTTTTAACGTGGGAGGTCTCGGGCTCGATTCCCGGTAGGGTCAATTCGAGTTTTATAATTTCTGAATATTCTCTGGTCTGGTCTGATGATGGGAGGCTTCGACCGTGACTAAGTAGTTACCACTTTAACCATCCTACCGGTAAAGACCGCCAAAAGCCGATTATGGGTATGTGTTTCATATAACTGCCGTACCCTCAACATAAACCACTACCTACCATCCTAGACTGCATCATCACTTACCATCAGTTGAGATTACAGTCAGATCTAACTTGTAGAAAAAAAATACTGGCAGAATGTCACAGCTAATGTTATGCAAATAACGTGCAAAAAACAAGCTCAAATTAGTATGCAGTTTCCTACCTCTCTCAACCATAGGTGTGCTATATCGCTAAGGTATGGATATGTCACCGTAAGATTGCAAAACATTAGATTGTAATGTAACTGCGAAATTGTAAACTGTCGACAGATTGTAAGCCGTTCAATGTTCTGAGTGTAAATTTTGGAATATTCATTGTATTTAAGTTTTCTTGTCTGTTTCTTGTAGGTTAGGTTAGGGTTCGACATAAATAATCAGGTAGTGCCGCAGGCCAGGCACTTTGGTTTTATCGGGTTAATATACCTAACAGATTACAATCTACCGACAAATAATGCGTTAAATTGTAATCTGTTGACAGTTTACAACTTCGCTAGTTAGATTACAATCTAACGGTTTTTGCAATCTTACGGTGACAGATATATGTCAAACCCACAAACCCACCAATAGAGGCGCTTGATATTATCTTGACTAGTATAAGATACTATAGTCAAGATAAGCTGGTGAGACTCTAGTCTCACCAACCTAGCTGACCCGGTGGCCAAAATTGCAACGAATTGTTTTGATCTGACCCGGTGGCCAAAATTGGAACACATTTTTATAGCTGATTCCCGTGACTTGGTCCGCGTGGATTGAGGTTTTTGGTTTCTGAGGGAACTCTTCAATTTTCCGGAATAATAGTAAGAAGTAGGATAAGTTTTGTTTTTATTTGAATTTTTCATATCTACTAGCGACGCTGTTACCGGGTCAGGTAAGTTTGTGGGACAATGCGATAATAGCGATGCTGTCAGATAAGTTTGACGGACTATAGCTATCTTAGCTATGAAAATCAAGCGCTCCTATTGGAGGGTTTGACACACATCCGTGGCTTATTATCACTGTCATTTTTATGAGCGTCCACCCACTGTATGAATTTACACCACTGTACTAGTACAGTAGTCTGCAACTAACTTATGATATAGTCTTCATAGATTGGCCCGCAGTCGGGTTTAGAAGCGCGAGCGGTTCACTGGCTTGAACCAGTGCTAACAGGAGTTCAGAAGATATGTGGGGATTTGGAAACAGAATGGCGCTTGGAACTGTTTGCTTTTTGGCGGTTTTATGTAGTTTGCTTCAACAAGGTTTGTGCCTTTTGTAGTTTTGTTTGGTCAAGGTCCATTGCTTTTATAATTGATACAACTAAGCCAATGCGGTTTCTGATTGGCTGCTTTTGAACGTGGTCTCCCAGGTGATCCCAACGTGATGCTCTTATCTGAGAACGAAAGTGTTACGTGCCACAAACTCATATATTTTTATTCGAATAAACTTATTAAAAGTGCTTTCGAATCGTCGAGTGAATCTACCACTGGTTCGGAATGCCATTCCTGCCGAGAAGAACCAGCAAGAAACTCGATGGGTGCTCTTTTGAAAAACGTTCGCGTCATTTATGCACTAGTAGGCCAAGCCATCCTTGTCTGCTATAATTGAACGTGGTTTCCCAGGTGAAACCAAGGCGGTGAATCGTTTAATTTAAGAATGAACGCGCCCCACTACACGTTCTCGTAACTTCAAATGTACTTACTATTTGGTTAACAGATCGAGCCTTATTTTCTAAATAACCTGTCAAAGTAGGTCTGAGTATTTATTAGCAAAACACATAAGCACGTTATTGGTCGTTCAGTCACCTAAATATGTTGTGAACAAGTTACGTTTCGCGAAATTCTCAATGCCTATTAACATAATTAAATATAAACCCAAGGAAATTTTAGTTGACACTGATAGATGTTTAAGAAAATGTGATCGATTCTACGATTTCACGTAATACCTTCACGACGACGTGGAAACGTAAATTCATTTCGTAGTGTAAATTCATTTCGGTCGTGTTACCGACCTATAACACATAACAGAACTATTCGAATAGGACAGAGGAAACGAGAACGGCCAAATTAGAACAAGTCCACCCATCCGGATACTGACTTGGGTAACGTCACTTACCCAGCGCAATGTGTTTTGCCCGTTCACAACTAGACTACACGTCGTCCCTCAGTTAAGGGACCTCATAAACAAATGTAACTTATTAGATAAATGTAAGTGTTATCTGTAAGTGGAGGGACCTTATAAACAAATTATATGTTCGTCATCATAATTCTCCACCAATCACAGGCCTAGTACGTCACAACCCTATTCTCCAAATCAGTGGCTATCAAAAAATGGAAGCCACTCACATATATTTTTTATCCATTGAAGGTTTGCTTTGAAATAAAAATAACATTTTCATAGTGAACCTTCAATGGATAAAAAATATTTTGTCAGCCTCTTAGGGAATACCTATCGGGGCTGGCATCCGCTCAGAATGAGGTTTTATACCATGACAACCGAGGGGTTATAACCCCTCGGTAAAGAACTTTCATTCCCCATTTCACCAAGAATACCTATAGGGAACACCTAAGCTGTCCATTAGGTGACAGTTATTGTACGTGAAAACTAGCTCTTTCCCTTAGGGTCTTAGGTGTGCCGTGTGCCCTAAAATTTAGTCATTTTTGGTGAAAGCTTTCCTCACCGTCTTGTTCCTTCACCGTTAAGTACGCTAGTGATATTTAATTGCATAGCTTAGAAAGTAAAAGCCTGGGATTTAAACCCCGCTCCTGCCATAAATGACAAAGGAGCATGGATTTGACTCGCCCCAGCAATGCTAAGGACAGCTGTTACCTATGTATTCTATAAATTAATGAAATTGTAATTTTTTTTTCAAAACAGCAACCGCCGAGTTTCTTGCTGGTTCTTCTCGGTAGGAATGGTAGGTATTCCGAACCAGTGGTAGATTCACTCGGTGATTCAAAAGTACTTGTAAAACTTTATTTGAATAAAAAACATTTTAAATTTTGGATTTTGAATTTTAAGAGGGTGAACTACTAAGCTAGATTCTACTTAGTAGGTAGGTACATAAATCATTCTAATATTATAAATGCGAAAGTGTGTTTGTTTGTTGGTTTATTGGTTTGTCCTTCAATCACGCCACAACGGAGCAACGGATCAACGTGATTTTTAGTATAGGTATAGTAGAGGACCTGGAGAGTGTGACATAGGCTACTTTTTATCCCGGTAAAATAAGGAGTTCCCGCGGGAATCAAAAAACCTTAATCCACGCAAAAGAAGTCTCGGGCATCAGCTGGTAATAATACATGATGCAATCCTAAAACAATTTACTAGCAAAAATTTCTGACATAATATGCCGATTCCTTCCCGTGGCCTATTTTTAGGTTTATAGTTTGTGAATATTCGAAACGTTATTTTCGCATGCTTCATGTTTATGAGAGCTTTTATATTTTCAGAAGTCTAGACTCGTTTCGTAACTGTATGTTAATGTTATGCTCTACCTCAGATAACGAATATAGCTCACTAACTGATGTCTGCGACTTCGTCCGCGTGGATTCAGGTTTTTTTGGTTCCCGCGGGAATTCTTTAATAATCCGGGATGAAAAGTAGCCTGTGTTATTTCAGACTATAATCTATTTCTGTGCCAAATTTCATCCAGATCCGTTCAGCCTTTCAGGCGTGATTGAGTAACAAACATCTATTCATCCATCCATCCAAACTTTCGCATTCTTAATATTAGTATAGATACTACGGATTAATTTCGATGCATAGTGAATGGTGTCAAGTAAAAGTGAAACGATTAATGTTGGTAGAAGAAATAATACCTAACGAGCAATTCTTGTATATATATGTCACCGTAAGATTGTGAAAACCGTTAGATTATAATCTAACTCGCGAAATTGCAAACTGCAAACGCATTTAAAATTTCGGTAGATTGTAATCTTTATGGTATATTAACACGATAGAACCTAAGTGGCACTACCTGGTTATTTGTGTCGAACCTTATCCTAACTTACAAGAAACAGACAAGAACACGTAAATAACGTAATAAAAACGTAAACGTAAATTTTAGAAATATTCATTGAATATTTCAAAAATTGACACTCAGAACATTGAACGGTTCACAATCTTTCGACAGTTTACAATTTCGCGAGTAAGATTATAATCTAACGGTTTTTACAATCTTACGGTGACATATATAATACGAAACGGCTCGAACGTTTTCATGAAATTGGGGTTTCGGGGGCGATAAATCGATCTAGCTAGGGTTTATTTTTAAAAAATGTCTCTTTTATTGTTCGTTTGTTTAGAGTTTCGGTACGATGCCGTGTAGAAACCGAGTAGGGTATGGGTTAAATAAATGCCATGCCCCTTACATGTTAACCCGCTACCATCTTAGAATGAATCATCACTTACAATCAAGCGAGATCGCAGTCAAGGGCTAACTTGTAGTGGATTTAAATTGATACAGCGTTGCTGCTGCGATCGGCGGTTCGATTCCAGGTCTGCTAAACGAAAGTCTACCCCAGTGGCCAACGTTCCTGCAACAGACAGATGACCTCCCTGGCGCAGTGTTGAGAACTGTCTTAACGTGCGGAGTTCCCAGGTTCGATTCCCGGCAGGGTCAATTTGGGAATTTATAATTTCTGAATTTTCTCTAGTCTGGCCTGGTGAGAGGTTTCGGCCGTGGCTAGTTTCCACCCTACCGGCAAAAACGTTTAGTGCTTTAGCGTACGATGCCGTGTAGAAAGTAGAAATCGATTATGGGCGTGGATTTATTAATATTTAAAAAAAGACAAAAATATCCGCTGCCACTTTACCTTGCTATAAACAGTTGGGCGTGTAGTTTTCGCAACCACGGTAGGTATTAGCTAGCTATAGGTTACCAATACACAGGCAGGTCATAAAAAACATGCATTGAGCAATTTCAGGTTTACAGGGCAAGCAGTGCCTTTATACCTCTATGTCAGGTCATAGAAAAAATTGCACGCACTGAGCAATTTCAACTAGGTTTCCAGGGCAAGCAGTGCGTGCCTTTATGCCTCTATGACATTTCATAGAAAAAAAACATGCATTGAGCAATTTCAACTTTAGGTTTCCAGGGTAAGCAGTGTCTTTATACCTCTATGAACTGCACGCCACATGATCCTTTTTCCGTTTGCCGCCAGGTCTAGCAATCACATGCTATCAATGCAACAGCCACAATGACTCGCGGTGTTTTATGGAAAAGCTGCCCGACACTCTTCGCCTGCCCTGCAGCCCCAAAGACACCATGTGCCCCCCAATGAATACATGATCCTCTTTCCTTTTGCCGCCAGGTCTAACAATCACATGCTACCAATGCAACAGCCACAATGACTCGCGGTGTCTTCTGGAAAAACTGCCCGATACTCTTCGTCTGCCCTGCAGCACCAAAGACACCATGTGCCGGAAGATCTCCCAAGTGGTGGAGTTCGAGATGAACGGCATGCCACCAGACAGCCGCGTGATTAGGGGCTGTGGATGGGACGACAGCAGTTATAAGGTTAGTAACCGTGGATTTTGTACTCGACGTGCTGTGCCTGCCCAGTAGACCCAAACCCTAACGATAACCACTACCATCCAGGGTTAGAACCCTGGGGTTTTGATCGGTTCTTGACTTATTGTTGCCTTGTAGTTCAGATATATTCTAGAGTTTTACCAGAGTTCGAGACAAGAGAGTCGACAAATCCGCCTTAAGCTTAGGGGCTCAGGATGTCTACTCTTTGATTCACTGATTTTGTCCTGCTGTTCCAAGCATGCTGAAAAATCTTTAAAACTAGAGTTCTAGAACGAGATTGCTTCCGCTAAATTATACCTACCAGTTTTACAATTGCAGTAACGTTATCTATACTATTTAACTGTCATATTTAACAATTATAATTGTTATCTTTGGTGGTAAAATGTCCGGTTAAACTTTTTCCGCGGACAACATTTTACAAAAAGTCATGGTGCCTGGCAGTGAGCATATAAAGGACTTGACCGGTGGAACTATGGCAGCTTGCCTAGGTGTCAAAAATCAATGTTCAGCAATGATTTCTTTATTATTGTAATTGTAATATTTCACTGTTTTCAGATAAAAAAGTTTCAGGAGTCTGAAGGCTCGGAAAACTGCGAAAATGAACAAAAAAGTTTCACCAAAAGACTGCTTCCCCACACTAGATGGCGCTATTTATTGTGTTAAGCGAGTCTAAAAAAAAAATTTCAAGTATTATTTCTTTATTATTGTAATTGTTATATTTTATAGTTTTCAAATAAAAAAGTTTCAGGAGTCTGAAGGCTCTGAAAACTGAGAAAATAGATAAAAATAGTTTCACCAAAAACTGCTTTCCCACACTAGATGGCGCTAGTTATTGTGGTGAGTCTAGAAAATATTTTTAAGTGTTGCTCACTACTTTTCGTTAACAAGTTCAACTATTCGACCACAGATGGCAGCATATGCAATGTGACAGGGCGTTCCTTTAAACGTAGTATTTCAAAATGCTTTGTTCGATCGATTAGTTTGAGACTTGTCAAAAAATAAAAATAATTATAAACAAAACATACATTTCCTTTTCATTACTATTTAATTGATCAAAAATAAATCATTCCTAATATAATAACTAAGGTACTTAAATGGTATTCATGTAGGGTTACAAGATTATTATTAGGCATGGATATAATGGAACGTCAAAATGGAGTAGTGCTTAAAGAGGAAAGCGGACGCTCAAGATTTAAACAATAAACGTACTGTTTTTTTTTGTCATTTGAACCCCGACCTTATTTGGAATAATAAATCCATAATAATTTCGTTTTGAATTTTTAAACCTTACTGTAAAAACGGAAATCCTGTGCATTGTCCCGAATCGGAGGGCAATTACTGGTCATGTCCTTTCATTATTATCTGGCATATTAAAGATCCAGGCCATTCGACTACACTAATTGTATATGCAGTATTTTGAAGTCAGAACTCCACTTATTCAATTAGTAAATAACTTGAAACAATTTAAGCTAGTATCGCTTCTCTATTATGAGAATCGCCTATGAAGATAATACCTATATTTAACCGCCTAACCAATTATATACAGCCCAATTAACCCTCGAGCATTGGCAAAATATTGATCCAACTATTTGTTACAGGGTCGTTGCTATCAGCGCTCAGGCTTCGGAGGTAGACAAGAAGTGTGTTCGTGTCTAGAAGACGGTTGCAACGATGCCTCCGTGCCAGCCGCGGCCACCGCTCTGATGCTCATCACATTTGCATTGCTAAGGTTCTAACTCTAGGGCCTAGACATTTCAAGGTCATCTTTTTACGCATATCTACCTTACAATCTAACTACAATGCTTTGGATTGATTTTTCAATAGATAGATAACCTGAGGAACAAATATTTGGTACTCAATTATTTTTCTGTAGAAACATTAAATTGATTTCTTAGCTTTATAGACTTATTAGAAAATTATGACCCATTCCATATGAAAGCGGTTGAAATGAAACATTTCTCCACTGCGTTTCTCTGATTCTAATACCATCGTAAAGTTTCTTAAAAGCATGAATAGGTAACTTGGCAATCGGGTACCAAAAGTTAAATAGAGGATATTGAATAAACTCAGGATTAGATAACCTTGAATTGTCTGGAGCGGATGCACTAGTCTTGTACATTGTATTGTACTCGGCCTCATTGGGCTGTAGGTATTATTAGGAAGTAGATTTTATTATTTGTTGGATGAAAGATTCTATTGAATGAATGGACGCTTCAGTTGCAGCTATAGATGAGTAGGTGATTGAGAACTGGGGTAATTGTAAACAGCAATTGTAATTACAATCAGAGAAATTAAAAGAGAAGTTTGAATCGTTTAAATCGTCCATAGTTGATTTTGGTGAACTTGAATGGAATGTTTATAACAATCGATTGCTGCAATTACCCCCTGATTCCAATTATGTAATTTTTATTTTATAAAGAGACGATGTAAAAGAAGTAGAGGGAACAGGCTAGATACCAAAGGAAAATTTAGAAGTAGTTATGAATATAAATGAAGTAACTAATGAAAACACATACTCCTACTAACTAAGAAAATATCTCTTAAAAAAGTGATTTTATAGTTAATTTGAAAAAATAACAAAGAATACTTAGCAAATATGTAAAATGAGACGTTCCTAAGAGCTATTCCTAGAGGCATTTGGGCAACAATATTTTCATTATACTGGGACCACAAAGTTTCGTATGAATTTGACACTTCTATTCGTCACCCACACAGCTGGAACCAATGCTTCTCTTGATAAAGTTTGCCTCATAAGTTTGCCGAGGCTGTGTTTCAACTATACGAAACTAACAAATTCTAATTTGGACGCGCGTAAAACTTATTTCTTTCTTTATTTACTAGTATGGCTTACAATTTTATACAACTTAAACTGAGGTTTAAAATCGACGTCCAAATTCGATGTATTCACGCTGCCCACAATTTAGTGTCTGATGGATTTGTTCTGTGAATGGAGTGAGATGCGTTACCATGCACAATAATTTCAATAGAGAAAATAAGAGCAAATAACATCATAACAGCTATAATAGTTTTTTTTGAGTGGGTCTAAGAGACAAAGAATCTAGTAGCCTGTCATATTATTAGCCCGAGAAAGCCTATATTTTGTGATCATGACCAATGGACCTAGGAAATCAATGATATTCTTCAACAAACAATTAGATTGTTCTTCAATGACAAGGACCACGACATAGGAACAGAGAATTAAAATTGAACTGTGTCACACAAATTAGAGCTAATCGGATACAGCAACCAGTGAAACTATGAGCTAATCCAATTAGATACAGGTGGGGAACTAGAACAAGCCATAGCTTGTGCTTATTGGAACGCAGGCTCAATTAGCCCAATGATATTATAGATCTAGTGAGACAATGTACACGCAGCCACAGATTTATAACTTTGAGGGCTGGCAAAAAATCTTAGCTATCGTTATTGAGCCGTTTAGTAAACAAATTAACTAAACCAAAAAACTAGAATATGTATTTTTCATTGTTTGAATTTCTTTCGACTTTGCATATAAAACTAAGCGTGATAAAAACTTGAAACGAAACTCTATTTTCAGTTTTTCAGTTAGAAAATGATAAATAATTCAAAGAAAAGGATACGTTTCACGTATGATTTTTAGAAGTTTAAGTACTGGATAATAACTGTTTGATAGTATTTAATAGTTGCACTAAGTAATTAATTAACTTTCGGCTAGTAGTCGACCTACTCGAATAGTTAGTAACTAACGATTCATTTTTGTTCTCTAATAAATCTTGCGCTGTCTGTACCAGATAATAATGATAAGCAACTTAGCGAATGCTTGTAAATAGCTGATAATACATCAAAAGTAACACTGCCTCCTTAATGCTCTTATCAGTTCAGATTACTTTACCAATGTTGCAAATGTATTATACAATGTTGTGTTTATTGCACTGGTGTACATGCTTTACTGTTGTGTTTGTTAATTTGGAATATTTATTAAACGTTTTTCATGATCCTGCTTTTTATTTTTTAACAATGAAATAAAATTTATATAGAGGTTCAAAATAATAAAATCATGTATTTCTTATGACTTCTAAATTCGTCATTTATATTATAATTATTATTCTCAGTGTTTTGTATCGTAAAATGAAATGTTTTCTTATATTTTGCGTTTTATGTCGGAAAGTTAAGTTTTAGTTTTTTTTTACTTTGATTTTCTTTCCCTTTTATCTTTGGTATTATTTGTAAATACTGTACTTTTCAGCAGCGTTTCTCCTATCCTTTCTTATTTTCTGATGAATACTTTGGTATTTTTTTCTTCATCTTTGTTTTGTGAAGATTTAAGTGACTACTTCAAAGTCATTTAATATTATAATACTATACGACTATTGTGACTAACAAAACCGACTATTGTGTCATGAATGTGAATTAATTTATTGAACTCGTTATTATCGATACCATGAAAGTTCCGTAAATTTTTCATATTCAGGTAGAGTTCAAGTAGATTCTTTAGCTGCAACTTTATTTGTGCAGTTAGAACTTAGAATAGTCAGTCAGCCAATCATTTTAACCGTATGATCTGGATACATTTTTCTTAAGGACCGAAAAGAGAAGCAAATCATCTGTGGAATTTCAGCTCCCAAATCCTTGTACCTTATCCTTAATTGTGTAACGATCTAAATTGCGTCCATCCGTCACGACGTGCTCACATCGGATTCAATGAGTGGCTTCCTCCATCATATCCTTTAGTGTAGGTATGACACAATCAGATCAGTGCAGTGTAGGTAGGTTTTAGCCAACTTTTATCTTGTTGCTATAGTGTACATACAGCTAGGCTGGTCCTACAGTCAGATGTGAGGTACCATCAGTGCAGAGATGAAGTGTTGCGGCCTTGGGACTGTGATCATTTTTGGACTCATCCATTACGGTAGGTAGGTCAGATTTTTTATAATGTTTCATTATATTTTGAAAAGAACATTCAAGTATTCCTAATTATTTAAAACTAATAATTATTATGATAGTCTAGTGGTTAAAAAGTCGGGATCCTGTGCGGGTGGTTGAGGGTTCTCGCGCCTCTGTCTTGTCCTACTAAGTCATTCAAACGTCGTGCTTACCTATATTAGACCTGTAACGAGTATCTCAGAATCAGTAGGGTTTGGCCATAGACCACCATGCTGGCGAAGTGAAGTATGAAGAACTCTCGGGCAGGTGTGAAGCATTGATGCAAGTAACTTCGAAAAGTTGGAGGTACGCACCTCCAACTTTTCGAAGTTGCCCGTGGATCGAACCCGCGACCCCGTATAGTATGTCTCGACTACTAGGCTATCCCCGCTTCAAGTGTATTTTCTACTCTTCTTTTATTCGTTGACAAACTATAGTATCTTATCTACGATCTCTCATTTCACCTATTGGTATGAAGATTTACCGTTCAGGTGGAAGTGGTAGACTTGAGCGCGCTCTGATATTTCTTGTAATTAATAGAGGTCAGTAGTTAGGTGATTCCATTTAACTTGCTTTTAAATTAAAAGACCGGCAATTAAAAGTTAAATAATTGCTGGTCTTTCTTCTAATTTATTAAAAAAAATATTAAATTTTTAGTATGTGTTTATAAACACACTAGCTGATGCCCGCGACTTCATCCGCGTGGATTGAATTGTTTTTAATTATACGGAAATCGGGATAGTAGTAGCCTATGTGTTATTGGCTATTGCAGACTATAATCTATCTCTGTGCAAAGTTCATCTAGGTCCATTTAGCCGTAATGGCGTGATTGAGTAACAAACATCCATTTGAGATTTTTTGGTTCCCGCGGGAACTCTTTAATTTTCCGGGATAAAAAGTAGCCTATGTGTTACTCCAGACTATAATCTATCCCTGTATCAAAGTTCATCCAGATCCATTCAGCCGTTCTGGCGTGATTGAGTAACAAACATTCATTTGAGGTTTTTTGGTTCCCGCGGGAATTCTTAAATTTTTCGGGATAAAAAGAAGCCTACGTGTTATTTCAGACTACGATCTATCTATGTGCCAAATTTAATCAAATCAATCCGTTCAGCCGTTCTAGTGTGATTGAGCGCGTGGCATAAGTTTTTTTTCAATTCTCACAGCACTTCATTATTTTCCACTATCCAGATCCTCAACTATACCCATGCAAAAAATTACATTAATCTGTTGCGGCGTGATTGGAGGACCAACTATCTATTACACGTCCTTGGGGATAAAATTTACAAAAAAATGTGAATCAGGTATTTCTCCATTTCAAACCAAAATTCCAAAAAACCCAACCAAGTTACCAAAAAATACCTAGTTTAATGGCTCTAACTTAAAAATTAATGACAAACTTTCTTACAAACTTTCAACCCCTATTTTACCCTTTTGGGGGTTGAATTTTGAAAAACCATGCCACACGTACTTCTTTATTTTTTACCGAAAGTCAAAATACTAAGCTTCGTTGATATAATATATTAGATAATTAGATTAATAAATAATATTAGATTAGATTAGATTACATTAGATTTAGGGCTAATTGTTCAATCGTCAGATAAATTGTTTATCGGAGGAATAAATTTGACGCTTTGACGGATTTTCAATACAAAACCTGTCAAAGCGTCAAATTTATTCCTCCGTTAAACTTTATCTGACGATTGAACAATTAGCCCTTAAATAGGTATAAGAAGATTTTCTAGTTTGACGAACTCAACTTTGACGTCATCGGCAATCTTACTTTTTCGCTTATTTTTTTGAGACGACTCGAGGTAGAAATTCTAGAAATAGGTGGCTCCTCTTAGACGCGCGTCCGTGGTTAATCATCACATCTTATACTTTGTAAACGTGACGGTCAGAAGGTAGGTACCAATTTTGAATAAATGTACTTTGAGTTTGAGTTTAAAAAAAGAAAAAATTAAATTGATTTATTTCAAAAATTTATAAAAATGCATACATATAGTTAAAAAAATCACGATTGCAGCGCAGCCTTGTGGACTTTGACCATGAAATATATCTAAGAACTTTCTCACAAGCTTTTATACATATGCAATGCATAGTTTAATTAAACTCACCCAGTAAACACCCACTCCACCCAGTGGCACTCACCCGCGGTTGATCTGGGTGCGGCGTTAGGCGTACCTATCTAATATATGTCACCGTAAGATTGTAAAAACCGTTAGATCATAATCTAACTCTCGAAATCGCAAAGTGTCGAAATATTACAATTTAACGCATTATTTTCCGTTAGATTGTAATCGGTTAAGTTTATTAACCCGATAAAACCTAATTTGCCCAAAATAATCAGGTAGTGCCCGGCCTTTTATGTCGAACCCTAGCCTAACCTACATGAAACAGACAAGAAAACGTAAATACAATGAATATTTCATAAATTGACACTCAGAACATTGAACGGTTCACAATCTTTCGACAGTTTACAATTTCGCGAGTTAGATTATAATCTAACGGTATTTACAATCATACGGTGACAAATACAAACGCGCCTAGATGAACAAAATTCGATAGTTTAGTACTCTATAAATAGAGCCGAGCTATCTGTATGCATCAGAGTCTACAAGATTATGCCCATCCCCGCGGGAAATACCTATAGCCCGTGTGTTAATTCAGGTAACAAGCTATCTATATGCCATCGGTTCAGTCACTGTGGCGTCAAGGAGTAACAAGGTTTTTGGATTCTCGCGGGAACTCTTTAATTTTCCGGGATAAAATGTAGCCTTTGGGTTAACTCAGTTTATAAGCTATCTACATATAAATTAATTCAAGCGGTCTTTACTTTCTGTCTCTATGCATTAGAGTCTAGTCTTTTCATTCTTGGAGAAGACCCGTGCTCAGGATTGGGCCTACGAAAGGCTTTTGACCTGTTATAATCAATAGACTAACATTAGCGCCTGCTACGCGAGACTGCATGGAAATAAGCATAATATATTTTATCTATTCCCCGATTTTTATGTTTGTAACAGAGATGGGTTGAAGGTATCCAAGCCGAGATATCTCGAGAGAGAGAGAGATGTCGTTGCCGGAAAATATTTCATTTACCCACATGCACAAAATGCGCTATATTACAAGAAAAAAAATTATGGCAGGTACTTATGGGTTCCTAGAGAAAAATACCACAGATAGAAATATTACTTTTATCTCTACTTTTGAGTACTTTTGTAGCTTCGGGAGACAATAGAAACGGGTAGACATAATTTTACTCATTGTGCACATACTGGCCAGCCCTACAGGAAAGGACATAAGCATATTTTTATAAATAAGAGTTCCAGCGGGAATTAAAAAAGCCTCAAAGAACGCGGTTGAAGTGGCGGGCATAATCTCGTGATGACGGGGAATGTTTCAGGGTCCGCAATAGTTTGCTACGAGTGTAATAGCGCCATCAACACCATGTGCTCTGAGACCTTCCTCCCTGAGAGTCTGAAACGGAACTGCTCTGACCACGACCGGGGAGTTACTCACACCCTTTGCAGGTAAAACCCAATAATGACACAAAACAACACACAATAATTTTCGACCTCCGTGGCACAGTGTGTAGCGCTGCTGTCTTAATGTGCGGAGGTCCGGGGTTCGATCCCCGGCAGGGTTAGTTGGGAATTTATAATTTCAGAATTTTCCCTGGTCTGGCCTGGTGGGAGGCTTCGGCCGTGGCTAGTTACGACCCTACCGGCAAAGACGTGCCGCCAAGCGATTTAGCGCTCCGGTACGACGCCGTGTAGAAACCGAATAGGGGTATGGGTTTAATATAACAGCCATGCCCCTAACAGGTTAGCCCGCTACCATCTTAGACATCATCACTTACCATAAGGTGAGATCGCAGTCAAGGGCTAACTTGTAGTGGATAAAAAAAAACGCTTTTTCACACCACTCGCTCGACAATGCCTTTATAAGACTTAACTTAAGGTTAATAAAAGTAGTACGAGAGAGAGAGAGAGAGAGAGACATTCTAGGCTTGGGGTGGAATGAGTACCTGTTATATCTATCACCGTAAGCTTGTAAAAACCGTTAGATTATAATCTAACTCGCGAAATTCTAAACTGTCGAAAGATTGTAAACTGTTCAATGTTCTGAGTGTCAATTTTTGAAATATTCATTTTATTTACGTTTTTTTGTCTCTTTCTTGTAGGTTAGGTTAGGGTTCGACATAAATAATCAAGTAGGTTTTATCGGGTTTAAATACCTATCAGATTACAATCTACCGGAAAGTAATGCGTTAAATTGTAATCTTTCGACAATTTAGAATTTCGCGAGTTAGATTATAATCTAACGGTTTTTACAATCTTACGGTGACATATCTATTTCGATGTGTTATGAAATTCGTTATACGCATCGATGTAGAATTTCAGTGTACTAATTCACTCGTATTTGGATGGCTGTAATGTGATTTGAATTTAGAAAGATCCCTCAATCCAAAGAAAATTCTGTTGCTGTCTTGCTTCGGCGTAATATGATGGTTTCCCTCTCACTCCCGCTATTTAAATTTGCCATCTCGCTTCGATGAGTGATGGCGGCCCTTTCACTCGCCAGAGCCCGCGAAGCATGATCCACAGAGTAAAGATTATTGAAAAGTACCCTCGTCGCGTTTGCGATTTATCCCGGCGCCCGTAACGTGAGACATTACATTACTCCCGTGTTGAATAGTCCATAGATAATACACTATACTGGAATAGTCTACTATTTTAACATTGTTCTTAAAAAAGATGCTGGCACATGCCATTGCAAAAAACAGCATTTGATGAGTCGAGGTTAATAAACTATTGAAAATCCGACTCGACCGGAGAGAGATCATTTACCGAAGCACAGCGGTGCTAAAATAATTTCCTTCCAGAAAATATTTACTAACTATTTACACTGGAATCAGAACCGGGAACTCTTCATCCGCAGTCAAAGATGTTAATCACAGGACCAACGAGGCAGTTAAAGAGATAAATAAATCAAGTTAAGGCCACCATTACACCATTTTAGCTTTTTCATTATCAAGGCACACGGCAGTACGCCAGGCCAAGTTCTGGAACTTGGCCTACCACGCACAGTGTGTATACGATATTTTGTTCATAGGAAGATTATCCAGCACGTGGACCATGAAATCAATGGCAAAACACCCACCAGCAGGGTTATAAGAAGTTGTGGATGGGATGAAACTAAATATAAGGTAAAAAAATATTATTATTATTCTACATATTCATCCATATGGTCAGAAAGTTGTACGGTTCTTAATCCTGTGGTTGCGACAGAAGGATCCTAAACAAAAATATTTTCCGTGGTCACGCTTACCCATTTATGACTTAAACCCAACCAAGTGAAGTCAGGGTGTGGCTACATGTAGGTTACGGCTTCATACTAAAAAGTGGTTAGAACATTAAAGATGAAGAACATGCATAAGTTAGGGCTTTGTAGTTATTCTACTTATTTTTCATTTGCCAAAAGCTTTGAAAGTACCTATTTTTTCAAATGGTAGTCTTATTTCCAAAAACTTTTATGTAAAAAAACAAAAACGAAGGATCGGCTAATTCTTTTTTCAGCGCTGAATAAGTACCTCCAGCACCGAAAAGAGTACCTCCTAGGAGGCCCTCAGATTCTAATGTTCCCAGACCCCCTTTTTTGTAACTCAGTGGCTATCAAAAAATTAAATTAAAATATATTATGTCAGTGGCTTTCTGTTTTCATAGGCACTGGGTGAGAATAGGGCTGCAGATTCTAATATGCCTCCTTAGTACAGTGACCGGTTTCTGTAACTGTACCAAAATAATTTTGACTCTTTAAAGTTGATTTTTAAAAAGTCTCTGATTCACACAGTACTAACAGACAGACTGGACGAAATTAATAAGGGAATTTAAGAAAAGGGAAATCTAAACTATGAGGGGACCGAAAGTATAAAGACAAATAAATCTAGAATATCAATGTAAAATAGCACGTTACCAAAACCATACAGAATCATTTTTTACCCAGGGTGCGTGTTACCATCGGTCCGGGTATGGCGGTCGTCAGGAAGTCTGCTCCTGTACCACAGACCTTTGCAACGGTGTCACCAGCCATGCTTCGCCACGCTTCGTTCTAGCAGCGTTCTTATTATACCTGCTACAGAAGCATCTCAGAAGCACACAACTTCAATAGCTGTTGAGCTTAGAATGTTAGGTGAAAATATTACTGGTGAATTAATTAATGTGGCTCATAGGATTGAATTGAATGAATTTTATAAGCAAATGTATGTCGATATTAGAAATTAATATTATGTGATTGAAAATTGCCAAGTGTAGTTTTGAAAAAGTTTAAGTTGGCGTAATGTTCCTAAAAATGTGCTTTTAGAAGTGTTTTAAGTATTGTTATACATAATATTATAATAGCTACGAATTTAAAACGATGTTTTTATTGTGATTAGTACTGCATCGACGAATAAAAAATATCCTATGAAATATTCTTATCTATATATATAAAAGTCAATTGCTGTTCGTTCGTCTCGCTGAAACTCGAGTACGGCTGGGCCGATTGAGCTGGTTTTGATTTTGAAATGTTTAAAATACTAACTATTTAGCGAAAATACAAAATACTTTTTTGATCATCAAAATCGGTCTAATATCAATTCTGAAAAGTAAAATTCGTGTGACAAAACGTCATGAAACAAATGAAAAAAATCATATGGTTGGTTTCAATTAATTGGCAAGTCACATATTGTTCACTGCACATCAAGGAGCTGAAAATATCATGATTTTTATCTTCATGTAGAAATTAACTTAGAAAATAAGAAAGACTTAACCGTGCTCCTAAAACATCTAAATCGAGTCCAATCGTAACGTTACTTCTAAGCTTAATATAAATAGATTTGATTTTTTTTGACACATCAAGGTATCTTCTGGGTAGTGAGAATTATACACTTGCAATGCATTGAAAAAGAGAAAACGGCTTTGCGAGAGCAGCAGGAAGAGGACCACTAATTGTAAGTAAATTTGACTATTGTCTTCTATTTTGTGGGATTTTGTCCTATTACTAACTTGAAGCTCATACAATTTTACAAAGTTGAACTAATAAAATAAGATAAAAGATAAGAATAACTCGTATTTGCGACAAAACAGGCAACAAATCGGAATTGCAACTTGATGACACGGCAGACACCATCTAGATTTATTCTAAATCTTACGTACTACGTCAATCAACTTTTAAATTACTAAAAGTTTAATTTTAAATTAATTTACAATGATAATTTTTTCTTTTAAACTATTATTTACGAAAAACAAAATTTGATCGGCTGATTTTGATTAAAACGAAATTTTTTATATTCAGCTCATTGGCTAGTACAGATATTGCTGTTTTTGTTGTGCTAAGTTTCAAATATTACAACCGAATTTTACTGAATGCTTCACAGGACAATATAGAAAGTAATTGAAATTGAAAAGCTATAAAAATATTTAATCTCATAACAGAAAACCGCAAGCCAAATGCAAGAGTATGGTGGCGGCTCAACAAACAAATCAGGAGAGTTCCGAGATGGCGCGGACGGAAGAGAGTGTGGCCAAGATGGCTTCCACACACAACATCAATATGGAATCCAAAAGAATTATGGTGAGAAAGCAAACTATAAACAGAATGGTATACACTCTCCCTTCCCTTTTACATTCTTGTAAGCATTTGTGCAACGATAAATAAAATATTAACAATTTTTATTTCATTACCTTCCCTTTCTACTTCAGGTCCCAATAGAGATAATATATCAGATCAAAATATAACGACATACAGCAGAGTTGCAACTGGAATTTACGAAGCCACAGCAAACCAGCATTACCAGAATCAAAACACCAGGTGACATTTTGAAAATAATAACGCAATTATGGTTCATTGTGTCATTGTGTTAGATTTCAAAAGAAAATAATTTTCCAGATACAACAAACCGTCGTCGAATCCTACGTTTAGTTCTCCACCTAATTCACCATTAGTTGGACTCGTGTTTGATCCGTCAGCACCAAATTACAGCAGTTCTAATGTAATGGCTGAACGTCTTAATGCTGATAGACGAAACTCCTGGTCTTTCTCTCACCAGGAGCCTATCGGAACTGGAGCAAAGAAAAAGATTGTTAAGAGTCAGGATAAGCGAAATGCATACAGCACCGACAATCGCTATCAAGAGAGATACAAAGATATAAGTACTGAAACTGATCGACCCAGAAAGAAAGATATAAATTTGACATCTGAATCTACATCCAGTCTAGACTTTTTTACAGAAGGAGAAAGAATGGTGTCCGAGCTTTGTAATATACCCGATCCGAATACTAGACATGATGCGCACAATCAAAAATCTAAACAAAAAGGATCACTCAATGAGGAAGATAAAAACAAACTCTCAATATCTTCAGATGTGTTACTGACAGCTTTAGACAAAATAATTATTCATGATCAAATTCCTAATCAAATTGTTCAACTAGCCATAGAAGCTTGCACTGATGCCGAAAATATAGCCATTGCACATCACAACAGACCTTGTTTTAAAAATATTCACTCAATATGCGCTAAAACGAGATCGAATGTTCAGAAACCAGATAGTGCTGTTGCGAATTTGCATTCTCAGGGAATACCGTGGGTAATAAAAAACTTCATATTTTCATTTGTTAGAATTTTAGATGGTTGGAAAGGTGTAAAGGAATTACTTAGCGAAAAACATGACACGTTCTCTAGAATTGAAAACAAATACTACAGCCCAAATATCCGGGAGTGTTTTGTACAATGGCAGGCTGTTACAAAAGAAATGCTTACTCATATTTATAAGACGTTTAAATGTTTAGATCATGGATTTACAATGGAACAAAAAAGCTTTACACATAATTACTATGCTACAAACTCAGCAGCTCCTCGATATCAAAATCAGAACAAATTCCAACCAGCAAAAGGGCATGCAAGTACTCAGAGGCCTATTAATGCTTCTCCTCAACCATACAACGTTATACAACCACCATGGATACAAAACCAAGCACCAACAGTACCACAAAATTATAGTGAAAGTCCATGGTTGGCTAGATCTAATGTGACATATAAAAAAAATCCAGTAGTACCACCGTCTAATTCTCAGAATTTCTATCCTTTGAATGAGCACAGTGACATCGAGAACTATCAGAAACCTCAGTACAAATGTGATCCGTGCGTCATTCGCGAAGCAAAACCTCGACAATCATGGACTATTACAAATGTTCCTGACTTTCGGACTTTAGAAGGTGCCAGCCATTCTGATCACAGGGAACTATATGCACAGTTAAAACATAAGATGGACGCTGAACTAGGAAAAACACCCAGCCAGGCTGCTATGGCTAATATGCCCTGTGACTTGCTCCAACGCCAATATGGAATATCCAATATGGAATATTCCAATATGGAACTTAAAGCTAAAATGATTCCTTTATGTCATGTTGAGAAGACGTTGATACCAAGCATGGCATCGACAGCTGATATACGAAGTTGCTATGTGCAAAAAAATAATAGTTGTGGCGATACTAAGGAAGATGCGGATTTTTTTGCGGCGTGGGGTCAGATGGTCCAAAAAGAACCCAGTGATTTTTTGACTCATCATACTCACAACATTCAAATACCATCGAATGTTGTGACGATCTCTAATAATATTTCTGGCCCCGTGCAATTTCTTGACCTTGAAAATGATGAGTTTCACGAAATGTCTAAAGTTTATATGAAGCCTGGCAGTTATAAGGTACCAATAAAGCCAGCAGAGCCAATGTCATCGCTTATGCAAAATGCATCACAAGATGTCGTATATGAGAGTCACACGGAAGACTTGTCTTCATTAAAAGTCAAAGTTCCATATTCTCAAGTGACATTAGCGCCACAGCCAAAGTATAATATCGAATCATGGCCGTGTTTGATGTCCAGACGAGCTGAGGAAATATTTATAAATGATCAAAAATCTTCAGCGAGACCTTCCGTGCCTTGTTTAGATATGCGAGGAGTTGAGTCTCTTGAAATATTGAGCTCTATGACAGACAGAGCTTGGGAAGCTGCGAAGCAGTCAGCACCGAAATTGATGGATTTCATTCATGAAGGATCGAAGTCGGACACAGCGAGGCTCTATGACGCATTAGGGTTGACTGCGACTGAAGATTTTTCTGATGAGTCAAAACATTTAAAATTTGCTTTGGAACATAGCAATGCTTGGTCGGCGATCCTACAGTCTAATCAGTTTATGTCAAAACAAGCTCCGTCAGCATGGGATCAAACACCTGCTAGCAAAGAGTACATGCCAAGCAAAAGTCAGGACTGTGTTGTTTTTATTGACAATACAGTAAAAACAAAATCCGACCAACAGCACAAATCAACTGAAATGGATGATCAAGTAACCATTGATGTTAGTAAAAATGAAGAAATTAAACTTAACGCTCGGTGTCCTAGTTTTGATCAGACTGGAAATTATATAAAAGATGAAAATCAAAAGAAAGCTAGCGGCAAACCTAAAGTAGCAGTTTCTGGCACTTGGTATCATCCTAAAAAGAAGAAACCCTTATCAAGCACCATTGTAAAAAAGTTCGAGTCGGTAATTTTTCATTTATCCCAAATAAATGAAGCTGCTTTTATTGAACAAGATATGGATATAAAAGTGGTATGTGACAATTATTTATAAAGTATTGTAAGTAACATTATACACTTGTTATAATTGTCTATTCTGTAACTTAGTTAAAAATTATTTTGCAGGCGCCAAGATTTTATGAAGTTGTAAAGTATCCAATGTGTCTTCATGATATTTCAACCAAATTGAAGAATTCCTCTTATACCGAATATGATCAAGTTGTTCAAGATTTTAGACGAATATTTAATAATGTCAGACTCTACCTAAAGGTAAATAGTTTTTAAAATTTACCTTTAGTTAGAGTCCTCTTAATTTACCATATTAAGAAAATATTCATTTGTAGAGCTATCCAGATTCTGTTATGAAGAAGAGTGTTAATAAAGTATCAAGTGAATTTGAAAGAATTTTAAGTGAAGAATTTCAAAATAAACATGATTCCAAAAAGAAACCGGAGAAAGAAAGTGAACCTCACAAAACTGAACCACAGAAGGATGAAATCAAAAAGGACTCAAAGTTATGTGAAGATGAGAAGTAGATAATTCAATATTCTTCATGTCAATAATGGCACGGTGCCACTTCATGTAAGAAAAATTCTGGATAATAATTGAAAACCGTCTAATTTTTAGATTGCTTATTATTTTGTATTTAATTATCTTTATTTATTAATAGTATGTTCATATTTACTTTCAATAACAATAATTCAAACGATAAGGTGAAATCTTTTCTTGTAGAAAAGGTTCCCATTTCTTGATCAATAAATTCATTGAACGATATCTAGTCCAAAGTTTTTTCAGCAAATGTCAGTGATGTTATCGGAACTAATAATAAGATAATCAATTTAATATATAAGTGCTTGCCAATTTTTTGATCGGACTTTACGTGCTCCTTGATGGGAGATAATCTTTTATTTCTCTTATTAATTCTTTCCTTATTTTCTTCCTGATTAGTTAGTAATTTGATCTAGTTTACTTGTCATTATAATTATTGGATTTATTTCATTAGAAACGAATGGTCTGTGTTGATTTCGTATTAAGGAAATAAATTTAGGTTCAAATGCGGCATCGACAGCTCCAGAATTTTCTTTGCCACGATATCAAACTATGGATCCAAACGTTTCTATCGTCTCTGTTATATCATCGTCTTGAAGGTTAGATGTTAGTTCTTTTTATACTTCAATCTGTGATGTATTATTAGGTAAAAGTTAATAATCTGAATCGACATTCACGCTTAATTTTACTAGGATTTTGTAAATAGATGTAGTAAAAGAGACAATTTGAATATAAAGTTCAAGGTTCGACGCTAGAATAATATGTTATAGACAAATTAGCTTGAAAATTTAGAAATTTACTTGCCAGATATGTCATAACCTTGTTTCAATTTCTATATTATTGTAAAAACCACAAATAACTTATTTGTGACACTAGATTGATTCATAGCTTTGGAAAACCAATCCACTATAGGTACTTTATATGCGTGTGATGTTGCTTTTTTATTATAATTTGTTCATTGTCACTTTCTCATTGTATTAACTATTTTTTAAAAGAATTTTTGATTACATTTTACCTGCCATAGACCTTAAGTGAATTCCTGACGTCCTTTTCGATAATAATTTGACGAAAATGTTGGACAGTGATTGGCTATTAAATTTCAAAAATTCAATACGACGACGTTGAAGTTAATTTTAAGTATTCATTAAGTTGTGATTTATTATTTAACTTATTTACCTAAAATTATGGCAAGGAACTCCTATGATAATACAAAGAGTTGTTTCGTATTCTGACTTTTATTTTATAATCATTGTTAATATCAAATCACCCCCCACTGGGCACACTACCGAACCCGAGTTTCCACCGCAATAAGAATATCCGACTTGTCTTCGTAGACTATGGTCTTATATTATATTAACCATAGTCCACCATATTCATCCGCTACCGATGTACGGATTTAATACACCTTTGAGGATATTAACTCGATAATTCCCGCAACTTTGTCCGCTAGACAACAGGTTAGACCGCTGCCATCTTTTACTGCATCATCACTTACCATGAGGTGAGATCGCAGTCAAGGGCTAACTTGTAGTGGATAAAAAAAAAGATTAGATTTCCGTGACTCATAAATAGGCATTGCCTGTATAGATAAGCGCTAAACACTTCAATTCTGATAAAACAGTTCAATATAAACTATTTACGCCATTGATGAAGTGCTGAAAATAGTTTTTGCATGACTCAGGGTCGATGCCCATTTCCTATATTGCTAGGATAGGTACCAATCCCGAACTTTTTTCATAAAATTACAAAAAACATGCCTTAAATATTATGTAAGTAATATCAAAAACAGAAAATTTTGGTGAGTGTTGGAATATAGCAAAAATACTAGTCTATGATATAAAAGTCTGTAATGACACAATATAATAGTTGTCTATGGACGTAGTTCATAGTTCATTCCTTCAGTCACTCTCATACATTCTTTTCACTCACTTAAACAATCATTCACCATTCATTTGCTCTTTGCTGTAGCCTGTACAATTCTTTATTATTAAACAGACAGTCGTACAGTGCAGACGTCTTTTCTTTTCCCTGCGAGCTCATATACCAACAGTGAGCACTGTGGTCTTATAAACTCGCCGGCATATTTAGCGGAACATAAAAAAAGGTACATAATTAAAAAAATATGGTTTTATTTTAAAATCTACTTACTACACTTCTTTTGTTATTTAAAGTTTCATTTGTTTCACTTAAAATGAGATCACATTAAGAACAGATTTTGCGAGTAAAGGCTATTTGTGAAAAATGGTACATTTTTGAACTTTTCATGTAACCGGGAAAAGTGAAATTTAATATTAAAATAACAATTAATTAAATTAGAAAAATGGTGATTAATATCGCGTATTTCCTCCACGTGCTCTCATTAAAGTTTCTACCCGTCTAGGCATACTGAGAATGATGTTATCGATGGTCTCCTGGGATAGTCTCCGCCATTCCTTAACTATGGCGATTTGCAGTTCTCCCACGTTGGCAGGAGCTGGAATTCTGGACTTAACTTTTCTTTTCAGCAAGTCCCAAACGTGCTCTATTGGGTTCATATCCGGTGATCTCGCCGGCCACTCCATAACAGTGATATTCATATCATTAAGATAAGCTTGAGTTACCCGAGCGGTATGCAGCCGAGCATTATCCTGCATAAAAACAAAATCTTCACCGATATATGGGGCAAACGGTACGACATTTTCTTCTAAAACTTCTCTGATATAGCGGTCTGCAGTCAGACTCCCTCTGTCAATCACTACCAAGTCTATGCGAACTCCCAAACAAATGCCCGCCCAAACCATTATTGATCCACCACCGTATGCAACTGTAGTTTCAAAATTTGTCTGATGTATCGTTCTCCTTTGCGTCTGTATATTCTTTGCCTGCCGTCAATTTGATTTAAGAGAATTCTGCACTCATCACTAAACAATACCTTACTCCATTGGTCCGCGTGCCAAAGTCGATGTTCCTGAGCAAAAGTTAACCTGTTTCTACGATGATTTACCTCGAGCCTTGGAGCCTTGGCGGGCACAAATGAACCCAAACCAGCTTCTTCGAGCCTTCTTCGTACCGTACGCTCACTTACGGTTACACCCCGCACTGCTTGTAACTCATGTCGGGCTTGGACGGCCGTCAAACGGGGGTTCCTACGTACACGAAGCCGAATGAAACGATCATCCCTACTCGAAGTGCGTCTTTTTCTGCCTTGTCCTGCTCTTCTCACATAAGTACCGGTCTCCCTGAACCGTTGGATACTGCGATGGATCGTTGAAACTGGTCGACGAAGATCTCTGGATATCACTCTGTAGGTTTGACCATTTCTTCGCATTTCGAGTGCCCTGGCAATCTCCGTTGGGGCTAAGTCAGGCATAATTCAGTCATCAACTCCAGATAGATACGCGATTAAAAAAAACTAACAAAAAACAGTATTTCAATGAAATTTTAAATCAAACTCAGAAGGAAGAAATACTCGAAGTTGGCTCCAGATAAGGTGTATTTGAATAAAATTAAAACAATTGCATAAAATGTGATGTTCACTTGTTTTCTTAATTTGAAAATATTTCTTTTTAAATTAAATGACGTATAAACCAGCCAGCAACCTTATATCACAGTAAACAGATACAACCAGTATGGAAACTAAGCCTAGTTGATAAAATAATTACCTACGGTCCATTGAAGCTATAGGGTTGTCACTTTTAATGTTTTATGGTTTAATTTTGTTTTTGTTAATTAAAACATTCTATGTTCTGTAGTAAGAAGGTGACGCGCGGGCAGGGCTCATGAGCTCTGTTTTCAGGTGTTTGTCACGCATTTTCGGGTTGAACCGTACCGCGTTTCAACTCCAAAAATGCGTCTGATACCTGGTAATAGGCATGATGACAGTTACCAAGAATCAATGAAATTATGAATTTATCTAATGAAATAGGATTCATGGATTATAAAAAATGTGTTAATTTTTCTATTTCGAATGAGATTGCTATTTATTTTGATAAAATAAAACTATAAAATACAGCAATCCACCATATTGGATTAAACACCAAGAAGCGAATGACGTCACAATTGTTTGTTTTCGAGCTTTGACAATCACACTATTGTTTACTGCACACTGCACAGAGCACATTGGTAAAAACAAAAGTGACGTCACAAACGACGCCATGACACCGGCGAGCGTTTTGGCGCGAATTTTAAAATTTAAATTTCAAATGCCAATTTTAATTACCAAACCTTATTTTTCTGCAGAAATAATATATTTTATCGAAATAGTAGATACTTCCGAACATAATCTGACCATTTCTCAAAATCAGTCATCATGCCTATTAAAAAAACATTGCATAAAAAATACCTTTATTCTTGACTAGCGGTCCGCCCCGGCTTCGCACGGGTGCAATTTAGATTTGTAATTTTATCGTGAAAAGAAACAAAGTAAACAATTTACAGAATTTTCATATGACGTACTATCTTTACATAAATGTAAATTAATTAAAATTATTACTTGTAATGTAAGTAAGTATTTTTAGTAATCATTATCAAAGTTTTCGTTACTACAGCTGTTATTACAGAATTGCACATTTAAAACAGATAATATTATAACTAATCACTCGCGTAGATCTTGATCCCGTGAGGATATCGGGATAATAAATAGGTAACTAGGTTCTTCTGGATAATTAACATTCTAAAAGTGAAAGAATTATTAAAATCGGTCCAGCAGTTTTTGATAGCTGACCCGCTCCAATAAATATCGGCTTCGGACGGGTAGATAGATAGACTGGTAGATAGATTTACAGTTGGAGCATTATATCTGCCTAGGTGTTCTGTTTGTGGTGTGTGATCTGAGTGAATAATTAACTTTAAGTTATCTGAGTTAAGTTCTAAGTTTTGTTTAAAACTTCGTATGTAAACATTCGGCACTCGACTCTCGTGCGCGTAGCTGTGTGGTTCTCAAATTTTGTTCAACTAGACTTTGTGAACGTTCGGCGCTCGATTCTTTGGCACACGTTTTCTTTCTGACTTGCAAGACGATTTTCATTTTCAAATGAAGATTCTCCAATACGACATCTCAGATATCAATTTTGAACGAAATCTGTACAATAACAAAGAATTTCAAAATGGCGCTGACTTTTTAAAATTTTGGTACCAGTTTCCTGTTTTGTGATCCTAGGGATCCTCAGATATCGATTTTGAACGAAGTCGGTTCAATAACAAAGAATTTCAAAATGGCGCTGACTTTTTTAAATTTTGGTACCAGTGTCCTGTTTTGTGATCCTAGGGATCCTCAGATATCGATTTTGAACGGAATCGGTACAATAATAAAGAATATCAAAATGGCGCTGACTTTTTAAAATTTTGGTACCAATTTCCTGTTTTGTGATCCTAGGGATCCTCAGATATCGATTTTGAACGGAATCGGTTCAATAACAAAGAATTTCGAAATGGCGCTGAGTTTTTAAAACTTTGGTACCAGTTCCCTGTTTTGTGATCCTAGGGATCGTCAGATATCGATTTTGAACGAAATCGGTCCAATAACAAAGAATTTCAAAATGACTCTGATTTTTTAAAATTTTGGTACCAGTTTCCTGTTTTGTGATCCTAGGGATCGTCAGATATCGATTTTGAACGAAATCGGTTCAATAACATAGAATTTCAAAATGGCGCTGATTTTTTTAAATTTTGGTACCAGTTTCCTGTTTTGTGATCCTAGGGATCTTCAGATATCGATTTTGAACGAAATCGGTACAATAACAAAGAATGTCAAAATGGCGCTGATTTTTTAAAACTTTGGTACCAGTTTCCTGTTTTGTGATCCTAGGGATCCTCAGATATCGATTTTGAACGAAATCGGTTCAATAACAAAGAATTTCAAAATGGCGCTAACTTTTTTAAATTTTGGTACCAGTTTCCTGTTTTGTGATCCTAGGGATCCTCAGATATCGATTTTGAACGAAATCGGTTCAATAACAAAGAATTTCAAAATGGCGCTGAGTTTTTAAAACTTTCGTACCAGTTTCCTGTTTTGTGATCCTAGGGATCGTCAGATATCGATTTTGAACGAAATCGGTTCAATAACAAAGAATTTCAAAATGGCGCTGATTTTTTTAAATTTTGGCACCAGTTTCCTGTTTTGTGATCCTAGGGATCGTCAGATATCGATTTTGAACGAAATCGGTTCAATAACAAAGAATTTCAAAATGGCGCTGACTTTTTTAAATTTTGGTACCAGTTTCCTGTTTTGTGATCCTAGGGATCCTCAGATATCGATTTTGAACGAAATCGGTACATTAAGAAAGAATTTCAAAATGGCGCTGACTTTATTATATTTTGGTACCAGTTTCCTGTTTTGTGATCCCAGGGAGCCCCGATTATAAATTTTGAACGAATTTCAAAATGCAGCGCCATTTTAGCAATTCCTTTTTAGAGTGACTGCGCAAGATAAGTTGCGCACGAACGTAACGCATAACGCGTAACGGAGAAAGTTTGATTTTACTCCCCATACATTTTCATATACATACCTACATAAATGAAAATCGATTCATAAGGAGTAGACTCCAATAGACTCCAAAAAGTTTATAGTATTTTTATAAAATAAAAATATCAAATACAAAAATCGCGTCTCCTCACTCCATATCCAGGCACACATAATGTTTCTAAGAATTCTTTCGTTGAGTCATTGCATTATTAAATAATGTACCATTATAAGTATGGACATATGGTAGTTTTTAAAGTCGCGAAGTTTTTTGTGGATATTGATACGTTTTATAATATTGTAGAACATTTCTTTGTTCTATCGTCAATAGTTTCCACAGCTTATGCGATGAAAGACACTTTATAGCTATTATTTTTACACCTTGGGCTACATTTTTGAACTTTTATTACGGATCCCTATTTTTTTCTTGTAATTAATATAGCCTAGTTACTCAGTGATAATGTAGTATTCTAATGGTGAAAGAATTTTTGAAATCGGTCTAGTAGTTTTAGAGCTTACTCATTACAAACATTCAAATCTTTCCTCTTTATAATATTATAGTAAGCATAGAGATTTTTCAAACAATAAATTATTTTCACCTTTCAGAAAGTTTAAAATACGAAAGTTCCGGTTTTGTGGAAGTAGAGTTCAAACAGCCGTGTACTACGCAATACACTCCTGGCATATTTAAAAAGATCGCGGAAATAGACTTCTATTGTATGTGACCACTCGTCATGACGCGGCACTCGCTACTGACGGCATCGCGACGACTGCTTAGGGGTCTCGTAAATGCGCATGTTTGTGTGAGTGAGCTGTTTCGAACGTTTCTAGGTAGTTTCACTACTGTTTGTATCTGTTTACTGTGCTTATATGATACTGATATCAAACCTTTTTTTTATGTTCCGCTAAATATGCCGGCGAGTTTAGTTGGAGATCCCAGGTTCGATTCCCGACAGGGTCTGGTCTGGTCTAGTGGGAGGCTTCGGCCGTGGCTAGTGTAGGGTGGCTGTAGGGTGTACAGGCTTGTCGCCAAGCGATGAAAAAAATCTTGGCTACGCAACATACGGGAATGGACCGAAATCGCAAGTGCTGCCGCGTTATTTCGTCTCACGAAGAACAAAAGAGAATATACCAAGTCGACTGCCAACCTTTTATATTCTTTGGGGTCTGAAGCGATCGGAGAGGCACCCAAAGAAGAAAACATGGCCTTAAATTCTTATCATCCTACAACCATATCCTACGTCTCAGAACTTCACCTTTAGAACAACAATAAGGGCGGTTGACGACTAGCGTATTTTTTTGCGCGTATAAGCACTATAATTAACTATTCTGTAGTATAAGCACAGAATAGGTAATAGCTAGTACGGTATAAGCTCATATCGGCTAACTCGTTTACAGGCGCACCACATTTTTCACTTCAAAATAGCTTCAATAATGATCGTTAAAATGAGAAAATGATCAAGGGAACCTAATTATGCCACTTGCCATAGTCTATCGACTTTTATTTTTTAATTTGTTACATTATGGCTTCTAGAGGGTGCCATTTTGTTTCTTCTCAGATTCGGCTTCCACGGTGACACTAATGTATTCGGAATAAAATAGTGCAGCAGTCATCAAAATCGGTCCACGCGTTTAGGCTGTTACTGTTCTGCATGAAACAAACAAACAAATATAGACTGATGAACACATAACTCTGTGCGTTCCGCGGGTAAAAAACCAAATGCCCGCGCTTATTCTGGCGTGTTCACTCGAACCCGTAGATCAGTCAGTAGTATAGTATAGTCAGTCGACATCTCCTGAAGATGAATCATCTCCTGAAGATCACATAGATTTACCTATTGTGGTGGATTTGAGCGAATTAAACTTCTAGTTCTTTCATTTTCATGGACTTCCACAAAGTATAACGCTTGCTTTTATCCAATATCTCCTGAAGATGCTCCGGTGTTGGAGTGAAACGTACGTTTAGAATAATTTGGAAGATTTGTGTGGTGTTGTGTTCTGCCAGTGCGAATTGCTGGCTTATTGGATGGTGAATATCGCAAGCTACACGTGCAAGATACACGTAAGTACCAAATAGATTTGTCTGCTGTGGCGATTTATAGTGATTAAACTTTAATTAAACTTCTAGTTCCTTCAGCAGAATACGCGTTTAAAAAAGTGTCAACGCCCGTAGAGCTGCGCGTGTGGCAAAGGGCGCGCGTACACGCACTTCTATAAACGAGCTTATACACGCCAAAAAAACGCTCATCTCTAACCGCCCTAAATTAGCAATTTGTTATAACACTTGTATTGGGGGATCAGAAAACGATTCAATAAACTTGTTCTGTATACGGAAAAAACTGCTGTAAAACTGTAAAATAAGTAGGTAACTAATAATTATTTGTTGGATAGGTTTAGATAAAGAAACTAAATTGCTTGCCACGCAACCCGTGATTTCGGCAATCCAATCACCAAAGGCTGCGTGGGAGAGATCGCTTTAGCGATAAGACCGCCTTTGCACGCTTCACTACGATTAAGCTACTCTTTTTGTAATTATATGTTTCTATTTATTTCTTGTGTGCAATAAAGAATACAATAATAATAATAATAAAGGTATTTCTATTGTACGATTATCAGTTTTTAATTCTTATAACTGGGGTTTTCTTAGAATTCTTAATGAACTACTAGATAAAGCTCGCGGAACTCCTTAAATTTCCGGGATAAAAAGTAGCATATGTCCTTCCCCGGGAATCGACCTATATCTGTACCAAATTTTATCAAAATCGGTCTAAAAGCTGGGCCGTCAAAGCGTAGCAGACAGACACAGTTTCGCATTTATAATATTAGTTGTTTTGAAGTATGGATTCAGCTCATTATATAGCTGGATTTATAATATTAGTTGTTTTGAAGTAAGGATGGAGCTCAGAAGTTTAAAAATCCACTTCTCAGTTTAGCCTATAGAAGAACCTTTTAGACGACCTCCCGACCTTTGGACCTCCCAGTGTTGAGCGCTGTTGTTTTAACGTGGAAGGTCCCGGATTCGATCCCCGGCATTTAATTTATAATTTCAGAATTTTCTGTGGTCTGGCCTAGTGGGAGGCTTCGGCCGTGGCTAGTCACCACCCTACCGGCAAATACGTGCCGCCGAGCTATTTAACGTTCCGGTACGATGCCGTATAGAAACCGATTAGGGCTATGGGTTTAAACTTTAATATAACTGCCATACCCCTAACAGGGTAGCCAGCTACCATCTTAGACAGCATCATCACTTACCATCAGGTGAGATTGCATGTCAAGGGCTAAAAACACCAAACCTTCTTACTGTATTTTAAGTCGTTCAAAAAGGGTGATTTACTGATAACAGTATCATCCGATATTATCCCCGTCATTACCCAGCCCGACCCTGTACATAATTAAGCACTGTTGGTAAATAATAACATTTTGCATATCTCAGATAATTCTCAATGCCTCCAAATAGTATCTATGTTTAATTTAACACTGATTAGCTTCAGGGTTAGCTGTAGCATAGACACATCTATTATTTTAAAGTAGCATTAAACTTATCCCGCAAATTCATCCGCCTGGATGTAAGTATAAGGAGGAACTTAAGTACATACTTGTAACGTATTAATTAATTATTATAGACTGGATAATGCGACTTCGTTTTCGTGGAATAAGTTTTTTTTAATTACCTCATTCCGGAACTCATATTTTCCGGATAAAAGTAAAGTAGCCTAAGTCACTAACCAAGTCCTCAACTATAGCCATACAAAAAATTACACTGACCCGATGCTCTGTTGTGTGATTGATGAAGGACAAACCAACAAACAAACACACTCTCGCATTTATAACATTAGCATGATTTTTGTCACTGTCATAAAATCGATAGATCTATTTTGACTTTTTTTTTAATTAAGGTATATTTTAAGCATAATTATCTAGATTCTAGTGGTCTATGTTTTGGAACTATATAATTTACCGGTAGAATTTGCTTTTCCTAAATTATAAAAGTACCCACTGGAGAATCGGGAACACGGTGGTTTTCCCGATTCTCCAGAAGTCGACGACCGTGAGACGACAGAAGTGAGTTTGACGTCCTCCGTGGCGCAGTGTGTAGCGCTGTTGTTTTAACGCGCGGAGGTCCCGGGTTCGATCCCTGACAGGGTCAATTTGGGAATTTAGAATTTCAAAAATTTCCCTGGTCTGGGATGGTGGGAGGCTTCGGCCGTTGCTAGTTACCACCCTACCGGCAAAGACGTGCCGCCAAGCGATTACCCGTTGTAAGATGCCGTGTAGAAACCGAATAGGGGTATGGGTTTAATATAACAGGTTAGCCCGCTACCATCTTAGACTGCATCATCACTGCATCATCAGGTGAGATCGCAGTCAAGGGCTAACTTGTTGTGGATAAAAAAAAAAGGTGAGATCGCAGTCAAGGGCTAACTTGTAGTGGATAAAAAAAAACAGGTGAGATCGCAGTCAAGGGCTAACTTGATATAAAAAAAAGTCGCCAGAAGAGAAGAGTGTCCTCGCAAAGTCGAGCAAAGAAACATCAAGGGCACGGCCGCGCCATCCTTTTCAAGAAGCAAATCACGGCATACCTATTTAATATCTATATACTAATATTATAAATGCGAAAGTTTGGATGGATGTATGGATGTCTGGATGTATATATGTCTCGATGTATGGATGTCTGGATGTATGGATGTTTTAGCAAGAAAAGATTACAATTATTTTGCTATAATCCGCCAACAGTGATGTAACGTCTAGCCTGTACGGTCAAGCTCACCGATTTTAAATATTGGATAGAATCAGGCGTTACTTTGCGGAAGTTCAAGAAAAGATTACAATTATTATTTAGATTACGGATTATAGCAAAATAATTGTAATCTTTTAATCTAAACCATGAACTTCCACAAAGTAACGCCTGATTCTATCGAATATGTATGGATGTTTGTTACTCAATCACGCCCCAACGGCTGAACGGATCTGGCTGAAATTTGGCACAGTCATAGATTATAGTCTGGAATAGCACAGCTCCTGTTTATCCCGGAAAATTAAAGAGTTCCCGCGGGAACCAAACAACCTTAAACCACGCAAACGAAGTCGCGGGCATTCGCTAGTTTATGTATATTTTTAGTAGTCTTGTTGAAAATGAAATTTGTACTCACCTAAAGGTTTTGGAATTCGAACGATCGAATCGACGATGATCTACACTGCTACCAGTCCAAAACTCCAGATCCCAGTAGGTAGGTAGTGAGGCACTCTACCTGTTCAGGAAAAGTAAATGGTATCTACACTATTAAATTTATCAGCGTTAGTAGAGTAACTAATCAGTGTTCTCAGTGTGATGCTTTCAGTGTGATCGCCAAAAGAGACAACGTTGTGGGGAAGAAGGGTTGTTCGGTAAGTAGAGTGATTTGTACAAGGCAGCGTTCAAAAGTATGAATCGATTTGAATGCGCTTATTTTATTTTGGCAAGCATAATTATAGTGTTTTTTTTTTCAGTCGTTTGAAGATAATCAGCGTTTTTATCAGCAGATGTAGGTTTCTCATTCATACATATTTTGATATTTGCATTTTGGTTTGTTAATTTATCATATGGTATTTCGATATTCCAATAACTCAAACTAAGAATTCACTCCAGCAATGCTAAGGACAGCGGTTCCTTATGTCTATGTTACCGTAAGATTGTAAAAACCGTTAGATTATAATCTAACTCGCGAAATTGTAAACTGTCGAAAGATTGTTAACCGTTCAATGTTCTGAGTTTAAATTTTTGAAATATTCATTGTATTTACGTTTTCTTGACTGTTTCTTGTAGGTTAGGTTAGGGTTCGACATAAACAATCAGGTAGTGTGTAGGCACTTAGGTTTTATCGGGTTTATGTACCTAACAGATTACAATCTACCGAAAAATAATGCGTTAAATTGTAATCTTTCGCCAGTTTGCAATTCCGCAAATTAGATTATAATCCGACGGTTTTTACAATCTTAGGGTGACATATACACTGACAGAATAATTGTAAATGAAATATTTATTTAAAAAGAGCAATCACCGAGTTTCTCGCTGGTTCTTGGAACCAGTGGTAGCTTCACTTGACGATTCAAAAGTACTTGTAAAAGTTTATTTGAATAAAAAACATTTGAATTTTGAATTTGAATTCGAAATCTACCATCGTCGTTGTCGAGATTAACAAGCACATACTAAGGGTACTGACTCCGCTGACATGCATAAAGGTCGGCGAAGGAATGTTAACAGCTTCTTTACAATTTCTTAAGAATATGGTCGACTTTTGAAATTACTCCATAACTTTTATATTATGAACCTCTTATTCTCTCCTCGACATTGAAAGCCATGCTTTATCGTATTAAAGCGTTACATTGCCGCATGCTCTATGATAGTTATTATATTATAGATATTTAATAAACTACCAGATGGCATTATAAAATTGAAAATGATTCTACTTTTTATACGACTGCCTGAAAAATGGAGTATATTGTTTTCAGGGTTCATGTACCTATGTATGTATGTATGTATGTATGTATGTATGTATGTATGTATGTGAGTTTGTATATTCCACCATAACTTCTATACGCCTGAACCGATTTAGATAAATGAGGTATCGTTAGAATCCCTAGCTTATTCCGGGTGACATAGGCAAGTAAAATTTAAAAAAAAATTGATGGGGTGACCATGGACCAATGGACCATGGACTAAAGTTGAAAAAAAAAACGAAAATTAGATTAACTGTATAATCATCATCTAGAAAATGATGAGTAGATATTCCAAAAATATATAACACAATAGTTCAATATCCAGTGATTCACAAAAACGTATCATTTAATAAAAATGTGAATAAGATTCTAATTTATCTAGATTAATTTAGAATTTTAAATTTTTACTTTGTTTTTTGGCAGGGCAGTCGTGTTTTTTTTTTTTTTACCGCAACTTAAGGACAATTTAATAAACAAATGCTAATAAGAGATAAATGAACATCTTACAGAGTAACACAGATTTATAAAGGGAAGCAGATTCAATATATTGAAAAAAATAGCGTGGCGATTTCAAACACACGGAAACATTACACACACATAGACAAAACACAGGGCCGCACCTTGTTGCTGCATAACACATTATTATGTAGGGTTAAGTCGTGTGGAAAAACAACGACCTAAACGTTACCTATCATTTGGAAGCTATAATTTGTAAGGGTTTTAAAAATAATAATAGGTCCTTTTATGATTTTTTCATCACAAGCGATCACAACTGCAATGTAGTAACAAAATTGAAAATTGTAATTTCATCTAGCTTTTGTCCGCAGCTTCGCTTACGTTAAATTCAATTTTCATACAAATTTCAAATACTTGTTTTACGATGGGATGAATTTTCAAAAATATTTTCTCGGCATACGCTCCTAACTTTTGACTGGTTTGTAGTTGGCTAAGGCCTGCCTCGATAGGATAGAGGCCTGTGCCAGATGTCTATTTCGGGCTTGGGTCCGCGATGATAATGTGATGAATATAGTTATAGGCAGAGATAACACGAATTTGAACTCCACGCTGCGTGTTATAACGTCACTGTGGACTCCGTCAGCCAGTGGTTCTCGCGTCGTTCTCGCTCTGCCTCGATGCGCATGTGCTGGAGATATTATTTAGAAGCACAGTACCAACGGATATCGTATAAATACCGCCAGATTTTAACTCAAAGTTCCTATTGACAATAATTTCTTGGCAGCAAGCCAAGTAAATGTGGTAAAACAATCGAATCGAATCGTTATTCCAAAAATTACGTTAGAAGGTTAAATAAAAAAATTACAACAGGTTTAAACTCACATGTTATTTATTCAAATAAACTTCACAATTAGTGTTTTTGAATCGCCAAGTGAATCTACCATGGATTCGGAATATCATTTCTAGCAAGAAATCATACTAATATTATAAATGTAAAAGTGTGTTTGTTTGTTGGTTTGTTGGTTTATTGGTTTGTTGGTTTGTCCTTCAATCACGCCGCAACGGAGCAACGGATCAACGTGATTCTTGCCATGGGTAATAGTTGAGAACCTGGAGAGTGACATAGGCTACTTTTTATCGAGGAAAATTAAGGAGTTCCCGCGGGAATCAAACAAACTTAAACCACGCGGACAAAGTCGCGGGCATAAGCTAGTGTTACAATATGTACTATAAAGAACCAGAAGTGGATTAAAGTAAAAAGTAAAAACAAACAACAAACAACATTTTATCCTACAGCACAATTTTAACAATCTAAAACTGTCAGACTGTGAGTGTGATTGTGACTTGTGAGTATCAATTTTTGGCTTATAAAAATTAATGTTCTGCCTAACAAACAATATATGAATAGTATTGTAAATGTATTATGAAGACACCATAAGTATAGCAATCTCTTTAAATTTTTACATACGTTTATTACACGGACTTGTGGTAATATTGCTGGTATATTTAACTGATAAATCCATCCATCCATCCATCCAGTTTTATCCATAGGTCTCTCAGGTATTCATCCTTTGGAAACCTGAAATTAAGGGGTTAAGAAGGCCGAATGACCTTGACGAAACGCAGACCAGCGGGACTTTTGCCGACGGTAATGCCGTATAGCGGCCACGCCCGGAACTACGCAAACTAGGCCAAAGACTATAGACTACAGAGGGAACAAGTGCTATTTTATGGGATAATGCATAAATTTATGTTTGGGCATAAATATCATAGGTCACAAATACGTAAACTTTCTTTAATACCTACCTTTAGCTTTACCTTGAAACCTTGCCATGAAATGTTCGATATCGTATCCGATACTAAATATTGTTTGCGCTTGTAGTAGGCACAGATTTAGGTATAGGTACAAGTAATATTTCGTATTGGATCAATGCTAAAATGTAGGTAGTTCAAGTTAGTGTTGCAGAACTATCGATAGTTGACATCAAGCTAAAAGTTTTGAAACGTGCTACCTCCACCGAGGGATGAGTGGGGTACAGGGAGAGGAGATAGAGAATCAGGTACTAACTGATCACAATAAACCCCACTTGCCGGAGCTGCGTAGTTTTTTTGTGAGTTTACTCCTTTAGAATCAATTTTTATATGTATGAGCCTGTGGTATGAAAATTTATGTGCAGTACTACGTCATGCGCAGCTCTCAGCACAGAGTCACTTAAAAAAAAGTCAGCGCCATTTTGAAATTCTTTGTTAAATAACCGATTTCGTTCAAAATTGATATTTACGGCTTTCTGGGATCACAAAATAGGAAACTGTTACCAAAATTTAAAAAGGTCGGTGCCATTTTGAAATTCTTTGTTAATTGACCGATTTCGTTCAAAATCGATATTTACGGCTCTCAGCACGGCTAGCATGCGCACTACGAGTAAAATTATGTCTACCCGTTATATCTCTCTGTCTACCGAAGCTAACATGGTTACTTGTCTCGTTACGTCAAAAGTAGAGATAAATGTACCTAATATTTCTAATCTGTGGTATTTTTCTCTACGAGCCTTTACATGTCGACTACTTTTTTCTTGTAATATACTGCATTTCGTGCATGTTAGGGTAAATTAAAAATTTGCCGGCAACGACAATATCTCTCTCTCTCGTCGCGAGATAATCTCGTTGTGCGCATCCTAGACCTACTGGGATCACAAAACAGGAAACTGTTACCAAAATTTAACAAAGTTAGCGCCATTTTGAAATTCATGTTGTTATTATGTTTCCATGACTGTGTAATGTATTTTGATGAATATAAAATATATGGTAATTAATATATAATGATAGCCACGGAGTTAGAGAATAGGAGTGCAGGTGTTCCCAGCTTGTCATCACGAATTTCGATTCCATATTATGATATTATCGATAAGATTGTCTGGAAGAGATTGCTGGTTAGCGATAAGACCGCCTTATTATACCTACATTTTAAGTTCTCATGTTTGTTCTTTTTCTTTTGTGTTTTTTGTGGTGTACAATAAAGAATATACATATATACATACATACATACTTATTATACATGTTGAAATTATAATGCTTGCTTTTCCGCAGTCTCTCAGTCGCAGACAAATTGATTTTGTCTCGGTAGCATAATCGATTTACTAAAACAAAAGTTGTTAGAATTCAAAAATGGCACATTTACATCTGAGAAAGACAGACAGAAAGACACTTACGCATACATTATAATTATTATTAGTATGTATTTTAGTTATTAGTAGCATTAATATTATTAGTAAGTAATTTTGCATTAAAAATATTATAATCTATTCCGTCGGGTCGGAGGAAAAAAATCAAAACAAAGTTATTTATTCAAATTTAAGCTTATTAGCTTTAAAAACAATCAAAATTTAAGTAGCGAGTGCAGGTAGGTTGTTCCTCATCAAAATCATCTTGATTTGAATTTTTACAATCACTTGTCACTACAGAACCTTATTTAGTCTTTGCGCACTTAATAAATTAAATTCTTAAAAAATATATATTTACGCCGACTAATTTACAGATAAATACTGAACTAAGTATTTCTAAAATTTTAAATATGTTCAAATGAGTATAAACCCTTCAAAATCGAAAATTAACTTTAAAAAATTCGCTCCGACACCGACGTGCAGTCCACCTTCGACAATGTCCCGAAACGGACTGCCGAAGGGCTCGCGGGTGTTTACAGGGCGACGGAGCAGCCACGTTCTCACTAATATACTTAAATTTCGGGGGAAAATTACTTTACACGAATGTTATAGGGAGTAAAAATAAAACTCGCCGTTAAAAATATTGTAATTTTTAAGACCTATTTTTGTGTGCAAGAACTAATTAAAAAGCTTGTGCCGTTTTGCAGAACATTTTCAAAGTATGATAAAAGTAGACACTCTTTGGGGATTTTTTTCTGAAAGAGGGTTTGAAAAAAGTAAACATTTTTTACAGTACAAATGTTTATTAAGCCTTTATCTTCCGTTACATATTTTTTCTTTACGGATTCAACTATCAGTTATTAAGACAATTTGACTTAAACATCCTAATACTGAGGCAGTTTGTCATCTCTTAAAGCCTTAAAAGTCGAAGTTATATACTTAAAATAAAAGGGTCGTCAAGTCCGGCCTTGTAATATATTAAAGTTCTCAAAATGTCAAAAAAGATTATTCACCGACATAAAACATGTCGGTGAATAATCTTTTAGTAGCCAACTACAAACCGGTTAAAAGGTAGGAGCGTATGCCGAGAAAATATTTTTGAAATATTTTCTCAATTCAATGTTCCGAGTGTAAATTTTTGAAATTTTCATTGTATTAACGTTTTCTTGTCTCTTTCTTGTAGGCTAGGTAAGGGTTCGACATAAATAATCAGGTAGTCAGGGCACTTAGGTTATATCGGGTCAATATACCTAACAGATTACAATCTACCGAAAAATAATGCGTTAAATTTTAATCTGTCGACAGTTTACAATTTCGCTAGTTAGATTACAATTTAACGGTTGTTGCAATTTTACGGTGACATATATAACGCTTATGAAAGCTTGACTACCACACACACACTACCCTATGCGTGCTCTGATTTTCACTTGACCAGTTTTATATTAATCTAGCGGCACGCTATGATGGCCGGTTTGACACATTACAATAGTGATGTGGAATGTCAATTTATTCTCGAACAAAAAACAATTAAGTTTTGTTTTTGTACCTGATTAAATAGGTTTAATAAAACAAAAATGTATATGTTTATTTAATTTATTTGAACGAACTGAATATTTGAACGAAAATGAATATACATACTTTATATGCACACAAGAAACATATGAATACAAAAGATACCAAAAAAGGTGCCACAAAAGGCCATAATTAATCAGATTCGTCCATACTACTATTTTCACTGTCGTCACTGCTATCATCACATACATTAATAATTATATGTTCGTTTTCTATAATATTATCTATTTTCACATCTCTTTCATAATCTTCCCTTATTAATTTAACAGTTCTATTCACAACCTTTTCCCAGTCTCCTTTAGTCACATGTTCACAAGCTTCTTCTAATAATTTTAGCATTTTTTTTGTGGTAAATGGGGGTTCTGTATTGTGTCTTGCAGCATATCCCTTAATTTGAGCCCACACCAACTCAATCGCATTATACTCACAATGGTAAGGCGGTAACCGTATAACTCTGTGCCCATGTTCTAATGCTATTTCGTCAATGACGTATCGGATCTTGGTTGGTTTGTTTTCTTTTAAAAGACGTACTAATTCCGCTTTTAACATATTCATGTTTGCATCTACGCCATTTTTACGAAGCCATGCGACGATATCAGCTTTCTTTTGGGATTGGGCAGGTGGCTTGTCAATTTGCATCGAGTGGTATGGGGCGTTGTCCATAATTATAATAGATGGTTCAGGGAGGCTACACAACATTGAGGTAAACCATTCAGTAAACTTTTCTCCATTCATGTCTTCATGATAGTCTCCAGTGGTTTTTGACAGAAAAGCCATGAGAGAACCTTCGACAAACCCGTTGATGGTTCCGGCGTGACAAATTATAAGTCGCGATCCTTTTCCTACAGGAACTTTGGAAGTAGATGCTGCTGTGTCATCGTTCCAAGAACGGCCTACAGTATGGTTAGCATTAAGCCATGTTTCATCCAAGAACACAACATTTTGCCAATTTTTGATTTCTTTCACTTGCCGTAAAAAAGTATACCTTGCCATCGCTATATCAAATCTTTCCATCAATATTTTGCGTTTGTTACATTTTTTGTATCGAAATCCAATGGTCTTCAAAATCTTCGTTAAAGAACTTTCCCCACCGAAGAATAATCCAGCTTCCTTCAGTGAATGCACCAACTTTTTTCTTGTTGGATACTCCTTCTGTAAATAGTAGCCGTAAACATGTCTTCGGATAGCATCGGCATCAAAGCTATCGATGCCTACGACTGGTTTTGCTCGTTTTCTCTTTTTTGGTGTGTGAAGTTTATTTTCTTCTGTGCCAGTCTCGCCATATTTTTTTTTAGTTATCCGTCTAACAGTTCGTTGTCCAATATTAAGCGCATCAGCTACGCGTTCAACCACTGACGTTATAGGTAAAATTGGCCCTCCATTTTGAGCTTCACGATCGAAATAGTTACGAAGGCGTATTACGAACTCACGTGTCTGACTATTTAGAACAGTTCTCTGCGTACGTTCGGTCATATCGACGAAATCCACAACAAAGGGCTTGAACAGAGTCCAAATTAACGAGCAAGGGTCAACAGTAATGCAGTATCAATATTTGAAATCCAAAGCCAGGTCAAAACTATATCACAATCGCATTGCACTGACAGTTTATACTTTTCGAAGCAACGTCAATTCGAAACTGCTTTGTTTTGCATTGAGCATTGACGCGAGTTTGCCGGAGGTAGTAGTTGTGCTAGCCAGCGATCCTATGTGACGATCGTATTAGATTCCATTTTTAAAAATTTATTGATATTTTTTTGCGATTTCAGAGGTTTGTCCACATAGTGAAAATTGTTCATATTCACAAGTACATTCACCCCTTAAATGGTGCAAACTGATTTTTCTACACTTGTATACATTTAAGAAATCAATTTAATAAATAAATTTTGAGTCCTAAACCTAAAACTACATTCGATAAAATTTATGAATCTCTGCACATCACTATCGTCAATAAAGTAATACAATTATTTCCTTCAAAGTCGTTATCAATTAATACGGAACTTCATGAGCGGACAAACGTCAAACCGGCCATCATAGCGTGCCGCTAGTTTAATTTAAAAAGCTTATATAGGCTTTTATAGGCTTGATATTATAGGTTTGTCTACTTTGCCTATCTCTATATGACAGGTAAACTTGAAACACGCCGTACGTATAGGATCGGTCTTATCTACACCCAAACCTTGATTAATGAGCAAGAACATGCAATTTGCATAGCATCTGAGGTCAACTGAGGTAGCCCTAAAGGTCAGCAGAACTACCAGTGGTCCTGTGAACAGGGATGACGTCACTGGACTATTTTTATCCAAGGATCAACGCACCAGTAATTGGCAATTGCAATCTACTAACCGCCCCGGTTATTACCTGACTCCTAGCCCAGTTTTAACAGTATTTTCTTTACTGTGCTAGTAGGTAGTAGATATTTACATATCGTTACCATAAAACTACTCAATATTAAATATTGTACATCATACTGGCTATTCGAGATATTGGACCAAGCAGGAAGACTTGACATACAGGGATTTGGACACTAATGACTTCGAGGAATTGGGTCGTAAGAATTAAATATGGCTTCTGTTAAAAACTACTCTTTGAAACTGAACCTATGGACTGTGGCCATACTGCCAACGTTTAAAGCCATATTGTTTCATTATTGATGACTTTCGTGTTTTAGAATTATAATCCTTATTTTAGGAACGTCAAACTACATGACATAAAACTGTAATTTTGAGTAATATTGCTTAAGTATTGCTATATGCGTTGGCAGTATGGCCCCGGTCGGTGAATCTTAGAAATCACTTTAAGCCCTTATCACTTCAACCTGTCAAATAAACAGATTTTTATCCGATGTTTGATTCTATCTAGTCTATTTAGGAAAGCGATTATTTTTGTGATAATTTTACAAACACGGTGAGCCTTGTATAAATTGTCTTGGTCTATTTAATGATCTTGGCAATTTTATTACAATAGTTGCTGAGCGATTGTTGAAGTAGCCCATTGTTATGAACTTTAGTGTCCGGGGTCGAGGGGTAAATTTAATAAAGGTAAAATATTATTTTATAATAGATACTTACCTATGATCTTTAATTAATAAGATATCTCTCTGAAATCGCTTATTTTAGTGCGCCGTACTGTTTACTGTGGCATTACCGATCTACCAATTCTCAAGCTAGAATTTCAGACGCATAATTTTGTAACTTAATTCAGAATGTTTGTCGTTGTGTTTGAATCATCATAAAAAACATGTTCTATTTTCTTTTTTTTTTGTTCTACTCCAAAAGCTCTTGACTCTTGAGTTTCATTGTAGTGAGTTGATGATGCAGTCTAAGATGGTAGCGGATTATTCTAGTAGGTACGGCACAAAGCATATAAAGAAAAAAATAAATAAATTAGAAGCCCATACCCCTAATCAGTGGTGGTAAATAGCTACGGCCAAAGCCTCCCACCAGAGCAGACCAGAGACAATTTAACAATTTAAAATTCCTAATTTGAGAGCGGGTTACATTGATAAAAATTTCCATCCCGTACAACGTTTCTGTTTTTTGAGATTAGAAAATAGGTATATTCTATGTGTTGACCCCGACCATCTAAGTATTCTAACATTATATATGCGAAAGTAGGAGTAAGGATGGATGGATGTACGTTTGTTACTCAATCACGCCAGAAAGGCTAAACGGATCTGGATGAAATTTGGCACAGACAATTATCTATCGATTATAGTCTGGACCATACGTTACTTTTTATTCCGGAAATTGAAAGAGTTTCCACGGAAACCAAAAAACCTCCGCGGGCTTCAGATAGATAAAAGTATGCCGAGTTGCATTCTAGTCCGTCGAGTAGTTGCAGCATGATGCGTGAGCAGAGCATGCGCAGCAGTGGCGTGCAGTTCATAGAGGCATAAAAGCACGGCCTACCCAAATGGATAAAGGTCAATGCTTATTTTTCATCAAAACAGCTAGTAATAGGTATTCTGAATAACTAATGCCTACCCTAGCTTCAAAATCTGTGCACGCCACTGATGCGCAGAAGCAGACAGACAGACGGACAACAGAAGTCAACAGTTTAAAAGTACTGTTTTTGGGCTCTGTGACGTGTGTTGAAATTGGAATTATGTAGCCTTCCTTCAATTAAAATTTTCTAAATATAAGTATAGTTTCAGTAAGATTGTTTCTAAGAGGAGGTTAACACGAAACAAATATCAATATTTTTGGGACCTGAATTATAAGTAAGTAGACTGTGGTTTGTAAACCTCATTAGCCCAAACTCAATGTGGTTTTCCTTTGATAAAGAAACTAAATTTAAGGATTTACAACTAAGCTTATAAGAAGTAATAAACAGGAAAACCATTGAAATAGATAGAAAGCAAGCCTAAAATAATGAAAACCTCGCGTGATTCGATGCTTAATTTTGCAGTTCATTCAATTACGTTAAACAATTTGGATGTTTTAAAGTGTAATTTTACATCTATTATTTTAATTCAACAAATTCTTTAATTAATATAGTCAATAAAAAGGGTGATTTACGGTATCAAAAGCTTTGCTTAGTTCTACAACTGAAAGGTTTGTGTGATGAGTTCATTTAGATTTTTGGCTTTTTCTTGAATTTATATTGTAACTATTGTACCTTATCTATTAAATTATATTTAAACTTAATTTTTAAGTTGTTTACATTACTTTTTCTAACTTACAAATGTAAAGACAACTTTACATATTATTTTGTAATATATTGTATTCTTTATATTTTATTCAGAATTAGAATTAGAATTTTTATTTTGCAAGAATGTGGTACAAATATTGCTTAGGTCTTAAATACTATGACTTCGTTAGAGGTAGTTAAACTTATTTCTACGGCGTCATGGCAAAAATCATTTTCGTTGCAAGCGTTTCGTTCAACCTTGCACCTCCGGCGAATGGCCGTGGTACCAGTGCATAGTCAGCAGCATTCCACGGAATCGCATCACGTCCGAAGAAACGTGACATCAGACATCACATAGATTTTAGTACAAAAATGTAAGATTTTAGACGACATAATTAATACGTTCACTGCGGATCGGGCCCAAATCAGCCTGCCGCGGAATTTCAGCTGGTGCGGACGAAGAAAACTATGTCCCTCTCGCTGGTGCGGAACGATTATCTCAGGTGTTTGTAAAGGTACAAGACAAATATATATTTGAGATTGTGGTCAGAATTATAGGTGTTCCCTAGAAAAACATCACGGCAGGCCTTTATCGGCCTATCACGCACTTGACGGTAAAAATATCAACTCTGTGCGAGAGGGGGCCTATTGTAGCCCGCCGTCCCAACAAGCAGTTGGCGGCCCGATACCGCATAGAGCGCCTGCGTCGCCAGTTAGTGTTGGACAAGCTATCGTAACTGTCGTACGTCGCGTTTTTTTTGTTCCCTAAAATTAAAGGCACGATGTCAGGCAACAAAAGGAAGATAAATATTTTGGAAAATAAATTATTTCGCGGTGCAGATAGTAAACGGCGAAATTGTGCAGGGTGCTATGAGGGAAACCATGACGAGTTCCGAAGCAAAAAAAAAGTAAAAAAAATTAAAACTAACTGCAGAATTTGCAAGCAAAATGTTTTAAAGACAGGCATTAATAAATAATTAAATAAACAATTTTTCATTTCTTTACTATAATTCTGTTTTATTTTCGATATCCCCTTATTTTTGTCTTTCCCATCACTACTAAATATACTTTCTAGTGCGGTTCTGGTCGATATCGACCCGCCACTTTCCCTGGTTTATTTCTCATTTTCTGTTCAAATCTAAAGAAGTTGGTTTCAAGGTTGTTCCAACAGTCCAAAAACTGCTCACCTACATTATATTTTCGCAAAGTTATAGCATTTTAATCTAACCTTGTGCTGACGGGTCGAAAAAGACCTACCCCGCACTGGCGGAAAAATCATTGGGGCACAATTTGGCCCGCCGCCGCACCAGACGAAGGTTTAAGATTTTACTTGCCGCAGCGAAAGTGTTAATGAACGAACTTTTTCATTAGCTTTTATATCTAATATTTTTGTACTAAAATCTAAGATATAAAAGCTAATGAAAAATGAGAAGTTCGTTCATTAATTATGTCGTCTAATATCGACGTAGAATTTGTTAGTTAGGATTGATTAGGTTAAAAAAGCCTCAGGTAGTCATAATGTAATATACCTTGCGTCTAAAATAGACGTAGACGTTTTTTTTTCTTTTTTTTTTTTTCTTATTCTAGGTTGCCCACAACTGGGTGTTTATTGATCTCAGTACTGGTTACATTTTATTTTGTCCTGGGGCTGGGAGAGTTTCCGCGATTTGATACGTCTGCTGTGAGACGTAGACGTTAGGTTAGGTCATACTGTAAGGATGTTAGTAGTAAATTCATCTTCGTTTCGTGATCATCCGGCTGCCGCTAACGAAGCTGGGTAGAGTCAAGAGTGTGATTACAAAAGACAATCTTTTAAAGTTACTTAGATATCGCAGACAATTCTGATAGTTTCAGGATTTATCCTGAAAGAGAAACTGATTAGATCCATCCTAGTTACACTATATAAAAGACTGCCTGCCTCGTTGGTCTAGTGGTTAGTATGTTCGACAGCGGCCGACGAGGTTCGAGTCCCGGGTCGGGCCAAAACAAGTATTGGGTTTTTCTGACAAGAAGTTCTCAGTACCAGCCCGGAGTAAGGAAGTTCGCGGTATTTCACTCCCGTGCCTCGCAGAGCTCGTAAACTCTCCTGCCTCTTGCGCCTGATCTCTTTCCGGTCGTTGCGGATGTTGCTGTGTATGCTCACAAACTTGTGTGTGTGTATATCTCCCGCGTAAATGGCTTATCTCTCTGGAAATAGGCCGCCGTGGCCGAAATTCGGTCGTGAGGATATTATTATTATTATATAAAAGATCATTGAATCCATCTTTTTAATTCACAGATGCTGTGCCATATTCTGGCATTGGCGGTATTCGTGGTGTCAGTCTCCAGTCATGGCCGCGTCTTGGGGCCTCCTTCGAGAGCCTCCATGTGGCGGAAAGGCTTTCCCACCAAACCGAACTATGACGACCATGGCCTGAACTGCGGAGGCTATGGACGTCAGTTTACCATGAATAGGGGAAAGTGAGTGATTATTTTCTACTTTACTTATTTTCAATAGAATGGTCTACCACTACACCACTACAGCCTATTAACGTCCCACTGCTGGGCACAGGCCTCCACTCTCATGGGAGAAAGGGAATTAGAGCTTAGACCCACCACGCTGCTCCAATGCGGGTTGGCGGGCTTTAGCGATTATTATCATGTTAAGGATAATAACCTGGACCGACGACTTAACGTGCTCTTCGAGGCACGGGGGTGTAACACCGCCAATTTCCTAGCTCCGGGCTAGTACTGTTAATTTCTAAAACCGGAAACTTAATTATGGTCCGACCCAAGACTCGAACCCAGGACCTCGTCGGCCGCAGTCGAACATAATAACCACTAGACCAACGAGGCAGAGTGGTCTGATTTGATCCAATTGATTTGTATCTTTGTTGCACATAAATCTACAAATTTTTTTTATAAACTAGCTGTCTGAGATTTTTTGTTTCCCGCGGAAATTCTTTAATTTTCCGAGATAAAAAGTAGAGCTATTATGTGTTATTTCAGACTATAATGTATCTGTATACCAAATTTCATCTAGATCCGTTCAGCCGGTGTTTGTTGGTTTTTCCATATACCTACAGAACAACGGATCGACGTGCTTTTAAGCATCTAGGATTAAAAGAGGTCCCACAAAATAACTAACGAGACTAACTATAATAATTTATGATTTTATCAATTTCACTGACTCTTTTTGTGTGTTCTTTTCTAATTTATTGTGATTTTTATTTAATGTCACCAAAATCAGATGTGGCCTTTGCGGTGACCCATATGATGCTCCTGAGCCTAGACGTCATGAACTTGGCGGCGAATACGGCTTAGGCCTCATCGTAGCCAACTACTCCTCTGGGCAAGTCTTCACAGCAGAAGTGCAAATAACCGTCCACCACAAAGGGTACTGGATCTTCAAAATTTGCCCGGACCCCCACTCCAAAAACCAGGCATGTTTCGACAAATACCCTGTGAGTCTAGAAAGGGGTGGATATAAATTCTTCCCTCCAACAGCAGGGTTATATAAAGTTAACTATAGGATCCCCCAAGAATTGGTCTGCGAACATTGCGTTCTTCAGTGGAGATATATAGCTGGTAACAACTGGGGCTATTGCGGTAATGGAAGATCAGGTTTGGGATGCGGGAATCAAGAGACTTTTGGCGCTTGTTCGGATATAGCCATAGAAACTCCAACATACCCGATTCCTGAAGGAGGACCAGCGCCTATTATAACAACTTAGAAAGCTTAGTGTATATCGGAAACTTCTTTACCGTGTCAGTATTTTTGACTTCATTTCAGGCATGTTTTGATAAGTTCTTATCATTGTTTTATGACATTTTGTCTAGTCCAAAGTCAAGTTCTCTTGTCTTCAACAGACGGACTGCACGCGGACTGCAAAATTGTAGTTTTGTTGCAGTTATTGTGCGGTTGACATAACTGCAATCTGCATCGAAACTGCAAACCGCTAACAACAAACAGACAGTCCGCTAGTAGGTAATCCGTGTGCAGTTCTAATGGGAATGAACAAGCTGCTGTGCGGTTCTGTTGCGTTACTGCTAACTGCAGGACTGCTTCGAAATTGCAATTTTGCAGTCGGCGTGCAGTCTTAATTCAGTTAGTATAACGCAATAGAACCGACGGTCTAGACTCATAAAGTTGTGATTAAAATGCAACAGTTGTGGCTGGCTGAATTAATGGTAATGGCTGTACTGTAATACCAAATGATACTTCAGGAGTGGCAGCCAATCACAGGTGATTGCAATTGTCACCCTGAAGTCACTGTATAGACATAGAATCCATACTCCATACTAATATTATAAATGCGAAAGTGTGTCTGTCTGTTTGTCTGCAACTATTTCACTGCCCATCTATTCAACCGACTTTGATGAAATTCGGTACAGGTTAGATATTCCGGGATAAAAATAACCGTTTACGGATGAAAGGTAAGCTATCTGATTCTCTATACCAAATTTCATCAAAATCGTCTATGTGGCCGTGACTTTCGCATAATTTATATTATTAGTATGGATTAAAACATGCCTGATGGAGTCTTTTCCACCGCGGTGATCTTTGATGATAATTTATTTTGTTACGGTGTGCAATAAAACCTTTTTTATGACTGTTTGTCTTTGATTGCCGAGTCATATAATCCATTTATAGATCGATAGATCGCAACAAAGATTGATCATGATACATTTCTTTCTTTCGATAAGTTGTGATATTTACAGGCTAATTGCATACTTACTCAAGAATCCCCGCACGCAACGCATTCTTCAGTAAAGGTGTATCTGTCACCGTAATATTGCAAAAACCGTTAGAATCTAATCTAACTAACGGAATTGTAAACTGTCGACAGATTGTGAACCGGTCAATGTTCTGAGTGTAAATTTTTAAAATATTCTTTATATTTACTTTTTCTTGTCTCTTTCTTGTAGGCTAAGTAAGGGTTCGACATAAATGATCAGGTTAGTACCTGATCATTTATGTCGAACCCTAACCATCCCTACAAGAATCCTTAGATTGCATCGGGTTAATATACCTAACAGATTACAATCTACCGAAAAATAATGCGTAAAATTGTAATCTGTCGACAGTTTACAATTTCACTAGTTAGATTATAATCTAACGGTTTTTGCAATTTTACGGTGACATATCCAAACATTTGCGCGACAGTTGCGCGGCAACAATACGCGACGTTTGAAGGATTTTTGCAGGACACAATCCTGTCGTGCACTAGCATTAGCGGGATTCCTACTGGTTTCTGCAACTGGATATCTGATTTTCTGAGAAACAGGTCATTCCGGGTGGTCGTCGAGGGCTGTTCCTCTGACCTAATGGCTGTCAATACCGGCGTTCCTCAGGGGTCTGTTCTCTCCGCAACACTTTTCAGATGCTTTGCACATCAACGATCTCCTAAAACTCGGTATCTTTGGGTACGCTGATGACAGCACTGTTACGGAGAGATACATGTCCAGTTCTCGAGCCAGCGCTTCTGAGATACGTGAGCAAAGTGAGGCCTTGGTGGATCGTGTTAACGCGACTCTTAAGGAGGTGTCCGAGGTGTCTCGACCTAGTCAAGTTCAACGCTACCAAAACACAAGCGTGTTTATTTACCGCAAAGAGGAGCCCCTTCACCTTGGCTCCATCTTTCCGTGGTATATCCGTACCGATTAGTGTACCAATCACATTGAGCTCTTGGGAATTGACATCTCTCCCAACCTCAATTTCGGGAAATGTATCGAGTCAAAGGCCAAAACAGCTGCCAAAAAACTTGGTATCCTGAACAAAGTGAAGCGGTACTTCACGCCAGAACAGCACCTCACTCTTTATCAGGCACAAGTTCGTTGTGGCATGGAGTATTGCTGCCACCTTTGGGATGGATCCGTCAAGTACCAACTCGATACATTAGACTCGATAGATCGCCGTGCCCGAAGAATAATTGGCCATCAATCACTTACGCAGGCGAAATAGCTGAGTCTACAACACCGACGCAATGTCGCCTGCTTATCGATTTTTTATCGGATATAACATGGGGAGTGTGCTCTGGAACTTCACAACCTTGTTCCTCCTTCTCCGTTCTACCACAGAACAGCGAGAAACCGTGAGCGTTGGCAGCCTTACTTGGTTGACGTCCAATTTGCTCGCACGAAGCGTTTTTTCTCGACGTTTCTGATACGAACCGCTAGGGTGTGGAACACCCTCCCAGCGCACGTGTTTCCTGCCACTTATAACTTAAGTACCTTCAAGGCAAGAGTGAATAGGCATCTTCTAGGCAAGCGCGTTCAAACCTAGACCTCATCATTGCTTTGCACTAAGCATGATTGTCTTCAAGCGCAAGCCTATCACGCAATAAAAATAAAAAAAATAGCAAAGACTTGAGGACTATACCCACGAATATAATATGCGCGGCAGACGTCCAATAAGCAGAGATACATTCGGCGCGCGGCAGCGGTGCACGATGCCGCGATCTCATTGGAGATCAGTTACACCCACGTGCGTGACCACTGTACCGACAAACTTCCGAAAATAGAGCTGCCACTTAGAATTGCGTGGCTAGATTTTTTTTACTTTTACTCACTACGTCATCAGTTAGGTAAAGGGTGCTGCGCCTCTTTCGATCTTTGTGTGCGATCACCACTACAAACACACTTTTCAATCGCTTAGCAGGCACTAAAAACGTCGAATAATGCAAATGGGAAATACCTACTTATAAAGTCCTATGATTGGTTGCAATCAGCGTCCAGTGGGATTTTGCCTCCTCATGCATTTCTTAGCCGATTGAGTTGAAACTTTATATAGTTGTTATTGCAAGCTTGCATCAAGATTTCTGACATCAAAGTAAAATACTTGGCACGTGAAATAACAAAGCTTGTCGGACTAGCTAACCGAGTAGAGCCGTGTGGCGCGTGGCGCTTGCTGTAATGTGCGACCAACTTTATCCTTTTCTTTATCTGATTTATGATCCGATGATGATAGATGGTAACTATTTATTTTACAATTTCCTTTACATTTAATAGATCTTAGATTAGATCAAGTGTGCCAAATGCCAAAACATTCTGTTTACGTACAGATATCAGATAAATCTTTTTTATTCATTACCTATTAGATATTTATATTTTGAAAATTTCCTCAGGCAAACGAACTCCCTTGGCAACGGAAAATGGTTTGCAGATTAAATTATAATCCTAGCACCTACACAGGCCCGGATCTAGGGGGGGGCAAGCCGGGGCCCGTGCCCCGGGCGGCAAATTCAGAGGGCGGCAGATTCAAGCTTGGCAGACGAATACACTACTCAGCATTATAGCAAATTTGCGATTACAGACGCGCAGAATAGTAAATTTATTAATAAATAAAAGTTGTTTGGATCCATAGAGTGTATATTATAGTAGGTTAGTAACAATAAAAACACAAAGAACTTGACTGACTGGTAGCTAAGCTATCAACGCACAGCCTAAGCCGCTAGGGTTAGAGGCTTGAAATTTGGACAGTAAGTTCCTTTTGTGACGTAGGCGCCCACTAAGGAAGGATCTTTCAAAATTCCTCCCCCAAATAGAACAGGGTCGATAATTTTTGAAACCAAAAAACCAAAAAAAAACATTGTAGGATGAAACCAATTGGAAAAGGCTCCAAATGTAAAAGATAAAAATAAAAAACTATTTGAATTTTTCAAAAAAATTTTGAGGTTATGTGAAAAAAGTGTAAATACAAAAGTTTTAGATCTTTCTATTACCTACAACTTTGCCATTAAATGCCGGAAATCGAGATAAACCGTTTTTTAATTTTAAATTTTTTTAAAAGTGAAAGGGGGAGGCCCTTTCACTTCCCGACCTCAGATCGCCCGTAAATTATTTTTCCTTTCCTTTTTGTTATATTCTGTTTCTTTTCCAATGGGTTTCATCCTACTGTAAGCCCACTTATCATTTTGGGCATATTTTAGGCATATAGATTTATATCGTCTAAGTCGGCGTTTGTGATTTCTAATATTATTTTATTAATTATATACAACCTCTCGGAACAACTCATTCATCGTGTCAGAATTGTAGCGACATCTAGTGAATGTTCGAGGAAGTTACTTTTTGCTAGTTTAAGTCATGTTATGTTGATTATTAATTAATATTCGCCTGTTGCTATCGTTCAGCTTTATTTAAATTGTTTTTCTATTTTTTTATAAATATCCTAGATTAAATATTATTAAAGTTAGTCATTAATAATATTTTATTAGCATAATGAATTCGTAAACTGTATTTGAATTTGGCGCCAACAAGTTACGACAGATTGTCTTTTGTTTTTATGGCATTGTGATGGTAATCGTGTGAGTTGTGATTCGAAGAAGTGTAAAATATAGAAAATGTTATCGTATTGCTGGTTTTTACTTAAAGTTCCCATTATCCTGAAGCTGTGGCTACAGCTTCAGAAGTGGGATACCAGGAAAATATACTTTTTTCTGTTCCACGCCAACGACGTAAAGTGTAAGTAACGCGTACATCCGACATGTTTTTTTTTTCTTTCCATCTCGGTTTATCCTCAAAGTAATTTACATCTTTACAATAACTTACGAAGTAAACATACAGTCTACGATGGTAAAAACAAATTTATGTTGAAGTTATTGGCCGATTACCACTATCATCAAATTAAATATGTACTTCTTAACATTTTAAAGTTATTATACCTAGGTGGTCTAAGAAAAGAACACAAATAAAAGAAATACTGCAAATACAAGAGTGTTGTACATAATGATAATTGCAATGCATATTGCAATTATTAAGCTACATGATAAGATTTATTAGTTAGTTATTAGAAAAATCTTTATTGAACTATATTCACAATGTACAAATTATAACAAAAAGTTAAAAGTAAATTAAGTTACATCATATCAGAAATTGTTAGTTTGTAACTATCAGTGCAACGCTGATTTTCAATGACCACTTTTAGATGCGAATGCCAATGGCATAACCTTAATATTGTACTAGCAGATGCCCGCGAATTTGTCCGCGTTAAATAATTTATTTAAAAATTCCCACTGGAACTCCCTAACTTTTCGCATTAATACATAGACTATGACATAATATAATGTGGCTTTATATTCTATTGGTACCAGAATTTTCAAAAATTGGTTCAGTAGATCCAGAGACCCTACAACATCACAGACTTTACTTTTTTATAATATTAAGTATAGATTTTTGGCACAATATGAGAATAATTTATGTTAATTTATAAGAAAAGTTTAATAAAAAGAAGATTGAATCAGATATTGGTATTGTAAACTTTCAAATTTTTTGTTGCACTATCCCGCTCCGTTTTAAAGTTCTTTTAAGAAAACAGGTTGTCTGGAGGAAATCAATTTTGGTGATAAGACTGCCCTTGCGCACGCATTATTTTCCGTTTTTATTTTTGTTTATCAGTTATTTCTATGTTTTGTGTGGCAATAAAGAATTTATCGGTCTATTTATCTTTTAAAGTTTGACCAGAATAATTTATTATGGGCAAGGAAAGGTAGGCTTAATATTTTATCGTTGCGAATGAGATTTCTAAGCTGAAATTTGTCAGTTTCAGCTTCGAAGGAGAGAAAGAAATTATTTTCCAGGAAACTAAGGGTATGGTGAGTGGCCATACCGAGGTTGAGAATAATACAAATAATAATCGGCTTGATGGAGGTCAGGTCAGGAGAGAAAAACATTATTATTCGGGAAACCAAGGGTATCGCGAGTGGCCATACCGAGGTTGAGAATAATACAAATAATAATCGGCTTGATGGAGGTCAGGCCAGGAGAGAAAAACATTATTATTCGGGAAACCAAGGGTATCGCGAGTGGCCATACCGAGGTTGAGAATAATACAAATATAATCGGCTTGATGGAGGTCAGGTCAGGAGAGAAAAACATTATTATCCGGGAAACCAAGGGTATGGCGAGTGGCCATACCGAGGTTGAGATTAATACAGATAATAATTGATTTGATGGAGAGCGTCAGCTATGAAATGAATTTCAAAGGAGAAAAATATGGACAGATTTCTTCGTTCAACTCGAGGTTGTTCGTCTAGCGCTAATTCAAGTAATTTAATTATAATATTATATTATAGAAAGAAGCGAAATTAGGAATTACTATGTTACTAATATAAAGTTATAAAAATTGTGATATGTCAAGTATATAACACTACAATTTCCGTGATAGGTTATTAGGGTAATCTGAAAACAGTAAAATGACTTGTCGCACAACCACTTAAGGAGCTTTCTTTAAAAGAGATTTGTCGGTAGTTGTTTTTTGTATATTTATGTCCAGTTTATTATAAAGGAGAATGGTCAAAAGTGGGCTGTTGTTGTGTCTTAATGAAGTTAACGGTAAAACATTGAAAATATACTCAGGATTATATAAGATTATTATCATTGTGTAAGGCGGATGTAGTGCTTGTCTGAGACTCACAGAATATAGGTCATTTATTTCATGTGTATAGGAAAGTATATTATGGTAGAATAATAATAATATTATTTTCCTAAAAGAGTGTAACAAAATTATATAGCTGTCCCCTGCCCTCTATGCTATGATAACCTGTACTGCAGAGGGTAGTTCCTTCCAGTGATACAGGATAATATTACTAAAAAACTAATTACTTATTTATGGTGTAAAAAAAAAAACTGAGCATGTCTCTGTCATGTGTGAAGTGCACGCATCGCAATTTAAAAAAATATATATATATTCAATTGCGTCGTAGCTCTTAGTCAGGTTAAAGGAGACGGTTCAGATTTGTATGGGGCGTAGGCCAAGTCTTGTACAAGCAGAGAAATGAAGAAAAATAAAATACTAGACCAGTTCTTATTGGTCAAATCTATGAATTCGGCTTATTAATTCAGTGGTAAATTATTTAATCTTTCCAAGTTATGGAACACTAAACATGAGTGGTTAACAAAGGCGGATTCATATTTTTTTGACGTTTTCAAAAGAAAAACACGTTATTTTGACAGTGACTGTCAGAAATTACATTTGATACATTTTGCGCCTGCTGCCTTCTCTATGGCTGAAGGTTGCCATCTTGGAAATGTATCGAAAACTTGAAATACATTTTTATTTTTTTTGCTCGTTATTTATTTTACTGTTCTAAATTATTTATATTTATAATAAAATCTATGTATTTTCCTCTATTCATGGTAGAATGTACAAGAGTAGGCCAAAAATGTACCTTTCCCTTTATTATTATTTTTCTTTCAAAAGAAATATCCCTGTTAATTCTAATGAATACATTAAATGCATACTATTAAGAGTTGAATTCAAATTGTGAGTGAACAAAACTTGTGTTAGTAACTGATATTGAAAATTTTATTACTCTTTTATAATTATTTATAGTGCTATGATCAAATAATTGTGGAAAACGTAAAATTATTGAATTTAAATATTGTTAATGAACGTTGAGTACATTGCGCTCTTTATATAAGTTATCAGTGGGGTATCTAAATGTTTAAAAAAAAAATAGTAGTAAGGTCTGTGCGCTCGTTCTAACTGAAGTAAAAACGTTTTTCCAACCCCACCCCATGCACAGATACAATATGGGTCATGATCGGAAGCCACAGCGACATATAAACCATTATTGACGTCATTATTGATTGAAAAAAATTGAAAAAAAGTTTATTATAGTTCTTAATTTTATTATAGGTATTCTGAATACGAGCTGACCATTTAAGATGTATCACTAAGGTTATGCTAAGATATTTTGCAGTTGCCTCTTTAGATAAGACTAGCAGTTCGCCCGAGCTTCGCACGCGCATCACTAATCATCATAATAGTCCATACCCAATTATAACCAGTAGGCACTGGGCAGCACATTAGGTTTTACATTAGCAAACAAATCTTTCCTCTTTAAAATATTAGTTTAGATTAAATGAGTGGGTAAGACTAACCATTCTGGAAAGTACCTAATTAAAGAAGAACATGTGTATCCTCATACTCGTAGGAAAACAATCATAGATGTGTAATAATATAATTAAAACTATAAGAATCTTATTATCATTTGATCAAATGATGGTCTCACCTTTGAGAATGTTGAAATTGTTACCAATTACACTTATAGAACTTTAAGTTAAGAGTAAGCAAATGTATCATGTCATTGGTCAGACGAAGTTAAAATTTTCACTAATTGGTACCTAAAGATTAACTGGCATTGGGTTCATCAAAATAAGTAAGGGAAAAGTCATTAACTGAAACTCTCAGTGCAATGCTGGGAAACTAGTAAATTCAGATCAAAGAACATTTATTGTTAACTTAAAAATTTGAATATTTTTAAAACTATATTCATATAAAGATTTAAGATTATAAATATTGTACATCATTGTGGTAAGTTATGTTAATAATTAATAATTTTATATGTGTAGCTTTTATTGTATTAAATAATTCAGTAATTTGTGGTTAACTCAGTTGGTAGCTATATTCTGTTTGTTTAATGCACTGCGTGCTAATGTTTGTTAATCCGAATAAATAAAAAGTGATGTTCACGAAATTTACATGGTTGGGAAACATTTGTTGTATGTGAAACATGTCAATTCAATTGCTTCAAACTGTTGCTACACTTACATTCATCTGAGATAAATTTTCTGGATAAATATACTTAATGAATTGTGTCAGGGTTAAAAAAACCGATCTTTACTTATCAGTTGATGTTCTGTAATGTGAAAAGACGATGTTGCTCTTGTCACTTATAATATAACCTTGTTATCTGAAACTCTACTTGGTTAAGGTTTATAATGTCAGTGCTCTAACATCACTGTTTTATGCTATAAATACCAACGATAATACTTCTAATGGAAGTGTAGCTTCAGCTGTTAGGTACAGTTCGGGAACAAAGTTCTAGGTAGTGTGTTCAAACTGTTAGGATTATTAGGAATTGAAAGAGGCATTAATTTTGTCCTATACGGCTTTGTGTAGTCCAGAGTGGCGATACTGTTCTATGGTACTCGGTAATGGAGTCTGGCTCTGATTCTAGGAAAGTGAATTGCTAAATAAAAGTATAACTAAATGGTTAATTGATATTCCTTCTAATATAACAAATCATCAAAGATTTTAATTTCAAATGAAAAAAAAAAATAATTAAAATATAACATAAACACTGCATTCTACAGTAAGAATTATTATGCAATGGGTTTAATAAGCTGTCAAATCCGCATAAAGGTGAAACAATGTAGCTTTATGTACTGAAACGTAAACTTGTTGAGTGTCTTTTATATCATAGTTTTTACAGTGTGGCTGAATACCTCTAAACAGATAAATTTGATTTTATTATTTGACTTTCATGGATTGACATTGTTGTATTTCAAGTAATTGTATTAAGTGACATTGTTAATAATTAGCATATTGTGACATCAGACACGTAATAACTTTATAATATAAAAATTGTATTGAAAGTAAAAAAATGAATAACTGGATGAACTTTCTTAGTAAAATAACGTTGTATAAATGAATATGTATCTACTTTATAATATTGCATGTAATATATTGAAAGTATTTGGATGTAAGCAACTATATTATAATAAGACCTTATGGAAACTCAAATTTGAAAGAAATTAATCTTGAATCTTTAATCTTGAACAATCATAAGATAGCACTGTATTAGTTCAAACCTTACATAATAAACTATGTCAAGATAATTAGCTAAATACTTTCATTCATAATATAAATTAAAAAGAACTTCTAGTTTGCTTGTTGGAATGAGTTAGTCTAGTAGATTGTATAATGTTTTAATTATTTATTAACATAAATTATAGATTTTGCATCTCAGAGCGAAGGGACTCGCTCATCACAGGAAGGCCGAGCTGTAAGCCCACTTATCATTTTGGGCATATTTTAGGCATATAGATTTATATCGTCTAAGTCGGCGTTTGTGATTTCTAATATTATTTTATTAATTATATACAACCTCTCGGAACAACTCATTCATCGTGTCAGAATTGTAGCGACATCTAGTGAATGTTCGAGGAAGTTACTTTTTGCTAGTTTAAGTCATGTTATGTTGATTATTAATTAATATTCGCCTGTTGCTATCGTTCAGCTTTATTTAAATTGTTTTTCTATTTTTTTATAAATATCCTAGATTAAATATTATTAAAGTTAGTCATTAATAATATTTTATTAGCATAATGAATTCGTAAACTGTATTTGAATTTGGCGCCAACAAGTTACGACAGATTGTCTTTTGTTTTTATGGCATTGTGATGGTAATCGTGTGAGTTGTGATTCGAAGAAGTGTAAAATATAGAAAATGTTATCGTATTGCTGGTTTTTACTTAAAGTTCCCATTATCCTGAAGCTGTGGCTACAGCTTCAGAAGTGGGATACCAGGAAAATATACTTTTTTCTGTTCCACGCCAACGACGTAAAGTGTAAGTAACGCGTACATCCGACATGTTTTTTTTTTCTTTCCATCTCGGTTTATCCTCAAAGTAATTTACATCTTTACAATAACTTACGAAGTAAACATACAGTCTACGATGGTAAAAACAAATTTATGTTGAAGTTATTGGCCGATTACCACTATCATCAAATTAAATATGTACTTCTTAACATTTTAAAGTTATTATACCTAGGTGGTCTAAGAAAAGAACACAAATAAAAGAAATACTGCAAATACAAGAGTGTTGTACATAATGATAATTGCAATGCATATTGCAATTATTAAGCTACATGATAAGATTTATTAGTTAGTTATTAGAAAAATCTTTATTGAACTATATTCACAATGTACAAATTATAACAAAAAGTTAAAAGTAAATTAAGTTACATCATATCAGAAATTGTTAGTTTGTAACTATCAGTGCAACGCTGATTTTCAATGACCACTTTTAGATGCGAATGCCAATGGCATAACCTTAATATTGTACTAGCAGATGCCCGCGAATTTGTCCGCGTTAAATAATTTATTTAAAAATTCCCACTGGAACTCCCTAACTTTTCGCATTAATACATAGACTATGACATAATATAATGTGGCTTTATATTCTATTGGTACCAGAATTTTCAAAAATTGGTTCAGTAGATCCAGAGACCCTACAACATCACAGACTTTACTTTTTTATAATATTAAGTATAGATTTTTGGCACAATATGAGAATAATTTATGTTAATTTATAAGAAAAGTTTAATAAAAAGAAGATTGAATCAGATATTGGTATTGTAAACTTTCAAATTTTTTGTTGCACTATCCCGCTCCGTTTTAAAGTTCTTTTAAGAAAACAGGTTGTCTGGAGGAAATCAATTTTGGTGATAAGACTGCCCTTGCGCACGCATTATTTTCCGTTTTTATTTTTGTTTATCAGTTATTTCTATGTTTTGTGTGGCAATAAAGAATTTATCGGTCTATTTATCTTTTAAAGTTTGACCAGAATAATTTATTATGGGCAAGGAAAGGTAGGCTTAATATTTTATCGTTGCGAATGAGATTTCTAAGCTGAAATTTGTCAGTTTCAGCTTCGAAGGAGAGAAAGAAATTATTTTCCAGGAAACTAAGGGTATGGTGAGTGGCCATACCGAGGTTGAGAATAATACAAATAATAATCGGCTTGATGGAGGTCAGGTCAGGAGAGAAAAACATTATTATTCGGGAAACCAAGGGTATCGCGAGTGGCCATACCGAGGTTGAGAATAATACAAATAATAATCGGCTTGATGGAGGTCAGGCCAGGAGAGAAAAACATTATTATTCGGGAAACCAAGGGTATCGCGAGTGGCCATACCGAGGTTGAGAATAATACAAATATAATCGGCTTGATGGAGGTCAGGTCAGGAGAGAAAAACATTATTATCCGGGAAACCAAGGGTATGGCGAGTGGCCATACCGAGGTTGAGATTAATACAGATAATAATTGATTTGATGGAGAGCGTCAGCTATGAAATGAATTTCAAAGGAGAAAAATATGGACAGATTTCTTCGTTCAACTCGAGGTTGTTCGTCTAGCGCTAATTCAAGTAATTTAATTATAATATTATATTATAGAAAGAAGCGAAATTAGGAATTACTATGTTACTAATATAAAGTTATAAAAATTGTGATATGTCAAGTATATAACACTACAATTTCCGTGATAGGTTATTAGGGTAATCTGAAAACAGTAAAATGACTTGTCGCACAACCACTTAAGGAGCTTTCTTTAAAAGAGATTTGTCGGTAGTTGTTTTTTGTATATTTATGTCCAGTTTATTATAAAGGAGAATGGTCAAAAGTGGGCTGTTGTTGTGTCTTAATGAAGTTAACGGTAAAACATTGAAAATATACTCAGGATTATATAAGATTATTATCATTGTGTAAGGCGGATGTAGTGCTTGTCTGAGACTCACAGAATATAGGTCATTTATTTCATGTGTATAGGAAAGTATATTATGGTAGAATAATAATAATATTATTTTCCTAAAAGAGTGTAACAAAATTATATAGCTGTCCCCTGCCCTCTATGCTATGATAACCTGTACTGCAGAGGGTAGTTCCTTCCAGTGATACAGGATAATATTACTAAAAAACTAATTACTTATTTATGGTGTAAAAAAAAAAACTGAGCATGTCTCTGTCATGTGTGAAGTGCACGCATCGCAATTTAAAAAAATATATATATATTCAATTGCGTCGTAGCTCTTAGTCAGGTTAAAGGAGACGGTTCAGATTTGTATGGGGCGTAGGCCAAGTCTTGTACAAGCAGAGAAATGAAGAAAAATAAAATACTAGACCAGTTCTTATTGGTCAAATCTATGAATTCGGCTTATTAATTCAGTGGTAAATTATTTAATCTTTCCAAGTTATGGAACACTAAACATGAGTGGTTAACAAAGGCGGATTCATATTTTTTTGACGTTTTCAAAAGAAAAACACGTTATTTTGACAGTGACTGTCAGAAATTACATTTGATACATTTTGCGCCTGCTGCCTTCTCTATGGCTGAAGGTTGCCATCTTGGAAATGTATCGAAAACTTGAAATACATTTTTATTTTTTTTGCTCGTTATTTATTTTACTGTTCTAAATTATTTATATTTATAATAAAATCTATGTATTTTCCTCTATTCATGGTAGAATGTACAAGAGTAGGCCAAAAATGTACCTTTCCCTTTATTATTATTTTTCTTTCAAAAGAAATATCCCTGTTAATTCTAATGAATACATTAAATGCATACTATTAAGAGTTGAATTCAAATTGTGAGTGAACAAAACTTGTGTTAGTAACTGATATTGAAAATTTTATTACTCTTTTATAATTATTTATAGTGCTATGATCAAATAATTGTGGAAAACGTAAAATTATTGAATTTAAATATTGTTAATGAACGTTGAGTACATTGCGCTCTTTATATAAGTTATCAGTGGGGTATCTAAATGTTTAAAAAAAAAATAGTAGTAAGGTCTGTGCGCTCGTTCTAACTGAAGTAAAAACGTTTTTCCAACCCCACCCCATGCACAGATACAATATGGGTCATGATCGGAAGCCACAGCGACATATAAACCATTATTGACGTCATTATTGATTGAAAAAAATTGAAAAAAAGTTTATTATAGTTCTTAATTTTATTATAGGTATTCTGAATACGAGCTGACCATTTAAGATGTATCACTAAGGTTATGCTAAGATATTTTGCAGTTGCCTCTTTAGATAAGACTAGCAGTTCGCCCGAGCTTCGCACGCGCATCACTAATCATCATAATAGTCCATACCCAATTATAACCAGTAGGCACTGGGCAGCACATTAGGTTTTACATTAGCAAACAAATCTTTCCTCTTTAAAATATTAGTTTAGATTAAATGAGTGGGTAAGACTAACCATTCTGGAAAGTACCTAATTAAAGAAGAACATGTGTATCCTCATACTCGTAGGAAAACAATCATAGATGTGTAATAATATAATTAAAACTATAAGAATCTTATTATCATTTGATCAAATGATGGTCTCACCTTTGAGAATGTTGAAATTGTTACCAATTACACTTATAGAACTTTAAGTTAAGAGTAAGCAAATGTATCATGTCATTGGTCAGACGAAGTTAAAATTTTCACTAATTGGTACCTAAAGATTAACTGGCATTGGGTTCATCAAAATAAGTAAGGGAAAAGTCATTAACTGAAACTCTCAGTGCAATGCTGGGAAACTAGTAAATTCAGATCAAAGAACATTTATTGTTAACTTAAAAATTTGAATATTTTTAAAACTATATTCATATAAAGATTTAAGATTATAAATATTGTACATCATTGTGGTAAGTTATGTTAATAATTAATAATTTTATATGTGTAGCTTTTATTGTATTAAATAATTCAGTAATTTGTGGTTAACTCAGTTGGTAGCTATATTCTGTTTGTTTAATGCACTGCGTGCTAATGTTTGTTAATCCGAATAAATAAAAAGTGATGTTCACGAAATTTACATGGTTGGGAAACATTTGTTGTATGTGAAACATGTCAATTCAATTGCTTCAAACTGTTGCTACACTTACATTCATCTGAGATAAATTTTCTGGATAAATATACTTAATGAATTGTGTCAGGGTTAAAAAAACCGATCTTTACTTATCAGTTGATGTTCTGTAATGTGAAAAGACGATGTTGCTCTTGTCACTTATAATATAACCTTGTTATCTGAAACTCTACTTGGTTAAGGTTTATAATGTCAGTGCTCTAACATCACTGTTTTATGCTATAAATACCAACGATAATACTTCTAATGGAAGTGTAGCTTCAGCTGTTAGGTACAGTTCGGGAACAAAGTTCTAGGTAGTGTGTTCAAACTGTTAGGATTATTAGGAATTGAAAGAGGCATTAATTTTGTCCTATACGGCTTTGTGTAGTCCAGAGTGGCGATACTGTTCTATGGTACTCGGTAATGGAGTCTGGCTCTGATTCTAGGAAAGTGAATTGCTAAATAAAAGTATAACTAAATGGTTAATTGATATTCCTTCTAATATAACAAATCATCAAAGATTTTAATTTCAAATGAAAAAAAAAAAAATTAAAATATAACATAAACACTGCATTCTACAGTAAGAATTATTATGCAATGGGTTTAATAAGCTGTCAAATCCGCATAAAGGTGAAACAATGTAGCTTTATGTACTGAAACGTAAACTTGTTGAGTGTCTTTTATATCATAGTTTTTACAGTGTGGCTGAATACCTCTAAACAGATAAATTTGATTTTATTATTTGACTTTCATGGATTGACATTGTTGTATTTCAAGTAATTGTATTAAGTGACATTGTTAATAATTAGCATATTGTGACATCAGACACGTAATAACTTTATAATATAAAAATTGTATTGAAAGTAAAAAAATGAATAACTGGATGAACTTTCTTAGTAAAATAACGTTGTATAAATGAATATGTATCTACTTTATAATATTGCATGTAATATATTGAAAGTATTTGGATGTAAGCAACTATATTATAATAAGACCTTATGGAAACTCAAATTTGAAAGAAATTAATCTTGAATCTTTAATCTTGAACAATCATAAGATAGCACTGTATTAGTTCAAACCTTACATAATAAACTATGTCAAGATAATTAGCTAAATACTTTCATTCATAATATAAATTAAAAAGAACTTCTAGTTTGCTTGTTGGAATGAGTTAGTCTAGTAGATTGTATAATGTTTTAATTATTTATTAACATAAATTATAGATTTTGCATCTCAGAGCGAAGGGACTCGCTCATCACAGGAAGGCCGAGCTGTAAGCCCACTTATCATTTTGGGCATATTTTAGGCATATAGATTTATATCGTCTAAGTCGGCGTTTGTGATTTCTAATATTATTTTATTAATTATATACAACCTCTCGGAACAACTCATTCATCGTGTCAGAATTGTAGCGACATCTAGTGAATGTTCGAGGAAGTTACTTTTTGCTAGTTTAAGTCATGTTATGTTGATTATTAATTAATATTCGCCTGTTGCTATCGTTCAGCTTTATTTAAATTGTTTTTCTATTTTTTTATAAATATCCTAGATTAAATATTATTAAAGTTAGTCATTAATAATATTTTATTAGCATAATGAATTCGTAAACTGTATTTGAATTTGGCGCCAACAAGTTACGACAGATTGTCTTTTGTTTTTATGGCATTGTGATGGTAATCGTGTGAGTTGTGATTCGAAGAAGTGTAAAATATAGAAAATGTTATCGTATTGCTGGTTTTTACTTAAAGTTCCCATTATCCTGAAGCTGTGGCTACACTACTATGTTTTTTTTCACTTTTTACCGTTTTCAAAGGCTTCAGTCCTGGTCTAAAAAGGGTAAAATAGGGGATGAAAATTTGGATGAGGATTTTTTTTTCGGCTTACATCGGAAAAAAATATGAAATTCGATTAAAAATTAGGAAACAAGTGTTTCAGTCTTTTTGGAAATAATTCCACCTCTAAGGCACCCGAGCGAAGCAGGGGCGGGTCCGCTAGTATAAACATAAGAGACACAGAAATGTCCACTTCCCCGCGTCGAAGGCGATTAAAGAAACGAGCTGGTTTTCGTGCACCCTCTGCACAAGGCACCTCTATAGTGGCGAAGAACTTAAACCAATTAGCTTTAGTGTTTTACGAATCAGGGACATAGATAGTTTTTTTTGCGAATGACAGCTGCGACATCCCTGATGCACTGCAGAAGCGGAGAAATCCCATCATCATCCTAATGTAACGTTGTAACATATTGTGACGTGAAACATAAATTGTAACGTGAAAATAAATTGTAAGGTGGAAAAGAGAGAGATGGGTAAAAGAGTAACCACTGGTTTGAAACGCCAGTGCGAGGGAGACAGCTATGTTAACGTGTGTTATAGAATTCTTCATAGCCCCTATTGTTGGGCCTCATTAATGTCTTGACCGTATGTTTATACTTTGCCTGATCTTGCGAGTTGCGTAGTTATTTGTAAGTACCTATCAATGGACCTTTGTTTTAGCGACTTGACATGTTTATGTTAGGTACACGTTGAGATCGTGTTCACAGTTTGGAGCTCTTATTATTTCCTTTGTGATTATTTCGGCTTAGTGTAAGATAAGTTTTGTTTAGGTTAACTGAAATATGATTATTGTAATTTGGGACCGGTGATATTGTATTTGGAGGGACTTCAGTCAGACCTTTTGTGACACTCGTTCCGAGCACAGCTTATGCTTAATATAAAATTGTGTAAAGTTAAATACAGATTTATTATTTACCATCCTGACCCACCTTCTATTACACTTCAGAAGTGGGTTGAAGAACAATGTCCGGCCCTTATATCGACGGCTTAGGCAAACGGAGACGTGAATACACGACTTCGGTGTCATCAAACGAAGAAAATGAGAATTTTTTTTTGAAGACTCAGGACTCTCAGTCAACCAAGAGACTACGTGTTACTCCAACGGATGCTGAAGTGATACCGAAGTTTCGTCCGGACGATAAAGGAAATAACGTGACAGGTTGGTTACATAAAATAGATCAGCTCGGAGACGTCTACGGCTGGGATAATAAAGATCGACAGTTCATCATGCAAATTCGTTTACGCGGCTCTGCACGAGCATGGTACGATGACTTAGAGGATTACGATTTGACTTGGGACGAATGGAAGAAAGCACTTCAAACCGCATTTCCGCGATCGACGGACTACGTGAACCGACTTGAAGAAATGTTAGCAAGAACGAAGTCAGACTTTGAAACAATGACAAAATATTACCACGCGAAGTTGTCCTTGCTCAAGAAATGCAACATTGACGGAGAAGCAGCCATTTCCTGCATCATACGAGGCCTGCCGGTGGAACTAAGAGCCAATGCTAAGGCTTATCAGTGCGACAAACCTGAAAATCTTTATTTTGGTTATTTATCGTCGCTGGAAAATTACAAACGAGATGAAACAGCCAGCACTACACGGAAGTCTACTTGGAGGAGAGGCTCATATGGCAACAATAATTCTGCAACCACAACAAGTACGAGTGGAATAGTTAGTACATCGAAGCAGCCACTACCGAAGATTTGCTACGCGTGCCGAAAACCTGGCCATGAGGCGAGGGATTGCAAGACTCAGCCACTCCGGTGCGAGGTGTGCCAGCGCGTCGGGCACGCCACCGCGAACTGCTGGTTTGCTGCGGGCTCTTCGCGACAATATTTTAATAAGGTCAGTGACATCAAATTTGTCACATATTATTTATTTCAGGATTTATATAAACGAAAAGTCTATGTCAACAGATTAGAATTACTAGCTTATATAGACACAGGCAGTAAATTAAATATAATAACGGCAGCACAAGCTAATAATTTAAAACTAGAAATTAAACCATCTAATGTGATTATGAAGGGATTTGGAGGTGCATTTACACAATCTTTGGGTACGTCACATATTAATGTCCATATTGATGATGTTGTTTTAAAAGGTGTAATTGAAATAACAGATTATGATCTATCCGATGTAGATTTGATTATCGGACAAACAATGATTAATCAAAAAAATATTAGTTTGGTTACAACAGTAGACTCTGTGACTTTTGTATCAACCTGTGGCCGTGAAAGTATTCTATCAGATATACAGTTAAACATGTTAGATTACATTTCGAAGTTTCCAGTTTATCTGAAATACGACACCGTCTTACCAGCGCTGAGTTATAGTTATGTTGAGGTAAATACTAAGCTTCAACACCACGACCCAGATATTACACTATTAACGAAACCAGTGCACTTTCAGTTAGGTAATTCTTCTTATTTTATTCCAGAAGGTATAATAAGTTCGAAGAAATCGTATTTAAAGGTCATTAATGTTGGTGATGAGCCTATTGAGTGGAAAGCGAACAAACTATTAGTTAGGGCGGAGTTAATATCACAAACTAAATTGACCAAGGAACATAATGATACCCAATCAGTGAATCAGATTTCTGAAACTAAACCGACTGTGCTCACAATAACTGACCTAGATGTAGGTGAACTTGATGATATGGATAAGGATCGACTCTTAAGTTTACTTAATAGATTTGTGAAATCTTTCGCGTTCTCTACGAAAGAACTAGGGTGTACTAATTTAATGGAAATGAATATTCAGACTACAGTAAATCAACCCATATACTGTAAACCCTACAGGTTGTCGTTCAAAGAAAATGACATTGTGAATGACAAAGTTCGAGATCTTATTGATGCAGGTATTGTGCGAGAATCTATGTCGGAATATGCCAGTCCTGTAGTGCTAGTAAAGAAAAAAGGGGGGGACTATCGGTTGTGTGTCGATTATCGTGCCTTGAATGCACGAACTATAAAAGATCGTTTCCCTTTACCTCATATAGAAGACCAGTTAACACGCTTGAGTGGAAAATCCTTTTTCACTACTTTAGATCTTGCGCAGGGCTATTATCAGGTACCTATGGCTGAAGACTCTATAAATAAAACTGCTTTCGTAACACCTTCGGGGCAATTTGAATTCTTAAAAATGCCGTTTGGTCTTGCCAATGCACCAGCTGTATTTTCTAGACTAATACGCATGGTTTTACGTAATGTTAAGGAAGAAATAGCACTGTATTTAGATGATGTTATGATTCCTTCCATATCCGTCGAAGAAGGACTGAAGCTGTTAGAAAGGGTTTTGCAAATACTTACTGATACAAATTTAAAATTAAACTTGAAGAAGTGTTCTTTTCTCAAAAAGAGCACTAACTATCTGGGTCATGAAATTACAGCCGGTACAATACAGCCCGGTCAAGCAAAAATAAAATGTGTTGCCGAGTATAAAGCGCCGAAAAATATTCATGAGATAAGGCAATTCATCGGCTTAACGTCTTACTTTAGGAAATTCATTCGTGGTTTTGCTGAAATTGCACGACCTTTGACAGAATTGACCAAAAAAGAAACTGACTGGCGATGGGGACCGGAACAGCAGCGTGCATTCGAAACTCTTAAGCAGAAACTCATAGAGCGTCCGATATTAGGTATTTATGATAGAAATGCAGAAACTGAACTCCATACCGATGCAAGTAAGCTAGGTCTGGGAGGAATTCTTTTACAGCGGGGAGATGATGGTTGTTTAAAACCAATAGCATATTATAGTAGGGTCACAAGCCAAGAAGAGCAATTTTACCACAGTTACGAACTTGAAACCCTTGCCGTGGTAGAGTCATTGAAGCGATTCAGAATTTATTTGTCAGGGATTCATGTAAAAGTAGTCACGGATTGCGCGGCATTACGTACGACTCTGCTGAAAAAGGACTTAATTCCTCGTATAGCACGCTGGTGGCTCACCATTCAAGACTTTGATTTAGAGATAGAATACCGGCCAGGCGAACGGATGAAACACGTAGATGCCTTGAGCAGGAATCCTGTCATAAATACATTACTTCTGATCGATGATACAGATTGGTTACTGACTCTACAATTGCAAGATGATAATATTCAGAATATATTAACTCAAATTCGAGAAGGTACGACCAATAGAGATATCACAAATAACTACATGATTAAGAACGATGTCTTGTTCAGAAAAACGCTAACAGGCGAACGATTCGTGATTCCAAAAACTGCTAAATATAGTTTGCTCCAGAAGTTTCACGATCAGATAGGCCACCCAGGTTTCAATCGATGTGAACAAGTTATCAAAGAGCAATTCTGGTTCCCAGACATGACGCGTTTCATACGCAAGTATATTAACTCTTGCTTACAATGCGCTTACGGTAAAGGTGACCATGGTAAACAACAAGGGGAATTGCATCCCATTAACAAGGAACCTGTTCCGATGCACACACTACATGCAGACCATCTCGGTCCATTCGCCAAGACACGAAAAGGACACACATATGTTCTTGTAATTATCGATTCATTCACAAAATTTGTATTTGCCAAGCCAGCCAAAAGTTGTAGTTCCATTGAAACGATCAAACTACTTAAAGACGTTTTCAATTTGTTTGGATTTCCTCACAGAGTTGTGACGGATAGGGGAAAAGCATTCACAAGCAGATATTTTAAACAATTCGCGGAAGAAACTCAATTTAAACATGTTCTTAATGCTATAGCGAGTCCTCGATCGAACGGACAAGTGGAACGCGTGAACCGCACGCTTCTAAATGGTCTCAATTCAACATCTGAGAGTGAGTGCACATGGGATGAAAAGCTGTCAGATGTTGTGTGGGGCATCAACAACACTCCCAACACCACGACAGGCATTTCACCCTTTAAACTCATGTTTGGACACGGGAACTCTCGTCTGCCAGCTTACCCTAGTACCGATTCAGATAATTACAATACCCAGCAAGAAGAAATGCAGATGCGTAGGGCCACTGCTAAATTACGTATAGATCGTAATATGACGCTAATGAAGAGCAGATTTGATCGCAAACATAAGAAATGCAATAAGTATACCGTAGGACAGCTTGTTCTATGGAGGGGCGGAATAGCTAGAGATGCAAATGCTAAAGTTGTAAGAAAATTAAATGGTCTCTATACGGGTCCTTATAAAGTTTGTGCAGCCAACCACTCATTAGACCGTTACAAGATTGTCAGTATTAAAGGTATGAAGGGTTACAGAAGATTTAACGCTGTAGTTACAGGTGAAGCTCTTCGACCTTATAAACCAGCAGTGTCTGATGATGATAGCTCTGGTAGCAATAGTGAGATAGATAGAGACGACTTAATTGATTTGTTAGAAAGTTAAACATCTTAAATAATAATTTTAATCGTTTCAAATAGTAATGTGATAAAGAACAGAACAAACGGCGAATATGTAGAATTTTTATATTATTGTTAATATACTAATGCGAATTGTAAAATAAACCAGAGAACTGTTATTTTGTGCCACTCTAATTCATATACACTGTAAATCTGAGTGACATGTATCAGTAATATAGAAAATTTAAGTAGAGAAATAGATAATTATGGAGCTTAATAACTGTTTGAACACTGTGTGATAAATAAATAGCGCAACTACTGTTTGATCGTACGTGATAAATACGATTAGACTGTGAAAAATCATAACTGTGTGATACGCCCTGCACCATGTGTAGAGCATAGCTGTGTGATACATGATCTACACTATGTGCACAAATATGTAGATAGTAGATATGAGAATCAGAAATTTAAAAACTACTTTTCAACGTACTGTGTGGTAGACTGATCCAGAACACTGTGTGAAGTGCATAGCTGCTGTGTGATAGGCTTTGCACTGTATTATGTATAACTGTGTGACATGATGAGTAAAACTGTGTGATAGAAATAGGTTTATATTGTGAATCCTTACTTAGCACTTTAGTGTGTGTTTACAAATGACAATTACTGCGTTTTTTTTTTTATCGTAGGTGCCAGAGGACAAACTACATTGAGCGCCGTGGGACACGACGCGACTGCAGGAAGGCCGAGTGTTATAGAATTCTTCATAGCCCCTATTGTTGGGCCTCATTAATGTCTTGACCGTATGTTTATACTTTGCCTGATCTTGCGAGTTGCGTAGTTATTTGTAAGTACCTATCAATGGACCTTTGTTTTAGCGACTTGACATGTTTATGTTAGGTACACGTTGAGATCGTGTTCACAGTTTGGAGCTCTTATTATTTCCTTTGTGATTATTTCGGCTTAGTGTAAGATAAGTTTTGTTTAGGTTAACTGAAATATGATTATTGTAATTTGGGACCGGTGATATTGTATTTGGAGGGACTTCAGTCAGACCTTTTGTGACACTCGTTCCGAGCACAGCTTATGCTTAATATAAAATTGTGTAAAGTTAAATACAGATTTATTATTTACCATCCTGACCCACCTTCTATTACACGTGCTATGAGCAGTGACTCCATGGGGCTCGCTGGCCAGGCGGAGTGGGACTGAAATAAAGAGAAAATAAAGGCGGGCGTAATCTAGGTATCTTGCAGAGCTTACCGATAACCCATACTTACGCCACAAATTCCTCGGATCGACCAGCCGGTCTAGAGTCGGACTTCTGGATCAAGACCGTACCGAGCTATAGGCGCGTTCTCGCAGTCAGCAATGGGTAGGAACACAGTAGGGGAGTATCATAATCAAAGAGTCATTAGTAATAACATTGGAATTTAATGAGTGTTCTTCAGAAATGGTTCTAACCTAGGAATAAAGCTAGTTTAAAAATTATACCGTCTTAACGTTCATTGTCCAGAATGATGGTACCAGATTCGCGGGGACACGCTCTTCGTGACGCGTGCGCCCCAGGCACTAATCTCGTCGGAAGACGATGCAGTTGTAATGGCCGGCGCCCCCTTGCGCACGACCCATTGTACACCACGTTCACAATTCACTGCCTATTTGTGTTGGCTTTATCACTGGTTTCACTTCTTAGGTATTACCTTAATTATGCTTTACAATTGAATATAGCAAAGAACAACGGATGACCACTAAAGGGGAGAGTATAGCCCGCGGGGGGGAGAATTGGGAGTAAAAAAATACAGAAATATAATTAGCAAAAATGGAGGCTGAAACCCATTGTTAAAAAAAGGTCAGCTAAATATTAAAAGATGGCCGGATGGCCTCCCATTAAAGGGATATAATAAAATCACTAACCGCCATGGCGGCGATAGAAAAAAAGATGCTCGAACTGGTCACGCGTGTCTCCTCCTTCCCGGTCCGAGCCAGAGAGAGAGTGAAAAATCTCGATCGATTATCGGTTTTTTTAAAAGCCGCGAACTTCGCATTTATCAAGAGGGGAGTGAGATGCCTATATCATCTCCCAAGTGAGTGTAAGTGAGAGGGTCGCTGTTGCAATTTCACAGCGGCTCTTTGCTGTCAATCGACGCGTTCGGATACTTTTTGATATGATTTTTGGTGTAACAGATTAAATTATCGTGTTCGGATATTTTATCATAATAAAAAACTATAAGGTAGCGTATAATGCTACAATACCCCCTTTTTCAGGAAAGAGACAACCCAGTTGTCTCCACAGCCGTGGCAACCCGGAAAAAAAAAATCTTATACTTAAACTTACATTATTTCTAAACTTGTAGATAATAAATGTTGGTGTGTTATAGTATATGTTAGTATTGTTTTGTTAGTGTATTACATCTAAGTTAACCTAATTCGCTTCCGGATTGTGTCCTAAAATGTTTTGGCCTTAATTTTGAAACTCATTTATTCTATACTTGCATACGTCACGCTTTCGACCTGCTCTTAGCCTATACCAGCTGGTTTGAGTTATTTGTTTGATGTTAATTAAGTGTTAGTGTTTACTAGGCTAATGTTGCTTAATATCTAACAATTAAATAAACTATCCTACTATTAATCCTAATTTTTTGTTTTATTTATCTAGTAATCTAGTTATAGTTATCTAGTGTCTAACTATAACCTGTGTTTACACTATGTTGGTTAGCCATTGTTCATTGAAATGGAACCTTAGTGTTGTGTTATGGTTGAGTCGTGGTATGTTGTGAGGTAAAACATTTGTTTTCTAAGAAAAAAAAATTTTACCTTTGAGATGCTCCTATGCTAGTTGATAAAGATGCGATCCTATAATGTGATCAGCTCTTTGACTATTCCTATGTTCATTTAGGATATCCTTCCAAATAGGTAAGGAATAAAGTAAAGTTTTAAACCGTTATGTCTAAAAAACACTGTCTCTTGGACTATAAATCAAATCTATAAAAAATTTCCTCCCAAGTAGGTGGGGGAAAAGAAAAGAAAATTAGCTATTTTCTTTGCATTCATAAAAATTACTGACTTTTAAACTAAAAGATCAGATTGTGAACTAATATTGTCTTGCTAACTGTAGTAGAAAACAATACTTAAATAAGGCTGCTTTACCCAACACATGGTTAAGGTATCTGTTGTGCCTTTTTCAAAAATAAGATTTATAGATGACCTAGGGTCTGCTGTTTGTACTATGATTAGCTACTAAACTGCTAGACCAAAATAGGTATATTAAAAGTTATCCTGTGGATAGTTCTTACCCAGTGGGTTAGGTAATAAATTAAAAAATACTAGTGACTTTTGATATCAATATATAAGTTTTTTGATTACTGAGTGGCTCTTGTGCTATGAGTTCATTCAGAGTAGAGAATATCCCTAATTCATTGTTTGGGAAAGATAAAATATTCAACATATTTGAGCTAGATAAGCTCCTATGCTATACATCCACTCCTAGATATGAGCATTAATGTATAAATTATATATATATATCGGGGCTATGCATGTAGTCCCTTGGCTTCGCAACTTAGTGCACAGTATATCGTCCTACGGTCCTGCATGCATAGTGTTTGCTTAGACTATATATTGTAGTCTGGACCTTGGTAGGTAATGTTGCTTCAATAGCTTAGTAATAAGATAAGAAAATGTAAATATTTCCTATTAGGTGAGAAAACAAGACAAACAACTTGTCAAAAACTGTTATGCTGTATTGAACTATGTATTATTGCTTACTTTATGTGTATTTATGTTTGGTTTCAACATCTAAGAAGTAAAAACGAGAAAAAAAAAATTGTCATAAATTTGAGCTGTCTCCTTTATATTGGGTGTGATGTTCTTATTTGGACATTCACTTTTAATTATTATAAAATCAGCAACTTAAATAGTTGGTTTGAAATAGAAGTAAATAACTTAGATTTCTATTATCTATAGTGTAGGTATTATGTAATAACTTTATATATTGTAGCAATCTATTGTAGAATGATTTTACTTTTGAATTTAAGTTTTTATGTAAGTAACTTCATATCATAGTATGTGCTGATATGTGTATAGTTTATTCTATATCAAGATATCTATTTTGTTTGTTATTATAGTTTGCATAATAGTATGTACTAGTGTTATAAATTGATCTAACATTTATGATTGTTAGTCTATATATTAAGTGAATAGTGGAGTGTTCGGTATGATTTACCTATAATAGTGAGTAGATAAAGCATGTTGTATATTGAATTTAGATATAGGCTGTTTGTGATTATACTATGTTAGTTTATTGTTGAAGTGAAAATACTGCTATATGATATAATGAAATTATGTAAAACATTGATAAGTTATATTTAGTGAAGTTATGAAAATTTAATAATGTCTTTTATATGATATTTTCCTTTATATTTAGTATCTATATCTTCTAGAATATAAACTAAGTCTGAGATTTTCTCGATGACTTTAGTTTTTATGAATCTTGGAGCTAATTTTGCAGAAAAGAAGTTTGCTGCGTTAGATTGAACAAAGTTTTTTCTCCAGACTATGTCATTAACTCTACACACCACCTTTTTTCGCCTTAGATTGTATCTACTTGCGTTTCTTTGGTAAGCTACAGTCAAAGCGTCCTGTACATTATTGAATATTTGAGATAACTCTGTCAGAGCGGAGGCTGTGGCCTCCCTGTCCGCTATTTGAAGTTCATCAAGGTTGTTAGGTAATGCAGAGTGTAACTGGTGTAGTTTGCCGTCTACAATTATGTCTCTGCCTGTGGCGAGGAAGTATGGAGTGTAGCCTGTGGCCACATTCACAGAACTATTTAGTGCCAGCTGTACTCTGGCCAGGTGTTTGGACCAGGTACGTTGGTCTTTTTCAACTAATATTGACAAACAGGTTTGGACGGTTTGATTGTACCTTTCTACTGTATTAGACTGAGGTGAGTAATAGGCGTTATAGAATACTTTTGGAATGCTAAATGATTCACAGAACTTGGAAAAATCTTTACTTTTGAATATTTTTGCGTTATCCACTATCAGAATTCTAGGTGTTCCTGATTTCATGATAATTTCGCTTTCTACATATGAAGTCACTGTTTTTGTGGTTGCGGTCCTTAAAGGATGCAGCCAGCAATATTTGGTAAAAATGTCAACTATAGATAGTATGCATATATGTCCAGAATAAGTTTTTGGAAGTGGACCTATTATGTCCATAGATAATGTATGCATTGGATATTTTACAATTTTTTGGTTGTTCATTAGACCATGTGGTTGTGTGTTCGTGTGTTTGTATGCTTTACACATTTCACACTTTTTTATAAAGTTGACTACATCTTCATGCATATTTGGCCAATAATAAGTATTTTTTAATTTGGAAAAAGTTTTAAATATCCCAGGATGTATGGAATCTAATGAATTATGGCTTTCTTCTAAACAATCTTTAATTTTTTCCTTTGGGATGACTATTTTCCAGTTATTAGAGCACAGTTTATGTTTTGGATTAGAAAAACGGTATAATATCTTGTTATCTATTAAGAAGTTTCTAAATTTTTGGGGTTGGGTTTGACAACCCAGATAGGTTTTTAAATACCACTTATCTTGTGTATGTTCTATACCCCCTGTATATGTTATGAGATTAATTGAAGACCTAGATAAGGCGTCTGGTACTATATTAAGTTTGCCTTTTTTATGCTGAATTTCAAAATTAAATTGAGATATTTGCATAGCCCACCGAGCCAAGCGACCGGAGGGGTTGTTTAATGATTTTAACCATTTCAGACTCATATGGTCTGTTATGACTGTAAATTTCGTGCCTTCAATATATGGGCGGAAATGATTTATGGAGTCTACCAATGCAAGTAGCTCTCTTTCTGTAGTGCTATAGTTGCGCTCAGTTTTGGATAGAAGGCGTGAGTGGAACGCTACGGGGTGTTCAATCTCGTCCCATTCTTGGGTGAGAACGGATCCTATTCCTACTGATGACGCGTCGCAATGTAAGGCGAATGGTTTTGAGTAGTCTGGACAGGCGAGTACTGGAGCTGTTGTTAGTGCTCGTTTAAGTGTTGTGAATGCTTCCTTCGCTGTGTCAGACCACTCAATCCCATCTTTGCCTTTGCGCTTTCCTAGCATGGCTGTCATGGGTGCTATAATTGAGGAGAAGTTCTCCACGAATCTCCTATAATAGGAACAAAGGCCAATGAAACCTCTAAGTTGTTTTGCTGTAGAGGGCAGTGGGAAATTTTATATACATTTTAACTTTTCGGGGTCTGTTTTTAGACCTTCCGAATTGACTACATATCCTAAATATTTTAATTCATCTCTGCAAAATTTACATTTTTCCAAATTTATAGTTAAGCCTGCCTCTTTAAGAGAGTTGTAGACTTTAGTTAAAATTTCTATATGGGTTTCAAAATCTTCCGTAACTATTAATAAATCATCTAGGTAGGCGAAAACCTTTTCACCAAATTGGTGTAAGAATAGTCTGTCTACAAGTCTTTGCATTTCTGCACCTGCGTTTGATAGACCAAAGGGCATTCTCTTAAATTCGAAGAGGCCTCTGCCAGGGACTATAAATGCTGTTTTCTGGCATGAGGTACTTGAATCTACTTCGTTACTGGTGTCTCGTGTATCATCTAATGGTATTTGCCAGTATGCGCTGGATAAGTCTAAAGAAGTTAGGTAACGAGCACCTTTTAAATTATCTAATATTGAACTAATATAAGGTATGGGATAAGAATCCTTTTTTGTTACGTCATTTAATTTTCTGGCATCCAAGCAAAATCGAAGCGAACCGTCCTTTTTTGTAGCCATAACGACAGGGTTGGCCCAAGGTGATCTTGAAGGTGCAATCACCTCCAGTTGAAGCATTCGGTCAACTTCTTCATTTAAAGCTTTGAGTTTGCTTGGTGATAGAGGATAATATCTTTGTTTTATAGGGGGCCCTTCTGTTATTATTCTGTGTGTGACTAGTGATGTTTTGCCTAATCCCACTTGCTCAGCTGAAATTTTTCTAAACTTATTTATAATGTGTTCTATCCTCTTAGCCTTGTTGGGCGGTAATTTTTCCCTAGGAACAATGCAGCGTACCTCGTCCGCTTCTGGTAACTGGTCTTTTGTACCAGAGGAGGACTGGTCGGATATATTATTATTTAATGTAATTAAATTTAAGATTTGGAAAGCGAACAAAAAATTCATGCCTAGAATTATATTTTTAGTGATGCTAGGTATTACTAAGAATTCTATGTCTTTAATTTTTCCATCAAATTGGACCGGAAGGGTCATGGTACCTAATACATTTACTGAAGAGCCATCGGCTGTCTTTGCATTGACAAAGGTTCTATGCAAAGATGTGAATTGCAGAAATTTTTTGTGAAATTTTTTTCCTAGTACACATAGATTTGCCCCTGTATCTATGAGACCTACGAATTCTTCGTTAAATGTTATGAAATTTAGATACAACCTGTTATCTCTGCGTATAGTGTTAATTTCCGGGGATATTAAGTTGTAATGAACCTTGTGTGACTGGTGGGAGGCGTTCATATCCACGGAGGAAATTAGTTTTTTGAGTTAGAATTAGGCTTATTTTTGCCCTGACCTTTTCCTTTATCAATTGTTCCTGGAGAGGTCTTGTTACATTTGGGACAGGTATTGGTGAAGACATTGGGCGTCTGGCAGTTGAAGCAGATTGGCCCTGGGAATCTTCTACATTGCCTGAAATCGTGGCCTACTTTCCTACATTTCTTGCACACTACTACCTTATCTGTTACTGGACTAGTGGCCGGGTAATGTTGATCGTTTGTTCTTATATGTTTTTTGTAGGTATGGAGATTCCTGTCTGGTGTATTCTGTGTTGCCGAGGGTAATTGGTTTCTGTTGACGTATGTCGAGTATGAGCTTCCCCTATTACCTTGGTGAGTGTCTGACTGACTAGGCATCGCGTATGCTTCGTAGTTTCTGCTTAATGTTATGAGTTGCTCTATTGAGGAAATCGAATTGTTGGCTAAGAGTGAGGCATAGCATGTTGACAAGTTATGTTTTATTATATCCAGAAGGGCATTGTCAGAAATGGGAACTGTTAGTTTCCTATTTAAATCCTTTATGTGAGTGATGAAATTAAAAACTGATTGATTACTTTTTTGTTTTGTGTTCCTAATTACTTTCTCAGTGGTATATTCAAAATCAATTGGTTGAAAATTTGTTATAAATTCCTTATATAGGTCGGACCACGGATTTATTTTATGGCGGACCTGTCTATAGAATTGGAGTGCTGTGCCTTGAAGAAGCTCTGAGAATCCTCTGAGGACGATATTGATGTCTACATCCCTTGCCATGCGGATCTCTTCCACCCTATTTAAGAATTCGTAGACACAAGATTCGCCTGAAAATTTGACGTTCCAATTTTTTAAATTGGCTATGTTATGCATGTTGTATATGATCGGTTTTAGTTCCGATTTTGAAATAGGATTCATTGTGCTGTGTAAGTCATTGTATTGTGTGGAAGTACCTGCTGCTTCCAAGACTGGCTGGTAAGCTGTTGGATCTAGAATGGAAGTACGGGCTGCTCCGAGTGTGGAGTACGTCAACTGGGTTGTGGCTAAATTTGGCTGTGGACCCCTGGGGTTGGTATTTACATAATTGTCTTGCATGTCGATGAAGACCGATGAAACAACTCCTACATCCGGTTTGGGTACCGGTGATATGACGGACTCTAAATTTACGGGAGAGCTACCCTTTGTGGTTACTTCCGGATTCATGTTTATTCCTGTCTGTCTGTTCTTGCTTTACAGGTTGTTACTTAGGCTACACACTTAAACTATAAGTTGTTTATATCTATAATTAACCTAAGCATTATGTGAGTTCCACGCTTTGTTTGGATTCCGCATTTACTTGCTATACACCAAAGGAAAATAATGGTTGGAGTGAACAATTTCTGATGGTAAATAGTAATTAAATCTAATTACTTACTTGAAAAATGCGTATCCGCTCCTGTCGTTCGAACAATTTTGACAGGTTTGCTGTAGAATCACATGAACAGTTGAAATTAATGATTATAAAACAATTTATGTGTACACAATCAGTTGTCAGAGTTGTCCGGTGAAACTTATAGTTTTTTGTTTACAACCAAGTGATATTTTGAACTTAGGTATGTGAATTTCAACAAAACAAATTTTATTTAAACGATTTAAAGTTAGAAATACTGTTAAATATTATCAATAATCTAAGACAAACTCTGTATAATAACAATAAATTGACAGTTTTGATGATTGACGTTTTACGTGTAAATAATCTGACAGTCTGACAACAATTCTGAAATGTCAAAGACAAATAAGCTGTGGAATGTGACATAACAAATAATTTATTGCCCCTTTGTACCGAATACTGAGTGCGAGTGCGTCACCTATGCTATTTTTTCGGGCGCCATATTGTAACGTTGTAACATATTGTGACGTGAAACATAAATTGTAACGTGAAAATAAATTGTAAGGTGGAAAAGAGAGAGATGGGTAAAAGAGTAACCACTGGTTTGAAACGCCAGTGCGAGGGAGACAGCTATGTTAACGTGCTATGAGCAGTGACTCCATGGGGCTCGCTGGCCAGGCGGAGTGGGACTGAAATAAAGAGAAAAAAAAGGCGGGCGTAATCTAGGTATCTTGCAGAGCTTACCGATAACCCATACTTACGCCACAAATTCCTCGGATCGACCAGCCGGTCTAGAGTCGGACTTCTGGATCAAGACCGTACCGAGCTATAGGCGCGTTCTCGCAGTCAGCAATGGGTAGGAACACAGTAGGGGAGTATCATAATCAAAGAGTCATTAGTAATAACATTGGAATTTAATGAGTGTTCTTCAGAAATGGTTCTAACCTAGGAATAAAGCTAGTTTAAAAATTATACCGTCTTAACGTTCATTGTCCAGAATGATGGTACCAGATTCGCGGGGACACGCTCTTCGTGACGCGTGCGCCCCAGGCACTAATCTCGTCGGAAGACGATGCAGTTGTAATGGCCGGCGCCCCCTTGCGCACGACCCATTGTACACCACGTTCACAATTCACTGCCTATTTGTGTTAGGCTTTATCACTGGTTTCACTTCTTAGGTATTACCTTAATTATGCTTTACAATTGAATATAGCAAAGAACAACGGATGACCACTAAAGGGGAGAGTATAGCCCGCGGGGGGGAGAATTGGGAGTAAAAAAATACAGAAATATAATTAGCAAAAATGGAGGCTGAAACCCATTGTTAAAAAAAGGTCAGCTAAATATTAAAAGATGGCCGGATGGCCTCCCATTAAAGGGATATAATAAAATCACTAACCGCCATGGCGGCGATAGAAAAAAAGATGCTCGAACTGGTCACGCGTGTCTCCTCCTTCCCGGTCCGAGCCAGAGAGAGAGTGAAAAATATCGATCGATTAACGGTTTTTTTAAAAGCCGCGAACTTCGCATTTATCAAGAGGGGAGTGAGATGCCTATATCATCTCCCAAGTGAGTGTAAGTGAGAGGGTCGCTGTTGCAATTTCACAGCGGCTCTTTGCTGTCAATCGACGCGTTCGGATACTTTTTGATATGATTTTTGGTGTAACAGATTAAATTATCGTGTTCGGATATTTTATCATAATAAAAAACTATAAGGTAGCGTATAATGCTACACTAATTGGAAGCGCAAGTTGTCCAGCGATCTTTTGGCATACCCTAACCCGACCCACAGGTTGTGTATACGACAAGCTCTGGCCATATGCCTTGAAAAGCATTACCCTAGCTTGCTCAGTACAACGGGAAAATCTGCGAGCCAACATATTATTACCTCTGTCTGCCAAAGACCTGCGCTTTCTTTCAATATTGATTGGATTAGAAAGATTACTGCATCCCGAATTACAGAAGAATGTAAGTTTAGATGATGCTCAATTTGGCTTCCGCCCCGGGATTTTAGATTTTTTTTTCTTTTCGGACGTGTTAATATTATATATGGCATATAATATGAGTACTTGCTGCTTACTTGTTTCTACTTATAAACTTTACTTTTGTTTTATTACATTAATAATTTTTGCTACTGTGGCATTACCCGGGTCACAGCCGAAAACCAGCGCCCTGCTTTTTAAGCAATCATTGGCATACAATGCAGGGCTTAATGCTGAGCTGTACACCCATTCTGGGTGGTGTCACAGACAAAATTTTTACATCTGTAATCCGTGTTTTGTCTGTGACACCATTGTCGAATAAACTGCTTTTCTTTCTTTCTTTCTTTCCCGGTCTCTCGACGGACTCGGCCATCCTCAGTATCAAACATACAGTACAATACTACACAAAACGTAACACATCTGTGTATGCAATTTTTCTGGACCTGAGCCGCGCATTTGATCTTGTGAACTATGAAGTTCTCTGGAACAAATTGCATGTTGCTCGGGTCCCGGATGAGATAACGAGTCTGTTGAGATACGGAGGCCAAGTGAACAACGTAAGATGGGGCGACGCGACGGTACGTCAAGGGGGACTCACCTCTCCAGATCTTTTCAACGTCTATATCAACGGTTTGATCGAGGAGCTGAGAAGCGCCAGGGTAGGCTGCCATTTGGGAGATGTATGTGTGAATAATCTCAGTTATGCAGATGACATGGTGCTGCTCAGCCCCTCGATCGGAGGGCTAAGGAGACTCCTTTCGATCTGTGAGCGTTATATTAAGGATCATGGATTGAAATATAACGTTTCCAAGTCAGAGATGATGATATTCAGATCGGGGAAGGGTCCGGAGAGGGTGCCACCGGTCTTTTTGAATGGTTCTACAATTCGGGAGGTGCGGCAGTTTAAATATGTCTCGGTGACCACATGTCCTAAAATGTGGTCCTTACCTATGGGACCTTAGGGATGACTTGGACATCGAGAGAGAGAGAAGAGCACTGTCGGTTCGGTCACTCGGTGCAACATGCTCGCGCGCTGATTCTCTAAATGTAGTACCGACGTAAAGGTAACCCTGTTTCGTGCATATTGTCAATGTTTTTACACTTGCCAATTATGGGCAAAATTCAGGCGAACGACAATGAGCACCATGAGGGTGCAGTATAATGACTCATTCTGCATGCTCATGAGGTTTCCGTGGTACTGCAGCGCGTCGGGCATGTTTGCCGAGGCGGGAGTCTCCGATTTCTTTGCGATCAGGCGCAATCGTATAGCTTCTTTCTGGGAGCGATTGCGACTTGCGAATAATGTAATTCTTAGGGTCATCGGTGAGGATAAGTCTAGTGATATAATCAAGCACTGGCGCTCTGTCCATCGAGGCGCAAATAAGAAATAGGAAGTAGTTTTAGGAAATAGCTTAAGATAGCTTTTATTTTATTTTTATTCTTTTTTGTTTTTTCATTTATTATTTATACTATTGTAACATTGGATTTTTATCTGAAATAAAGGGCTCTTATGTTATAATACCAGCATCATCTATCAATAGGCTTATGGCTGAAATGATGATGATGATAAAGGTGAAAATATTGGCGGGCTTTTCAATTTTTGCCCCGCCTCGAAAAAATTCAAGATCCGGCGCTGCACCTACATAAACAAAGGTTTGAAGTCTGCTTTCAAATTACTTAGTTGGTAGGTACTTAAATATGAAATTATGTTCATACTAACTGACTGACTTCACCTTCATCTTTTAAAAATAAACAAAAGATTATAAATTTGTGTAAGTTGATGTAAGTCACAAAGGAGTCGCATTATTCAATAGCAAATGTGGACGAAATGCGATTTGGACGAATCTTGGATAGGTGTGGTTTGCAACGGAAACCTATAGCTCAACAAAAACCGGCAAACCGGGAACGGTCTTTTAGCCAGACACGCTTCTAAAAAAACTATGTCTGGCGTTATCTGGACGCCTGGCAACGCTATCGAATGGCTATGGCTAGGCGTTGCCAGGCGTCCGGATAACGCCGGACATAGGTTTTTTAGAAGCGTGCCCGGCTAAAAGACCGTGTCCGGTTTGCCGGTTTTTGTTGCGCTAGGTTTCCGTTTCAAGAGGGTAGTTAGCGGGAAACAGAGTTTTCGACGACAAACTACCAACTAAACGATATTCTTCGACGGAATGAATCCAATCTCTGAACCAAATTTCATCAAAATCGGTTGATGGGCCCGTGCAAGCGTAGCAGACAAAACTTTGGCATTAAAAACAAAGTCAATAATCTCAATTTATTTATAACACGTAAGACATACCTACTTAAACAAATGTCTCATAAATTAAGGTCATGTTTTGACTCTACCACCGGTTCGGAAAACAAATTCTGCTGACAAGACAGCAAGAAACTCAGTAGTTGCTCTTTTTTAAAAAACAAGATTATACTCGCGTAATATATAATAATATTAGTATGGATTTTGTGAAAATGGATTCATTGAGTCATTCAATGCAAAGCAACGGTCATCTATAAATCGTAACGTAGATAATAAAATATTAATTAATTAATGAATTTATTCAGCAAATGTGCAGGGTACAGTTATAGCTGGATTTAATCATCAGCATCTTCCACTTAGCCAGCGGACGTAGGCCTTCTACTGCTGAGCATAGGCCTTTCTTAAAGTACGCCGCCACACTCTGTCCTCAGCCTTCCTAATCATTACCTACTTGTTATATTTACTTATAAAATGTAATAATAAGTCACGCGTTTAATGAGCTGTCCAAGTCACGGAGATTCCAAGATCGATTTTAGGAGAAAGCGAAATGCTCTGAGATAAATCGAATTAGAAAGGCACTTACTTGTTGAGAAAAAAATTCATTTTACTTCCGAACAGTTGCGCCGGCGCACTACGAACTGCGATGCGGAAGTGAAATTCGGAAGTTGCATTCGGGAATTAATTTGAATTGAATAAGTAAATAAATAATTAATTTTTAACGAATAAAACAAACGATAATTATCTATCTAGTAAATCTTTATTCCGTGGCGTATCTATCCGTAGGGATTGAAAATCTTTTGTTGTTCAGAATAAGAATTATATTTTCAATTTCGAATCAAAACCGGCAAATTACCTACTCGTAATACTGAAAAAATAAAACGTGTTAAATCTCCCTCTTTTCTTTCTTAAAGAGGAAAATATTTATGCACGAGTCACGACTCCAAATAAAGTTGTCGTTAAAATCGTCCTCACCCTTTTTTTGTATTCGTAAAAAATTACAATTATAGGTGCACAGACTATATGAAATAGATAGACTGAGAAAAGACCATATAAAAAAATCCTGTGTGTGTTTGTGTGAAATCCTGGTTTTAGTTTGAAATAATTAAGAGTATGGAATGAAGGAAATGTTGTATGTTCATAGTAAGTAATTAGTATTTTTTATTCCGACCCAGCGATACAAGCGACAGTAGGTAATATATTTAAGTGTATTTTTAAGCACCTAGCAAAATTACATAGTAGCAGTGGCGTGCAATTCATAGAGACTTAAAAGTACTGCTTACCCAAGCGAAAATACCTCAATGCTCGTTTATTACTCAAACTCGTCAGAATGGCTGATACAGATCTGGATGAAATTTGGCTACTTTTTATCCAGGAAAAACGAAGAGTAGGTACTCGTGGGAATCAAAAAATGTCAATCCACGCATACAAAGTCGTGGGCTTCAACTATTTAGGTTACTAAGACGAAAACACTGCAAATTCAGGTTCCAGGTTACTCGACCTGTATCGTCAGTTACCACCTACTGATATAGCAGTCAAGAGCTAACTTGTTATTGATCAGCTGAATTGATAAAATAATTGATCAAAATTGATAAACTGATTGACATTATTGCTATGCACTTCAATATTATGATTGTTAGGTATTTCTACGTGCTTCAAATGCATGTTTCATCGTCCTACCAAAATAACTCATCATAAAGAAAGATTACCCAACCCAATTGGGGAAAAAGCACTAAAATATTACAGAGATTAGATACAATATTCTCCGAATCTCACTTTGTGTTATAAATTATTCATATAAATAATAAATTTATTAGACATGTATCACCGGATGTTTTTATTTTTGCATTAGCAAATTCCTGAAATTACTATTACTCAATGCATTTAACGAATTATCTATACTAATCTTATAAATGCAAAAGTTTCGATGAATAGATGGATGTATAGAGGGATGTTTATTACAATTAGACTGTGCTCGCGTAAACTTGGGCACTGAGAAATAGGTATTAATTATGTATGTCTCCAATTACTTTTTGACTAGTCTTCAGATAAGCTTTGTTTTTTAAATGTATACTGTGATATTTATATATATTATATAGATAATGCGAAAGTTTTGATGGATGCATGGATAGATGTATGGATGTTTGTTACTCAATCACGTCAAAATGCCTGAATGGGTCTGGATGAAATTTGGCACAGAAATAGATTATAGTCCGGAATAGTCATGGGCCACTTTTTATCCCGGAAAATAAAAGATTTCCCGCGGTAATAAAAAAAACTTGATCCACGCGGACGAAGTCGAGGGCATCAGCTAGTTGTAAATAAATATCAATTGTACTACTGAGATCTCTACCACCGTTGGAAAAATACTACAAAGCGACGGCTGAAGAGATTTTCTTCAAACATAGCTGTTTCAACTCAGCTATTTTTCTATTCTCACTTCTGTGAGAACCCAACAAAGTTAAGCCCGCGAATTAAAAAAAAGGCATTTCTAACAAGATAGCAAGAAGATGACACAAACGTCAAACACACAAAGCGGTCTGGCTTACCTACAACACCCCCCGTTTTGCATCACGAACTAAAATCAGGAGGCATACACCATCGCATAAAGGAGTATTATTTTAATAATATTGTTGACGTTCGTGTTGCAGAATTATAATTCTTATTTTAGGTAGGTATATCAAGGTAAGTGACATAAAACTGTCATTTTTAATTAATACTGCTTTAAGCGATGGTAGTAGCCCCCAGACCCTACTGCTTTCATAAAGTGGGTTAAAAAGTCAGTCTGTTTTTTCACCTAGTCTGTGAATATAATTAGGGACTGTATTTATTTTATTATCTACAATAAATCTTTATTAAAAAAGGGAAACGCCTGTGTGTCTGTCTTTTCATCACTTAACCAATGAATCATCGATGGTGATGTTTTGTCCAGGAATAGCACGCATCTAAGAGACGAAACATGCTGTTTTATCCCGGAAAATATAATTATCCCAATGTTTTTCGTAAATAATTAATCATTATAGAATAGACTTAAAAGAGCACAGAAAATACCAACTATCTGTCCAGTGAAAATCCCCGAAATCGGATGTACCTACTTATGATTTTTGTTTTGCCTTAAGTATTGATCGTATCGACTCTGCTTTCGCTAGACAGGCTCTTTATAGTTGACTTAGGTAGTTTAAATCTTTATTCTACGAATGTGTAAGCGCCATTTAATTTAAATTTTTGCAAACAATGTGGGTATGTAAAGTAGCTACCTAATTGTATTTGGATTGCAAATTACCTAAAAGTGCGTGCTTGGTTTACGGGTAAAGTATTGATGAAAGTTACTTAGGCCTAGTTTCATGACAGGAGGACAAACTTACGCTAGTGCGCAAAATGGATAGCGCAAATGACAAATCAGAGTATGTTGTTTTGAAACAAAATGTAATGCTGCTAATTATGGAACTACTGATGATGCTTGGTAAAAATTCAATGATCTCCCGGGATAAAAAGTAGCTTTAGAACTATGTCTGACTCCAGGATGCAACCTTTCCGTGTCTTTCGTCAAAATCGATTAAGGAAACAGGATGGACCGCGAAAAGGAAAAGGAAAAAAAACACCGCACTTTCGTATTAAATATGAATATAGTAGGTACGAAATATCTATCTATGAATAACTTTGAATGTCTTTTAAAACTCGCTTTGCTTTTATGAATTCATAGTTTAACAGTCAATCGTAACGGGAAAGTAACTTTAATCGTTTGTCATGCAAGTGGACATTAAACAAACATACTATGTTGTCAACATAGTATGTTATATTGTAAACCTGCGGACATCTTCACCTTCTAAATGTCAGTTTCTCCTTTTACTTTCGCACCATTTCGTCTTAGTTTCGTCGGCCTGTTGGATCAAAGAAAATATTGCTCAGTCCGTCTACTACTCTACATCATAAATTGTAACCGCGATTCCATTGTGCAAGTGACTTGCGTGCAAGTTGCATGCTGCAGTTGCATGTTGGTCAGGTTTTGCACTTGCAATTAATATAACGAATTAAAAAATACGACTGCCCTGCCATATTATTTTTGGAGTTTACCATAAGAAGCGATTTGCATATATAGCCTTTATTTTTTATTAAATGATATTTTTTTGTGAATTACTAAATATTGAACTAAAGTGTTATATATTTTTGGAATCTACTCATCATTATCTAGATGATTATTATATAGTTAATCTTATTTTCGTTTTTTTTTTTCAATTTTAGTCTTTAAAGCGGGACCATGGTCACCCCATCAACTTTTTTAAAAAATTTACTAGCCTATGTCACCCGGAATAAGCTAGGGATTCTAACGATACCTCATTTATCAAAATCGGTTCAGGCGTATAGAAGTTATGGTGGAATATACAAACTCACATACATACATACATACATACATACATACATACATACATACATACATACATACATACATACATACATACATACATACATACATACATACATATATACATACATACATACATACATACATACATACATACATACATACATACATACATGAACCCTGAAAACAATATACTCCTTTTTTCAGGCAGTCGCATAACAAAACATGCAACTGTCTTGCGCACTGCGTGCTTAAGTTATGAAATGATAAGCAAAATAGCGCAGAAACCCTGGCGTATAAAAATTTGCAACAAGTTTTGCATGCGAGGTACAAGCTCTGGCAAGCCAGGGGTCCTATACAGTAAAATGATTGCTACATTGTAATGATTGTAATTAGCCCTGATTGGTCATCTCACTGTTGAAATGCTTTGTTGCTAAAATAATGAATTTGACGACCTCCTTGGCGCAGCAGTGCAAATGGGTCAATTTGGGAATTTATATTTTCTCTGGTCTGGTCTGATGCTGCCGCGTACCATCAAGCGATTTAAGCTTTATAAACATAAGCTTCTAAAAATGAGATCTCGGAGGAAGTTACACCTTGCGAGCTTACTTTTCGGAGTTTTTAGAAGTGGTAGACCATCCTATATTTATGATAAGCTGGGAAGGATGTACGAGGGCCGAGATCATTTCAGAGGTGCACGTAAGCCTTTAAGTGTTCCGCATCATTGCTCAGCTGCGTTTAGAGGCAGTTTTAAATATGCGGCGACCCGATGTTGGAACAATATCCCTCCACCCATTCGGGAATGCCGCAGCATGTATGCTTTTAGGCGTAAATTAAAACAGTATATTTTGTTAAAACAAACGGAACATGAAAATGTCAATATCAATGTCATATGTCATATATCAATTATATAGATAGGCATATAGTTTGGCATTTAATAAATAGTTAAAAAATAGATATACTTAATTTGTAGCATATTCGGTGTTGTATTGTATAATGTGCATAAATATGTTATATATATTATAATACACGTCTATAATTATATATTTAAGATTATTTTAATATTTGTATACATTTCTTTACTATTTACTTTAATATGTTGTTTGTTGATTCTCTTGCTTTGGCCTTGAGTATGAATAATATTTATGTGAATGCTTTGACTTATGTTTAGTGGATTATCGATGTGTTAAGTTATAGTAAGTTTTAAAATAGTTAGAGGTATAAGTATTCATATCCGTTGGCTGTGACGTCACCCGGGTCACAGCTGAAAATCAGCTTCCGGCAACATGCATGCATATGTATGTATAATGCCGGACACACGGCTGAGCCGTACACCCATTCCGGGTGGTGTCATAGACAAACATACATTTGTGTGTACATCTATGTATGAGCATTTCTTTCTTTCTTTCTTTAATATAACTGCCATACCTACCCCTAAGGTTTAGCCCGCTACCATCTTAGACTGCATCATCACTTACCACCAGGTGAGATCGCATTCAAGGGCTAAACTCGTAGCGTGGATAAAAAAAACACAAATTCAGCCAATCACAACAACCGGACAGCAGTAAGTGATGCAGCTTCATCGCAAGCGAGCAGTGCAACCAATTTACTGCATTGACTGCAGTCTCCACGTAGGAACTTGCAATGATAACGCGGTGTGTGTTACCGTTATGCAAGTTTGGTTGTGGGTTGACTGCAGTCTACACGCAAGAACTTGCAAGATAACGCGGTGTGTGTCTGTTACCGTTATGCAAGTTTGCGTGTGATTTTTTCATCAAGTTTAGTTTAAAATCACAGGGCTGCCGAATTTAATTGACCATTAAAGAGTTCGTCTTTAATTTAAAAGCCAATTATTCGTATTCAAATCGGAAGAAATTTTCCAATGTTGTAAAGTAAAAAACCCCGCAGCGCAATTCTATAATTTTGCTAATCCCCAATTTAGCACATAAAACAATCTGCTGTTTGCCCATTGTTGTGATTCAAAGTGTCTGATAAAGAGTATATCAGGTGATAAAGATTTATAGCACTACAATTTATAACTAGTATAAATTGTTTGCGATTCTCCTAATTGACGATAGTTATGTTACTGATTTTGCGCTGTAAGCCGTTGTTGACGTGATTTTATATTTTTGTATCAATTGTAAAAATTAATTAATTTTATAAATTTTGGTTTCACTCAAGGTAAGAAGAACAGCTGAGGCTTTTCTTATTTATCCAGAAGTTGTAAAGCAGAACAAAGAAAAGGAAAAAAAGGAGATGTTGGGTAGAATTAGGAGTTACTTTGCGAAGTCCGCCAAGAAACGGTAATGTTTTGCCGTCATCTGCTAGAACAAGATAACAAGGTGCAACGGCCAACGACTATCAAGTCTTTTTAAAAATTCCATTACAAGTTAGCCATTGACTGCGATATGAGGTAGAAGATGATGTTGCTTCAGGTGGTAGCGGGCTAACCTGTTAGGGCTACATTAGTTATAAACCCACACACCTAAGTAGTCTCTGCACGGCATCGTACCGGAACACTAAAACGCTTGGCGGTACATCTTTGTCGGTAGGGTGCTAACGGTTGAAGCCCCACCATACCTGCCTCGAGAAATTTCAGGAATAATCATAAAAATCCCAAATTTACCCTGCCGGGGATCGAACCTCCCGCTTATAAGATAACAGCTTACACCACTTACCAAGGAGGTCATCAAAAGCATGCGAAATATGGAGTTTAGGACATCACATTCCAGGTGTGCAAGGGATGCCGAAACAAACATACTCGTAGTTCTCACTTCTCACGTTGTTTTAACTCGGGCCTGAATGCATTTAGTTCGTGCGCTTTCTGTATTTAAGTATTTAAACTACCATTCAGCTGTAAAGCTTATCTTCCATCAGTCTATCAAAACCTCATCTAGTCTCGCCAAGGAAGTATCAAGGCTCAAAAGTCAACTGGCCGGACCCTGCTTCCACTCCACCGAATGGAGGATATTGGATGAGAACCTTTTCCTCAAGGCAAAGTGCATTGAGGATTTCGTGAGTATAGGATACTAGCTTATTTGTACTTTTGTTTCAGATGTCGCGTCACTTGCTGGCACTGTCAGCGGTTGTTGTGTTGGTGGCTGGACACGGGCGCGTGCTGGGGCCAGCGTCCCGGGCGTCGATGTGGAGGAACGGGTACCCCACACGAGCCAATTATGACGACGACGGCCTCAACTGTGGCGGCTTTGCGAGGCAGTACCAAATGAACGGGGGCAAGTAAGTCCTAAGGGTATTCTAAGAAGTAGGTATCTAGATACATGCTCTCAATTTTATTATAAATAAATCGCGCTCGCTGCGCTTGGCACACTAAAAAAATCTGTATTCTCCTCCAATGCACTTTGCTTTCATGTCTCCTAAAAGCTGACATCAAATAAGTAATAAGTATTTCTTTTTCAAATAGATGTGGGCTTTGCGGAGATCCCTTCGACGAAGCACCACCAAGACCTCATGAGCTCGGAGGCATATACGGCGAGGGCCTGATAGTAGCTGAGTACAACTCCGGACAAGTCATTAATGCGACCATCCACATAACAGCTTACCACAGAGGCTACTGGATTTTCAAGATCTGCCCAGACCCGAAAATAACAGACCAATCATGCTTTGACAAATACCCTCTAGAACTTGAAAAGGGTGGATTTAGATTCTACCCCCCACAAGGAGGGATATACTCACTAAACTACCGTCTACCCAAAGGATTAGTTTGTGAACACTGCGTTTTACAATGGCGGTACATTGCTGGTAACAACTGGGGGGTTTGCGAAGACGGGACCTCGGGGTTGGGATGTGGAAACCAGGAAACCTTTGGCGCCTGTTCCGATATATCTATCAAGCCTGGAGTTGATAGCTTCCCTATTGAAGCGGTGCCGTTGGATGGAATCGACCAAGGTGAGAACGGGATATGAAATTGGAGTAAACTAACCACCTTGTGCTAATTTTTCTGCATGTATGCATGATATTCACAATGCGTTGTAACTTAAACCTAAGTTTAGATGGACTTTTACTAATTTTGATCACAGACTAAAAGGGATAGATATACTACCTACTACTTACAGCATGATTTTTACAATGCTACGCGATATTGAGTAATGTTCCCACAATAGGGATGATGACAACTCAATCAAATCAGCAACTCTTTATCAAACATAAAAACGCACTTCTATTATGGAAGTTGTATGGAATTCACAGTTGTGACGTCCTCAAATTTCAACGCAATTTTTTCTTTAATCTATATTTTAAAATAGTTATCAAACCTAAAACTAACCGAAGATATGAATTTTAGGTCTTTTGGAAGACAGAGGGTCTTACAAAAGACTGAGAGAGATTTAATAATCTGTTAGAAATTATTTATTTTTGATATATTATGGTATCATCCGTATTGTCTGAACACTTACAAAATTTGTTTGGAAGCTCCGTCGATAAATTTTTCTTTAGCCAGTGTTTGGTGATTGTATATGTACCTATAGTATTTGTAGGTATTTGTAGCTTTTTGCATACTTTTTGTTCATTAACACAAAAACTAATATGTGAACAAAGCTATTTTTACTTACTTACTAACAAGAAGTACTTAGATATGATACGTGTGTGATATGAACCAATAAGTATTATACCTAGATTAATTTATCAATTTTATTACGACTTAATAAATAATAATTAATTTATAAGCACCCGTCGACTTTTATTGTAATAATATTTTTGCACCTTATATTTTATCGGTGACTAATTTGACTTTCCATATCGATAACTAGATACACAATGATAATGTAAGAGCATCTGCTGAGTTTCTTGCCGGCCCTTCTCAGTAGCACTTTTTTCCGAACCGGTGGTAGAGTCAAAACATCACGTAACCTAGGAGACAACTGTATGTCCTACATGTAGGTAATAAATACAATTGAGATAGTTCATCTGCTGAAAAATAGCTAGCACAGGTAAATACCTACCTACCTATATAAAAATGGTAAGCTTTTCGTTGCCATTTTAATGTAATTTAAAAATACCAATAACCTGGGTAGGTACTTAACTTTTAAAAAATCTGAACTTGACAAATAAATTTTTAAACAAAAATTGACCTACTAAATCACTTAAATGAAGAGTATCTAGAGCGCAGCAAAATGTGTTTATAGGGTTCCATAGTCAACAAGGAACCCTCCTTCTTCTTCGTCATGTCCGTTCGTCTGTCTGTCTGTCCGTGGCACATTTTAAAAATCTAAGAAAATAAGTACTTATCTAGGTGGGTACGAAACCCACCTAGATAAGTACTTATTTTCTCTCTCGACGAGGTTCTCTCTAGAGGCTAAATCTCACAATAGTTAACCTTACCTACTGGCCGCTTCCAAAATACAAACAGTAGACCGTATATCATAGCCACAAAATAGTTTACCTACCTATCTACATATACATATCATGAAATATTTTATTTAGTGGATTTGCTACGCCTTGCGATAACATCGCTGCCCGAGACAAGTTAACGCAGCAAAGTGAGGGAATCTAGGGTATGTTCCGATATACACTGCGAGCTCTGTTCAGTGATCTTACTGGGGAGAAATTCGTGCGGCAATATACTGTCAGTCAGGACTGAAGTATGAAAAAAGGCTGATAGTCTACAGTTCCTAGGCAAATATATGAACGACGTCATAAATCGTCACCATTTTTGTACTGTGAGCGGCGACTGGCGTTTTCGAGGAAAGATGCTCTGTGCTGACTGCGTTCCGTTTTAAACAGTAACCAGTATAGCTGCCTAACTAAAAAGAACGGCTTCGCAGTAACTATACTAAATGGACGTCACACCTTACAGTGCTCGCAGTGTATATGTCACCGTAAGATTGTAAAAACTGTTAGATTATAATCTAACTCGCGAAATTGTAACACAATAACACAAGGTGTAAGGTAAATGGTATAACATACCAGCGGCTACCCATGCAATTTAGACGTTATAAACGTAGCATATGGCAATATGGCAGAGTTAAAAAGTCAAAATCAATTATCAAATACTTTCATACAAAATTAATTAGTTAATTAAGGAAAATAATTTTTGGCAACCCTGTGGAGTCCTCGTTTTAACATGGAGTCCTTTGTTCCTTCTACACCTAAAGTCAGAACTGTACTACAAGCGATAACAATAACTAAACTCGCCGTCATATTTAGCGGAACATAAAAAAAGGTTTGATATCAGTATGATATAAGGTTGCTGGCTGGTTTATACGTCATTTAATTTAAAAAGAAATATTTTCAAATTAAGAAAACAACTGAACATCACATTTTATGCAATTGTTTTAATTTTATTCAAATACACCTTATCTGGAGCGAACTTCGAGTATTTCTTCCTTCTGAGTTTGATTTAAAATTTCATTGAAATACTGTTTTTTGTTAGTTTCTTTTAATCGCGTATCTTTCTGGAGTTGATGACTGAATTATGCCTGACTTAGCCCCAACGGAGATTGCCAAGGCACTCGAAATGCGAAGAAATGGTCAAACCTACAGAGTGATATCCAGAGATCTTCGTCGACCAGTTTCAACGATCCATCGCAGTATCCAACGGTTCAGGGAGACCGGTACTTATGTGAGAAGAGCAGGACAAGGCAGAAAAAGACGCACTTCGAGTAGGGATGATCGTTTCATTCGGCTTCGTGTCCGTAGGAACCCCCATTTGACGGCCGTCCAAGCCCGACTTGAGTTAGAAGCAGTGCGGGGTGTAACCGTAAGTGAGCGTACGGTACGAAGAAGGCTCGAAGAAGCTGGTTAATGGTATGATCATTAATTTGGAGCAGAATTATTTTAAATTTAATGATCATTTTTACCATCAAAAAGAGGGGCTAGCTATGGGTTCTCCTCTAAGCCCTCTAATGGCTGAAATGTTCATGGATAACTTTGAGAATAAACACATAGTGAATGAGAACAGTATTTTCTACTACTACAGATACGTAGATGATATAATCATATGTTGGACGGGGACAGTGAGACAACTGGATGTATTCGTTAAAAAACTTAATAGATTGCACCCAAAAATTAAGTTTAAGTCAGAATTAGAAAAGAGCAAATCTTTGAATATCCTTGACTTGACTATATCCCGGGTTAATAATAAACATGAGTTCAAAATTTATCGCAAGCCTATATTTACTGACACAACTATACCCGCATCGTCTTGTCATCCTTGGCAACATAAACTCGCAGCATTCCATAGCTATGTACACAGGTTATTGTCCATTCCACTGTCAAAAGACGACTATAGGAAAGAATTAGAGGTTATATACCAAATCGCATATTCAAATGGATACAATCAGAATATTGTTAATAATATAATTAAAAAACAGCAGTCAGCACTAATTAGAAAAGATCTTTACATGGCTACATCGGATAAAATTAGTAAATATAAAGCCAGTTTGACGTATTTTGGACCTATATCTGAGCGCATTGCAAAGACGCTCAGATCACATGATACATGTCGCGTTCCGGACAAATAATACACTTCGGAGGATTTGCAATGGAAAAGATAAATTAAAGAATCATCAAAAATCGGGTGTTTATAAGCTTGAGTGTCCTGAATGTGGTGCCACATATGTTGGTCAAACTGGACGCAATTTTGAGACGCGCTATAAGGAACATATGTCTGCTTATAGGAACGATCAACCACAAAGGTCCCACTTCGCTAAACATCTTTTGGACAGTGGACATGAGGTGGGCAATAACCATTCATATAAAATCCTGCATAAATGTAATAAAGGGTTTCGAATGTGCGTTTGGGAGCAATTAGAAATAATTAAACACAATAATAAAGGATTTGAGTTGCTAAATGAACAAATAAACGTATCAAATTCACCTTTACTCAATTTATACAGTAATAGGGGAGGGGGCGGGGCTTCAGTATGAGACATGCCAAAAAGGTATCTAAGCCGGAACTTGCGATACAATAGTCACTTCACAATCGTGCATTGTCGAGTCAACATCTCCTGAAGATGCTCCGGTGTCGGAGTGAAACGTACGTTGAGAGTGATTTGGAGGATTTGTGTGGTGTGGTGTTGTGCCTGTGCGAATTGCTGGGTGGTGGATGTTGCAGGTGAAAGACTGACCACTGACTGACTGACTGTACCACACAGATTTGTCTACTGTAGCGGATTATAGCGAATTAAACTTCTAGTTCATTCACTATCGGAACATACCCCAAATCATAGAGTATATATTAGGTCCTTACATATTGAAATTGCCGTTTTGTCGTACTGGCCACTTTGATCGCAAATATCTCCTCTTTGATTAGGAATTTCAATTTCAAATTTATACAGCTATTTACTCATGCTTTTGTGTTTTGAAAACCCCTATTTATTTGTTTTTTCCTCTTTTGGTTTTTCTTTGCGTCACTCAGTTTACAAAATGGAAAACTTGAAATATCGCGTTATTTACGAGTACGAGTTCCATCGTGGTACCAGTGCTGCAGAAACGGCTCGAAGGATTAATGAAGTGTTTGGCGGCGGCGGCAAAAGAAAACACAGTGCGTTTTTGATTCCAACGTTTTCGTTCTGGAAATTTCGCCCTGCAGAACAAGCCACCTGGACGGCCGGAGGCCAAAGTTGATAATGAAGAATTGAAGGCTATTGTGGAAGCGGATCCATCGCAAACCACGTCCGAGCTAGCTGCAGGTTGCGGTGTTAGTGATAAAACTGTTTTAATCCACTTGAAGCAAATTGGGAAGGTGAAAAAGCATGAAAGGTGGGTACCTCATGAATTGAGTGCAGCAAACCGACAAACGCGCGTCGACTGCTGCGTTACATTACTCAACCGGCAGAATAATGAAGGAATTTTAAATCGAATTATTACCTGTGATGAAAAGTGGATCCTGTACGATAATCGGAAACGCTAATAGCAATGACTGAACCCTGGCGAACCAGCCAAATACTGCCCCAAGCGAAAATTGACTCAAAAAAAATTACTTGTGAGCGTTTGGTGGACTAGTGCCGGTGTCGTTCACTACAGCTTTCTTAAATCTGGCCAGACGATTACGGCGGATGTCTATTGTCAGCAACTGCAAACCATGATGGAAAAGCTAGCTGCTAAACAACCGAGGCTCGTCAATCGCTCTAGGCCACTGCTGCTTCAGGACAACACTAGACCACACACTGCACAACAGACGGCTACCAAATTAGAGGAGCTTCAATTGGAATATCTAAGACATCCACCGTACTCCCCGGACTTTGCTCCAACAGATTACCATTTTTTTCGAAATTTGGATAACTTCTTGCAAGGGAAAAAATTCAACTCCGATGGGGCAGTCCAAAGCGCCTTCAAAGATTTTATTGATTCCCGTCCAAATGGTTCTGTTAGTAAAGGGATCAATGAACTACCTATGAGATGGCAAAAGTGCATAGATAGCAATGGTACATACTTTATTTAAAAAAAATATTTTAAAAAAATCGACTTTATGTCCCTCCCTTACACAACGGCAATTTCATAGGTAAAGACCTATTAATAAACCTCTATGCCCCAAATAAAATATTTCTCAGATCAACTCAGTATCACAAACTGCTATGCAGTTTATCTTCCGGACTTAAAATTCGAATAGAGGGATTTCATCTAAGGTTTTTTTTAAAATCTCAGATTGCATTTAAGCAGCTGTTGATTTCTTATACTATAATTGTAATTACATTAATAATATGCAATTTATTTCTCTATCTCTTCTTCCAATTGTCACCTCACTGACGCTTTTAAAATAACATAACATAACATCTTCTCAGTAGATCAGCTTTCCGAACCGGTGGTAGTCTTGAGTCTTGACACAACCAAGATGTCCCCGTACTGCAGGTCGAATTATTTCAATTACAATCGGGGGGCAGATGTCATGTACCGCATAAAAGGGTTTTGTTTTCACACAGGTTTGCTCGATCTACTAAGAAACATGATACTTCGACCACCACCGAAGAAATACAACTCAAAATACAGTTTGAAGAAAAAGAAAAATCATCGCCAGCCCAGGTCTAGAAATAAACATAACAAAAAACGAAAAAAGGTAAGTTCCAAGTTAGATATGCCTGTCATGATTTTCTATTAAAAAATCCTCCCATATTAGCCACCACAGTATAAGTAATTATAATATCCTTGCAGTGAATCGAAGCCCATTCAAATTGCAGACCATAGGCTGCACACCTACACCTACGTATATACTAACCTCAAAACTCATACTAATTTTGTGCTAGATTTGAACTTTTCTACTGAAAAATTCTCCCAGCTTGGAGTTAGCATCCCCCGTACATGTACTAATGTTCATAATCTATATTTACAGGAATCCTTTTGGCAAATGTATTAAGAAACCTAGAAAATCCATGTCAGCATGCCAGATATGAGGACGTTTAATTTAAATTTAACTAGAACTTAAATTATTTAAATTATACAGAAATAAAACCACAAAATTGTTTTTTATTTTACTCCATTTATTTACATAATCTGCACAATCAAAGATCTCTAACGTTTACTATCTACAAATTAGGACGATTTTAACAGCATCAATAACAACACCCAAGACAAGCATCAATTTTTCGACAACAGTTAAAAAAACTTAAATTATATACTTAACATATTTTGCAACAATCGTGCGCACAACCTAGAGGCTTTTTAAGCGTATAACATTGAATTGATACACAAATCAAGCGCACACTCAAACTTTTGTGGGTAACTCTCTAATTTTGATACTCTGTACCTAAACGATTATTACTTGGGTAACATTAATTAGTAATCGATCGCCAGGGGCCGATATTAATACCGCCATACAACTTCAGTAAATGCGCATGGATGGTTGGTATATCCTTCCCCCGTCTCGTCTATGAAACTAGACGTCGACTGACTGTGTGCTCTTTAGGCCGTGTTACAATTTATATAAATCGCAAACGTTGATAGAAAGTAAAACATCGAAGTCAGAGTACTCAACTGATTTTAATGAAATGTGGTACAGAGATAGGTTACATCCCGGGGAAGGACAAAGGCTACTTTTATCCCGGAAAATTGAAGAGTTCCCGCGGAACTAAAAAAACATCAATCCACGCGGACGAAGTCGCGAGCATCATCTATTAGGTACTTAATAATATCTAAAAGGCGTAAAATATCTTCAATTGCTATAAAGCATTGCGTAACGCAGTACACAGCCAGGCACATTTATAATTTAGCTATGCTACTATATAAGGCAAAAAATCGCATTTTTATTCACAACTACTTTATCTGAATTCATATTTAAAGGACTGATCATTTATTACGATTAACCTTAGGACAGAAGGAATGAATATCATTATTTTACATTAAGACAAATCTAATTGGAACAATTCAGAATATATAAATTGTCACGGGAATTTAGACCCTGTTATTTAGCGTTCAAATAACTCAGTATATTGTATGTGTGTATTTAAATGAGTCATTTATATACAGCAAATATACCGGCATGAATTAGTCAGGTCATAGAAACCATCTATCGACAGAAAGCGAGTGTTGCAGCTCCGTGACTATTTTGAAAAGGAAAGTCGTACTTGTAATTACTAGATGAGTATACGAGAGGAGTATAAAGGAAGGGCACGTCGCTTTACTAATGTAAAAAAAAGCGCCTATAGAATATTGCACTTTTTTGTCGATGGACGATGATGGCCTGACAATAATTATGAAACTTCATAGGCGTGCTTATGTCAAAAGTAATATATATGGTTGGACAGGATATAGTAAAATAACCAATTGTTTCGGAGGCAAACAACATTTTCAGGGACCTGATTTCCTGAACGTGAAAAACAGCAGCCGAAACCAAAAAAAAACTTTCACCCTCCGATCTGTTATATATGTCATCGTAAGAACGTAAAAACCGTTAGATTATAATCTAACTCGCGAAATTGCCAAATGTCGAAATATTACAATTTAACGCATTATTTTTCGGTACATTGTAATCTGTTAGGTATATTGACCCGATAAAACCTATTAGGTTTTAGCAGGCCGGGGTTTTGGTGGGTAAAAATCCCACATAACCCGATCCTACGTGGTCGGGTATCTATGGAAGATTACCCCCCATAAACAAAAAAAAAGGCCGGGCACTACCTGATTATTTATGTCAAACCCTAACCTAACCTACAAGAAACAGACAAGAAAACGTAAATACAATGAATATTTCAAAAATTGATACTCAGAACATTGAACGGTTCACAATCTTTCGACAGATTACAATTTCGCGAGTTAGATTATAATCTAACGGTTTTTACAATTTCGTGACATATAGGTGTACTAAGTTTTTAGCAACTTGCATTATTAGAGTAACCGAAGAACATTTACCTTTACAATTGATCGGTTATTTAATATCAGTGTGAATTATACTTGCAACTTGGATATACTGCCCGAGGCCTTGAAAAGTTTTATGTTTGTTCAGGTTCATATGTAATAAATGAACAGTCCATATATATGAGAGGGCCAAATCTTTATACATGCATATTTCTATTAGTTATATTTGTATTGCAGTATCTAATTATCTACACATTAAGATTAACACATCGGACGAAAAGGATTCTACAATAACATCCTTCATTTTGATAGTTAAAATCTTTTCTTTGTGACATTTATTTTAACAGTAATATTCTTTTTATTTTAAAACATCTGCGATACGATCTGACAGAATAAAATACTTTGCATTAAAAGTTATTTAAAATATTTTTTACACATATATTTTTTAATCTGTTACATAGAATTTGAATACATGTAATAATTATTCTATTAAATACAATATGTTTTTTAGGCAATCTTATTGAATCAGTAGCTTCAAATTGATATTTTTCACGTGAAAATGAGACATCAGAGTAATAAACGTTAGTGTCAATAAATACTTTAGCAAAATTCAGGCGTCCCCAGATGCTTCATAAATAGTGAAATAATTACGTATTTGACGACCTCCGTGGCGCAGTGTGTAGCACTGTTGTCTTAAGGTGCGGAGGTCCCGGGTTCGATCCCCGTCGGGGTCAATTTGGGAATTTATAACTTCTGATATTTCCCTGGTCTGGCCTGGTGGGAGGCTTCGGCCGTGGCTAGTTACCACCCTACCGGCAAAGACGTGCCGCCAAGCGATTTAGCGTTCCGGTACGATGCTGTGTAGAAACCGAATAGGGGTATTGGTTTAATATAACTGCCATGCCCCTAACAGGTTAGCCCGCTACCATCTTAGACTGCATCATCACTTACATCGCATCAGGTGAGATCGTAGTCAAGGGCTAACTTGTAGTGGTTTAAAAAAAAACGTAAGTGGAATTCAAAAATGAAGTTATTTCTACAGGACCATTTGGTTCGACCTCGGCGATTATCATAGTGAGTGAACGAGATAGTGGATGTCGTTAGGAATTGTATTGGCCAATGTTTTTGAGGTTCTTTGAAATTGGGTATTTGACAACCAGTCAAATAAATTATTTTTAAGTGATTATTAAATAGAGGATCTCCCAAAAGTCGTAATATCCACGTCCCCTGATAGTTTTATGTTAAAAGTATCGATTGAAGTAAAAAAGTGCGTCTAATTTTGATTACGTCACAATTAAATATTTCATACAACATCCCATACTATGTTCACGTTTTGACGTTTGAGAAGTTGCTTATTTGACTAGTTGTCAAATACCCAAATAATTTAGGATGATAATTTTGGCAGAGTCTTCAGTCTGCCTCACTCTTATCCTTCACACTCGCTATACACCTGTCATCTGTCAAAATTACAATCATAAATTAGACAAACCATTAGCTTGCCATACGAATTGACAGCTGAACGTCATACTCTGGTGACTTAAATCTTGAGGCAAAGTGTCTGATAACAAGTTTTCTTGCAGAAGGTGCTATCATTGTCGTGTCATATATATAAATTCCTGCAAGTTATTAGTATAGAAAACTCGCAGAAGCCGACTCGGTATGAGTGCTTAGATGGCGCAAAAAGATTTCTTCCAGGGATTGCTGAAATTACTTGCTAGTGGACACTTGGCCTTACACTTGAGGCTCAGAAAGAACACATTATTTGTACGCATAAACTTTCACAATAATAATTGTAACATACAATTTCATATTTTATAATCCATAAAATATTTACAATAATTTAACATTTGTAAATAGATTTCAAGTTTCGTTCTCAACGATTATAGAACCAATATTTACACAAACAAAATTGATTAATTATACTTTTAAGTTTCAATAATCTAATTTACAAAAAGAAATCACTAATTTACAAAGCGAGACAAGATTGAATAGGCTGTATGATCACAGATCTTCGCTTGTCCGAAGAATAATTTAAAGCAAAAACAAAAAAAAAAGTTCTAACACTGAGTTGTATGAAAACTTAAAAATGAAAGTGGTAGTTCAATTTTATAATTAAATCACAAGAATCGTATGGAGTCTTCCATATTGGTAGCCGTAGTCATTAGCAAATACAAAAATCAATTTGTCAATTTTGGTATTTCGTGTCGACTAGATTCGAATGGTTAATGAATTATTACCCTACAAAGGGGTATGCAAAAGAAAAACAGAAGTGATTCCTATAGAAATAGGAAGAAACAGATTAGAACTGTGTAGTTTTCGACTATAAAGTTACAAAGCAACATTATTCGACTACGCTGGTGCCTAGGGCCCTGCCTAGTATGTTCCGCACTGTATCTTGGAATCAGTCAGTGCGTAGATTGTCTTGCTAGAATTTCTAATTCAACATTGGGTTTTTTTAATGGGATTTAAAACAAATAGGAGATATAAAGTAATTAACAGTTTAACAACAACAAAAAAATTAATTATAGAAGTAGAAAAATACAGAAACAGTTTGTAATTGTGTAGTTTTCACAACGCTTGCTGTTGGATGCTTCAGAGCTGTCTTAAAAATCGCAAGTTTTATAAAAAAAAAATATCCAGGTAAACTGAAAATTGTCCCATTTTTTAACTCACGATCATAGTGTTGTGCAGTCGACTTCCAAGTTTACAGTCGACTACAATGTTAATCAATTAGACTACACCGGTGGTCTAGTCGAGTTCTATCCGCATCGAGGGCGCTAGCGTGCCGCACTGAATCTTCGACTCCTTTAGTTTACCGAGTGCTAGTCTCATGTCCTCCATAGTGATCGGTCGGACCGCGTCCACGTAATCGTCGTCTGAATCTGATGTGTTCGATTTGCTTTGCTTTGACTGGAAGATAATATTAGGCAGTTAGAAACGAATACCGTAGAACTTTAAGGAGCATAGATTTGACTCGCTCCAGCAATGCTTAGGACTGCAGTTACAGTATCTACACATTGATGTAAATGTAAACTATTTTTTTCAAGAGAGCATACACCAAGTTCCTTGCTGGTTCTTCTCGGTCGGAATGTCATTCCCAACGAGCGATAGATTCACTTGACGATTCTAAAGCACTTGTAAAAGTTTATTTGAATAGTTTCGAGAGACATGGAAATAAATAAATGACAACTTAATTGAAAATTCACTGTATTGCATCTTCTAAAATACAATGTGGGCAATTCTGTATAACACAATCTCTAAACTAAACTGACACCTCTCTATTTCCAAATCTAGTTCTGTCCCTTTCTGCAGATAGTATTATGAAAGGGTTAGCAATATTTTTAATGCTGTCATTTTAGTTTAGTTTAGAAATTGTGTACAACAGGATCAGCCTCAATATCAATTTAATTAGATGAAAAGGAAAGTTTATTTTTCCTTGTCATCTAACGTCAAATCTAGAATGAACTTGTTCAAAATTGACAGTATCATAAAATTTTACTAAGTTCATCAGTATAAACCAGTTTCGTGCAAGACGGCGACGGGTGATGCCAATGTCACAAATAAATTATTTCTTACTGATTATTAAATAGAAAATTCCGATATTTTGTTAGTTTTAAGTTTGATAATCATTTTAAATCATCGATTAAAGAAAAAAGATAATAGGAACGCGTTTTTAAGTTTGAGAAATAGTTGCTGATTTGTTTGAGTTATCATCATCCCTATTCTACACTATTTCTGTCCAATCATATAATTTACTTTTGACAGCTCGATTCAATGATGTTCTAATGGGTTACTGATTCGATTTTTGATAACAATCGAATTTCTTTATGAAGAAGTTTTAATCGATTTGACACATTGATATTTATCTTTGCTCAACATTTTTTAAATCTTACTAATAGTATAAATGCGAAAGTTTGGATGAATGTATGGACGTATGGATGTGTGGATGTATGGATGTACGGATGTATGGATGTTTGTTACTCAATCACGCCCCAACGGCTGAACGAATCTGGCTGACATTTGGCACATAGGCTACTTTTTATCCCGGAAAATTAAGGAGTTCCCGCGGGAACCAAAAAACCTCGATCCACGCAGACGAAGTCGCGGGCATTAGCTAGTGTTTTATAAACATATCTAAGCGTTTAAATAACTAAATATATTTATATATGTATTAAAATGAATCATTTATGTAAAACAATACCGTAAATGTACATAGGTCATAGAAACCATCCATCGCCACAGATGTATGGTGGAAGTACTATCAAGAAATCTAGTGTTGAAGCTCCGTGACTATTTTGAAAAGGAAAGTCATACTTGTAATTACTATACGAGTATACGAAATATCGGATAAAAGGGGAACGTAGCATCACTAGAGTATTGAATTTTTTTGTCGATGGTTGCCTGCCAATAATTATGACACTTCATAGGCGTGCTTATGTCAAAAGTACAATAAATGGTTGGATACAATATAAATTACTTATTTTTATAGAAGTCATTATTTTAACATCGATACATGTTTTTATACGACTGCCTGAAAAAATGAGTATATTGTTTTCAGGGTTCATGTATGTATGTATGTATGTGAGTTTGTATATTACACCATAATTTCTATACGCCTGAACCGATTTTGATAAATGAGGTATCCTTAGAATTTGTTCTTCAATAAGTTATTATTCGAGGAGGCGATCCCAGAATAGTGGTGCAACAGCACGCTGGTGCCCATTTACAAAAACAAGGGTGATGTACAGGACTGTAATAACTATTGAGGAATAAAGCTTATGTCACATAGCATGAAATTTTGGGAAAAAGTGATAGAAAGAAGAATGAGAAAGGAGAGTGAGATCACAGAAAATCAATTTGGGTTTATGCCGGGACGAGGAACGACAGATGCAATATTTGCACTTCGACAACTGTGCGAGAAATACAGGAGTGCACATAGAAACTTGCATATGGTGTTTGTCGATCTCGAGAAGGCATACGACAGAGTTCCCCGAGAAGTTTTGTGGTGGGCTATGAAAGTGAAAAGAATAGCTGAGAAGTATGTGAGAATATGAAAGTATGAAAGTGATGTACGCAGAAGCGAGCACAAGGGTCCGGTCAGAAGCTGGCGTTACAGACAAGTTCAATGTGGAAGTGGGCTTGCACCAGGGATCGGCTTTAAGTCTTTACCTGTTTCTCCTGGTAATGGATGCTTTAACATCAGACATACAGGAGCAGGCACCCTGGTGCATGATGTTCGCTGACGACATTGTACTTGTCGGGGAAGAGGCGTCTGAGGTCCAGAACAGACTGGGAAAATGGCAAGAGAGATTGGAGAGTGTTGACCTGAGGATCAGCCGAACGAAGACAGAACATCTGTTCTGTGACTTCGGTGGCCCCTCCCGTTTCCATGAAATTGCCTTAGATGGTGTATCCCTACCGGTCTGTTCCGATTTCCGGTATCTCAGTTCACTCTTTCAAAACGATGGCAATATTGACCGAGACGTGAACAAAAGAATGAATGCGGGATGGATGAAATGGCGACAGGTCTCAGGTGTAATATGCGACCCACGAATGCCCCTTAATTTAAAAGGGAAAATATATAAGACAGTCGTTAGACCTGTCGCATTGTATGGTTCTGAATGTTGGGCGGTGAAAGGGACGGATGAAAGAAAAGTACATGCGACTGAAATGCGAATGTTGAGATGGATGTGTGGTGTGACTAGAATGGATAAGATTAGGAATGAATATATAAGGGGAAGTCTGAAAGTAGCGCCAGTGATAGAAAAGATGAGGAGTAATAGGCTAGCATGGTATGGGCATGTAATGCGGAGGGATGACAGGCATATTACGAGAAGAATGATAGATATGCATGTGGAAGGAAAAAAGAGTAGAGGGAGACCAAAGAAAAATTGGATGGATTGTGTGAAAGAGGACATGCGTATAAAAGGGGTGAATGATAGATTGACGGATAACAGAAGTGAATGGAAGAAGAAAATATGTTGTACCGACCTCACGTAGCGTGGGACAAGGGCAGAAAGAAGAAGAAGAGGTATCCTTAGAATCCCTAGCTTCTTCCGGGTGACATAGGCTAGTAAAATTTAAAAAAAATGATAGGGTGACCATGGTCTTGCATTAAAGACTAAAGTTGAAAAAAAAATCGTATCTAGAAAATGATGAGTAGATTCCAAAAATATATAACACTATAGTTCAATATCCAGTAATTCACAAAAAAATCATTGAATAAAAATGTGAATAAGATTCTTATTTAACTAGATTCATTTAGATTTTTAACTTTTTAGTTCGTTTTTTAGCAGGGCTGTCGTATTTTTAATTTTTTTTAATTATGACTTGTTAGCCGATCTCGTTGTATTAGACTGTAAGGTGAGCTAACCTCAGATTCCCTCGCCAGTTCGTCCCGCGCCAGATCCCTCACTCTGTAGACGGCAGCCTGGCGGCAGAGCTCGTGCAGGTCCGAGCCGGAGAACCCTTCCGTCGCCGCCGCTAGCCGCTTGTACTCGATCTGCGGATCACCAAACAATATCTTAGAACATACTGCATCCGTCGTTGTTCTTCAATATCTGTAATATTCAACCCACGTCAGTAATCTTCAACTCACATCAGTTATATTAAACTCCCGTCAGTAATATTCAACTCACGTCAGTAATATTCAACCCACGTCAGTAATCTTCAACTCACGTCAGTAATATTCGACGCACGTCAGTAATCTTCAACTCACATCAGTAATATTTAACTCACGTCAGTAATATTCAACTCACGTCAGTAATATTCAACTCACGTCAGTAATATTCAGCTCAAGTCAATAATATTAAACTCACGGCAGTAATATTCATCTCACGCCAGTAATATTCAACTCACGATAGTATTATTCAAATCATTCCGATTGGGCCTATGTGACAACGGTGCAGCCAAGGTCGGTGATGAGCCCATCCCAGAGTGACATGAACCTGTCTCTACCATGGCAATGTAATACAGTACTGCAGTCAGTAGCAAAGTACTCACGTCAGGGGCAGTGGGCTCAGCCTGCAGGATGAGCTGCAGTATCCTCTCGCGTTGCGCCTCACTAGGCATGGGTACGTGGAAGGTGGCAGGCATTCGGCGCTGGATGGCCTTGTCCAGGTCTTGAGGCCGGTTGGTGGCACCCATAATGATGACAGTGCAGCTTGAGTCGGTGATGAGCCCGTCCCAAAGTGACATGAACTGGGTCTTCATCATCGCTGTCGCTTCGTGGTCGTGTTGGGTGCGAGTCCGGAGAAACGACTCTATTTCATCTGTGGGCCAAACATATGCAACAAATTGAGAACCTCCTTAGTTTTTTACCAGAATTTTTATGCCAGAAAATGCTTAACGAAATTCTATAACTAAGCCTTTATGCCAGAAAAATCTTAAAAAGATTCTAAAAAACGTGGAGGTTATTTCCAAGATTTTTGGTAAGTATTTCAATTTATTAAAGATGGCCGCTGTTTTTTTTAATAGGTCTTTACCTATGAAATTGCCATTTTGTAAGGGAGGGACATAAAGTCGATTTTTTCTAAATATATTTATTTAATCAAAGTATGTTGTACCATTGCTATCTATGTACTTTTGCCATCTCATAGGTAGTTCATTGATCCCTTTACTAAAAGAACCATTCGGACGGAAATCAATAAAATCTTTGAAGGCGCTTTGGACTGCCCCATCGGAGTTAGATTTTTCCCTTGCAAGTTATCTAAATTTCGAAAAAAATGGTAATCTGTTCGAGCAAAGTCCGGGGAGTACGGTGGATGTCTTAGACATTCCAATTGAAGCTCCTCTAATTTGGTAGCCGTCTGTTGTACAGTGTGTGGTCTAGCGTTGTCCTGAAGCAGCAGTGGCCTAGAGCGATTGACGAGCCTCGGTTGTTTAGCAGCTAGCTTTTCCATCATGGTTTGCAGTTGCTGACAATAGACATCCGCCGTAATCTTCTGGCCAGATTTAAGAAAGCTGTAGTGAACGACACCGGCACTAGTCCACCAAACGCTCACAAGTAATTTTTTTTGAGTCAATTTTCGCTTGGGGCAGTATTTGGCTGGTTCGCCAGGGTTCAGTCATTGCTATTAGCGTTTCCGATTATCGTACAGGATCCACTTTTCATCACAGGTAATAATTCGATTTAAAATTCCTTCATTATTGTGCCGGTTGAGTAATGTAACGCAGCAGTCGACGTGCGTTTGTCGGTTTGCTGCACTCAATTCATGAGGTACCCATCTTTCAAGCTTTTTCACCTTCCCAATTTGCTTCAAGTGGATTAAAACAGTTTTATCACTAACACCGCAACCTGCAGCTAGCTCGGACGTGATTTGCGATGGATCCGCTTCCACTATAGCCTTCAATTCTTCATTATCAACTTTGGCCTCCGGCCGTCCACGGGGCTTGTTCTGCAGGTCGAAATTTCCAGAACAAAAACATTGGAATCAAAAACGCACTGTGTTTTCTTTTGCGACACCGCCGCCATACACATCATTAATCCTTCGAGCCGTTTCTGCAGCACTGGTGCCACGATGGAACTCGTACTCGTAAATAACGCGATATTTCAGGTTTTCCATTTTGTAAACTGAGTGACGCAAAGAAAAAACCAAAAGAGGAAAAACAAATGAATAGGGGTTCAAAACACAAAAGCATGAGTAAATAGCTGTATAAATTTGAAATTGGAATTCCTAACCAAAGAGGAGATATTTGAGATCAAAGTGGCCAGTACGACAAAACGGCAATTTCATATGTAAGGACCTCATATTTATTTATCAAAGAAATCACCGTGGATGTCCTTTCTGAACTGTATCAGGTGCTGTCATGAAAATCGAAGATGACCATGTTTGAACTCATTGAAAACCTCAAAAGATGGCCACTTTGGAGGTGTAGGTTGGGTGCTGAATACGAAAATGATAGAATAGAAAAATCTTTATTGGCAGCTAAAAACACAAAATGTACAAAATGAATCGAAAATTAAAAACTAAATGTACCAAATAAATCAAAATCAAAATTATAAACTGATGACGTACTTTTTAAAGATATTGATTATAGGGGATTCATATCCGAGTCTATTTGGGGTGCATTGTATTGACAATGAAAATTATGTAAGTTTTGAAATCTAAGATGGGCCCTCGTTTATTTTTTTGTTGGATAAAACTACACAAATCACAATACTGAGCTTATACAGGAGCCTAGGAGCCTGATTTAATAAAAATTCTGTCTATTATGCGAGGATAAGGTTGACGACCTGGAGAGTGACATAGGCTTCTTTTTATTCTGGAAAATAAAGAAGTTCCCGCGTGAATAAAATAAAACTTAAACCACGTAAAAATTTGTAGTTGTGTTGTAGATATGAAATACATAAAACCTTCTTTCAAACTTATACCGCGAAGTCGTGGGCATCAGCTAGTTTTTAATATCCTAACTAAATTTATGCTCACCTATAAATATAATGCAGGGCTGCAATTTGACAGCGAGGCTGAACACTGCGGCCGCTAACTTCTGTGTCTCTCCGTACCATTTATCAGTCAGGAGAGACACATCCAAGTTGATGAAACTCATGCAAGCCTCTTTGGCAGTCGCTTTAGCTATCAGGGTTTTGCCACAACCTGAAAAATGTTTAAAACAAAATTGCCTATTTGTTTTATGGGCTTTATTCTGTGTATGGAGTGAAAAGCAGTATAAAAAAGTACAAGGACTTCAGAAATAGGGATAGTCTCTTTTTATTGGCCAAAGTTCAGAGTACCTAGTGGGAGATTTTCTTCCCATTAGATCGCGACAACTTTCTATTTGTATGGAATTGTCATGAGGCTGACAGCTAGTGCTTGATCAATTACTTATAAATGGTAGTTAACATTGTCACGATCAAATACGCAAAAAAAACTCCCACTCGGTCTGCAGACCTAATGTAACAAATTAAAATATTGTCTTCAAAATAAAGTTTTGTTATTTTTGGGAATTTGAACCTAAAATATGTGACGCTGGCTGGAAATGTTTTGTACAACAAAATTGGGTATTTGACAACTACTAAAATAATTTATTTTTTAGTTATTAATCAAATAGAGGAGATCCATAAGTCGTAATATCCTATTAGTATTGTTTGAAAACCATTGTAACAAAACTGTATTTTTTTTAAAAGCTAAAGTTAAATAAAACTTGCAATGTATGTTTGGAGGGAATCTTGCAACTCAATTTTGAAGCAGATAGCTTCAACTGATTGAGCTGAAATTTTGTATACATGTTAAGTTTGGATGACATTGCATGGTTGTGCTGTGTGACGTCATTCTAAATTCAACATGGCGGACATCCATGATAGCGGACTAGTTGTTTTAATGCACTCCTTACAATATGGGTATCAAATGAAAAGGCTTGCTGAGAATAATTCGAAAAATAAAGTGACGTCACTCTAAATACGATGGCGGACTAAGTTGTACTTTCGTACAAAATGGGTATCAAATTAAAGGATTTGCTGCTAATAGGACTGCTGACTTTTACTAAAAAATAAAAAATAAATTAAAAGTAAAAAACGATTTTTAATTTTAATTTTTTAAATCAATTCAGTTTTCAGTTTTTCATACAACACATCCCATACTAAGCCCGCGTTTTGACATTTAAAAAAAAGTTGTATATTTGACTTGTTGTCAAATACCCAATTAGCCACAACCTCACACTACCTTCACAATCAACTAGCTAAATAGCAAAGGAGAGATTAGTTTATAAAGATGTTAAATTTAAGCCTTTGCTAAAGTTATACAACTGACCTGGAGGTCCATGCAGCAGGACTCCTTTGGGCGGCTGTGTTAGGCGACTGTCAGCAAACAACTCCCGCTTCTGAATGGGCAGGATCACTGTCTCTCGCAGCTCCTTTATCAGGTGGTCCAAACCTGCAATGTCTTTCCAGTCCACCTGCAATTAATATATTATGTACATCCATACTAATATTATAAATGTAATATTTTGGATGGATGGATGGATGTTCGTTACTCAATCACTCCAGAACAGCTGAACAGATCTGGATGGAATTTGGTGCAGATATAGATTAGTCTAGGATAACGCATAGGCTACTTCCCGCAGGACCCAAAAAGCCTCAATTGACGCAGGACATCAGCCAGTATATTATAAATGAGAGTGAGTTTGTCACTTTTATACCAAGAAAACAAGCAGTTTCCTTCAACCAGAAACCCTTAAAAACTCTTTGATTTTTCAAGTCTATTACGTTTTTGAAGCATAACAAACTTTGATGAAATCTGGTATAGAGGCAGTTTGCATCCTTGAGAAATAGGTCATTTAATCCATAGTTTTCGCATGGTTTTTAAAAAACAATATCACCAGTTCACTTAGAATTAGATCATCATCACTTAGAGACATATTTTTACAAAAATTGATTTTGGACACTAACTGCTAAATTTCACTGGCTTGTCTCAACAAAATCTGCAACATTTTTATGTTAAGATAGTTACCCTACAATTAAATGAAATAAATTTGTTCAACAAGAGAGCAAAATTCGTTTTTGTTGCAAGTGCCTAGCATGAATCCCGAGTGAGAAAATTATAAAATACAATATTAAAAAAATATATTGTACCTTGATTAAAAAATATACTCCATTACACTTTAATTTAAAACCGGTGAGCAAATGTTGTTTTTTTGCTCACTGGTTTTAAGCAGCAAAGGCCCCTTTTTTTGAGCTAGTGAGGTGAAAAATATATTAGTTGTTTGTGACTTACAGTGATCTCCTCCGGCACAACAAGCTGAGATGCAATAATCATCTCATGATCTGTCAACTTGTCCAACACAATGGAATGCTTGCCACCCAGGCCCGCTCTGGAAGATATCCTTAACATATGCAACTTCTATACTACTGTTTTTAAATACAGATTAATAATATTCTAATAGAAATTGCTTAACTTTAAAAGAAGCTAAATTAGTAAAAGCAAGAGGATGTGAGAGGTAGGTGCTGTGAAAATCACATACCCTGGTATCTAATGGGAAAAGTTTATAAAAATATAAGTTAACCATTAACTGCAAACTCTAAAGGTGGTGTAAATAGCATGCAGTTTATTATGGAAGCAAGTTAACTTGGGTTGGTATGGAAGTTTAACAAGTAATTAAAACCAGTGTACTGAGTAGTATTGGTAATTCTCTAACTTCTTACTGATTTTTGTTGAACGTAACATGTTATAATAGTATGCGTATGCCTCTTGACAAACTCTGTGGTGCAGTGTGTAGCGCTGTTGTCTTAACGTGCGGAGGTCCCGGGCTCGATCCCCGGCAGGGTTAATTTGGGAATTTATAATTTCTGAATTTTCCCTGGTCTGGCCTGGGAGGCTTCAGCCGTAGCTAGTTAACACCCTATCGGCAAAGACGTGCCGCCAAGCGATTTAGCGTTCCGGTATGATGCCGTGTAGAAACCGAATAGGGATATGGGTTTAATATAACTGCCATGCCCCAAACAGGTTAGCCCGCTACCATCTTAGACTGCATCATCACTTACCATCAGGTGAGATCGTAGTCAAGGGCTCACTTGTAGTGGATAAAAAAGAAAAAAAAGCCTTAAGGCTCTGTTTAGCTCAGTATAATTCCATGACTTTAAGGCACTTTAAAAATACATCACAAATATAACAGATACAATTATACTAAAAATATATTTTATAAACACAGTGTACACATGATAGTGCAATTGAATAGCTAATTATTGAAAAGGTTCATGTTCATTTGTTAGAAATAGCACAATTGGTATTATTGCCTCAAGGCCATCGATTTAAACGTGAATAATGACTTAATGAGACAATCATAGTAGATTTCACACCAACTGCTGCACTTGCATCAAAGTCAAAAATCAATACATACTTGCGTAACTGTTCCCGCGCTCGCTCTTCCGCCTTCTTCCTGCTTTTAGAAGTCGGATCTATCTGATTCACAAGCCATTTTATAGAGAAATAAGTCACTGCGGACACAAATGCAACGCGGATGGCCATTTGGAAAACATCGTTTCGCGTGAATGCCGAGCCTTCCACCATCATGCCGTATGTTAGATATCAAGATTATCACCGGAACAACACGTAGCAGTTGTTAGAAAACGTTTGCTTTTTAGAAATACACAAAAATGTAATAAATTAGTCGATAAATTCCCCGTCTGATTTTTGAGAAATTTTGCGTCATAGACAATAGCGACAATAGTATTTTTTTCAGTTTTTAATCATTATTGCACGTTGAAAAAATATGATTAGGATGCTTGTGCACCACATACCTACAATCCAAAACCAGCTAAATTAATAAACACTCTTCTAAATAAGCTCCAAAATAGCTTAAAAATTCGTTACATGAACTTAAAAATCTCAATTATTTAGCACATTTAATATAGCTAATAAAGTTATACTGTCATTTACTGATCATTTACGGTGCATAAACGCCTTTATTATCTATGAAAAACTTTTAAGGCAATATTTTTGTCAATGTCAGTCACAAACAAGGGTCACAAACGTCATTGTCATTTGTTAGTGTCAAAACATAACCTAAAAAATTTGTATTTTTCATTTTTAAACAATTTGCCAATTACATCGAAAAGCCAGTACTCATAGCCAGCACTCTACCATGAAGAAAGTCAAAACAGCCAATAGGCCAATATTTCCAAACAAACGCAAAGCCCTTCGTAAAGAGAAGAGGAAACAAAAAAAGGTGAATCGGCAAGACCACTATTCGAGAAAGAAAACCGATCCTGTTCAGCCTAAATATGTTGCAGGAAGGTTTGTTAAACGGCCAGCTGATAGTCCAGTCCTCAATGATGAACCAAAAGTAAGTAACCAAACGAAACTACATAGATTTATCCATATATAGTAGGTAATAACACAGCCTAAGGAGATGCGTTCTATCTTGCCTGTCGTTTAACGGAAGCGGGCACTGGTTTAGTATATGTGCCGCACAGTAGCAGTTAGGTATTAATGTATTAAACGTAATGCCAATATATTTTCCGTCGATTCGTAATAGTTTTGGAGAAATAAATTTTTAAAATCTCGACATTTTGAGGTTATTTTCCTCGAAATTTGTGCAAAACTCTACTTATTTGCCTGAAGGATGGTGTGAGGAAATTAAGGCTCAGCTATAGTATACTGCCCGCTGAGTTGGACGTTCATATTTTTTTTACAGATAGGCCTTGATGAGGTAAGCCTCGCACTAAAATATTTTACTCTGAATTTTAATACTTTTCGAGATATAATTTTTTGAAAATCGCAAATTTTCACCACTTTTCACTATTTCTTACGACATTTGCCATAGATTACAGACTCATTGACATTTAGTTGGTGTACTAAAGTCTCGTTTTATGTATGAGAATCCGTTCCAAACATAAAAAGTATTATAAAATATTAATAATCGAGTAATAATCATATTCAAACCACAAAAATTGTCTATCATAGCAATTATTAGGAATAATAGTATATATTTTCTGTACATGGACATTTTTTATAATCATTCGAATAAAACATCGAGTATTATCTGTACGGATTATTGGAAAAACGGAATGCGAAATTTTACTATTGAATTCAAATTTCAAACCTATGAGTCATCGATTTACGCGCTTTTCAGTTTCAGTTTGACTGCCATGGCGTCTTTGAAGCCTCAGGCCTCGTCTTCGTCACCATCTTCTAGCGTTTCGTCGAGAAAAGTGCAAGTGTTAGACTCTAATGAGCCACTTGCGCTCACCTCTTCGCGTGTTATTGCTCGTCAGTGCAAGTGTTAGATTCTAATGAGATGATGATAATGCTTGCAAGTGCTGCGTCTTGTGTAGTTCAGGCAAAGAGCATAAAGAACCAGGGGTAGAGGTACAACTCCATACTTAAGCAAAATCTGCTTATCATCGCAGATACCCTGTAGTTCTTCTGCTTAGCTCTAGATGGCGTTAAAACGAAAGCTTTGAAATAAACTTTTTGCTATCGGATTTTATGAAAATTTTATATTTAATAGTTAATTAAACTTAATAAATAAATAGGTAAAATAAAGTAAAACAACAAAATACATGTTTTCATTGAGTTTCGGTTGATTTAAACAAAATTTATACTTATTAGAGACAAGTAACGCCATCTAGAATTTATTTTAGAACTATGGTACCCGGTGTATGGAGTTGTACCTCTACCCCTGGTTCTTTATGCTCTTTGGTGCAGGTGTTGGACTCCAAAACCGAATCGGCACACCTCGATTCCACGCAGTCTTGTCTGTCCTACCCTAGAGTGTTTTTTTTAAGCGCGAAGCCAGAAGCTCGCGTAGGAGGTCCTGAATGAATCGAGCCTACGAGGCCGAGTGGAGCGAAGGGGGAAGGTGGCGAGCGAAGCGAGCCGGCGACATCCGCAGCGAAAGGTCGAGTAGGCGAAGCTTCATTCAGGGGCGACGAAGCAAGTCTTCTGGCGTAGCCCATTCTAATTAAGAAATTAACCTCTTTCCCTCCCTCTCCCACTACTTTTACCCCTCCCCCCCCCCACTGTCTCCCTCCCTCAAAGCCACTTTTACCCATTCTCCGTCTTAACTATCAGAGATTAGCAGAATTTCGGTAAACCTAACCTCAAAATTTTAAAAAATTAATATCTCGGAAACTACTAAAATTCGGAACGTCTTACTTGCAGGGGGGTATATCCCCCCCAAACCCCTCCCACCTCCCCATCCCCCCCCCCCCCCCCCCCCGCCGCGGGCAGTATACTATAGCCGAGCCGAAATTAAGTAAGGACAAGGCTAACCTAACTAGGACCCCCCGCCTGTTTTTTTAAACCGCCAGGAAAGTCGACCTAGAAACCCTTAGGTACAGTTGCGATAGAAGGCTGTGATGAGACCAGAGCCGTTTAATAAGTACAACATTCTCATGGGCTTAATATACCAAAGTTAATAACTTTAAGAACTTTCTGTAAGTATCTGCTCATGTTTTTCAGGTTAAAAAACCCAAAGCGAAATCCGAAACAACCCAAGACATCCTATTAAGACAGCTAAATAAAGAGAGGAATGAAGCCAACAAGCTCAAGTCAGAGATGAATGAACAGAGAAAGAGGATGATGCTGGAAGCCAACGAAGAAGAGGAAAAGATGATCAAGAAGTTGGAGAAGCAACTGGGGCTGAACAAGTCCAAGAATAAGACTAAAACTTTTGCTGAGGATGGTCTTGATTGTATCCTTTTACAAATATAGGTTATCAATTTAAACTTCTTCATTAATTGCAATTAGGGAAGTGGTATGCTTATTCCTTACAATATAACATTAAGTCAATAAAAGGTAAGGTAAGGTAAGAGGTAAGGTATACTCAGTTTGGGTATGGCAACAACAGTGCTATACCCAAACTGAGAGTAGAAGGAAAACCAATTTTATATTTGTGTTTGTTTGTATCATTAAAACACATTATTAATAGTGTAGTAACACTTGGTAATTAAATAGTTTTTTATGTGTTTTTAACTTTTTCATTTTCAATGTTTCTTAAGTAATCTGGTTTTTTTTTTTTTGTCATTGCATAGTGACTCGAGCTGTGCAGTACTAACAAATACTTGATGTATTTGTTAGTACTGCACAACTCTAACAGAAGAAAAAAAGCTCAGCTTGCAGCACCATCACAATGTTGCCTTCCTGTAGATCTTCTATCAGATAAACTTTGTAGAGTGCTCAGAAACTTCAACAATCTTGTTCCACCCTCACTATAACAGCGAAACAAATTAATGGAATTTACTGTATACTATCTATGGTAAAACTAAAGCTGTAAACAAAAATAGAATGTATGCTGGGGTGCGACTGTTAAGTGTCAGTTTAAACAAAAAGACGACCAATGCTAACTTTCCGGTGCATAAAACCCTTACATTCACTGTTTCACCAAAGAATAGAGACATGGTGTAAATGTTGCATCCTTATGTGGTTGATGACTAAAATCTACTCATACATGACGTTTTTGTTCAGTGTTTGATATGAATTTCTAAGTTTGGAGTAACCCTTCCGGCGTCCATATTTTTGCCACATGAGGCAAGAGTCGATTTAGGATTCTTATACTTATTTATTTAGGCTCACTATTATTTGTTCAATCTTAATAAACTGTTTTAAAGATTACAATATTTTTTCTGACTCTAATCTAACTGTTCTTAATTAGTGGTAGTTTCAACTTTGAATACCATACTTGAATTATTTAAATCATAATATGTTTATTTGAATAGTAAGTTGCATTCTATACACATATACACATACATATTCTATACATAGGCTATATTCTTTTGAGGTTATCCTTAACTGAACTCTTAGATTTACTAGAAATCTGCGATAGGACAACATCAGAACAAATTGTAGCTGCAGAAAAGCATTTAGCTGATATAGAACATGATTCAGACTTTGAGGAAGATCTAGCTGTGGTTACAGGGAAAAAAATACCTAAAAAGAGTAAAAAAGATAAAGGGAAAAAAGATAAAGAAAAATCAGAAAATAAAACAGATACTGATGAAATGGATTTTGATGAAGACGAATTAGTTAGTAATGAAAGTAAAATAAGTGACAACAGTTATGAAAGTGATAATAGTGAACTAGTTGGAAATGAAGAAGCAGTAAATAAATCCAATAAAAAATCGAAATCACATAATAAAATGAGTAAAGAAGAAAATTTTTCTGAAGATGATAATATGAGTGAAATTGAATTAAGTGACAATAGTGAATATGAAAGTGAAGAAAGTGTTTCAGATGAAGAATCAGTGACAAAATTACAGAGGAAAACAAATAATAAAAAATTAAGTAAAGGAGATAATATAGAATCTAAATCCAATAAAGTAAGGATTATTTCAGAAGAAGACATGAACAGAGTATTCAGTGATGATGAAGTGTCGGGAGTGTCTGGTGATGAAGATTTCTCTGGTGCTGAAAATGGTGATGACAATACAAGTGTCAAGGAGGTAACTGAAAAACCAGATGTTTGGGAGGATATCTATGGAAGAAAAAGGGACAAAGAAGGCAATATTATTAAGGTAATAATAAAAAAGATTTGTCTTGACTTACTGACTGACAATCAATGCGCAGCCTAAATAACTGGAGACCAAAATTTATTTTGACAGTATGAATGGATTTTTTGAATTTTCCATTTTAGTAGGGTTAAATAGGGGATGAAAGTATAAAATACAGTTTCATCCATGAAAATAGTATTGGGGTTTGGACTTTGGGTTAGCAATTAAAATTGAAATTTTCAGTAGATTAAGTTTTGGGTTAAAAAATAATGTCATGGTGGCCAATAAATTCTGTTTATATTTTTCAGGAAGAAAAAGGCGTATACATTCCACCACATTTACGGAATAAGGATTCTGTTACAGATAAGGAATTGGCTCAACTCAAACGTCAAATCAAAAGTAAGTTTTGCCTGGTGGGAGGCTTTGGCCGTGGATAGGTACCACCCTACCGGCAAAGACGTGCCGCCAAGCGATTTAGCGTTCCAGTACGATGCCGTGTAGAAACCGAATAGGGGTATGGGTTTAATATAACTGGAATGCCCCTAACAGGTGAGCCCGCTACCATCTTAGACTGCATCATCACTTACCATCAGGTGAGATCGCAGTCAAGGGCTAACTTGTAGTAAATAAAAGTAATTCTCTGATTTAATATAAACTGTAAAAAGTTTAGATAGGGGTCTGTCAGTCTGCGTAACGACAGGCGTCGGCCGGATAGACCGTGATCTTTACTCTTGATTTTGTATGAAATATTGTTTTGTGATTGAAAAAAAATAATTTGACGAAATCAAAAGTCGACGCACTTTGTTTTTAATTGATAATTTATAGTGGTGGTCAAACATAAAATTAACAGGAGATGTGGATCTGTCACCGCAAGATTGCAAAAATCCTTAGATTGTAATCGAACTAGCGAAGTTGTAAAACTGTTGACAAATTGTAAACCGATCAATGTTCTGAGTGTAAATTTTTGAAATATTCATTGTATTTACGTTTTCTTGCCTCCTTGTAGGTTAGGTTAGGGTTCGGCATAAGTAATCAGGTAGATAAATTATTGGGTTAGTATACCTAACAGATTACAATCTACCGAAAAATAATGCGTTAAATTTCGGTACAATTTCGCTTGTTAGATTACAATCTAACGGTTTTTGTAATTGTACGGTGACAGATATAACGTTTTTTTGCAGGTCTTATATTTAATAATCACTCAATACCTATATTTAATTTATTATTATTAATTACTTAATATTATAAATGCGATAGTGTATCTGTCTGTTTGCTGCGTTTTCAACGCTTATGTATTCAACCGATTTTGCAAAAATTTGGTTTATCGGTAGGTCACATCCCGGGACAGGCTACTTTTATGCCGGAAAATTATGAGTTCCCCCGGAATCAAAAAATTTATCCACTTCGGATGGATGAATCGATGGATGGTTGTTTGTTACTCAATCACGCCAGAGAGATTATAGTCTGGAATAACACAAGCTACGTTTATTCCGGAAAATTAAAGAGTTCCCGTGGGAACCAAAAAACCTCAATCCAGCCGCGGGCATCAGCTAGTGAATCATATTTCCCTCAGGCGTCCTCAACAAACTATCAGGTACAAACCTCCACTGGGCCAGTACATCCATTGAGGGCCTATACTCCAACAACAGTAGACACTCAGTCAACACTGTGCTGACTGAGCTGTGGTTGGACGCGACGGCCCAACGCTCTCTAACAGCGGATAGGATGTTGGCTGAACACGCCGCGCTCATTGCGGTGCTACACGCCAACGTTGGCTCCGAAATAAGTATACCTCACTTTGAACCTGTTATAGCTTTTTTTAGCTCGTTTAACTGGTTTTTTTTCCGTCAATATTTATTTATTCAATTTAGGTACACTGTACACTTAGTCACGTCAGAAACTTACTTACTTTGAACCCGTTATAGCTTTTTTTAGCTCGTTTAACTGGTTTTTTTTCAGTCAATATTTATTTATTCAATTTAGGTACACTGTACACTTGGTCACGTCAGAAACTTACTTACTTTGAACCCGTTGTACCTTTTTTTAAACTCGTTTAACTGGTTTTTTTTTCAGTCAATATTTATTTATTCAATTTATGTACACTGTACACTTGGTCACGTCAGAAAGTTACTTACTTTGAACCCGTTATAGCCAACTGTTATAAACTGGTATAAATAATAGTTGTCAGGTATAACTTAGATACCTTCAAGGCAATAGTGAATACGTTCCAACCTAGATCTCATCATTGCTTTGCACTAAGCATGAATGTCGTCAAACGCAAGCCTATCTCATAATAAAAAATAAACCTTACTTTGAACCCATTATAGCTAACAGTTATAAATTATAGTTACCAGGTATAACTTAGGTACCATCAAGGCAAGAGTGAATAGGCAAACGCGTTCCAACCTAGACCTCATCATTGCACTAAGCATGATTGTCGTCAAGCGCAAGCCTATCTCACAATAAAAAATGAAATAAAATTGTACTCTTAGTTGAGTTGTAAGCTGAACGACCTGAAATCATTATTATCCCTAAAATTCCTGCCCCTGAAATTGAAAAGCAGGACAGCGCTATGGCGGGGACAAGGACAGGCTTATACAGGTGAAGGGCACGCACTACAAGTCGGATGCCCAACTTTTTTCTATGAAAGGGCCTATCTAGTACCTACATATATATCGATGGAGAGAGATAGCTATCTGTTGTGATTGGACAGTGCCAGTGATAAACACCAGCAGAACCCCTAAGTAGGAAACAACCTTCTAGGCCTATTATACTGCACTTTTCACAGGGACCCTTACTCTTAAATCAGTGTATTGTAATACGATTTAGGGAGAATGGGTCCCTAATTTGATCCTTATTGCTGTGTAATAAGCGACGCTCTATTTAGCGGCCACGCCCACCCTTACCTCAGGGCCCTGTGGAAAGTGCAGTATAATAGGTCTATTCCTCACGACTTCATACCACCGCCCAAGACACTCGCTGCACGCAGTTTGCGTTGCTCTGGGTCGTGTGAATTATCTATCACTGCGGAGAGGATGCTAGCTGAACACACCAGGGGTCATACTGCAAACGCCCATTAACGTCCCACTGCTGAGCACCTGCCTTCACTCTCATAGGAGAGAAGGAATTGGAGCTTAGACGCACCACGCTGCTCCAATGCGGGTTGGCGGGCTTTTACGACTAATATCATGTTAGTGATATAATCAGGACCGACGGCTTAACGTGCTCTCCGAGGCACGGGGGTTAACACCGCCAACTTCCTAACTCCGGGCTAGTACTGAGAATTTCTAGAGAGAAGAACCCGAGACCTCGTCAGCCGCAGTTAAACATTCTAACCATTAGACCAACGAGGCAGTATGCCTAAAGCCATATTACGTAGAAATTATAAATTTTGAGAGAATTGGGTATATGACAACTAGTCAAATTAGCAGCTTTTTTTCAAACGTCAAAACGCGTGCTTAATAGGCCTATTACACTGCACTTTCCACAGGGCCCTTTGGTAAGGGTGCGCGTTGACGCTAGATTGAGCGTCGTTTATTACACGGCATTAAGGATGAAATTAGGGACCCTTACTCCCTTACTTTTATTACACTACACTGAATCAAGTGTAAGGTTCCCTGTGAAAAGTGCAGTGTAATAGGCCTATTATATAGGATTTCGTATGAAATATTAAACAGTGACGTCATCAAACTTCGGAACACTTTTTTACTTTAATAAATAGTTTAAAATAGTTATTCAACATTAAACTAACAGGGGACGTGGATATTACGACTTCTGGGAGATCCTCTATTTAATTCTTCTTTATCCTCTATTTAATCCTTCTTTTAGCACCCTAGAGATTTCTCAAAATTCCACCCCCAAGGATGTGAAATAAGTGGTTCAAGTTATATCTGTCACCGTAAGATTGTTAAGAACATTGAACGGTCCACAATCTTTCGACAGTTTCCAATTTCGCGAGTTAGATTATAATCTAACGGTTTTTACATTCTTACAGTGACAAATCCATGAAACTGATACTTATGCTGTCGGTGAATAATGAAGAATTTTATGTTTTTCTCAGTTATTTGAAATTTCTTTTTTTAAGACCCTAATTTGCTACGCTAGTTATTATCTAATACTGTTAATATTCTTGGGGTTCTTAATTCTTGTGTTTCGACTTCGGCCAGAAATCGATTTTCGGTCGGACACAATGGTGTGTGTTTCTGGATTTCCCAGCAATAAACTTATAATGATGCAATAATCCATTATTTCAGGTGCCCATTTCCTGGAAGAATTATCCAGAAAGTTCGACGCCATGATGGAAACCCCGCAACCTGTACATGACAAGACGTTGGACAACCTAGTGGGGTGTCTCGCTCTTTTATATAGCTTTAAGGTGAGACAAACCATCCTACCCTATAGTCCGTGTCACGAAATACGCAAGCAATTGGGTATTTGAAAACTAGTCAAATCAACAACTTTTTTTGAAATGTCAAAACGCGTGCTTAGTATGGATTTTCTATGAAATTTTAAGTGGTGACGTCATCAAAGTTTCACTTTTTTTACTTTAATCGATATTTTAAAATGATTATTCAAAATAAAACTATCAGGGGACGTGGATATTACGACTTTTGGGAGATCCTTTATTTAATAATCACTAAAAAAATATTTCACTAGTAGTCAAATACCCAATTAGTGGAACTTATAGTCTTACTAGTTATGGCTGGGACTTCGTCCGCGTGGATTCAAGTTTTTTGGTTCCCGCAGGAACTCTTCAAATTTCTGGGATAAAAATTAGCCTTTGTGTTACTCCAGTCTATAATCTATCTCTTTGCCAGATTTCATCCGGATCCTGTTAGCCATTCAGGCGTGATTGAGTAAGGAACATCCATTATCCATCCAGTACAGATACATTTTGCAGTCCCACAAACTTATCTGATCCGATGATGGCGTCGCTGGTATCTATTAAAAAAATAAAAACAAAAACTAAACAGGCATAATAATTATTTCCAATTTTGGCCACCGGGCCAGATATGTTTATGGGACTATACATAGTCGTGACCCCTTTCCATTAATCAAATAATGGTAAATAATTTCGTTTCCTTATAATATTTATCTAATTTTAGTATTTGTTGTTCAAGTACAGGATATAATTCAAATAATTGATCAAGTTTCAGGCTCAGCCTTTCAGAAAATTGAGAGTTCTGAGGTCAACTTTGGACGTTAGAAAATCCCCACTTTGAAAGCCCACCATTTCGTCAATTTTAGGGGAAAAATTAAAAAAAAAATTTTGTACTCTATTCCTAATTACCATTAAAATGATATACCGCAACCCTATGTAACGCCATAAAAATATTTTACTTCGTACTCGCTTCTATGAGAGCCCCCCTGAAATAAAGATTTTTATAACTTTTTAAGCCATATTCGGCTGGAGGCCATCGGTTTACATATTATATTTAAATTTTAAGTAATTACGTTCAGTAATTCAGAAGTTATAAGGCTCTGACAGACGGACGGACGGACGGACAAGTGGAAATTCACTCAAGTAGACTCAGAGACCTTCGCATCGCTCGGTCAATTACTATATGTTTTCTTTCCAGATATACCACGCATCTTTGCTCTACGACATCCTAACACGGCTAGTAGACAAGATAAGCGAGAAGAGTATCGACTGTGTGCTCACGGCCTTACGCAACGTAGGCGGCGTCCTGAGGAAGGAGGAACCGACCGCACTGAAGATGTTTATACACGACACCCAGGCTAAGATCACCAACTTGAACCAGAGTGCTGACAGCGGGTAAGTATGTTAGTATGGTGTGCTCACAGCCTTACGCAACGTAGGCGGCGTCCTGAGGAAGGAGGAACCGACCGCACTGAAGACGTTTATACACGACACCCAGGCTAAGATCACCAACTTGAACCAGAGTGCTGACAGTGGGTAAGGATGTTTAATTGACCGAGCGAAGCGAAGGTCTCTGAGTCTACTTGAGTGAATTTGCACTTGTCCGTCCGTCCGTCCGTCCGTCCGTCTGTCAGAGCCTTATAACTTCTGAATTACTGACTATAATAACTTCAAATTTAAATATAATGTGTAAACCGATGGCCTCCCGCCGAATATGGCTTACAAAATTATAAAAATCTTTATTCTCATAGAAGCGAATGCGAAGTAAATATTTTTTATAGCGTTACATAGGGTTGCGGTATATCATTTTAAAGATAATTAAGAATAGAGTATAAATATATTATTTTTTTATTTTTCCCCTAAAATTGACGAAATGGGGGGGCTTTCAAAGTGGAGACTTTCTATTTTTCGAAAGTTGTCCTCAGAACTCTCAATTTTCTGAAAGGCTGAGCCTGAAACTTTACCATTTATTTGAATTATATCCTGTACTTGAACAACAAATACTAAAATAAGATAAATATTATAAGGAAACGAAATTATTTAATTTTTAATGAGCTTCAGTATTTTAAACAGAACTTCACAATGATGTCAATAGATGGCGCTCTGTAAAAGTTTATTCGTTTCTCCAATAGCTCTTTAGCTCCTTTGCGTCTAATGTTAAAAGTTAACTATTACAATGGTGCCGATTCTGTAATGTAACATCTCTAAACTAAACTAAAATGGCAGCTTTAAATCTAGTTCTGTCCCTTTCCGTAGAGAGTATTATGAAAGGGTAAGCAATATTTATAATGCACTAATTTTAGTTTAGTTTAGAGATTGTGCACTACAGAATCAGCCCCATTATATAGTTAAAACTATCTTATGGATACCGCGAGGTCTCAGTTCGGGGCGAACCACTAGTATTGTCTGACCCAACGACCTCAATTTACAAACCCTGCCCTTGCCTTGCCCAGCCCTGTCAAACAAAGAATGTGGACTTATTTTACTAACGCCTTCTAGTCTGAAAAGCAGGACAGCGCTATGGCGGGAACAAGGACAGGCTTATATAGGTGAGGGGCATGCCCTACAAGTCGGACGCCACACTTTTTTCTATTACCTAGTACCTAGTTTTATCTAGTACCTATATATATATATCGATTGTCTGTCCGCGTTAAGAAAATGGCCTCAAGTCAACTGCCTCGTTGGTCTAGTGGTTAGCATGTTCGACTGCGGCCGACGAGATCCCGGGTTCGAGTCCCGGGTCGGGCCATAATTAGGTATTGGGTTTTTCTGACTAGAAATTCTCGGTACTAGCCCGGAGTTAGGAAGTTGGCGGTGTTCCGTGCCTCGGAGAGCACGTTAAGCCGTCGGTCCCGGTTATTATCACTAACATCTGATAATAATCGGTAAGAAAACCTAACACTCTTATTAATAAACTTAGACTAGAGTGAGATTAATTTTAATCCAAGGTTTTAGTCTCGTCTAACTAAATTCCTTATTAATAAATACAGAGTAAGGAGGGAGTAGCATGATCCGAATCTACTCTTGGAGTAAATTTTAATGCTTGGCGCTACATGGTTTAACGACCGATTAGGCATAGCCAAAGTGTGCTTTCGACGATTTTGACCATGAGCATGCCTCAATGATTGCCTTTTTTTAGAAACCTTTTTTTTTGTATTTCCGTATACACTGTAAACTGGACCCAGGTACTTTCTTTTGTTCAGATATAATCAGTTCGTACCCTACGTTTTAGTTTTGTGTTGTGCAAATAAAATGGATACAGATTATTTTATTGATGACTAGCTGATGCCCGCGACTTCGTCCGCGTGGATTGAATTGTTTTTAATTATACGGGGTAGAAAGTAGCCTATGTGTTATTAGCTGTTGCAGACTAAAATCTATCTCTGTATCTAAGTTCATCCAGATCCGTTCAGCCGTTCTGGCGTGATTGAGTAACAAACATTCATTTGAGGTTTATTTTGGTTCCCGCGGGACTTCTTAAATTTTTCGGGATAAAAAGAAGCCTACTGTTATTTCAGACTACGATCTATCTCTGCGCCAAATTTCATCAAATCAATCCGTTCAGCCGCTCAGGTGTGAATTGTGATTGAGCGTCACTCGTTCGTGTGGCATAAGTTTTTTTTCAATTCCCACAGCACTTCATTATTTAAACTATATCCATGCAAAAAATTACGTTAATCTGTTGCGGCCTGATTGCAGGACTAACTATCTATTACACGTCCTTGGGGATAAAATTTACAAAAAAATGTGAATCAGGTATTTCTCCATTTCATACCAAAATTCCAAAAAACCCAACCAAGTTACCAAAAAATACCTAGTTTAATGGCTCTAACTTAAAAAGTAATGACAGACTTTCTTACAAACTTTCAACCCCTATTTTACCCTTTTGGGAGTTGAATTTTGAAGAACTGTAAGACACGTACTTCTTTATTTTTTACTGAAAGTCAAAACACTAAGCTTCGTTGATATAACTTGAGCAATATTTTGAGAAATAAAGGACTTTCATATACAAACTTTCAACCCCTATTTTACCCTTTTCCGGGTTGAATTTTGAAAAATTGTGATACATGTATTTCTTCATTTTTAACTCGCAGTTTATATAACAAGTTTCATGGCTATAAATTGAGAAATTAAGGACTTTCATTAAAAACTTTCAACCCCTATTTTACCCTTTTGGGGGTTGAATTTTGAAAAACTATGACACACGTACTTGTTTATTTTTTACCAAAAGCCAAATTACTAAGCTTCGTTGATATAACTTGAGCAATATCCTGTGAAATAAAGGCTTTATATACCAACTTTCATCCCCTATTTTACCCATTTAGGGATCGAATTTTTAAAAAGTATGAAATACGTATTTCTTCATTTTTAACCCGCTGTTTATATACCAAGTTTCATGGCTATAACTTGAGAAATGTAGGACTTTCAAACAAACTTTCAACCCCTATTTCACCCCTTTAGGGATCGAATTTTCAAAAACTGTGAAACACGTATTTCTTTATTTTTTACCAAAAACCGAAAAACTAAGCTTCTTTGATTTATCTTGAGCAATATCTTGAGAAATGAAGGCCCTATATACCAACTTTCATCCCCTATTTCATCCCTTTAAAGATCGAATTTTCAAAAACTGTGAAACACGTATTTCTTCATTTTTAATTTGCAGTTTATGTACCAAGTTTCAAGGCTATAACTTAAGAAGTGAAGGACTTTCATACAAACTCTCAACCCCTATTTTACCCCTTTGAGGGTTGAATTTTCAAAAACTGTCACACACGTACTTCTTTATTTTTTACCGTAAGCCGAAAAACTAAGCTTCGTTGATATAACTTGAACAATATCCTGTGAAATGAAGGCCTTAAATACCAACTTTCATCCCCTATTTCACCCCTTTAAGAATCGAATTTTCAAAAATTGTGAAACATATATTTCTTCATTTTTAAGCCGTAGTTTACATACCAAGTTTCATGGCTATAACTTCAGAAATGAAGGACTTTCATACAAACTATCAACCCCTATTTAACCCTTTTGGGGGTTGAATTTTGAAAAACTGTGACATACGTACTTCTTAATTTTATACCAAAAGCCGAAACACTACGCTTCGTAGATGTAACTTGAGCAATATCTTGAGAAATGAAGGACATTCATACAAAATTTCAACCCCTATTTTAACCCTTCGGGGGTAAAATTTTGAAAAACTGTAACACACGTACTTCTTTATTTTTACCGTAAGCCAAAATACCAAGTTTCGTTGATATAATTTGTAAAATATCTTGAGAAATGAAGGCATTTCATACCAACTTTCATCCCCTATTTCACCCCTTTGTCAAATTTTCAAAAACTGTGAAATATATATTTCTGGATTTTTAACTCGCAGCTCATATAATTATGTAGTTTCATGGCTATAGCTGTCATAAAAAAATTCAACCCCTATTTTACCACTTTAGGGGTTGAATTTTGAAAAACTGCGACACACGTAATTCTTTAATTTTTATTGATAGCCGAAATACCAAGTTTCGTTTATATAACTTGAGAATATCTTGAGAAATGAAGGACTTTCAAACTCTCATCCCCTATTTCAACCCTACGGGGTTAGAATTTTTAAAAACTGTGAAACGCGTATTTCTTCATTTTCAACCAGTTGCTCGTATACCAAGTTTCATAGATATAACTTGAGAAATGACGGACTTTCATACAAACTTTCACCGGCCTATTTCACCCCCTTAGGGGTTGAATTTTGAAAAATCCTTCCTTAGTGAGCGCCTACGTCACAAAAGGAACCTACTGTCAAAATTTCAAGTTAATAACCCCAGCGGTTTAGGCTGTGCGTTGATCCCTTAACGATTTCATATATATATTAGATATTAGATTAGATTAGATTAGATTTGAGGGCTATAGTTAGATGATATTCATGAGGTTAGAAACCAGTTTTCATTTATGGGCCGTATGAAACTTATAAAATTCGTAAGAATCCTTTGGAAGAACTTCATGAAGGTGAATTTAAATCTAAGTACATATTTTCTCGATCAACTGCCGTTTTCATTATTGAAATGGTAAAAAAATACTTAGTAGGTGATGCAAGAGGTGGCTTTATACCTACCACCCCATCTGAAAGTTTTGGCTGCAATAAAAGAACATGGGCCCGTGGAGAGGTAAATAAAACTTTTAAGTTGTACCTAATTGCCTATCATTATCATCGGCGGCGTTTTTGTTTTTGATAAATGGTAAATGATTTATTTATTTCATGAAGGACAACTTGCGTCACTATTGATACGTTAAGACGTAGAGCCACTGGTTCGGAAAGCTGATTCTACTGAGAAGAGCCGGCAAGAAACTCAGCATAAATTTGAATGATTATGTTAATTTATATGATAAATTCTCCAAAACCGTAAACTTATTTTAATTTTACCGAGCACTACAACAAAGTTACCGAAAAAATAAAACCGCGTCCCAGCTTGTCATTTGTCAAATTCAAAATATCGTACGCACCACAGGCTATATTTAGTTGATGTATATCACTGTCATTAATGTCACATCAAGCATTCTTTTCATTCGTTGACTCACTCTTTTTACTTTTAAATTATGTGAGTTGCCTTATCGCAAGCGTTAATCCCGACGTAAGGAGTCTATTGTTAGTCCAAGTTTACTCCATATTTATTAATAGCATTGTTAAGACGAAGTTAATACTCGATTACTCTGGGAATATCTAGTCCAAGTTCTGTTTCCGATTAAGCTTGAAGTATGCATTTTTTATTAATAAGGGTGTAAGAGTTTAAATACTCTTAGTCGAGTCGTATGCGGAAGGAATGATCAATGGAAAGGGTTCACGACCCTCAGTTAATAAAAACATATTTATAACATAATTAGACAGCAAAGAAAACGCACTAGTGCGGTAAATTTAACTTGAAGTATCAACAAGTGTTTCTAAAAACAGCAATACTTTTACAGATCCCGTATAAAATTCCTTCTAGAAGTTTTGCTAGCAGTTAAAAACAATAATCTAAACAAGATACCTAACTACGACCCCACATACATAGAGCACCTCAAAAAGATGTGCCGTGGAATAGTAAGGAAAGGAAACTATATCACCACTCTCAATATTAGACTGGAAGACTTGTTGAAAGGTTAGTTCTTATCCATTAAAGGTATGCTTAAACTGTTAAAGATTATGTTAATGACTAGCTAATGCTCGCGACTTCTTCCGCGTGATTAAAGTATTTTTTATTCCTGTGGAACCTCCTTACTTTTTTTTTTTTAATATAAGCCTATGTTACTCTCCAGGTCCTCAACTATACCCATGCAAAAAATCGCGTCGATCTGTTGCTCTGTTGCGGCGTGATTGAAGGACAAAGAAACACTCTTTCACATCCATACCCAATTACAAATGCGAAAGCGTGTCTGTCTGTTCATCTCTCTACCTGGATTACATTGCGCATCTGTTTAATCGACTGTAATAAAACTTGTTACGTTACAGAGATAAGTTTCATTCCTAATATGTAAAGTAAAACCTGTATCAATATTGTTACGGTTTCAGTTATTTAATTTAATTTAATTTATTTGAACTACCAACAGAATTACAAGTAGTAAGTATACAATATGTTAAATGGCTTAGGCAATAGGTAACAAGCAATTCAATTTATAGGTAGTTACAACATGCAATACAATAAAATAATTAATTCATTTTAACTACTGTTTAAAAAAAACTGGATAAAAAGTAAAAAAATTAGATGCATAAAATTTATAATACAGGGTTGAAAAAAACAACAAAGAGGATCGTCTGACAATGTGCTATTAAGAGTCAAGTGATTTATTGGTTGTTTTTATTGGTTAGTATTCTTGCTTGGACTATGAAGTTTGACCATACGATTTTACTTGGCCCCTCATGTAAAACGACAAAAAAATTGTTTTTATACGACTGCCTGAAAAAAGGGGTATACTGTTTTCAGGGTTCATGTATGTATGTATGTATGTATGTATGTGAGTTTGTATATTCCACCATAACTTCTATACGTCTGAACCGATTTTGGTAAAGGTATCGTTAGAATCCCTAGCTTATTCCGAGTGACATAGGCTAGTACAATTTAAAAAAAAAATTATATATTATTATTTTATTAAAAAATTATACTTTAGTCTTTAATGCGGGACCATGGCCACGGTCCCGCATTAAAGACTAAAGTTGAAAAAATATTCGAAAAAAGATTAACTATACAGGGTTACAGGAAAAGTCGACCTAGATCCGTTAAGGGCGTGTAGTACACATCATTTCTGAATGATTTCACTATGGAACCCCCCATCCTAAACTTAACCGTTTTCGAGATATTCGAGTTTATTTTTTTTTATGAAAATGCCCAATTTTTCGGCTATTGAATTGAATATTTTGAATTTTTTTGACTCTTATGATTATTTTTTTGGTTTTTAACATGAAGAATGAGATGCTTAATGACCTCAATGACTAAAATTGCACGTAAGTTAACTAAATAGTTCATTGTAGACGATCGAAACTTAAGAGAATAAGTACAAATTATAAAAAAATATTTTTCTTTTCTGGATATCTCAAAAAATTATTATGGCACTTGCTCTGCAGATGTGCTTAAAAACATCTACATTTTATCAGCTATCCAACGAGGTATAACAACCTAGGGTTGTATTTAAACTCATAGAAAAAAACATAGTTGGAAAGGTTCAGGTAGTAGGTCTAACGGGTCCCTCGGGCTATTGTCCTTCAAGTTAATCCGGTGCGTGTGAGCGAGACAACTTACGATTTATGCAGAGTGAGAAAAATAATGTGCAAAAACAAGTTTGGGGATACAACATGCCCATTGTTTTGTATTGGGTCGTTTGTTTGCTTGCCATTTTAGTCTGCTCATGCGATTCGTCCATGGTAGATGCGAATTATTGTGCTTTCGGATTCCCACACGACTTGGCTTTGTTTAGTTCAGCATCATCATTTCAGCCTACTGGCTTATCGAATTTGGATTCATCTGTCCACAATATTAATTTTAGGAAATTCGGGTCCTCGATATCTGCATTGAGCATGAATCTGCAGAAGTCCATGCGTCTCGCGGGATCTCCTTCTTCAATTACATGTACCGGCGTGTAGTGGTATGGATACAGGCCTGCCGTATGAACCGTAAACCACACTTTCCACTGAGTTAGGCCCAGTTCACGGGCAACAATATTGGTCGAAGTGGTTGGGTCTCTTCTGAACCGTTCTACGATTTCGTTGTCTTGTTCCTCGTCGTCATCAATGACACGTGGTCTTCCTAAGTCCGTACGTCGTCGCGAAACAGAGCCAGTTTCACGAAGTCGTCGGTAAACTCCGTCGAAAACGCTCACATCAGGTACTCGACGGTCGGGATAGCGTCGCATGTACTCAGTCCGAGCTTGTGCGGACACGCAATTGCAGCATCCGTAGCAAATAAGCATATCCGCATATTCTTCGTTCGAGTATGTTGCCATTTCCAACAGTCCAGTATCACAAGCACAAATCAGAGTCCAGTAAACAAGCACAGTAGTCACAGTTAGAAAAATCAGTCCAGAAACAAAGCCAAGTCGTGTGGGAATCCGAAAGCACAATAATTCGCATCTACCATGGACGAATCGCATGAGCAGACTAAAATGGATGGCAAGCAAACAAACGACCAAATACAAAACAATGGGCATGTTGTATCCCCAAACTTGTTTTTGCACATTATTTTTCTCACTCTCACCTGCATAAATCGTAAGTTGTCTCGCTCACACGCACCGGATTAACTTGAAGGACAATAGCCGAGGGACCCGTTAGACCTACTACCTGAACCTTTTCAACTATGTTTTTTTCTATGAGTTTAAATACAACCCTAGGTTATTATACCTCGTTGGATAGCTGATAAAATGTAGATGTTTTTAAGCACATCTGCAGAGCAAGTGCCATAATAATTTTTTGAGATATCCAGAAAAGAAAAATATTTTTTTATAATTTGTACATATTTTCTTAAGTTTCGATCGTCTACAATGACCTATTTAGTTAACTTACGTGCAATTTTAGTCATTGAGGTCATTAAGCACCTCATTCTTCATGTAAAAAACCAAAAAAATAATCATAAGAGTCAAAAAAAATCAAAATATTCAATTCAATAGCCGAAAAATTGGGCATTTTCATAAAAAAAATTAAAACTCGAATATCTCGAAAACGGTTAAGTTTAGGATGGGGGGTTCCATAGTGAAATCATTCAGAAATGATGTGTACTACACGCCCTTAACGGATCTAGGTCGACTTTTCCTGTAACCCTGTATAATCATCATCTAGAAAATGATGAGTAGATTCCAAAAATATATAACACTATAGTTCAATGTCCAGTGATTCACAAAAAATATCATTTAATACAAATGTGAATAAGATTCCAATATAACTAGATAAATTTAGATTTTTCACTTTTTAGTTCGTTTTTTGGCAGGGCAGTCGTGTTTTTAATTTTTTTTAATTATGACTTGTTGTATTTACTGTTTGTTTTAATTCCAGCTGACGAGCGAGGCAAGTGGTGGGTAGTGGGTTCGGCTTGGGAGGGTAACCGCGTACAGGAAGACAGACAGACAACCATAGTGCCGCTGACCAGCGACCAGAAGCTGCTAGAGTTAGCGCGCAAACAACGCATGAACACCGACGTCAGGAGGAGCATATTCTGTGTCATCATGGCCGCTGAGGCAGGTTACATTTATGTCCATTTGTTTGCTCCGTCTTTACGGTCAAACTTTTGGTATTACTGCTAAAATTTGGCTGAGGGGAGTTACGATATATAGCATGCATGACATTCGTAATTTCAATATGGCGGACGGTGACTTCACCATAAATCAAATATGGCGGATGGTGGAGTTGATGACAGAGAAGTAAGTTTGATAAAAGTAATCGTGAACTTCAATATGGCGGATGGTGACGTCATCGACAATTCAATATGGCAGCTGGAATGATTCTGTTTTTGAATACCTTTTGGGTGAATTACTGAAAGTTACCAGTGATAATTAAGGCGAAGAAAAGGCATGGGTCTTTGACGTCATCAGACTTTCGATATGGTGGGTAGTTCGGCTTGGGAGGGTAACCGCGCGCAGGAAGACAGACAGACATTCAGACCAGTGACCAGAGGCTGTTAGAGTTAGCGCGCAAACAACAAATGAACACCTACGTGAGGAGGAGCATATTCTGTGTTATCATGGCCGTTGAGGTAAGAAAGTTATCGTACTCGCTTCGCTCGCGGTCAAGTACGTTTGGTTACTAAAACTTATTTTCTCCCATTTGCCCTGAAATCGTTTAATTATTTACAAAAAAAAAAATACGTCAATCGACTCTTTTCGGAATGCACGCCAGCATCTTACAACCTTATAATAATAATACATATAAATTGCTGAACAGTTGTGAGATTTTTAAAGGACACACTAAACATAAATTAGATACTTTTAACATTAAAAGTATCTAATTTATGTTTAGTGTGTATGCACATGCATTCATTGATCTCGCAAAGGAACCTGCTATAAAAGTCTCGGCTGAAATAGCAACTGACAGACTCGTTTACTTAAAATCAGTTTGAAATCTATTCACTTGGGATATATTCACTATGCCCTTAACTTCAACTTAGCTGCTTCAACTTATTCAATTTGGGAAATTGGGGGTATTAAAATTTTTTTTGAATAGTTCTTTTTTTCCACTACAAGTTAACCCTTCACTGCGATCTCACCTGATGGTAAATGAAGACGTAGTCTAAGATGGTAGCGGGTTAACCTGTCAGGGGCATTAAAATTAGTCCCTTTACAATTTGCAGCAGCAGATGTTTAGGGTATGTAACTATGTGTATATACACTGCGAGCACTGTAAGGTGTGACGTCAATTTAGTATACTACGAAGCCGTTCCTTTATAGTTTGCTATACCGGTTACTGTTTAAAACGGAACGCAGTCAGCACTTAGCGCATCTTACCTCGAAAACGCCAGTGCTCACAGTACAAATATGGCGACGGTTTATGACGTCATATAATTCCCTGGGATACTGCGGCCGTATACTGTCAGTCCATAACGGAACGAATTTCTCCACAGTAAGAGCACTGAACAGTGCTCTCAGTGTATATCGGAACATACCCTAATCAATAAAAATGATGTTAATTGTTTTGTTTCCGGCCTGGACAGTAATGTACTATTAACCAATTATTATTAATACTAATATGTTTATGACCAGGATTACATGGATGCGTTTGAAAAACTGCAACACCTAGGGCTTAAAGGTCAACAGGAAAGGGAAGTCATCCACGTTCTATTAGCGTGTTGTCTGCAAGAGAAGACATTCAACCCCTACTATGCAGTTCTAGGGCAGAAGCTATGCGACTACGATAGGAAATACCAGGTTTGATGCTTTGAAAACAATTATTAACATACTAATATTATTTTATTACTCTTTTTATCTGCGTCGTATTCCTCATTACTGAGGGTCGTGACCTAATGGAATAGCCATTAATCACAATGGTAGGAGTTTTCTTGTGTAATGCGGTGGCCTCCCACGTCATTCCGCATACGACTTGACTAAGAATATTTAAACTCTTTAGTTTGTTAAATACAATACAATACAAATACAAATATTTTTTATTCAAATAGACTTTTTACAAGTGCTTATGAATAGTCGAATGAATCTACCACTAGTTCGGAATGCCGTTCCTACCGAGAAGAACCAGCAAGAAACTCGGTGGTTGCTCTTTTCAACGACGTTGTTGCGACTATTGTCAGCTATTATTGATAAGTGATAATAACCGGGACCGAAGGTTTAACGTGCTCTCCAAAGCACGGATTTATTACTAATCCAATTTAATTTAACCAAAGTAATTTAATTCCTATCATATCTTCAATCTTATCATATCTATTTTCAATAACTAAAAATGACAATGAATAAATAAATAAATTTATGTTGGTTCTTGAAAGTAAATTAGCAATACGGCCTCCGAAATCGGGCAATTGGCACCTTTTGTAGTTTTCCATTTGCAGTAAACTTCGTTTGCTTTTAAATGTCTGACTTTAGAAGTTTCCAGTAGCAAATCGTTTATTATAATTTTTTAATACACTTGCTCGAAAAATGCACTTGCCGAGGCAGTAAACAGGGCTTGTGAGTTAAATTTTTGCCCTTGTTTCAGTTATCAATACAATACTCAGTATGGGATAAGATAAAGGAGCTCGACTCTCTGTCAAAGCAGGGCATGGCCAATTTGGCGCAGTTCCTGATACATCTCATCATGGAGAAAGGATTACCGCTTTCCGTTTTGAAGGTAAGGCTCTTAAACTTTCAACCATTAAATCATACGTATAAAAGCAACTCTTATACGTACGATTTAATGTTGGTACAATTTATGATAAATAACTCGAGTGGAAATGAGGCACGTTCTCAAAGGAACCTTAAACAACCACCGATACCACTGCCCAGCAACATCACCACCTCGCCCCGCCCACTACCGCCAATGACCCCGCCCATCACCGGCAATGACCCCGCCCATCACCGGCAATGACCCCGCCCATCACCGGCAATGACCCCGCCCATCACCGGCAATGACCCCGCCCATCACTGCCAATGACCCCGCCCATCACCGCCAATGACCCCGCCTATCAGCGCCAACGGCCCCGCCCATCACCTTTTTAGCGGTAAAATATTCACCAAAAACAAACCTAGGCCCCAGTGTTGCCAGTATCTAACAGTAATGTTAAATAATAATAAATGTAAACGTATAGTTAAATAATCGTCTCCCAGCTTTCACTAAATTCTGTGAGTAACAAATCAATTTTTTTTTCTCTTTCAGATAATCCAATTCTCAGATCTGAACAAAATAACAGCACGGTTCATGCGTCAAATCCTTCTGGCGATAATCATGAACGAAGACCTCGAATCGTCACTGGAAGTCTTCCACAGGATATCCAAGCCGCCAAAACTCCACATGTTCAGAGAAAGTCTTAGACTTTTCATACAACACTTCCTTATCAAGAACGCGGGCAAAAAAACTTGCATTTTATCCGACGAAGAGATGGCAACACTGAAGGAAAGGGCGGTCGAAGTTGATAGGATATTGACTTTGTACGAAAACAAGTTACGACTTTGAGTAAATGTTTTCGTTTTGTTATACATCGTTTTATTGCACTGCCCTGCTTATTTTAAAAATAATCATCGTACAAATATTATAAATGTGAAAGTGTTTTTGTTTGTCCTTCAATCACGTTGCAACAGGGCAACGGATCGACGTGATTTTGGCATGGGTATAGTTGAGGACCTGGAGAGTGACATAGGCTAGTTTGAATTCCGGAAAATTAAGGAGTTCCCGTTGGAATAAAAATACTTGTTTCGCGCTGACGAAGTCGCGAGCATCGGCTAGTAGCACATAAATAAGGGGTCAAAAATTTACTAATGTATCCGATGATGATATGGCAACACTGAAAGAAACGATTGTAAAAGTTGCTAGGATATTCACTTTGTAGGAAAATTTCACCTATGTATGTGTAGAACCTGTCGTTAGACTGCAATATGGAAACATTCCCATTGGTCAGATCAGTCTAACCACCAATATGACGAATGGGAAACACCGGCCCGCCTCTCTGCAATAGGGATCATGACTATGTCAAAAATAAATTATTTCTTACTGATTATTAAATAGAGGATGACAGTCGCGCGTGAACCGCGTTAGCGAGCGCAAGTTTTCTAGGAAATTGTGCGATAACGTGAAGTGTATTATTAAACTACCCACTTATAAAATTATTAACGATGGAGGACGATGTTATGAGTAAAAATAGTACCTAAGTGTAATGTTGTTCAAATTTATGGTGAACGCGAATTGTGTGAAGTACAAAATAGAAATGACGTGTCAACGCCGAAAAAAGTCGATAAGAGACCGCGGGAGACGGAAGATAGTAGGGAGGACGGGTTTACAACTGTGACGCGAAGAAGACAAAAGAAACATGTTAGAAGCGAGTCTGGCGAAATAGACAGGTCGTTCGATGGAAATAATGAAATCATGGGCGATAATTATTACGAAGTGAGTTTATTTGGATTAAATATTCTTCCGAAACAGATGGCTCTTGCAAGATTATTAAGGGATGAAAAAATTTTGAATGTGACAAAAATAAAATATAAAAGTCCATATAAAATATTTATACAATTTAGCGATAAAAATCAAGCCGAAAAACTTTTAAATTTAAAGGAATTAATGGATATGGACATAAGAGCTCAATTTACTCATCAAGGTCATTTGTCTTACGGAATTATTAAAGGAGTCGATTTAGACACGAATGAAAAGGAGCTGTTAGAAAACTTGGAGTGTGACTATGATATTGTTTCAGCTAAACGATTGAAACGTCTAAATAAGGAGGGTAAGTGAATAGAATGTGAAACTGTAAGATTATGCTTTAGGAATCCCGTCGCGCCTTTGTCAATAAATGCATATGGATTTAAATTTGACGTCGAACGATTTGAGTTTCCAGTGACAAGGTGCTCTGGGTGTTGGTCTTTTGGGCATATTAAGAAATTTTGTAAGCTTAATAAGAATATTTGCCCCAAATGTGGTGATGTTCATGACAACTGCGAAACTAAAGAATTTAAATGTATTAACTGCAATGGTCCGCATATGGCTCTAGATAAATCTTGTCCATTTTTTAAAAAAGAAAAAGAGATTCGAGTTATTATGAGTGAGCACAATGTTACATAAAAAACAGCATTAGAGATATATTTGGGAAATAAGAAAGAAGAGAAAGCAAACAACTTAAGAGATAATAGAGATCCTGATTCAAGCTACACAGAATATCAGGCACCAGAAAATTCAACGACAAAAACTTACAGCAGTGTCCTCAAAACAACGGCCTTAATACATGGAAACGATAATCAGAATGAGAAATTATATGAGAATAAAATTAATGAGAGCAAGAGTAAAGATAAAAAGAAAAAGAAAGTTAAGAAAGCTGATAGCATAAATGATTGGGAATCTCAGAATAAGATAATGGAGTATGATGAAAGTCAGGAAAGTGACCAGGTTATAGAAGAAGACCCTACAGAAAAAGAGGCAAAAAGAAGACAAAGGAGATTTGATTTCTGGAATCTGATGAATAGAATCAAGGAGATTATATTATCTGAAGAAGATTGGAGTGAGAAAGTGATGTTAGTGGTTAGGGCTATTTTTGAAGAGTGTAAATGTTTTTTAGTTAATTATTTGAGTGAAGGAAAATTATTTCACATTTTTTCACAGTTTTAATGGATAAGGACTTTAACTTAAATATTATTCAGTGGAATGTACAAAGTTTAAAACCTAAGCTATTAATGTTAGATAATATGTTACATCAGGAAAAAATACATATAGCAGTTATTTCGGAAACTTGGTTGGATGTAGACACTTTACTTCATATTAGCGGTTAAAATATTTATCGGAAAGATCGATATGGTTCTTATGGGGGGGTGGCCATTATTGTACATAAATCTATCAGGTCGCATATTTACTCTCTCGATTCCAGCAATCCTGGAATAGAAGCGATTAAAATTAAGGTGTTAAATTGTAAATATTTGGAATATGTTGTATCTATTTACTGCCCTTCTTCTATTCAAACCCGTCAATCAGATTGGGATAGTATATTTTCAGCAACTAATAGAAAGACACTTATATTAGGCGATTTCAACGGCCATCATTCTAACTGGTCTTATAAAACAGATCAAAGAGGAATACATTTATTTGAAGCAACATTAGATAATGGATTCGTATCCCTTAATAATGGAGGGGCCACAAGAGTCAAATTAGTTAGCGGTGTTCTACAAAGTTCATCTCCTGATATAAGTTTTGCATCATCGGATATAGCAGTTAACTTTGGCTGGCAAGTTTTTAATGAAAATTTTGGAAGTGACCATCTTCTCATCAAGATTTCGATGTGTTACAAGGATACTTTAAACTACTATAAAAAACTTAATTTTAAAAAAGCAGATTGGAAATCGTATTATAATGATTTAGTTAATTCATTTCCATATATTGATAGTTGTAGTTGTACATCAAATGATGTGCAAACATATTATGATTATTTTATAGAAAAGATTTACAGGTCAGCGAATAAAAATATTCCTACGATAATTTTTTGTACCAACCCGACAAGCAAATTTAAACCTAAAGAGTATTGGGGACCATCGTTATCTAAAAGTGTTGCAGAACGTAGGCTATCATTGAGTACTTTTAGAAGAAATCCTACCCCTGATAACCTTAGTAAATTAGAGGAGAAAACTAGAGAATCTAATATGTTATTACAGTAAGCTAGGTCTATGGATTGGCAAAAATTTTGTTCGAATATTAATGAAGCGACTTCTACGTCAGATATGTGGGATAAGATGCGATGGTTTAAAGGGTACCGAAAATCTAAGTTTTGTCCTTCAATTGACAAGTCAAAATAATTGTTGCATTCGTTAACTCCAGATTCAGCCATTAACTAACCACCATACCATATAACCACTAACATAACCACCTATATTTAGTTATGATAATGAATTATTGCAAAAGCCGTTTACAGTGCAAGAGTTAGAATGTTGTTTGAAAAAGAAAGATACTGCTCCTGGTAGTGACGGGGTAACTTATTCAATGATATTCAATTTACCTCCCGCTGGTAAATTACATCTTTTAAATATTTACAATGCAATATTTAGGTTAGGAGTCGTGCCGGATCAATGGCGGAAAACTTTAATCGTGCCTATTCCCAAAGCCAACGCTAACGCAAATACAGATTCTAAACTTAGACCAATAGCACTTATTTCTTGTCTGTGCAAGATATTTCATAATATGTTAGGCAAAAGGATTGAATGGTTTGTGGAAAGACATAAAATATTATCTCTACATACAGTTGGTTTTAGGAGGGCTCAATCAAGCCTAGATTGCCTGTCAAGACTCGTGACATATATACAGGTAGGATTTTCCGAAAAAATATCTACAGCCGCTTGTTTTTTGGACATTGAGAATGCCTATAATAATATATTAGTAGATAGAGTCGTGAAAATCTTAGATGAACTGGGTATAGGGAAATATATTTGTAAATATTTATGGTCATATTTGAGTGACAGGAGATTAATGATTAAATATGAGAATGATAATCAGTTATCTGAAGTAAGACATGCAAGTAGAGGACTCGCTCAAGGAGATCCTTTGTCTCCTTTACTTTTTAATAACAACGCACATGATTTGTCATCAAATTAAAAATGTTTGTGTCTCTCAATATGCAGATGACTTTGTGTTGTATCTTCGTCATCAGGACTTAAAAATTTGTGAAAAGAACCTGCAAGAAGCCTTAAGTGCTATGGTTACAAGTTTGGATGGAATTGGTCTTCAGATATCGACAAGTAAAACTAAATTATGTATTTTCAATAGAGGATATAGACGAATACAGATAAAGTTGATTATTGACAATACCAATATAATATGTACAGTTGAAAATATTAAATGTTTAGGTTTATGGTTAGATAGATCGTTACGATGGAGTAGACACATTAAAGAACTAGTTGAAAAGATACAAACATTTTTAAATTTATTCAAAGTGTTGGCGCGCCCTGGTTGGGGTATACACCCTAAACACTTGCGAAATCTTTATATATCTTTAATTCGAAGTAGATTGGATTATGGGAGCTTCTTGTATGATGTAAGTGCAAAGACACATTTAGTTAAACTCGATCAAGTTCAGAATCAGGCCCTTCGAATTATTGGTGACTTTATTAAAAGTACTCCTATCCACGTTATGGAAAGTGAGGTGTGCATCCAACCATTGTTTCTAAGACGTTTATATCTTGCGTATAAATATGTAGTTAAAAATATGACCTGCTCAAATAATATAACTGTTCGTGTATTCAATAATCTTGGCTTAAGCTCTCACGAGACGTATTGGGAATCCAAAAAGAAACCATTATTGTTAACCACTTATAATGAATGCAAGCAATGTAACGTTTATTCCACTGATTTATTACAAATGTACCAAGTTGATATTTGGGTCTCTTACATTAATGTGAATGCTATAATTAGAGCAAATTTAGATTGTCTAGTGGTAGGAAAAAAAGAAATTGAACCTGGCTGTTTAAAATACTTGGTAATAAATGAACTGCAGGATAAATATGGGGGTTGGGCACACATTTATACAGACGGATCGAAAAATCGTATAGGTTTGGGAGCAGCTTTTTGGCATTATGAAAGAAAATCAGCTATGTTTAAAACAAATCAACAAATTTCAATTATGACAATGGAGCTCGTTGCAATCTCAGAAGCTCTCAAGTACATTTCTAGTATAGGCGGGCAAAATTTTGTTATCTTTTCAAATAGCAAAAGCGCCTTGCAACACATTGCTCGATGTGCCTCTGGGTATAGCAGAGGTCTACCGATAGCTTTCGAAATCTTGGGACATTTGTATGATTTGAGTCATATAAATCTGAGGTTGCAGTGGGTTCCTTCTCATATAGGTCTAAGAGGAAACGAGGAGGCTGATAAGTTAGCAAAATTAGCAATAACTGTAGGTGACGAGTCAGCAATTGTACCGTATTTTACAGAAATCTTGAATAGTTTTAAAATGGAATGTTTTGATAAATTTAAGGAATATTTTGATTTAAGAAGTAGAGAAAAGGGAATTTGGTATAAGACTGTCCAATGTCAGCCTCCTCGTTTTCCTTGGTTTAGTAATATTAGGCTTAGTAGGAAATATGTAGTGGTAGCTCATAGGTTGCGTTCTGGACATTATACTTCTAAGAAATTCGCATATTTAATGAAAAAAGTTGATTCTGATAGATGATGTCCAGCACGTGCTAGTCGAATGTAGTAAATACAGCGCGCAGAGGGAGCTCCTTATAAAGAAATATCATCTGAATAAATATGACGTAGGTAGTTTTACAAGCCTTCTCAGCTCACCATCGATAGACATTTTTAGATCAATAGTCGAAATATTTCTGCATAGGGAGTAAAAAATTATAGCTACTATTGAAGATATTTACTAACATAAGATACTTGTTTCAGGATAAAGAAATGAAATTTAAGAATGGAATACATTCCCTGCGATTAAGAAAAATAACGATGGTGTCAGAGACGAGGTTATAAAAGGATGCGTGCGCATCTGCTGCGGACTACATTTTCACCCGTCGTTGCGTATCGTTCTTGTGTGATTTTATTTTCTCATTGTAATTTTTTTATTGTTCATGTTAATAAATGAGTCAAGAGAGCTTTTACGTCTTTCTTCTTCAAGTATCCTCTAGAAATTTGCAAGATCAGAAGTGGGATTCGGTATCAACGTGATGCCTAATCCTACCGGCTATTCTGATTCTATAATTCTATACTTGAGGAAGGAAGGCAAGAATGCCTGATTGTGATCGCGTGAATGTCGTAGAACTGGTCATAATGGTTGTTTGAAGCATGAGGTGGACACGATACTAGTTCGCGTCAGGTGCTTTGAAAAGTCAGACAGCTACGCCTAATATCACCATCGCCTGATAGGCGTGCGTTGTTGGAAAAACCTCCGTCATGTTCTATGAGCCGGCGGTCATGTTGCAGCCGCTGCGTGCACCCATACAAGATAGTTACAGCACATATGTCGACTATGCTTGTCGTTCACTTCTTCGTACATTTATAGAGAGCACCAAAAAGGAACATTTCTACTTGTTCACATTTAGAGAATGTTGTTCAAGTTAGTTTCGTTCGATGGATATGTTACGAAGTTATTACTCGAAATGTGGTTCATGTGATATGGCTTGTAAAGGTATTCAGAACCTATGGCAAACGTGTGTGGTGTGGTCATTATCTGTTGTATGTCTCTTTCATATTCGGCGCTCAACACGGTGTGAGGCGTTCTGGACGCGCCAGGCAGCGCGCTCGCCTGCTGAGCCGAGCTGCGCGTCTACATGTCGCGCAGGGCTGCGCGCTCGCCTGCTGAGCCGAGCTGCGCGTCTACATGTCGCGCAGGGCTGCGCGCTCGCCTGCTGCTGCGCGTCTGCTGGTCGCGCAGGGCTGCGCGCTCGCCTGCTGAGCCGAGCTGCGCGTCTACATGTCGCGCAGGGCTGCGCGCTCGCCTGCTGAGCCGAGCTGCGCGTCTACATGTCGCGCAGGGCTGCGCGCTCACCTGCTGAGCCGAGCTGCGCGTCTACATGTCGCGCAGGGCTGCGCGCTCGCCTGCTGAGCCGAGCTGCGCGTCTACATGTCGCGCAGGGCTGCGCGCTCGCCTGCTGAGCCGAGCTGCGCGTCTACATGTCGCGCAGGGCTGCGCGCTTGCCTGCTGCTGCGCGTCTGCTGGTCGCGCAGGGCTGCGCGCTTGCCTGCTGCTGCGCGTCTGCTGGTCGCGCAGGGCTGCGCGCTTGCCTGCTGCAGCGCGTCTGCTGGTCGCGCAGGGCTGCGCGCTTGCCTGCTGCTGCGCGTCTGCTGGTCGCGCAGGGCTGCGCGCTTGCCTGCTGAACCAAGCTGCGCGTCTACATGTCGCGCAGGGCTGCGCGCTTGCCTGCTGCTGCGCGTCTGCTGGTCGCGCAGGGCTGCGCGCTTGCCTGCTGCTGCGCGTCTGCTGGTCGCGCAGGGCTGCGCGCTTGCCTGCTGCTGCGCGTCTGCTGGTTGCGCAGGGTTGCGCGCTTGCCTGCTGCTGCGCGTCTGCTGGTTGCGCAGGGTTGCGCGCTTGCCTGCTGCTGCGCGTCTGCTGGTTGCGCAGGGTTGCGCGCTTGCCTGCTGCTGCGCGTCTGCTGGTTGCGCAGGGTTGCGCGCTTGCCTGCTGCTGCGCGTCTGCTGGTTGCGCAGGGTTGCGCGCTTGCCTGCTGCTGCGCGTCTGCTGGTTGCGCAGGGTTGCGCGCTTGCCTGCTGCTGCGCGTCTGCTGGTTGCGCAGGGTTGCGCGCTTGCCTGCTGCTGCGCGTCTGCTGGTTGCGCAGGGTTGCGCGCTTGCCTGCTGCTGCGCGTCTGCTGGTTGCGCAGGGTTGCGCGCTTGCCTAGTGCGCGACACTTCACGCTCGCCTGCCGCGCTGCGAGGCGTGACACTGCGTGTTCGCTAGTCACACTGGGAGGTGTGACGCTACGCGACTAACTGCGTGCAGGGATGCGGTGACTGATTGGTTTCAGGTTTGGCCGAGCGCACTATTTTTTTTGGGCTAAGTTATGCTAACGTCGCGCCTATGTCTTATGCCATGAAGTTGCTCTTTATACTTTTCTCAACGATGCCGCAACGAGACAAGCTAACGTCGCGCCTCTGTCTAACCAGGCTAAGTCATGCTAACGTCGGGCTTAATGACTTAGGCCTGTGCTGTCTGTACACTCTGGGCAGAAAAGCTAACGTCGGGCCTCTATCTTGCCATACTAAGTTAATGCGAACGTCGTGCCTATGACTTAGATGTGTACTCTTCATCGTATCGGGCAGACAAGCTAACGTCGCGCCTCTGTCTAACCAGGCTAAGTCATGCTAACGTCGGGCTTAATGACTTAGGCCTGTGCTGTCTGTACACTCTGGGCAGAAAAGCTAACGTCGGGCCTCTATCTTGCCGTACTAAGTTAATGCGAACGTCGTGCCTATGACTTAGATGTGTACTCTTCATCGTGTTGGGCAGACAAGCTAACGTCGTGCGACTGTCTTGCCGGGCTAAGTCATGCTAACGTCGTGCTTAATAACTTAGGCCCAAGTTGTTCTAACACTGCTTACCAGTTAGGGTAAAACGTTGTGCCACTGTCTTGTCGTGCTAGGTCATGCTAACGTCGCGCTTAATGACTTAACCAGTGGCCGTAACGTTTCGAATTTTATTTATACGCCTAACGTGTCTTCTGAAATTTGAAGCGTTGTATTCGGTAATGGTCGTAAAAAGATATGTGAAGTTTGTTGTTTTATGTCGCAGGTGCAGACAAGGACATGAGATGATCTTCCGGGTTGCCAGCAACCAACAACGTTCTGTGGTGCCGAGGCTTGCAGGTGCTTCTACGGTCTCGGAAATAACGATGGTGTCAGAGACGAGGTTATAAAAGGATGCGTGCGCATCTGCTGCGGACTACATTTTCACCCGTCGTTGCGTATCGTTCTTGTGTGATTTTATTTTCTCATTGTAATTTTTTTATTGTTCATGTTAATAAATGAGTCAAGAGAGCTTTTACGTCTTTCTTCTTCAAGTATCCTCTAGAAATTTGCAAGACTACATTAAGTGATTCTTTTAATTCTTACAAAATAGGTTACGATGGGGCTGACGTGTACGTGTCGGACAAAAGTCCCAAATAAATTTCGATAAAAAAAAAAAAAGAAAATAGAGGATATCCCAAACGACCTAAAATTCACATCTTCGGTGAGTTTTCAGTTTGCTAGCCATTTTAAACTATAGATTAAGAACAAAAGTGCAAGATGACAAATTGATGAAAAGATGATAATTGAAAAAAAAGTGAAATTTGATGACGTCACAACCGTGTATTTCACACAAACTTCCTTACTAGAAGCGCGTTTTTAAGTTTTTTAAAGAGTTTTGATTGAGTTGTCATCATGCCTATTTGAATAGGCATCGATCCACTATATACTTATTCAAAATTCAAAAGTTTTTTAAATTCAAATAGGGTAGAATAGTCGAATGAATCTACCTATACAATCATAACTGTATTGTATAGGTAACATACCTATATACTTGCACTGTGGCAATATTATTACCTCATAATAGCGAAATAGAGCATTCCTAAATTATTACAATGTTAAAACTTGAATAAACATGAATAGCTTCTAAAAGGTACCTTATAAATCAGCATATAAAATATTTGATATTGATAAATTTAAAATAAACAAAAACTTAAATTGAATGCATGTACTCAGCTGCGCTATACAAATTGATTTTATTTATTTTTACCTACTAAGTCAGTGCTAACATAATCTACGGTAAATACTGCACCCCTTAGCGACTCCTTATCTTATCACTACGTCTCTGTGGTTTAGACTAAATATTATCAGTTATCAATTTTATCAATCGCTGTGGATTGATAAAATATGCTGAGCCCTCCCTACACTCCCGTATAGTCGCCTATACTCGCGTATATATGAATATGAACCATGGAAGGTACTATGGTGCGAACACGAATTTTGCGGCGTCTCTGAAATCTGTCAAAATCGTCAAAATGCGCGCTTAGTATGCGATTTTATATAAAATATTTGCTCGCGACTTTATCAAAATTCGACGCACTTTTTTAGTTTAATTATAATCGATAGTTTAAAATTGCTATCAAACACGGGACGTGGATTTGTCGTCTTTTTGAAAACCCTCGCACTATAAATCTATGGATACTCTATTTAAATTTTAATTATTACTAAAATAATTTATTTTTGACATGCAACATCCCACGAAGACTACGAATTGTTGTGAAACTTTGCAGATGTATGACAGTAGCTTTATAGTGTTTCGCGCAGAGAACGCGCGTGTATAGCGGGCTTAACATGCGTAGGTAACGGGCTAACGGCATACAGTCTACGAAATCAGTCGACGAAAATTATTTATTAGAATGCACAGAGTACATTATATAAACTTTAGAACGTATTTGCCTGTTGGAGGCTTAGGCCGTGACTAGTTACCAACCTACAGGCAAAGACGTGCCGGCGAGCGATTGAGCGTTCCGGTACGATGCCGTGTTGAAACTGAGTAGGGGTATCGGTTTAATATAACTGCCATGTCCCTAATAGGTCAGCCCGCTACCATCTCAGACTGCATCATCACTTACCATCAGGTGAGATCGCAGTCAAGGGCTAATTTGAAGTGGTAAAAAAAAGTAATATATTTACACTCAAAACCGAAGTATCAAGTTAAATAATCATGCAGAACATCGTTATTTAAATCGATTTTATAATCAAAAAAATCTAAACTGCGTTTACGCGATAATTTGCCTTCCTACTTTAACAATTGGGTATAGCATAAAAAAAAATTGGCAGTTATAGGGACTGTAAAAAACTTACTTCCTCGGGGGGGCTACTACGCATAAAGCAGTATTACTTCTAAATGACAGTTTTATATCACTTACCTTGACGCCCCTAAAATAAGGATTATAATTCGAAAACACGAACGTCAACAATATTAAAACATAAGGATAACATACGGCTGTAAGTGATGGTAGAATGCCCCCAGTTTACATTAATCGGTGACCGAATATTAATTCTCTAATCCAAAAACGGTTGCAGTCGAGTACGACCTAACCGATTAACAAGTGTAAACGCGCCATAATACTTTAAAAAATATTTTAAGTGAGTCAGTTCAACTGATGGTGTAAAATCAGCCAACCGAAGAATTCATAAAATTTCCTTAACGCGTTCATCAATTTTGATTTCTATAGATTTAATTGAGGCAGGTTATTGCCTCATGGAAGTACCTATTGCTTTATATAATATATTATGTACTAAGTTATATACCTATCACTACTTACCTACCCATCCATATAATACATATATAAACGCGAAAGTATGTGTCTGTCTGCCTGTTTCGCTTTCCCAGCCCATTTGTTCAACCGATTTTGATAAAATTTGGTACCGAGATAGGTTGCCTTTCTCATAATAAAAAAAGTCTAAGTCGCGAGCATCATCTAGCAAAATTATTAACTACCAAAATTATTAACTGATTTTGTAGTAACTCTGGATATACAGAAAATAAATTCATATTACAAACGACGAAGAATGGTATATAGTTTATTAAAGTTGACTTTAAAAAAAAATTAATGAAATAAAATGGTAAGGTGAGGATACTTAGTAAAAACAAAAAATATTAAAAGGAAAGAATGCAGTAAACATGTTTACTTTCCCCAATAAGGCATCAATTGCAGCCCGAGATATTTAGGCGCACGAGCGCAGCGAGGACGCCTATAGTTTGAGGGTGCAATTGATGCTTACACCCGAGCTAACTACTCTGCTTTACATCTCGATTGTGACGAATTACAAGAATAAAACATTTTATTAGTTAAAATTTATAGTGAAATGAGAACAAGGAGATCGGCGAGCTCCCATATAGTTTCCGACCCAGGCTTGAGGGTCACGTTCACGCATCAAACTTCTCATATTTTTTATACTAAACCAGACCAACAAAAAAGTTTATCAAAGTCAATCAAATAAAGCTGGGAGAAAAAAGATATTCTTAGTGATAGTTATGTGAGGTTAGGTTTTCATTTCATTGTTTTTAAGCCAGATGACCACTTTTTAGCTTATAAAAATCTATCAGGCACTGCAGATCACCTATTATCTGTCCATATACCAAAGAGAACACGGTTTCTTTTAATGTAGGTAATGGTGCCATAAAATCGTAATTAGGTACGTGTCCGATATATCTAGATTCTAGACCAGCGACTGATTCGCGACCAGAGACAAGTAACATAAAGGATATTCGCGACCTCGATTGGCACATCTCTACCACAGTCCACGAATGACATTTGATTGAGTTGATAATAATTGACATTTGACACGTTAGTTTCTACTTTTACCTCAGATTAAAAACCTATTACACTCCGTATTGCCATTAAAATGACTTTTTTATTGTGTCGTAATTATTTTTATTTTTGATCCCCATCTTCTAAAAATTTGGTGTTTACACAGAAAAATACTTTGAAATATATTAAAAAATATTAAATGCTTTCTGAATCTGTACGGTTTTTAAATTAGCTGGGTCGGACTTCGCCGATCTCCTGGGACAGGTGTTTTTTGGGTATGTTAATAGTTTGAGATTGTGATATTTGTTGGTCATGGACAAAATCGAACGGGATGAAGCTTTCCTCAGCAGAAGTTGATGGTTGCGGACCATCTCTTGAGAAAGATGTTTCAATTTTTGAAAGCTGAATAGTTTTCGTTATTTGGTTGGTAATTTTACTTTTATTTTGTATTGAATCTTCAATGTAACCTTCAGCTACCTTGCTGGATTTCCACCCACCGTGCCTTTTTATAGTGGTTAATTACTTACCGCCCTAGGGCTTTTCTAGCTACATTATTACCCTAGAGCGCTAATTGGTCACCTACAAGCCCCATTTGGGGGTAATAAGGACCTACTTACCGAATATAAGAGATGTAAAAGTATTATACCTACTGTTAATAAATTATGTTAGAGGTATGGGATTAATAAAACTGCCCTAGACCTACCCCTAACAGATAACTAGCGCTCTACCATGACTAATAATTTTATATTCATAAAATATTTAACATCCATCCATCCATCCAAACTTTCGCATTTATAGTATTAGTATAGAAAACACGTCTTCGTTTATGTAAAGTTGCATCGTAGCATACCTACATTATAATACAGTAGGTAACTAATCATATTATGCTGCAGTTTAATACTGTGTAGGTATACACAATATTATGTTGTAATTCGATGCGTGTGCGCAGGTCGGATGGCAACAAGCTGTCTGCTGGCGACCGATCATTATTCAAATTATTTATACACTAGCTCATGCCCTCGACTTCGTCCGCTTGGAATAAGTTTTTTTAATTCCCAGGGAACTCCTTAATTTTCCGGAATAAAAGTAGCCTATGTCACTGTCCAGGGGGGCGATTGTGTAAAACCTGCATCATTCATTGTTACAGTATCAATTGTTGTGATTGGCTGAATTTATGGTATTCTTGCTGCGTCAATGGATTTTGTCCAATAGGCGAAGAATGTTAACTAATCAGAGGTGATTGCGATCATTACACTGTAGATGTCATTTTTAGCCGGTCGCGCCCTGCTGGGTCCTCAACTATACCCATGCGATCCCTTGCTTTGGTGCGGCGTGATTGAAGGACAAACCGATATACCTACAAACAAACAAACACACTTTCGCATTTATAATATTAGTATGATGCTATAAGTACCTATGTGGAACTCCGTGCGTAGTGGTGAGTGCTATAGTCTTACAAGGAGGTCCTGGATTTGATACCCAGGAACGGTTTGGGAATTTATAATTTCAGATTTTTCTTTGGTGTGATTATGGGCTTTAGCTGCCTGTGGCTATAGTTATCAGTTACCAGTTACCACCCTGTCGCCAAATACATGTGATTTGGAGTTTGCGATGTAGAAACTGATTAGGAGTACGGGTACTTAGTCAGTAGATATGGGTGTTTATTTTTACCCGACTGCGGAACGCACAGGGTTATGTGTTCATCAGTCTATATATGTTTGTTTGTTCCTAGCAGGACAGCTACAGCCTAAACGCGTGGACCGATTTTGATGATTCTTGCACCAGATTATGCCGAGTATATCATTAGAGTGTCACTGTGGAAGCCGAATTTGAGAAAAAGCAAAGTGGCGCCCTCTAGAAGCCATAATGTAACAAATTAAAAAAATAAAGTCGATAGACTATGGCGAGTGGGGTATCAATGAATAGGTCTTGCAAAATCATAGTTAGGTTCCCTTGATCATTTTCTCATTTTAACGATAATTTAGGATTTACGAGGTTTCAAAGGTTCTTTTTTAGTGTATTCCTTTGTGTCGCACTACAGACAAAACGGCTGAACCGATTTGGATGATACTTGTACCACTAGCTTTATCTTAATCTTCCGAGTGTCATAATGGAAGCCGAATTTGAGAAAAAACAAAATGGCGGCCTCTAGACGATATAATGTAACAAATTAAAAAATAAAAGTCGATAGAATATGGCAAGTGGGGTATCGATGAATAGGTCTTGCAAAATCATAGTTAGGTTCCCTTGATCATTTTCTCATTTTAACGATCATTTAGGATTTACGAGGTTTCAAAGGTTCATTTTTAGTGTATTCCTTTGTGTCGCACTACAGACAAAACGGCTGAACCGATTTTGATAATACTAGTACCACTAGCTTTATCTTAATCTTCCGAGTGTCATAACGGAAACCGAATTTGAGAAAAAACAAAATGGCGGCCTCTAGACGCTATAATGTAACAAATTAAAAATAAAAGGCGATAGAATATGGCAAGTGGGGTATCGACGAATAGGTCTTGCAAAATCATAGTTAGGTTCTCTTGATCATTTTCTCATTTTAATGATCATTTAGGATTTACGAGGTTTTAAAGGTTCATTTTAGTGTATTCCTTTGTGTCGCACTACAGAAAAAACGGCTGAACCGATTTTGATAATACTTGCACCACTAGATTTATCTTAATCTTCTGAATGTCACTACGGAGGCCGAATTTGAGAAAAACAAAATGGCGTCCACTAGAAGCCAATTAATAAATGAAAGTCCATACTCGATAGTGTTGCAAGTGGGGTATCGTTAGATAGGTCTTTTAAAATCACACCTAGGACCTTTCAAAGGAAATGTTTAAAGTTCCTACTCATATCATCTATATCGATCAAACTAGGTGGATTATCTCAAAAACCACTCAACCGATTTTAACAATTATATCACTTATAGAAAGCTACATTATTAACAAGTAAAATAGGCTATATTTTATTTCCACAAAAATTGGAGATCCTTACGAAAATTGCAATAATGTGAGTTAAGTCGGAAAAAATCTGAGAGCTTACGTGGCGTGCGCTGCCTAAATCGTTAGGTAAAGTTACACGACAACAATGTATGGTGGAAACGTTCCTCTCAAAAAGTGCTAAATAGAAGTCCGCGATAGCATATGACTATCTTGTTGTTGTTGTATCTGGTTGACTCACAATAACCATTTTTATGATTTTCAAATTTGGTCTAAAACAGTGCTTTACTTGCGAAGGTGTTTTTACCAACATAGTATTAATCGTTAAATCCTAATTAAAAAAAATATCTTACTCATCTCAAGTATTTAATTAAGACAAAAATTGTCCTTTACACCATTCAATTTAGATGAATATCTTATGAGATATCATAGAAATAAAGTTTATCGTGCAACAGAACACTTCAGGCGGATAAACGTCTTTTACAAATATCACTCGCGGGAGGCGGGTCCGCCAGGAGTGCGGTGTGGTGCGGTGGGGACTGATCTTTTTTTTTTCGGATTGAGTATACTGCATAGGCCCTACTGGCCGCTACAGCGTCACCGAGGGCTTGAGCGCTAGGCGGTCGCCGAGAAAAGAGCCCTAACGCTCGATGACATCGGGGGGGGGGGGGGGGGGGGGGCAACGTCCTCCTAAGGGCGCCTCCTGTGAGGCTCGGACCAGGGCTTAGGGTGACGTTGGAATGAATGGGAGGTCGGTTGGACTAGATTAGTCCATACGCCCCCGAGGCCGTGAGTTAAGACCACGTCCGGGTGACGACAATTGCGTGCGAGCGTCTTGATGATGCTATCATATATTATCACTATTAGATACCTTAATTTAGATTAACTAACTTTAAGCATAGGCTTGTGAAGCTTAAATTAAGAAATTTTGATGCGTTTTCATAAATTGTTTAATTGGTACATATTAATTTTGTTACATAATAGGTACCTTATAAATATTGTCATTTTTCTAGTGTAAAATTAAAATTAGGTAAGTACTAGGTATAGTTATACTAATATAGTTTAGGCACCTACCTAAATAAGAGTCAATAAACAGTTAGTAAAAATTAAGGAATCTAATAGTTTAAATAAATAAAAAATACAATTAATACTTATTATTTATTAATATAAATAATTTTGTAATTATTACAAATTATCAAGGCGCAGTCGCACGTTAATATTAGCTATTGGACGTGCGACGCGCCTTAATAATTTGTAATACATAATTACAAAATTATTTATGAGAGAAAAATATTATTATAAAACGTGAGCTGTGAGAATACTGAATTGGCTATATTATTTTGTTCATTATTTCATTAAAAGTATTATACTATGTAAATCAACGACCTCAATTTACATAGACGGGCCCTGTCAAACAAAGAATGTGGGCGTATTTTTAGCAACGCCATCAACGCCATCTAGTCTGAAAAGCGGGAACTTGCTTGCAACATATGCGCCATCTTGAAAACGTATGACTCGGTCATAGATTAGTACAGATGCGCTTGTCGAAAATAATACCTACATCAGTGTACTCTCTGAGGTAAACGATAAATGATAATGGGCTGAAACTTGGCACAGAGATAGATTATAGTCTGAAATAACACATAGGCTTTTTATCCCGGAAAATTAAGGAGTTCGCGCGGGAACCAAAAATCCTCAAACCACACAGACGAAGTCGCGGGCATTCGCTAGTACAAAATAAAAATTACCAACTTTAATAAATGAAAACTCTTTATTTATTGAAGTTGGTTTAAACATTAAACTCACGTCAATAACTAATTTTATCATATTATTATATTAGCATAATATTGCGTCTCGGAAGGTATTATTGCCTACTGTCCGTTCTGCCCATCTATGCAATAACTAATCTTGGTTGCATTTTTTTTATCGTACTGGACTGGACTATTCTAGGGTTGGAACCCAAAGCCGTAAGGCCAGTGAGTAAAAAAAAAATATCATACAATTTGCCGCGGAAATTAAATGATTGCGTAATGGATAGAAATATTAAATAGGAAGATTAAATAACGTTTTTTATGAAATGTATAATTGTGAATTGAAACATTTACCTTAAAATAAAAATTATACAGTGCCAAACTAATAAAACTTTAGATGATAACTTAATAACAAATTATCTACACGATGAGCGACCGTGACAGCGCTACGACGGGGACAAAGACAGGCTTATGACAGGTTATAGGAACGCGCTCTCATAGTTGGTCGCCCGCCATTTTTGTATGAAAGGGCCCATCTAGTACCTACATATATCGATGATGTAAATTGATAATAATGAAATTCACATCTTGTTTTATACTTTTTGGTATCCAAGCAGTCGGGTTTTTGTTTTTTTAAATTACTTTTTTATAATTGACTGTTATTGGTACCCCTACGTCGAGATTCAAAGGAAAAAGGTGCTATGCATAGAGAAGAACGTTTTCGAAAAATCGAACGATAACCAAATCAGTATGCACCATGCCAACGTAGCAGACAGACAAACACGCTTTCGCATTTATATATCGTAATATTAGATGTTACCTAATGGTTCAAAGTTTGTAAGATTATTCTCATCCCTCAGTCAATCAACCTCTCTCAGAGGTTAATAACTTTATTGGATTTTGGTTTGTTAAAACTAGTAGGTATAGTACCTACTTACTTCGATAACAAGAATATTATAACAGAATCTAGATATTGAAATCGATTATAAAATCGATTCAATATACATGTTTTAGGGTTCCGTTCCTGAAAAGAAGAAATGAACCCTTAGAGGATTTCATCCCTCACTTTGTTGTCCGTATACCTACCCGTCTCTCTGTCAAAACTCTTTTTCTCAGGAGTGCGTGGAGGTATGAAGTTGAAAATATTATCAAATACTTAGGTCTACGGTCCTTTGGAGCTGTAAAAAAAAACAGTGATATCAAAGAAAAATCAAGCTTCTAAATCAACGCAATAATTAATAGTTATTTTTACGCAGCCAGTGGCCAACGACCATTGGGTAGCATGTTTACCGATACACGCCGCATAATTTGCTTAATATTTTTATTTTGATAAATTACCACTGTTGAATAAACTATTTATTTATATTCTTTTTCTTTTACTTCGAAGCAACAAAAAGAACTTTAAAGTTTATCGTAAATCGGAACGCGGCCTGTCACTGTTTTGCAACTAACGCCATCTATGTTTCTGTTAAAGCAACGTCACCCTTTCCTTTTCAGGAAGAAATCTTGCATAATAACAGTATACACGCTATACCTCTTACTTTTTTCATTCATAATTATTCATTTTATGAATAAAATAATTTAAAAAGCATTTATCATACACTTCATGCCATTCATTAGTAGCAATAAATAAATTATTTAAATTGTAGCGGTAAAAGATTCCACAGCAGCGCGATCTTGCGAGAAAAATCGTAAACTTCAGTGAACAAAGAGAGGCAGCAGCTAACAGTAGCACTGAAATTAAGGTTGTGTTCTATCTCTGTTCGATAAATGCGTACATTTTAAGTGCGAACAGGACGGCGTCTTCACTTTTGGCCATCAATTCATAACCATCTTTCTTTCTTGTGCAACTGTTTCTCGTCGGTCGTGTTCTGTGATCGAGTGCGAACGTAGGATGGACGCAATTCGTGCGAGATAAATTGTGTTAAATTGTGATAAATTTTGGCATCGCTGTGGGAGCGCCAGGCGTCGGACGACTGGCTCGCAGCTCGCGGTTCGTGGCGACAGTGCGTGCCTCAGTGGCGGGCGTGGAGTATGCTATATGTGTGACTGGTGCTGGTGCGTGCGGCTGGCCTCGCTCGCAGCCGGGGCGCGCGGACTGCCATGGCGGGCGCAAGCTGAGCGGGCGGCCGCGGCGTCCGCTCGCGCTCCGCCGGCCCCATGCGAGCGCCGGAGGGTTTATGGGGATTTGCGTGAGCTGCCGGCGCCGCGAGCGAAAGGCCGAGAAGCGCTGGGTGCAGGGCGCGGGCGGGCCCGCTAAGGGCGCGGCGGCAGAGTTGCTTCCGCGGCGCGCGCCCCTGGGCATGGCCAACTTGACGATGACGAACCCCATCAGGGGCATCGTCAGCAAGCGCCGGAAACGATACGTGAAGGACGGTTTCAATTTGGACTTAGCATGTATCCTTTTTGTGTAGTGATCTGTGATAAGTTGCTGCTAGTCCGTTGCCGACCCTGGGTAAGTCGACCCTCTGTAACCCCCTTGAAGCGGTCGCATCCACAGTAGGAATTCTCGTCACGTTAGTTGTTTTTACGAGTGCTAGTATAACCTGTATGATGCGTTCACTTGTTTTACGTATTTGAGGTTATAACGCGAGATACGACTCGAGATAATCAATTCCCGTCGAGATTTACAATAAAATTGTAAACATTCAAGAGAGCGTTCAAACATACTGTTTACATACTTATATGAGGAAGATGGTTGACAGAGTGCTACATAGTACGAGGGTGCCCACAAAAAGGCAACAGTTGATGTAGGACCTAGCTATACATGTATAGTTAGATGACTGATATCTTGCATAGCAACAGCTCAAATAGTCTGTATATTTATAGCTAGGCATAGTGTATAGTGTATATGTATAGCACTTAGATAGTATCTGATAAACAGTTTCCAGATAACATCATTCAGTATTCTATGTGTATTTTAGGCAGCCTTGGGGCCAATCAATGTCAAGCCATTAGGTTTGGAAGAAAGTTGCTTGTTTGCTAATGTAACTTTCTCTCTTATGTAGACAAGTCTTTGTTATTTCTCTAGTTAAATATGCATTATAAAAGAAAATTTTCACTATGCAAAATTATGCAATATTATTATTGTTACTCAAAAGGTGTTAATTTCATACTTGTTCTAATAGACAGGTGTTACTGATAATATCTTTTTTAACTAACTATGAGCAAATTAAATCAGATAAAGATTTATTTTGCTGGTGTTAAAACCAAATTAAGTAACTTTGTTTATAAATAATGCTTGAATCAGTTTGCTAAGTTTTAGTTATATACCATTTAAAAACTTGCTTAGTGTTAAAAAGCCTAGGTAGAGTTCGAAAACAGATCAATACAGTTATGAAATAGAGCCTTTACTTTGGTTCTTTTTGAGTGGAACCTATAATATTTACGTTATAACTGCCATTATCATTATATTATGCAATCATAGGATACCCTAGGGCCTCATTTATTTATAGTTACTAACCTATAGATTTATTTAACACCATGCAGTATTTGATAATACTAAGGTAACTAACTATTTGCTGACCAAGAGGCTCTAATGGACCATTTACTGACTTTAGTTGACCATTTTAATAGCTTGGTGGCCATAGCCCTGTTACTATTGGATGATGAGTTCTGACCTTAGCCTCTTGGTGGTGATTTTAATAGGTTGGTGGCCAGAGCAGTGAAATAGCAATTATTTCATTGTTCTAATCATACCATTCCTCATAGGGCTTAGACCAGGCTGCAATGTTGACTTATAGAGATTATAAGACAGAAATAGAAAGTAACTTGCCATAATGTTTCTGCTGGGACCTTAAGACCACAGGGTTCACCACTGCACTATGCAGGTCTCTCCAGGTTGTCATGGATGTTTGGGAGTAAACTGTATTATTAACCAGATGATACCTGTGGCATTGTATGCTTTGTAGTAGCCTATGTCCTTCCCCAGGATGCACTCCAAATTTTATCAAGATGGGCTGTGAAAGTGTAGCAGTCAGATAGACAAACAGACATCCTGTTGCCATTATAATATTAGTATAGATATCATTTTAATGGTAATAACCCAGACTGATATCTTAATTAATGTGCTCTGTGATTTTGTCTGCGAGACACATACAATTTACAATGTAAAGCTTTAATGTGCTTTTGTGTGCTTGCCTGACAGGGTTACATATTATTTAATTCTGGGTTTATAGCCATCCTACGTGCCAACTGGGGACAGTGATTACAATAAACAAAGTCAGCATTTTATTCTTTGAATACTTAACCTGAAACTGCTCATGACATTATTTTATCACCATCATCCTCTAATTCCATTGCTTAAAGTTAAGTTTTGATAGTTATATTGTTCACATTCCTGTTATAGAATTATAATCCTTATATGATAAATAAATGATAAATGATTTATTTATTTCATGTAGGACAACTTGTGTCACTTATGAAATGTTAAGACTCTACCACAGGTTCGGAAAGCTGATTCTACTGAGAAGAACCGGCAAGAAACTCAGCAGTTGCTCTTTTCATAGAAAAGGTTACAATATGTAGACAACACAACACATATGTTACAAGTATTACACTGACTTGTGGGTCACTGGATGCAAGGCCGGTTGCTTCCATGCAACTTTGTCGTTAATAAAATCATAGATAGTGTAATAACCTCGACATAACAAATGCTGTTTAACACAGTCTTTAAATCTATGTAATGGCAAATCCAGAAACTCTTTGGGAACCATATTATAAAAGCGTACACTCGACCCCACAAAGGATTTCTGCACCTTACGCACACAATACGACACTGTTACTCGCTTATGGCGGGTTCTAGTGTATCGATTGTGAGTATCACCTATTTGCTTGTAAAGATTAATGTTCTGCCTAACAAAGACTATATTATTGTATACGTATTGCGAAGGCACCGTAAGAACACCAATCTTTTTAAATTTTTTAAAAAGTGATACGCATGATTCGAGTTTATAAATAGAACGGATGACTCTTTTCTGCAATATAAAAATGGATTGGATATCAGCTGCTCTGCCCCACAATAAAATGCCGTACAATAAAATTCAACTTATTTAAGGGACATCAAGGTATGTGACATAAATCTGTAATTTTAAAAGAATACTGCTTTAAGCAATATTGTTTTACTATTATTGATAACTGTGTACAGGTATGCCTCATTGGTCTTTGGTTAGCATGTTCGACTGCGGCTGACGAGGTCCCACGTTCGAGTCCAGGGACAGGCCATAATTAAGTATTGGGTTTTTCTGACTAGAAATTCTCAGTACTAGCTCGGAGTTAGGAAGTTGGTGGTATTTCACCCCCATGCCTCGGACTTTAAAGCCCGCCGACCCGCATTGGAGTAGAGTGGTGGGTCTAAGCTCTAATTCCTTCTCTCCTAGGAGGCCTGTGCCCAGCAGTGGGACATTAAAGGGCTGTAGTGGTGGTGGTGGAGTATAGATCTTCCCTAAGAATGATTAGGGTACAAGTTAGCACTTCACTGCAATCTTATCTGGTAGTAATTAAGCAGTCTACGATGGTAGCAGGCTGACTTGTTAGGGGTAACTATGGCAGTTATATTAACCCATTCTGCAACACTAAATTGCTTGGTGGCACATCTTTGCCGGGAAGGCAGTAACTAGCCCTGGCCAAAACCTCACAACCAGACCAGACCAGACCAGAGAAAATTCAGAAATCACATATTCTCAAATTGATCAAGCCGGGGATTGAACCTGGGACCTCCCACATATAAGACCATAGAGCTCACCACTGCCAGGGAGGTTGTACTAGTGTGTGTGCATGTGGATACAATTTATTTTCCCCACTCTCATAATTGTGAAGATACTCCAAGCTCCATACTTTCAATTTCCCTATGTATCTATGTTTATTTAGTACAATTTGCTTCCTCATTCAAGGCTAGGACATGGAACACCCTTCCTGCTTCCGTTTTGCCATCTGCTTATAATACTGGTATCTTCAAATCAAGAGTGAATTGGCATCTTCTAGGCAAATGCGCTGCACCGCACTGCATCACTACTTCGAGCAAGTCTGATTGCAGCCAAGCGCTAGTCTATAAAAAAAAATCTGATTCGATGATAACAGGTGCTGGTACAGGCAGAATCAAAACTTAGATGGGTAGGTACTACTACTTAATGTTATGAAAATTGCTTGCAAGCAACCTTGATCTTATTATGTAATAATATGCAATGTAATTTATCATAATAACCAATTTATTGTTCAGTGTATACTTTGTATCCTCTAACTAGGTAACTACCTTAAATTGTAAGTAATAGGAAATAGCTAAGTATTTATTTAGTGTCATTAATTAATTATAAATATAAGCCAAGTCATAGCATTTATGACCCGTCTAGACTTACACTGGAAATAGTTCCAAAACAACAATGAAATGTCTAGTTACTCTTAAGAATGGTTTCAAACTCTGCAGCTACTGATTTCAATACTAATATTTATTGCTAAGGTTATATCTATATTTTTGATTCCGCAATAACTAAATAGCTTCAGTTACAGTTAGCCTAGTGGAAGACATCAGCTTCCTTGATTCCTTCATTATATCTAATACCTTTAAACTAGCAATTCTTGTATATATATGTCACCGTAAGATTGTAAAAACCTATAATCTAACTAGCGAAATTATAAACTGTCGAAAGATCTGTGAACCGTTCAATGTTTTAAGTGTCAATTTTGGAAATATTCATTGTATTTACGTTTTCTTGTCTGTTTCATGTAGGTTAGGTTAGGGTTCGACATAAATAATCAAGTAGTGCCCGGCCGCTTGCCGGGCACTACATCAGTACATATTTTTTTTGTCAAAACATGATTTACCAATAAAAATACCGAGCAAAGCTCGGTTACCCAGGTACTGACTTGTCTTAACAGTGTAAGATGCCATCCATTATGCAAGAAACCTGCATGCCTGAGAGTTCTTTAAAGTGAACTCAAAGTAGTGTTAAGTCTGCCAAATCCACTAAAGTCTAAGAGAAAAATTAGAGTCTTCATTGGGAGGACAGCCTCTCACGCCACAGAAACTCAATAAAATGTGAATATAGCTTAGGCTCGGAAGGACTAGAATCCGGGGCCGTTAAACCAGTTAAATAAAAAAGAAATGCATATAGCTTTTGCAGGTGATCGCACGATAGAAGAAAAAAAATGTGGCTTGTGACTTATAGGCCTATTACACTGCACTTTCCACAGGGCCCTGTAGTAAGGGTGCGCGTGGGCGCAAGTTAGAGCGTCGCTTATTACACAATAAGGATCAAAATAGTGACCCTATCTCCCTAAATCTTATTACACTACACTCATTCAAGGTTAAGGGTCCCTTTGAAAAGTGCAGTGTAATAGGCCTATTAGAGCCCTTCTCCCTTCCGAAAGAAGCTTTCCAGAAATGCTTCCAATTATAGAATCAATGTTGGGATAAGTATCTCTATAGCGAAGGATAATATTTTGAAGTAGATTAAATACAATATGATTTATAGACCTGAACTTCGTTCATATCGAGCAAATAAATATTATAAATGCGAAAGTTTGGATATATGGATGGATGTTTGTTACTCAATCACGCCCCAACGGCTGAACGGATCTGGCTGAAATTTGGCACACAGATAGAATATAGTCTGGAATAGCACATAGACTATCCCGCCGGAACCAAAAAACCTCAAACCACGCAGTCGCGGGCATTCGCTAGTAATAAAATAAATTCACCGTATTTTGTGATCAGTGTATGTGTGTCAGTGGCTTTCATATTTTGATAGCCACTTAGAGAATAGGGGGACCAAAGAAGGACCAATTTAGAAATCATAAACTCCCAAACTGCCGAAATCTGGACCTCCCCACTTGTATAAGAGCACATATAAGTTACCACTGCGCCTGGGAAGTCGGCAAAAATAACGTCCACTAAGAAAACAACAGAAAGTCGTCCCAAACCAAGCAATGGCGAGGCTATACTATACCTACTATACTAAAATTATAAATGCGAAAGTTTGGATGGATGTTTGTTACTCAATGACGCCAGACCGGCTGAACGGATCTGGATGTTTGGCACAGAGATAGATTATATAGTCTGGAATAACACATAAATTCGTCAATCCACGCGGACGAAGTCGCGGGCACCAGCTAGTTACAATATAAAGTGTTTTAGCGAAACACATAATTATAAATGCAACGTCAATTTATCAGTTTTTGCATAGTTCATTCACCCGAGTTACGCGATAGGTCTGTGGCCGTATTATTAGCGTTTTAGTGACTGCGCTATCACAAATCAAAATATCATTATCAATAATATAGTGGTTGCATTTTTAATGGTCAGCCGGTGAATTGACCGCAAACGCGGTTCAGGCATCGGCGTTACAACCTCCCTGGCGCAGTGTTGCAGGAGGTCCCGGATTCGATCCCCGGCAGAGTCAATTTGGGAATTTACAATTTGTAAATTTTCTCTGGTCTGGCCTGGTGGGAGGCTTGTAAGGAACTTGTGGTATTCGGTACGATCCCGAGTAGAAAACGATTGGGGGTGTGGGTTTAATATAACTGCCATATCTCTAACAGGTTAGCCTGGTGCACTCTATTCCCTCACTTTCATTGACCATGCGCACTATTGGGTATTTGACAACTAGTCAATTCAGCAACTTTTTTCAAACGTCAAAACGCGTGCTGACTGCTAAGTATGCGATTTCGTATGAAATACTGAATTGTGAAGTCATCGAACTTGACGCATTTTTTAAAATGGTTATCTAATATATATGTCACCGTAAGATTGTAAAAACCGTTAGATTATAATCTAACTCGCGAAATTATAAACTGTCGAAAGATTGTGAACCGTTCAATGTTCTGAGTGTCAATTTTGGAAATATTCATTGTATTTACGCTTTCTTGTCTGTTTCATGTAGGTTAGGTTAGGGTTCGATATAAATAACCAAGTAGTGCCCGGCCGCAGGCCGGGCACTTAGGTTTTGTCAGGTTTAAATAACTATCAGATTACAATCTACCGGAAAATAATTCGTTAAATTGTAATCCTTCGACAGTTTGCAATTACGCGAGTTAGATTATTATCTAACGGTTTTTACAATCTTACGGTGACATATTTATAAAATCGTTAAGGGATCAACGCACAGCCTAAACCGCTGGGGTTATTAACTTGAAATTTTGACAGTAGGTTCCCTTTGTGACTTTGGCGCTCACTAAGGAAATTTTTCAAAATTCCACCCCTAAGGGGGTGAAATAGGGGGTGAAAGTTTATATGAAAGTCCGTCATTTCTCAAGTTATATCCATGAAACTTGGTATACGAGCTACTGGTTGAAAATGAAGAAATACGTGTTACACAGTTTTTAAAAATTCTAGCCCCGAAGGGTTGAAATAGGGGATGAGAGTCCTTCATTTCTCAAGATATTCTCAAGTTACATAAACGAAACTTGGTATTTTGGCTTTCGATAAAAATTAAAGAATTACGTGTGTCGCAGTTTTTCAAAATTCAACCCCCAAAAGGGTAAAATAGGGGTTGAATTTTTTTATGACAGCTATAGCCATGAAATTTGGTATATGAGCTGTGAGTTAAAAATCAAGAAATACGTATTTCACAGTTTTTGAAAATTCGACCCCCAAAGGGGTGAAATAGGGGATGAAAGTTGGTATGAAATGCCTTCATTTCTCAAGATATTTTACAAGTTATATCAACGAAACTTGGTATTTTGGCTAACGGTAAAAAATAAAGAAGTACGTGTGTCACAGTTTTTCAAAATTTTACCCCCAAAGGGTTAAAATAGGGGTTGAAATTTTGTATGAATGTCCATCATTTCTCAAGATATTGCTCAAGTTACATGTGTTTCGGCTTTTGGTAAAAAAATTAAGAAGTACGTATGTCACAGTTTTATCAAAATTCAACCCTAAAAAGGGTTGAAACATAGGGGTTCAAAAGTTTGTATGAAAGTCCTGCATTTCTCAAGTTATAGCCATGAAAGTTGGTATACAAACAGCGGGTTAAAAATGAAGAAATACGTGTTTCACAGTTTTTAAAAATTCGATCTCTAAAGGGGTAAAATAGGGGATGAAAGTTGGTATGTTAGGCCTTCATTTCACAGGATATTGCTCGAGTTATATCAACGAAGCTTAGTATTTTGGCTTTTGATAAAAAAATAAAGAAGTATGTGTGTCATAGTTTTTCAAAATTCAACCCCCAAAAGGGTAAAATAGGGGTTGAAAGGTTTTAATGAAAGTCCTTCATTTCTCAAGCTATAGCCATGAAACTTGGTATATGAACTGCGAGTTAAAAATGAAGAAATACATGTATCACAATTTTTCAAAATTCAACCCGCAAAAAAGTAAAATAGGGGTTGAGAGTTTGTATATGAAAGTCCTTCATTTCTCAAAATATTGCTCAAGTTATATCAATGAAGCTTAGTGTTTTGACATTCGGTAAAAAATAAATAAAGTACGTGTCTCACGGTTCTTCATTTTTCAACTCCCAAAAGGGTAAAATAGGGGTTGAAAGTTTGTAAGAAAGTCTGTCATAAATTTTTAAGTTAGAGCCATTAAACTAGGTATTTTTTGGTAACTTGGTTGGGTTTTTTGGAATTTTGGTTTGAATTGGAGAAATACCTGATTCACATTTTTTTGTAAATTTTATCCCCAAGGACGTGTTATAGATAGTTAGTCCTTCAATCACGCCGCAACAGATTAACGTAATTTTTTGCGTGGGTATAATTGAGGATCTGGATAGTGGCTTAAGCTACTTTTCATCCCGTAAAATAATGAAGTGCTGTGGGAATTGAAAGAAAACTTATGCCACACGAACGAGTGACGCCAATCACACCTGAACGGCTGAACGGATTGGTTTGATGAAATTTGGCACGGAGATAGATCGTAGTCTGAAATAACACGTAGGCTTCTTTTTATCCCGAAAAATTTAAGTAGTTCCGCGGGAACCAAAAACCTCAAATGAATGTTTGTAACTCGATCACGCTAGAACGGCTGAACGGGTCTGGATGAACTGTGATACAGAGATAGATTATAGTTTGGAATAACACATAGGATACTTTTTATCCCGGAAAATTAAAGAGTTCCCGCGGGAACCAAAAAATCTCAAATGGATGTTTGTTACTCAATCACGCCACTACGGCTAAATGGATCTAGATGAACTTTGCACAGAGATAGATAATAGTCTGCAATAGCCAATAACACAGGCTACTTTCTATCCCGTATAATTAAAAACAACTCAATCCACGCGGACGAAGTCGCGGGCATCAGCTAGTTCAACATAAAACTAAGAGGGGACGTGGATATTAAGACTTTTGGGAGATTCTCTAATTACTTAATTATCACTAAAAATAATTTATTTGACTAGTAATAAAATTGGACGTACCTATTTTATTTTGATCTCAGGTACAATAATACATCAAAGTAACTAGTAATTATATGAGATTTTGTATGAAATACTGAATTGTGAAGTCATCAAATTTAGACGCATTTTTTAAAATGGTTATTCAACATAAAACTAACGTGGATATTAAGACTTCTGGGAGATTCTGTATTTACTTAATTATCACTAAAAATAATTTATTTGACTAGTAGTCAAATTGTACGTACCTATTTTATTTTGAGGCCGCTCACCAACTAGGTGGTCTGACCAGCTGAGGTAGTATTTCTCGTCGAAATTTCATACTTTAGTGCTAATGGCCACCAAAAGAGGCCAATGGCAGCGAATGATCCGTTCGGGGATAGGATCTAGCCAGGACCACGATCTTCAGCAATGAAGGAACGACCAAAGAGAGAGATTTTATTTTGATCTCAATCAGAATAATACATCAAAGTAACTAGTTATTATAGGGAAAAATCAAAACGGATTTACGGACAAAACCGCAGTTGGAGTACAGTTATTTCACACCTTTTCCTCACTCCATAAGGACGGATTACAAAATCTAGAGTCGTGACATCCGAAGGGTGACCTTACACGGATTATGCGTGTAAATTTTACACACACGTCATAGTTTTGACGACCCTCCCTGGTGCAGTGGTGAGAGCTGTGGTCTCATAGTGGGAGGTCCCGGGTTCGATTCCTGTATAGGTCAATTTGGGAATTTATAATTCTTGAATTTTCTTTTTTCTAGAAGACGTACATACGATTTAGCGTTCCGGTACGATGTTGTGTAGAAACTTAGAAAGTAGCCCGCTACCATCTTAAACTGCATCATCACTTAACCTTTCACGAGCTTTCAATTTACTTAACTAATTTTGATGAAATTTTGCACATTCCTGGGATGGACATAAACCCAGAAATTCAAAGAGTTTTCAAAAATCTAAATCTTCGCAGACGAAGTCACGGGCATCATATTATAGTCAGTTATATTATTATAACTAGTAACTAACTATGGTAAGCGCCATAAACATTCTGAATTCTGACGTGTCATTGGGTCGCCCGTAAGGTTACTTGGGTCAAAGGTCAACGCCCTTCCAGAGGTATTATGTCAAATATAGGTTACGCTGGTTGACATTTGGAGTACCCACTCTGCCCTCGCGTTTACGTGGAAACGTTATTGCGGGGACCCTTGTTAAAAGTTAATGAAGCCTAAACTTAAGTTGCAAAATGTTTCACGCAGACCCTAGCGAGCGAGTAGAAACTCGTAATGAGTAGTTTTTTTTTATTGCGAGATTAGTGATCCGCCCCAGCTTCACACGGGTAGCACTAATAATCCTAATAGTACTCAATATAGCCAGTGGGCAGGTTTAATTACACTCAATACACCTGCCACTGGCACCAGCACTATTAAATCTGAACGCCATTTTCCCTTGCACGTTACATTATTTCTATGATATCTCGTCAGATATTCATCTAAATTAAATGGTGTAAAAGAAAATTTATATCTTAATTAAATACTTGAGATGACTATTATATTTATTTTGATAAGGATTAATACAATCGAGAAAAACAGCTTCATGCAAGCATGTAAAACATTGGTTTCGACCAAATTTGAAAATCATAAAAATGGTTATTGTGAGTCAACCTTAAAATATAGATAGTTATATGGCATCGCGGATGATTTTAGAACTTTTTGAGAGGAATAATTCAACCATACATTGTTTTCGTGTAACTTTAACTATTAACGCAGCGCACGCCACGTAAGCTCTCAGAAGAGACGATTTCTTCCGACTTAGTTCACATTATTGCAATTCTCGTAAGGATCTCTAATTTTTTTTATGCCATCGGGTCGCCGCATGTTTAAAACTGCCTCTAAACGCAGCTGAGCAATAATGCGGAACACTTAAAGGCTTACGTGCACCTCTGAAATGATCTCGGCCCTCGTACATCCTTCCCAGCTTATCATAAATATAGGATTGTCTACCACTTCTAAAAACTCCGAAAAGTAAGCTCGCAAGGTGTAACTTCCTCCGAGATCTCATTTTTAGACGCTTATGTTTATTTAAATAAGGTGTAACAAGAGTTCTAGGAGGGATGCCGAAACAGAATCGCGCACACGCGTTCTGTACTCGCTGAATCAGCTTGCTCGTTCTAATCAGCAAACGAGGACCATAGACCACATCGGCATAGTTAAGCTTAGACAAAATTAAAGCTTCCACCAGCCGAATTCGCACATCCTGGCTAATATATTTACGGATCTTGTATAAGATCTTTAGTCGGAAAAAACAATTTCGCACTACCGTGGCTACATGTTTTTCGAACCTTAAATCCGAGTCCATAAGCAAACCTAAGTTGCGGGCTTCAAACACACGCTCCAACGCATTACCCATACTTTAAAGCGATCCATAGCCACAATAAATTCCTCATGCCGGGTTCCTAAGGAACCCGCATTCAGGAAACCAACTTTTAAAAATTTATGTTCTGCGTATTCTGGTTATTATATTATTGCAAACCAAGTCGAAATATACATCATATAAATTATCTTCCATATATCCCATATATATCTCTTATCTCCCAGTTTCTAGTTTTTTGTTTAATGAATCACCAATATAGCTTTCTGCAACTTTGTCTGATTTCCAACCTCCTAGTCGCTTTAAGGACGTCAAATTGGCTCCTGAATGTGCCAATAATGTAGCAGAGGTCCTCCTGAAGCTGTGCCCAGTATAATACTCAGCATCCGGCAGACCAAGAAACGTAGCTATTTCTTTTGGCATATTACCAAATTTATTTATCCCGATTGCTTGAGCTGTACACTTCCCTTTTTGGTAATTTTGAAAAAAACGGTCGGTTTTCCTTTTTGGGACCGCTGATTCATATATTTTTGCTCTATTCTAAGAAAATCTCCTTCAACAACAAAGCTTCTCGGTATCTTATTTTTTGTGTTCGGAATCTTGATTAGTAGCATTTCTCCATGGGCTTCAATATCTTTTAAAGTAATATTGGCTAATTCCTCTCTGCGGCAAGTTCCAACAACGCCAAAAATCAGAGCAACCTACAAAAAAAGGGATTTGATTAATATTTTTTTAAATAATGTATTGACTGTACTTTGCGATTTTGTGAACAGAGGCCCAATTATGTAAGCCAATCGTAATCTTTTGACAGTTCATAACGTGCAACTCGAGCTTTTTAAGGAGTTCACACATGCTTTTTGACGCGCTAAACTACTATCTATGAACTTCTTAAACAGGTCGAAACATACGTTTGACATAAGATTACGATTACGATTTCCTTACATAATCGGGGGGCTGAATTCTTAAGAAAAATATAAGTACTTATTAATAAATTACCTTTGTGGCTAAATAACGATCATCGGGAGCTTCGTTCAAAAACCTTTCCACTTCATTCGATGTTAATATTTTCGACTTTTTACTTGTAAAACCGTCTGATTGTCGTTTTAAGAAAGCATTTAATTTTGGGTATTCACTTATATCCACGTTGTTCCTTATTTTCAGCATACTTTTTATCATCGAAAACCTCGACCATAACGTAGAAGGTTCTAATTTTGCTGAGAGTTCAGAGAAGTATGCCAACATAACATTTTCTGAAAAACTATTTGCATTTTTCTCTTCTCTCCACGCAATAAATTCGTCGTATGTAGATATGTAGCGACTTTTTGACTTTTCCGGTAAAATGTTCTCCGAAGCATTTTGTGCAATTATACTGACTTCCGTGGTGTTACTTCAAAAAAACTAGGGTCGAAATTACTCATTGTGTGCAACAAACAACTAAACTCGCAAAGAAAATTTCTGAAAAATGGCGCCAACCGTAGAATATAAGCAGTTTTTTTTTCTTCACCCATTCTGGTAGGCAAAGGGAACTATGCCCATACAGCCAAGTCTTCAGTAGAATTTTTTTATTGATATGAAATGAAATTTAATGAGATGAAATGAAATGAAATATTAAAATAAATCATTAAATCTGATATTGAAACAAATTTGTAGCTTCTTTTTAGAAATACATATACGTATTTGCATGAATCATAAAAACTTTTATGAATTTTTTAAGTAAAAACTTCATGGATGGTTTTTCTTTTTAATAGACATTATTTTGACAGTTGGGAAAGAGAACGCACGAGTTCGGGAAAGGTAAAAAAAAGCACGAGTATGTGATACCCACATCTCGAACGCTATACGTCCCTGCAATACGCCACTTTTTGAGCAACTGTATTAAAAAAACCTATTCACTCTTGCCTTGAAGGTACCTAAGTTATACGTGGCAGGAAAAACGTGCGCTGGAAGGGAGTACCTACCACACCTTAGCGATTCGTATTGTAGTTTAAAGTTTTGTATTATTTGTTGTACAAACACTTTATTTTAAATAGGTCCTCTCGACCAAATTTCTGCCACGGTGGCCAATCTCCACAGAGGCTAGCCGTTTGCACGAGAGATATTAGTAAGGACTTTTAGCGAAAACTATTACATTACTAGCTGATGCCCGCGACTTCGTCCGCGTGGAATAAGTTTTTTTAAATTCCCACGGGAACTCCTCAATTTTCCGGGATAAAAAGTAGTCTATGTCCACTACTCTCCACGTCCTCAACTATACCCATGCAAAAAATCACGTTGATCCGTTGCTCCGGTGCAGCGTGATTGAAGGAAAAACCAGCAAACCAATAAACCAACAAACAAACACACTTTCGCATTTATAAAATTAGTATTATGTATTACTAGGTATTATAATATAATTATGCGCACACGAAACGTCTACGCATTTTCGTCAATTATGTACATTAGAGGAGTAAGGAGGAGTCTCGTTGCCACATGCGCATACATAGGGGTGTACGAAATAATTAAATTAAGGTAATTCGATCATTAATTGTACTTTTCGAGTGAATTATACAGTGTGAAATATTTTGTGTCCGACTGCGAATATGTACTGAATTGTGTGTTACTAATTAAATGGTCTAGTGCTTAGACTAACGTGACATGTAATCATGTTTTTAATAAAATAAAATAGCTTTTATTATTCCTTACACACAGTACATTAGGCGCTTAATACCTACCTATAATCCGCGCGTGAGCTCTGAGGAATCCTATGGAATGTTAAAGTAATAATGACCTAGAGTTGTTTAGAGTGCAAAACAATACTGCTATCGCAAAATTACACGCGTCAACCTGGAAACTAGTGGTGGGTGCGAGCTGGATATAGAGCGCCGATCGGGGGTGGCGTACAGCCGTCGTTTCTTCAGACCCCGATTCCTAGGAGCTCATGCGCGGACTGTACTTTTTCACTCATTGTTGTTTAATTTTTTTTAAATACAATTTAATTCCTGTAGAGTCTGACAAAAATAAAATGACATTAGACTCTCATCCTCGCAGTCGTCACTCGTCCGCGATGTCAGGACTCATCCTACCTGTACGTTAGCTAACCAGTGGCGGTAACCACAAAGCAGGACGGTGGCTCAGAAGGACTAGAATCCAGAGCCGTTAGACCAGTTTAATAAAAATATAATTTAGCACGGATTTTTGGCAAGCAGCATTGTATAACATTGTACCACAAGCGAGGAACACTCGATATGGTAGCAGATACGTGGCGTTTCTAATTCTGAATGAACGGACCTATTTAAACGGATATCTATTAGCATTAAGGCGGTTTCAGATTACCGTTTTTTCGGCGCGTATATAAGCTCTTTGGTCTAGTGGTTAGCATATTCGACTGCGGCCGACGAGGTCCCGGGTTCGAGTCCTGGGTAGGACCATACTAAGTATTGGGTTTTTCTAACTAGAAATTCTCAGTACTAGTCCGGAGTTAGGAAGTTGGCGGTGCTTCACCTCCGTGCCTCGGAGAGCACGTTAAGCCGTAGGTCCCGGTTATTATCACTAACATCTGATAATAATCGTTAGATACCTGAGAGTTGAAATAGTACTCTTAGTCGAGTCGTATGCTGAAAAGGACCCAGTGGGAGTCCCATTAAGTGATTAGGTAATCGAAAGGGGTAAAACCCTCAGTATTAAGGAACACGACGCAGAGAGAGAGGACCCACTCGTACAAGGACTCTCACAACCGCATATACCCATGCCAAAAAGTGACTGCTTTACGAAAACCTTGCCAAAAAGTGACTGCTTTACGAAAATGTCATTGTACAAACGGCCTTAGATGTTCTACCTATTTATGCGGAATACCGACGGACCAATAATAATATATAGCAGACTTGCCCCGACTTCGTCCGCGTGAAATAAGTTGTTCAATTCCCACGGGAACTCTTTTTTCGGTATAATATATTATAGCCTATGACACTCACAAATAATGTGGCTTTCTATTGGTACCAGAATTTTCAAAGTCGGTTCAGTAGATCCAGAGATTACCCCCTACAACGTCACAAACTCACAAATTAACAAACTTTTAACTTTTCATAATATTAGTATAGATTGTCATCTGTCGTCTGCGATAGGAGTTAAAAAGCTTCATAATAGTATGAGCTTCCAATTTCCGTAAACAGATATTTTTAGGCCGGCCATACGCGGACTGCGCGAGCAGTTAGCCAGTGATCAACATACACGGACTGCTCGAGCAGTCATAGTCAACAGCTTGAAGCTACCATTGATAACTGCTGCTAACCGCCCGAAGCAGTCGCAACTGCTCGAGCGGTCCATGTATGTGTGTACGTAGAAGACTGTAGTTCACTATGCAGTCACAGCTTGAAGCAGTCCATCCTAACTGCTTCAAGCTATTGATTTGATTATTTTTACTAACACAGTTTAACAACCTATTACTTAACTTCATAATTAAGATTAATTTGATTAATTTATAGAAGGCTATGTAAATTATTGAGAGGATATGTTAAAATATAAACTAATGAAATTAATTAATAATATTGACATTTTCATTAGCCGTTCAAATTCATAGTCGCAACCATTTGTATTATTATGATTAATTATTTTCAATACAAAAACGTATAAAATAATAATAATTTATTCATCACTACCTATTCAATGTTTAAATTTATAGAATTGTTTTTTTGCTGTATGATAACTACCGTTTTTTTATTAGAATATTATTTTAGTACTGGTTTCTGGACGATAAAGATATTTCCTTATTGAATAGGTAACTACTCGATGGCGCTACGGTGGCATTAACCATCTCGTAGGGAAGAGATGCCAGGGTCGACTCCTTGTTAGGTTATTTAAAGAACCTAATGTTAAAGAATAGGTATGTTAAAGAACCTAATCGTATTTTCTAAACTTGACGGATTTATATCCACTGTCTCTGCTTTTACTAGCTGATGCCCGCGACTTCGTCCGCGTGAAATGAGGTTTTTAATTCCTCCTTAATTTCCGGGATAAAAGTAGAATATTATGTCACTCTAGGCCCTCAACTATACCCATTACCCATGCAAAAAATCACGTCGATTCGTTGCTCTGTTGCGGCGTGATTGAAGGACAAACCAACAAACACTTTCACATTCATAAAATTAGTATGATAGGCAGGGTACTGAGCATTATCTATACTTCTATACCTACTTACCATTTGTATCTTCTATGGATGGATGGATTTATGTATGTATGTATGGATGGATGGATTTTTACTACTCAATGACGGAAGAACGGCTAAACGGATCTGCATGAAATTTGGCGCAGAGATAGCATACCTACCTCCTACCTATCTAGACCTAGTCTGGAATAGCACATAGGAACCATTTTTATCCCGGAATCAGCAAAAAAAGTAGCTGATTTGACTAGTTGTCTATTACCCAATTGTTCAGTTGTGTGCCTTCATTTCAATAAATATAGGTGTAATAACCTCTTGTTCAAATATGGTCGCATACAATAATTCAGTCTTAACAATTGCGGGTTATTATTATGAGCTGTAAAATTTGCATGGCAAGCAATCGGAGCGGTGACCCCGTAATCATAAATTATAACTTGTACACCATCAGAAATCTGTGGCCAATACTGCCAACGCTTAAAGCAATACTTAAGCAATATTACTCAAAATTACAGTTTCATGTCACGTACCTTGACGTTCCTAAAATAAGGATTATATTAAAAAAAAAACACGAAAGTCAACGATTAAAAAATATGGCTAAGCTGAGCCGTACTGCCAACGCTTTATGCGTTGGCAGTACGGCTCAGCTCGGGAACCAAAAAACCTCAATCCACGCAGACGTAGTCGCGGGCATCAGCTAGTATTAATTATAATTTCCAAATTGCCCCTGCAGGGATCCGATGACCTAGATGAGAGCTAGGGTGTAGTTAGTAAGCTACTTTGCTCCTTACAGATCTTTTAATACCTGATAAAAGATATCTATGAGATTACTCTTTTCTTGAAATTGAACGTGACAACTGACAGCCAAATGACCCATCCACTTGTTTAGTATGTACCTATACACGTACTTCATATTGTTATGTAGTATGTACGTGCAGTATCGCCTTCCATGAGATACATAAGAATCAGCTTTATCGAGCGACATATATAAAATTAAGGTTGACTGATTAGGCCAGCCGTAGATGGAGTGTGCTACGCAGCCTTATAGGTATGCCTTCCAATAGTTGCTATAGTAAGATATGATATTAAACTGTGCCAAATGATAGTCTTAGGCTGAGATCTATAGAGCGTACTTTGACTTGGCTCAAACTTTAATTAGAGTTAAAACGAGATGGGCTTATGTGAGTAACATAAATCTATCTCGTTTCAGTGGAACACTGCACAATCCAATTTACACGATTTGTCGAATGATATAGTAGTATAGTTGGTAACAAAATTATCTATCAGTTGCTAGGCTACTACTCCTTTTTATTTTTCAAGGATTTATTTTCTTTTCTTTTTTTAACATTAGAATACGAAGGTAAATTTCGCTACCATCTACTAGGTTATATGTATAAATTCAGATTATCTGAATCTCAGAAACGGCTAAATCGATATTCATGAAATTTAGTATGCAGGGGGGTTTATATATAGTTTCTGGGGCGATAAATCGATCTAGGATTCTATTTTAGAAAATGTCGTTTTATCCGTGTTTTTTGGCAATTATTATGTCGGTAAGATCGAAAATATCATTCATATTTCATCAGTAGGTATGTAAATGGCATTAAAATGTAATTTCCAAAAAACACGATTTACCAGAAAAAACCCCACCCAGGTACTTTTATTTATTTATTTTAAGATTTGTGTGGTGTGGTGTTGTGGCGGTGCGTATTACTTGCTTGTTTGCTTGCTTCTTCGGCATCTTTAGAGTAAGTGGGCGGTGCTTAGCGCATGCTGAACATACCACTTATATTCAAAATAATTTTAACTTATCTGTAGCCGACTATACAAAATCACTGAAACCTTGAAAGAGGTCGTATCTATGTCGTGAGTGACATAAGTTATTTATATATGTCACCGTAAGATTGTAAAAACCGTAAGATTATAATCTAACTCGCGAAATTCTAAACTGTCGAAAGTTTAGAATTTAACGCATTATTTTCCGGTAGATTGTAATCTGATAGGTATTTAAACCCGATAAAACCTAAGTACCCGGCCTGCGGCCGGGCACTACTTGATTATTTATGTCGAACCCTAACCTAACCTACAAGAAAGAGACAAGAAAACGTAAATAAAATGAATATTTCAAAAATTGACACTCAGAACATTGAACAGTTTACAATCTTCCGACAGTTTAGAATTTTGCGAGTTAGATTATAATCTAACGGTTATTACAATCTTACGGTGACATATATAAAAAAAAACTGGTTTGACTCCGCTAAGGTTACAGTAATCCTCAGTGCGCACAGGCCTTGTCAAATATATTATTACAAGTTACAAGTGCTTCGTTCGTTGTTGAGGATTAGATAAATTTTAATGAAGTGCCCATAGCTGTTAGATAATATTCAATTATCTAGCTCTCTAGAATTTCCAATCTAGACATTGCACTTACCCATTTGCGTGTAAGTACTAACAGTGGCGTGCACGGGGTTTGAAGCTAGGGTAGGCATTGGTAAGTCAGAATACCAATTTACTCACTGTTTTGGTAAAAATGAGCATTGAAGTATTTCAGACGACGGTAAGCAGTGCTTTTATGCCTCTATGAACTGCACGCCACTGAGTACTAAGTGTGTATGACGAGCTATGGCGCATTGGTGAGCGCGGCTGAATGGGGAAATACCGAATCCGGGACCTCCTTTATCTTCCTTTCTTCATTTCTAACTGTAGCGTTATTTAAAACCAGCTGATGCCCCTTTCTAGCCTCACTTGATTAATGGACGATCCCTTATTTATGAGATCAAAGATATTCGCTCATTAAACTCAGTCTCCAACTCAGATAGTAGCATATGTCACTCTCCAGGTCCTCAACTATACCCATGCCAAAAATCACGTCGATTCGTTGCTCCGTTGCGGCGTGATTGAAGGACAAACTAATGCACATTCGTGAAAGAATTTGAAATTTAATTTTTTATATTCCGCCACAGTAGGTATATCTATGTGGGTACTGTGTATCTTGCAATATTCACCACACCACATAAATCTTCCAAATTATTCTCAACGTACGTTTCACTCCGACACCGGAGCATCTTCAGTAGATGTTGACTCGAAAATGCACGATTGTAAAGTGAACGTCGTCGAGTCAAATCCTCAAGTCAATCTCCTGAAGATGCTCCTGTTGCCTATTACGAGTACATTAGTGTACGACGCGGGGACCACGTGTGGTTCACTTCTTTCAATAAAGTGTTGAAAATTTCACTGTGCTAGGACCACGTTATAACTTATCGCTCACATTGTGAGTTTTTACTGTGAGTCGAGTCGAAGTGGAGTTGGTAATGTGCGAAAACCTTTATGCTAACATCTGTGTTCAGAAAATAATATAATAACTAGCGAATGCCCGCGACTTCGTCTGCGTGGTATGAGGTTTTTTGGTTCCCGCGGGAACTCTTTAATTTTCCGGGATAAAAAGTAGCATATGTGCTATTCCAGACTATAATCTATCTCTGTGCCAAATTTCAGCCAGAACCGTTCAGCCGTTGGGGCGTGATTGAGTATCAAAAATCCATACATCCCTACATCCAGACATCCATACATCCATCCAAACTTTCGCATTTATAATATTAGTATAGATAATATAGATTTTTACACTTGACCTTTTACTTTATTTACATCGTTTGACTAGTTTACTAGAACTGGGTCATGAATCGACTCGAATAACTTTTAATAATTGTTTTTTTTTTTTTTTGGAATTCTTTCATTGTGTGCCGGAAAAACTGACAAATTTTTAAGAATGCTAAAGGACATGACCAGTAATTGTCCTCCGATTCGGGACAATGCACAGGATTTCCGTTTACAGTAAGGTTTAAAAATTCAAAACGAAATTATTATGGATTTATTATTCCAAATAAGGTCAGGGTTCAAATGACAAAAAAAACAGTACGTTTATTGTTTAAATCTTGAGCGTCCGATTTCCTCTTTAAGCACTACTCCATTTTGACGTTCCATTATATCCATGCCTATTAATAATCTTGTAATCCTACATGAATACCATTTAAGTACCTTAGTCATTATATTATGAATGATTTATTTTTGATCAATTAAATAGTAATGAAAAGGAAATGTATGTTTTGTTTATAATTATTTTTATTTTTTGACAAGTCTCAAACTAATAGATCGAACAAAGCATTTTGAAATACTGCGTTTAAAGGAACGCCCTTTCACATTGCATATGCCGCCATCTATGGTCGAATAGTTGAACTGGAACGCCCTTTCACATTGCATATGCTGCCATCTGTGGTCCAATAGTTGAACTTGTTAACAAATGTAGTGAGCAATACTTAAAAATATTTTCTAGATTCACCACAATACATAGCGCCATCTAGTGTGGGAAAGCAGTTTTTGGTGAAACTTTTTTTTATTTATTTTCTCAGTTTTCAGAGCCTTCAGACTCCTGAAACTTTTTTATCTGAAAACTATAAAATATAACAATTACAATAATAAAGAAATAATACTTGAAAATATTTTTTTTGACTCGCTCAACACAATAAATAGCGCCATCTAGTGTGGGAAAGCAATCTTTTGGTGAAACTTTTTTTGTTCATTTTCGCAGTTTTACGAGCCTTCAGACTCCTGAAACTTTTTTATCTGAAAACAGTGAAATATTACAATTACAATAATAAAGAGTTCATTGCTGAACATTGATTTTGACACTTTGGCAAGCTGCCATAGTTCCACCGGTCAAGTCCTTTTTTGCTGTTATTCACGTTGATTAATGTACCTAATGAATAATAAAGAGTGGCTGATTTGATTGAGTTGTCATCATCCCTATTATCCACCACTACAGGCACAGGCATCCACTCTCATAGGAGAGAAGGATTTAGAGCTTAGACCCACCACGCTGCTTCAATGCGGGTTGGCGGTTTCTCCCTACTATAGTTACTACTTACTTCTAAGTTCTAACTAGTGGAATTTGAACTAACAACCTTTCCAATTTAAACTTCACCTATAAACTTTTGGGTAATAGAGGTTTCATTTGGAACTTAAAGTTTGACGACTCCTAAAAGCCATTAAAGCGTTTCTAAAACTTGACTTCTGCGAAATTGTACTTAAAACTATTTAACACTCTATCGTTAATGACAAATACACTCGAAATAGAAGCTTATTGTATTTACACAGATATCAGATTTGCTAGCAAATATTTGATAGACGCTGCAACCTCGTAATACTAAGTTTATAGTTTGAGAGCCCGCGACAACATTTGGTGACTCACTAAACACGCTGACAGCTTATAGACTTATAGCCGAAGGCTGTTAGCGTAAGGGTGCATTTATACCAGAGGTGTGATTATGTAAGAATTGCCGATCCAATCGTAAAAGTTCGGCGTCAAAGTAAAGTAAACCTAGCATTGAAATAGAGCTCAATTTCGTGTATCCATTCTCATACGTTTATGGTGGCGGACATACCTAAACGTATAAGAATGGATACATGAAATTGAGCTCTAACTCAATAATTATATGGTTTATTTTACTTTGACACCGAACTTAGACGATTTGATCGACAATTCTTACACAATTGGGGGGCAGATGTGATACATAAAACGTTGCTAAGCTATGGATGTGTATCAAACACACCTATAGAAGCGCTTGATTTTCATAGCTTAAATCGCTAAATGTAAGATCAAACGCTTCTATTGGTGGGTTTGACGCACATTCGTGGCTTAGCGTAGCTTTAACGTACCCTAAAGCAAGGGTTGCCTATGAAAGCAGTGCAGTCATAAATACTCGTACTGGCCGCTATGAAGCGTCGATCTGTCACTATTGAAACAAGACATGGTCGTTTCCTAGAGACCGGGAATTTTACACCAAAACGTCCATGAACAAGTTTTCAGTGTGAGCACTCGACGCTGCATTGCGGCCGCTAAATTGTGACGACTGACGGCACCACTCTCCTAGCAAACCTTAGCGTAAGCTCTCATACTATAACGGTACGTTTATCGCACTCCGCTATAAAGCTACACTTAATGATCTCAAGGTCGCAATTCAATAGTGAAATTAAACGCGCTTAGCAACAATGACTGATTTACATAACTGGGCTGCGCTCGCGCACTTAATTATGTTTAATAGTCTGTTGCGATTCACTAAGCTGCGCCGTAAATGCCCTCGGTACACATGCGCGGGCAGTAGCCCGTTTGTTGATACTAACCCGTTGAGCGACGAAGGCGACGCGACGCGCGATACGACTATAGAAAATGAAAAACTTATCTATGCCACTTAGGTTGTTGTGGTTGTACTTATTTGTTGTCGAGTCAACATCTCCTGAAGATGCTCTGGTGTCGGAGTGAAATGTACGTTGAGAATAGCTTGGAACATTTGTGTGGTGTGGTGTGGTGTTCTTTTCTTTTTATCCACTATAAGTTAGCCCTTAACTGCGATCTCACCTGATGGTAAGTGATGATGCAGTCTAAGATGGTAGCGGGTTAACCTGTTAGGGGCATGGCAGTTATATTAAACCCATACCCCTATTCGGTTTCTACACGGCATCGTACCGGAACGCGTAATCGCTTGGCGGCACGTCTTTGCCGCCAAGCGATTACGATTGTGGTAACTAGCCACGACTGAAGCCTCCCACCAGGCGAAGGCAGGGATTTGCTGTAATCTGCCAAACGAGACTAACTTGTAGTGGATAAAAAAAATTAAACTTCAAGTTCTTTCACATACTTATCTCCGCGATAACGTAGGCCACGCGAAGGATCGGCTAATGTAGGCTCACGTAAAAAATGATGGGAAGACCATGACAAAGCCGGGGGTTAACAAGTCATAGGTAATTTAAAAAATTAAAAACACGACTGCCCTGCAAAAAAACGTACTAAAAGTTAAAAATCGAGTTAAATAGAATCTTTTACACATTTATATTAAATGATATTTTTTTGTGAATCACTGGATATTGAACTATAGTGTTATATAGTTATTTTTGGAATCTACTCATCATTTTCTAGATGATGATTATATAGTTAATCTTATTTTCGTTTTTTTTTCAACTTTAGTCTTTAATGCGGGACCAAGGTCACCCCGTCAATTTTTAAAAAAAAATTTACTAGACTATGTCACCCGGAATAAGCTAGGGATTCTAACGATACCTCATTTATCAAAATCGGTTCAGGCGTATATAAGGTATGGTGGAATATACAAACTCACATACATATATGTATACATACATACATTCATTCATACATACATGAACCCTGAAAACAATATACTCCTTTTTTCAGGCAGTCGTATAAAAATAGAATATAATTCGTTAATCGTAATTTGACAAGTAGTAGGTAAGTATCATTTTGCTACTTACCTTACCTTATCTTATCATGCTTCTAAAAAGCACGTGTATCCTTGCCATAACGCTAGCTTCTAAATCAAGTGATATCACCTTGGGTTGTGTTGAATCAGGTTTTTAGGGTTCCGTACCGAAAGCGTGCCATCGGGACTATAACTAAGCCTCTGGCGGCCATCCGTCTGTCAGCGGGCGGTATCTCATGGACCGTAATAGATTGATTGACAACTGATAATATTTTCACAGAGTGTAGGTATATCTATTGCCGCTATTAGGTACAACAAATAATAAAATTTAAAGGCAATAGGCCCCGTACAAAAAAAAAAACGTTTTTTTTATATTCCACTACTAAATTCCGTTAATTACACTAGCGGCACGCTATGATGGCCGGTTTGACACATTACAATAGTGATGTGGAATGTCAATTTATTCTCGAACAAAAAACAAGTAAGTTTTGTTTTTGTACCTGATTAAATAGGTTTAATAAAACAAAAATGTATATGTTTATTTAATTTATTTGAACGAACTGAATATTTGAACGAAAATGAATATACATACTTTATATGCACACAAGAAACATATGAATACAAAAGATACCAAAAAAGGTGCCACAAAAGGCCATAATTAATCAGATTCGTCCATACTACTATTTTCACTGTCGTCACTGCTATCATCACATACATTAATAATTATATGTTCGTTTTCTATAATATTATCTATTTTCACATCTCTTTCATAATCTTCCCTTATTAATTTAACAGTTCTATTCACAACCTTTTCCCAGTCTCCTTTAGTCACATGTTCACAAGCTTCTTCTAATAATTTTAGCATTTTTTTTGTGGTAAATGGGGGTTCTGTATTGTGTCTTGCAGCATATCCCTTAATTTGAGCCCACACCAACTCAATCGCATTATACTCACAATGTTAAGGCGGTAACCGTATAACTCTGTGCCCATGTTCTAATGCTATTTCGTCAATGACGTATCGGATCTTGGTTGGTTTGTTTTCTTTTAAAAGACGTACTAATTCCGCTTTTAACATATTCATGTTTGCATCTACGCCATTTTTACGAAGCCATGCGACGATATCAGCTTTCTTTTGGGATTGGGCAGGTGGCTTGTCAATTTGCATCGAGTGGTATGGGGCGTTGTCCATAATTATAATAGATGGTTCAGGGAGGCTACACAACATTGAGGTAAACCATTCAGTAAACTTTTCTCCATTCATGTCTTCATGATAGTCTCCAGTGGTTTTTGACGCAAAAGCCATGAGAGAACCTTCGACAAACCCGTTGATGGTTCCGGCGTGACAAATTATAAGTCGCGATCCTTTTCCTACAGGAACTTTGGAAGTAGATGCTGCTGTGTCATCGTTCCAAGAACGGCCTACAGTATGGTTAGCATTAAGCCATGTTTCATCCAAGAACACAACATTTTGCCAATTTTTGATTTCTTTCACTTGCCGTAAAAAAGTATACCTTGCCATCGCTATATCAAATCTTTCCATCAATATTTTGCGTTTGTTACATTTTTTGTATCGAAATCCAATGGTCTTCAAAATCTTCGTTAAAGAACTTTCCCCACCGAAGAATAATCCAGCTTCCTTCAGTGAATGCACCAACTTTTTTCTTGTTGGATACTCCTTCTGTAAATAGTAGCCGTAAACATGTCTTCGGATAGCATCGGCATCAAAGCTATCGATGCCTACGACTGGTTTTGCTCGTTTTCTCTTTTTTGGTGTGTGAAGTTTATTTTCTTCTGTGCCAGTCTCGCCATATTTTTTTTTAGTTATCCGTCTAACAGTTCGTTGTCCAATATTAAGCGCATCAGCTACGCGTTCAACCACTGACGTTATAGGTAAAATTGGCCCTCCATTTTGAGCTTCACGATCGAAATAGTTACGAAGGCGTATTACGAACTCACGTGTCTGACTATTTAGAACAGTTCTCTGCGTACGTTCGGTCATATCGACGAAATCCACAACAAAGGGCTTGAACAGAGTCCAAATTAACGAGCAAGGGTCAACAGTAATGCAGTATCAATATTTGAAATCCAAAGCCAGGTCAAAACTATATCACAATCGCATTGCACTGACAGTTTATACTTTTCGAAGCAACGTCAATTCGAAACTGCTTTGTTTTGCATTGAGCATTGACGCGAGTTTGCCGGAGGTAGTAGTTGTGCTAGCCAGCGATCCTATGTGACGATCGTATTAGATTCCATTTTTAAAAATTTATTGATATTTTTTTGCGATTTCAGAGGTTTGTCCACATAGTGAAAATTGTTCATATTCACAAGTACATTCACCCCTTAAATGGTGCAAACTGATTTTTCTACACTTGTATACATTTAAGAAATCAATTTAATAAATAAATTTTGAGTCCTAAACCTAAAACTACATTCGATAAAATTTATGAATCTCTGCACATCACTATCGTCAATAAAGTAATACAATTATTTCCTTCAAAGTCGTTATAAATTAATACGGAACTTCATGAGAAACTACATTCGATAAAATTTATGAATCTCTGCACATCACTATCGTCAATAAAGTAATACAATTATTTCCTTCAAAGTCGTTATCAATTAATACGGAACTTCATGAGCGGACAAACGTCAAACCGGCCATCATAGCGTGCCGCTAGTTTAAGGCCATTATTGAGGTCTCATATTATTCACGGAAGTATTTGGAGAGTACATAGTGTCGAACCTTGTACGCTGGTACAGAACCCTTCGTGGACGAGTCCGGCTCACGCTTGGCCGGTTTAATTTTTTGTAGCTTTAAGACTACGAGCAAGAAGTTCGGGCTATGTTGTCGTTGGTACTTGATAGTGGTACCTAATACCTATACAATAACGAAATTAGTGTTGGAATTATCTTGTAATGGTTAGGTTACGCCTAATTACTAGAAACAAAGATAGATAGGCTTGTGACGTCAACATAAATACAACATGGTCGTTGGGGCTTTTTAACCTAAGTACTTCAAAAATGCCATAAAAGGTTCTCAACTTGATACTACTATCGCTTAAAGCAGTATTGTTTTTATATTGCTGACGCTCAATCCATGCGGACGAAGTCATGGGCATCTATAACTATACTATACTAGTCCATTATAAACGAATTAATCTGGTAAAACAAAATATAGCTGTCACCGTAAAATTGCAAAAACCGCCAGATTGCAATCTAACGCTTTTTATCTCGATAGATTGTTAACTGTCGACAGATTGTGAACCAATCAATGTTCTGAGTGACAATTTTTTAAATATTCGTTACATTTAAGTTTTCTTGTCTCTTTCTTGTAGGTTAGGTTAGGCTTCGACATACATAACCAGGTAGGGCACTTAGGTTATATCGGATTAATATACCTGACAGACTAAAATCTACCGAAAAATAATGCGTTATATTGTAATCTTTCGACAGTTTACAATCTCGCTAGATAGATTACAATCTAACGGTTTTCACAATCTTACGGCGACATAGCTACCAAAAACTTTGCACTCAGCCCAAATGAGACTTGAAAAGTAGCTATACTTAGCAACTCCACTTTTCTCAAAAACACGGTAATACCAGTCAAGAGAATAAATAGTTTATCTTCAGAATCTTGGCAACGTCCGAAAACGGTCTTAATTTTATTTCGGTGTTACAGTACTGCCACCGCCTAAAGATATACTTCATACAGTCGATCGAGGGAGACGTATTATACGTCTCTCTCGACCCTGTTGTATCCCTCTAAATATTATAAATGCGAAACTTTGTATAGATGTATGGATGTTTGTTACTCTATCACGCCCCAACGGCTGAACGGATCTGGCTGAAATTTGGCACAGAGGTAGATTATTGTCTCGAAAAGCACACAGGCTATTTTTATCCCGGAAAATTAAGGAGTTCCCGCGGGAACTAAAAAACCTCGATTCACGCAGACGAAGTAGTAGCAGCAAATAATAGAGGGTTACAAGAAGGGCGAAGGATGGATAGGCCGACCGACAGAAATTAAATTACTTAGAAAAGTAAATCATAGGTCTAATGATACGTGATATGGTTGGTCTCTGCTGCCTAATGCTTTAGGCTTCAGTGACTTTCCCTTTGAATAGAGTGAAAATTACAGCAATATTTTGGAATGAATTATAATAAAAGAGATGCCAAAACAACAACATAACATAACAAACGGTGGTAGAGTCTTAACGTTTCATAAGTGACACAAGTTGTCCTACATGAAATAAATAAATCATTTCAAATCATTTCATTTCAATAGGTTGAGCAAACTTATTATTCTGCTGATCCACTGATCAGTCGCTCGGATATCATGTTGGTATGTAACGCTAACACCACCATGCTAACTCTCCACGTCCGCGAATATCAAGAGCATCATCTCACTATGTTTTCACGCTGTGTGACCACAGCTGGTCAAATATTAAAATGTAATGTTGCCAAAAATCTTTCAATTTGGAAACGTGGATCGTATATCTGTCGTCCGTTAAACGAAACGTTGCTAAGCCCAAAATTTTAACTTTTGAGTTTGAATGAATGAAGTAATGAAATACTCTTTTAACTTTTGAGTTTAGACGTTTCATGCTTTAAGATGTAAGGATAATTCCAGAAGTGGGTGAATAATTAAATTGCTGTTTAATATATTTGTACTCTCTTTAAAACATACACGAGCGAATGGTCACAACGTGTAGCGATTTCACGAGAGATTTAATGTAAAAACTTGATTAAACTTTAAAGAAAATATTCATTTGATCCGGCCACGATTGCCATCGTTAAGTTCTAAATCAAATTGCGATCTAAACACAAAAGTATTCAATAATCGCTGAGTCTGTCGGCAACAGACTAACTTTCAAGCTTTTTTTTTTTTTCGGATTGAGTATGCTGCATAGGCCCTACTGGCCGCTACAGCGTCACCGGGGGGATGGGCGAGCGCTAAGCGTCGCCGAGAAAAGAGCCCTAGGGCTCGATGACATCGGGGGAGGCAACGTCTTCCTAAGGGCGCCTCCTATGAGGCTCGGACCACGGCTTAGGATGACGTTGGGACGAATGGGAGGTCGGTTGGACTAGGTTAGTCCACACGCCCCCGAGGCCGTGGGTTAAGACCACGTCCGGGTGACGTAAGATATCGGGGTCCTCGTCTTCGCCGGCGAAGACGCTGTGTTTGACTTGTGTTGGTGTGTAGCCCTAAGTAGGGTGCATTGTCGGTGGTGTCGTTGGTGAACTTTGGTGAACTTTCAAGCGTCAAAGTATTCGTATTTATGCAAATTATCCCAATATGGCGTATCCCCGCCAAATAACGAACCGAGTGAAATACATCGAATGAGTCAAATATCAATTTGATTAAACCTTCGTCAATAAATAAATTAACAATCTTTTAACTTTTCTAAAAAATCAATTCAAATTTAAAAGCAAAGCTGACAAAAATATTCTCCATCAACATCTCTTGGAAAAAAATAATATGAGATGAGATTTTTTTTTTTTCAAATAGAAGCTCGGTTGTTTAGCAGCTAGTTTTTCCATCATGGTTTGCAGTTGCTGACAATAGTTGTCTGGCCAGATTTAAGAAAGCTGTAGTGAACGACACCGGCACTAGTCCACCAAACGCTCACAAGTAATATTTTTTTTGAGTCAATTTTCGCTTGGGGCAGGATTTGGCTGGTTCGCCAGGGTTCAGTCATTTCGATTAGCGTTTCCGATTATCGTACAGGATCCACTTTTCATCACAGGTAATAATTCGATTTAAAATCCCTTCATTATTGTGCCGGTTGAGTAATGTAACGCAGCAGTCGACGCGCGTTTGTCGGTTTGCTGCACTCAATTCATGAGGTACCTACCCACCTTTCAAGCTTTTTCACCTTCCCTTTTTGCTTCAAGTGGATTAAAACAGATTTATCACTAACACCGCAACCTGCAGCTAGCTCGGACGTGGTTTGCGATGGACCCGCTTCCACAATAGCCTTCAATTCTTCATTATCAAATTTGGTCTCCGGCCGTCCACGGGGCTTGTTCTGCAGGTCGAAATTTCCAGAACGAAAACGTTGGAATCATAAACGCACTGTGTTTTCTTTTGCGACACCGCCGCCATGCACATCATTAATCCTTAGAGCCTTTCTGCAGCACTGGTACCACGATGGAACTCGTACTCGTAAATAACGCGATATTTCAAGTTTTCCATTTTGTAAATTGAATGACCCAAAGAAGAAACCAAAAGATGAAAAAACAAATGAATAGGGGTTTTCAAAACACAAAAGCATAGTAGATATATAACAGAGTAAATAGCTGTATAAAGGAAATGACCAGCGGAAGTATAGGAGCTTGCCTAGCAGTTTGCAATTTCGCGAGTTAGATTATAATCTAACGGTTTTTACAATCTTACGGTGACATATATACTTCATTGTACCCCACAATAACAAAAGAAACAGATAACAAACGTGAAAACTTTAAACGTAGGTATAGCGATCTTTTCCAGACAACCTTATCGATACGGAGAAAATTAACAACTTGAGTGCGGAAGGACGTGGGGACCCACCGTATTATTATCCCAAGAAATCTCCTATCATTATGTGATTAATGGAAAGGGGTCACGACCCTCAGTAAGGAGGAAAACAACGCAGAGGGAGAGATAGAACATGTAATTTACATAAAAAAGGGTTTTTTAAATTCTCAATTCATAATTTCCTGCTTGAAATATCTGTGGCTTAGCCGCGTTTTATTCAACGAACGAAAGATATAATCATCGTGAGTAGCGACAGGATAAAACTAAAAAGGTCAGCCTTTTACGGTGTATTGAACGGTTGAATTATGGCACGGCACGGCCAAGAAGTTTGAATCGCTATTTATGCAGCGGACTCGAGCTATATAATAGTCAGCACTTAGGGGCCATCCATTAATTACGTGAGAGAATTTTGGCGATTTTTCGACCTCCTCTACCCCCTTGATGAGATGTGAGATTTTGCTCGACCCCATCCCCTCTCCTTAATATCACGTGAGATTTTTGTTTTTTCGTTTTTTGAATGTAAATGAGTTGATCTGTGCTCGATTACATTACGAGTTCAAAAATGTTCGTTCATATTTAATAAAGGACATGACCAGTAATTGCCCTCCGATTCGGGACAATGCACAGGATTTCCGTTTTTACAGTAAGGTTTAAAAATTCAAAACGAAATTATTATGGATTTATTATTCCAAATAAGGTCAGGGTTCAAATGACAAAAAAAAACAGTATGTTTATTGTTTAAATCTAGAGCGTGCGATTTCTTCTTTAAGCAATACTCCATTTTGACGTTCCATTATATCCATGCCTAATAATAATCTTGTAACCCTACATGAATACCATTTATGTACCTTAGTCATTATATTATGAATGATTTATTTTTGATCAATTAAATAGTAATGAAAAGGAAATGTATGTTTTGTTTATAATTATTTTTATTTATTGACAAGTCTCAAACTAATAGATCGAACAAAGCATTTTGAAATACTGCGTTTAAAGGAACGCCCTTTCACATTGCATATGCTGCCATCTGTGGTCGAATAGTTGAACTTGTTAACCAAAAGTAGTAACCAATACTTAAAAATATTTTCTAGACTCACCACAATAACTAGCGCCATCTAGAGTGGGAAATCAGTTTTTGGTGAAACTTTTTTTATTTATTTTCTCAGTTTTCAGAGCCTTCAGAATCCTGAAACTTTTTTATTTGAAAACTATAAAATATAACAATTACAATAATAAAGAAATAATACTTGAAAATATTTTTTTAGACTCGCTCAACACAATAAATAGCGCCATCTAGTGTGGGAAAGTAGTCTTTTGGTGAAACTTTTTTGTTCATTTTCGCAGTTTTCCGAGCCTTCAGACTCCTGAAACTGTTTTATCTGAAAACAGTGAAACATTACAATTACAATAATAAAGAAATCATTGCTGAACATTGATTTTTGACACCTAGGCAAGCTGCCATAGTTCCACCGGTCAAGTCCTTTGAATAAATTGTTTCCAAACAAATGAATTTATTAATAGTTAATAAATTCTACTATCAGTGCATAATTAAACCGCGATGAATATTATTATATGTATGATTTAGCCATATTTTAGTGGAGAATCAATTTTTATTTGATTTAACCCAGTTTTTGTTATTTGCCGAGACCACCCTCTCCCCCGCGTGAGATTGAGTGAGATTTCGCTCGACCCCCTCTTCCCCCTCCCCCCTAAACGCCTCACGTAATTAATGGATGCACCCTTATGGCGTAAAGTAAGCAGCCCACAAGTATGTGTAATACTTGTTAGGTGGTGTATGTATCATACTACTTTATATATTATTAATGCGAAAGTGTGTTTGTAGGTTTGTTGGTTTGTCGTTCAATCACGTTGCATAGAAGCAACGGATCGACGTGATTTTTTGCATGGGTATAGTTGACGATCTGGAGAACGACATAGGCTTTTCATCTCGGAAAACTGAGGAGCTCCCGTGGGAAATTAAAAAAAAACTTAAGGGAAAAGTACCGATACTCGTCAGATTCTGAACTTCGCTGACTTTGCAGCTTTTCCAGTTTGCTGTTAGTGAACTTAAAGCAAAACAAATTACATTACAAGATAGCTGACTTAGCAGTAATTTTTAAAATATAAATTTAGAACTAATTAATTATAATAATGATTCTTAATCTTTAAAAAATACAAAAATGAGTGATTTGTACCAGTATCCGTCAGATTTGTCCCGATTATCGTCAATATGTCATAAAGTTTATTTTAATTTCATTTTCAAGTTCTTATTTTTTTAATAAAGTCGCTTCAGCTGAAATAATGCCTGGTTATATGCTCAAAGGTGAAATCTAAATTAAACGAGTCTAATATCAGTGTAAATAATACAACAATTAATGAACTTTTTACTGCACAAATTCATTGACATTATTATAAGTCAGTCTTTAAAATAAAGATAATCTTATTATCTATCTATAGATAGTAAAGGAGGTGTAGCAGAGATGCTATACCTCCGTTCCTCCGTTAAAGCCGTTACTTTGTGATGACCACGACCACTCTGTCAAGAGTGTAACGACGGAGAAGAAGATGCTATACCTAAATACTTGTTACATTACAATACTGCCACTTATTACATGAAGAAAGAGGATTGATTCCCCTCAGTTTTTTATTACTTCTCCACCAATTAAGCCCTGAACGCTCTACAATCTTTTCTTCATAATTTAAAGCCTCTTTCTACAAGTATAATATACAAGCTTGTGCCCGCGACTTCGTCCGCGTAGATTGAGGTTTTTTGGTAAAAAGTAGGCTATGTGCTATTCTAGACTTTAATATATCTCTGTGCCGAATTTCATCCTGATACTTTCACCCGTTCTGGTGTGATTTAGAAACAAACACCCATCTATCCAAACTTACGCATATATAAAACTAGATGATGCCCGCGACTTCGTCCGCGTGGATTGATGTTTTTTGATACGGGAACTCTTCAATTTTTCGGGATAAAAAGTAGCCTACGTCTTCCCTGGGATACAACCTATCCCTGTACCAAATTTCATCAAAATCGGTTGAGTAATTGGGCCGTGAAAGCGTAGCAGACGGACAGGCAAACACACTTTCGCATTTATAATATTAGTATAGATAGTATGGATTCTTGCCTAGCGGAGTACCACCTATGAAAAACCACTACGACATACATTTTCGACTTCTTTGGCTGTTCTTTGCTGTTCGTGATTTATTCGGTTGCTTAGCTTCAGCCTGCAAGATAAATCGTTCTTTTTTTATAATATTACTCAAACAACTTCAGCCTTCCTTTTGACTGTATGAATGTGCTCATCAAGTTCGATTTCCGAACATTTTCCGTTGACAATCCGTCTCAATCTTTTAGAGCCTTTTGTACATGTACAGTTTTCTAGATATTCATCGAATATAACAATAACATTATGTCCGTAACCTTTTAATGAAGCTCACATAAACAATGTAAACATCAGAGTTTGTGCCTTCTTTTGGTCAAACCGCTGTATAACAAGAATCATAGATTCACAATTCGAAATGTAAAATGCATAAAATACCCGCGTGGGCTCAGGGACAGTATTGAAAATGACATATAGGGCTGATTTTTTGTTTATCTTATTCCTCCATTTTTTTTAAGCAATAAAAGGGGTTCTGTCGTGAATTCATGACCAAAACAAGCGCGTAATTCGCTTGGGGGAGTGGATAGTACTAACAATGTCGTGGTGGTTGGGTAAGATAGTGACCAATAGGTCTTTTTACTAGGTCGAGACTCTAGAACATGTATACTTGTTTAAAGAGGCTCAAGACTGTGAAGAAAAGATGATACAGCGATAAAGGCTCAATTATTGAGGGGGAAGTAATAAAAACTGAGGGGAATCAATCCTCTTTCTTCATGTAATAAGTGGCTGTGATACAATGTCAGTATTTTATGGCAAAGGAATTTAAATTAATAATTTAATTATATTCAGCTCCAAAAACAAATTAATTAATATTGCATAGAAGCAGGCGTTACTTTGCGAAAGTCCATGATAATGAATGAACGCATACTGCAGGTGAAAGACACGCACTGTACCACACAGATTTGTCTACTGTAGCGGATTATAGCGAATTAAACTTCTAGTTCATTCATTTACAAATTAATTAACTTGCAACGAATCATAATATTTTTTTATAAAATGGATGCCGATGCCGCAGGAAGTAAAAGAAGTACAAAAAAGATTTATCCTCGCTTTGTATGGGGCTAAACGAACCGATAACAGTCTTGCCTAATTATGGTACCTTCATTTTAATAAATATGTTGATCTGAAAAGCAACACAGTCATACTGTCCAAGTTACCACCTTTTTCAGCTGCAGCCAGTCAACATTCAATGCGTACTTTTCATCAAGTAAAACTATGGCGAGGAAATGTGTAGAGTCTAGAAAACTAGGACTGGAAAGAAAATTGCAACATTTTTCGCTCAGCTCCAGCATTGACTTGATCTCTTCAATGATTATCAGAAAGCCCCTCGTGTATGTGCTCAATTGGTTTGTTTTAAAGATTCCAAGGGCGTTTTAAAACAGATTTAAGGCTTATTTTACTGAGTTGCGATTTTTAGTTAAATCAAACGCACCGTAGCTTGTATAACTCCTATTATATTATATTTTAGACCTTATTTGTAGGTAATTTATTAAGAAACAATGTTTATTTTGACAGTTTCGTCCTAACTTGTATAGTTTTCTTGAAAATCTAGGAAATCTGCAAAATAGGACACTTTGACACTTTTCAAGGCGGGAGAGGGGGAGTTGTGTTTTTTAATGTACTCACTCATAGGTAAATATAAATCAACAGTAGTTAAAACAATTATAAATTTTGCCGTATTGCCCAAACATTGAAATCTAGAATGAATAGATTATTAGCCTATATTGTCAAGTTACAGAATAACAAGAAGTCAAAAACACATCAAGTTTTCATTTGTAGGTATCGTTACGTAACTTTTGTGGTATATGGTATAAAATAATATATTCTTAAGGGAATTAATGAACATCCATTGTACAGCATGCTTTAATCATAAAACCTTACTTCGCGGAAGTCGGGTGAAAACCAAAAGCATTGCAACTAGCAAGCGAGCACTATCTCATTAACTCTAACGATAAAAAAAAAACTAAACTTTGCCGGGCCGCGCCTACTGCAACCGAAATAAACTCCTAACACGATGCAATAAGGTTTAAAATATAAACAGTGTCGCTTTTACGTTCAATTTTATAGTATGGCCCAATAACCGTCAAAATAGTATCAATTTCGACGAGTTCTGGGTCAAGTAGCGATTTCAAAGTACGAATAGATGTCACACGGCATAAATCAAAATAATAATAGGAATAACAGTTTTATAGATTACTTCGTTAGAAAATTAACTTGACTGTTGTATAAAATAATCACATTTACCAAACTCGCCAACAGATCTTCCAAAACTAATCTCGAATACTGGCATGTACTACGACAATTCAGCGCTATAACATCACAAAAAACACAAATATTCGACAACGCAAACTTTCGGTACTTTTTCTCCAACGCCAGAGTTTTGACTGAATGTTGAGATACTAATAATGCAAAATATTACCAAATATATATTGCCATAAAAAGTTTTTATCTAGTTTTTTGTAGAAATAAATAGTCGGCCTTTATTATCTGACGGGTATCGGGACGCTGTCGACATTACCAGCGCTTACGTATTCCACGCAGTTGAAGCGGTCATATTGACAGAAAAACCGATTAGTTATTATTCATGGCCTGACTCGGGAATCGTACCCAGGCCCATTCCAACCACCAGTCCTAACTAATTGGCAATTACGTGACTGTGTTCAGACATAGAGTATCTTTTGATCTATCGGAGGCTAAGATAACCGATAATGCTATACCAAGAGCTCTATCGTCTAAAACGGCGTTATTTGCCTCGGCGTCTCTAGAATAACAATGAATTAGCTTTCGAAACGTGATTTGCTAAGTAGGCGTTTATATAGATAGGTTTTATAAACTAAACTTTAAATGGTCTATTTATTTAAGCCTTTACCTACTTGACTGAAATTCCATAAGACGCGTACGAAGCTATTTGCTTGCAATATGGAACGCCCTACCGACTTCCGTTTTTCCATCCGCTTATAGTATTGGTATCTTCGAAACAAGAGTGAAAAGGCATCTTCTAGGCAACCGCGCTCCACTTTCGGTTGCATCACTACTTCCAGCAAGTCCGATTGCAGCCAAGCGCTAGTCTATACATTTTAAAAAATACCCTGGAGTTTGACAATACTTTTGACGACCTCCAAGAACCAGTGTTGAGTGCTGTTGTCTTAACGTGCGGAGGTCCCTGGTCGATTTGGGAATCTATAATTTCAGAATTTTACTTGGTCTGGCCTGGTGGGGGAGGCTTTGGCCGTGGCTAGTTACCACTCTACCGGCAAAAAAGTGCCGCCAATCGATTTAACGTTCCGGTACGATGCCGCGCAGAAACCGAATAGGGGTGTATGGTTTTAATATAATTGCCATGCCCCTAACAGGTGAGATCGCAGTCAAGGTCTAACTTGTAGTGGGTAAATCTTTTGTGAACGATGGTGAAAACAATCGTGCATTGTAGAGTCAGCATCTCCTGAAGATGCTCCGGTATCGGAGTGAAACGTACGTTGAGGGTATTTTTTAGGGTTTATGTGGTGTGGTGAATATTGAGGGCGTCAAGTTCAAGATATGCACTGTACCATATAGATTTGCTTTCTGTGGCGGATTATAGCGAATTAAACTTCTAGTTTCTTCATTGTCATTGACTTCCGCATAGTAACGCCTGTTTCTATCCAAATCTTTTTTTATTCCACTACCAGGGCAGGCGTACTGCCAAGGCCGTATTGTGTAGCGATCGAATGGAAAGAAGATTTCCCACTAGGCACTCAGGTCATGAAGTCGACTCTAGGATAATCTCTAATAGCTCTTTCGTAGAGTTGACTCAGCGACGCGCGTCTCATTGTAATTGGATAACATGTGCAATAGCGTTTAGGGACGTTGCACTTGCTTTCATCACCATCACTTCAATCCATTGCCGGCCCAGTACCGAGTTCGAATCTCACCTACAGAATGAGAAGAACTGGCCATAGTCCACCATACTATTACGGATCGGAAGACTTCACACACATTTGAGAACATTATAAAGTAATCGCGGGCATGCAGGTTTGCTCACCATGTTTGCCTTAGCCGTTAAAACAAGTGAGCACTTTTTGGTAGGGGGTAAAAATGTAGATTCGCGTGACCGTGACCGACATGCTCGCTTATATATAACTATACTACATTCGAAATTAAACTTTAATGCCATAGTGTTAGGGTTAGTATTTTAATAATTTTAATTGAAATTAAAAAAAAACTAAAAAAAAACGTTTTCACTTCTATTGGCAGTCCAGACTGCCATTTTTTTATTATTTCATAGCAAACCTTCAATGGATAAAAAAATGTCAGTAGCTTGCATTTTTGATAGCCACTGAGTTGGAGAATAGGGCTGCAATTAGTGTGATCTCACAGTCATGGGCTAACAGGGGGCTTCTACCATCACTTAAAGGAGTATTATTTCAAAATGACAATTTTATGTCACGTACCTTGACGTTTCTAATATTATAATTCTAAAACAAAAGCGACAACATCATATAATCATATAAATATTATAAATTCGAAAGTTTGGATGGATGTATGGACGTTGGTTACTCAATCACGTCCCAACGGCTGAACGAATTTGCTGAAATGTGGCACAGAGATAGATTATAGTCTACTTTGTATTCCGGAAAAATAAAGTTCCCGCGGGAACCAAAAAACCTCAAACCACGCAGACGAAGTCGCGGCCATTCACTAGTATTGAAATAATACTGCCCTAAGCGATGGTATTAAGCCCCTGTATGATAGCTAGGTAATCTATAGAACTAGAAAACTGGTCGTATTATCGCCCGTTAATATGCGGTGCAACGGTCTGGGTCAGGAAAGTGGGCCCGTTTGGTGGTTTTATTTTGTTTTATTTAATTTAGTGTTACCAGTCGGACGGTTACGTCACGAATCAGAGCCATGGCTTTTTCAATAGAGCGACGATATACAATATTAATAACTTTGTTTAAGTCTTTAAAAATACCGTGGGAATAATTCAAAATTAAAGATTTTCCGGGGTAAAAAGTTTGTTTGTTTTAAATTCTTTTTTGCACATAAGAAAATTACAATGCACAAAGGCGAACTTAATACCTAGAGGTATTCTCTTCCAGTTAACCTTTGGTAGTGGGGACAGGGTTGAAATCACAGTGCGTACAATAAGTATAAAGAGAAAAGTTGGGGTAAGAAGAAACATTAGGTAGTAGGTAATAAAGTGAAGTATGATAATTTATTATGCAATTTAGTAAATGGCTTGAATAAGGAATTTAAGTCAAATACATAGCAAAAAATACATAAAAATATGTAAAATACAATATAATATATAATATAATATTATAATATAATATACATTTGTAAATATAATATATACACATATAAGTTAAATTAATATTTAAGAATGTGATTAAGTGGAGGGATTCTGACATTTTTGAAAGTGCTCGTGTACTCGACGCTTAAAAACGTGTAAAGACGGTGCTTGACGTACTCTCTGGGGAAGGGCGTTACATAACCGGATTGCAGTAACTGTGAAGGAATCTGAATATAGTTTTGATTTGTGTTGCGGATAGACAAGAATATCTACGTTTGAGGAACGTTGAACACGTCCAGATAAGCCAAGGTACTTAAAGCGTTCTTGGAGGTACTTAGGAGAACTTGGATCATGAAGAATACCATAAAGAGAAGCAAGAACGTGCGCATCTCTGCGAAAGCGAATGTTGAGCCACCCTAGTCTTGAACGGAAATTAGAAATGTGGTCAAACTTACGCAAACCGTATACATACCGAATGCATAGGTTGAGCAGGCGATCCAGTTTGTTCAAAAGCTCTTCGCTGAGGCCGGTATAGCAGATATCTACATAGTCAATGATTGGAAGCAATAAGGAATTAACCAGCACAAGTTTTGCATTATAGTAATGTAAAGTATATAAAGTATTAAAATTTAGATTTTAATTTTTATACGACTGCCTGAAAAAAGGAGTATATTGTTTTCAGGGTTCATGTATGTATGTATGTATGTGAGTTTGTATATTCCACCATAACTTCCATACGCCTGAACCGATTTTGATAAATGAGGTATCGTTAGAACCCCTAGCTCATTCCGGGTGACATAGGCTAGTAAAATTAAAAAAAAATTGATGGGGTGACCATGGTCCCGCATTAAAGACTAAAGTTGAAAAAAATATTCGAAAATAAGATTAAACTATATAATCATAATCTAGAAAATTATGAGTAGATTCCAAAAATATATATAACACTATAGTTCAATATCCAGTGATTCACAAAAAAATTCATTTAATAAAAATGTAAATAAGATTCTAATTTAACAAGATTAATTTAGATTTTTAACATTTTAGTTCGTTTTTCTTTTTGGTAGGGCAGTCGTGTATTTTAATTATGACTTGTATACATATATTTAGAATACTAAGAGCTGTGGCCCGGCAGTGCCCCGCTCGCGTGTCGCGGTCGTGGCTCCGCGATGACATTTCGTAACTTCATTAATTTTTCTATGTTAACAACGCAAACGTCTGGACCCACTGTCTTGTGAAATTGAATAGCTTTCGAGTTCTTGATAAAGTCAAGTCAAGTGCGAAACGGTTTCTTGAACGTAATAAATACATTTTTGGCTTTTTTACAGTGTTTTTGTTTTTTAACTATGTGAAATTGAATAGGTTTCGAGTTCTTGATAAAGTCAAGTCAAGTGCGAAACGGTCTCTTGAACGTAATAAATACATTTTTGGCTTTTTTACAGTGTTTTTGTATTTTAACTATGTGAAATTGAATAGCTTTCGAGTTCTTGATAAAGTCAAGTCAAGTGCGAAACGGTCTCTTGAACGTAATAAATACATTGTTGGCTTTTTATACGACTGCCTGAAAAAAGGAGTATATTGTTTTCAGGGTTCATGTATGTATGTATGTATGTATCTATGTATGTGAGTTTGTATATTCCACCATAACTTCTATACGCCTGAACCGATTTTGATAAATGAGGTATCGTTAGAATCCCTAGCTTATTCCGCGTGACATAGGCTAGTAAATTAAAAAAAAATTAATGGGGTGACCATGGTCCCGCATTAAAGACTAAAGTTGAAAAAAAATATTCGAAAATAAGATTAACTATATAATCATCATCTAGAAAATTATGAGTAGATTCCAAAAATATATAACACTATAGTTCAATATCCAGTGATTCACAAAAAAATATCATTTAATAAAAATGTGAACAAGATTCTAATTTAACTAGATTAATGTAGATTAGTTCGTTTTTCGTTCGACTTTTTATTTAGTTTTTGGCAGGGCAGTCGTATTTTTTAATTATTTTAATTATGACTTGTTTACAGTGTTTTTGTTTTTTAACTGCAATCTCACTTGATGGTAAGTGATGATGCAGTCTAAGCTGGTAGCGGGCTAACCTGTTAGGGGCATGGCAGTTATATTAAAAACCATACCCCTATTCGGTTTCTACACGGCATAGTACCGGAACGCTAAATCGCTTAGCGGCACGTCCTTGCCGGTAGGGTGGTAACTAGCCACGGCCGAAGCCTCCCACCAGGCCAGACCAGGGAAAATTCGGATATTATAAATTCCTAAATTGACCCTGCCGGGGATCGAACCCGGGACCTCCGCATGTTAAGACAACAGCGCGCACACTGCGCCACGGAGGTCTTTCTACCTTACAAGGTGTTACCTTAGGCACTTTGGAACTAGGTTTTTGAAGTTACCGTTTGAAGGTTTAGAACACTCCAAGCAGTAATGTAATCTAGTACATTGTACTATACGTCAATGACTCCAAAACAAAAATGTATTTTTTTTCGAGATTATGCCCGCGACTTCGTCCGCGTGGGTTGTTTTTCTATCGCGGAAAATTAAAGATTTTCCACGGGATTCGAAAAACCTTAATCCACGCGGACGAAGTCGCGAGCATCGTCAAGTATAATTATCATACATTTTTGACGACCTCTTTGGCGCAGTGGTAAGGCGCCGTTGTCTTTGTGCCCCGAATTCGATGCCCGACAGGCTCAATTTGGGAATTTATATCTTATTTATTTCTATCTGGTCTGACGGGATCTTGGCCGTGGCTATGTGGTAAATAGCCACGGCCAAGATACTACCGGCAAAGACGTGACGCCAATTGATTTAGAGTTCCGGTACGATGCCGTCTATTAAACGATTAGGTAGGGGTAACTGCCACACCCCTAAAAGGTTAGCCTGCTACCATCTTAGACTGCATAGTTAGTTTACCACTTAGCTGAAATCGCACTGAAAGACCAATCAATTAAAATCGCGAATCGTGACACGCCTACTGGTTTCCTCGCTATTAATTTACCGTTTTTCAAATAACTTTACCGAACACTAAAAATTATGTAAATGAAATTAATATACAGACATATAAGATTAGTCAAGAATTCAAGAGCTTTGAAATACATTTCCTTTCTTTGTTATTGCGTCTTAAATTACACGTTGCGTCGGAGGTTTCAATATGCATATAACGATATCTATACTATTGATGTAATGCATAGATAGTTTGCATATCAAATGCGCTGAGTTCTTTTTATACGGCTGCCTGAAAAAGGAGTATATTGTTTTCAGGGTTCATGTATGTATGTATGTATATATGTATGTATCTATGTATGTTTGTATATTCCACCATAACTTCTATACGCCTGAACCGATTTTGATAAATGAGGTATCGTTAGAATCCCTAGCTTATTCCGGGTGACATAGGCTAGTAAACTTTTAAAAAATTGATGGGGTGACCATGGTCCCGCATTAAAGACTAAAGTTGAAAAAAAATAATTCTAAAATAAGATTAACTATGTAATCATCATCTAGAAAATGATGAGTACATTCCAAAAATATATAACACTATAGTTCAATATCCAGTGATTCACAAAAAAAATCATTAATAAAAATGTGAATAAGATTCTATATTTATTATGTAGATTAATTTAGATTTTTAACTTTTTAGTTCGTTTTTGGCAGGGCAGTCGTGTTTTTAATTTTTTAATTATGACTTTTTACACGACTGCCTAAAAAAAGGAGTGCAATGTCTTATTGTTTCATGTAATAAATAGTTTCTTTATTCTACCATAACTTCTAATGCCTGAACAGTTTTGGATGTACGGGGTGTAGTCAGAATCCTTGCATCCTACCACTGGCTATAATATTTCTGAAAAAAAAAACAATGTGGCAAGGCAGTCTTTCGTTTTTTTTAATTTAATTCAAAAGTATTCTTTAGTTTTTCTTTTTAACTACATACCTAGGTAGTTATATTTTATTAGAATATCAGATGGTGCCCGCCAATTGGTCCGCGTCGATTCAGTTTTTCTTTTAATCCCGTGGGAACTCTACTACTTTCGTTACTATTAATTAACAATCAATCAATATTTATTTATTCAATTTAGGTAAGTATACGGTACACTTTTGACCTCCGAAATGTATACAGCATGATGGTGATAATTCAAATTCAAAATTCAAATGTTTTTTTATTCAAATAAACTTTTACAAGTACTTTTGAATCGTCAAGTGAATCTACCACTGGTTCGGAATTCCATTTCTACCGAGAAGAACCAGCAAGAATCTCGGTGGTTGCTCTCATGAAATAATTCATTTACAATTAGTTCATAAGCAGCCGCTGTCCCTAGCATTGCTGGAGTGATCAAATCCGTGCTCCTCTATCATTTACATAATTTTCAACAGTATAATAAGCTTTTTCCAGGAGCATACTATCAATCAATTACGATATCTTAAACTAAAGCTACGAGGGTTCCACACGCGATCTGGTCTGAGAAGAATCCACAACAAACAGCCGCTTTTTTTAATTATAACTATCTCACTAACATCGTATATTTAATAAAACTATAATAAACAATTTGATTTATTAGCCGCTGGAACAATTCATTCCCATATTTTTATTATCTATTGAATTGAATAATATATTTTTACTAGCGACTTCGTCTGCATGGTTTGAAGTTTTTTGGTTCGCGAGAACTCTTTCATTATCCGGGATCAAAAGTAGCCTATGTGCTTTTCCAGACTATAATCTACCACTGTGCCAAATTTCAGCCAGATCCGTTCAGCCGTTGGGGCGTGATTGAGTAACAAATATCCATATATCCATCCAAACTTTCGCATTTATAATATTAGTAAGAAGTAAGATAAAATCTTACGTAGATGGCGTAGTTTAAATATTTAGGAAACTCAAAAACTCTTTAGCCTGTTTGTTATGGTATCTAAAAGATCCCAAAGTTTAAACGTTCTAATTTATGGTCGACATTTTAAACTTTGTTTATTTAGAAAATACTCTATCCTTTCTCTACCCTCGCCAGTTTTTTGTTGTTGATCTCCAATCACCAATGTTGATCTCCACCGTGTTCGGACTCTTGGTTTTTTATCTCTTTTTCACCCCCGGTTAGTTATTATTGCGTCTCGCTCGTAAATTTCACTGGGTAAGGTAGTAAATTAGACGCTAGGTGAGAAAAAGTTAAAGAATTCTTTTTTTTACATTCTACGTTAAAAGTTAACTTACTATTAGGCCCTAGCAGGTTAGCCCGCTTCCGTCTTAGGCTGTATCATCACTACCATAAGGTGAGATCGCAGTCAAAGGCTAACTTGTGTTGGAGTAAAAAAAACAAACCGTGCGGTGACCTTGGCCTCCGCGTAAGAACGTAAGCTCTTTTCGCAATCCTTTTTTTTTAATTAAACAAAATTAAAAAAAAAAACTAATTTCATCTGAATGAACGAACGAACGAATTTGAATCTGCGACACGTAGGTATATTATGACGTGGTAACCTTACCGCTGCGCCTTACCGATTTCAGGCCTTATTGTAACCATTTTTACCATGAAGTAATAACTAATAAATTAACAGACGTTAGGGTCCTTACGCGTGTTAACTTTTAACTAACGTAAGGTACGATAACCAATGGTATGAATCAACCGGTCCTTAAACGTAAGAGCCCTTCTGCCCAAGCTGCGGTTACAGTATTTTCGGTTCTTCGAGCGCGCGTAACGCATTATAAAACCGCAATTAGAACCCACAGTTTGCTCTGTCACTAAGTACCTACACTAACAACTCGAAACAATATTACTGTTCAATTATTTATCTATTAATGTCATAAGAATTAATTAATTCTTAACGACTATAAGTTAGTATCGAGTAACTCACAAGTGTTCGGTAGACAGTTTCATTTATATTTATACTAGCCATGATGATGCCCAGACTTCGTCCGCGTAGTTTAAGTTTTTTTTTAATTCCCGCGGGAATTCCTTAAGTAAAGTATACCCATACCATAAATCACGTCTATCCGTTGCTCCGTTGCGGCGTGATTGAAGGACAAACCAGCAAAGAAACACTTTCGCATTTATAATATTACTTAGTATGATTGTGCACGACGAGGCCCTTAACCGCTTTTAAATATGAAACTAGATGATGCTGACACGACTTCGTGTCGATTTAAGGCTTCTTATATCCCGTATCTATGTGCATCTCTGGGGTGCAGTCCATCTCTGAACATACATACATACATTTAGTTTAACATTAAAATTATATATGTATGTACAATGTACACTACAAAAACACAAAAAAAATTAAGATCAAGGAAACTTAAAATATACGTACAATGAGGCTAAGCAGCGATCACTTCCCGGCTAGAAATAAAATGAGCGCTAGGGAGAATATGAATAAGAGGACAACGGGAGGTTATAATAAATAAAAGTATTAAAATTATTATAATTCTAGATTTAAATGTTATAAATTTCCAAAAGCTACGCTTGACAATTTTTTGTAAAACTACTGTATTTAATCTAATATTTTATATATAAAATCGTTAAGGGATCAACGCACAGCCTAAACCGCTGCTGCTGGGGTTATTAACTTGAAATTTTGACAGTAGGTTTCTTTTGTGACGTAGGCGCTCACTAAGGAAGGATTTTTCAAAATTCCACCCCTAAGGGGGTGAAATAGGGGGTGCAAGTTTGTATGAAAGTCCGTCATTTCGTCATTTTTGAAAATTCGACCCCCAAAGGGGTGAAATAGGGGATGAAAGTTGAAAAATGCCTTCATTTCTCAAGATATTTTACAAGTTAAATCAACGAAACTTAGTATTTTGGCTAACGGTAAAAAATAAAGAAGTACGTGTCACAGTTTTTCAAAATTTTACCCCCGAAGGGTTAAAATAGGGGTTGAAATTTTGTATGAATGTCCTTCATTTCTCAAGATATTGCTCAAGTTACATCTACGAAGTTTAGTGTTTCGGCTTTGGGTAAAAAATTAAGAAGTACGTATGTCACAGTTTTTAAAAATTCAACCCCCAAAGGGGTTAAACAGGGGTTGAGAGTTTGTATGAAAGTCCTCCATTTCTCAAGTTATAGCCATGAAACTTGGTATATAAACTGCGGGTTAAATATGAAGAAATACGTATTTCACAATTTTTGAAAATTCAATCCTTAAAGGGGTGAAATAGGGGATGAAAGTTGGTATTTAAGGCCTTCATTTCACAGGTATTGTTCAAATTACATCAATGAAGCTTAATTTTTCGGCTTACGGTAAAAAATCAAGAAGTACGTGTGTCACAGTTTTTCAAAATTCAACCCTCAAAAGGGTAAAATAGGGGTTGAGAGTTTGTATGAAAGTCCATCATTTCTCAAGTTATAGCCAAGAAACTTGGTATATAAACTACGAATTAAAAATGAAAAAATACATGTTTCACAGTTTCTGAAAATTCGATCCCTAAAGGGATGAAATAGGGGATGAAAGTTGGTATGTAGGGCCTTCATTTCTCAAGATATATTGCTCAAGATAAATCAAAGAAGCTTAATTTTTTGGTTTTTGGTAAAAAATAAAGAAATATGTGTTTTACAGTTTTTGAAAATTCTCTCCCTAAAGGGGTGAAATAGGGGTTGAAAGTTTGTTTGAAAGTCCTACATTTCTCAAGTTATAGCCATGAAACTTGGTATATAAACAGCGGGTTACAAATGGAGAAATACGTGTTTCATAGTTTTTGAAAATTCTCTCCCTAAAGGGGTGAAATAGGGGTTGAAAGTTTGTTCGAAAGTCCTACATTTCTCAAGTTATAGCCATGAAACTTGGTATACAAACAGCGGGTTAAAAATGAAGAAATACGTGTTTCACAGTTTTTAAAAATTCGATCTCTAAAGGGGTAAAATAGGGGATGAAAGTTGGTATGTTAGGCCTTCATTTCACAGGATATTGCTCGAGTTATATCAACAAAGCTTAGTATTTTGGCTTTTGATAAAAAAATAAAGAAGTATGTGTGTCATAGTTTTTCAAAATTCAACCCCCAAAAGGGTAAAATAGGGGTTGAAAGGTTTTAATGAAAGTCCTTCATTTCTCAAGCTATAGCCATGAAACTTGGTATATGAACTGCGAGTTAAAAATAAAGAAATACATGTATCACAATTTTTCAAAATTCAACCCGCAAAAAAGTAAAATAGGGGTTGAGAGTTTGTATATGAAAGTCCTTCATTTCTCAAAATATTGCTCAACTTATATCAACGAAGCGTAGTGTTTTGACTTTCGGTAAAAAATAAAGAAGTACGTGTCTCACAGTTCTTCAAAATCCAACTCCTAAAAAGGTAAAATAGGGGTTGAAAGTTTGTAAGAAAGTCATTAATTTTTAAGTTAGAGCCATTATTAAACTAGGTATTTTTTGGTAACTTGGTTGGGTTTTTTGGAATTTTGGTTTGAAATGGAGAAATACCTGAACATATTTTTGTAAATTTTATCCCCAAGGACGTTTAATAGATAGTTAGTCCTCCAATTACGCCGCAACAAATTAACGTTTTTTTGCATGGGTATAGTTGAGGATCTGGACAGTGGCATAGGCTACTTTTCATCCCGGAAAATAATGAAGTGCTGTGGGAATTGAAAAAAAACTTATGCCACACGAACGGGTGACGCTCAATCATACCTGAACGGCTGAACGGATTGATTTGATGAAATTTGGCACAGAGATAGATCGTAGTATGAAATAACACGTAGGCTTTTTATCCCGAAAAATTTAAGAAGTCCCGTGGGAACCAAAAAACCTCAAATGAATGTTTGTTACTCAATCACGCCAGAACGGCTGAACGGATCTGGATGAACTTTGATACAGAGATAGATTATAGTCTGGAATAACACATAGGCTACTTTTTATCCCGGAAAATTAAAGAGTTCCCGCGGGAACCAAAAAATCTCAAATGGATGTTTGTTACTCAATCACGCCATTAGGGCTAAATGGACCTAGATGAACTTTACACAGAGATAGATTATAGTCTGCAATAGCCAATAACACATAGGCTACTTTCTATCCCGTATAATTAAAAACAATTCAATCCACGCGGACGAAGACGCGGGCATCAGCTAGTAAAATATATATATATATTTTTCCTGTACAAATTTAGTTTCAATATAATCACATCTCACTTTAGCATTTCAAATATTAGTATGGATAAATATAGCCACATGTGGACACCCGTTCATTAACTTTAACCATTATCACAATTCGGTTAAGTAGGTACGGTAAAAAAAACATGTGCAAATGACTGAAAAGTTAAATCCAACCGTGGTAAACTGTTAGGAGTTAAAAGGGTGCATCTAAATACTAAGTTTTAATGTAGGTATATGAATGAAGGTAACATACAGGTTTTAAAGCGCTAAAGGTCGCCAATCTATTGATTATTTAGTGGTCCATGCTTCCATCCCAAGGGTAGATTTAATGTGACATTTCTGTGGAAATTTCCTTAACCAATGCCTCGCAGATATAACAGATAGGCTGATAGCGATGGGTTACCCTGGTGACAAGCTCGAGGGTGTGTACAGGAACCACATCGACGACGTGTACCGGTTCCTGGAGCAGATGCACAAGGAGCACTACAAGATATACAACCTCTGCGCTGAGCGCACTTACGACTGCAACAAGTTTCATCAGAGGGTGAGTATACTTACCCCGTGCCTCGCAGGTATAACAGATAGCGATGGACTAACCTAGAGACGAGCTCCAGCTATAACCTTGGCTGACATACAGGTTACAGAAAAGCTTTCAGCGATGACTGGAGCATGTCTATTGTCTAGGGCCTAAATCCATTGTCGCAACTAGAGTTAATAAATTCAGACATTTATAACAATAATTGTAATTAATACTTTTTCGGAATCATTATCATTTCAACCTATCGCCGGTTATATCTGCCGGGTGAGCTTGAGTCTCCTCTCTGAATAAGAGGTTTGGCCATGGCGAAGGTTTAGGTTTGAAACCAAACCAAGGACAATGGTCCTTTCAAACCTTTACGCTGGCCAAGTGCGTATTGGTAGACTTCACACACAATTTTTTAAGAACATTATGAAAAACACATGTACGAATAGGTTTCCCCACGGCGTTTTGTTTCTCAGAATAGACCTGCTTACTAAAAGAAAATATTTTGAAGCGACGATAAAGTCGAGTAAGGGTCTTACCACATCTTTCGGTGCGGAACCGGCTTGAGCCGATCAGGAAAAGGTTTATGTATATATGTCCCCGTAAAATTATAAAAACTTACTAGTAGACTTCTTGTGTCTTGTACAGTTCGCGCGCGAGTTGAACGCAGTGTAAATGTGTCACCATACATTTACTCTGCATTCAACTCGCGCGCGAACTATAGGTTAGGTTAGGGTTTGACTTATATTCAGGTAGTGACAGTTTACGATCTTTCGAGATAAAAAACGTTACATTACAATCTAACGGTTTTTCCAATCTTACGGTGACATATATAATATGCTATCAAAAGTGAACATATGACAATATTGATTTTTGTTCAAAAAATTTATAGCCAGTGTCACACTTGATCATGTAACGATTCCATCGATGCCCCATACATCCAAATCTGTTCAGGCATTAAAAGGTAACTCACATACATACAAACATGAGCCCTGAAAACATTACTTTTCTTTTTTTGGGCAGTCGTGTAAAGAGACGTCGCCCGCTCTGGCCGACGCGGAAACGGCGTTTTGCCGGATACATAAAGCTCACATAAAGCTTTTCTGACCGGCTTAACCCGGTTCCGCGGTGATAGGTTTGGTGAGACCCTAACTTTCTCGGCTCCCACAGGAGTGTAAGGATACGTCCACGTGTAGCCTTGAGGTGGGAACATAAAGCGCTGTTCTGTTAGCACACGACAAATAGCGATAGGGCTGTTTTATGGCGTAACGCCGTTTAAGTTGCTCTTTTTTTCACTACAAGTAATACTTGACTGCAATTTCACCTGGCGGTGAGTGATGATGGAGTCTAAGGTGGTATTGATGGTAGCGTGCTAACCTGTGGGGTATGGCATTTGTATATGACCCATAACCCCTAAGCGGTTTCAACACGGCATCGTACCGGAATGCTAAATCGCTTGGCGGCACGTCTTTGCCGGTAGGGAGGAAGACTGCAGTGTGCCGTGATGATGATGATGATGACGAAGAAAGTAACTATCATCACGATTACGAAAATATATCTTACTACTAAAATTATACTCATATTAAGGGTCCTTATACAATCAGGCCGCAGCCAACTTTAGGTATATAACTCGCCACACTACAGCATATATCTGTACGCATATATAGCACTACGCTCTACGCTCGATTTTATAGCCAACTAATCAATTTTGTAACTTGAAATATTTGATTATTTATTTACTACATATTATTATCTATGCCTCCGCGCCACATTATTATAGTAAATACTAGCAGACGCACCCCTGCTTCGCTCGGGTGAAATTTTTAAAAATTCCTTGGAGGTCGAATTTCCAAAAATCCTGAAACACGTGTTTCTTAAATCCCTATAGTAAAAATCTGTAGGTATTTAACTCGCCACAATACAAAATATTTCTGCAAGCACGTATACTCTACGCTAGACCACAGTAAACGGATGAAACTACCTAGAAACGTTCGAAACAGCTCCCTCACACAAACATGCGCATCGACATTGCCGTCAGTAGTGATTGCCGCGTCATGACGAGTGGTCACGTATAAATCTATTTCCGCGATCTTTTTAAAAATGCAAGGAGTGTATTGCGTAGTATACGGCAGTTTGAACTCTGCTTCAACAAAACCGGAACTATCGTTTTTTAAATTCATTCTAAATCGATATTTGGGGCTCCCTGGGAACAAAAAACAGGAAACTGGTAACAAATTTAAAAAAAATCTCTGTTATTGTACCGATTTCGTACAAAATCGATATATGAGGATCCCTAAGATCACAAGACAGGAAACTGTTACCAAAATTTAAAAAAATCAGCGCCATTTTGAAATGTTTGTTATTGGACCGATTTCAGTCAGCGCCGTTTTGAAATTCTCTGTTATTGTACCGATTTCGTTCAAAATCGATATCTGGGGTTCCCTAGGATCACAAATTATGTAACTTTTACCAGAATTATAAAAAAGTCAGCGCCATTTTTAAATTCTCTGTTACTGTACCGATTTTGTTCAAAATCGATATCTGAGGATCCCTTAGACCACAAAACAGGAAACTGTTACCAAAATTTTAAAAACTCAGCGCCATTTTGAAATTCTTTGTTATTGTACCGATTTCGTTCAAAAGCGATATCTGACGATCCCTGGGATCACAAAACAGGAAACTGGTACCAAAATTTTAAAAAATTAGAACGAAATCGGTACAATAACAGAGAATTTCAAAATGGCGCTGACTTTTTTTAAATTTTGGTACCAGTTTCCTGCTTTGTGATCCCAGGGACCGTCAGATATCGCTTTTGAACGAAATCGGTACAATAACAAAGAATTTCAAAATGGCGCTGAGTTTTTAAAATTTTGGTAACAGTTTCCTGTTTTGTGGTCTAAGGGATCCTCAGATATCGATTTTGAACGAAATCGGTACAATAACAGAGAATTTCAAAATGGCGCTGACTTTTTTATAATTCTGGTAAAAGTTTCATAATTTGTGATCCTAGGGAACCCCAGATATCGATTTTGAACGAAATCGGTTCAATAACAGAGAATTTAAAAATGGCGCTCACTTTTTTAAAATTCTGGTAAAAGTTTCCTGTTTTGTGATCCCAGAGAACCCCAGATATCGATTTTGAACGAAATCGGTACGATAACAAAGAATTTCAAAATGGCGCTGACTTTTTTTAAATTTTGTTACCAGTTTCCTGTTTTGTGATCCCAGGGATCGTCAGATATCGCTTTTGAACGAAATCGGTACAATAACAAAGAATTTCAAAATGGCGCTGATTTTTTAAAATTTTGGTAACAGTTTTCTGTTTTGTGGTCTTAGGGTTCCTCAGATATCGATTTTGAACGAAATCGGTACGATAACAAAGAATTTCAAAATGGCGCTGACTTTTTTTAAATTTTGGTACCAGTTTCCTGCTTTGTGATCCCAGGGATCGTCAGATATCGCTTTTGAACGAAATCGGTACAATAACAAAGAATTTCAAAATGGCGCTGAGTTTTTAAAATTTTGGTAACAGTTTCCTGTTTTGCGGTCTAAGGGATCCTCAGATATCGATTTTGAACAAAATCGGTACAGTAACAGAGAATTTCAAAATGGCGCTGACTTTTTTATAATTCTGGTAAAAGTTTCATAATTTGTGATCCTAGGGAACCCCAGATATCGATTTTGAACGAAATCGGTACAATAACAGAGAATTTCAAAATGGCGCTCACTTTTTTAAAATTCTGGTAAAAGTTTCCTGTTTTGTGATCCCAGAGAACCCCAGATATCGATTTTGAACGAAATCGGTACGATAACAAAGAATTTCAAAATGGCGCTGACTTTTTTTAAATTTTGGTACCAGTTTCCTGCTTTGTGATCCCAGGGACCGTCAGATATCGCTTTTGAACGAAATCGGTACAATAACAAAGAATTTCAAAATGGCGCTGAGTTTTTAAAATTTTGGTAACAGTTTCCTGTTTTGTGGTCTAAGGGATCCTCAGATATCGATTTTGAACGAAATCGATACAATAACAGAGAATTTCAAAATGGCGCTGACTTTTTTTTATTCTGGTAAAAGTTTCATAATTTGTGATCCTAGGGAACCCCAGATATCGATTTTGAACGAAATCGGTACAATAACAGAGAATTTCAAAATGGCGCTCACTTTTTAAAAATTCTGGTAAAAGTTTCCTGTTTTGTGATCCCAGAGAACCCCAGATATCGATTTTGAACGAAATCTGTACGATAACAAAGAATTTCAAAATGGCGCTGACTTTTTTTAAAATTTGGTACCAGTTTCCTGCTTTGTGATCCCAGGGATCGTCAGATATCGCTTTTGAACGAAATCGGTACAATAACAAAGAATTTCAAAATGGCGCTGATTTTTTAAAATTTTGGTAACAGTTTTCTGTTTTGTGGTCTTAGGGATCCTCAGATATCGATTTTGAACGAAATCGGTACAATAACAGAGAATTTCAAAATGGCGCTGACTTTTTTTTAATTCTGGTAAAATTTTCATATTTTGTGATCCTAGGGGACCCCAGATATCGATTTTGAACGAAATCGGTACAATAACAGAGAATTTCAAAATGGCGCTCACTTTTTAAAAATTCTGGTAAAAGTTTCCTGTTTTGTGATCCCAGAGAACCCCAGATATCGATTTTGAACGAAATCGGTACGATAACAAAGAATTTCAAAATGGCGCTGACTTTTTTTAAATTTTGGTACCAGTTTCCTGTTTTGTGATCCCAGGGATCGTCAGATATCGATTTTGAACGAAATCGGTACAATAACAAAGAATTTCAAAATGACGCTGATTTTTTAAAATTTTGGTAACAGTTTCCTGTTTTGTGGTCTAAGGGATCCTCAGATATCGATTTTGAACGAAATCGGTACAATAACAGAGAATTTCAAAATGGCGCTGACTTTTTTTTAATTCTGGTAAGTTTCCTATTTTGTGATCCCAGGGAACCCCAGATATCGATTTTGAACGAAATCGGTACGATAACAAAGAATTTCAAAATGGCGCTGACTTTTTTTTTAATTTTGGGTAAAGTTTTCTGTTCAGTGATCCCAGGGAACTTATCTCTCTTACTCTTTTTTATCGTCCAGATATCGATTTTGAACGAAATCAGGACGATAAAAAAGAATTTCAAAATGGCGCTTACCGTACTAAAATTATTGGGAAAAAGTTTGTTAGTAGGATTGTTCTTCAATCACGCCGTAACAGACTAACGTATTGACCTAATTTTTTGCATAGGTATAATTGGCTATAATAATAATTGAGTGTAGTTAAGGGCTCTGGAGTGTCATAGACTTCAATTAATACATTCATACATACATCCAACATACATACACACTCACACACACACGCATAGGCATACATAGACTCCTAATCTCGTACCCTTTCCTTTTGGCTTTGCTGTAATCGGGTAAAAAAAAGGGTGATTGAGAACTTTCTTCTCTGTGTCGTAAACAATATCAAGTTTTATCGAGCGCAGTATACAACACGGTGTTAATTTTGTCGTAATAAATTTCATGCAAAAAAGCGATACACCCACCCGTTCACGAGCGCATCTCAGCGCGTACTGAGCGCCAAACGCCAAGCGGCCGGCTTCTTTCCATAGAAGATGTATGAAGAATTTTTTGTGTCGACACATAAATGACAAAGTATTTATTTGTATGCATAATGTTCCAGAATTTGGGTAGAGGACTATATAAGCCCCACTCTTTTGTTATTTTCAAGTTAAAATATGTAGCTGATCTAGCTTTATGGGTTCCTATCCAGACCCCATTTTTCGTCATTTTCAGCAGTTCTTGCGTTCGTAGAAACGTATTTATTCCGAAAATTTGTATGGGAGTGTGCATTTTTTATGGGGTCTAACTAGAGATGAATACATTACCTTTAATTTAATACCATAATATCCCAACAGCTGTTATTCCATTTATCTGTAAATGGTACTTGAAAAAGTATGATATCTGTATAAGGGGCCTTAATACTAGCTCATACCCGCGACTACGTCCGCGTGGATTGAGGTGTTTTAGGGGTATGAAAAATAGATAGTAGCGGATTCTCAGACCTACTGAATATGCATATAAAATTTCATAAAAATCGGTCAGGCCGTTTCGGAGGAGTATGGTAACTAACATTGTGAGTTGTGACACGAGAATTTTATATATAAGATTTACTCTACTATATATTATGGAGATATCGCTTAGGCTACCTTTCAACATTATGACGTTTGTGATCTTTGATATCATGCACGTAGGAGCCATTTGAGTCGGGCAGCATGTTCCTACGTGATAAACAGTGTCCGTATACAGGAAGATCCTTCTACCATCCTAAGGCTGTATTTTCGGTAAGCATTTGCGATACGCTCGCCCATTTTAGGCCTTACGACATGCAGTGTTATAAAAAATCTAAGAAAACTGATAAACATTCTCAGACCGCGACTGTACGTAAATTAATAATGAACAAGTCATAATTTAAAAAATTAAAAAACACGACTGCCCTGCCAAAAAACGAACTAAAAAGTTAAAAATCTAAATTAATCTAGTTAAATAGAATCTTATTCTCATTTTTATTAAATGATATTTTTTTGTCAATCAAGAATCACTGGATATTGAACTATAGTGGTTATATATTTTTGGAATCTACTCGTCATTTTCTAGAAAATGATTATATAGTTAATCTTATTTTCGATTTTTTTTTTCAAATTTAGTCTTTAATGCATGGTCACCCCATCAATTTTTTTTTTAATTTACTAGCCTATGTCAGCCGGAATAAGCTAGGAATTCTAACGATACCTCATTTATCAAAATCGGTTCAGTCGAATATAAGTTATGGTGGAATATAAAAACTCACAAACATAATACATACATTCATACATACATACATACATACATACATACATACATACATACATACATACATACATACATACATACATACATACATACATTTATACATACATACTTACATACATACATACTTGAACCATGAAAACAATATACTCTTTTTTCAGGCAGTCGTATAAAAATAAATGAATTTAAGTGGTGATTAAACTAATTCGACTAGGTACATACAATCCTTGCGATTAATTTCGTTTAATATTCACTTACATTTTTGAAAGTTTGTCGCGCCGCTCAGTGAATATCAGTGTGTGTTTTATATAGGTATAGATAAGAGTATGTAATTCGTATTTGAACGAACACACTGTATTAGCCAGATGCGATAATTCAGATGCACTGCACGCGATTTTCCTCCTTACGCGTCACAATTCGATGCCACGTGGATTGATAGGGTTGTTACTACTTTGAAAAAAAACCTGTCTATGACCTTGACGCAAAACGGCGGTAGGTATTAAACAAATGCTCCACTTACCAAAGTGAAATCCGAAAATATTTATGCAATGACAATGCAGTCACGCGAATCTTTCTAATTAAATTATTTATTTCTACTTCCACCTTTATCTATATTTTCTGGTGTCTATTGTACCATGAATCATACTTAAGCCGATTTATTTAATAATACGAGTATAGAAATATAATTGATACTTGGCAATAAACTCACTTCATGCATATTTTTTGTGTGATAATTGCATAAAAGCATAGGAAATCAATTTTTTATCTAGAATTTGACATAGGTAATTTTGAGGTAATTACGAAAATGGGGTATTTACAATTTTTACAAATTACTACTCAACCTAAAATATTTTTGGGTATGGCAATATTATCAATTCGATTTGTGACCACGACTTCTAGGGTAATGTTGCAATAACCAAAAATATATTAGTAGTAATTTTTAAAAATCGTCAGAATCAGTTCGGTTCTGTAATCTCAGATTACAGAACTGTATTCTGAGCCTCACTTAATATCATGTCTTCTAGTTAATTGCAAAAATTGAATCCCAATCCTCATCGGACATCCATAATTTCATAATTAAGTTTGAGTATTTACAATGATCTGAAAATTGGTACGATTGAAACAAATATAAATACTTTAGAGGTCCTTACAATTTCGGCGTAGGTGCTTTCTTGCAAAATTTCAAGTGGCAGCCCTAAGTGGAGCGCTTTAGGTAAGGTAATTGTACTGCATATATAAATTATAACTATACATAAGAGCATAAGGTAGTTTAAACGTTAAAACAAATATAAATTCTTATTAGTTTTCCTAGTCACACGTTTTCCTACAGTAGGTAGTGGAGGTAAACCGTTCAGTAACTAGGCCCTTAAGTGTCGAGTTGAACAGATTTGTCCTTATCCTTAAACTACCTATTTATTACTAAGGGCCTGTTTCACAATCGCCAAGTATCTTAAGTCTTAACCGACGAATAAAGTTGAAATCACAGAATCCCCTTAACCCGGCGTCATTGAGGTTGGGTCAGAATGACCCAGTGTATTTAAGAATGCAAATATTTTTTTACGTACGCGATCGTCGTTGGCCGTCTTCTCAGTAGCTGGAGCCAACGCTGTATTCTAAACGTTTCTGAAAAGAAATGAGTCCAACGGTGACCGCGCTGGAAGCTAAACTTGCTTATTTGTCAAAAGGGTGAATATGACCCATACTCACAATTAACGTAACAAAATTTCGCGCCTTTTTTTGTATGATTTTTGTACTGAATTTTTTTTTGGTGTTTATTCAAGTTTTTTCTTATGTTTTTATGTTCATGTTTTTGATTTTATAATTTAGGTCCCATATATGACTGAAAATACTATATTTTAGCGTAGTAAGGTGATGAAACTCTAAGGGATCTCAATTTTGTTAATATTTTGGGAGTTTCAGTAAAAGTTTAAATATTTTGAATAAATGTTCTGTGATTCATATCTTTTTTCGTTTATTCCTAAGATCAGAGTGTAAATATACATTATAATGACAAGGATTATGAATATATTCAATAAAACATGAAAATATCGCACATTATATACATGGGTTATATTGACCCACCTAAACATCCGTGTAACAATTTTGTACCACAATGACGCTGGGTTAAGTATCTAAAATAAAAAATCCTTCCCCGGGAGTCGGGACACAACCGATGTCTGTACCAAATTTCATCACAAAAGTTTTTTTATCCACTACAAGTTAGCCCTTGACTGCGATCTCACCTGATGGTAAGCGATAATGGAGTCTAAGATGGTGGCGGGCCAACCTATTATATTAAACCCATACCCCAATTCTGTTTCTACACGACATCGTATTCATGCTAAATCATTTGGCGGCACATCTTTGCCGATAGGGTAGTGCCGGATCGTTAAAAATGTATATCCGCGGATACGGATCCGAAATCGGATATTTGGTGTCAAGATCCGCGGATACGGATCTTAACTTTTTTACTTAATCGGTGTCGGTGCGCGCGACCTTGAAATTCACTACGATAAAAGTTTGCAATTTATGGGTGCCAAATGTTTAATTTTAAGAAATAAAAAATAATCTGAATGAAATTTAATAGTTTTTCATTGCTAATCACCTATATATTAGGTCCTTAATATGGAATTGGCGTTTTGTAAGGGAGGAACATAAAGTAGATTTTTTAAAAATATAATATATCTATTTAATCAAAGTATGTATCATTGCTATCTATGCACTTTTGCCATCTCATAGGTAGTTCATTGATCCCTTTACTAAGAAACTCATTCGGACGGGATTCAATAAAATCTTTGAAGGCGCTTTGGACTGCCCCATCGGAGATGAATTTTTTCCCTTGCAAGAAGTTATCCAAATTTCGAAAAAAATGGTAATCTGTTGGAGCAAGGTCCGGGGAATACGGTGGATGTCTTAGACATGCCCATTGAAACTCCTCTAATTTGGTAGCCGCCTGTTGTGCAGTGTGTGGTCTAGCGTTGTCCTGAAGCAGCAGTGACATAAAGCGATTGACCAGCCTCGGTTGTTTAGCAGCTAGCTTTTCCATCATGGTTTGCAGTTGCTGACAATAGACATCCACCGTAATCGTCTGACCAGATTTAAGAAAGCTGTAGTGAACGACACCGGCACTAGTCCACCAAACGCTCACAAGTAATTTTTGAGTCAATTTTCGCTTGGGCAGGATTTGGCCGGTTCGCCAGGGCTCAGCCATTGCGATGAGCATTTCCAATTATCGAACAGGATCCACTTTCCATCACAGATAATAATTCGATTTAAAATCCCTTCATTGTTGTGCCGGTTGAGCAATGTAACGCAGCAGTCGACGCGCGTTTGTCGGTTTGATGCACTCAATTCATGAGGTACCCACCTTTCAAGCTTTTTCACCTTCCCAATTTGCTTCAAGTGGATTAAAACAGTTTTATCACTAACACCGCAACCTGCAGCTAGCTCGGACGTGGTTTGCGATGGATCCGCTTCCACAATAGCCTTCAATTCTTCATCATCAACTTTGATCTCCGGCCGTCCACGGGGCTTGTTCTGCAGGTCGAAATTTCCAGAACGAAAACGTTGGAATCAAAAACGCACTGTGTTTTCTTTTGCGACACCGCCGCCATACACATTATTAATCCTTCGAACCGTTTCTGCAGCACTGGTGCCACGATGGAACTCGTACTCGTAAATAACGCGATATTTCAAGTTTTCCATTTTGTAAACTGAGTGACGCAAAGAAAAAACCAAAAGAGGAAAAATTAAATGAATTAGGGTTTTCAAAACACAAAAGCATGAGTAAATAGCTGTATGAATTTGAAATTGAAATTCCTAACCAAAGAAGAGATAATTGAGATCAAAGTGGCCAGTACGACAAAACGGCAATTTCATAGGTAAAGATGGGTCTTTACCTATGGAATTGCCGTTTTGTATACCTACTCTCCAACAGCTGCATTGATCGCGCTGTCCATCTGTTCTATGACGTCATTAATGACTTACGAGATCGTTATATACCTAAACGCTTATTTACAAATAGCAACTTATATCCTGTTTGGTACTCTAGAGAATTGATAAAGGTAATTAAAGATAAATTTAAACATCATACTAAATTTAAAGTATACGGTAATCTCGCAGATAGGTTGGAGTTTGAGTGCCTGCGTGTCAAGGCCTTGGAACTCGAGAACCTTTGTTATAGTAATTATTTAAGCAAAGCTGAAAACTCAATCATTTCTAATTCAAAAACGTTTTGGTCTTTTATGCGTAATAAAACAAAAAATAACCACGTGCCAGCGTCAATGTCTTACTCCAATCAAACCAGCGACTCAGGTGAGGGGCTATGCAAGTTGTTTTCAAATTACTACCAGTCAGTATTTTATATAATGGGTTATATAAAATACTGACTGGGAAAGCTTTGGACAAGAATTAAATGACAATATAAATTTAAAAGTGCCATTAAAATGTCCAGAACAACTAAACGAAGAGGTCAACCAGTTTGTTATAAACTTACAACAGGCGGCCTGGAAAAGTACTCCATCGTATAAATATAGAGAGAGAGGAACAGCATACCCGAAACACATCTTAAACCTAATAACTGAAAAGAGAAGAAAAAGAAAAAGATGGCATCAGACTAGATCTCCATTAGATAAAAGAATTTTGAACAATCTTACTAAAAAAATCAAGCGTGAAATCAAAAAGTATGAGAAAATAACTATAGACAATTATCTTCAAAAGTTAACGAATGACCGGAGTACAGACTATTCTCTCTGGAAAGCAACAAAGAATATGGACCAAACACTAATACATATTCCGCCAATTAAAAAAGAAAATGGAGAGTGGGCGATAAGCAACGATCAAAAAGCCAAACGATTTGCTGTCCACTTAGAAAACATATTTCAGCCACCCGCGGGACAAGTAATTGATTTCGAAACCATTAGAGAAATGCATGACTTAGATATCAGGCTTGTGACTCCCAAAGAATTGCTCAGAGAAATTAAATTTAAGTTAGGCCCTAAGAAAGCTCCAGGATACGATTTGATCACGAGAGAATTTTTATTAAACCTTCCAAGAAAAGCCATAGTTAAGCTCACTACATAAATAAATGCTGCCTTTAGGCTTAAGTATATGCCTAATCTGTGGAAAATAGCTGAGGTCATAATGATAGCAAAGCCAGGAAAACCTCCCCACGAAGCGACATCATATAGGCCTATTTCTTTGTTGCCTATTATGTCAAAATTATTTGAAAAGCTCTTACTCAAGAGGTTGAAATCATTATTGAAATTTATAAGGGAAAGATCAGTAAAAAGATCCGTTCGCATTTATAATATTAGTTAGAATAAGAAGGTATTTAGGATGGAAAAAGTTCGCCATGACGTGCTTTTCTTGTGGGAGGCTTTCTCCGTGGCTAGTTACCACTTACCACCCTACCGGCAGAGACGTGCCGCCAAGCGATTACGAGTTCCGGTACGATGCCGTGTAGAAAACAATAAGGGGTATGGGTTTAATATTACTGCCATGCCCCTAACAGGTTAAAACGCTACCATCTTAGACTGCATCATCACTTACCATCAGGTGAGATCGCAGTCAAGGACTAACTTGTAGTGGATTAAAAAAACAACAGGGGGTTGCCATCGTACTAACACGTCGTGTCTGACAATGGACAGCGTGGTTTCTAATATTATTCCAAAGAAAAATATAAAATACGGACCTTAATACTTTAACGAATTTGTGGTGCCACCTTTTCTACCTGATACCTTCTAAAGCAACCGCGATCCAAACTTCATAGTCGGGGATCGTTTATACCTCTATTAGAGACATACATAGAAAAACTTTCAGCTTTAATGAAATAATGAAGGTCTGATCGTCGCGGGATCTTGCTTTACTACTCAAAATGACAGTTTGATGTCACATACTTTGACGTTCCCAAAATAAGGATTTTATTTTTATCCTAAAACACGGAAGTGAACAATAATGAAACAATTTGGCTATTTCTGTATAACACAATCTCTAAACTAAACTAAAATGACACCTCTAAATCTATTTCTGTCCCTTTCTGCGCAAAGCAATACGAAAGGGTTAATATTATTTTTAAATCTGTCATTTTAGTTTAGTTTACAGGTCGTGTACAACAGAATCGGCCCCAATGTGGCTTTAAGCATTGGCTGTATGGCCCCAGACCGTAACATGTGGAAATACATGCAATAGACATATATCTGGCAGTATGGCCCCAGACCGTGACATGTGGAAATACATGCAATAGACATATGTCTGGCAGTATGGCCCCAGACCGAGATATGTGGAAATGCAATAGACATATGTCTGGCAGTATGGCCCCATACCGTGACATGTGGAAATACATGCAATAGACATATGTCTGGCCATATGGCCCCAGACCGTGACATGTGGAAATACTTGCTATAGACATGTCTGGCAGTATGGCCCCAGACCGAGATATGTGGAAATGCAATAGACATATGTCTGGCAGTATGGCCCCATACCGTGACATGTGGAAATACATGCAATAGACATATGTCTGGCCATATGGCCCCAGACCGTGACATGTGGAAATACTTGCTATAGACATGTCTGGCAGTATGGCCCCAGACCGTGACATGTGGAAATACTTGCAATAGACATATGTCCACCAGTCTACGTCTATCGGTTGATGACGACGTACGAGTAACATACCAGCCAAGAACAGGTTCTCAAGTATCGGCCAAACTACAGCTTTAGACCGGTTCGGCCATTCCAGAAAGACAAAGAGTTCCCAAATCCAACGAGATTTTTAAAACCTAAATCCAAGCAGTCATCATCTTGTTTCATTTAGTCGTCGTCAACAGTACTTAATAACGATATACGTCAATTATTGTTTTATTATTTATGAAACTTTTGCTGTTGTAGGGACTGTGCTTTTAACCTTAATATTGACTTTCAAAAGACATCTAGGGAGGCGAGCTCTATCTTAGGTAGCATCTTCACCTTTCATTTGGTACTAGCGAATGCCCGCGACTTCGTCCGCGTCGATGGGGGTTTTTCGGTTCCCGCGGGAACTCTTTAATTTTCCGGGATAAAAAGAATCTATCTCTGTGCCAAATTTCATCCAGATCTGTTGTTGGGGGGTGATTGAGTAACAAACCATCCAAACTTTTGCATTTATAATAGATAGATAGATATAGATGATTGCCATCGTTTTTTTTCAAATATTCCAACTATATTGCCTGTTGCTATTTATGTTGCAACATCCTTATATGAAAACTGGACATAGGTAGACCTCTTGCAAGGATACACTCATGCCCTGCGACTACCGAGTAGGGACAGAAAGAAAAACAGTTTATTCACCAGTGGTGTCACAAACAATCTAGGTGCACTTGTAAAACTAAACACTCGTCCGTAAGACCACCCAGAAAGGGTGTACATCTATCTCATCGTTTTGCCCTGCGTCATATGCCCATAAATGCATATGTCACCGTAAGATTGTAAAAAACCGTTGGATTATAATCTAACTCGTGAAATTGCAAACTGTCGAAAGATTACAATTTAACATATTATTTTTCGGTAAATTGTAATCTGTTAGATATATTAACCCGATAGAACCTCAGTGCCGGCCTGAGGCCGGGCACTACCTGATTATTTATGTCTAACTTGAATATTTGTGTATAGCCTAACCTAACCTACAAGAAACGAATGAATATTTCAAAAATTGACACTCAGAACATTGAACGGTTCACAATCTTTCGACAGTTTACAATTTCGTGAGTTAGATTATAATCTAACGGTGTTTACAATCTTACGGTGACACATACAAAGCAAGGCGCTGATTTTTCAGCTGTGACCCCGGGTGTCGTCACAGTCTTGACAATAAATTAAAACCACAAGTGTAGGGTCTAGTTTCATTTTAATATTAATGCTTCTAATAAAGTAAAGTTAGTAGGTATGCAAATTGCAGTCAATAGTTATAACTCCTTTTCATATGCGTCATTGTCATTGGGTATTATCAGAACGCCTGCAGTCTAGACTATAGATAAAGATTACAGTAATATGGATTGAATTGTGCAGTTAACTATAATTTATTGTTGTAGAGTCGTTCCAGGAAATTTTATCAAGTAGCGCATATATAATAATCTATCATCGTTGTAATAAATACTTAATACTATTGGGTATTTTCTATCAAGAAATAATATTATCAGTAAGTACCGGCTTGGAGTTGGAAGCGTTGCTCCACCCTATATGCCTCCACCCTGTCTTATCGGACTTTGAGAGTAAAGGAATAGAGATAGTACCTGTCTATGTTAGCGTACACACTTAGCTTTTGCAATACTAGCCGATTTGGCACCCCCGGGAACTCGTTTTTTCGCCTGTGTGTATCGACAAAATTAAAATACCACCTGACTGAATGGATGAAACCATTAGGTCTGTAAACTTTCTCTATAACGTAGAGTCCAACTAAAACATGATTTTCAGGCTTTGGAAAAGTGTTTGCTAGCGGTGCTGTGACATCCACATTTTTGCATGGTCACGCTTTTTATCGGAATAAAGGATATCCTTCGGCGTATTGTATCTGTCGTAATCTGGAAATTTCACCGATAACCCGTTGATAAGGCGGCAAGCGCACTCCACTTGCACCCGCAACACATTATCACTTGGAACATACCTACACTACTTTCTCTAGAGGCAAACTAAAACATGATTTTCAAGCTTTGGAAAAGTGTTTTTGATTTTATTGCTAGCGGGACTGTGAGTTGTGATACCCACATTTTTGCATGGTCACGCTTCGTATCGAAATGATGGATCTCCTTCGGCGTATTATATCTGTCGTAATCTGAAACTTTCACCGATAACCCGTTGATAAGGCGGCGAGTGCACTCCACTTACACCCGCAACACATTATCACTTGGAACATACCCACACTGCTTTCTCTAGAACCAAACTAAAACATGATTATCAGGCTTTGGAAAAGTGTTTATGACTTTGTTGCTAGCGGTACTGTGACATCCACATTTTTGCAAGGTCACGCTTTGTATCGGAATAAAGGATATCCTTCGGCGTATTATATCTGTCGTAATCTGGCAATCTCACCGATAACCCGTTGATAAGGCGGCGAGCGCACTCCACTTACGCCCGCTATACATTATCATTTGGAACATACCTACACTGCTTTCTCTAGAGCCAAACTAAAACATGATTTTCAGGCTTTGGAAAAGTATTTTTGATTTTATTATTTTATTGCTAGCGGGACTGTGAGTTGTGACACCCACATTTTTACATGGTCACGCTTTGTATCGGAATAAAGGATAAGTGTTTGGAAGTCGTCTAATATAACCAACTCCTAATTATTGTCGTATCGATAAAACTTTATTGTTTAGTTTAAGAAAATCATAATCATTTGAGAGCTTATTTCGTGTTACTCGAACTGTTTAAGGGGTTCATACTTCATACATGCTTTTTGACTCGTGCAATAATGAATCCCTGTGTGAAATTAAAGTGCGTGTTCGAGGATCGAATCTTCGAATACCCGAATTGGAGCCGAACGTCCAAACCACTAGGCTACCATAGCTTTTTTATCCTCGTCTAGATAAGATTTAAAAAGTAGGCGTCGCACGTCGGCATCATTTGATAAAAACGTATAAAATGCAACGGCGCGACGTAATCAGATTCACCCCTTTTATAAAGCTTCGCTAAATCAATTTCGGAAGCCGTATCGAGGCGGTGAGGTAAATTGCCAACGATATATTCACCCATACAATGTTACCAAGCCTGAACTGTCTCGTTTGGTTTAACTATAGTGGTTAGCTTGTTCGAATAAGTATAACGAGGTCCTGCGTTTTGAATGCACGAGGTGTATATGAGGTGTGTGTGTATACTAAGGAACAATGTTCACTTTGACAGTTTTGTCCTAGCTTATATAGTTTTCTTGGAAATGTAGATAAACTGCAAAATTGCATTTCGATGTTGTTGCGAGTATCTCGATCTTGAAGGACGAGTGGACTAGTTGTGACGATGCATATGTGTCGATTGCAACGCTTACTCAAGTCGGTGACCTGGTGGATGACCGAATTTGAAGTTTCAAATTTGGCCTTTTCGTTTCCGCCGTGCCTCGGAGAGCACGACTTTTTGACGACCTCCGTGGCGCAGTGTGTAGCGCTGTTGTCTTAACTCAGGCTGGCAGGCTCAATTTGTGAATTTATAATTTCTGAATTTTCCCTGGTCAGGCCTGGTGGGGAGGCTTCGGCCGTGGCTAGTTACAACCCAAAGACGTGCCACCAAGCGATTACGCGTTCCGGTACGATGCCGTGAAGAAGCCAAATAGGGGTATGGGTTTAATATAACTGCCATGCCGCTAACAGGTTAGCCCGCTACAATCAGGTGAGATCGCAGTCAAGGGCTAACTTGTAGTGGATAAAAAAAAGAGCACGTTAAACCGTTGGTCCCAGCTATCACTAATAATCGTTAGAAACTTGAAATAATACTCTTAGTCGAGTCGTTAGCGAAAGGACCTGGTAAAACCCCCTGCCATTATGTGATTAATGGAAAGGGGTCATGACC